>OZ012557.1:16806245-19306245 GCA_963935595.1 Schoenobius gigantellus | reverse complement strand
TATCATGCAAGACATGGAAAATAAGCCTAGGCTGAGATGAACCACTGCCTTTCGAATTTAGTAATAAATGGCAAAAGTTTTTAAATGAACTACCATTATTAGCTAATTTGCAAATTGATAGACATATTTTAATTTCAAAATTTACTCTTGTCCAGTTGATAGCATTCTGTGATGCGTCATCACGTGGCTATGCTGCATGCATCTAAGTTCGTAGCGTAGATATAGATGGCAACGTAAAAATTCGTTTGCTCATCAGTAAATCTAAAGTTGCCCCTTTAAGAATTATGTCTATCCCTAGATTGGAGCTAATGGCGGCCTTTCTCTTCTCTTAAAATTAGTGAAATTCGTTTTAAATTTTTTAACTTGCCCAATTAATTCTATTATTGCACTTAGTGACTCAAGCATTGTTCTATCGTGGCTTCAAACTGCGCCTTACAAATTAAAAACATTTGTTGCTAACCGCGTTAGTCAAATTATAGATATTGTCCCACCAAACTGTTGGCGTCACGTAAATAGTAAAGATAATGCTGCGGATATTTGCTCGCGCGGTCAGCTTCCTAAACATTTTGTGGAGGAAGCCAAAACTTGGTGCGAAGGTCCCAGTTGGTTACTGGATTCGCCTGACGTGTGGCCCACTAGTACATTTTTTGTTAAAAATGAAAATACGGTTCCAGAGCTAAAACCTAATGTCGATTCATTTGTATTTTATTCTGATAATACTAAATATATTAACGATCTTGAACAAAATTTTAATAAAATCTCTAGTTTCCGTAAGCTTCAAAATGTAATTGCTTGGTGCCACCGATTTATAGATAATTTAAAACAAAAAAAATGTGATCGAAAGTTTGGCCCACTCTCTGTAACTGAAGTACGGCAGAGTCACGATACAATAATGCGCGTCATACAAACTAATTATTTTTCTTCCGAAATCGAAACATTATCTAAGACAAATTACGTGTCTTCTCTGCGTAAATTGAGTCCCTTTTTAGACCCTTCCGGATTTCTCAGGGTGGGGGGGTAGACTTTCTCAATCATCGCTCGCCTATAAAATTAAACATCCACTGTTATTGCCTAGAAAATGTCACACAACATATTTATTAATTGACTTTTATCATCGACTGTACTTGCATGTTGGTCCTCGAGCATTGCAAGGAATTTTATGTAAACAATATTGGATTGTTAATGCTAGGAACGCTATTCGTTCTATATTGTCCAAATGTCGTGACTGTTTTAGACTGCGACCCTCAAGTGTGCAGCCTCATATGGGTAATCTACCTTCAAGTAGATTAGAGTCTAAGAAGGCCTTCAACCACGTTGGTTGTGATGTAGGCGGACCATTTTTTATTAAGGAAAGTTTGCGTCGTAACGCAAAAATTTACAAAGCATATCTTTGCCTATTTGTATGTTTCTCTACAAAAGGCGTCCATCTCGAGGTACTTAGTGACCTGACTTCAGACTGTTTCCTCGCAGCATTTGATCGGTTCGTGGCTCGACGGGGTTTGTGCTCGTGTCTTTACACCGATTGTGGCACCAATTTCGTTGCAGCAGCAAAACATTTGAAGTTGGTTCACGATTTTTTAAATAATCGTCAATGTCAAGATGAAATTTTGAAAGGTTTAACGTTTCGTCAAATAGAGTGGCGATTTAATGCTCCAAGTGCTCCAGCAATGGGTGGCCTTTGGGAGGCAGGCATTAAATCGGCCAAGCACCACTTATATCGAACAGTGGGAGAGAAATCCCTAACGTTCGAGGAATTAACAACATTATTTTATAAAATAGAGGCGATAATGAATTCGCGGCCGATTTGTCCACTGTCGAATGACCCTAGTGAGTTTGAGGTGTTAACTGTAGGGCACCTTCTGATTATAATAAATATATGCTCCATCTCTTTCGTGATCCTTTCCCTGCTCTTGTACCGATTTTCGACATAAAGCAAATGCTTTGTATTTTTATGAAAAGCTTTTTTTATAATTTCTTCTAAAGCTTCTACCTAGTTCCGCCGCTGAAACAAATATGTTTTTGTTTCCAACCTTCTGCTAGCCTAAGCTCCATTATGACCTCTAAGTATAGGGCTAATATCACTTGTGAGTAGTGGTGTCGCATTGCGGACCCTACTACACGCGCCCTAAAGGGCAGGGAGAACACCGAGGGGTT
The DNA here is from genome assembly GCA_963935595.1 of Schoenobius gigantellus. Lineage (NCBI taxonomy): Eukaryota > Metazoa > Arthropoda > Insecta > Lepidoptera > Crambidae > Schoenobius > Schoenobius gigantellus. The sequence goes on along the minus strand of OZ012557.1, from coordinate 19,304,091 downwards.
TTAGTGGGTAGGCCTGGTACTCTGCCGGGTGAGCCTAGGGCATGGATACCGGTATATCGGTATACTGAAATACGGGTATACCGATAAAAAATTTCGGTATTTTGATACCGGTATTTGAGGATGAAATACCGTTATTTCGGTATTTCAAAATAAAATATTTATTTTCGCAAGGGTGTTTAAAGACTATGCGGAACGCTCGATTTCTAGTGGTGTTCATAGTTCATAGTGATGTTCATACTGCTGATGAGTTTTCATTATGACAATCACGAAAAATCTCGATTATGGAAAATCATCACAAAATCAACTACGCAAGACACTGCATGCATATGTAGTATTTAGGTGGTATTGTGGTGGTGGTATTTAATGATACTGCTTTCAGTTGTTCGTCTAATGAATTATTTCTACAAATAAATTGCTGTCTGCACTCGTGCACGTACGGACACAATACCGCAGAAATAATACGTAAGCGCTCTGCTCTGAAGCGGCAATCACACCAACCAACATCATATATCTTTCTCTCCCATACATTGGGCTAGAGCACGGCCACGCTGCACCCCTCCCTCAGTTCTGCTGTTTTCATTGAAGCGAGAACATTTGCCGGTATATAGTGAGTTTCTTATCATGACAATACTTTAACAATAATTTTGGAGTCCATTTAAGAGTGAAAACATCGTCACCACGCACATTGTGTGAGTAGTGTTGTGTTTGTGTCCTGTACAAGTGCAAACAAATAAGCTGAGTAAGTACTTTAACTTTTCAGCGACATAAGAGAGATATTCGAAATTATTGTTAAATGGTTTCTTATCATTAGAGAATAAGACTGATTTTAATACCTATTTGATTGGGATATTTGTGCCAATGACACAATATAAATAATCAAAGACCATACCGTATTTTCTTTAGTATTCTTCCTCCTCCTTGAGTCGTATTCCTCAGTGTTGAGGGTCGTGACCTCCCTTCTGTATCACTTTCTCACGTACGGTCTTTCTCCATCTGTTTCTGTCGCCGGCTGTGTGGAGGGCGTTGTGGATTGTGGAGTCAAGAGCGGTGCGGATCTGGTCAGACCAACGCATTGGGCTGTGTCCACGAGGCCTTTTCCCATCAACTTTGCCGATCACGATGAGCTTCTCGAGGTTGTCACCGTCTTTCCTCGCAATGTGACCGAAGATTTATTCTAGGTTTCCGCGTAGACACTCAGATGACAGCCGCGAGGAGATTTTGAGTTCTCGCAATATGGAGGTGTTAGTCCGAAATGCTGTCCAAGGGATACTCAGAATCTTTCTCCAGCACCACATCTCAAAAGCGTCAATGCGTTTGCGGTCTGCAGCTTTCAGTATCTACGTCTCAGCGCCATACGAAAAATCGAGAAGACTAGAGTCCCTACCAGTTTCACCAGTTTGGTTTTAGTTTTTACGCAAATGTTGCGATCTCTCCAGATTTTTTCAAGCTGAGACCTGGCGCTTTTGCCCATGCCAATTCTCCGGCGCACATCCTTTTCACACGAGCCGTTGTCACTGATGTTAGAACCCAGGTAGATGAAGTTGTCCACTATTTCTAGGTCCAGCGCGCCTGTGAGTTCTAACTTCCCAGATCTATTTACCACCATGATCTTAGTTTTGGACCTGTTTATGAAAAGTCCCATCTCCTCGCTAATTTGCTCCATTCGTCCCAGAAGTGCAGACATTTCCGACTAATTTGCTGCAAGGAGGGTAGTGTCATCATCGGCGTAGCGCAGGTTGGTGATTTTCACGCCACCAACTGTGATGCCACCCTCCCAATTCTCGCAGGTTCGTCTCATTCTGTATTTTCCATAGGAGTTGAATAGAATAAGCGACAATAGAATGAGCAATACATCCATCGCGTACTCCTTTGTGAAATTTCAAGGGTTTTGAGGTTGTTTTATCGACTCTTACGACTCCCTAGCTTGAACCATACACTGCAAAGTAGAGCGATGAGATGATTTGGTACTCCAAGTTCTTGTAGGACCCTCCATAAGCAACCCCAGTTGATATATTATTAGTATTCTTAATCCTATTTATTTTAATAACTCATTTTGTGGTTTCTAGGGAGATGATAAATATTTTCAGTGTTTCTGCGATAAAGCGTATAAAACTGCTTTAATCGCTCCCCAAACAAGATATTCCAATCGTTATTTCATTGATTCACTCATTTCAGCCAAGAGACGCCCACTGCTGGACATAGGCCTCCCCCAGGGATCTCCAAACCTATCCGTCCTGCGCCTCCCGCATCCAGGGGCTTCCCGCGACCTTCACCAGATCGTCGGTCCACCTTGTGGGGGGCCTATCAACGCTGCGTCTCCCGGTACGTGGCCGCCACTCAAGGACCTTTCCGCCCCAACGGCCGTCGGTCCTGCGAGCTATGTGTCCTGCCCACTGCCACTTAAGGTATGCAAATGTAATGCTATGTCAAATGTAATGCTTTGGGCTATGTCGGCCACTCTGGTTCTTCTACGGATCTCTTCATTTCTGATGCGATCGCGTAGAGAAATCCCGAGCATAGCCCTTTTCATTGCCCTTTGAGTGACATTAAGCCTTCTGAGGAGACCCATTGTAAACGGCCACGTCTCAGTTCTGTACGTCATCACTGGCAACACGCACTAATTGAAGACTTTCGTCTTAAGACACTGCGGTAGATTGGCTGAGAATATGCTGCGTAGCTTCCCGAACGCTGCCTAGCCTAGTCGGATTCGTCGATTTACCTCTTTCTGGAAGTTGGACTTACCGAGCTGGACTATTTGTCCCAGGTAAACATATTCGTCAACAACTTCCAGTGTAGAGCCGCCAACCATCACAGGAGTGGGTACTACATGGGAATTCACCATGATTTTGGTCTTGTCCATGTTCATTTTAAGACCCACTTGTTGGGAAACTCTACAGAGGTCTTCGAGCATTGTGCCTAGATCTTCCACGGTCTCAGCCATGACCACGATATCATCGGCAAAACGGAGGTGAGTCATGTACTCGCCGTTTATGTTGAATCGTTATTGGAATCATTTAAATAGTAATTATTCACAGTATTTAAAAAATACCGAAATTTCGGTATACCGGTTTTTGAAATTTCAATACCGGTATGAAAATCATTCCGGTATTCCATGCCCTAGGTGAGCCCCACACACGCTCGCCGTCTAGCTAACGGTGGGTATGGTGCGGTTGCGCATTTCCCCGCGAGAAAAAAAAAGAGCTAATATCACAATTGTATGGAGGGGTTCTCAACACCTCATAAGCATGCTCCCTTAAAACTTCGTCTTTTTCATATATTGGCACAGGTTTGTGCTTCTGCACCAAAACCGAAAGTTATATGTTTATTACAAAGTATCAAAATCACCATGTTCAACTAAACTACAAAGGCACATTGTATCAGTGCTGCAACTCTAAAAAATGTCAGGTTCAGCTTTCATTGGCCAGACCTCAGAACAATCACTACAGCAGAGCAGGGCCAGACTTCTAGTAAGTAGCACAGTAAAAATGGCTGTGTCTATTCGGACCTTAGACAATAGAAACCAATAGACATGAAATACCTACGAAAAAAGCGTGCCAGCATTTGGGTTGGTGCTCTAAGATGGCGGAAAAAAACTAGGGACGCCGCATCCAAGATTCCACACTTTTTATGTTTTTCTTTATAGAATTCATTTAAAAAATCAATAAAAAACGTATAACTGTAAAATTCACTCACAAATAATGCTCACCGACTGATATTTTAGCACAACAACAAACACGGTGCTTTGTAATGGCGGACTGAACTGGACGCAAGTTTATTTGAGACATATAATAACATTGCGAATCCATTGGTTTAGTTAATCTGAGATTCGGACCCGGGTCCCTATAAATGGGAAAAACGTATTCTGTGACATTTATCTCGATATTCTATGATAGATTTACTCTATGCTAGAATGCAAGCATTGTGATTGGCCGTAATATAATTTGTGTTTGTGATTGGCCGGCGCTCTGTCGGCGCTGGCGGCTTTCAGCTTGTTCCTTTCTTTCTGTCATTCCGCAATCGCACATTCAACAATTTCATTTCAATAATTTGTAAAATGGCTACCGAAGAGTTGGTGACTGAGCAATTTCAATTTTTGGGTATTGATGTGGATCATGAAGTCATCATCAAATGTAAGTAGGTGCCAGCGAGTTTAATTTTATGACAATAAACTTCTATGGTAAGAGCTGAAATTTCCTTAAATTCATACCGTTAGAGAATGAATGTTCAAGGTTGTTTGAATAAAACACGTCTCATTCTTTCTAAGGTGTGAGTTTGTGTGAAGAATATGATGTGGATGCTGAAACTCTAATCGAGCAATGGATGGCTTATAGTCTTAATCGTTTAAATGGTGCCGGCCCTACTCTGGATAATTTGGAGTCTTTTGCGAGAAAGGAGTTTACAAAACGGGCGGCAAGTCGAAGTAACGCGCTAATCAAAGACGCTGGTCAAACTACCGGCACTAGTGTAAGAGTTTACGGTCATGGGGCGCCCGTTCCTGTACAGTATCCTTTTCACATTTCTTCACGTGTTCTGATTTTAAACAAATAATATTTAATTAACTATTACTCCTTTCGTAATTGCATGGCTTATATTTAATTGCAGAGGAATTACCGTATCATTTCTTGCCTAATTTTAGACCACATTATGAGGTTCCATCAAATTAGATTTCTACAATTACATGATTTTTTATGAATTGCAAAGGAATTACCATCTAGTTTCGCAATTTTATTCCTTAATTTATTAGACCAGATAATGAAGTCCTGTCAAATTATGTGTCTACAACTCCAAAGGTATGTATGTCATTAATATACTTTTTTTACATATATCATAAAAATAGTGGCATAACATATTGACAGACATACTGAATGGGTGGTATATATAAAAAAACTGACTGTTTAAAAAAATATACGTACCTAATATTTGATTTGATTGATTTTATTATTTGATATTCTTCAAAGTTATGTCATAAATTTTTTACATATTTTAATACATATGGCATAATTTAAATAGTGGCATAACATATTAACAGACATACTGAATGGGTGGTAGGTAAAAAAAGCTTGTGACAATTTAAAAATATAAGATTTTATAATGATATGATGATATTCATTGTTTGTATGAGGAATTTGTTTGTATGAGATTTACATAGTGGAATTTTTATATCCAGTGTAAATTTAATGTAGCAATATAGAAATTATTGTTAAGCAAATTAAAAGCTCTTGTTGAGTGTGACAAGAATAACCAACTACCTACATGAATTGATGTTCATAGACTATGACAAATCTTGTGACTGTTAATGGGTATAGGTCTAATGGTTACAGTTTTCACCTTGTGACTAGATCTACACTCATTGATTGTTATAAGAAAAAACATCACCTGAAGAAGATTCACCATGGAACACTGAAGATTGATCTGCTATTATTTGTGAATGACAAATAAATATAATATAATCCTTTTTGACTTGATGATATTTGTGGGCGAGTTTGCTTCTAGTTCATGTTGAAATTATATCATGACTAGATCCATACTCGTCTGCAGCCATCAACTCATTCAACAGAACCGTCTGTTTTTATTATTTAATCACCAGATTATAAAATTTATTGATAATTTTAATTAAGTGATATTATCTTATATATAAAAATCGCTGTGTTAGTTTCGCTAAAACTCAAAAACGGCTAAACCAATTCTCACAAAATTTTCTGTGTATATTTGAATGGGTCCAGGGAAGGTTTATATGTAATTTAATTGTACCCGGTAGGTGGCGCTGGAATCGGGCAGGACAACGTCTGCCGGGCCCACTAGTAAATGTATAAATTTTAATATAAATATTTGGTGTTTTATCCTACTATGCATGCATTACAGATGGTGAAAGTGGAAATTCAGTCGATATCCAGCCATCAAAATGAAATAAGACCTGCAACATATTCCCCAGTTGTGTAAGTAGCTTTTATTGTTAAGTTGGTGACAGACATAGCTTAAAACCATACAATCAGATACTTTGAAAACTTGTTGCAATCTACCATACCTGCACAAAGGCCACTGAAATTTATTTGCATTGATATACCATATGGCAAAGTTTATGTTCAAAATTTTAACACATAAATGCTTGAGCTACACATAATTTGACACATGTTTATAGCTCAAAGCTTGTCTTGGGCCTGTATTTATTTATTTATTGTTAGTTACACGGGCAAACCCACTTACATAACTAACACAATTTACATACAGAAATAAGAACAATAATAAACAAATAATAACAGATTACTGACACAATATTTACAAGATATACTGACACAATTTTTACAAAATAGACTCATTTAGTAGTATTGACATATACAGAAGAAAACTACACTAAATACCTAGATAAAATTCATCTTAAAGAATTTATGGCTGATTTTACCAACCATAACTTAACTTAGAAAGCCTCTAACACATATGCTCTACTTTTTGTCTTTAATGAAAAGAATGTGACAGCATGCCACCTAAGAGTACCCTAAGCTAAGAAGAGGTTGGTGAAAACGGCCATTAGTCTTTTAGTCCATATTCCAAACATCCCCCCATTATACCGGGTGTAACGGAATTCCGAAATAAATATTATTTCGGTATTCCATTACACCCGGTATACTCGATAGCACTTTGTGTAAAAATCTCTCAATTGCTCAGTAGCAGTGTCTGTCGAATGTTCCAGATGAACTGCCTTAAGTCAGTCTCACCTTTTAAACGATGCAGATTTTGACTGGTTATGGCTATTTACACAACTGACACTATGTCGCACATTGTGAGGACGTACCGATTCCACCACTGCGGTGCTCTGATGACACCGCCAAGCACACACTAGGAAAGTGCCTATCCTGGCGACCCCAACGCGATACACAACAAAGCTTTTGCGCTAGTCGTTATCGTCAAAAGGATATTGACTATAGTCTGTTCAGAATAAGAAGACTTCTGGGACAGGTCGAAGTATTAAGTATTTCATGTATACTAGTTTCCATTATAAAAAACTAGCTGTGCCAGCGAACTACGTTTCGCCGTATATTTTTTACCCGTTTTTGCAACATTTGTCATTGATGCTCAGCTCCTATTAGTCGTAGCGTGATGTTATATAGCCTAAAGCCTTCCTCGATAAATGGACTATCCAACACAAAAATAATTTTTCAATTTGAATCAGTAGTTCCTGAGATTAGCGCATTCAAGCAAACAAACTCTTCAGCTTTATAGTATTAGTATAGATATTATATTTCAAAAATGTTACTTATCCCTTTATCTATACTAATATTATAAAGCTGAAGAGTTTGTTTGTTTGTTTGTTTTTTGCTTGAACGCGCTAATCTCAGGAACTACTGATTCAAATTGAAAAATTCTTTTTGTGTTGGATAGTCCATTTATCGAGGAAGGCTTTAGGCTATATAACATCACGCTACGACTAATAGGAGCTGAGCATCAATGACAAATGTTACAAAAACGGGTAAAAAATATACGGCGAAACGTAGTTCGCTGGCACAGCTAGTCCTATATAAATGCAATAATTAATTCCACATTAAGTAGAAATGAATAGAAATAGAAACAAGAATATCAGTCCTGTTAAATAAAATGTAAATCTGAATAAAATATTTGTTTAAATTTTACAAATAAAATATTTGTGTAAAATGTATATGTATTTGAATCATTCCAATTCATGATTCAAATACATACTTAATTAAACAATTATTTTTTCAAAATTATAAATCATATTTAACTGGAGTGATATTCTTGTTTCTATTTAATGTGGAATTAATTTTTGCATTTTTTATAAAAATAGCCTCATGAGATATTTTTAAAATATAATATTTTTAATCATGGAAACTACTATGCATGAAACAGAAAACTTTAGGTGGTTACTTGTGGTCCCACTACTTTGCCCCACTGGTGGGACCACGGGGACATGTGGTTCCTCCTGGTCCCACTGGCCAATAGGACCTGAGGGGCAATCGCACTATTTACGAACGTTTGAACCACAATCAAAACGTTACCATTCCCATATGTTGTGACATCTGACTGCTGTTAAGGTGTTGTCAAAATGTATGGGAATGGAAACGTTTCTGATTTGGTTCAAACGTTATAAATAGTGCGATTGCCCCTCAGTACTTCCAGTACTTTGGACGTGGAACTAACAAATGTACAATTTGGAGTTGTTGCAATAAAAAATGCGAAATACTCTCCCTCTCTAATTAAAGTAAGGGGAGGGAGCTTAGATCATCATTTGTATAGCACAATAAGAAATAAGGGTTTGGCAGTTTGGTTATAAAGAAACAAATATAAATGAGACTATGGTATTCCAGGTGGTCTCATTGGCCAGTGGGGCAAAGTAGTAGGACCACGAGTAACGACCCATCGACCTGTCACAGGAATCTTATTGTGAATATACTGTAGTGGTACGATATGAGGCTGGGAGAAACGGCCTTGACCTGGTCACCTGTCTGGAAGATCAAACGGGAGTTGTAAAATCAAACAAGTTTACAACCTGTTCATCCTCCCTTCGGAGCATAATGTACAATACGCAAAATGAGCACGACACTCAAAATGAGCAAAACGCAAAATGTACAATACACAGAATGTGCAACACGCAGAATGAGCACCATACGCAAAATGAGCAAAACGCAAAATGTACAAGAGGAGCTGTGTTCACATCCTCTCGGCAGTCGGCACAGTTCCAATTCACAACCCTTGGATATACACAACCCGAATTAACTTCAAAAACAAATTTATTGAATTAATTTTTGTCTTATGTACTAACTTAACAAAAAAAATCTATTTTAGCTTAAAGTTAAATAAAATTTGATTCGTTGTTCATTGGTGTATAGAATATACAATATCTGCAATTATGTTTGTAATACCTTTCAGGGTAAAGCAGAGGCAGTTACTTACTCATACTCAAGAGCACACAGATGCGAGTGCGTAACGGAACAGCGAACTACGAATGTACGAAGAACGAAAGTTCGAAAGATCACAGTTAGGACAAACTGATAGTCGAAAGATTGGTTTTGCGATGAACGAAAGTGCGAAAGATCATAGTTACGACACACTAATAGTAGAAAGATCGGTTTTTCGATTAACGAAAGTGCGAAAGAAAGTTACGCTTGAAACAAACTATCGTGTCGTGTTGTGTCGTGACGCGTCAGAAGCGTATCGGCTTCATACATTTTATATGGCTAGAAACACATTAGCGACACAACACACTGTAATAATGTGTTTCCAGCCATATTAAATGTATGCAACCGATACGCTTCTGACGCGTCACAACACACCACGACACAATAGTTTGTTTCTGCCTTTAGTGCGATGTGTTATGCATCGAATGCGCGCTACTGTGACGCACGATAGTGCAAAAGTATAGAAATATTTAAGGATCTTTTTTTTAGAAACTTTAAGAGAATACATCACATTTATATGATTGTTTTTATAATTATTGAATAAAGTGTGATAAACGGATTGTGAAAGATTTGTATGTAACGAATAAACCCAAAAACTACTGGACTGATTAGAAAAAATATTTCACCATATACCGGGTGTAACGGAATACCGCAATAATTTTTAAGGTTGTTGATCAACAAAAAAAATGTTTTATGACTATTCTTTGTATTTTTATTATATGCCTACTTTCGATTTATTACGTTTAACTGTTATGCGTATTAAATCGAAAGTAGGAATATAATAAAAATACAAAGAATAGTCATAAAAAAATTTTTTTGTTAATCAACAACCTTAAATATTATTTCAGTATTCCGTTACACCCGGTATAATGTAGCATTCTAATGGTGAAATATTTTTTGTAATCAGTCCAGTAGTTTTTGGGTTTATTCGTTCATCTCAAAACCAATCTTTCGACTATCAGTTTGTCGCAACTGTGATCTTTCGAACTTTCGTTCTTCGTAATTTCGTAGTTCGCTGTTCCGTTATGCACTCCACAGATGCTCCCATAAAATAAGACAGAGAACAAATATGAAAATAAAACCCTTTGTCTTGCGTCGTCATCGTCACCGTGAATAAGGCCTTCGGCCCGTCTCGTACATTTTGCGTTTTGCTCATTTTGCGTGTGGTGCTTATTCTGCGTGTTGCACATTCTGCGTATTGTACATTTTGCGTTTTGCTCATTTTGCGTGTCGTGCACATTTTGCGTATTGTACATTATGCTCCGAAGGGTTCATCCTTCGATATTCCCTTATTAAGACTCCGGGAGGGTTATTTAAATAGTTTTTAGGGCTTAGATCATTTAACCCATGGAAGCGGTACGCAACAAATCGCAGTGTAAACTTTTCTGTCACTTTTAGCGGGAGGCGAGGTAAACACGCACGCACACCACGAAAATGTAGAATACACTTACAGAGACGTTGTTCTTATGTTTACGAACTCACACTATGAAAATTTTACCCTACAATGAAGAAACACACACACATCGACAAATTAACGTGTATCTACGCAATCGCCCCACCACAAAGAATTAATGATGTGACACAAAGAATGAGTAACTATTTGGGTCGTCGTGAGTGAATGATTGAAATGTTATAATAAATTGTATTTTAATTACTATACCCTGTTCGGCTAGAGTTGATAAAAATGCAATGAAGTGAGGCCCGCTAATTGTTATTAAAATGCTGTAATTAGTTTTTTGTGTCAAATACAGCAATTTCACTTGCTGTTTAGCTGATATATTTTCAGTCATAGGCGTAGGTATAATGTTTTGATTGTTTTGAATTTATGTTTTCAGTTAAACACAGTAAGCGCTCCGATGCGTAATCATAATTTTTATCACCTCTCGGGGAACAGACTTTAGCTCTACTCAAACTAGCTCTCTGCTCACGACTTGGTCCGCGTTGATTTCTTTTTGTTTGAAAGGTCAATTAGTCGGGAGTGTTCTTAGGTATGTTTGCTGGCTATCGATCCAAAATGGCCGCCGCCTCAAAATGGTGGATTACGTATTTTTTCACAACTCTCTTAATATGAGTATCAAATGAAAGGGCTTGACTCGTAGAATACCACACACTATGATAAATGTAACTGGTTTATTTACATTAAAATACGTCAAGTAATTAGTCATAGAAAAAGTAAAATAAAGGTACAATGAAATGTCAGTAAACAAATAACAGAACGAGACTCCGGAGTGCAATCAAAACAATGACTAGTGTAACTTGACTTGCGCCACGCTTCTACCTGAACACGTCGAAACAAGTTAGCGCGGGGTGCAGTTATACCGGGAATGTCTTAGATGTTTTACGTGAGAATTGTTAATATACCAAGAACTAATTTCTGATTTTATTATATATCTGCATAGTTATAAACATGTTTAATAGGTAGGTACTTTTTCGTTTAGCTTTGCTCGTATGGTAGTAATTTGCTATCTCGTGCAAGTAAAAAGCACGAGTAGCAACTTACTGCCATACAAACAAAATTAGTATTTTAGAAAACCTTTCATTTGCGATAGGGCCCAACGTGTTATAACGCTTGGGACGATATCTGGCATTTTCCTTTAAGTTGCACCAAAAAATGTGAGTTAAAGTAAACATAAAATTCCTTGCTACACGTATGCGGCGTTAGTTCTACCATTTTAGCTTAGTAGATGTTAACTACTATGAAAGTTTTTATTTAGATATAGTAAGACATGTTATTATTTTGTCATAACGTGACGTTGAAAGTGAAAGTGTTTTTGTTTACATTGACCGTACAAACTTCAAAGCTACTAAAATAAGTAGAAAAAGCTTTATTGTATGATTTTAATAATTATGTTGCATTATTAAAATTTTCTCTGATGACGACAATCACTTGCTTTGTGCTCTTTACTGATCTTTACTGATGTCCCCAACAATTTGCTGCATAGAGCAGGTGGCATGAAACCGCAATGCAACGCGGAAACGAAACGAAAACGCGGTTAACGGTGACCGCAAACAATAGTTTTTCTATTCTGTCTGCTGTCTGGCAGTCAACGTATAAAATAGAAGTACAGTTGAATAAAATATACTTGAGAGTTTATCAACATTTTGCATCTTTTCAGGCTTTCAAAAAAAACTAAAATTACAAAAAAATTTTTTTGTACTTGTGATCTCAACTACAACATAAAATTAAGAGGACATTAAATTACATTTTTCTATCTGGAGTAAACACGAGTGATGATGCCATCTCTAGGGGTTAACTTACATTGCATTTAGTAAAATACCAATAAAGATTATTTAAAAGGCTTAAAATCAAGTGAGACGCAGTCGAAAAATTGTTTAGAGTAAGTATATTGTATAGAAAAAGTTTTTTTAATCTACAAAGCAAAGTTGAAGCAAAATAATAAGTAATATTTTCTTAATATTTTTTTGTTCAATTAAATTCCACTTGAATTTCTATTTTATATCTGGTTAAACAATAAACAAACTCCGGAGTGAATGAATGACAAATAAAAATATGAATTAGCATCCTTCACTCACGTTGTCCCAGCACTAAGCAAATGCCCGTGTCACAGATAATATAATGCCCGTGTATTGTGTTGAGCTACCATCGTACCATTGTATTTTTCTATCGTAACGACATAAAAAATACTTCAAAATTGTAAACAAATGAAACACGGTAATGTATATTTTATACTTACATGTGATAGGAAACGCCATAATCTTGAAGATTTGAGTAGCTGGATCGCCTTTTGCAAGAGGAAACTGCACAATTAACCATTTTTTTGGAGCTCTTAGTGCGACATGAAAACGAAACCAAATGGCAACGGCCGCGCGTCAACTAGTTTTATATAACGTGTATGGTCATATGGTCAGCGTAAATTTGCAGAGGGGTTCGCCCAGCCTTGCCGTCTCCCATATGAATGCTCTAAGTTTTAGGGTGAATAATGTGACGTGATGTGATGAATTTTTACATGTGATAGGAAACGCCATAATCTTGAAGATTTGAGTAGCTGGATCGCCTTTTGCAAGAGGAAACTGCACAATTAACCATTTTTTTGGAGCTCTTAGTGCGACATGAAAACGAAACCAAATGGCAACGGCCGCGCGTCAACTAGTTTTATATAACGTGTATGGTCATATGGTCAGCGTAAATTTGCAGAGGGGTTCGCCCAGCCTTGCCGTCTCCCGTATGAATGCTCTAAGTTTTAGGGTGAATAATGTGACGTGATGTGATGAATTTTGTGTTTTTAGTAAAATCCCTAGAACCCACATTTTTATTCATCCATTAAATTAAACTTTTATTTATAATGTTAAGAAGTCATTTTGTACAGGTGAATTGTTTTTACATTTATTTAGCCTCAACACACACAAAACTGAACTCACGGCACAGTTATGTCCATTTCACTTTCACAGGGCCTACTCAAAGCCACAAGCCACGCATTCCTTGCATTTAAATGCATAGAACGGCTATATATGAGAATGACATATCGCAATCGGGTCACTTACGTCATTTTTGTACTGTGTGACTTTAAATAAGCCCTCAGGTTTGATTGCTACGGTCCTGTACGGAATACCACACCGCTTAAGTTTAGTTCACCATCCTTAAAAATGAATCTATATTGATTACAGGTCCTCTACAGACTACCACACGGCTTAAGTTTAGTTCACCATCCTTAAAAATGAATCTATATTGATTACAGGGATCGTTCTGCAAAATATGCCTCGAGAACCAACCAAGGGTCGGTTGTTCATTCATTCGGCGACGAAAAGTTATTGCAGATTATAGCAGAGCCAAATGGACCCAATGATATTTTGAGTCTAAAGATATCACAAATACCTAACGACGATGGCGATTGCTACACTAAATCAATGTATGCTTTATTTATTATCATTATAAATGAAAGTACCCATTAATACACATGTTTATCGTAAGGCAATGTGATTGTATGTATTTTGTTAATTTTTTCCCTAGGTTTGGTTTTGAGCTGTTACATGAAAAAGCAAATGTGTTTGATAATCACATTTGTTACTTGTCGCAATGTATCATGAAGAAACATGGAATATCAGAAACATGCTCCGTTAGGCATAAAACACAGGTAAAAAGTCGTCTATTCGTTTCTTTATTGAACACTAGCTGTTGCCCGCGAGTTCGTCTCCGTCAATTTCTATTCTTCGCTCCTATTGGTCGCAGCGTGATGTTATATAGCCTAAACTGGATAGTCCATTTATCAAGGAAGGTTTTAGGCCCTAAAGCCTTCCTCGATAAATGGACTATCCAACACAAAAATAATTTTTCAATTCGAACCAGTAGTTCCTGAGATTAGCGCGTTCAAACAAACAAACACTTCAGCTTTATAATATTAGTAAGTATAGACTAGATTTCCGCCCGCCGCCGATTTCAAGAACAAAAAAATTATATAAGTATACATATTGAAGTTGGTGCCAAATTTTAGCTTAACTACATAATTTTCCAGGTGATCATTGCTTGGCAGAGGCTTAAATATAAAATGTAATGTATGTATTCCTATATTTTAAATTATTTGTGTCTCTGAATTCGGTTTTTATGTTTGAATTACTTAAAAGAATATAACTACGCGTCAATAAGTTCCCATTACAAATAAGTATAAGTAACCATTATATTAAAAGAACTTACTATTAACCTACCAAAAACCTTACAAATTATTCATTAGTTCATTATGAATGATTACTACCAGATGCAAATACCTGAGTATATTCAGAAAAAAACATGAAACATGTTGGACTTTCCTATTAAATTTAAGGGTTTTCCGATTTTCCTGAGGTCCCATCATCATATTACGACTTGGTGACAAGGGGACCACCTCAGGAGTATAATACTCTTTCGATTACAAAAAGAATTTTGAAAATCGGCCCACAAATGGTCCTTTGTTCCCAACGAGTCACACTGTAACCTGTTACACTGTGACTCGTTGGGAGAACTTTGTAAAATAATTCCCAACCAGTCACACATGTGACATGTTGGGAGACCTTTCTTAAAATAATTTCCAACCAGTCACACTGTGACACGTTGGGAGACCTTTTCGAAATTATTCCCATCCAGTCACACTGAATCGTTAGGCCAATCTACTCTTAGGTATATTTTTTGTATGATCTGGGGGTATACTGATTACTGTTACGTCTTAGCCCTAATTTGACTAAATAATCAGCTACACTGCTACTTAATTGCTTTAAAAACAGGAAGGCAACATAGTCCCACCATTATTTTTAATAAACTTATTACAAGTTTATTATACTGTTTTTTTTGTTCTGCCGAAGTAGACGCGGGTTCCTCCATGGTATGTAGCGAGGCGTGCACTGATAAGCGTCAACCTAAATGTATAATTTAACCTACACATTTGCATCCCTTTCTTTACGAGCTTTAACAGGGTTTGTTCATATTTATGTTCGTACAGTACGAGCTTACTTGCAAATAAAATCTTTAATTTTGCGTGGGTAGAGAATATTATACATTGGGTTAAACTTCTGCGCAAAAATAAGATTAAGTGTTCTATTTTATTAACAGACAAAGAAGCTCGGACTGTCACACCCTTCGGCCACGGTAATTATACTATTACCGTGCTTCGGCTGCTTTTTCGGCGACTTTCAAAAAAACATTAGGGAATTACGTAAACAAATCGAGAGCAATAAAACACCTGTTCTATTCAACAAAACAATATGATTTATGACAGCGGCAAGTCAATAATAGTTAGTGCGTATTTCCCTGTTAGAAAGGGATAAATATTTTAACAGGTACCTAATCAAAAGGTCAGAGTATAGCTTTATAGGCTATTAAGATTAACAGGAATATTACATTTTAAAAGAATAGGATCGAATCTGTGAGTCAAAGATTGGATAAAAGGTTTCACCTATATAAATAGAGTCCAAAATAGAATGAACATTTATTAACAGTATACCTATCAGAAGGTTGACCGAACTCTAGAGTGTGACTGGTTGGGAATGATTTAAGAAAGGTCTCCCAACGTGTCACAGTGTGGTGTGACTGGTTGGGAATTATTTAAGAAAGATCTCCCAACGTGTTACAGTGTGACTAGTTGGGAATCATTTTACAAAGTTCTCCCAACGAGTCACAGTGTTACAGGTTACAGTGTGACTCGTAGGGAACAAGCGCAAATGGCGAAGTAACCTCCTTTTTTAAGTCGGTAAAAAATGAAAACAATTGATGCTTCAAATGTTATATATATTCCATTGAAAAGTTACATTTGGATTACATTTGTCAGAGGACGCAATTTTATTGTTTAGATATCAAGGAGGGGTTAGTGTAAAGTTAAATCCAAGTTTGTGGGGTTGCAACCCTTGTTCCACACGGCCGCCATCTTGGAGCGGGGTACAAATGATTTTTATGGTTTATATAACAAACTATAGGTCTCACAAAAAAAATATTAAAACATTTTTTTTGCAAATAAATTTCTCTACAACTTAAGTCAAGTAACTTTTAGTTGTAGAACCAAAAATAACAAAGCTATAAGCGAAAATCTACGAAGGCCTTGAATGAATTGGGGACCAGGATCTCGGTAATGATTGGCTGGGTTCCAGAGGTCCAATTCAGCTAATAAGCTACAGCCGAATCGAAACTGAATAGTTGCGGTCGACCAATCGAAGCGCTTATATTGCCTTTCAACTGCTCGATGACGTGATAATGTGGCGTTCTCATTGGTCGATCGCAACGATTCAGTTTCGATTCGGCTGTAGCTTATTAGCTGAATTGGGCCTCAGGCCACTCCAATAACCGAGGCAATGAAATTGCCGACGAACTGGCGAGGGCTGGTTCCGAGAGCGCTCTCATAGGACCAGAACCAGCTTGTGGCATTTCGAGGGGGATTAAAAAGAGAGTCCTCAGAGATTGGGTACAAACACAAGCCCGACTACAGTGGGCCCATTCCCCTTCTTTTTTTTTTCTCGGGGGGAAATGCGTAACCGCACCGTACCCGCCGTTGGCTAGACGGCGAGCGTGTGTGGGGCTCTCCCGGCAGAGTGCCAGGCCTACCCACTAAAACCCCCCGGTGTTCTTCCTGCCCTTTTGGGCGCGCTAGGTAAGGTCCACACTGCGACTCCACTACCCACGCGCCCGGGACCAGTGGGCCCATTCCCCTGGACTACTGCACTCGAAATTGTTCATTAGGGAATTTTCACATGGAGTCGCAATACAAAACCTCCAACTAAGCAGGGGCCAATTAAGGGCGCTCACTAGAGCCCTAACCGGTCACTGCAAACTCAACAAACATCTGCATAGAATGGGCCTGACTAATGTTCCCACGTGCAGATTTTGTGGTGAGGATGATGAGACACCGTTTCACATTCTTTGTGAATGCGAATTATGCTCTCATCCACACAAGGAGCCGAGCTCTGGGTGGACCTAGTCTGCCACCACATGATGCGAAGGCTCTGTCTCCAAAGAAGGTTATTGGCTTTTTCAACGCCGCGGGCCTATTTGGAGACCTTTAAAATAGAGGGGTTGGCCACAATAGATCTGTACAGGTCGCAGCTGCCCGCTGGGGGACGCCCCTCCGTCGCCCCTAGTATCCCCTCGAACTCTAGATAGATAGATAGAAGCGAAAATCGATGAAAATTTGAGAAAAAAAATCTATTGCTCGCTATAACCTTTTTTCTGATCATTTTACAAAAAAAATGAAATCAGACCATTTTCATAGAGGGGTTTTCAAGGAATTTTACATTGTAAACTTTTTAAATTTTATTCAATAAAGGTTCTACAGCGCTGCGAAACGAATACTATTCTCAGGTATTCATAAATATAGTACGTAAATAAATGTTAATGATTTCACATAATTTGCAATTACTTATCTTTTCTTTTTTATATGATAATCTTTTTGATTATTGATAATGCAATATTGTTATTAATGAATTATTGACTTGACATTCCACCACAAAACTTTGAAATTATTGATTTTTTAAATAATTTCAAATCTCCTGGGGCCAGCTATCATTTAACTTCTATCTTCAAAAATCAATGTTTGGTACCTGGACAATGGGACCTTGGGAGGTGACGTGAACTCTGTGCTTTCCGACTTTTCCTTGATTATAGAAAAAATTAAATCAATTGGTGTGGAACTAAATTCTAATGAGTGCGAATTATATTATATTCCAAATTCCAAAAACATTGATAACATTAAAGAAAAATTCAATAAACTTCAAATAAACTCAATAAACTGCGCCTAACATCAAAATTTTGGACAAAAGCAACCTCTTTCCCTTCTAGGGTGCCCTATTTTTGACGAATCTTTTTCAGAGTATATTCAAAATTCGATTTCAAAATTCCAAAGTCACTCTCATCGATTATTCGAAATCAGCCCACACTACTTATTAACAATAGTTAAATTTTGCTTATTTGTATGGTACCTTAATTGACATAATATGTTCTGCTCTGCTGCTCTTTTTGGAAACATCAAAATCATCTATCACAAATTGATGCTTTGATCAAAAATAATTTAGAATCCGTTTTCAATATCCAGCTCAATGAAGATTATTGGTGCCAAGCATCTCTGCCCATCCGATACGGAGAGTTGGGTGTTCGCAAAATGTGAAAATGAATAAAATTTTAAAAGTTTAGAATGTAGATTATTCCTTAAAAAGCCTTCTATAAAAATGACCTGATATAATTTTTTGTAAAATGATCTGAAAAAAATTATAGCCACCAAAAGAATTGTTTTTCTCAAATTTTCATCGATTTTCGCTTATAACTTTTTTGGTTTTGGTTCTACAACTAAAAATTACATGACTATAGTTTTAGAGATATTTTATTTGCAACAAAAAACGTTTTTGATATTTTTTTTGTGACACCTATACTTTGTCAGATAAACCTAAAAACCATTTTTCATTTTTGAGATGGCGGCCGTGGGACAAGGGTTGTAACCCCACAAACTTGGATTTAACTTTACACTAACCCCTTCTTGATATCTAAACAATAAAATTGCGTCCTCTGACAAATGCATAATAAGCCCAAAAAAATGTTTTAGACAGAAGTAATGGTTGCGGGGCGCATAGAATGTGACGCCGACGCGAGGCTAAATCCCAAATGCGTGATGCTTCAAGGGGCCTGGGAGGAATCGCTCAGTCAAGTTGTCTCCGTGGATATTGATAAGTATGTGTTTTTTATCTAATAAAACCGAACTAAATTTATGCGTAGTACTATTTATGCTTAATAATAATGGACTGCGTCGGTGGCGCTGTGTACTCGGTACTGTCCTTCTAATCGGGAGGTCCGTGGTTCGATCCTGCCATTCATATGTAATTTGCCGACGCTTCTAATACGGTGAAGGAAAACATCGTGAGGCGACCTACATACATCTGCGAAGAAATTCAAGGGTGTATGTGAAGTCGACCAATCCGCACTGGGCCAGCGTGGTTGACTAAGGCCTTATCACCCACCCTAACATAGGGTAGGCTCCAGCCCCTCGGTGGGGACGAATATGAGCTGTGATGATGACTAGTACTAATAGTGGTCTTTACCATTAAGCTGTAAGCCAGACAGAAAACGGCTGGGCTGGGTATGGCACGCCGATGCCTTATCAAGCTTTCTATATTATAATGTATAGAGGACCGCAGACAGAAACCGCCCAGGGAAGCCCATCCCATTCGCTCAGTTTCAATTTCATTTACAGGTAAAAACCGCAAATTTTTTACAATTTATAGGAAAATATGTAAATGTTACCTTCGTAAGGTATGAAGGTAATATTCACATATTCACATTCACACACACACATACACACACACACACACACACACACGCACACACGCGAAAATTACACATTAATTTGTTTTATTTGTAGTTTTTTCTGTTTTCAACTGACGCACATAAAATTCAAAAAATCTATTAAATTTAAATATATTTTAAATTGTTATATACCTACTCTCATGTTTGTGTATGTTTCTAGCGAACAAAGTAAGTTTCCGTAATTGGCTTGTGTACAGGAATAATTTCTTTTTTAATAATATTTAAACAAATTTACGCTATGGAAACTGTGTTTATTATAAATAAATAAATAAATATTTACACCATATACATGTGCCTACCATAGGCGTAGGTATAACTTTACGATGAGGGCGGGTCCAGATAAAAACTTCAATTTGCCTAGCATACATGGAAGGAAAAGTTCATTATATCTAGTGTATGTTGATTTTCAATATACTATACCTACGCCAATGGTGCCTACTATCACAAACTTCGCTCGTAGGTAGTCACTGAAACCAGCAGGCCTATTACCGATCTCATGGTTTTAGGTCAGATTTTTGATAATTCGTTCATTACTTATATCATGATGACATCATTAATATTATGCTATAGTGATGATATCATTGCAGATCGATAATACCAAATGAAGCATTTCATGACTTCTTTATCTCAAAATTTATACTATATCATACGATGAAAGATCCATAATAGGCCTGCAGGACTTTCCAATATTTACAGCATGCATGTGTGCCAGTTAATTATTCATCTTTCATCGTATGACATGGTATAAATTTGAGAAAAAGGAGTCATGAAATGCTGCATTTCGTATTACCGATCTCCAATGATATCATCACTATGGCATAATTTCAATGATATCATCATTAAATAATGAACAAATGATCATAAATCTGACCGGAAATCGTATTTTTTGTTTTGCACTCATATGATATCATTTTCAAAACCATGAGATCGGTAATAGGCCCTCTGTTCTTGTGCAGTTGTAAAAAAGTGTGCTACATATCATCAGTCATTAATACCATTGTCTACTATATTTACAGAGATGCTGACACCATCGACCTTTGAGCGTACCGGCAACTAAGATCGGGCGCACTTTTTAATCTTTTTGTCTGCGGGTAGTTTCTCATTTTATTCCATGATAATATTATCACTTATCGCACATTATAAGACACGAAAAAGACGAAACTACCTGCAGAAGAAACATTTTGATGTTTGATTTAACCGCCTTTATGGTCTAGTAACCTACGAGTGTTGATCGGGAGGTCCGGGGTTCGCTTCCCCACGTGGGCAGACATTTTTCTGCTTGGTTTGGTTGGTGGAAGGGCTTCTGGGCCCGCCTGGCTAGCTACCACCGTCTTACCTAAGTTTATGGCCATAGTAACAATGATAATAGCATTGTTGTGTTCTGATAAATTAGAGGTAAGATAGCCAGTTCCTCAGTTGTTGAGGAGTCCAGGGTGAAGCTCGCTTCCACCGTCGGTCTTATCACCACTTACCATCAGGAAATGAAGGCTTCCCTGTCGTATGTAAAAAAAGGATTACGTGAATAGACTTTGCGCTAAGGGAAATAAGGGTGCTGCACTTCTTATCATTTTTGTTTAGCGGAAAACGGAAGCCGAGTGTTTAATTTTGTTGGTTTCGTAATAACGATTTTCACATTTGAACAGACCTATACGAAACTTATTCAGTATCTTGTTCATTTGCGCAATTCTCAGTATCTTAAGTACCTACATTGAAATTTTGTTTTACGCCAGCTTGAAGCAGTATTCTCTATTTCCTGGCCAAGTGGTGGTGATGAGAGGGATAAATCCTCGCGGTGATAAGTTTATCGCGAATGAAGTATTTACTGACGCTTCCCTGCCCATGGCTGACGACAAAGCAGATATCATCAATTCCTTGGAAGGTGCTCACCTTTTTCATTAAACCTGAACAATTCACTGTTAATAACTACGCAATTACGCATCAACTTTATTGTTAACTGGTCTTCAAGAAATCTGTAAAGAACTCTAAATTGGATGTCGATGCGTAATTATTAACAGTGACTAAAGTTTACTTTGGTTTGTCGAAGTACAAAAGAAGTCGATACGTAATTATTAACAGTGACTAAAGTTTACTTTGGTTTGTCAAAGTACAAAAGAAATCAATACAGTTAAAATTTCGTCGGGGCTAGTAAGAGCTCGGCAGCCGAGTGGTCAAGGCGTCAACACGGTATATTGAAGACGTGAGTTCGATCCTCGCCTAAGTCAAAAGATTTTTCTTTATTCATTTATCTTTTAACCGCTGCCGTGGTCTAGTTGCTGAGGCCATCGGGTGCTGATGGGGAGGGCCGGGGTTCAACTAACCATGAGGGCAGAAATTTTTCTGCTCGGTTTGGTTGGTGGTGGTGCTTCTAGCCCGCCTGGTTTGCTACCATCGTCTTACCTAAGATTGTCGCCATAATAACAATGTTTAAAGCATTGTTGTGTTCCGACAATTAGAGGTAAGATAGCCAGTTCCTCAGCTGTTGAGGAGTCCTGGTGAAGCTCGCTTCCATCTTATCGCCATACGGCCTTATCATCACTTACCATCAGGTGAGATCAAGGCGAAGAGCTTCGCTGTCAATTTTCAAGATAAGTTTATTTATAGGATTTATCATATCTTATAATAATCACAGTGTTTCAATAATACATACATTCAAGCATGTCAAGATATATATTAAAAGTTTAATCTTAATAATTAAGAAATAACATTTATAAAATAAAAAAGTTGTTAAAAATGCATAGTTAAGGGCCCACCATCCGCGCGAGCCCGAGCTAGTTTAGGTAAATTTCTCTAGTCTCCGTTTGTGTGCGTCGCTCACGCACACAAGCGCACTCGGTCGAGCAATCGGTGCGGCCGCCTAGCAAAATACCGTAAATGTTAATTATGGAAAATGTTGTTTATTACTGTGATATACTATAGTAAATACAGGCATGTGTTTGAATGATCAACTTTTATTTTTATAAGCTTTTATTTAGCTTGCACTGTATGTATATGTAGATTTGACCACTTCCCGGTTTCCGATTGGGCTGAAATTTTGCATGCATATGTATATCGCGTGACAATGCAATATTATGGTAACATGGAGCTGATCTGATGAAGGAACTGGACGGTGGCCATAGGAACTCCGTAACAAAACGACGCAACCCCATCGAGTTTGGGCTCGTTTGATTCGTATTGACGAGTACTTTGATCCTAGCCTAGATAATATCCGTATGCAACCCCATCAATTTCTTTTGTGCGACCTTCCCGAATTTGCGTGTCAAATGAAAGAGCTTGAATTGTAGAATATAGTATAGTATGAAAAATAATCAAATCCAAGATGGCCGCCGTCACAAATTGACAAATTATTTTTATGTACAAACCCCACAATATGGGTATCAAATAAAAGTGCATGCCTTGTAAAATACAGTACACTATGAAAAACACTAAAACCCAAGTTGGCCGCTATCACAAAAGATTTTTAAAAACAAGCTTTTATTTTAATGCCCTAAAAAGAGGAAAATAAACATTAATTTCTTTGTTCATTACAATTTAGCGAATGGCTTCAATGCACTAAAAAGTGCGTTGAACACAAGAAAATATTCAAATATTGGTAATTCTAAGAAAAAATATTTGTTTTTATAAAATAGGTAAATCTTGCGACAAGCTTTTATATTTTATAAAAAATGTATTATGTAATAAATTTAAGTTTATTTTCGTCTTACTAGGGCATTAAATAAAAGATTGTTTTTAAAAATCTTGTTACTATTATTTTATATTTTAATATTTTGTAATGGCGGCCATTTTGGGTTTTAGTTTTTTCATCCCAAACTCGATGGGGTTGTGTCGTTTTATTGTAGAGTTCCTATGGCCACCTTTCAGCTCCAGCATCAGACCCTGGTTACCATATAGGACTAAAGTACTCGTCAATACGAATCAAACGAGCCCAAACTCGATGGGGTTGTGTCGTTTTATTGCGGAGTTCCTATGGCCACCTTCCAGCTCCAGCATCAGACCCTGGTTACCATATAGGACCAAAGTACTTGTCAATACGAATCAAACGAGCCCAAACTCGATGGGGCTGTGTCGTTTTATTGCGGAGTTCCTATGGCCACCTCCCAACTCCAGCATCAGACCCTCGTTACCATATAGGACCAAAGTACTCGTCAATACGAATCAAACGAGCCCAAACTCGATGAGGTTCTGTCGTTTTATTACGGAGTTCCTTTGGCTACCTTCCAGCTCCAGCATCAGACCCTGGTTACCACATAGGACCAAAGTACTCGTCAATGCGAATCAAACGAGCCCAAACTCGATGGGACTGTGTCGTTTTATTGCGGATTTCCTATGGCCACCTTCCAACTCCAGCATCAGACCCTGGTTACCATATAGGACCAAAGTACTCGTCAATACGAATCAAACGAGCCCAAACTCGATGGGGCTGTGTCGTTTTATTGCGGAGTTAATATGGCCACCTCCCAACTCCAGCATCAGACCCTAGTTACCACATAGGACCAAAGTATTCGTCAATACAAATCAAACGAGCCCAAACTCGATGGGGCTGTGTCGTTTTATTGCGGAGTTCCTATGGCCACCTCCCAACTCCAGCATCAGACCCTGGTTACCACATAGGACCAAAGTACTCGTCAATACGAATCAAACGAGCCCAAACTCGATGGGGTTCTGACGTTTTATTACGGAGTTCCTTTGGCTACCTTCCAGCTCCAGCATCAGACCCTGGTTACCACATAGGACCAAAGTACTCGTCAATGCGAATCAAACGAGCCCAAACTTGATGGGGCTGTGTCGTTTTATTGCGGAGTTCCTATGGCCACCTCCCAACTCCAGCATCAGACCCTGGTTACCATATAGGACCAAAGTACTCGTCAATACGAATCAAACGAGCCCAAACTCGATGGGGCTGTGTCGTTTTATTGCGGAGTTCCTATGGCCACCTCCCAACTCCAGCATCAGACCCTGGTTACCATATAGGACCAAAGTACTCGTCAATACGAATCAAACGAGCCCAAACTCGATGGGGCTGTGTCGTTTTATTGCGGTGTTCCTATGGCCACCTCCCAACTCCAGCATCAGACCCTGGTTACCACATAGGACCAAAGTACTCGTCAATACGAATCAAACGAGCCCAAACTCGATGGGGTTCTGACGTTTTATTACGGAGTTCCTTTGGCTACCTTCCAGCTCCAGCATCAGACCCTGGTTACCATATAGGACCAAAGAACTCGTCAATACGAATTAAACGAGCCCAAACTCGATGGGGTTGTGTCGTTTTATTGCGGAGTTCCTATGGCCACCTTCCAGCTCCAGCATCAGACCCTGGTTACCATATAGGACCAAAGTACTTGTCAATACGAATCAAACGAGCCCAAACTCGATGGGGCTGTGTCGTTTTATTGCGGAGTTCCTATGGCCACCTCCCAACTCCAGCATCAGACCCTGGTTACCATATAGGACCAAAGTACTCGTCAATACGAATCAAACGAGCCCAAACTCGATGAGGTTCTGTCGTTTTATTACGGAGTTCCTTTGGCTACCTTCCAGCTCCAGCATCAGACCCTGGTTACCACATAGGACCAAAGTACTCGTCAATGCGAATCAAACGAGCCCAAACTCGATGGGACTGTGTCGTTTTATTGCGGATTTCCTATGGCCACCTTCCAACTCCAGCATCAGACCCTGGTTACCATATAGGACCAAAGTACTCGTCAATACGAATCAAACGAGCCCAAACTCGATGGGGCTGTGTCGTTTTATTGCGGAGTTAATATGGCCACCTCCCAACTCCAGCATCAGACCCTAGTTACCACATAGGACCAAAGTATTCGTCAATACAAATCAAACGAGCCCAAACTCGATGGGGCTGTGT
Source organism: Schoenobius gigantellus (assembly GCA_963935595.1). Lineage (NCBI taxonomy): Eukaryota > Metazoa > Arthropoda > Insecta > Lepidoptera > Crambidae > Schoenobius > Schoenobius gigantellus. Next base: position 19,278,554 of record OZ012557.1, on the reverse strand, counting down.
CGTTTTATTGCGGAGTTCCTATGGCCACCTCCCAACTCCAGCATCAGACCCTGGTTACCACATAGGACCAAAGTACTCGTCAATACGAATCAAACGAGCCCAAACTCGATGGGGTTCTGACGTTTTATTACGGAGTTCCTTTGGCTACCTTCCAGCTCCAGCATCAGACCCTGGTTACCACATAGGACCAAAGTACTCGTCAATGCGAATCAAACGAGCCCAAACTTGATGGGGCTGTGTCGTTTTATTGCGGAGTTCCTATGGCCACCTCCCAACTCCAGCATCAGACCCTGGTTACCATATAGGACCAAAGTACTCGTCAATACGAATCAAACGAGCCCAAACTCGATGGGGCTGTGTCGTTTTATTGCGGAGTTCCTATGGCCACCTCCCAACTCCAGCATCAGACCCTGGTTACCATATAGGACCAAAGTACTCGTCAATACGAATCAAACGAGCCCAAACTCGATGGGGCTGTGTCGTTTTATTGCGGTGTTCCTATGGCCACCTCCCAACTCCAGCATCAGACCCTGGTTACCACATAGGACCAAAGTACTCGTCAATACGAATCAAACGAGCCCAAACTCGATGGGGTTCTGACGTTTTATTACGGAGTTCCTTTGGCTACCTTCCAGCTCCAGCATCAGACCCTGGTTACCATATAGGACCAAAGAACTCGTCAATACGAATTAAACGAGCCCAAACTCGATGGGGCTGTGTCGTTTTATTGTGGAGTTTCTATGGCCACCTTCCAGCTGCAGCATCAGACCCTGGTTAGCACATAGGATCAATGTTCTCGTCAATACGAATCAAACGAGCTCAAATTCGATGTGGCTGTGTCGTTTTATTGCGGAGTTCCTATGGCCACCCTTCAGCTCCAGCATCAGATCAGCTCCAAGTCGTCATAATATTGTATACATATGCATGCAAAATTTCAGCTTAATCGGAAACCGGGAAATAGGTCAAACTGAACTCGCAAGATTAGACCCGAACATACATACGATAGATACGAGTAAGTTTGGATAGGAGATAGGAGAGATTGGATTTTTCGTACAGCAGCCACAAAAAATAAAATTGTTAATTATCAACTTCTCCGGTGGACTTCGTGTCATATACATACACAAATAATTACGTGGCCGGGAGCGAGCACAAAGCGACGTGCTCTCACTTCGAGTCTCGATTGCACACTGAATTTTAACGCGGCCGAGCCAAGATTTGTGAGAAAATTGATAAATGTATGTTAAAAAATTTATATAAAAATCAATATACGATAATTTGAAAAAATACCACGGTGTCAGTGTTTTGCTTACCCTTGTTCTATATATTTGTTAAAGTAAAATACAATAGGGTTAATTAATGAAGCTAAATATCACGAACGGTATATGGGTGTAACCCAAATTTTAAGTAAAATTGATGCTATTTTTTAACGAAATGGCATGTAAATTTGAAAAATGGTGACGGTGATTGTGTAAACACATAATTTGAAAACTTAAATTTATTTTTTCCCGGTCAGTTAACTCGAACGTTTACGTACGATATCAAAAACGCCAACGGCCTTTTTGCTATTTTTCGCGCCATGGGCCCTTAATACTATATTTGTTTCAGGAACAATGTCTTTGGTAGTAGCATCGGGTCCTTTTACAACATCCGACAACATGTATTACGAGCCACTAAAAGACCTGGCTTCGTACATAAGTGCCAATAGGCCCCACGTAGTGATATTGACGGGACCTTTCATGGACTGCGAACATGCCAAAGTCAAAGACTTTTCTATAGCTGAAACATTTAAATCGTTTTTCGAAAAACTTATGGACACATTAGGAGATTTGGTTAATAGCAGGTGAGATTGATATAAAATTTTGTAAACCATTTTATATGATGTTGATTAGGAGAAAAAACCACAAGTTAATGTTAACTTGTGGTTTTAACCACATGAAAACTTGTACATCATACAGAATGGGACAATGTTTGGCATTGATAAACACTGATTTCGACTTATTCGGTGCCATCGATGACTATTTTTATTATTGGCCGCATTAAAGATATTTGACCCCTAAATAGGGCTTAGGGCAAAAAGGGACCTATAAGACGAGACTAGCGCTAAAATGTCGTTTTGATTGATGATACCGGGGAGTTGTTATAACTTCTTAGAAGTATCCAATAATTACTTGAAAAAAGAATTGACCGAATCGGTCCACCCGTTCTCGAGTTTTGCGCGTGGCAACACATTTAGCGATCCATTTTTAGGGTTCACTACCTAAATAGGAAAAAAACAGAACCCTTATGGGATTACTTCGTTGTTACTTCGTCTGTCTGTCAATATCCTTTTCTCGGAATCGCATAGAGATATCAAACCGATATTATATCTAACTAGATGTGCCCGCGACTGCGTTCGCGTGGATGTCGGAAAATAACAACATACACATTTTTTCCCGTTTTAGAAACATTTTTCATTGATACTCAGCTCCTACGAGTATTAGTCGCAGCGTGATGTTATATAGCCTAAAGCCTTCCCCGATAAATGGACTATCCAACACAAAAAAAAATCAATTTGAATCGGTAGTTCCTGAGATTAGCGCGTTCAACCAAACAAACAAACTCTTCAGCTTTATAATATTAGTATTGATAGTATTTAATATTTGGATATACCGTGTTTTTCAACTGTGAAAAAATCAAACTTGTAAGTAAACGCAATCAAAAGATGGGACCGTTTATGTCGCATAGTTTTTATATCTTTACGCGTTCCCGGGGAAATGCGTCTTGAGGACAGACGGACAGACAACGAAGTGACCCTATAAGGGTTCCGGTTTTTTCCTTTTGAGGTACGGAGCCCTCAAAACAGAAATGTTTCGGTAACCGGTAGTATCGCTGTTATTATTGTATAGCTTTATTTCCTACATTAGTGGTCCCCAAGGGTATAAGCCTCCTCCATCCTTTTTCACTTGTCCTTTTCTTTAACAATATTCAACAAGTTTTTTCCAGCTATTTTTATGATGTCGTCGATCCATCTCTTTCTTTGCCTTCCAACATTTATTTTCCCTGCTGGCCCGGTCCAACGCTCGGTGCTTTCTGCCACAGACTACGACGACGGAATGAGTGAGCTCACTCTTCCCAACGTTGACACATTTTCGAGCGCCATAAGTATGGGAAGGGCGCATCTAACGATTTAAATCTCTGAATTATATCATATCAATTATATCATTTTTATACGCAATTTTTAGTAATGATACTTATGTTTCATTTTTATGCCTTCATATCAAATCTGTGATTTTATTGTTTTGCAGTCCATACACAAAAATATACATTGTATCGAGCTACAAGGACGCTTTTCATCTGAACGTCTACCCAACTCCACCGTATTCGAGCCGTCGGAAGCATCCAAACATTCATTTCCTCCCAGACCCTTCGACGATCGACATCAGTGGTACAGTGATAGGGGTGACCAGCGTTGACGTTCTTATGAACATCAGCCAAGAAGAAATTTCACTGTAAGTATGCTTGTTTTAAATAATTGATGAAGGTGCCCACTTAAGGCGCGTTCCAGATAAGTACGGACTTGCAAAATTTTTAACGCGTTTCATAAACCTTTAGTGTTAACTTTTCGTGCTGGTTTCGTGTGTTCCATTTGAACATTTTTGCCACGAAAAGTTAACATCAAATACCCATGCTAATAGAAGAGTCCTCTGATACCACTTTTTGACAGCTTTCAAATTTGACATTTGAACTCTTTTCTCATAAATGAAAAAGATATTTCAGCAGATTAAAAAATAGATTGAAAGATATTTATAGTTTTTACCAATTCTGATTTGTATTATTTGAAATATTAAGTTACTGGACTAAGTAGATGAGACGTCAAAATTCAGCACAAAAAAATCAGTTCCTATCGTTTCAATTGGCTCGGCTAGAAATGTTAACATTTCTTATAAGAAACGCAAAACGAGGTTAGCATCAGATGTCAGCACCAGCAAAGTGATGATGCTTATCTGGAACACAGCTTAAAACGGCTTACACACGACCCTAAAATCAGTGGCGATATCGGGGAAGTGGTGGGAAGGACCCTAGATCGTACCATAAATCGCGTCGTGTATAGGCAAATCGAAACCCGAATTTTATTGTTTACGATTTAGGGACGATTATCGTCTAGGGAGCGTTGTCGGCACGTGTGTAGCAAAGTCGGGACTGATTTCTACGCAGTATGCGGCGTTACGACGTGCTTGCGCTATTCTGTTTATTTCGCGCGAATACTTGGCGAAGGAGAAGGAGCGAGAAGCGTGGACGAAAGCTATTGATCTCTTCAGGGATTTATCTTATTTATGGGATAAAAAACACAAAGAATACTTCAACCGCGACATGAGACAGGAGACATTCGACATGCTATTGCAAGTTTTAATGAAGAGATCGGCAAAGACAACGCTCGCTGACTTCAAGAAAAATGATGAAAATATTCGTTCTTAAAAAGTTTCTGAAATCAGCTGCTTCTAAATGTCTCATCACGTTTATGAATATGGCTTAGTTGACTTAGTTCATGACGTTTTAACCAGTTTTTACCCCAGAAAGAAAGAAAGAAAGAATCTTTATTTGCAAGAATATGGTAAATATAGGTTCTTACAGTTTGGTTCCATCATATTCTGTCGAATTCATCAACGTGCAAATGTCATGGGTATTATGTCGGCGTTAAAAATGTTATAATTATTGTTAAGCAATGTCAAAAATAAATCAATGCTATGTTACAAATGTCAAAAATATAAATTTTATGTCAGAGATAAATGTTTGTCAATTCTAAACCCAAGCAATATCAAATTAGTGTTCATAATAACATTTTAAAGAATTCAAACTAACGGCAATGTCAATACAATAATAGTCAATAATGAAAAAAAAATTTAAAACTGTTCAGATAAGTACTCTCCAACACTGTAATATCCTTTAGACAACAACATGTTAAATAAAGCCTTTTTAAATTTCGAGAATGTGAGATTTGTGATATCCGTCGGTAGTTTATTGAAGATTCTGATCGCTCCAGGATCAGGAGATCCAGGTCTTCCTTTTTCGTCTCTGGTTAGGTGGCACCGTAGTAAGTGCCAAGACAATCCCTATTTTTGCTGTTTAAGCTGTTTTGAGAGTGTCGGCGGCATATCGGATCAACGAGCGTCTGTTGCACGGTCGGTTACGTACTCACTGGCAGGGACGTGTGTAGAGTAGTAACCGATTTTATCTCCACCATCACTGTCCCGATATCGCCACTGATTTTAGGGCCGTGTGTAGACCGTCTTAATCTGACTTAGGGTTCTATTTCACCGGGTCTTGTGGGCTTCTATCAAATCCACAGATAATAACATCAATATTACATATTTAATTTATTTGATAAAAGCATAATCGCCTTAAATCCTGCCAATCCTGCTTAAAACCAATTATTCAAATTAGTTTTAAGAGAACTTAGAGTGTCTTATTTTATACCTTTTTTCAACATATCAGATAAAATTCTACAACAACAATTACAAAATATTCTCTATTGTAACTAAGTAACTGAACGACAGCTTTTATAAAATGCAAAAGTATCTTTTATACTTAACATGAAAACGAAATCGCTGCGAATGTATATGAAATAAAGGTATATCGATGTGTGCAGTGGCGGGGGTGGGGACCGACTGTCGCGCATCTCGAGCCACGTGCTGAAGCAGCAGAGCTTCGCTCCGCTGTGCGCTGGCGTGCCAGTGGACGCGACGCTGTGGGCTGCGCACGCGCATCTGCCGCGCGCACCGCACCTCCTGCTATTGCCGTCAAACTTCAGATACTTTGCCAAGGTATCCTCATCGAATCGCGCATATTTGTTTGTTATATGCTGGTTACTTAGATCATTTAGCCTACGGATATGGTACGCAACAAATCGCAGTATACATTTTTCTGCCACATTTTGAGAGAGGCGAGGTAAACACGCATGGCACACTACGAAAATCTAGCATTCAATAATAATTACAGATACGCACACTATGAAAATATTACCTCACTATAAAGAAACACACACACATCGACAAATTAACGTGTATCTACGCAATCGCCCGCAAATTATGCCCGTGTACCTACTGTGTTGAGCTACCAACGTACCATTGTATTTTTCTATCGTAACGGCATAAAAATTACTTCAAAATTGTACTTAAATAAAACACATTTATGTATATTTTATACTTACATGTGATAGGAAACGCCATAGTCTTGAAGATTTGAGTTACTGGATAGCCTCTTGCAAGAGGAAACTGCACAATTAACCATTTTTTACGGGCTCTTACTTGCGATACGAAACGACACCTAATGGCAGCGGCCGCGCGTCAACTAGTTTTATATAACGTGTATGGTCATATGGTCAACGTAAATTGGCAGAGGGGTTCGCCCAGCCTTGCCATCTCCCGTCTGAATGCTCTAAGGCTGGTTACTATAGACCACTCTACTTGTGTAAACAAGAAGTCGCATATTGAAATGTTTGTTCCTGGGTCATTTACCGGTCTCCCTTAATGCCGAAATAATGTTTAAGGGACATATAGGTTAGATATTTAATGGAACCTGGGTGTTTGTCTTAGAGCTCGATTCCTAATACTTTCCGAGTTAATCGACTTTAAACGGAAAGCAAAACTTTCAAGTGCCAACCATAGTCCAGCTGACTATGGAATTGGCTAGATGACAAAAAAAAAGTTTTTGCTTTATTAGAAGCTCATTCATATAATAAACAGAAAGAAAAAATCGGCTTTCGAATAACTATAAAGACAACCAAGATAAAAGGTATTAAAAATGTTTCTCCATCTCTTTCTAGCAAAACGTCAATTTACAAGGAGTTTATATGGCCGTACTCAACATTGACGTCACGGTTGATGTCAGATCTCTCTGTCTAACCGCCTTCTAATTAACAACTTAAAATGCTTGTATCTAATGTATTTCTAAGCCGATTTTAATTCTAATTTCACAGGACTGCATCTTTTTCCATGGTATTTTAATATTTAATGACGAGACGTAAAAATTAGAATTCAGTCATCATCCCAATTGACACATAAGAAATGTTAACACTGATTGAAGAAACAGGATACGCTGATGTAGGGCTGTCGACACTTAGGATCAAGATCAAATAATAATTCATTAGTATAGGAAGCTTGATTAGTCGCAATATTTTTCCTACAAAATCTCTACTTTAGCAGGCCTAGCACGGCGCGTAGACTATAGAAGAGAAAATGACTAACCCTCGTCATCTCTCACTTCATTATTATATGATAGACCAAGAAAAAATCGTCTAAGTACCGTTTTGTCTATGGTCCGTGCTACGCTTGTTGATGGATACATACATACCCAAAAACATTGGTTCGGTGTTCCGTTACGCCTTGTATATATGCGCATAATATACAAATCGTATACACCGTGTTTGGTACATACCCTGTCAAGCCGAAACCTACCCATGTTAACATAGTCATATAAAAGTTATGACGTCATTGAAAATTCAAAAATGTAAAATTAATTTTACAGTTTCGAATTTTCAATGACGCCGTAACTTTTATATGACTACTTATGTTAACATCGGTAGGTTTCGCCTCGATAGGGTGTTGAACAAACAGTTTGTATTGTGTTATTTTACACATTTGTTTATGTGTATAATTTACGTTTATTCTCTGTGTTGAGGTTGAGGATACTCCTCAACACTAGTTTTAATGATACCTTATATACATATAAAATACAGTCCCTCATAGTGCAAATATAAATTAAAGGCCTTACTAATAACCATTGTATAAGCCTGATTTATTTAAACAGTGTTTTGTCACGTTGACTTGAATTACATTTCAAATTCGAACAAAAGAGACAAAACACTGCTTAACTATACAAGGCTTATACAATGGTTATTAGTAGGGCCCTTAAAAAATAATAATTTCAAAATAATGTTTCCGATTTATTACAGGAAGTCAATGGGTGTGTTGCTTTGAACCCTGAACACTTGGTGAAGGGCAGCGGCGGAGGCACTTTCGCACGAGTGCTCGTTTCCTCAGAGAAGGGCTCCAAAAAGATATGTGCGCAGATACTACGAATTTAACGCTTAGCTGCTAAAATAAACATTATCTTAATGCAAAGTAAGTTCTTATTTCTTATGTTGTTTTACGTTACTTATTTCAATTTTTAGACCTTAAACACTTGGAGAATATTCAACAACAAAATCGTATTCTAAACTTATACGATTTGTATGTCCATCCTAACTTACTAGTTTTAAAAATGAAAAAAGAATTAAAAGATTGTTTATTCCCACCAAAACCCACCATAAACGCGAAAGTTACTATGTCTGTCTGTTTCGCATCTACGTCTAAACTGCTGAATCAATTTTATGAAATTTGGTATCAAGACACCTTAAGCCTAAAGACACCTTAAATTAGGAATTGCATAAGTGTCAATTAGGACCTTTTTACGAACTTTCATACAAAGCTGTCAAATAGATGAATTGCTTAAGATGTTGTTGCGCTCCATTCACATTACGAACATGTTGATCATTTTATGACTGCCAAAATGAATCATATTATAATCATATTATGATTTTTATATGAAATTTTTAACATCCATTTATCGATATTCTGATGGCGCGTTTAGACGCGTGGCACACCTCGACAACCGTCCACAAACACAAGAAGCGTGTAAACGGGCTATTTGGCTTGGGTTGCGTGAGGTTATTTATTTTTTTATTTATTTAAGTATACAAAATTTTTTACAAATTAATTTGACATTAATAATACAACGCCAAACTGCAGTGCAGTTTGTTGGCGTTAGCATGCACTCTTACAGTAAATCTTTATACTGCTTTATGAGCTTGAGCTTGAGTTAGCTTATGAGTTAGCTTGTTGCCGACCCGAGTCGGTGTCGGTTTTTGAACACAGATCAAAGAAAGCGCGTGGAAAACACTGAGGCACTCGCCATCGTGTAAATGGCATTCGAGCGTTTGTGAAGGATTGCAGTTTGTGAGCGACTGCCAAGTCCTCGCAGGCGTTTATACATAGCATTACACTTTGCTTGGGCGCGCGTTATCGAGACTCGAAGTGAGAGCACGTCGTTTTGCGCTCGCTCCCGGCCACGTAATTATTTGTGTGTGTATACGACGTATACGACGCGAGGTACACCGGAGAAGTTGGTAACTAACAATTTATTTTTTTGCCTGCCGTATGAAAAATCTTCATAAACCATCATAGCTTTTTACAAGCTTTTATTTAGCTTATGGAGTATGTATTTTCGGGTCTAATCTTGCGAGTTAAATTTGACCCACTTCACGGTTTCCGATTAGGCTGAAATTTTGCATGCATATGTATAAATTATGATGACATGGAGCTGATCTGATGCTCGAGCTGGAGGGTGGCCATAGGAACTCCGCAATAAAACGACTCAGCCCCATCGAGTTTGGGCTCGTTTGATTCGTATTGAGGAGTACTTTGGTCCTATATGGTAACCAGGGTCTGATGGTGGAGCTGAAAGGTGACCATAGGTACTCCGCAATAAAACGACACAACTCTGTCGAGTTTGGGCTCGTTTGATGCGTATTGACGAGTACTTTGGTCCTATATGGTAACCAGGGTCTGATGGTGGAGCTGAAAGGTGACCATAGGTACTCCGCAATAAAATGACACAACTCCATCGAGTTCGGGCTCGTTTGATTCGTATTGACGAGTACTTTGGTCCTATATGGTTACCAGGGTCTGATGTTGGAACTAAAAGGTGGCCATAGGTAGGCAATTAAACGATACAACTCCATCGAGTTTGGGCTCGTTTGATTCGTACTGACGAGTACTTTGGTCCTATATGGTAATGAGGGTCTAATGCCGCTAGAAGGTGGCGATGGGGTTGTGTCGTTTTATTGCGGAGTTTCTTTGCCCACTTTCTAGCTCCAGCATCACACCCTGGATACCATATAGGATCAAAGTACTTGTCAATACGAATTAAATGAGCCCGAACTCGATGGGGTTGTTAAGTTTTATTGCGAAATTCCTGTGGCCACCTTCCAGCTCCAGTATCAGACCCTGTTACGATAAAGGATCAAAGTACTTGTCAATATAAATCAAACAAGCCAAAACTCGATGAGCTTGTGTCGTTTTATTGCGGAGTTTCTGTGGCAGGATTGTAATTGTATAAGCAAAAAAATATTGAGGGCCTCATTTATAAAGTATATGCATTTATATATAATCAATATAGGATACAATGATCAATAATACAAAATAAATTCCCTTAACCTATAAACAGTATGTTTCAATAAAACCATAAAAATATATTTTACTTTAAAAACTTGGTATGACGACAAATATTTGAAATACAGGTACATATTTGCAGTGGCGGCGCTAGGCGTTGGCGACGTCGGCCACCGCCGGCGGCCTCGCGCCTGAGGGGGCCTCGCAATAAAGTTTTTCAAGTACTTAGGTAATTATTGTTTGTCATCAATTAATTATCAACAATAAAACTCGTTTACTCATATAATTTAACGATTTTTTTTTACTGCGAAGTAAAATAGGCCTCGCGGACTTGATGTCGCCGACGTCTACATGTGGTCTAGCGCCGCCACTGCATATTTGATACATAATATTAACTGCTAAAAGTATTACTCGTACACCATACCCATCTAGCAGCTTTATACTAAATTATATTATATATTATTATGAACTATTCATAGGATTTTTGAATCGCTACTTGTATTCAAGCGACGTAGATAGGATCATTAAGAGACACGACTCCCAGCCCAGATCTAAGGGCCATCTGTAATCCCATTATTGGAGAGTTGCCCACGGCTTTACGAATATCAGGATCCTCTGACAATCGGTAGCTGTAAAGACAACGAAAATATTAATATTTTTAAATAATTATTCTTTTATTGCAATTAAGTTGGCAAACAAGCAAACTGCCTGGTTCCTGTGAGATTCGCAGCAAAACTGCAACCCCCACAGTGTACGTACGTTCTCAGCTTGCGACTTAAGATGTAAGGTCACGGTACACAGTAATTTCAATACCATATCTTACCCTTCAAACTAGAACACAACAATGCAAGCACTGCTGCTTTGTGACAGAAATAGGTAAGCTCGGGTGCCTATTTATTATTCAATTCATTGTCATTGTGTCAAGAAACTGTTTTCTAAAGTGATGTAAATGTACAGTATAGGAAAAATAGAGAATTAAAAAATAAAAGTGTTTGTGTATTCTAAAGGATACAAATTTGTATCCCTAGTACTATCAATATTGGTTACAATTACGGGGAATATCATCAATTTTCTTTAATGGTACTAAAGATACAAAGTTGCATCACTTGTACCATCAATAGTACTACTGACACAAAGGCAAATAAATCAACCTTTCAAATAGAAAGCGACAGGGGAATTCCCTGTTTCGTTTAATAGTCGCGCACACGGGTTTATCTGGGTTGCCAAACTTATGATTGTTTTTAATGAGGGCTGGGGGCTCTTTATATACACCTAGTGTTGCCATCCGTCCGGATAAAGCCGGACAGTGTTGGCTTTTTGACCTTTTGTCCGGCCAAATTTGACTGCGTCCGGCCCGTCAGGCTTTTGTTAGGCTTTTTATACTGTCGTTCAATCAATTCAATCAATCACTTCAGTCAGTAGCGAACGAGCGACCGAGACAAGATTGGCTGAGTCGCTCGCAACTGTGTGTTTCATTATTTTTTTTTATCATTAATCCCCTTTTTTAGCGTCCGGATTCGGTGTTCAAAGTCCGGCTTTTAAATATGTGATTTATTCGATATTTTTGTCAATTTAAAAAAAAATTCTTAATGTCCGGCTTTGGGACTCAAAAGTCCGGCTTTTTTGACGGGTAAGTCCGGCTTTTTGATTTTTAGAGATGGCAACGCTACCCCCGAGTAGTATTAGCCCAGGATCCCACAAATTTACGATTTGCCCCTGGTTAAGCTCCACGAGTTTATTAATATTGATAACACAGAAAACCTTTTTTAATTGTACGGTTAATAAAAGAATTGGATTTGAAATAAGTACCAAAGACTCGTAGACATAAATTATAAAAGTTGTTTTAAGAAATACCTTCTCAATGTCTCCAGCGGTTCAGTCTTCGTGTTTCGCACCCCTGTTTCCGGATCAATTGTAGTCAACAGGCACCTGCAAATTGGCAAATTGTTTGGTTTTTGCTATTTCGCTATTCAAGTAGGAGTAAACGTAAGGGGAAATAACTGCTCTTATAGAATGACGCTCTTCCCACGTTTTTTACACTTCTTTTCTTAGTCCAGTGCATCCATTAGGCAATATGTGTTATATTTAATTTGGTACTGTTTCCGTACCTTAAAAGGAAAAACAGAACCCCCTTAGAATCACTTCGTTGGCCGTCTGTTAAGACCTTTTTTTTCTACGGTCTCTGTCAGCTGGGAAAAAAATTAAACTTGTAAGATAACGCGGTCAAAAGATGATTAAGAGGAACGCATATCGCATATTTTGCGATTTTACAAGGGAATCATACATAACCTATGGGATACCTACTTCTCGATGACCTAGAATCATGAAATTTGGAAACAAGCAGTCTTACAGCACATATGAAAAATCTGAAAACCATAAATATGTAATGAGATGATGAGTGTAGATTCCAACTAAGAAACATTGCGTCACTCACGGCTTGCGCTTGTACAAGCTTATAATCGCGTCAATGCAAGTTGCGCGTGTGGCAAAGAGAGCGCTTAGAAAAACGAACCTTTGTAGAGAACGAAACTTCGTATGGATGCTTCGGCGCGCGAGTTCAACTCCGTTTTTTACAATTGAGAGTTTTATGCGTTATTTTTTGTTTTAAAGGAAAACCTACCTTTTTTCATTGTTAATACAGATTGCGCCAAACTTATAGTTTGCTCTGAATACAGCAAGATTCGCGTTGCACTGTTGTTATATAGGTATTATTAAATTATATTGTCTGTCTACATAACTTATAAGTGAAAGATGAATGTCACATCACTAAATAAGTTTTAGCACGATAAGAATAAACTTAGTATATTTAATGTGCATGAGAAAGAGGCGCGAGACAACTGCAGAACGAACTAGAAGTTTGGCGCGGTGTGTACCATACGTGCCTAATAAAAAGTGGTTGAATTCTTAAAACCAGTTCAATGTGTTGGCATAATTTAATTGCACAATTCATTAAAATAACGAAAAGAAGAACAATTCACCTGATACACGGCTTGAGAATTTCAAACACGCTGTCCCCGATTTTGACAAAAGTCCAGTTATCCTCGTCGTATGGTTCGGCTCCGGAGAGGACGAAGTTGGGGCGAAAGTTCAACGGCGTGACCTTAGTGTTTTTCAGCCGCGTGTTCAGGTCGCCTACCGACGCCTGATTTATCAAGTTGTATGGAGTTTCGTCTGGAAATGCTCCCTTGAAACAATTGCATACCGTTTTTTCAAATAAACATTTTAATAAAAGTGCACTAGCCTTAGCGCGGGAGATAAAACGTGACAATACATACAATATATCTTTTTTAATCTAGTATTAGAGGGAGACTAGTCACTCTTCCTCTAGTGACAAAAGGGAGACTGGTTATTGAGTTGAGGGGAATTTTAACCCTCCCTCCTCCCGATGTAACACGCCGTGGACCACTATCATAGGACACCTGTATATCAATACTAATCAAATACACACTGTCCCATTCAGTTTTAGCCCAAAAGTTTTTAAGGAAACTGTAGTAAAAGCTCGTCGATCGTGGCATTAAAACTTAAACTTTGTTTTATTCCGTCAACTATATAGTTAGGTTTTAAAAGCAGATACGAGTAAGATCCAAGTTGGTACTATTCCAAAAAACTTACATTATCATTCTTCCTGAATTTTGAGCAAACTTTCATAGAAGCATTTCTACTATTGCGACTTTCTTGTGATGCGTAATACATTAATCGTAGGCGCTGCGATGTGTGATTGATGATTCTGAAAAAAAAAATCTTAATAGCTCATACCTTTTATACAATGTCGGTAAGTCACGGTAACGCTTAATAATCCAGTTTAAAGAAAACCGAAGGGTAATCATAAGCCACTTTACATTTCCATATAGTACTGTACCCTTAGTACGTACATATGTACCTTGAAATCCATTCCCCAACTTCCGAACCGCAGTCGAGCACTGGAACTTTTATTCCCCATACGGTGGCCGTTGTAGGTTCTTGCAGTGATATAACCTAAAACCATAGCTGGTATTATATTATCTGTGCCATAGGTAACGTTACACAAGTTACTTAAAAGTTTAGATTACATACAGCTGATTTAGAAAACCAGGTGAAGACTTTTTGTTACCTTCCACGAGGTGAAATCTTTCGTACCAATGTCACATGAGTGAGTAGCAAATACCTATGTACATGGCCTAGGGCCTAATTCTGCTAGCGTTAACTCATCAGTCAGTGGCTTGTCAGTAACGTTTCAATAGCATTGATTTTTGTGACAGTTAGGTGGCAATTTTGTTGGCACTAATTGGGTTAAACTAAACTAAATTTAGTTTAAGTGCTGTCAAATTGTGTTTTCAATTTAAATGTTCGACCAAAAAACACGATTCTCAAATCTAAGACCAATAGTGCAATGGGGCAGTGTACCATTTTAATCTTTTTTATAATTCCTTTAAATTCTATGATAAATTCAGCAATTATTTTGAAGTACAAGATTTTTAAAAAAATAGGAAAGGGTAACTTGTAAGTCTAAACTGTATTGCAACTGCGAAAAGTGAACTTTCTCATAACTGTTCTCTTTTTACAAAACCTTCTTGATTTTTTTACGCACTCTGCTTAGAAATGGAGATAGTAGGAGGGCTGTTAGACATTTTTGGTTGGTATTTGAGGCATGTTAAAAAACTTCTTTCTCAACTCTCTGACTAATTGCATTTGCAACTAGCGGCCCTACCGCCTAAGGCCCGTTTTCCACCAAAGCGGAGACGAGACGAAATATTGGCGAAATAAAATTTCGTTATTTATACTTTCGTCTCCGTTTAGCTTCAGCGGAAACGGTTGAGCAGAGCGGAGAAGATATGTGCGGTGTTACCATAAAAAAGGCGCACTAGCGAATTAAACGGAGTGGAGCGGGGACGAATATATAGAGCCCTGCTCGCGCGTAGATGTGCGAGGCGATGCGAAGATGTGCGGGGTATTTTATGTGATTTCTAATCGAAAATCTATGTTTTCGTCGAACATCTAAGCAGTACATTAGATATATCCATAGAGAAATAAATGTACCGTATATAATGTTTTGGGAATATGTGAATACCTAATATATATCTTTGTGTATGTATGTATCTATATGTATATATGTGTATGTACATATATGTGTGTGTATCTGTTTGATTATATACATAAGAACATGTATAGAGTAGTTCAATTTTAGGGGATGCGCAACTCAGCCTAGATATAAGAGTAGTCGGAAATACATAAGAACACAATAGATCAATAAGAAAAGGAAAATAACAAAGGCACGGACCACGAGTCTGTGGTGATTATAACTAAAAAAAAAGCAGTACATCAGAGAGATAACTTCAACTTCTTCTTTCTTCTTCTTCGTCTAGTTTATTAGCGCTATGTGTTCGCTTCGTAACCATCAATTTCGCTAAACTGCCCTCTTGCACATCCCGCTCCGCTCAGCACATCCCCGCTCCGCGCCGCTTTGGTGGAAATAACCTGCTCACTAAGCCGCTCGTCTCCGCTTCGGTGGAAAACGGGCCTTCTCATAGCGATGCGCGATGGCGATAGCGAGGCGCTATCGTTTTAATTTCACGAGTTTGCTATGACTCGGCGGCGGCGCTACCGCCTAATTCAATCGCTATTGTATTCGTATCTTGTTTATCTTTTGTATCTCGTATTGCTTAGCATAGCAAATTCGTGAAATTAAAACGACAGCGACTGCCTTGATATCGCTATTACACATCGCTATGAGCTAGTTAGGCACTGGTAGTGGTAGTCGTATTGTGGACCCTACCATGCGCGCCCACAAGGGCAGGGAGAACACAGGGGGGGTTTTAGTGGGTCGGCCTGGCACTCTGCCGGGCCAACCCCAAACATGCTTGCCGTCTAGGCGGGTACGGTGCGGTTGCGCATTTCCTCCCTAAGAAATAAAAAGGCTAGACCACAGACGTATAAAGGGAAGGCAGACTAAACGTATCGTTCAAAAAGTGTGGCAACTTTACCACCTGTAAACATTACTCACAATCAAACAATATTAATTAAATTTTATTGTAATTTCTGGAGTTTTATTACTTATATGATGCGTTAGAACACTTCGGGGCACAGCACTTTAACATTGTTCTTCTCCGATTAGTAGTTATTCTTATTTATAATCACAAAACAACAATGTCACGACGCCATTTGTCTTTTATTTTGACAAAGCTAAACATGGCGTCCACGTGGCGTCTGCCACGGCTTCGGAAATGTTTATGTGTGCGTTAGTATCGCCATAGATGAAAAACAGAAATAGCGATATATCATGTCACTTTGGAGTGAAAGTAAAAACGATATACATACATTATTTATGAGAAATGTGTGAGTAATTAACGTCTTAGGCCTCGTTTACGGAGACGCGGGGCGTCGCGCGTCGCGTGTGGCGTGGCGTCTCGCGGCGCGTCAGACGTTTTTTCTGTTTACGGTGGGGCGGCGCGTGAAGCGGCACTCATAATCGCACGCGTAAACACAGACATATGGCAATATACGATGTTGTTCATAGAGATGCGAGACGGGAACACCGACGGACGCGGCGTTGCCATCCGCGGGCTCGGCCATAAAAAACGCGCCATTTCAAGCAAAGGCGTGTAAAATCGCTTCTCCGTAAATGCACTCATACAACGGCATATGTTTGAATTCTGTGCGGGCCGCGCCGCGGGCCGCGCCTCGTAACTCCCCGCGTCTCCGTAAACGAGGCCTCATACGTCTGTGGGCTAGACGGTAGCATTAACAAAAAAAATCTATCACGATTGCCTTTATTTGACAGTTATTGCGCCGTCAACACAAGACACCGGCGCCGACTTCCTTGTTTAAAGCAATAATGGATATATGCGATTTTCAAAATTGAAGGCGATCGCGGTAGATTTGTGTTACACAAACAATGGGCAGTGGCACTGACCTCCGCTAAGTTCACATGAACCGGCTCCATATTGACGTGGTGCAGACTCAGAATGGACTTCCTCACGGTGGGATGTATCAGCAGCATATCCGGCTGCGTCCGCGCAGTTATGAAGTTGTTTTTCTCGTCAACTACCATCAACACTCTACACAGGCATTAGAGGTACTTTGACAAATGCAAATGAATGATGTAGGAATCATAAAATTGTATCGTATTTCAAGTTTTTCAAATTCATGCGAATGAAACTGCCGTTAGAGTGGTTAATCCATTTCATACGTGTGCTGTCATTGCTGGGCACGGGCCTTTCAGTACAAGAGGGATTGGCTTGGTGAGGGAGGGATTCGTTTTGAGTTTTCTATCCATAGTAGAGGTTTCCGTAGAGGTGTAAGCGCTGTTAGTTAGAGTCAAAAAGTAGTAGAGTAGAGTCATCTATTATGAAACGGAACACATCATAATAGTAGGTATAAATAAGTATACCATATACACGGTGTTTCATAATAACCAACAAATAATTCTTTATCGAAAACTAATTAAGTATTAAATTGTGTTTACCCGTAATGTCATTCAACCCAAAATTTTCATGTAAACCATAGACTACGATGATACTATGATATACATAAACATTTTGGGTTGAATGACATTACGTGTAAACAGATTTTATTAATTAGTTTTAGATAACGCATTGATTATTTATTGGTTATAATGAAACACCGTGTATAGGTATTAAAATATCAGGACTTAAAAATTAGCTGGTACGGCAATATTATCTAATCTGTGCTCACGGGATCCAAGCCAATCTCGCCTGCTCGTGCGTCCTGCGATCAATAAACTAGCAGCGCGGTGAAAGATGGAGAGATTTTGTTCAATTATTTAGGTACTCGTTAGTGACATTCCCTTGTCCCATGCGATTGGTAGGGCGGGCGGTGCAACATTGGCCTGCGTAGTAAGTACCATGTTTGTCGGAAGGTTTGTTATATACCTACTCATTAACAAATAGTAATGGACTTCCGAAAAATAACGCCCGATACCATTAATTATATTAAGGTTTAGTTACCTATCCCTCAGCCAACCATCACGAAGACCTAGAAAGGTGCACTCGGCCCGATCTGCCTTCACCGGGGCGCAGGACTTAATGGGGTAAATGTACAGGTCTTTGAGCGTGCCAACTTGGCGCCATTGGTCGGGGCGCGGCAACCTGGTTCTGGCCATCTCCTGGTACACGCGGTAGGCGCAGTACGACGCGCCCAGTACACCTGCTACCGTGGCCGCAGCCGTCACATATTGTGCTGGAAGCATAATTATTTATAGGTTTCGCCTTATTGCACACATTCATAACAGAAACTGCGATACAAAAAAGAAATAGTCGTAACTAATGTGGGCAAAAGGCGGTTTCATCGCTAAGAGCAATCTTTTCAACCTTTGTTGATGCATATTAAATTGGACAGACCATCCCACAAAATAGCAGATTCATCTGGATTTTTGTAATAGCCCTAACCTGTGTATTACGGTAGCTGAATAACATTGTCCGATTTGGATTGGATCGCAATACCGGTGATCATCCGTTACGAGCAACTGAAGCGCTCATTCACATAAGATGGGGTTCGTGGGTCTCACAGGATATGTTGATGCTGCCGAAACCTTATAGCCACTCTTATTTTCATCTAAGCTCAGAAACATGATCAATACTTGCAGACCATAAACAAATATCTATATACGTCGTTGGATTTTGGCGAGTAAATATTTAATGAAATAAGTGAGGCAAACGTCTGCATAGTCCATCCAAGATTGGAAATAGGAGAGCCTACACACGATCGATCTTTGTTCTAATCGAAAGTAAATAATTCCATCTCAGAGATCCGAAGGCTGCATAGACCTTTACTGACCTCCGCAATTTGAGGAGCCCATGAAAAAATACAGTGGAATAGGACTCGGTAAGTTCTTCACAACCTTTTCTTATGGTAAAGAGAAACTACTTATTGTTTGGAAATTTCATACTATTGGAAATAGTAATTTGCTAGAACACCACCAATATTATTGCTTTCGACTTATTGGGGTTGAGTAAGAGACCGTAGTGGCTTTGACTCCATTCGTGAACTACCGCAAGATCACTATTAAAGCGCGCAATTAAATTATCGGTGTAATTGAAAGTTAATAAAAATTGAGAAAAGAAGAGGGGATAGGACACCATCCTGCGGTACACTGACGGAGTGGTGACCGAGGCAATGCCCGGCTGCAAGATGTGTCGACGATATAAAAGCTAGGCACACAATCGAGGAGCCTAGCATTAAATGAGAACTAGAGGACAATGCCCAGATAGCTGTGGATCATGATCATGTAGATCATTATTTACAAAATATGTTATAAATGACTTATTTTACTTGCGATAACGTACTGTTTCGAACAGCATCGCTTACGCAGTCAAAGGAGTAGTAACTACAAAAGGAAAATAACATTCTCCAATGTTCTATCCCTCAGCCTCAGGTACGAGACGTGGCCGCTTACAACGGGTTCAAAGTCACCCAGATGGAGATGCAGACGGCCTAAAGAATTGCTCGTATGACTAAAACGACTGTTGGGCCGGAAAGTCCTCAAGTGCACGTCCACGTATCGGGAATCGCAGCGTTGGAAGGCTCCCCACGAGATTGACCGCCAATCTGGAGAAGGTAGCGAGAAGACACTGGATGCGAACAGCGCTGAATCGATTGGCTTGGAGATCCTTGAGGGAGGCCTATGGGCGTATCTCGATTTTGTCTATGATACGATGGATGATGGTAAAACCGCAGCATGCAAGTTATAGACTAGACACTGAACTATACTCACTAAGGAGTAAAAAATGGTAACCGTTGGCCCTGCAGGTGAGGGGAGAAAAGAACAATGCAGTACCTATACCTAAATGAATAACACTTTTATGCTGACTACTTATGAAGTTTTAGTTTGTTAAGAAAATATGGAAATATGAAATCAAAATGTTAGTAAGGTTTGTGAAAATAGGGACATTTGGCATTCCGATCACGCGTGAATCGGAGACCACTGAAAATCGAGACATCCTGTTTAAGTCATTAGCGCTCGTGAATAGCGCCCTAACCATGATCGCTTAAAACAATATTAAAACCACACTGAGAACGGGATGGCGCTATACGCAACAAGAGCGGTTCTCTTTTGTTTGTGTTTTCAATATTGTTTTAAACTTGCTATAAGCGATCATGGTAAGGCCTCAGGAACACTCCTCATGCGCGCGATTAGCTATTAAGATTACCTAGCGATTTGGTTTTCAAATTTTTAAGCCTATTTAGGTACATTTTATATGTTAGGCGACCATTATTCCAACAGCTAGATAAAAGTTTTCCTTTCAAGTCGATTTAAAGTATTACTTCAAAAACCCGAACTAAAGTAAATTAATGTAACACGAAAATCTAAGATTTACTAATTATATATACAGGGTGGAAACTTTCAGCGGGGCAGTAAGGAGAAGTACCTTATCCGTTGCAGCTACACGAAAATGGTCGTAGGAGACTATCCATAATTTTTTATTGAATTTTGATCCCCATTCAAACCTAACCAAACATAATTTTCCGTTATTATCAAGGCAGGTAGGATTTACCTAAGAGACGATGAATGTCGAAGCTAATGTAGTGAGTTCCCTAAAAAATGTTTGTCAAAAAAATGCGGCTGAAGAATTTTTGGTAGGTACCTAGTTCTAGTTTCCACCAGTCTGTTCCTTGATCAAAGAACATTTCGGACTTTTGCCATATAGAGCAGATAAATCTTAGGTTCATCTTGCAAATCCTACATACCGTAATTCATATTATACCAGTACTAATATACTACCATCCATCATAATTTAGTAAGTTTAGCTTGTAGGGGGGACACTTAAATCAAACAAAAAGTTGCAATTTATAGCTTAATATTTTGCGAAAATATTACTAAATTGAAAAATCATCTTTCCAACTCATCTTGTATGTAGAATATTTTTAAAAGGCTTATCCAGCAATAGGTACTCCTCCACACTATGGGAAAGACAAGAAAAAAGTTCTTCCTCACTTTACGTCTAGTGGAGTAACCCATTGACGTATCTACAATAACCGAATAACGTTATATACGTCAATGGGAGTAACCATAATCACTTTGTCGGCGTGATTAATAATAAAGTTATGTAAAATATGATTGCAAAACCTATACCTATGCTAAATTACAGTTTTAATAGTCTCTAAGTCACGGACGGACACGCGACCATGGCGATGAAACCCTAATTATATTGTTACCAGAGACGCGGTAAGTAATTTAAATTTTCATTGAACCCAAATACCTACCGCGATTTTTTTTTTAAAAGTTCATTGTTAGAAATTTGTTGAAACTAAACATTAATATATCTTCTTATACAGGGTTACTTTGCGATTAGGAGCCAAATTTACACTAGCGACTCAGAATCCGTAAAATAGTCAATCTATGTTGAAAAAAAAAATATTTTACATTTTTAACTATCCCAATGCTCCGTCAAAAATAGTACGCGTGGATAATCTAATTTCATTCATAAAAACGTACGTTGGAATAAGAAACAAAACTCGTAAAGAGAGAAACAGCGAATTAAGTATGCACGCAAAAATAACCAGTACTACTTATTTCTGGGTAAAGCTCATTTTACTATTGTTAATAATCAATTTTGGTGGGGGGCCTCCGGGCTGTGGAGTGCGGGGCGGCGGCGGGGACGTCGCGCGTCGCTAGCGCACCAAGCGGGCGAGCGGCGGATAGGCGGATTAGTCGACCGTGACCTAATTGCGGAAGTGCATGTCGCTCTTATCGAGCGCTCAGCTGTTATCGTGTGTGTATTATGGCCGGTATACACTTTGTTTAGTGTTTAGTAGACTGTTTAGTGTTAAGTGATTAGTAGGTGCTGTCCCTACACTGTTTAGTAAACAGTGTTTAGTTTATTCGTTCATTATATGGACTTAACACTAAACAGATCTGTCCCCAGACGTGTTTAGTGAGTGTTTAGTGTTAAGTGAGGGGTGAAGGCGGGAGAGCGGGAGGGGCGACTCGCAGAAAAAATAGAACGCGTTCCTATTCGCTAAACACTAAACACTAAACAGAAGCTGTCCGAACGTGTTATTTACTAAACACTTAACACTAAACAAGCCACTCGCACTAAACACTAAACAAAGTGTGTACCGGCCATTAGCTAGCCAGTGATTGATTAATTACACCACACAATTATTCTCATACCAAAAGGTATGAGATGGTGCGGTCCACCTACCTTCTCAGCGGCAAAAGTTTACGTAGTGCGCAAAGACTTTATGAAAGTGAAAGATTACAAGCACTATCGAGGCGGCTACGGCTCGACAATTTAACGCCAATTACGTAGTAACTACACTCGCGAGCAAAAGTTTGGAATCAGTTACTTGAAATTGGTTCCGCGTGATCTTGCTTACTAAATAAATTTTTAATAATCATAAAAATGACAGCATGTTAAAGGTGCAACTGTCCACTTTAAATCGATATAAAATTAATTCATATCGAGCCCGTAATTGTGGAGTTATCCCGGATTAAGTGAAGGAGGTAGGAAAACAAGGAAATAGGGAAAAAAATAATGAATGAATAAAACAACAAAAATGATTAAATAAAAAATTTATTTATCTTTAAAAATAAGTGTCAATATTTTGTGTTCCCTCCCCTCGCCCTTATAACTGCTCCAAGACGATTCTTCATAGACCTGATCAGCTTCTGAATTGATTCTTGTGGAATACCTTCCCACTCCTCAATCAACGCTGATTTCAGCTCATTCAGACATGAAGGAGCAGGAGTTCTGGAACGAACCTTCCTCTTCAGTTCATCCCACACGTGCTCAATGGGATTCAAGTCAGGGCTGAGCGCTGGCCAGTCCAATGTGGCAATACCGACTTCTTCGAGGTATTCCGTTGTTACACGGGCAGTGTGACAACGAGCGTTATCGTACATAAGGAGGAAGTCATCACCGATGTATCCCGCATAGGGAACGACATGTTCCAGGAGAATATCGGAAATGTACCGGTCCGAAGTTAGACCGCCTCCTCGTCCCCCGCCAGGCACGAAAACAAGCTCGGTTTTACCATCAAAGGAAATGCCGGCCCACATCATACAAGAGCCGCCCCCATAAGCCACTGTTTCAGCGACACAGCACTGTGCAAATCGCTCCCCTGGCCGCCTGTAGACCCGTCCTCTTCTGTCGCTACCGTGCAAACACATCCTGCTTTCGTCGGAGAACAGGATTTGCCTCCATTGCTCAACCTCCCAATCAAGATGGGTGCGAGCAAACTGAAGGCGTGCTTGTCGGTGAGCTGCCGTGAGTTTCGGGCCTGTGGCAGGCCTTTTTGGAGTCAGATTCGCTTGCTTGAGTCGTCGACGAACTGTCCACTCGCTGGCTGCTACCCCACGAACATCTCGGAGCTCCTGTTGGACGTCGACACCAATCAAATGCCGATTTCGGAGAGAGGTTGACACGATAAAGGGTCACCCCTCTCCGATGTGCACCGGCGCCGTCCAGATCTTGGTCTCGGGATAAAGCCACCAGTCTCCCGAAAGCGCTTATAAACTTTCGAAACACAGGATTGGCTTATGTGGAGCCGACGAGCGACAACCCGCTGGCTGAGCCCTTCTTGCAATAGGGCTACGATTTGTGCTGCTTCTGTAGGTGTTGTCTCCATTGTCGTACAAGGTAAAGGGTCAAAAGTGGCGGAGATGTGTAGCGGTCAACGTGTGAAAGTCGACTGATAAAGAAAATCCGATAACAGGTGCTTTTATAGGGGGTCAATAGGTCGCAACTCGTGACGTATCAAACAATTGAAACACGTCTTTTTCGATACACCTTCACTTAATGCGGAATGGCTCCATAAATACTGGTTTGTTTTTAATGAATTCGGTATCAGTTTAAAAGTAAAGAGTTGAACCTTTAAAATGATGTCATTTTTACGATTATTAAAAAAGTATTAACTACTCAAGATAACGCGCAACCAATTTCAAGTAACTGATTCCAAACTTTTGCTCGCGAGTGTATTTAGTAATCTGTGCCAATACTAGCTAATCTAAAGAGGTTCCGAGACGGTCAAGCGGCTTGAAACAAGCACGTAGAATTTTGCTTGAGGCAAGCATGCTTGAACGTTTACAAAGCTTGCTTGATGCTTGAGTCAAGCATTAACGTGCTTGCCCGTGATTTTATATTTTTTGCTTGACGCGACGGCTTGACACTACGTGTTGACAGTGTTCGCGACCGGCTTGATCAAGCATAGGCCAGTCGCGCGTTAGCAACCAATTATGGCGGACGACTTTTTGCCAGGCAACAGCAAAAAAATAATAATAACGAGCAACAAAAGAGTTTCTATTATTATTGATATCATTGTATCGAGACGCGCCAGAACTTTGGAAAGTGAAATTACAATTTTACTATGACAAAAGTAATCGACACGTTTCTTTTTCTTCATTTTGTTTAAACTTAATGTTGATGTAAGAGCTAATAGCGCTTTGTGCCTGCTCGACCACCTACTCGTAAGCGGACGATCGGTTACGAAATGAATTAAAGTGGCCCTAGCTTGGCTCAAGCGGCTTGACGCGCACCACGTTGCTTGATCAAGCAAATACGTGCTTGTTTCAAGCCGCTTGACCGTCTCGGAACCCCTTTATACTAGGTACTGGAGACTCCTGAACATTTCCGAGTACCACCCGTACCACTACCAACCTGTGCAGTCCTTACATGACGGGGATGGACCCGCCTGAATTCGATTTTGTGATTCGCAATCATTGAGTGCAACATTTTATGGACTTACTAGCTGTGCCAGCGAACTACGTTTCGCCGTATATTTTTTACCCGTTTTTGCAACATTTGTCATTGATGCTCAGCTCCTATTAGTCGTAGCGTGATGTTATATAGCCTAAAGCCTTCCTCGATAAATGGACTATCCAAAACAAAAATAATTTTTCAATTTGAATCAGTAGTTCCTGAGATTAGCGCGTTCAAGCAAACAAACAAACAAACTCTTCAGCTTTATAATTTTAGTATAGATGAAGCCCTATTTACGCGTGTTCGTATTTACAAAAGAAAAAATGAACACTGTTGGGCGTTAAGTAACCCTCACGTTATACGCCGTAGGTATAAAATTTCAAAGAGGGGCCGAGTCGACATACTGTGTATACTATTACCGTGCCAGAGAGTATAAATTCACAGACACCGTATTAGCACGGTAATAGCACAGTTTGACAATCATACAGTTTAGAAACGTGTTTGATGTTGGACGATGCCGCCGGCAGCGTGGGAACTTACGCTGTCACTCGCAAATGTGTAAGGGTTGTCAAAAAAGAAAAATAATTTAAATGCGATTATAATGTAATTTATTTACAAGAAGTACTCATATACCTATATGTTAGGTAGCTATGTCAGGTAGGTGATCGGTACTCGTAGGTGAATTAAAGTACAGACATCGAATACCTACCTAAGTTGTCCATATTTTAAAGGTACGAAGTAAAAAAAAACGCATTAAACTTTTTTGTCGTCTCTTACGATATCCACGGGAAGATACCTAGGCTAGGTAGCGGTGATACATGTATTATAGAGTTTATTCATAGTTCAGAATTAACTATAAACTATATTTTAAATTACACTAAACTATTTTAGTCGTTTTTTTCGACATTCACGGGAAGATAGGCAGCGGCGACACATTTATTCTAGAGTTTATTCAAATATAGTTGAAAATTAACTAGGAAGTATTTATTATTATTACACTAAACTCTCATAGTGCATAGACTTTTTAAATCTTGAAGTTATGCTTTAACCTTTTTACTAGTATAATATCACTATACGACGGCTATAAATAGTGTATATGTTACCGGCAATGTGTATAATTCAGGTATTGTATACAATCCCTAGGTAATGTATACAATCCCTGGGGCGTCCAGGCAATGTATGAAATATCATGAAAATCATTGTCCATTTCATACTTTACCTAGGTATTGTATACAATTCCTAGGGATTGTATAGAATACCTGCTGGTTCACCGGTAATGTGTAAAATAAATAAATCTTAAGACTAAACTAATGTTAGGTAAGCCGGTTAATATCAATAAATCTTAACAGACTTACTTATCAAATAGCGGACAAATAAAACATGTTGTATTTACTTGAAATAAACTTTATTATCAACTTGAAAATCACGAAAAAATAACAGGAAACTTAAAATTCTTCTTGTTTGTAACATAACATTACAAGTATCTTTTAACATAATATAAGTAATTTTGTAATTGAACTTCACAAACAAAACAATTCTCTTTATAACAAAAAGTAGGTCTAATAGGCATTCACAATTTTAAGTAAAAGTAGGTTTTATTTATTCTTACACGACAAACTATTATGGCACTTTGAAGAGCACAGAGCCTTACTTTTGACACAGGAACACTTTTTAGAGTCACAGTTTTTTTTGCAGCTACATTTCACAAAGCCCTGTCCTGTCCCCGTAGATTGCAAAGTCGCAACTGTACGGAGTGTCGTTTCCAGATTGGGGACGTCTTCTTCTTGCAGTAATTTCTGATGGCAAACAGTGAACTGTTGTCTTGAATACAATGTCTTGACAACGCCTTGCTTTGTGCCTAGTTGATATAGATCGTCATCAGTTTTGTGTAATACTACAGCCAGTATATTGCGAGCATCACCACGACCTCTATCGACTTCTGGAACAGGAATGCGTACAGTGGTACCCAACGATACGGGAGGGAATTTTTTTTCAGAAGTTTTAAGCATTTTCTGAGCTTGTACTATCAAATTCTCTTTGGCTCTGATGCGGTTTTCTACCGAAAAGGCGTTTTTTGCGCATAAAGGACAAGCAACTTTGGATCCAAAACCTTCTGCAATATTTTCTTCCGGAGCAGCACAAATAGTATGAATAGGCCTATTGCACATTCTGCACGAATGACCACCTGTTGTCTCCTCGGAACAAACACAGCATATAAGTGCACAACTCAATGACTCCTCTCGTACTGATACCAAATTCGGATCATGTAACGCTTGATCATTTACCTCACAAGGAAGATTTTCGACATTCGTAGGCTCAACAACATTCTTAGTATTTGGGATAGCCATGTGTTCATCATGCGCACTTTGGACATTTGAAGCTTCCTTACCGATGTTAAAACTATCGAGTGCAGCGTTTTGTTGATCTGGTGCCTGTAGAGGTTAAGTGTCAGCTGTTTCAGTTTCTGATGTCTCAGCCGCATCTATTACAGATTCTGAAGATGACTTCATCACTTTTTCTAAATCTTCTTCGCTCTCCAGGTTGTGAGTATCCTCAAAAGGCAAAGATATGCCAACTTTTATTTTCTACCCAAAAAGAGCTTCATAAGGTGTTCTTTTGATTCCTGAGTGAAACGCCCTATTCTTCATGAGTTGTACAAATCGCAGACCATCACTCCAACGTTCGCTATCGTTATCTTGCATCCAAGTTGTAAGCATGTTTTCAATGTCCTGGTTAGCTCGTTCGACACTCCCTTGACTTTGGGAATGTCTAGGCTTGTCATGCACAATTTTTAAGTTCGGCCAGTATATTTTAAGATTACTGACCACTCGGTTTGCGAATTCTCGACCGTTGTCCGATTGTAAGATGGCTGGTGCACCAATCAGTGTAAAAATATCCAGTAAATTGTACGCTACTTCCTCAGCGCGTTTTGTTTTCAGGGCTCTTAATATGACAAACTTTGTGAGATGATCCTGATAGACCATTATGAATTTATAATTCCGGTCTGATTGAGATTGATTGTCTATCAAATCTACTTGACAGCGAGAATTAAATTCTGTTGAAAGTATGGGCTTCACGACAATCCCTTTTTTATTCCTTTTTGTTTTTGCTGGCAGGGTTCGCAAAGTTGCAAAAATAGTTCAACATCGTGGCGAGTTATATTCTTATATCTTGAAGAAAGCTCCTTCAGCATTCTGTCTCGTCCTCCATGGCCGATACTCTGATGTGCGTCGTGAAGTACTTGAAATAATTCAGTATCAGCAAGAGTAGTATATAATATTGTTATTTGTAGTAGCATTCACAGGAAAAATCAACTTATCTTTCTGACCAACAGTTATAACATCAAAATGCTTCAATAACCAGTAATCCCGAGAAGCCTTTTTTTCAGCCGTTTTTGCATTTTTTGTTTCTTCTATCAATTGTTCATAACGATTTTTTCAATAAACGTGCGATTTTTTGTATTTGCTGCTATTTGTTGCTTTTTTATTTGTAATTGTGAATAAAATCTTTCTTTCATCTCAGCTATTCGTTGTTCGGTCGCCATTTTTTAATAAATTAAATTACTTTCCTACCTGACGAAAATTAGCAAAAATAATAACTATGACGCAAATAGCTCAATACACGTGTTAACAGTATCATCGCACGTCGCGAAATGAAATGGAGAAATGCGGCTGTTTGCTTAAATAGTGTCGCGGTATCCTTTTTCTCAAGCGGCGGCGGCGGCTCCTTTGACCTGAAAGGCCGCCCGCTCGCGGTATCCTTTTTCTCAAGCGGCGGCGGCCGGCGGCTCCTTTGACCTGACCGGCCGCCCGCCCGCCGCGCCCGCGCGCCGCTCTTAAGGCGGACACACACGGTTTATTGGCTAGATAAGTACTGTAATCAGGAAAACTTATTCTAGCTCCTAGTGTTACGGCAAGTAGGTATGTTTTGGCTTACTACTTGCCGCGGCGCAAAGTACTAACTATGTTGGCTACCCACCGCACACAAAAATGACAGTTTTTAGGGTTCCGTACCAAAAGGTAAAACGGGACTCGATTACTAAGACTTTGCTGTCGGTCTGTCTGTTTGTCCGTCCGTCCGTATGTCACAGAGCTGTTTACCTCATGAAAGGTGACACAGATTGTGTATATCTGTGGCCGTATATGTATGGGGAGCCCCCTCTATTATTTTTTTTGTATAAAAATTGTAAAGCGGTTAACAGAATACATCAAACTACTAAGATTCAATGGCCTACACAAGGCCCAGTTATTAATAGGTTGGGAATAAATTGGCAGTGACGTACGGACGGACGGGCGCACGAACGGACAGACAGACAGACATGAAGAATTTATAAGGGCTCCGTTTTTGTAATTCGGCTACGGAACCCTAATAAAAAACAGCTTGAAGTATTTAATTTAAAAAAAAATTATTACTAACTACTTTTTTACTACAATGAGTCGTAAAAAACAACAATAATAAATTGATTGTACAGTTTAATATTGAAATTAAGATTTATAAGTTTTTTTTGTTCATACAGTTTCCATTTCAAATCTTTCGCATTTCCTGTAAATCGGCTATATGCGCCTTAAGAGTCCGCTAGCTTAGATAATGCCGCTCTTTAGCGCACCCCGCATTGACGCCGCCCGCGCCGCGCCGCCTCTTGTCAAAGGATTTAATTTTATTTACAAAGGCTACCGCGTGCGGCGTACACCCGAAAGTGAAATTGACAGTTTTATATCGAAGCGCCTCCGTAGTGAAAGATTGTGTTTGTGAACAGTAGTGTGATTCTGTAAAACCTCACTTTAGACTTCGAATCTGATTCCGCAGTGAGTTCTTAGATTGGCATTCTCAAAATTCGAATGTAGATTCGAAGTTACTAGAAACTATTAAGTAATCTGTGCTAGAGCGCTACACTTGCGAGCGTGGTAGCGAGTGGAACTAGAGTGACCGTGAGATTTTGACATTATAAGTATGGGATGACGTATGAAGCGGCATTCCGTAAAGGGAATTCCTTTATCACTTCGAAGCTCACTTCGCACACGAACTCGAAACAAAGTGTCAAATAAAACGTTGCTATTTTGTGAGTGAAAACAGGCAAAATTTATTAACATAGTTTAAAAATACATTTAAAATTATTTCTGAAGGTGATAAAAACTACTTCTGAGGTATTTATTAGAATTTTATCGCTACTAACTCGTGATAATGACTATGTAAGGGTATCTTGTATCTTATGCGAAGTGAGCGTGAATATCGAAGTGAGATGCGAGCTATTGTTCGAATTTTACAGAATCGACATCCTGTTGTACTACGAATTGAATTTATCTTCAAAAAATACGGGTGGTAGTAACTCTGACAGTTCGAGTGATGAAGAATTGTGATGTAATTTTACTTTGAATTTATCTACTTTCGCATATTTTTGATTAAAATTATCTTTGCACCTAGCTTGTGTGTCCCGATAATTTTTATTCGTATTTTGTTTTATTAAACACAATTGCGTTCGGGTGTACCGACATTATCTAAGCGAACTTACTTTGAATGCACCGCCTTGGCGCCGTGCCGTCTCTTGTCAAAGGATTTAATTTTATTTGCAAAGGATACCCGCGTGCGGCGTACACTCGCGAGTGAACGGTCATGCTAAAACGATTCACTTCCATTAATGCTTGAAATGGCGCCTCTAGGAAGGGTGTCAGGGTTCTATGAAGCTTACCGTACTTATTTGTTTGTAATAACCACAATTGCGTTCGAGTGTTACATTACCTGCTGCAAGTTTGGCATTGTATAGAATACCTAGGTAAAGTGTAAAATAAATTCTATTTCATACTTTACCTGCCCGTTTTAGGTATTCTATACATTGCCTAGGTATTGTATACAATACCGGATTATACACATTGCCGGTAACATATACAAAATAAATAATAGTACTAGACGATACCAATTTGGTTAAGTAATAATAAGAAATTATAGGAATAAATATACCTCGCGTCGCGGGGAAATCTATTGAATCTTAATTCCTTATTGTATTTTGCGGTCGAGAAACATCAGTGTACAGAACAAGTGTGCACCATTATAAATAATGTAATGTAATAAACAATTCACGTAAAAAACCAATGCAAATTTCGCCCGCGTATCACACAGTCGTTTCCTTCAACCCTCAGCGTTCGAGTAAACAAACTCGGCGAGTTTGTAGGCCACGGACCGCGCCGCCCGCTTCCTCGTGAATTCCCCGCCGTTGCTCTGCGCAAACACGTTCGTTTCGTTACTGTATGATTGTTAAACTGTGGTAATAGTATGTCTGTCCGGTAGCGCTTGATGTGTGGCCCTGGCCCGCGAGAGTAGGGCATGGAATACCGGAATGATTTTCATACCGGTATTGAAATTTCAAAAACCGGTATACCGAATTTTCGGTATTTTTTCGGTATTTTTTAAATACTGTTAATTAATATTTAAATGATTTCAATAACGATTGGTCTTATTTGGGGAGAGCGATTAAAGCAGTTTTCTACGTTTTATAGCAGAAACACTAAAAATATTTATCATCTCCCTAGAAACCACAAAATGAGTTATTAAAATAAATAGGATTAAGAATACTAATAATATATCAACTGAGGTTGCTTATGGAGGGTCCTACAAGAACTTGGAGTACCAAATCATCTCTACTTCGCACCCTGTTTGGTTCAAGTCAGGGAGTCGTAAGAGTCGATAAAACAACCTCAAAACCCTTTAAATTTCACCAAGGAGTACGCCAGGGATGTATTTTGTCACCAATTCTATTTAACGCCTATGGGATATAACTACTCCCGAGAACACAACTGTAGTGAATAACAGAGACGACACAATTGATGTTTCGTCAGCGAGTTTAATACGACCACCCGGTAATATGGATCCTTCAACTGTAATACAACCAAAAGAATTACTAATGGCTGATGTACTTAAAGAAGGTAAATGGCATATTAATAATAAGCCAAACGATGAGTGGATTACAGAGCAACGTAAAAAGTACAGAAATCGTTTTGACGATAAAACTGGAACTGCGACGTCCGCAAGTACGGGAAAATTCAAAGCGGCGGACACGAAGATTCCTCTTTTTATATCCAATGTCAATAAGGAAACTACTGAGATAGATATTTGTGATTATATCCAAGAAAGGCCATAAGGAAAAGGTACAGCTTGAAAAGATTATTATGAAGACCGAACGGCCCTACAACGCATTTAAATTAATTATCTCAAAAAATAAGTTGGATTTATTCTTAGATAATAAGCTATGGCCCGAAGGCATCAGGTTTCGACGTTTCGTCAATCTAAAGACAACAAGTGACCGACAGAACTCGGAGCTGGCTAAAGAAAAACCTATTACATGAAATGGATAATAGCCTGAAGAATGTAACATTTGCAACGTTTAATTGCAAAAACTTAATCGGATCAGCTGACTGCGTAAGGAAATTATGTGATGTTGCTGACGTCATAGCTCTGCATGAGACCTGGCTTTTGCCTCATGAAGTGCCGTTTATTGGCAGCATCCACAAAGACTATGCGTACACAGGAAAATCTGCGGTAGATACGTCGGGGGGTGTTCTCAGGGGGAGACCCTATGGTGGGGTCGCTTTGCTGTGGAGGAAGTCAGTGTTTCTCTCGGTTTCTCCTATACGTGATCGTATTGTGTGTTAGAATTGAACAAGAAAATCGTTCGTTGTTGATTTTTTCGGTATACATGCCTACTGATAGTGCTGATAACCTAATAGAATTCACGGAGTGCTTGAGTGAAATAATTTCAATTAGTGAAAGCAGTGGTGTCGAAAGTGTTTTTATGCTGGGGGACTATAATGCACATTCAGGGACTCGATTCGCAAGTGTGTTGCTTACTGTTTGTTCTGAACATCTATGGTCATGTATTGATATGGAACGGTTACCGGTCGAGACTCATACTTTCACAAGCTCAGCCAATGGGTCACTTAGGTGGCTCGATCACTGCGTAGTGACCAGTGCTGCTAGGTACTTAGTGGGTAACATCTCCGTTATGTATGACGTGTTCTTATCGGATCATGTTCCTATGTTGATTGAATGTAACATTAATTTGATACGGTCTAAGATAGTAACAGCACCGGTAGATTGTAATAAAATATTCTGGGGGATGAGAGATGAACAACAAATTAAACAGTATTCTGATTATTGTAATTCTAAATTGCGACAAATAGATTTCCCTAGCGAATGTTGTAAATGTGCAAATAACCTTTGTAAGAACTCTGAGCACTACTTATTGATAGATAACATGTATAAGCAAATTGATATTCTTGTAGAAGGTGCTATAAAATCATATGTTGGTAGAATAAGACAACATAGACACTATTTACCTGGCTGGAACAAACATGTTCGCGATGCTCACTACATTACAAAAATTGGATATTGTATGGTAAACCTAGGTCGGGTTATATTTATGATAAAATGTGTACTTCTAGAAGCTATTTTAAAAACAAGTTAAGATTTATACAGGACAACAATCACAAACAGATAAAAATGGACAAATTAGCACAATTTCACTCAGACAAACAGTTTAATAAATTCTGGAAATCTACAAATAATTTAAACCCTCGGGTGGGCCTCCCAATGAGTGTGGCGGGGTTTCATGAGCCAGCTGAGATAGCAAATGCCTTCAGTAAGCATTTTAGAGTGGAGTCTCCTGCTGTTCCAATGAGTCAGGTGAGCGATGCTGGAGCCGACCTTGACAGGGGTCCTCTAACCAGATACTCAGCGAAGACTGTTGCGAGTGTAATAAAACAGATGGTAAAGGGGAAGTCTCCTGGATGGGACGGCTTGAGCATCGAACATTTGAAGTATGCAGGTGCCCACTTGAGCCGAGTACTTGCAATGTTTTATAGTTTATGCATAAGTCATAGCTACTTGCCGGGAGAACTCATGAGAACGAGTGTAATACCGATCATAAAGAACAAGACGGGAGCTTCTTCTGATATGTCTATTTATAGGCCGCTACAATATCCCTTGCTACAATAATTGCAACGGTGCTGGACCGTCTGCTGGACCAAATACTAGCAGATCATATAGTACTAAATGACAATCAGTTTGGTTTTAGGCCCGGCCTATCAACGGAAAGTGCCATATTGTCTCTTAAGCAGACGGTTCAGTACTACACCTCCAGACGTACACCCGTATAGGCTTGTTTTCTGGATCTTTCTAGGGCTTTCGACCTTGTTAATTATAACAAATTGTGGCAGAAACTATATCGCGAGACAGACTTACTAGGCGAGGTTGTAAGATTGTTTGAATTTTGGTACACTAAGCAGATGAATATTGTTAAGTGGGGAGGAGCCAACTCTGATGCTTACAATGTGGAATGAGACAGGGAGGCCTGAGTTCTCCTCGCTTGTTTAACCTGTACATGAACCAGCTGGTGGGTGAGCTCAGCAGCACCAATGTTGGATGTCATGTAGACGGAATCTGTGTAAACAACATAAGTTATGCAGATGATATGGTGTTGTTGAGCCCTTCTACCAGTGGATTAAGGCAGATCCTATCAAGTTGTGAGCGTTACGACGTAGCTCATGGGCTCAAGTACAACACCAGTAAAAACGGTTACCGGTATACCGGTATCCATGCCTAACGAGAGGGTACACACTTTGTTTAGTGTTTAGTGCGAGTGGCTTGTTTAGTGTTTAGTAAA
This sequence comes from Schoenobius gigantellus, assembly GCA_963935595.1. NCBI lineage: Eukaryota > Metazoa > Arthropoda > Insecta > Lepidoptera > Crambidae > Schoenobius > Schoenobius gigantellus. Next base: position 19,244,079 of record OZ012557.1, on the reverse strand, counting down.
AAACACGTTCGGACAGCTTCTGTTTAGTGTTTAGCGAATAGGAACGCGTTCTATTTTTTCTGCGAGTCGCCCCTCCCGCTCTCCCGCCTTCACCCCTCACTTGCAGCTAAACACTCACTAAACACGTCTAGTATGAGTTTTGATAGTTTCTGATTCGAACGATCGAATAGTTTTGTTTCCATACATTTCACACCAGCGCCTCTATCGGAAACTATAATGAACTAGAATTGACAGTATGAGTTGCAAAGTAATAAACTACTCGATCAATAAGTACGTATTCGAATAAGGTAGCAGTATGAGTTACATGTTTGACATTTGTTTGATAGTTTACTCGAAAACTATTGTAGTTTAGGTTCTCACCTTACATTTTTATGTGAGTTTGGTACATAAATACGGGTTTTTTGTGTTTCTAAACACTAAAATTATGTCTGCACGGTGGTACTTTGCATGGAGGGCCATGCAAAACGAAATAGCGCATGAAGAGAGCTGATAATCATTTTTTAGCCGTATCTCCTATACACACTTTACTCAGCGCTACCGCCTTAAATCACCATTCCTTAAAAAAGTGTTAATAAATACACATAATTTAACCGAGATTTTTAATACTATTTTCATTCCTAAAGTGTTTAACACAATTTATTATCATTAAAATAAATTGCGACTGACTTGTCCGCGACATTATAAAATAATATAATTTACAACAAATAAAAACTTTAATGTTTTTCTTTCATTCAACTCGCTTTAAAAATAATAAAAACGGCTAAGAAAACGTCACAGTGACAGAATCGCGTGTCTCTTTCTATTCACGTGTGCAAGAGAGATATAAATATATAATGTGAAGTTCGTCTAATCGAGTAAAACTAACTCGCTATCGTTTAAACGTGAATTCGAAACGAGCAACTCATACTACCGTTTACATCGTAAACTGACAGTTTGGCGAGCTAATGAAAACTATTGTAGTTTACTCGTTTTAGAAACTCGTACTAGACGTACTGGACAGATCTGTTTAGTGTTTAGTCCATATAATAAACAAATAAACTAAACACTGTTTACTAAACAGTGTAGGGACAGCACCTACTAATCACTTAACACTAAACAGTCTACTAAATACTAAGCACTTGACTAAACAAACTGTATACCGGCCATTACGCTCCCGCGCGCGACCGACCGTGCAATGCACTCTTTTTGAAACTATTTATTTTAATGGCTAGTTATTGAATGGGTATCGGGTATCGCAAGAAGGGCTCGGTTTCGGTTCGAAGAAAAATCATGTTTTATTGAATAAATGATTTTATTCGGCAACTATCTATTGACGTGACGGAGCATTGGGTGTTCGATAGTAACCAATATTATTTTGATAAATAAAAATGAACTTTCCTTCATACTTTGACCAGGCTTAGGATTGGCTGCCAGGCGGCAGGCGTATTTAAATTAAAAGTTCATTTGATTTTATGTACATTGTTATTCTGTACAATTCTACAATATTTACACTTTACTATAAACCTATTTTATATTTTACACGTTTTTATTTACACTATGTTTCGAAGTTTTGTATTTACAATTCCTATTTTACAATTTGGCGCGAATCAATCATCGCATCTAGAGCAGCAAGCTGAGTGCCCGTTCGGGAATTTTCGTTTGCTGTCGGTTTCGTCAGCCTGGCGCCTAGTATCGGCTCTCGCTCGGGTACCGCGTTGCGAGCGACGGCAAGTGAACCGTCCGTTCCACACAATAAATAGTTACTCCCGATAAATAGTTTCTGAAGAAGTCAATAACATAGTTTTCGGTATTGCTGCTAATAAATAGTTTCAATAACTGTTTACGGTTTATAACGCCCATAACTAATGCATTCGTGACTGGACTGCCCTTGTAGTAGCTATGGGATCCGAGTGCAATCCCAGATCGAGGCGCGTAGGCATAGCGCGTGTTTCGACCGTTTTTATGAAGTTGGTCTACTGTGTATACTATTACCGTGGTATTAGCATGTTTACGGTATAAATATTATTCATTCATAATCTTTACGATTACGACAAGATCAAGAAAAGGACAATACAATTAACACTTAAGAAGAATTAGGTACGCTCTATCGTTAACACACTTTTTGGTGGCAATTCTGTTGGCCCTAGTTCGATTAAACTATACTAAATTTAGTTTTAGTGCTGTCAAATTGTGTTTTCAATGGTTTTCAGTTAAAATTTTAGAACAAAAAACACGATTTGACAGCACTAAAACTAAGTTTAGTTTAGTCTATTCCAACTAATGCCAACATAATTGACACCATTATATTTTTAATATTTGCTTAAAAAATCTGCGTTCATGGACAAGCGTAGTTACCTTCTTATAAATTCATAGTGCACAATTTTATGAAATGTTCTTTTTTTATAAATATTAATAAAAACAATCTGAGACGGATTCAACATTCATTACAATTATGAAATCTATTTAATGCCTGTTTTTCGCATTAGACATCCCTATTAGCATTTTTATTAATTTTCTTACCTTGAGACGTCATTATTTTTGCTATTTGGTTTTATTACACAAGTATAAAAAAATATGATACTGATACACTACAATATTTGTGTTTTGACCGCTACCGCACAGTGCACACACTTGTTTTAACCCAAAACAAATCTGACACCTATACAAGCAAGTCTTTCTTTAAGGTTATCAATCACACATCTATAAACATATCAAATGATAAACATTGGTAAACATACCCACTCATTGACTGAGTGATGTTCAAATTAATGGAAAAATATTTAATGATTCAAACTCTGTAAAGTTTCTTGGCTTCATCCGACGCGATTTATTATTGTTTATCAATTAAGTACCTAAGTAGGTAAATTGCGTTTGATGAAGCCGCTCACATAATTGTCATCAAACTTGGTAAGATCGTTTGATTTATCAATTATTTATAACCTAATAGGTAAGTGTTGATATAAATTTCAGACAAAACATATAGTTATATGTATTCGCTACATAGTCTTTGCATTACTTGTTTTGTTTGCACAAAATATAATAGAGATAGAGAAATATACGCAGCTTGGGGTGCGTTTGAAAACGAGTAATATTTACTCGGGGTAGAGCACAGAACACTAGGTAGTTTTCCAATTACAGAGCATAATGCGACTCAGTGGCGCACAATGCCGAATTATGCTGATGCTTAATTGGAACGTGAATTAGTTTTCAAATGCACCAGCAGAGTGCGCTAAGTTCAATGTTGAAAAAAAGAAATATTCATAGAGTTAGCAATAACCTCATTAATGTGTAAATAATGTGGTATACATAATAATTGGTTGAAAACTATTTACGATTATTTTAAGTAATTTGGATTTTGATTATTTGAAAAAAACTACAATGAAACGAAAGCTTTAAAAATTTTAAACAATATATAATATTACTAACGATTATATATAAATCATGGAATTATTACTCAAACAGGAATGAGCTCTTCAAAATATTATTATTCAAATTTGAACTTTATTTCTATGTGAATAAAGACTAAACACTTGAAAGTGCAAAAGAGTGCCGAGAGAGATAGTAATAACTGTACCTTTTATCCCTTTCCCACAATGTTGCTACTGTTGTATATTTTATAATGTAGTAGTTATGAAACGACTATTGGTAGATGAAGATTTTTATTATCGTTTATTTTAATTACTTTTAACGCCCAAAATACCTAAATTTTTTTTTTTGTAATAATTATAACATAAAATAAAGTAAATTATCGTGTTAGTATTTAATAATTATAACACTATGATTTTACATCCAGGAAATATTCTAGTGGTAGTATTCAAAAAATGTTATATTGCAACAACGATTCTATGTCAATGTCAGTAATTTTCGTTGTCATTGTAGTAGGGTGACCACACGGTATGTACCTAACATAAATATTATCGCAATTTTTAACATTTTTTAATAATAGTAATTTATATTAGTTATTTATTGTTTAGCTTACACGATGCGATGTTAAGTTATTAAAAAAAAGAATTGGCATTAACATTCTGTTCAAGATATTGGCGAAACCACAAAAGTTTTAAATATTGTTGAAACAATTCGACTCACACAGATGTGTTTTTAATTCTTTTCTTCTTAAAATATTACTCATTCTTTTACTAGGTATGTATTTAAATATCACAGAAAGATTTTAGTGTTGACTCATTTTTGACAAGTTGACATATTTGATTATCTGTTATGTGGCGGTGGGTTCAACATAATATACCAATTGGAAAGACCCATCTATTATTATTGAAATAATTATTATATTAATAAAACCTATCTTGTATTGAAAAGCAGATATAAAATTCTTTTGCGCAACCCATTTTGAAATAATAGAATAGAATATAATATTTCTTTGTTGTACACCACCAGCTTAAAGTCAACGTATAAATAATACACTAAACACTAATTGTACAAAGGGCGACCTTGTCGCGAAAAGCGATCTCTTCCTTAACAATCGTGATTATTAAGCATATTATGATTTTCAAAAGCATCTTTCAGGTTGAATGTTATTGTTTTTAAGAAAAAATCCCTATTTTGTAGAATTTGTGGTCACAAATTTACGAAAGAGACAAACGGTACAGTTATTTATCTCTCGCTCGGCACACTTTTTTAAGCAAGAGCTCATTCCTGTTTAAGTAATAATTCCATGATATAAATAAAACATTTCGATCAATGCCAACTTAAAGAAAAAACACTTGTTAATTTTCTGTCACTGAGTTGGTATCGATTGCACGCATCATTATGCCGCATAATGCGCTCTAGTGCTGTAATTGGAAAACTACCATGGTAGTTTTCCAATTACAGAGCATAATGCGACTCAGTGGCGCACAATGCCGAATTATGCTGATGCTTAATTGGAACGTGAATTAGTTTTCAAATGCACCAGCAGAGTGCGCTAAGTTCAGTGTTGAAAAAAAGAAATATTCATAGAGTTAGCAATAACCTCATTAATGTGTAAATAATGTGGTATACATAATTGGTTGAAAACTATTTACGGTTATTTTAAGTAATTTGGATTTTGATTATTTCATTACCATTTTTTTGTTTTGAGTAATTTTTGTACCTTCATCCATACTTATATTTATTTTTTAACACAGTTTGAATTAACTTTGATTATTTCAAAAAAACTACAATGAAATGAAAGCTTTAAAAATTTTTCAACAATAAATAATATTACTAACGATTATATATAAATAAAACATTTCGATCAATGCCAACTTAAAGAAAAAACACTTGTTAATTTTCTGTCACTGAGTTGGTATCGATTGCACGCATCACACGAAAACATTGCTTTTGAGAGTGCTCGATTGTGCGAAGTGTTGCTGTAGTTGGAACATTCAACGTTAAGCATTATGCCGCATAATGCGCTCTGGTGCTGTAATTGGAAAACTACCCATGAGTGCGGTTAATAATTTGATATCAGCGCTTGTGTGCGCTATTTGCACGCAAACAATCGGTCCAAAATTGCTCATGTGCGCATTTTGTATGCGGTATGACGTAATTGATGACGTCACCGATTGATGCTGACAGTGCTAACAGAAAAGAGGTAGTGCACTGTCTCCAGAACTGTCAATGTCAAAACCATTTTTATTTTAGTTTGTTCGAATTTATTTTTTCATTAGATTATCTACAATTAATATAAAAGTGCTCTGTAAAGATACTGGAGGCACAATACGTCTCCATCCAATTTTTCTTTTCAAATTACATTAACTGTCAACTTGACAGACTCACAGATCGAAAGATCGGTTCAAAATTGATTTGGGTGCTTACGTCCGTGAGCAGTGCTAACGATTTGAACGGATTGTTTGCATGCATGCAAACGTTTGCACTGATATCTGATTATGAACCGCATCCTATACCTATACCCTCAGAAAAATCGAGCCTATACCTATATACTATACCCTGCGTTCCAGATAAGCACTGCTACTTTCTGAGGCTAACATCTGATGTTAGCCTCGTTTTGCGTTTCTTATAAGAAATGTTGACATTTTTAACCGCGCTTGGTCCAGCCACTAAAAATTTCTAATAATATAAATTAGAATTGGCTAATGCTATAAATATCTTTTAATGAATTTTTTAAATGCTTAAAATCCTCTTTGATTCATGAAAAAAAGATTCCAAATGTCAAATTTGAAAGCTGTCAGAAAGTGGTATCATAGGACCCATCTATTAGCATGGGTATTTGATGCTAGCATTTTGTGTTAAAAATGCTTAAATGAAACGCATGACAACCAGCAAGAAAAACTAGCATCACCGCTAATGAAACGCAGAGATGCTAAAAATGTTGATACTTATGTCTAAGCTAATGTCATCTCCATACATTTTTTCTGAGGAACGACTGCGGAAAAGTTAGCGTGTGGCAGTTGTCTAGGGGGTCTGACATTGACAATTGATCTTTCTGTGATCTGTCGCTAGCATAAATTGTTTTTAAGTCAAAGTTAAAGTGTACAAATGTTAGGTAAAGCTTTGCGCAGTTGTAAAATAAAGCAAGTTTTAAAACACAAAAACTTCTTTTCGTTTTTAACTGACAAACTTTTCGTGGCAAAAATGTTTATGTAGAACATACGAAACCAGCATGAAATGTTAACATCAAAGGCAAATGAAACGCGTTTATTTATTTATTTATTGGTTACCAACATAATATAAATCAACACAATCAAATATACCGGGTGTAACTGAACACCCCAATAACATTCAAGGGGCATATAAGTTAGATACTAAATGGACCTTCGGTGCTTGTCTGAGACCTGGAACCCCAATACTTTCAGAGTTATTTGATTTTAAGCTGAAAGCAAAAACTTTGAAGTGACAACCATAGTCAGCTCTTAACACAAAAGAAATTTAAACACAAAACGCCACAGTGACAGACGTGAGCGTAGTATTCCTCCTACGTATATGTAGGGCTGTCGGCACTTTATACCAAAAAATAATTAATTTAATTTTAATGACGTGAGCGTAGTATTCCTCGTACGCTTGCGTAGGGTTGTCGGCACTTAATACCAAAAAATAATTTATTTAGTTTGTATGGGAAAAAAAAGAAGGTTTGTTAGTGCTAATATTTTTCCTACAGAATCTCTACTTCTGATGGATACATACCCTTAAATGTTATTGGGGTGTTCAGTTACACCCTGTATATTTCATTAAAATATGTTAAAGCTAAATGATATTATAATTAAAGGTGACGACATCATTCATTTAGAAGCAACAGTATTAAATAAGATAAGGAATAAATTAATAATAATAATGTGAGCACATAAACCAACGTGTAAAGCTAAAATTACAAGGAAACAAAGTATAATAAAAAAGAGCAATCACACAGACCTACACTAGAGACTTTCTAAACTGGCGAATGCCACCTGTGAACAAATCTAAATCTTTAGTCTTGGCCAAATCATTAAATACTTTAATGAGACGATTCAATGGCGCGTTATGGCCGAGATTGGATCTGCTGCTGTAGTTGATTAGGATGTTGAATCTTGATGCACGAGAAAGTTTCAAAGGTGCAGAAAATGAGAGACTGTGTAACAAATCTGGGGTTTCCAAGATGCCATTCGCCAGTTTAAACAAAAACATCATATCGTGCATGCGTCTTCGATCCGATAGAGTTGATGCTAAAAATGTTGAAAATGTTGCAAATCCGTGCTTAACTGGAACGGGCCTATAATATGAGAGAGAGGTTAGAAAATCCACAGATAACACGTTCCAAAACCAATGTCCAAAACCGATTTTCAATGGTACCTTTACCCTCAGACTAAGTACACCAATGGACGCGCAATGTACTAATCTGTTTCAAATAAAGCGTCCAGTTCAGTCCGCCATTACAAAGCACCGTGTTTGTTTCTGATTGAATTATTTCTGAGTGAATTTTACAGTTCTATGTTTTTTATTGGTTTTTTTAATGAATTGTATAAAGAAAAACATAATAAGTGTGGAATCTTGGATGCGGCGTCCCAAGTTTTTTCCGCCATCTTAGAGCACCAACACAAATTTTGGCACGCTTTTTTTGTAGGTATTTCATGTCTATTGGTATAATGATGTAACTTCCCACGGTTGTACTTAAAATAGTTGCCGTAATAATGCAGAATAAGGTTGAATTCGATAAATACGGTACTTTCTTTATGATAATTTTCATTCGGGTGTGCATATATCAGAGAGCCTATTACCGATCTCATGGTTTTGCAAATGATATCATAGTGCAAGACGAAAAATACGATTTCCGGTCAGATTTTTGATCATTTGTTCATTATTTAATGATGACATCATTGAAATTATGTCCTAGTGATGATATCATTGGAGATCGGTAATACGAAATGCAACATTTCATGACTTCTTTTTCTCAAATTTATACCATGTCATACGATGAAAGATCCGTAATTGGCCCGCAGATCATATATCGGCGAGTACAAATGTATAGTCGATAAGGTGACAGATGTCAAGCGCATTTTTGTATGAAGCGCTCTATCTACGTTTGGTAATAGTCAATGGGTTAGAGCCAAATATAATTTGTGGTTAGAGCGAAAAGTTGTGCTTCGCGCCAAGGCTCTGGGCTGCGTTCAGAACCTACGCTCGAGTGCACTCTGACAGCAACCAACCCGTTCAGCAGGCCTATTCGCTAACTACGGTTGGTAACTAGAACTGTCATTTTTGAATGACACTTTATATCCATTACTGGTTTAGTAATCTTATGTGATACAGCAGCGTTCATAATAGCAGTAATGGATGGTAAGTTCCATTAAAAAATGACAGTTCTAGTTAGCAACCGAAGTTACAGAATAGGCCTGCTGAGCCTCGGGGTAAAAACGCTCTGACAGGCGGTTAGTACACTCTGTGCCCGTTCAGAAGCTTCGAGTGATGCAGCCAAACAACCAACTCGAGCGTAGGGTGAAAAACACTCTGACAGATTTTATGTCAATGTCGATGTCAAAAATACGCTAATTATTTATTATTTTATTAAATAACACTACTTTGAACTCTTTTAAGCCTAATACTAGGGAAATATTGTGATTTCTATGTGTTGTAATTATTTTTAAGCAGAAAAATGGATATTGACTGTTAATTTCATAGTAAGGATTAGTAATATTTTGCCCTTTGCTTGAACTTTATCGGCAAGATACAAACTAAAAAAAAAGATAGCAACCGACCCGTTCTGAACCTCGGAGCGAATGTGAAAAACACTCTCGGTTGCATTACTCTGACCCGCGGAACGCGCCTCTGAGCTGCGTTCAGAACCTACGGTCGAGTGCACTCTGACAACAACCGACCCGTTCAGAGCCTTGGGGTAAAAAACGCTCTGACGGACGGTTAGTACACTCTGTGCCCGTTCAGAAGCTTCGAGTGATGCAATCAAACAACCAACTCGAGCGTAGGGTGAAAAACACTCTGACGGATTTTATGTCAAAGTCGATGTCAAAAATACGCAAATTATTTATTATTTTATTAAATAACACTACTTTGAACTCTTTTAAGTGTAATACAAGGAAAATATAGTGATTTCTATGTGTTGTAATTATTTTTAAGCAGAAAAATGGATATTGATTGTTAATTTCATAGTAAGGATTAGTAATATTTTGCCCTTTGCTTGATCTTGATCGGCAAGAGAGAAATTAAAAAAAAAGATAGCAACCGACCCGTTCTGAGGCGCGTTGAGCGCCTCTGGGTGTAGTTGTCCGGTTGTTTTTTAACTCGCTCAAAGGCGTTGAACGGATTGCAGGGGCGCGTTCCGAGCCTACACTCCAAACACTCCGAGTTGTTTTTTGTCTTGCTCTAAGGTGTGGAACGACTCAAGTTGTTTTTATAACCTCCAATTTTGACATTACATGCAATTGTATTTATAAATTGTAAATATATTTTTCACGTAATGTTAAAAGTAAAATTAGGAATAATTAGAAAATATAAAATTGCTTTTTGGTTTCCCAGCAACCCTTTGGATCAAAACATCACTAAATCATAATGAGGAGTTCCGTCACTACTTAAAACTAATTGAAGTCTTCCAATTCGCAAGTCATACAAGTCACACACAATAATAAATACTTAATAAATTAAGCTTTTAGATAAATAAGGTTTTTATTAATATTAACTAAAGTAAATTAAAAATTAAAGTATACTAGTGTGCTTTTTTTAAGATTTGACATGATGATGATGACATAACTTTAACTTAACTAACCTATCTATCCACTAAAGTGACGTTTTAAACGTCAGTGTTTTTTAACTATCAAAATTGATCGCCAAAAAGTTGCGACTCTCGGAGGCTCGGAACGGGGTAATTGTGACAGCCAAACGTCATGCCGAAAGGTACGGAACGGCCTTAGAGTAAAAAGTTGTAGGCTTGGAACGCGCCCCAGCAACCAAATCTTTTATCTCCCTCTTTCACATGATTTTTTATTTCTCTCTCTTTCTAGTAGATGACATTATAGAATATGGCCGCCAATATCATCCAATTACGTAAGAGTATTTCAGTCATAAACGTCAGAGCGTTTTACAACCATCAAATTCGATGGTTGTTCGGTTGTAACTCGCGCCGACACTCAAAGGTCTTGAACGGGCCGGTTGTTTCACCCGGTTGTCACGCTCGAAGGCATTGAACGGGGTTAGAGCGAAAAGTTGTACTTCGCGCGAAGGCTCAGAGGCGCGTTCAGAGCTTTGAGCGAGTTAAAAAACAACCGGACAACTACACCCAGAGGCGCTGAACGCGCCTCTGAAGTCTGAACCTCGGAGCGAGTGTGAAAATCACTCTCGGTTGCATTACTCTGACCCTCGGAACGCAACCCTGAGGCGCGTTTCGAGGGTCAGAGTAATGCAACCGAGAGTGATTTTCACACTCGCTCTGAGGTTCAGAACGGGTCGATTGCTATCTTTTTTTTCGTTTGTATCTTGCCGATAAAGATCAAGCAAAGGGCAAAATATTACTAATCCTTACTATGAAATTAACAGTCAATATCCATTTCCTGCTTAAAAATAACTACAACACTTAGAAATCACTATATTTCCCTTGTATTAGGCTTAAAAGAGTTCAAAGTAGTGTTATTTAATAAAATAATAATTGATTAGCGTATTTTTGACATCGACTTTGACATAAAATCTGTCAGAGTGTTTTTCATCCTACGCTCGAGTTGGTTGTTTGGTTGCATCACTCGAAGCTTCTGAACGGGCACAGAGTGTACTAACCGCCTGTCAGAGCGTTTTTTACTCCGAGGCTCTGAACGTGTCGGTTGCTGTCAGAGTGCACTCGGAGTGCACTCGAGCGTAGGTTCTGAACGCAGCTCTGAGTTGCGTTCCGAGGGTCAGAGTAATGCAACCGAGAGTGATTTTCACACTCGCTCCGAGGTTCAGAACGGGTCGGTTGCTATCTTTTTTGTTAGTTTGTATCTTGCCGATCAAGATCAAGCAAAGGGCAAAATATTATTAATCCTTACTATGAAATTAACAGTCATTGGGAGTGATTCTGAAGCGACCACCTAAAACTATAACTAAATAAAATTAGAGATAGAAATGTCAATCACCGTTTGGTATTCAGAACTCACAAGTTAACTCTAAAATTAAGAGTGACGTTACTAAACTACTCAATTTAGTGTTAGATGTTATTTTCGTATTCTGACATGCTTCCTAAATGTAATTTTTTCTATAATTTTAAATATGTCAAACTAATTTTAGAAGGTGAACTTTTAGGTGCCGTCTAAATTTATCTTGTTACTTTTTAACGATTTTCTAACATTACCGAAGTCAAATTTTTTTGTGCATCTTGCCAAATGGATGATGAATTGGTTGTTATGGCATTTATAAGGAAAGACTTTTATAGCATCAATTGCCAAGTCGTGAGTTGTAATTTGTTTGTTCCCAAGTAGTCTAATAGTACTGACATTTAGATGATAGGTAGGTTATGTATGTATGTATTTACTCTTACAACAGAAATTAATATTCTATCTGCAGATAGAAGTATGCCTATCTAAAATTTGTTGCCTAGCAATTACTATTATTTGTCAATAAATAACAGCGGTTATTATGAAAAGAAAACAAAAATTACTAATGAAACAAAATAGGCAATTTTAAAATTCAGAGGAAGTCACGAAGTACCTATCTATACAACTACAGAGGCGCGTTCAGAGCCTTTGCGCGAAGTACAACTTTTCGCTCTAACCCCGTTCAATGCCTTTGAGCGTGACAACCGGGTGAAACAACCGCCCGTTCAAGACCTTAGAGTGTTGGCGCGAGTTACAACCGAACAACCATCGAATTTGATGGTTGTAAAACGCTCTGACGTTTATTACTGAAATACTCTTACGTGATTGGATGATATTGGCGGCCATATACTATAATGTCATCTACTAGAAAGCGAGAGAAATAAAAAATCATGTGAAAGAGGGAGATAAAAGATTTGGTTGCTGCAATCCGTTCAACGCCTTTGAGTGAGTTAAAAAACAACCGGACAACTACACCCAGAGAAGCAGCAGACTACCACGTAATTTTTTTTTTTTCATGGTATAGGCGCGAAGCCATCACAATCGCAAAATAAATGTCGAATAATTTTTCTTTTGTGATAAAATTAATGATAAATAATAAAATTTCTTTTCTGTTATTTACAAATACGATCAAATCTTAAATTAATAATTTCTGATAGAAAAATTAGTAGAATATAGCTGTTTTTAATGTTTCTAAATTATCCCGTTTTTCTACAGCACTAGGTGTATTTATAATCTGTGTATTCAATTTAAGAAATTGTCAAATACAGTTTAAATTAAGAGAGTCCGGCGTTTCAGAATACGAATTACCTAAAACTAATTTAAAATTATATGTTTAATTTTAGTTTTAGTTTTAGTGCAGGTAACTTCAGAATTACCCCCAATATCCATTTTTCTGCTTAAAAATAATTACAACACATAAAAATCACTATATGTCCCTTGTGTTAGACTTAAAAGAGTTCAAGGTAGTGTTATTTAATAAAATAATAAATAATTAGCGTATTTTTGACATCGACTTTGACATAAAATCTGTCAGAGTGTTTTTCACCCTACGCTCGAGTTGGTTGTTTGGTTGCATCACTCGAAGCTTCTGAACGGGCACAGAGTGTACTAACCGTCCGTCAGAGCGTTTTTACCCCGAGGCTCTGAACGGGTCGGTTGCTGTTAGAGTGCACTCGGAGTGCACTCGAGCGTAGGTTCTGAACGCAGCTCAGGGCTGCGTTCGTAAACGTCGCCCGACGACGCTCGATGACGTACTGGCCATTCGAAAACCCCCGGTGTAAACGCACGACGATCATGTATAGCCGTTCGTAAACCTCGCTCGACGACGCACCGGTCGCCCCGTGAAATATGTGGGTGAAAATCGCCCTGACGTTTATTTGACAGATGACATGTCCGTCAATTTGGCTATTTCCTCCTTTTTATAATAATTTGTAAACAAGTTCATTTTGTATTATCGTAGATATATGATCACTCGACTGTGATTTGTAATTTCATAAATATGAAGACAATTGAAATAGTTACAAAAAATGGATACATTATTATGGACGAAAATAGCATTGTTTATTTATGAGATGGATATTTGCTTAATAATTTCTATGAGCGAAGTGCTAATAGATCAAAACAAGTTAATGAAACTAATAAAAAATTATCAATTTTAGGTTATTTTGACATCAAAATGATATTTGACAGCCACAGCTTACGATGTCGTTCTATAACGTCCGACGAAGAGCGTCGTCCTCTCTAGGACGATCGCCCGACGTCGAGCGATGGTTTACGAACACAGAGGCGCGTTCAGCGCCTCTGGGTGTAGTTGTCCGGTTGTTTTTTAACTCGCTCAAAGGCGTTGAACGCGTTGCAGCAACCAAATCTTTTATCTCCCTCTTTCACATGATTTTTTATTTCTCTCTCTTTCTAGTAGATGACATTATAGAATATGGCCGCCAATATCATCCAATCACGTAAGAGTATTTCAGTCATAAACGTCAGAGCGTTTTACAACCATCAAATTCGATGGTTGTTCGGTTGTAACTCGCGCCGACACTCAAAGGTCTTGAACGGGCCGGTTGTTTCACCCGGTTGTCACGCTCGAAGGCATTGAACGGGGTTAGAGCGAAAAGTTGTACTTCGCGCGAAGGCCCTGAACGCGCCTCAGGCGTTCCGTAAAACGATAAAAGTGATAATATCGCGAATCCGACCAAAGTCACAACATAACCTACTGATTCAATAGCCCTTATATTTTGTGACCATTTAATTTGGTCGGATTCGCGATATTATCGCTTTTATCGCAATTCGGAACGCACGGCAGTGTTGCCAGATGGGGGGGATTCCCTGCAAATTCGGGGGTTTTTTTCAACATCGGAGGGAATTTTGGGGGTTATGTCCGTTGGGGGGATTTTCGGAGGTAAATATTAATGTTAAAGGAATTTGGGAGACTTTTTTCCAAGCCTAAAAATCACTATTACCTTATCTCAACCACCCTCAACTACATGATCATTCATTTAGTTTTGTTTAATGATTTGGCTGTACAAGCCTGATCACTCTGTCTGACGCAAAGACATTTTACTAGTACCAGTATAATGGTACTAGTTTAATGTCTTTGGTCTGACAACAATATCATAAAAAAATCGATTTCTTCAATAGGTTTTTACAAAGTATTTTTTTTGTGGCTCCGCACAATTTCTGCATTATGGCCATGACATGGGAAACGTTTGGAATAATAAGGTACGCGAAATGGGAATAGAATCTAATATCATGATAAAGATCACGTTAGGGAACTGAATAACTAAAATATATACAAGCTTACAATTTAATATTATTTACACATAAAAAGGATAAAATAATTTTATAAATATCAATACTATTTTCGGCTATAAGGGCTGGAATAGAATTGACGTCGGTAAGGGAACATGAAGGGATTTCAAAGGGGTAAAAAGCAACAAAGTGTGGTTCCTAACTGTTTCGTCTCAAGACAGTATTATTTTCTTTCTCTCTGCTTACTCATAACTTGCTCACTGGTTTACCTACTCATTCTGTTTGAATGATTTATTGTATTCGCAGGTAGTCTAAATTTGGCCGCCAGCTATAATATAAGTACCTGTTTACCGTGCAATTTAATATCAACTACACCAAAATCCAGTAAATCAAAATATGTGAGAACATACCGAAATGAATGAGAACACACTTACACACACTCGAATGCTAAATAGGTTTTCCTGGGAAAAAATGTATGTATCTGATTCTTAAACCAACACAGACAACAATGTATATGATTTAATATTGGAAGCTATGGCGGATATACACGGTTATTTTTTTATCACCCTGGAAAATTTAAGGGACGCTTCACGACATGGTATTAGAATGATTTAAATATAAATAAAAAAATAACCCCCCTCCTTAATTTTATATTAATTTTTTAAAAAATACAAAAAATGCTGCACTAGTTGAGAGCAGCATTTTTAGAGATTTTTTTATTTTTTTATTATTTTTTTTTATTTTTTTATTTCATTTTTTTTATTTTTTATATAATATTGGATGTGTCCTGAAGCATCCCTAAAATTTTCCAGGGTGATAAAAAAATAACCGTGTATAATAAACAAAATTTCGTAAATAAATTTACATTTGATTTTCATATCCCAATTGTATTTCTTTTAGTAAGTAGTACTTGGAGGGTTTTTTGTCAAAAATGGTAATTTTCGGGGGGATTTTGAGTGAGATCGGGGGGAAATTCAAACGGCCACCTGGCAACACTGACGCACGGATTGTCTGATTTGTCTGTCAGTCAACGTGTCTCAACTCGCAAGTCGCGCTTTTAGCAGTTTCGAATATACTTCTAAATAAACTTTTCTTGTAAAATGATTGAATTATATTAACAAACGTACCTAAATACCCGATAGTGCTGTACAATTTATCTCGTACTCTATCTGCTGTCTTAAACAGTTAGTTACAAATATGGTTTTATTGGCAAATGAAGAGGTAATACTTTGTTCTTGAATCGAATTTACAATTTCATTATTAATTTGTCCAAAGCATTAATATTTATATCTGTATTTAAAGTTTCTTACAGAGCTAACTAAGCTATTTCAAAAGGCCCGTGGTGAGGGCTCAGTAACAATGACAATGAAAAGATGTAAGTTTACTAAATACAAAGTACCTAGACTTTGTATTTGTCTTTAAGGTTTTTATGAATGTAAACTATTTCTTTTTTAGATGATGGTCGCAATAAACCAGAACCGAGAGATGGCACTCCAGTTGTAAAGAATCCAAGTTACAAATGTTTAATACGGGCTCAATTTAGAAACAAAAAAATTTCCACAGTTGTAGAGCAAAGGGACGTTGAGAGATTTACAACTGCCTATTCGAATTTGCTGAAATGTAGTGTTAATGGATTAAAGCGTCTAAAGAAACCTAAAAAGAAAGCTGTGGCTACCCAGTAAATCTAAGGAAAGGAGACAAATGTGTCAAGACTGAACAGTATGTGACCTAAATAGGAAGTGAATTTGGACTAATAGTGTACCATCATGCTAACCTAGTGTAAAGGACCCAATCTATTGAACTTTGCTCTTCTCTTGTGAGTAAGATATGAAGAGTTGGATGTGTGTGCTTTAACTAGTGTAATAAAATCAAGTCATTGACCGTCTGTCAAAAGTTATTATTATTTTATTTTTTAACTTATAATACTGATATGAAAAATAAAGTGATCTACTTGTACATACAATTTTCGATGCTTAAAGTAGTTTTATTTATTAAGCACTCATTTTTTTTGCCATACAACCATTGAACTACTGAAATATACAGTCATTTTATTTTATAATATTTTATGCTTATAGCAGCCTAACACTTAAATCTCTCGAAATCAAAGCATATTTCTAAAGGAAAATAATTTACTTCTGATTTAGGTAAGGCAGATTTCGAGTAGGTATGGCAACTAGCTTTAATGATTCAAGGTTCCTAAAAAAATCCCATTCAGATGTGTGATCAAGTGCATACATAAACACAGAGATTCATTTATACTAGCTTCTGCCTGCGACTTCGTCTGCGTGGACTTCAGAATTGGGTCTAAAGCTTCACTTGTTAATAAAGTATTTTTAATCTTCCCACGGGAACTATTTGAGAGATCATTAAGGAATATAAAGTACATGTCCTTTTCCATAGCATAGGTGACATGCATACCAAATTTCAAAGCTGTCTGCCCGCGGCTTAGCTCGTAAACAATTTTCAATTTTCCCTCGGGAACTACTTAAGGAATCAGGATAAAAGGTAGCCTATGTTCTTTTCCATGTCAAAGGCTACATGCGTGCCAAACTTCATCCAAATCCGTTCAGCCTTTTTGGCGTGATTGAGTAACAAACATCCACACTTTCACATTTATAATATTAGTGGGATAACTTCCTTATCTTTTAAAAGATTAAAGATTGAATTAATACACTTTTGTTAATAAATGTTTAGGCAAGTGTTACGCGCCACACCGCCTCCAATCGCAGGCCAGCCGAAGCCAGCCAATCAGAGCCAAGCACGTGCAGCCACGTGCCATGCCAGCCCAAGGCAGCCAATCAGAGCAAAGCCGAGCTAGCGCCTTACTACCGGCGAAACTATAAAATGCCGCGCCATCATATTTAGAGCACTTCTCTGTTTTACTTGTAGATCGAAATTAAATCAGTATGATTCTGCAACGTCTACTTTTTATTTTTATCCTGTTACATATCAGAAGTGGGATAAATATAAAAAAAACCATGAAACGTAGTTACGCCAATGCGTCGAGTGTAGGCTGCCTGGTCTGTCCGCACGAATTGGGCGAATCTCCACGCACGAATTGGGCGTGTAGATTCATCCGAGACAACCAGTGAAAACGAAGTCGAAGTTTCGCCACCAGCCTCGCCTCCGGCTCGAAAAACCTTACGCAAGCTTTTGAAATCAGAGGTACAAAAGGCCATGAGTTCTTTAAATGACGAAATATCCTCCGTCACTACAAAAACACCGTGCAGCCTCGCTAATCCCCGAGTTCAACCCGGATAGCGAAGAGTGTACTACTGCGACAGCATGGCTCAAAAAAAAAATTACCTAGCCACGGAGAAGCAAGTTTCCAGCTCGAAATCGATGGAATCGACATTTCCATGTAAAGCTCATTTATCAGATGCCGACATGGGAAATATAAATCTACTGCTTGGGCAGCCTATAATCAACAGCGAAGGAATGATGTTAATGGTGAAAGATGGAACAGCCACCGTCACACGTGACTTGGATCCCACAAAGCACATGGATGTTATTGAAGAAGGAACTCGCACAAGGTCGTCACTATGGGAAATCAATGCCTATTGCCTGGAATTTCTATCATTAGGTGTTGGCGAATAATGAAGACAACGACGTTGTCACTTCACCGCAGCATTTCCAACTTAGAGGCGTATCTTATTCTATTCCTGCTACCTTGTTACGAGGCACCAGCGGGTATATCAAGATCGTCAACAATGGCACACGAAGCATTGTCTGGAAGCAGGGCGAAGTGCTGACCGGAGCCAGCTGCGCTACTACATAATTTTATTGCACCACCGACTTTTGTAGCCAAAATAGTATCTCTATTGCACAGTAGCCAAGCCAATATTAGCTCAATCGGGGAGGGTAAATATAGATGAAATCAGTCCAGGTCCATTGAATAAAAACGATTATGATCATTTGATTGCTTTACTAATCAATTACCGTGACTGTTTTGCGAGTAAAACAAGACTTAGGATGTACAGATTTATTAAACATGAAAATAAAGTTAACAAGTGAACAGCCTATATACCGTCAACCTTAATTACCGCTTGTCGCACAGTGAGCAGGAGATAGTTAGATCCAAATTGTCTGAATTGCTAGACGCAGGTATTCAAAAATCTGTTCTGAATAATGATTTGCTTCTCCCGTAATTCTTGTAAAGAAAAAGAACGGCGATAGTAGACTTTGTGTTGACTACCGGGCACTCAACGCCATTACAGTTAAAGATTGATATCCCTTGCCCAATATCGATGAAGGTCTCCAAATTAGCCGGTAATAATTTCTTTACGAGTCTTGATTTGGCACAAAGTTACCATCAGGTTTACAATTGCAGATACCTGCAGATACCCACAAAACAGCTTTTATAACGCCACATTTTGAATATACGTGTGTTCCATTTGGCTTAGCTAACGCACCGTCTGTTTTTATGCGACTAATGAATAAGGTTTTAGATTCAATACGAAATTCCAATCACAATTCAAAAGGCGGTAGTTCAAAAACACAATCGATGACCTTCCCGAACTATGTTCTTAGACAATTTGTTGCTACCCTCTTTTCATCATCATTTATTTGTAAAACATAGGTAAGCAGAATGTTACAATAAGTTAATGAGTCTCACTATGTTTGGCCATTTGTTGGCGTACAAATTTTACACAAAATGAACCTAACTACATCACATAAACAAGTGAAAAAAATGTATATAGTACAATAAATTTATAATTTGTTAATGTCAAGTGCAATATTATATAAATTAAATTAATTAATACAAAATAATAATTATAAATTTTCTAAATAAATTTCAAAATAATAACCATAATAATAAATTAAATTAAAAAATATTAGATTAAAACACTTACTTACTAATTTACAAATGGTCAGTTAAGAACTCCGTCAATGTATAGTATGCTTTACTTATTAAAAGAGATATCAATTTTTTACTGAAAAGACTAATGTTGGTATCTTTTAGGTTTTTTGGTAATCTATTAAAGATTCTAGGAGCCATAGAGAAAAAGCTATTTCTTTTTAGTGCGGTTCTCGCGATTGGTATAATTAGCAGGTGACCATGACGTCTACTCTTTCTTAATTGGCCACAAGATATGGTGGGAAATAGAAGTGGGTTTCTTTTGACAAACATTGCAGCTTCATAAATATATAGAGAAGGCACGGTTAAAATTTTTAAGTCTATAAAATGTGGTCGACAAGTATCCCTGGTTCTTAATGATTTTATAGCCCTTATGCACTTTTTTTGTGCTTTAAATACCTGTAATTTATTACTACAGTTACCCCAAAAGATTATGCCATACCGGAGGATGGAGGCAACATAACCGTTGTAGGCTGTTAAAACTGTCTCTCTATTAGCAATTCTAGAAAGAACTTTTAAAGCAAACACGAATTTGTTTATACGCTTGCATAGATTATTTGTATGTGTATTCCAATTTGTTTGATAATCCAAGTCTAATCCTAAGAATTTTGTTGATGGAACATGTTCTATAATATCACTTTTATATTTTATGGTCAGAGTTGGTGAATCAGTATACTGTCGGAAATGCATTATTTTAGTTTTGTCAATATTAATATTTAAGTTATTTATGTCAAGATATTTAATTATATTATTCAATGTCATTGTGATTTCTTTCTCATAAGTCATGTCATTTCTACATTTAATTATAATTGTTAAATCGTCAGCAAATAATGTCATAGGGTATTCGATACTTCCTGGCAAGTCATTAATGTAGACTATAAACAGGAGAGGGCCCAGTATCGTTCCTTGAGGAACTCCATACTCTACAGCTCTACATTCCGATACATATTCCTTTTCAAGTGATGTGTGTTTGGAAAAGCTTCTGATCACAGTTTGTTGCTTTCTGTTTCTGAGGTATGACTCCAAAAGTTTTAAAGCAATACCGCGTATGCCATAATGGTAGAGCTTATGTAAAAGTATATCGTGGTTAACGTAGTCAAAAGCTTTTGACATGTCCATGAATATGGCACATATCTTTTCTCTGTTGTCCATAGAGTCCATAACCAAATTTAGTAAGTTAAAAATAGCCATATTTGTAGATCTATTTCGTCGAAAGCCATATTGTTGTGGAATTAATATATTAAACTTCTCTAAGAATGAGTAAATTTTTGTGTATATAACTTTTTCAAAAACTTTGGATAATATGGGTACTAAAGCGATGGGTCTGTAATTTTTTACATCAGATGCGTCTCCTTTCTTATGTATAGGTATAATAATTGACAATTTAAAGGCATCTGGATATACGCCTTGGCTAAGCGATAGGTTTATGATATGTGTAAGTGGTGGAGAGAGGAAATTAGCGCAATCCTTAATTACCGCAGTGCATAAGGCGTCATAGCCTACACTGTTTGTGTTTTTTAACGACATTATAATTTTATATACTTCCGAAATAGAAGTAGGAGTCATAAAAATAGAGTTGCTATTTGATTTTACTTTAATATCAATGTTATTAATTTTGGGTGTCAATTTAGATGTATTTTTTATTTGTTCAATGAAATAATTATTTACTAAGTTGGATATCTCATTGGGATTAGTTTCAGTTTTGCCATTATTAGAGATCATACTAATGGTTTGTCGTGGGAAATTATCTTTTTTTTTGTTAATAATATTCCAGGTAGCTTTAGATTTATTGCTAGAAGACTTGATGATAAAATTATTTTGACTCTTTTGTGTTAAACAGATAATTTTCTTAAGGCGTTTAGAGTAATTCTGGAGTAGTATTTTATTAGAGAGAGTTGGTGATTTTCTGTATTGCCAGAGAAATTTCCTTTTATTTTTGCTGCAGAGCCTAATTCCTCGAGAAATCCACTTCTGTTTCTTTCTAGATTTTATTATTACAGTCACATAAGGAAAGCACAGTTCATAAAACATACGGAGTATGTCATAGAGAGAGTTGTATGCTTTGTTGACGTCAGTTGTCTCATAAATTTCAGAAAAGCTTAAACTTGCTATAGCATCATAGAATTTTCGTAAATTTCCTTTCGAAATATCTCTCTTTCGAATACGCCATTTATTAATTTTACACTTTTTACTAATAGGACATATTAGTAGTTGAGCTGAGTGGTCTGATAGGTTAAAATCTATTACATTAGATTTGCAACGTCGTATATTAGTGGCGATGTTATCAATACATGTCTGGCTGGCCAACCTTGTAGGTTGCTGTATTTGTAGCTTTAGGTTATAATTATAAAGTAGATTCTCAAAATCTGTAGACATTCTATTTTTGTTAAGAAGATTGATATTAAAGTCTCCGCATAATATAATTTTTTTGTTATTAGAACAGCACAGTAACTCTAATAAAGCATACAATTTTTCCATAAATAATTCATAGTCAGAATTTGGTGGTCTATAGATACATACTATGATTACATTAAGAAGTGTTATCTCTACTGCACAACACTCGAGTACACACTTAATACAAAATCTTGACATGTCAATAGTTCCAAACTCATAACCACGACGAATAAGAATACATGCACCCCCTCGCCGACTGTCTCTGGAATAGTTTGCTGCTAGTTTATAGTTACATATTGACAAATTTTCTTTATCTTCGTCGATCATGAAGTGTTCTGTTAAACATATTGCATCTACATCGTATCCGTCTGTATAAAGCTCCTCAATACTTACCGATAGCAGGTCAGATTTGTTAAGTAAACCACATATATTTTGATGGAGAACATATAGATATTTAGTGTCGAAAAAAATTAGAATTATAGTTTAGTGTTCAGTCAGGTGTTCTTTTGGTGTTCAGTCAGGTTTAAATATTTTATAAAAAGTTCTTCATAAATTAAGATCGGAAAATTTAAAGTAAAATATGAGTAAGTGTTCATTTTTACAAAATAAAATTACATACTTAGGACATGAGATATCTTGGAATGGTATTCAACCAGGTGAATCAAAGTTGTTAGCAGTGTCACAGTTTCCTACCCCTAGTAGTGTTCATGAAATACGTCAATTTATAGGGCTATGTAGCTATTTCCGTAAATTTATTAAACATTTCGCAATAATTGCTCGCCCTTTAACAGATTTAACGTAGAAAAACGCAGTATGGAAATGGGGCACTGAACAAGTCTATAGTTTTCAACAATTAAAACTGTGTTTGTGTACAAGGCCAATACTGGCTTTATATGACCCTGTATTACCAACTGAGATTCACACCGATGCATGCAAATCCGGTATCGCAGGTATTTTTTTTACAAAAACAAACTGATAATTCCCTTAGGCCTGTCATGTATTTCAGCAGGGTAACGAGTAAAGAAGAAAATATGTACCATAGTTACGAGCTTGAAACGCTTACCGTAGTAGAATCTCTGCGTAGGTTTAGAGTGTATATAGGATACATGTTAAAATGGTAACTGACTGTACTGCCGTTCGGGCCACCCTTACTAAACGTGACATTATCCCGTCGATGCTACTAATGGCACCGCCTTAAAGTGTCAGACGGGTTCTATACAGTCCAGTACCAGGATGACACGTTAAGGCGTATCATTGCTCGGCTGCCCCTGATATAAACAACAACTATGTGCTCTCAGATGATAGACTCTATAGGAAGACACTGTATGGTAATCGCCTCGTGGTGCCTGCTTTGGTCAGATAGACTAGTTCAGATGCACCACGATGATATAGGTCATGTAGGCTTTCAAAAATGTATAGATTTAATAAAGAGGGAGTACTGGTTTCCAAAACTTACTAGGTTTATACAGAAATATATTACTGCATGTCTTCATTGTGCATATGGCTAAGGGGATTGTATAAAAAAAAAGCTGGTAAATTGTTCCCTATTCCGAAACCCACAGAACCCATGGTCATGGTTCATGTCGACCATTTAGGCCCCTTTTGTAGGACAGCAAAAGGTTATCAATATAATGTTGGTTATTACAGATGATTTCTCTAAATTTGTTATTGCTGAGCCCACCCGGATGGTCAATTCAGTAGAAACCATAAGAACACATATATTTAGTTTATTTGGTTACCCTCGTAAACTTGTAGGTGATCATGGCAAAGCTTTTACCAGCAGATATTAAAAAAAATTCTACTGACAGCAATTTAAGCACATTTTGACATCTGTTGCATGTCCACGAGCCAATGGTCAAGTGGAACCGGACCTTACTGAATGCGTTACGTGCCACTGATCCTAGCGAGACTATAATAATTGGGCCAATAGCTTACCTGACATTATTTGGGGTATTAATAATACTGTTAATGAAAGTACAACATATAGGCCCTATGATTTGATGTTTGTTAAATGTTCTAGGCCTCGTTGTGATGTCGGAACTAATGAAAGTAATAATGAATCGGTTGAGGTCAGGCGTAATAATCTAGAGGCGTAATAATAGGTCTAGTGCGCGATTAAAAGTAGTGGGCGATAAGATGACTTCGATAAAAAAAGGGAAAACTAGTCAAATTTACAGAAAGTGAGATTTAGTTCTTCGGCGGAAAGCACTCACAAGTAGTGTAATAAGAGTGAGCACTAAGTTTGATGATATTTACTCTGGCCCATACATATATCATTATAAAGGTGGTGGGTAATGACAGATACAGAATCCGCAGCACAGATTAGATAATAGTTACTACGTAACAGATACATCACTCCCATAGAAACGCTCGAATCGCTGTAATAATAATAGCCAAAACCGACAGACAAAGGTCGCTGCAAGAAGAAAAGGTCTCTATGAACGCGCGCCGAGAATCGAGATTCCCGGGTACACCGCGTGATTGCGTCATCGAGCGAAAACTTAAGGGTTTTACAAAGAACATAAACAACATGGTATACGTAGGATTAATGAAATAAAGTGATTGCGAGGAAAGCCCCTGACTCAAATGTGCTTTAATTGTATAAAATGATAATAATAATAGTACTTTATTTGCAAGAATACGGTACAATACATGATTGGTGTTAAATTATACACATTATTATATTTATAACACCTCGTCCCACACTAATTCTGTTGATTTTGCATTGCCCGATAGTAGTATAGCCAATTGCAGTCTCACACACGTTTATATTAGTATGGAGTCTATTTTGTTCCGGTAGACTTGACTTATCAAAGGGAGCTGGACCTGACGGAATCTCACCATGCTTTATTTCTAGATGCGCTAAAGCCCTTTCCCTCCCACTTTACATTATATACAATCAATCTATCGTAAGTGGCTGCTTCCCTGAAGCCTGGAAGAAGGCGAAGGTTATTCCGGTTTATAAAAAAGGAGATAGAAATAACATTGAAAACTATAGGCCAATTTCTATCTTGTCCGTGTTCCCGAAAGTGTTTGAGGCATTAAGTTGTTCTCAACAGCTATATTCAGATCATCAGCATGGGTTTATAAGATCTAGATCAACTACTACTAACCTTGTTACATTTACTGATGCCATGGTCGAAGCCATAGACTCCCAGTTACAGACTGATGTCATATACACAGACTTCTCAAAGGCATTTGATAGGGTTGATCATAATATCCTAATCAGTAAGATGTCGGAGTGCGGATTCGCTGGTCCCCTGCTGCTATGGTTTCGATCATACCTTACAAATCGGTCACAGTATGTGGTTGTAAAGGGTTACAGCTCAAAAATTTATTTAGCTACTTCAGGTGTACCCCAGGGGTCCCACTTTGGCCCCTTGCTCTTCAATATTTTTATCAACCGGATTGTTGAAGTGATCCAACATAGTAGGGTGTTTCTGTATGCAGATGATCTTAAGCTTGCTAGGATCATAACGTGTGATGAGGATTCTAGGTTGCTGCAGTCGGATTTGGACAATTTGAATGAATGGTGCAATAGCAACAAATTACCTTTAAATGTTAACAAGTGCTATCACATAAAGATGTCTCGGAAAATTCAGAAGTTCAACACAATATATAAAATTGGTGGCGTGACACTGCAAGAGGTTGAATGTATACGTGATCTAGGGGTTACTGTGGATGCCAAACTAACATTTGGGCTACATTTGGATGAAATCATTTCTAGAGCTTCTAGATCACTAGGATTTCTCATTAGAAACTGCAAGGTTTTTAAATCCCCTTGGACAAAGATAATCATCTATAATAGCTATGTGCGTAGTATACTGGAATACTGTTCGGTGGTTTGGTCTCCTTGTTACAAAGTGCATCAACTTCGAATTGAGCGTATTCAGAGACGAGTCACCTCGCTTTTTCATGTGGAATGAGTCATAAACTAAGAGACTACAAAGATAGGCTGCGCTACTTTAAAATCGATAGCCTTCTAGTTAGAAGAAATAAATTGGACTTGATATTTCTCTACAAGATTTTTAGGAATATATTGGATTGTCCTCAGTTACTCGGTAAACTAAATATCAGAGTCCCTCGTAAGCCTCCGCGTTTCGTAATTCCGTTATTTGAAAAGCCACGCACTCGTACTAATATCCGCATGCACTCCGCACTATCTGTATCGTTTTTTGGATGCATACAATAAATTGTCGGGAGACAGTGACCTTGACATGTGTTCTCTGTCTCTTTGCAGATTCCGTAGTAGACTAACCGAGTTACTTAATGATGTTTAGTTGTGTTGCTGCTGACGGATTTTGGTTTGTGTATTGTATTGTGTTATTGTTATTATATTTTAGATTACGATGCCATCGTTCATGCCATAATTTGTCTCATTTTCGCGTGTAATTTGCTTAATTATTATTTTGTATAATGCCTGTGTGCTTAGTCTGGTGTTGATCGTATTGTTTAGTTTGGTACATGATGTGGCTACCTTCAACAAGTTGTTACATTTGCTAGGTTAAGTTTTTTTATTAGTATTAAGTTATAATGTAACAATTCCTGGTGGTCCAAATAAATAATAAATAAATAAATTATTCCTCATAATCTACTTCTACATTGGCAGTGCGCTAATATTTAAAAATTTAAAATATTACATGTCAAAAAATAAGAGAATAGAATATTATTTTATCGTCATTAATACATTTAAAAATTATTTTAAAAAATACAAATTATTAAAAAATTACCAATCCCGCCCGAGGCGAAATTTTTTTTTCATTGATTTTATTCATTTGTCAAATTACAAATGATTAAAAAAATTACGAAATATAATAAAAAATACATGACCGATGTTTTTTTTTTCATGTTTGAACTCGCGGTTATTCAGTTTTACTAAAATAGAATTGAAATTTTTGAAAAATAAAATTTTCGGGAAAATATTGGATTCGAAAAATCCCTTTCGTGGTTCTGAAAAGAAAATTATAAATAAAAAAAATAATTGATAAAAAACAAAACGAAACTAAAACCAATTAATATAATAAACAAAAAAACAATAAAATAAAATAAAAACAAATTTATGAAAAAACAAGTTACAAGATTTGATAATGATAATAAAAGTCTCGCGTGCGGCGCGGCGGGTGGCGGCATCCCTCTGCCGGTCGGCGCGCCGGCGCGCTACTTAGCGGTAGGTATTTATTATTATAGGCCCTACTCACGATGCAATCTAACTTGCGATCTGTTGCTGCAACATGTTGCAGTCGCGGTTGCACGTGCTCTACTCACCTATGCAACTTCGCTTGCAATTTCATTTTGCGAACAAACACCTAAACGTCACAACGTGTACACACCTACGTACCGAATCGTATAATAATGCCACCAACGCTATCTAGATTTCAAAAACAGGCCAAGTGCGAGTCGGACTCACGCACGAAGGGTTCCGTACAATTACCTATACAAAAATCTTTCAAGCGTCTACCTGTTGCCGTTATTAATATCGAGCAAAAAACGGCAAAAAAATCACATTTATTGTTTGGGGGCCCCCTTTAAATATTTGCTAGGTTCATGAGATACAGCCTAGTGACAGACGGTTGGCGCAGAGTCCTAGTGCGGGGCGATGTTCTTTAAAAAAAATAGACAAGCGGACGAACGGACAGACAGACGGACAGCGGAGTCTTACTAAAAGGGTCCCGTTTTTACTCTTTGGTTACGGAACCCTAAAAAGTAGCATTTGCAATAGCTCTTGCTTCTACAATTTAAACACCTGCGAGGAAGAAAGAAAAACAGTTTTGGGTAAAAAAATGGTTACAGCTACAAAATAAAATATCGCAAATTAACGTTATGTTTCATTTGGAATTGGAACCAGAAGATTTCTCAATTTTTTCTCTGCGGATCATTTTCATTACTTATTCTAAACACTACCTAAACTACAGAGGTGTGGCTGACTAAGCGGCACACGCGCGACTGAACCAAGTTGCATGCAACCGCGCTATTCACCTCGCAATAAGTTGCAGCAATCAGTCGGTCGCTAGCGCGGGCGATGCGACCTGCGATAAATTGCATGCAACCTGCAACCTGCCTATTCACGTGGCAATCTGTTGCATTGCAACAGATCGCAGCAACAAATTGCTAACGAATTGACGTGACGGGGGCCTGTCCGCAGTATCAAGGGGCTCCGAGGCTACAAGGCCTTTACTAGCCTGGTTGCATCGCTTTGAAGTCCTATCACAGTATCACAGTAGCCTATATCATACAGTGCCAGTAGCTCTGATGACCAGCTTGAATCCGAAGATCTCATTGACCTACTTGAAAGCTAACCACGTGTTTTCCCATTGCGGGAGCAATCATAGTTTCAGGACGGCCGACTGTTACGCGCCACACCGCCTCCGCCAATCGCAGGCCAGCCGAAGCCAGTCAATCAGAGCCATGCACGTGCAGCCACGTGCCAGCCCAAGGCAGCCAATCAGAGCAAAGCCGAGCTAGCGCCTTACTACCGGCGAAACTATAAAATGCCGCGCCATCTCATATTTAGAGCACTTCTCCGTTTTACTGTTTCTAAGACGGAACTCTGCTCGATTGTAGATCGAACTTAAATCAGTGTGATTCTGCAACGTCTAGTTTTTATTTTTATCCCGTTACACAAGTTAAATTTAAGAATCAGTAAAAGGGGCTGCACACTGGAGCCATACGTTACTTGCACACAACATTCATGCTACATTTTTGCTTGCAGTATATGTGTCACGTAGTACAGGCACACGGGACGCACAGTTGTGATTTATACTTAAAAATGTCGACACCATCATCTGACGATACAGATTTCTTGATGTGGCAATTTTATTTTTTTCTCAATAATTATAATTGACGGTAATTTGAAAATTGCGCAAGAGTTACAGTCAGATGAAGAAAAGTTTCATGTTATTATTGGACTTAGTTGAAACAAGTTTATCAAAACAAAATACCCAGTACAGAAAGTATTTTTCGGCTGAACAGCATTTACTAATCACTCAAATTCAATACCTATTGTCTTTCATTTTTGAAAAACTGAGTGTTCGATCTTGAATACATGTAACACAGCTAACGCCTCACCATCACCACAAACTGCACCCGCTACAAAACGTGTCCTTGGTGTGCTTGCAAATATAGGGGGACGTTAAATGTGTCGCTTTTCAAATGCGGCGCCACAGTTATCCGTTTGCGGCCTGGCTTACCACAATAAGGGGTAATTTTTGGTCTTACACAGTAATATGTAGGTGGGCGCGTCTCTTAATCTTTATCCTCTATGTCCGTTTCGGGTTTCTATCCTAGAGGGTAAAGAATAAGAAATAAATATCGAAATAATTTTTCCTTTTCAATACCTTCAGGAATAAGTTAAAGTAGTAAAAATCTATGATTAAATATGTATGTCAGTAACTTTTAAGTTTAAGTAAGTTACTTTTAAGTAAGTTTTTACTTAGAATGGGCACTCTTGATCCCAATCCAGCCTTGAGGCAAGGATGAGATCTACGGTGGGACGAGTTTGCCCAGAAATTGCCTATTCACCCTTGCTCTGAAGATTTCCAGGTTGTATGAGCTTGGGAATATAGACACTGGCAGAGAATTCCACACCTTGGCTGCGCGCATATAAAAGAAGACGTGTGGCGTTTAGTACGACCAGCGGGAATGTCAACCAGGTGAGCGTGGTAACCATCAGCCGTGCGTCTAGGTGCCCGATAGAACAAAAGGAGAAGGCGGGATTAGCTCATGCAGCCCCTGAGCACACTCCCCGACCGAAGTACAGCCTGTAGAACACAGATAGACAGGCCACATTGCACCGGTGAGCCAGGATGTGAAGCTTGGTTTCATCAGCTTAAACAGTTTCTTCTTAAACGAACATATTCCAATATAGGTTTTTCAAGTTTATCGACGTTTTATGCCGTGGTCGCGTCGACGGAGCACCCAGCATCGGATCATATTCAACCGAATCTCTGGCTTGCTTGAAGAGGCTGTGCCACTTGTAACTATAGTTTTACCAGGATAAGTGTCCCTAAACTAGTCGTTTCTTCCAAAATGGTCTGATGAGATTTACCTTGTTATTGTTTTCTTTTTCTTTCTTTATAGTAACACAATTGTAGAGATCTCTATATCTTTATAAACGAAATCCATTATAATTGCATTTGTTTCCATAATACATCTTTTTCGTTTTATTCATATTACTAGCTGTGCCCGCGACTTCGTTCGCGTGGATTTCGGAAAATAACATGTCGTACAATTTTTCTCGTTTATGCAACATTTTTCATTGATGCTCAGCTCCTATTAGTCGTAGGCGTAGCGTGATGTTATAATAGTCTACAGCCTCCCTCGATAAATGGACTATCCAACACAAAAATATTTTTTCAATTTGAATCAGTAGTTCCTGAGATTAATTAAACAAACGGCACGTCCGTTTGTTTTCAGTTGGTCAGATTTTCAAAATGTCAGACTCAAATAGTCGCCCTAAATTACCCATAATCCTCATTCAAATTCCATTGCATTGCATTACATTCCATCGTGTAACAGAGCTTTGAAGTGTGGCTGACCCCAGCCGGGCCACAAAAAAAACTGTGAAAAATAGATTGTTTGAGTATGTCGCTATAATGTCTAGAGTTTGTCGGCAAGTTTCAGAGTTTGTCGCTTGCGCGTTTCAGAGATCTGTGTGGCCCGGCTGGGGATACGTTGCCCCAGCTGGGCCACACAGCCCCCTTAAACTCAAGCACGATGAGCACTGAAACTTGTCCGACAAACTGCCACCTATCTATATCAGCAAACAGATTTTCGCTGTTTTTTTCGTTTTCGAGATCTGTGTGGCCCGGGTGGGGTAATGTTACCCCAGCTGCGCCACACATACCTCTGAAACGCGCAAACGACAAACTCTGAAACTTGCCGACAAACTCTCAAACTCTAGACAGACAATGGTAGTTTTCCAATTACAGAGCATAATGCGACTCAGTGGCGCACAATGCCGAATTATGCTGATGCTTAATTGGAACGTGAATTAGTTTTCAAATGCACCAGCAGAGTGCGCTAAGTTCAGTGTTGAAAAAAAGAAATATTCATAGAGTTAGCAATAACCTCATTAATGTGTAAATAATGTGGTATACATAATAATTGGTTGAAAACTATTTACGGTTATTTTAAGTAATTTGGATTTTGATTATTTCATTCACATTTTTTTGTTTTGAGTAATTTTTGTACCTTCATCCATACTTATATTTATTTTTTTAACACAGTTTGAATTAACTTTGATAATTTCAAAAAAATTACAATGAAACGAAAGCTTTAAAAATTTTTCAACAATAAATAATATTACTAACGATTATATATAAATAAAACATTTCGATCAATGCCAACTTAAAGAAAAAACACTTGTTAATTTTCTGTCACTGAGTTGGTATCGATTGCACGCATCACACGAAAACATTACTTTTGAGAGTGCTCGATTGTGCGAAGTGTTGCTGTAGTTGAAACATTCAACGTTAAGCATTATGCCGCATAATGCGCTCTAATGCTGTAATTGGAAAACTACCATTATAGCGGCATACTCAAACAATATATTTTTCCGTTTTTTTTGTGGCCCAGCTGGGGTTAGCCACACGTTTTCTAGCAGGCACGCCATCGTGGGATGTTGATGCTCACGTACTTGGGCCATTCTACTTTTCGATGCCTAATTTAGTTGGGATACACTGGAAATTTTTAACTAAAATTTTTATGTTGTTTAGTACTTTTAGTTACATCTAAAGATTTATTATTAACTATTTTAGTGCGTGCTTATCTTTGCAGCGATGATTTTTTAGAGTGAGATATATTTAATGGACTTAGTTCTGGATATGAGCGGTAAATTAAACAACAGCGTTACTGCAATATAAAAATTCTGTTTTATTTTAGGAACTTGCATTTCAATCAGATATCACGTGGCTTATAAACTTTGGCACGTATACTATATTCTTTATTAGTAAATCACAGGAAATATTAATACTAATGAGATATTTTTGTTCAAATATACCACTGAGTTACTAATCTGTTCCAACAACTAGAAAAAAATTAAATAAATCTTTAACCACTTTCTTTAAAATTAAAGCACAACAAGGCTTTATTAAAACTATTGATAAAATATAGGTAAATACTATGAAAGCGTGTATATAAATCTCAGATATGTGATTATATATTACAAAATGATTTAAGAGAAGTGGGGACAGAAAAGTAACGCAGAGGTTGTATTAGTAACATAGCGGTAACTTAATCACAAATATCACAATATCTTTGTAATGTTTGTTTTTAAACCAAACAATTCAACATTAATAATTTTTCTAATTAATTAACAACCATAAAGTGCAAATTAGTAACCAAAAATCAACATTACGAATTAACATTAAGAGCTTAATTAGATGCAACTTTGGACTCATTTTTCAAAAACGTTTAAAGGATGATCAAACTCGTAAAATTCTCGTTTACCCTTTCGAACTACTTTTGGATTAGGAATTATCTCCAAAATATTTTCATAAGGTTCGTAAGATATATCTCTTTCCATTGCTTTAAATATTTTCCCTGTCTTATCTACTGTTCTGTAAAACATAATCTTAACATCTCCTTCATCATCAACATCACTTTGAACGACTCCTAGATATGAGTAAAATTTGTTTTTATCAGAAGAAACTTTGACGAGAACATATACACCGTTGAATATTTTTGATGGATGAACGTTTTCTTTCATTATAAGGAGTCTTTCGTGCATATTAGAAACAGAAGGCTGTTCATCCGCAATTGGCAATCGCGTTTCTAAAGCCTCGTCGTCTTCATCGTCTGTGTTCTCATGAGAATAAACCATATCAAAAAAAGTTTTTTTAGGATTGTTCACGATGTTAGAAATATCCATCAATACATCCTCCTCGTTCATATCGTCCAATGTGATAATTTCTGTGGATTGATTGATGGTATTCGTGAAAGAACGAACGGGCTCGTAAGTTTTTGGCCAGAGGCATGAACAAAATCCTCTTTGGCAAAAACAGCTCAAGTCGCGGTAATGCAATTTACCGGGGGTATCGGTGAACACTTGGTGTACTCGCATAGTGCCCTGAAGAGGAACTAGGTTTTTGGGAATATAATGTTCCACATTTTTTATGTCATCGTCAGCCACGAAGTACAGTTGGATTTTGCTTAAGTCTCTTAGAGTATTAAAAAAGCCTTCTGCATCCAAAATATCGGAACCAGTGGCCACTTTTGCATCAGCAGTACGTTTTAAATAGCCACCAATACCATCAGCTGCCCCCTTACCGTGGCCGGCTTCAAAAAAGTTCCAGGTAACTCGTTTCATTTAGTACTGGGTAAATATCTTTGAACAGATTAAATAAAAATTTTGTTTTTGACGGTACTGTGTTGCAGGACCGTCTGAGAAAAAATGGATGGTATTCACTTGGGGATACACTAATTTTAAATTATTAATAATAGGATGTAGATGTGCCCAAATAGAGGCTGGATTGTGAGAATTATTTCCCGATATTGTACAAAATGAGTTAACAGTAGCTTTGTCTTCATTCTCTTTTTTTATGTAAAGAACCCCAGTGTGCAACGTTACTTGCTTGCGCGACCCTCCAAAATGATGAGACTGAATTTCTTCAAAATGTTTGCAGTTATAATTTTCGCTAAAATCTATATGAAGTACAGCTTCGTTCTTTTCCAAATAATCAATTGCTGATCTATAACTTTTATATTGTACTTTTATGTTGTATATATGTTGTTTTAATTTTTTTAGTGTATCCTTAAAAATGTCTATCATTTCTGCAACTGTACTTCTAGCCACTTCTTTTATATTTTTGGTAACTCTAATTTTCTTTCCCGACTTTTCGCAAACTTCCGACTTTCTAATCCATTGTGGCCACTTGATTACTGCTGAATGATTTGGTACTGTAAAAGTTATTTCTTTAGATTTGCAAAATTCACAATTGCCGGTCATGCAGAGTCGTCTATCTGTGGAACACACTGTATTTGTTATGAGATTGTTCATGTTAGGCTCAGAAATTATTTTATATGTATAGAGAGCGTTCAACATATAATGTGCGTTTGTATGTGTCTTGCACAAACAGGTATCTCTACAATCAATCGAGGGAGGCTTTACATAAAATGGTCTATGCTTGACAAAATATGAATATGAGCATCTTATATCACGATTTTCTTTTTTAAACGATTTGTATAGATTCTTCATAGTATCCAGTAAGTACCGCTTTTGCATTTTATTCTTTTTATAGGTTACAGTTTCTCGCTTACCAGCGGTAGCCCTAGAAACATCATCTCGTTCGAAAAATCTTTTCACTGTCTCAACAACAAGAGTTGTCTGCGGTCTAGTTTGCTTTTGCTTTAACTGATTGATACCCAACACTTCAAGAACGATGGTGGTCTTCATTCTCGAATTTTTAATATAATTACTTTTAAAAATTTGTTGAATGGCTTTCTTCTCCTTCATATTCTTAACTTTATTATAATGATCCTTTATAGCGTTCTTTAGAGTCGAATATTTGTTTTCACATGAATCAGACCTTCTTTTGTTACTTGCTCTTTGGTATCTTTTCTTATATTTGTAATACTTCTTCTTAAGTGTTTGTAGTTCTGCTTGTAGTTTTATATTTTGCCTATAGAGTGCCGATCTGTCTCGTCTTACCTGTTTTCTTCCCCTAGATCTTGGTGAAACTGGAGTACCTGAACGCGGTGTAGATTCTGGAGTTTCAGAAATAATATTCTGCACTGCTATTTGACGTTCTCGACGTTTTTTGTTCGCAATCCTCCATTTACGTTTAGCAGATCTATGCTCTCTTTCGGACATGTCTTTCACAAGTTTCTTATTTGCGTGGTACCTTTCAAGATGCTTTTTCTTTGCTTCAGCATGCTTTATGGGATTCTGTTTTAATTTTTCTCTATAACGGCGTTGTTTTTCGGCTGGTGTTAATGGCATGATGTTAAACAGGCTTCTTCATGCACAAATAAAACACAAATATAATATTAATATCGCCATAATGTGTAAGAATACAGTAACTTTACAACTGCGTCGCCAAAGGTACAACTGCGTTACTTTACACTGCAACTCAGTGGAGCAGTAACGCAGGTGTAAAAACGCAATATTTTTAACAAGAAACGCTTTACAATGGCATGTTTAAACCAAATAACGTCACCATCAAAAAGAATTATGTCAACAGATTAATTATTAATAGTAATTAAAGTAATTGCATTCAAAACTTACGTAAATCCTATGGTAACTCAGCGGCCTCACAATAAACACACGTGCACCCTAGGACGCTTCTCACCATACTGATTCGGCTACGCTAGCCGCCCCGCTCCGCCCCGCACACTCCAATGTCAAATTAAAACAGTACGAACGAAACTGAACGCAAATTTATAATAAATTCCTTGTTTACGGTGCACTTTCCTATAGTAACACTAAGTAGTTTCGATTTCATACGATAATAGGGACACAGTGAATAATAATTTTTATTTAGTAGTCAGTGTGAAATAAAACACATTTAATGCGGTCTTATTTAGGTTTTATTATTATGAAATTTAATAGTATAACAATAAGAATCATGTTTTGCATTTTTTATAAGATATTAACTAATGTTTCCAAAGAGTACTACTGAGGGACATAAGTGTTTTGTATGAAAAGCAACCGTGTTACTCAAGATTACCCTTGAGTTACCATTATGCATGAAATATTTAGTAGTTTTATTTAGAATTTAACATTTCTAACGATTGCTTATATATTCATGATATATCTGTTAATGAATTTGATAGATACCTACTGTTTAAATTAATAAAAAAGCACATCATCGGATAGGGACCAGTTCTTAGTCATCGAAAAGTAGAATGGCCCACTTGCAGGGACAGTGCATAGAAATCGTGTGGTTACGCCGTAATCCAGGCAAGCGTCACGTCGCAGAAGCCAGCCTTCAATGATTGTCTAAGGCGTCGTCCTAATAGAACGCGAATGCGCGATCATCGTGAGTTCGCGTGAATTTTACTCGTACGAACGCGCGATCAAACATATTGATCTCGAATTGACAATCGCATGACGCCGTCGCGCGACTCAAATGTTTGAAATTCTATTCGCACGACCTTAGTTCAAGCGAATGCGCTATCAAAAATATTGAATTCGAATAGGTGTCCTAACTGACATTCGCGCGACAATCGCGTCGCGCTATGTCGCCCGTTATGGGGAGTGCGGCGGGGCACCGTGCCCGCATCCCGCTTGCCTTGCCGACCAGCATGATCTGGTGGGTGATTTTGTAACTCAAGCGGCCATCGTATACATTTGATGGTTTTGTTTGAATAAAACTGATTACAGAATGTTTAATATGTTAAACATTCTGTAAAGTCATCTTGGTGTATTTGTTAAATAAATCGACAAATACTTAAAGCAAATTAGCATAATTCCTTCCTTTAACTGAATGTCCTAATGCCTTTCAACATTCATTCAGTCTGATAACGATTGCCGATCAATAGATGAGTTACAAAATCACCACCCTGATCGTTCGCGTCGTCAATTCGCGCGATCGCATATTCGCGTTCTATTAGGACACCCAGTATTTCCTATCGCGCGAACACGCGATAGTCGCATCGCTTACTCGCGCGATAATCGCGCATTCGCGTTCTATTAGGACGACACCTTAAGTGTGATCTTCAGGACACCAGTGGATTTCCAATGGCCACCACCAGCGGCGTTTCTATGAATAATGTGTCACACATATTTTCACTAAATATATCATTTGCCAGATGTCTATGAAGGACAAATAAAAAAATAACAGTTAAAAATATATTTTATTCGTGAATATAATATAACATTATAAGGCGATTTTTACAATATCACATCATGAGACCAAAAATATCAGAAATAATACACTTATATTATGACTATTCAAAGAAGTTGAGTAAATGTTTTTAAATAAATGAAGTCAATGTATAGATGCATAACTTGTTTTGTATTAGGTATCGAAATATTTAAAATAATATGTTTATTTATTTAACTTAGAACTTATCAAAAAATTAGGCATCATTTGACATATTGGAATTTTTTACCTTAATGCATCGTCAGCGTCTAGCAATGTGTCAACGAAATAGGTCGGGAATTAAGTTCCTTCAATAACAATAATAGAATTAAAGTATATTAACTAAGAAAAAAACTGCTAAAAGATTTGTAGAGATATATTTTTTATATATTAAACAGACAACCAAGGAATACCACCTATACCAGCAGGCTGATTGAGCAATTGGTGACTAGAACTGTAATTTTTTGAATGAAACTATTACCACTGAACTAATAACGGATATATTCTTTCTTTTAAAAATGACAGTTCTCGTAAAAAACCGAAGATAGATAATAATCAGCCCTCAGATGTACAATTTTTTTGAAACATTCATAACACGAACGATTCTTCTTTCATAGTAGTTGTAGTTCTTTCGAATGGAAGTTCTGCGCACATACATTAACAGTAAACTAGTAACATACAAATCTACGGGTTTGGAAACGTCTACTCGTTATAAACAACAAAGCCTACAAGCTGTACATTATAATATTGTGATATTAGCAGTAATCACATTGCCACTTTGGTAGATATTTTTTAGACATTTTTATAAGGATAGCACCATGGTTAAATTAATATAGCATATCACAATTCAGTCCATGAACACCGTTAAACGCGTCACGTAACATAATGTATGAAGCACAAAAAAGTAAGCAAACACCTTATCTAATAAATAATATTTATATGTAATAATGTCTTCTTGTATAATAGTTAATTAATGTCTGATTTTAGACATAACGTAGATTCATATAAATCTTTTGTTATTTGTGAAAAAAATCATTATCTAAACTTCCTTACAAAATAATTCCATAATTGAAGCTGAATATCTTTGTTATATGATAATCATAAAGCTATCACGAATGTCGTGATTTATATACCTACATGTTAATATTTACATATTTTGAAATGATGCTTTACACTTAATATATTTTTTAATGAATAACTTAAATCATACCTCTTGGACAATTTTAAATTTTGTCCACTAGTATGCTAACATGATTTCAGTAACATGACACATTTTATTGTTCGACAATAAGTTGCATTGCAGATATTAAACAATTTGTAATGTTGAATTGAAACAAAACTTGTCTATGCAATAGTGAATCAGTTTTTGAGCTTTTACTTAATTGGGAATTTCCTTATTTGGTAACAATATTAAAATATATTTCATTAATTTATTGTATACGATAGGTAGCTGAAAAGCATAGACAAAGGTTGTATAGTAGTGCCAAACTTTGGGCCAAAAACGATTATAGTATTATTTTAAAATTAACGGAAAGCACGTCACACGTATGTTGTTGCTGCTCGCCACAAAATATTCTGAATCTCAGTAATATTCTTTGCAATGGCTTAACCAACCATAGACTCGTGTTCAAAGAGTGCCAACTTATGACGGATAACAAACGACGCGAAGATTATTATACGTCACCTACAAGACGTTCTTAGAGGTGAGTCTCTTCAGACAGGCGTTCCTTACGTGGTCGTTGCCCAGTCTCTCGGCCTCGTGCAGCACTCGCCGCAGGTCGTTGGGCCGGTCGTTGCGGGCGGCCAGGATGTACGCACTACTCACATTCTTGCACGTCAGGTAGCACGATATCTGGTGACACAAGTATTTCATTACTTAATGCTACGGCCGCACCTGCGCCTATTTATTTATTTTATTTATTTAATACTTCCAGTACATGTGTGTACAGAGGCGAACTTAATGCCAAAGGTATTATCTACCAGTCAACGTTTGGGTGATGCAGACAAAACGAAGTAGATGTACAACATTAAAATAAAACTGGTATTACATTAATTACAAGCAACATATTACAAAAATATATTATATTATACACGGTAATTTTTTTATCACCCTGGAAAATTTTAGGGACGCTTCAGGACACATCCAATATTATATAAAAAAATAAAAAAAATGAAATAAAAAATTTAAAAAAAATTAAAAATCTCTAAAAATGCTGCTCTCAACTAGTGCAGCATTTTTGTATTTTTTAATAAATTAATATAAAATTAAGGAGGGGGGTTATTTTTTTTATTTATATTTAAATCATTCTAATACCATGTCGTGAAGCGTCCCTTAAATTTTCCAGGGTGATAAAAAAATAACCGTGTATAAGCAACAAGACTTGAAGTTATCTTGTAATAACCAACTAATATAAATACATAAAATACTAATTACATACATATTTTAAGTAAAATAAACTAATATATATTTTCTTACTAAATTAAACGACGTTTAGAAGATTATCCGCAGTTAAGTAACAAAATTATTTGCTTGATACAGCTTCCGCAACTTGTTTTTGAAACCTAATTTACTAGTGGATTTTTTTAGATCAAGAGGGAGAGCATTCCAAAGAAGGATCGACTGGACAAGGAAAGAAGCATGAACGATATCAGATTTATGAGAAGGGCATTTGAGGAGACCATTATAGTTAGAGCGAAGGGATCTTTCATGGGAGGAATATAAAAATTCAATATTATTTTTAAGGTAACTAGGGGTATTGGGATTGTTAAGTAAGGAATAGAGCGTAGTTAACGTTCTCATGTGCCTGCGCTGCCGTATAGGCAACCATTTTAAACGAAGCCGATATTCAGAGAAGTGATCGAACTTTCTCAAAAACGAATCGAATGCAGTTATTTAGAAGACGGTCGAGTTTATTGAGCAGATCTGCATTCAGGTCGAGATAACACACGTCACCATAGTCAATGATAGGAAATATCAAGGTCTGTACAAGCATTTTCTTTGTATCTGGAGGCAGAAAATTCTTCAGACGATATAAAGCCCGTAAAGTGCCTGTTATTTTTTGACAAATACTGGCAGTTTGGTCCCCAACTTAAGGTGGAATCTAAGTATAGCCCTAAGTCCTTCACGGTGTTACTGTAGGGGATAGTCGTATTATCAAAAACTACGACGTCAAGGTTGTCTAACGCCACCCTAGACATAATCCTGGAACCACCAATGATTATAGCTTGGCATTTTGTTGGATTAATAAGGATCCCAAACTGCTCAGACCAACTCTTAACCCGTGGAGACCCGGGCCCCTAATCAGGCGGTCTGTACGGACGCCCGCGACTCGCAGCCGCGCCGTTAGGTTTTGCCGCGCTCGGCACCTACGGCTTTTGTTTTTGTTTTTGAAATCAACTTTTTAGGATTAATAGAACCAAGATCTTGATTTATTGTGTCAATAGCGCGACCTATATTATCAATGTCTGCTTGAGCGTACAGTTGCAAGTCATCGGCGTACAAGTGATACAAGCAGCGGAGAGGATGAGTAAGAGAGTTTATGAAGATAGAAAACAGAAGATGTTATGTGTTATGTGCATAACCGCAGCAAAATGTTGTGCTTTAGAGAAGTGAGAGTATATCAAATAATTAGTTCATCATAAGTAAATTAGTTCATGAATAGCAAAATTTGTTCGCATTGTAGTTTTAAAGTTATTTGGGAAAAACAGATTTTGCCGGAGTAATGTTCGAAAAGTTACCCTGGCAAAATCTTTTTTTATAAAATCTTATTAATTTCTTTATTATTCTTCTCAAATTACTTCTTGTTGTTCTGACGACACGGTTAGCGCAGAGGTAGAGTAATCACCTACTGCGCAACGGGTCGCGGGTTCGATTCCTGTACGGGACAAATATTTTGTATGGCCTACAGAAATTTGTTCCGGTCTGGGCGTACGTGCATGTGATATTTTATGTTTGTAACTGCACCCACGATACAGGTGAAAATCCTAGTGTAGGGCGACGTTTTTTTCTTAAAGAATAAAGAAGAGTTATAAAGATGGCGTTTTAATTTTAATCGCCTCCTTGGCCGATTCCTCACTGGTGCAGAAGTTTTTAAACAGTTTTATTTAGCTTGCCCTGTTTGTTTTAGTGAAATCTTGTATGTTAAATTTGACCCACTTGCCAGTGTCCGATTGAGCTGAAATTTGGTATACACCTTTAGTTCCGATGGCAATTATGTATAATTATTATTATCTTCACTTTCAATAAAACCGTTTAAATAAAAAAAATACTTATTTCCACTTGGTTTGGTTGATGGTAGGGTTTAGTCAACACCGTCTAAGTTTTTCATCATAATAACAATGTTAATGATATTGTTGTGTTCCGACTATAACGAGGTAAAATAGCCAGTTCCTCAATTGCTGGTTGCAAGATGCGCGATATGAATGCGGCGAATATTAAGCTGTATTGATACGTAGCAATGCGATATATCGACATTTTGTATCGATACACGACCATACAATACGCATCGATATATCGTATCTCCAGGTAAAAAATATCGAACCCATGTATATCCGTTACCCATATACAGAGCCTCTTAAACCCGCAACGCCTGTCTACTCTTGTTTTTACGTAGCCTTACCTCCTCTTAATGGCAATTGTAAAACATTATAATAGGTATAACTTCCAAAATAAAGTCCTTTTTACAGTTCGAACTAATACTTTTATTTTATTTTAACCTGTTTAAAAAATTGATAAATATCGTATGTATTGCGATATATCGCTGAATCGATACGATTGGTCGCGATACATATCGATAAGCTGTATCGATACAAACGATTATTTTCGCCATCTTTAGGTTGCAATTGAGATCGAGTGAAGCTCGCTTACGTCTTATGCTTTTTCGTCATTTACCATCAGCTGAAATGCGGGCCAAGTGCTTCACTATTGCATTTAATGTATTG
The DNA here is from genome assembly GCA_963935595.1 of Schoenobius gigantellus. Lineage (NCBI taxonomy): Eukaryota > Metazoa > Arthropoda > Insecta > Lepidoptera > Crambidae > Schoenobius > Schoenobius gigantellus. The sequence continues at coordinate 19,202,374 of OZ012557.1, read as the reverse complement.
ATATGTTACGGTCATACCTTGGTGGTTACGCTATGAATGTCAGCAATGAGTAGCTCTGCCTGCTCGTCAAAGAGCTGCCCCCGAGACTCGCAGCGCAACACCACGGCAGTCACACCTGCCTCCAACACTTGATCGCTCATCAGACTGTAATAATGCGATATGTTGATCGCGTTAGAAGTCACATTTGTAAATTATACACACCAAACGTCTTGTTTTGAGTTTTTTATTAGAATGTACGTGACATATGCAGCCAGCTTATACAACAATCATCATGAGGACTCATATAGTTACGTCCCCACCGAGGGACTCGAGCCTACTCTAAGTTAGGGTGTCTAGGCCTTAGTCAACCACGCTGACCTAGTGCGGATTGGTCGATTTTACATACACCTTTGAATTTCTTCGCGCATGTATGTAGGTAGTCTCACGATGTTTTCCTTTCGCGGTAAGAGCGTCAGAGAAATGTACATATGAAATTTGAAAAACGAAAACACATTGGCACATGGCAGGATCGAACCCTTGACCTCCCGATTAGAAGGCCAGTGCAGAGTCCACAGCGCCACCGACGCGCTACAATAATGTTAATAAAATAACACAAAACCTAAGACACCCGAAGTTATTTTTATCATAAAAGAATTTTATAAATTATGAAAAATTAATTTCCGCAGATAATTGACGAAGATATTTCCTTTTTGTGTTTTGTTGCATATCTTGCAAATTTAAAACTCTATGGTCACGCGCCTGCGAGGACCATAGAGTTACTATTTTTTCGCGATAGAAAAAATCTATCGCGACCGCTTACAATTTGACAGTCGCAGTCCATCCATTACTCCTTTATAAAAGAAAATCGGCACAGAGTCTAATTATTTTAGAATTGAATATTGAAGTCTATTATGTAGAATTAATTATTGCATTTTTGATATCAATAACTTAGAGATAAGTAATATTTTTAAAACATTATATTTTTAATCACGGAATCCAGTATTCATTAAACGGAAAACTTCGGCCTGTCACGGGAGCCTTCTTATCTTGAATAGACTATAGCTGCGCGTATACCTACCAATAGACCTACCAATTCATAAATTTAAAAAACACATCAAATCGACACTACTCAAGAAAGGGTACTATACAGGTAAAGATTATTTGGATGATAAAACTGTTTTGACATGAGGTTAGCTCCACACATGATAATTCTTTTGATTGATATGTAAATAGTCTGATGTTACCTGACACATCTACTTGTAATGGAAGTTGAGCTCAAAATTTTGCTTTGAGGTCAGCTTTTTTTTTATAAAAGACCAGCTTCCAGCGGACGACTCTGTAATAATACAGGGAGAAAAAAAATAGCCCTTGCTGGTTTTCTTGCTGGTTCTTTCCAGTACAAGGTCTCCCGCCGTAGACTTGTGAATCATTGGCGTAGCTTCTTTGACGTGCAAAAGTGATTATGTAATAATCCAATTAGAATAAACGATATTGAATTTTAATTTAGAAAGTTTGTCATTGACTACCCCTCCCGCTTTCGCCGACCGTGGCTCAAACTCGCCTAGTTAGTACTTCAGTAGCACTAGTATACTAACGAGGGAAATGTTTCGACGTCATCGGGATGCTTTTTGCGTACAGCTAGTACGCCCTTACACCCTTTAGATTAGTTGCGAAGCTAATGTTATTGTTCTTTTTGAAAAACACTCATATGTATTTACTTTATCCGCAAAAAAAAAACAATATTTCGTCTGGTAATCTTCTACACCTATCGCTTTACTTAACTATGAATTGTATTTAAAGCAAAACTGATAACAATAACTCACTTCGCTGCGGTTTCCTTCGATTGGCGAATGCATTTGGCCAGCGTTTTGACTTCCATAAATCTATCTGTTTTCACGAGGTATGTGGCAACCGGTTTGTATATAATCATAGAGTCCAATTTGTGTTCCCTAATGATCCTAGAAAAGATTAATAATATTTTTTTCATATTGTCAATTTATAGTTCTGGATTTCAACTTTATTTCTAATGATGATTAAGTAATGTTTATTATGTCCCGTGACCACAAATGCTATGAAAAGCATTTCGTGTATGTGTTCAGTAAAGATAGTTAAACTTAACACATGATAAATTACAACAGTATTAAGCCAGACTTTCAGAAGGTGTTGCTACATTTAGGAGCTGCACTGTCAACTTTTCATACAAACATGTATACTGTCGCTAGCGATACCTTCAATCCAAGTTTATAGAGCTCTCACAAATATGTTGCATATGTTGTATAAGTTGGAAATCAGCCTTTTTCATAATATAAAATTCTATTGGATAAATCGCTTCTATATAAAATTGAATCACCATTCGATACTCTCCTTAAACTCAAAAATGGCATGACCAATTAAAATACTATCTTTTACTTTTGTTCGCTTTAAAACAGGGGTGGTTTAAAAAGAAAAAAGAAATGTAGGGAAAACCCTAAAGAAAAGCTTAAAAATAACATAAAGAATAATGGTAAGTTTTTTTGGAAAATGACGGTACAATTCGCGATTATTATTATTATATTATTATTTAGATCTGTCATCGGGGATGCGAAGTTTACCGAGTCAGCTAGTTATTTATAAAATAACACAAAAAAGAATTATTAAATTTAGTATTGGCAAAATCAATTTTAATGTCGGCCCTTATTCATTCTAGCCTTACATATTTACATAATATTCAGATTTATCTTCAAACATTAGTAATGCGAAATACTAATAAATAAATAGGTACTAAAACTTTTACGGGATTAAAACGCGTTTGGTACCTTATTTTGGCCCCGACGTTTAAAAATGCAACGCGAAAGTTTAAAAGTGTAAATAGATACTAACTTGAAAGCTAACTCGAAGCCCGCCTCAACGGATTGGCCGGTTCCAAGCACCGCCCCAACCAATCTCAGTTTATCGGAGTACGAACCGAACAGCGTCAGGGGTTTGTACTCGTGCCCCTCTGGCTCCTTGCTGTTCCCTTGCACGGGAATTATCTGGTACAGGACCTTGTTGCTCAGCCGCCCGCTCGCCTCACATGTCATCAAGTAGTTCGTCAGCTCGATCTGCCGACTTATGGTCGTCATCAATGTGTCTATGCCGTGCTTGTCCATGTGGAACTGGAGCGAGATTTCCTTCGTTTCGTTTCCTTCTGAAAATAACGGGTTTATTTATATTTATTGGAGCTGAAAGGTATATATATTTTTTATGTTAATTTAATTACGTGTGTTTGAGATTACACCACAGCCAGTGGCTGTATGGTCAAATCTCTTTTATGTTAATTTAATTACGTGTGTTTGAGATTACACCACAGTCAGTGGCTGTATGGTCAAATCTCTTTTATGTTAATTTAATTACGTGTGTTTGAGATTACACCACAGTCAGTGGCTGTATGGTCAAATCTCTTTTTACCAACTTCAAAAATGGAAATTATCAAATCGACACGTCATGCATGTTATTTAAAATTGTCGAAACTTTTGAAAATTATTTACATATGATATTAATCTATTAGGGCTCCTTAACAATTACAAACTTTTATAGGTAATATAGGAATTGCCTCAGTTCACAGGTGTTGATATGTTTCCCTTAATTAATACCTGTATCTCGTATCAATAAGCCAGGCTGTCACACATACCCAGGTGAAGTAGACGTCATGTTTGTTTGTCTTTTATTTTCATACGACAGGGAAGCCTTCATCGCACCTGATGGTAAGTGAAGATAAAGCCCAAGGTGGATGCGAGCTTCACCTGGTCTCCTCAACATCTGAGGAACTGGCTATCTTACCTCTAGTTGTCGGACCACAACAATGCTATAAACATTGTTATTATGGCGACAAACTTAGGTAAGACTGTGGGTAGCTAGCCAGACGGGCTCAGAAGCCCTACCATCAACCAAACCGAGTAGAAAAATTTCTACCACCACGGGGAACTAAACCCCGGACCTCCCGATTAACACCCGGTGGTCTCATTCACTAAACCACGCAAGCGGTAAAACGGTGGTCTACGCAACAAACTCAATCTTGAGAGATTGTGACTGATATTTTTGTATTGAATTTAAACGTTATCCAAGCTTCATCTTTGCGAACAATGCATATTCCACTAAAGTAGGGTTTTTTGATTATTTTTTTTGTAGAGAAGGAAATATGACTCCATTCCACCTTATCGAAATTGATCACCTGATCCTGAAATTCGAATCCAAATGCGAAGATAGATAGTACGAGAGGGAGAATACACGGCTTACTAGCCACCCTCACCTAGCCGACCTGTAAGGTGCTTGTCGACCTACAAGGGAAGGAGGAAACACGTGTGCTGGCAGAGATCCATTTTTTGATCGCGCAACATAGAAATGAGTTGCGAAATTTCATGGTTCGCGTTGACATTGTAGTCACGGTAAGAAGGCGGCAACGCAGGCGAGCATGTGCAGCAAAAAGAAAGGAGAAGGTGGGATTAGTGAAAAAAGCTCATCAGAACATCCGTCGTGGTATAGGCGATAGAACGCGCTTAGTTATTGAGAGCATGCGATCACACGGTATCCGCCGCGGCCCAATGGGCTAAGACTAAGGTTACACTATCAGTATTTCATCAGTTTGATCCATCAATCTGGTATGATTGACGCCAGACTGATCGTGTAACCCACACCCAGTGACTGACGAAATACTGAGGAATTTTCGCCAGTCCAGCGAAGACTGATGAAATGCTGATACCAGTCTGATGGATCAAACTGATGAAATACTGTTGATGGTGTAACCAGAGGTTAAGCGTGGTTTTCGTCATGGCGTTCAAAGTGTTATCTATATTTGGACAATGCGACGAATCGTTGCTGTATTCGGAGCGGACTAGAAGCACACCCCGGACACTCCATACAACGTTCGCAAATCAATTACCTATTACTACTACTTAAGCAAATGACGTTTGTTCATGCGCAAAGGTGTGCGTGGAATCTAATAGGACTGAGTGTGTGGTTATCAATTGAAATGACATGAGAAATGCAGCGACTGCCTTCTCTTTTCTGCATAGCGCTATCTCTCTTATCGGCCAGCGCTTGCGTCTACTCGGTGAACGTGAAGTCTTCCGCGCCCGAGCGATCGCGCACGCCCTTGGTTATGTGTCAGTGATGTCTACAACGAAGTGCGGGGTGGGATGAGGTATTTGAAATGGTGAGTGGCCGTTCTGTATGGAGTACTATAACAGCCAGAGCGCACTAGAGACTTAGTTGGACGATAATTTGATCGTTCAAGGAATCAGTAAAGAGCTATATTGAAGTGCAGATTTAACGATTAAAAATCGGCCGATCAAACGATCGAAAATGACTATGTGATTTCTAATCAATCAAACTATCGGGCAACTGTCCGTCAATTCAATAATGTGTATGAAGTACTATACGAGCGCGCGCACTGCATTCAACTAAATAGTTGCCCGACTGTCGTGAGACTTTGCATTCAGCGCGGCGCCTTAAGCAAGGTTTACACGGAGCCAATGTTGGCTGCCAGTGAAACTGGCAGCCAGCGCTGGCTTATTATTGGCATCGTATAAACAATTTTTCAAGACAATCCAGCGCTGGCTGCCAGCACTAGCGGGAATACCGCTAGTGCTGGCAGGCCTATTTTTCAAGCCAGTGATCTCCGCCCGCATGCCCCGCAACCCCCGCGCCAGCGTGAGGACGCGTGTAGACGCATCGCGCCAGTCGCTGGCGCTTCTCCGTAGACTTAAAAGTATGCACACCACAAGAATAATCCAAGAATGAAATGAATCCATTGGCCTCATCTAAATAACACGGGACAAGCCAGCGCAGGCTTGTCTGAGGACTGGCGCCAGCGTTACTGGCTTTGTCTAAACCTTGCTTTACGGGCGTGCGCGCATTAACAGTTGGCTGATCGTTTGCTGTCAGCTCCTGGTCTAGACAATAGACATGCGATTGATTACTCACAGATCGGTGTAGTGCGCGCGTGCCTCTTGACTAAACAGTCGACAGATAGTTTATTTTCGATCGGTGTACGATAGCGACCAAACTATCGGGCGACAAAAAGTTTCTAGTGCGCTCTGGCTCTTATACCGGGTGTAACTGAACAGCCCCAATAACATTTAGGGGGCATATAAGTTAGATACTAAATGGACCTTCGGTGCTTGTCTGAAACCTGGAGCCCCAATACTTAGTTATTTGATTTTGAACTGAAAGCAAAAACTTTCGCGTGACAACCATAATCAGCTAACACAAAAGAAATTTAAATACAAAATGACACGTGACATACTTGAGCGTAGAATTCCTCGTACGCTTACGTAGGGCTGTCGGCACTTAATACCAACAAATAATTTATTAAGTTTGTATGACGTGAGCGTAGTATTCCTCGTACGCTTAAGTAAGGCTGTCGGCACTTAATACCAAAAAATATTTTATTAAGTTTGTATGACGTGACGTGAGCGTAGTATTCCTCGTACGCTTACGTAGGGTTGTCGGCACTTAATACCAAAAAATAATTTATTAAGTTTGTATGGAAAAAAAGTAGGTTTGTTAGCCCTAATATTTTTCCTACAGAATCTCTACTTCTGATGGATACATACCGTTGAATGTTATTGGGGTGTTCAGTTACACCCTGTATATTCTGTGCTGGAAGTTTGCGGCGCGACGTGTACTCACTGTGCGGCGCGGTGGTGGCGGCGGCGGCGGCGGCGGCGGGCACGCACTGCGCGAGGTGGTGCAGCGCGGCGTGCAGGCGCGGCAGGCGCGCGTGCAGCGCGTGGTGCGGCGCGCGCGCGCGCGGCACGGCGCGGCAGAACGCCACGCCGCACGTGGCCGCCGCGCGCGCCTGCTGCCCCGTGCCGCACTGCAGCGCGTACAGCGCCTCCAGCCGCCGGCCCGCCTCCAGCACGCGGCACGTGTGCACCACGTACTCCTGCCGCGAACAACACGCGTCACACGGATAACAGTGCAACTTCTGCTGAGGTTTGTTCAAACCGAACGCATGACGTGTCAATTACGTGGCATTTATTACACTTGAATCAATTTGTTTGTTCTTATTCAATTCATTGTTTGTTTTGTCCGAGTGCGAGAGCAGAAAGGTCAGAAGGAGAACGATCTGAAGCAATCTAAACTTAAGCATTTTTTTTGTATGCAGCAATTTAGGTAAACAAGCCGAATGTCTAGCACGAGTCAAAGACAAAATAGAAGATAAACACACAGACATCGTATATCACTTCAATATGAAAGAGAGAAAATTAAGGGCCCATGGCACGAAAAATAGCAAAAAGGCTGTTGGCGTTTTTGATATTGTACGTTAACGTTCGAGTTAACTGACCGGGAAAAAATAAATTTAATTTCTTAAATTATGTGTTTACACAATCACCGTCATCATTTTTAAATTTACATACCAGTTCTTATTTTACTTAAAACTTGGGTTACACCCATACACCGTTCGTGATTTTTAGCTTCATTAATTAACCTTATTGTATTTTTCTTTAACAAATATAAACCGTGGATTTTTTTTTATTTATCGTATATTGATTTTTATATGACATTTTTAACATACATTTATCGATTTTCTTACAAATACTTGGCTCGGGCGCGTCGAAATTCAGTGTGCAATCGGGACTGGAAGTGATAGCACGTCGCTTTGAGCTCGCTCCCGGTCACGTAATTATTTGTGTATGTATACGACGCGAAGGCCACCGGAGTAGTTGATAACTAACAATTTTATTTTTTGTGGCTGCCGTACGAAAAATCTTTCTAAACCTTTTTACAAGCTTTTATTTAGCTTACTCGTATGTATGTAATCGTATGTGTCTTACTCGTATGTGTCTAATCTCGCGAGTTTTTGACCCTCTTCCCGGTTTCCGATTAAGCGGAAATTTTGTATGCATATGCATATTATATTATGACGACATGGAGCTGATCTGATGCTGGAGCTGGAAGGTAGCCAAAGGAACTCCGCGATAAAACGACAGAACCCCATCGAGTTTGGGCTCGTTTGATTCGTATTGACGAGTTCTTTGGTCCTATATGGTAACCAGGGTCTGATGCTGCAGCTGGAAGGAGGTCATAGGAACTCCGCAATAGAACAACGCAACCCCATCGAGTTTGGGCTCGTTTGATTCGTATTGACGGGTACTTTGGTCCTATATGGTAACCAGGGTCTGATGCTGCATCTGGAAGGAGGCCACAGGAACTCCGCAATAAAACGACACAGCCCCATCGAATTTGGGCTCGTTTGATTCGTATTGACGAGTTCTTTGGTCCTATACAGTAACCAGGGTCTGATGCTGGAGCTGGAAGTTAGTCAAAGAAACTCCGCAATAAAACGACACAGCCCCTTCGAATTTGGGCTCGTTTGATTCGTATTGACGAGTACTTTGGTCCTATATGGTAACCAGGGTCTGATGCTGCAGCTGGAAGGAGGCCATAGGAACTCCGCAATAAAACGACACAATCCCATCGAGTTTGAGCTCGTTTGATTCGTGTTGACGAGTACTTTGGTCCTATATGGTAACCAGGGTCTGATGCTGGAGCTGAAAGGTGGCCATAGGAACTCCACAATGAAACGACATATCCCCATCGAGTTTGCGCTCGTTTGATTTATGCATATATTTATTTATTATGTATGCAACCCCATAAATTTCTTTCGTGCGACCTTCCCCAATTTGGGTGTCCAATAAAGGAGCTTGAATTGTAGAATGTAATATATTAGGAAAAATAATGAAACCCAAGATGGTCGCCGTCACAAATTGACAGATTATTTTTATGTACAATCCCCACAATACTTATACAATACTTGTGAAATACAATACACCATGAAAAAACCAAAACCAAAGTTGGCCGCTATCACAAAAGATTTTTAAAAACAAGCTTTTATTTTAATGCCCTAAAAAGGAGAAAATAAACATAATTTATTTTTTATTACAATCTAGCGAATGGCTTCAATGCAGTAAAAAGTGCGTTGAACACAAGAAAATATTCATTTCTATAAATATTGGTAATTCTAAGAAAAAATATTTGCTTTCATAAAATAGGTAAATCTTGCGACAAGCTTTAATATTTAATAGCTGTGCCCGCGAACTTCGTTTCGCCTTACGATAGATTTCCCGTCATATTTTTCCCGTGGTATGGAAATATAGCCTATGTTACTCACGAAGGATGTAGCTTTCTAATGGTGAAAGAATTTTTAAAATCGGCCCAGTAGTTATCGAATTTTCTCATAGGAAAGAAATATTTTCCCGCGGTAAAAATTATAATATAGCCTATAACCATCAGGGACAATGTAGCATTCTAATGGTAAAAAAGTTTCTCAATTCGAACCAGTAGTTTCTGAGATTTGCGCTTACCACCACATTTTGCGATTCATTTTTATATACAAAGATAAAAAATGTATCATGTAATAAATTTAAGTTTATTTTCGTCTTATTAGGGCATTAAATAAAAGATTGTTTTTAAAAATCTTTTTACTATTATTTTACATTTTATCATTTTGTAATAGCGGCCATCTTGGGTTTTAGTTTTTTCATGGTGTTCTGTATTTAACAAACAAGTACTTTCATTTATTACCCATATTGTGGGGGTTGTACAAAAAAATAAACTGTCATTTTGTGACGTCGGCCATTTTGGATTTAATTGTTTTTCATAATATTCTGTAGTATACAACTCATTCTACAATTAAAGCTCTTTCATTTGACATGCATATTGGGGAAGGTCGTACAAAAAATTGACGGGATTGCATACGGATATTATCTACTACCAAAGTACTCATTAAGATGAATCACACGATTCACCCCTGGTTACCATATAGATAGGATCAAAGTACTCGTCAATACGAATCAAACGAGTCCAAACTCGATGGGGTTGTGTCGTTTTATTACGGAGTTCCTATGGCCATCTTCCAGCTCCAGGATCAGACCCTGGTTACCAAATAGGATCAAAGTAGGTGCTCATAAATAGGAATCAAACGAGCCCAAAGTCGATGGGGTCGTGTCGTTTTATTGCGGAGTTGCAATGGCCACCGTCCAGTTCCTTCATAAGATCAGCTCCATGTTATTATAATATTGCATTGTCACGCGATATACACGTACATATGTATGCAAAATTTCAGCCCAATCGGAAACCGGGAAGTGGTCAAATCTACATTATACACACAGTACAAGCTAAATGAAAGATTGATCAAACACATGCCTGTATTTACTATAGTATAACACAGTAATAAACAACTATTACATTTTCCAAAATTTACATCTACGGTATTTTGCTAGGCGGCCGCACCGATTGCTCGACCGAGTGAGCTTGTGTGCGTCGCTCACGCACACAAGCGGAGACTAGAGAAATTTACCTAAACTAGCTCGAGCTCGCGCGGATGGTGGGCCCTTAATATGTTATTTTGTGTCGTCTCATCTAGTCCACGGCCAGTGCTAAACAATTTTGAGTCTAATTGAGACTAATTGGGTAGATGACAATAGGACAGTTGATTAATTTGAATGACTCATTCCCTGTGATCCAAATTGAGCTATTATGCACAATTGGCACCGATAGCGTGCAAAAAACCCGGTCCGAATTGAACCGACGTGTGCCAACGAAAGCAATGTGACGTTATGAAGGTAGTGCAATGTGTGCGCAAATGACAAATTTAAATTTTGACGTAAGGACGACTTGGAATAAAAAATGTCACTTAATATTTATTAAGTTTTGAGTTAATAAAACTTAATTAATTGGCTGTAAAAGCTTTTAAATTTTGCCGTGAAACATTCCACTAATGTTAAGTCAAACAAGACTTTTTTATTAATGACATTGACAGACGTGCACACGATCGTGCTATTAAAGTGGTCCGAAATGATTGCGTGCAAACAGTGCAAATATCACCGTATTCAATTCGGACCACGTCGTTTGCACTGGTAGTAATGTTGGCGCATTTCGAACCACGGCCATTGACTTATTGATTAATTTGAATTTGAACGTACAAAGCATTGACAGTGCAGAATTTAACATTCAAATTAGCTGATAAGGAGCTGAAGCATTCTCGCCATTGGATAGGTCCCAAAGCATGTAACTGTACATTATTTATACACAGTATGCGTATATTTGTTGTGTCTACGAAATAGCAACAAATTGATGATCTATTATAAAATCATGTCAGAAAATTTATAAAACTTACCGTCCACATGTTGAGTGTACTGTCTATATCAGTCATGGCTTTTAACATTTCGTCGACTCTGTCCTTCTTCAAGCACTCCATATAAACACATTCCGTGAATGTCTCCTTATCAACCAAATTATCATAGCAGTACATGAGAACCTCCTTCATACTGCTATGCTTCAAATAAAACGCAATATTCGCTACATGAGATCCGTAATTGTTGAGATAGTAAATGCATTCTTTATAAAAGAACGGGTCGAGTTTTCTATGGAATTGTTTTGCTTTAGTTTCGGGAGGGTGGTTTCTTCGCAGAAGCCCTTGCGCCAAGCCTTTCTTTGGCTGTGCGGTTGCAGTTTGAAAGTCACTGTAATCGCCTTGTTTGATCTTCTTGACGCTCGCCAGTGTATGCATAATGTTAAGCGCAGGCTCGGTCAATTGGATTTTCTTCTTGCTTATGTTTTGTAAGTTCAGTTTTTCGTTTGTCGTCTGCAAAGTGGAATTAATTTTCATAAACATTTAAGTATCAGATTTCAAGAGAGTTATTTCAACTATGAACAAATTCCTAGTGTAAAGCCTGATAATGAGATATAATAGATATAATGGTCTTATTCATAATCGTTCTATAAACTCTCGATAGCTATTACGCTCTTATAATGTGTTTTATCTTTGTAATTTTTCATATGTGTGACAGAAACAAAATACTTTATAACCTCGTCATAACTTCGCCTGCTATTATGAATAGTTTTATTGTTGTGACAACGTTGTCATACATAATCTTCTGTCATGTAAAACAAACATCACGACGACAACACTCTAATCAATGTTATTTCTATGACAGTTTTGAGTGTTTGGCTAGTAAAAATATATAGTTTGTCAAAGCGCAAAATCTTCAATATAAATGTAGGTATTTTTTAAACGAATAGATTACAATGGAGTTCAAAAAAGTTAATTTGATCACACTTGAAATTTTCCAACTGCACGCTTTACCTTAATAGCCTCGGCTTTGTGCAACAATTGCTGATTAACAGGGTAGTTCATATTCTCCAGCATATTGATGATCTCGTTCAACAGGGGCGGGTTGGAGCGAGGCCGGCCGTCCGACTGCAGGCTGGACACAGAGCTCGTCCTCTCCGAGCTCCTGACACTTTGTAGACGCCTATTCGTGAACTGCACCTCGGCCGCCTCGCGCCCGTATTCGCAATCCTCCACGTCCACGCACACATTTCCCGCGACCTTGAAGCAGTGGGCGAACTTCTCGCGAGCCTGCCGGAAGCAGCCGGCCTTAAGGCAAGCTTTGCCCCAGGCGGCGAGCACGCTGTTACGGGATAGGCCCGATTTCGTGGCGATCTCCAAAGCCAGCTCCCATTTCTCCACCTCCAGCAGTGAGCGGACTATTTGGCCTGAAATTAAAATGTTGTATTCACATGTTAACATTAGCGAAGAGAACTTAATGGGATATACCAATCATATTTTGTTATGGATATGTCACATGCATACACTTCAACAGAAAATCTGTTACAGACACGGCGATAGCACACCGTTGTCATTAGTTTTACATTCCAATACTACATTGACAACCGATTTAAATAGTGTGATTAAAAAAAAAAAACAATATAAAAAATAAGTTAGCGTGTGTTTCAAATCCACATGTCCATATTGCTCACATGGTAAACTAAAATATTAATTCTGTCTCTTAAATGTCTGGTCGACATTATTATAGATAGATAAATATATACTTTTTTATTTACACACAACAACACACAAATAAATAGAACAGATAAAAATACAAAATATCGTACAATACATACTTAAAATGGCGACAAAACAGTGTATAAAATATGCATTTTTAAAAAGAATTGCACTGTGTTGTACGACCGCTGTGAGCTGGAGAGGTGCACAAGCGCTCACAGCTCAGCTCACTTTTTCTAGCAATTTGTCATTTAAATACTCATCAACAGTATAGTATGTCTTATCTTATCAGGTAAGAATGTTTTTAAAGTATGCTTAAATTCAGTATTATTTTTACAAAGTCTAATTTTTTAGGAAGCTTATTATACCGGGTGTAACAGGATACCGCAATAATATTTAAGGTTTTTGATTAACAAAAAAAATGTTTTATGACTATTCTTTGTATTTTTATTATATGCCTACTTTCGATTTAATAAGCTTAACAGTTAAGCGTATTAAATCGAAAGTAGGCATATAATAAAAATACAAAGAATAGTCATAAAACATTTTTTTTGTTAATCAACAACCTTAAATATTATTGCGGTATCCTGTTACACCCGGTATAACTTTGTGCCCCCACATATATTCACTTTTGTGGAAAAATGCAGTTTTTGAAGGTATTAATTCTAACTGATCACAGCGATGTTGACTTTCAACAAATTGAAATAATTTTATATAACTTTTAACAAATAAAATAACTTCAAAAATGTAAAAAGTGATGGAAATGTCATGATTCGCAATTTTTTAAAATATGGTTTGCAACTATCTGTTTGTCTTAGCTTACAAATTGCGCGTAGATATTTCTTCTGTGCCATAAATACTTGTTCCTTGTTAGTGGCATTTCCCCAAAAAATAATACCATATCGTAGTATGGAAGTCATAACCACGTACCCATTAGACAGCAAGAAGCGCTGTAAGGTTAGTAATTCTATTAAGCATATATAGGGCATAGGAAAATTGATGAAGCTTATTGCATACAGAATCAATCTGAGTTCGCCAGGACATATCACGGTCGACATGAAGACCAATAAATTTTGTCGCTGTAGAGTTTTCAATATTTTCACCCATGTAGGTAATTTTCATACTGGTTTCTTTTGGCTTTAATTGAAAATCCATTAATTTTGTCTTAGATAGGTTTATATTAAGATAATTTTCTTCTAACCAATCTATAATAGATACCAGACTCTCCTTGGTATCTCTTTATGATTTCCACTGTCGTAAATAACAGTCAGCAAATAAAACACATTCGATGTACCGTTACTTTAGGAAAATCATTTATGCGACATAAGAATAAAAACGGTCCTAACACATTTCCCTGAGGTACACCACACGTAACAACTCTAGCATTAGATGAATATGTTGCTTCTGTTTTTGAAACAATATTTATTCTGTTTATCTGTGTAATTTCCTACCGACTAAGTACGATCTTATTAGTTCATAAATATTACCTCAACACCATACGTCCATAACTTGTGCAAAAGCAACTCATGATCCACACATAATCAAAGGCCCTAGTTAAGTCCATGTACATTGCTATGACGGGCTTTCGTTTATTCATGTTTACATATACAGTTTCTAGAAAATTATATATAGCCTAGCCATGTTACTGTTTCTAGAAAATTATATATTGCAATGGTTTTGTGTTTTCTAAACCCCATTTGCTTACTACAAAAAATATTATTATATTCAAAATATTTATTAAGACTGTTTTATATTAATTTCTCTAATATTTTTGAAATTACTGATATAAGTGCTACTGGTCTATAATTTTTTTAATTAGTTTTATCATCTTTTTTACACCAAGGTTTGATAATTGAGATTTTTATTTGTGTAATTTCCTACCGGGAAAATTCATACCTTTCCGTAATTTCCTACGTCCTACGTTGTAATTTCCTACCTTTCCGTATTCGGGAAATACACCATTCTATATGCACTTATTGACAATATGACTAAGTATTACTAGTTTAGTGATCTTATGTATGAGTTATGGCGGCGTTCATAATAGCAGTAATGGATGTTAAGTTTTTTTCAAAAATGACAGTTCTAGTTAGCAACCGAAGTTAGAGTATAGGCCTGCTGGTTGTACCTTTTTCTATAATTTTTATAATAAAAAAATGGGCTCATGTTAGTTTAGTCATGAGGATGATTAATAAATCCAATCCAATATCTTTGTATACAATGCTGTATGCAATTATTGACAATGTGACTAAGTATTGGCCCTAGATTAGGTCCCACCACTTTAATTACAATAGTCTGAATATCATCGTAGCCAGTACTATTAGTATTTTTCAATGTTTTAATTATAGAAATAATATCATTTGATGTCGTTGGTGGCATAAACATAGATTTACAAGAATTAAATGTCATTGTTTTTTTGCAGCAGCGTGCGCTTAGTCTATAAATATTGCATTGCGATTGGTCAACATAAAAATTATTGAAATTTTCCGCTATAAGTTTGGGATCGGTTACATTTTCACCACTAATATCTATACTCTATGATAACAGTAATAATAGGCCGCCGGGTGAGATGAAAGCCAAGAGATTCCCTGTCGTATGTAAAAAAAAAAAGAACTCACTAGGGTGCGCGCCCTGTTGCGGGATGAGGTGGTGCGCCTGGTGCTTGACGAGCGTGGCCATGGCGTCGGCGTGCGCCAGGCAGCGCGTCGCGTGCGCGGCGCCAGTCTCCGCCAGGCGAGACACGTTGGCGCCCGAGCCCCTGGTAGGCCAGTGTTGCAATAGTTATTTGTTATACATGAGTGCAAAGTTGCTTTTTAACCGCGTGCTCAATTTTGATGACCGAGCAAGCGAAGGATTCAAAAATTAGAATCCTGAGCGTTAGCGAGGGAATCAAAAGAGCACAAGGTGAAAAATCTTTGCACTCGAGTGCAACACGTAACTTTTCATCCCCCCTCAGCGAGAAAATGACTAAATGCAAAATAAAACATTAACAATCACGAGATACTCTTATTTCAGTTTAGGTAAATATTTACTACAACATTAAAATAAACTTCTTCGTTGCTGGAATCACTCATTTTTGTTTTTTTTTACTTGTTTTCAAGATTCTTATTCAAGTATAACAATACGACGTCAAAAAAATTAACAACAAAAGTACACAAAGGAGGTTCATAGTCTGAGTTTATAACAAATTTAAAAAAAGTTGTATGATAAATTCGGCACCATGGAGATGGAAGTAAATAGGTTTAATGATGTTTTGAAATCACATACCTAGTGCACGCGATGTTCTAAATTCAAATTTACGTTAACCTCAAGCGGATAAAAACGGTTTTGGCGGTCAGATATCGCATAGCAAAAATACTCTTTCCGAGATGGTGGGATGAAACTCTTTTCCATACCCACACCATGGTCCGAAATGCGCCAACATTACTAACATTACGATCAGTGCAAACGAAGTGGACCGAATCACAGACGTATAAAGGGAAGCAGACTTAACATAATTTTACTCACACATTTGTCATAAGTAATGTAGGTATATCGTTTTTACTTTCACTCCAAAGTGACATGATATATCGCTATTTCTGTTTTCCGTCTATGGCGATACTAACGCACACAAAACATTTCCGAAGCCGTGGCAGACACCACGTGGACGTCATGTTTAGCTTTGTCAAAATAAGAGACAAATGGCGTCGTGACATTGTGTTATAACGTTTTGTTCTGTGATTATAAATAAAAATAATTGCTAATCGGACAAGAACAATGTTAAAGTGCTGTGCCCCGAAGTGTTCTAACGCATCATATAATAAAACTCCATAAATTACAATAAAATTAAATTAATATTGTTTGTATGTGAGTAATGTTTACATATGGTAAAGTTGCCACGCTTTTTAAACGATACGTTTAGTCTGCTTCCCTTTATTCGTCTGTGGACCGAATCGAATACGGTGATCCAAAATACGCCAACATTACTTACATTACGACCAGTACAAACGAACTGGACCGAATTGAATACGGTGCTATAATTCGGACTTGCGACCCTATCGCCTATCTCAAAGCGATCACTCGCTATCGCTTTCGTGACATTAGAACAAAAGTTTTAATGTCACAGGTGACGGTGTCGAATGGCTCAATTTGGACCACGGGGTCTATGATTCCGGTGACAGTTCAAATTTCACTGTTGTAGCGAGGTCTAATTTAGGAGGTATCAATAACATTTACGAACATTACGATTTTTTTACTCGTATATTTTGACTACTGACACCATCGAACGTTCGTTGTCACAAGATGGTCGCCACGAAACATCGTCCGTTGAATTGAGTCAAGCACTAGTTTAAGTAACATTACTTTTCGCGTGCAGTTTCACCCGCGTTATTTTTGTTTCTATTATATGTATGTTATTTCCAGTATATTCCTTTTTTTATATTTTCCCATAGTGAAAACAAGTTAAACGATAAAAAAATACCGCGTTTTCACTCATTTATATCAATTAATAATTAGCGTTAATACATCGCTAATACAAAGGTTCATGTTGTTAATTTCAAATCTAACGAAGTTCCAAACAAACTTTTAACCCCGGCCCTAACGCTCTTCTTTTATCTGCACTATGCAGGCTGCATATCAAAACATGTCGCCTTAATGGACGGATATAACTATAGTTTATTCGATAACTAGTTTCAATTTCAACACTTCCATAAATCTTACCGATCACACGATTTAGCCAACGATATAATTAAAAAAACTAAAGTTTATTGATTTACTGATTAAAATTAATGGTAATAAATGAATACAGAATACAAACGATTTCTCGTGCGTCGTCCGTGAATATAGTTCGGCGGCGGCCAGCAGTAGCGAGCGGCGCGCGCGCACCAAGAGACGCGCGTCGCCGCCGCGGGACAGCTCGCGCGCCACTTCGTCGCTGCGGTCCAACAGGAACCTGCCAACGACGGCTACATGTTCAATAAAGTTTTTTCAATTGCAACAGTCAAAGCCACAGACAAGGAACAAACCAATTGATATTTTTAATAGTGCATCTAGCGATTTGTACCGGTAACTAAAACTAAGCACTGCAGGCCTATTCGCTAACTGCGGTTGGTAACTAGAACTGACATTTTGGAAAGAAATTTTATATCCGTTAATATTTTAGTGATCTTGTGTTTTATGGCGGCGTTCATGATAGCAGTCATGGATGTTAAGTTTCTTTCAAAAATGACAGTTCTAGTTAGCAACCGAAGTTAGAGAATAGGCCTGCTGGTTGTACCTTTTCTATTTTTAGTTCATTTAGTTTCATTATAAACACATGGGCTCATGTTAGTTTAGGCATGGGGATGATTAATAAATATTATCTATTCGAACCAATAAAGTAACAGAGGAGGGCGATTAAGGGGTGGTGAAGAAAGCTAGTTAAAAAAAATAAGAATTACATACAGTTGCATTCACGTTTTCGGTTTCATTTCGACACCAAATTAGCATTAGCACAATCAACGAACCAATAATTGAAAAATGACATCGCTTGAAAACTTACTTTAAAAATAATAAAATATGAAGGATGTTATAATAATCAAAAACAATAATTTGTCTTGACAAACTGATCATCGCATCAGTAAAAAATTACCTGGGATAATCCAAATTGATGGAGTGCATCTTCATAATGGTCAAGCAAAGGGTGACATTAGGTGTAAACTCGTAGCCGAACTCTGTCCTCACTGCGTCGTTCTTACTAGCGGACGTCGAGAGACACCAGTCCATGCATGTGACGCCGCTGCCAGCGGAGTCGGAGTTGCTGCTCATCATCATGTTCTCATTCTCTGAACTTGTATTCTTATTCAATGTTTGCACGTAACAATCGTCACACACGCGGAACTTAACGCCGCTTGGGTAAGATGGTACCTGGGAAATTATTATAGTGTTGGGATAAAGCAAACTAGCTGTGACGGCACTACCTTTTGCTATACAATGTGTTGATTAATTGCGCAAAACCTGAATATAGTTTGTTCAGAATCGAGAGTAGAATCGATTCCAAAAAAAAATATAGGTAAGATTTTATCAAAAATAAGCTTTTCAACTAAGCGGCTTACTAAATTTACTCAACTCTGTCAATTATTACTCTACGGAGAGATGGAAAACTGTACACAAAATACTCCATGTCTAAAAAACGACCCATGCCGAGCAATGGATTGAATTAGGTATGGTTGAATTGACGATGTCCTCACTTCAACACACATATAGGTCCGATGATTTTGAATGTGTGCAATAAATGTTTCTTTGGTTCGTAAAAAAATCATCATCATTACAGTTCATATACGTCCCCACGGAGGGGCTCGAGCCCACCCTAAGTTAGGGTGTCGACTTCACATACACCCTTGAATTTCTTCGCAGATGTATGCAGGTTGTTTTCCTTCACTGTAGGAGCGCCAGACAAATGTACATATAAAATTCTAAAAACGAAAAACAAATTGGTAAATTGCAGGATCGAGCCGCGGACCTCCCGATTAGAAGGTCAGTGCCGAGCCCATAGTGCCACCGACGCTCCTAAAAAATACTTGGATAATATTTATTTATTTATAATTTCAATATCCTCTTATTTAAAATTTTCTGAGGTGTACATTAAAAATAATCGTAATGAGGAGGAGATTTAATGTCTCACAATTTTTCTAAGGGTATTTTTAAGCCCGTGTAGCTAGTTAAATTAATTCAATAATATTGATTATTTGAAAAATGAGAAGCTACTTACTAGTAAATTCAACGATTACAGTGGACCCCCGGTAATCCGACAAATTTTGCAGGACGGTGCTGAACAATCGGATCTGTCGGATTATCGAGTACTGTCACCGACCTCCTATAGTCCGGAATTTTGTGAAAATTCCTGTTCCTTGTAATCGGACAAATTGCAAGCTAAAGTGCTTCTGAATTTGGGCTTGTAAAGACATTACTCGGTATGTACTTTTTATACACAATGAATTGACAATCAACGATAAAAGCACGATAGGCCCCAATCATAGTCAAATAACTGAGACAACACGAGTCGATTAGTGGTGACGCGTAAAAGTTACAACTTGTTCAATCTTGCATTGGTGAAGATTTGATGAAATTCTCATATACAGTGATACGATAGGGTGATAGTTGGATAACAACAGGTACCGGATTACCGGGGGTCTACTGAATACTATAATTATTATATATGGAAGTTTGCAAATGTGTATTTTACTAACCTGCATCCGGTGCCTAGAACATGCATGACAAACAAGTCTACCACAACGCCGGCAGTGGTGTCTACGGATGATCATTGAAAATATGGATGTGCGACACAGCATACACCTGTCTGTCGAAGAATCTTCAGCCCATTGATCTTTGGTCGGCACCTGCTCGGGCATTACAAATGGCTTTGATGCCGACTCGATGTTTATCGAGTCAATAGACTGCAGCAACGAGTCATCAGTGGGCTTCATAGGTACTGGACATGCATTCACGGGGTTTCTCATGTCCAATGCTTTTTCAGCATAATACCTCAATAGCGCATCTACTGCGTTCTTTGATATCACTAAACTCTCAATAGTTTTGATATTGTAATACAAATTATCTCCGCTGGTGTCTCTCTTCAGGTTTGGCGATATTTTGGCAATAATCCTAGACAAAATGTCTAGTTTGGCGTTCATTAAGAATTGTTCTATTATAAGGAGTGGTCTCTCTACGAGATCCCACAGCAGGCGTCGCATATTGGTTTCTATTTCCATCATTATTTGCAGACCTATTTTTATGTTCTCGAATGATCTCCAATCGAAAGAATTCTCCGAGATGAATTCGATGCACACTTGCAGCAATTCGATGCTTTTGATTTTAGACATTTCTCTTTGAATAAGATCTATGGCTTCATTGATCGACAACCTACCGAGCAGCTCTCGTATGAAGTCCGAAGTCGCCTCATTGGGGTATTCGAACATTTGCCGT
The DNA here is from genome assembly GCA_963935595.1 of Schoenobius gigantellus. Taxonomy (NCBI): domain Eukaryota; kingdom Metazoa; phylum Arthropoda; class Insecta; order Lepidoptera; family Crambidae; genus Schoenobius; species Schoenobius gigantellus. The sequence continues at coordinate 19,181,646 of OZ012557.1, read as the reverse complement.
AAAAGATTCATAACTATCAGATTTTTCATGTGTGTTTTCACATCGTGAACGTCCGCCCATTCCAAGCATGATTTGAACTAAACAAAACATTGGGTAAATGACAATCAATGTTTACAATATATTTAATAAGGAATAATTAAGGAATTTATTGTAAAATAATTACCTGTTGATGGCTTAGTAAGACCTGAATAATGTTTTCTGGATCTTCCATTGACTTTTCATAAATTTCATACCAATGAGTCGCACCCATCAAGGGGGCTATCTAAAAAATAACTCTAGTCATCTTCATAAGTTTTTAGAAAGTCCTAGTCCTAAATGCAACATGAATTTTAGAACAAATAAAACTTTTATTTTTATACAATTAGGTTGGCAAACAAGCAGACTGCCTATTGGTACACGTAAGACCTCCTTTAAGACTTGCAAATCTGCAACCCCTACAAGGACGCGAATGTACGCTGCCAACTTATGACATGTCAAGATATAGTATCCACGTTGCGGTCCGAAACATAATAAATGTCGCTATCAACGCTATTAGCGCACTCAATCAAGTTCATCCCGAAATGCTGAGCGTCCTAAATTAGCCGATATGGAGAACTGCGTGACGCTGTCGCTTATGTCATATTGGGCTTACGGCGCTAATTCAATTCAGTGCTCTGAAGTGAAATCGCTGTAAGCGAACTGTCAATAGGACATTTGATAATTGTGTTTTCGACTCAAAATGAATATACCTGTTCTGGATAGGGAGGCAACGTTGTAATTCAAAATCCATATAACAAAAGTACTCAGTAGCAATCGAATAGAAAATGACCTAAGAAGCCTAACCTTAAAATTTTAATTCGACATTTGGTTTGACAGGTTGATACCATAAAACCCGGTTCGATATCGTAAGCATGCTGATAGCACCGAAAGCAACTACACTTTTAGTGCGTTTTTTAATTCGGACCGGGTGGTTATGATTGCTCGCACTGCTGTTATGTTTCGGACTGCAGCCCGAGTAATTTCACTGCCTGTGTTACCCTTCAAACAGGAACACAGCAATACAAGCACCGCTGCTTGGCGGCAGAAATAAGTAAGGCAGAGGTACACATGTAGACGACTCTGGTACAGTCTGCCTCTGAAGTGACAATAGAAGGACAGAATCGAGTCTGAGTAATTATACATATTAAGTGTACTATAAAAATACCTTTCATTATCGCAGCTCATATACGTCCCCACCGAGGGGCTCGAGCCTACCCTATGTTAGGGTGATTAGGCCTTAGTCAACCACGCTGGCCCAGTTCGGGTTAGTAATATAAAAAATACCTTTACCACTCGGTAAATACGGATTTACTGTAATACATATTTGCTTTGAGTTACCAGAATTAGATTGCTCACTTAATTTTTTTTAATTAAAATCATTATCTATATCACATTATACTTCAACCCACCCAATTTAGATTTCCAAAGATTCAAAACGTGCGTCGTGGTCGTTCGAGTCGCATGTATTGAAAGATCCATTCGGCTTTACCTTTAGTAGAAAAGAGGTTACCAACATACGAATGTAAGGTGAAAAGTTCTCGGACTGACATTAAGATGGCGCGGATCTTAGCCAAAATTTACTGTCAATTAAATCATGGATAAAGTTCAATAGAGTAAGGTCATAATTTTTTTCATTTTTGTTAGTTTAAAACCCTAAGGAAATCCATCTGAAGTTAACAAACGTTTAAAGGGTCTTCGCTCCTTCCACGTCAACCGTTAAAAAGAATGCAGCTAAACTTAAAAGTCGACACACAATTCGCAGTTGCCTCTTAGATAGCCCATGTGAAATACGACCTAAGCCAGGAATCACGACAGAAACCATTAAAAAAAGTGCTTCATATCGTGCTGCAGTTTAGTGAAGGCGAATGAAATAACTAAGGATATCGGATGAACGGACGCGAGACATGACAAGGCATGGGTCCACCACTACACATCATAAGCGAAACAACAGTCCAAACAATGGATGGAAGCTAGCAATACAGGGCCAAAGAAAGCGAAGTCGATGGCATCCGCCGGAAAGGTGTTATGTGATTCAAAAATAAGCTCTTATATAAATTATCGATTATATAAAGTAGAACATTTACAGGTAAATATTAATCCAATCTTCTAGTCCAGGTTAATGCTAAAATTTGGGGGAAGAGAAAAATATACCATCTTTCGGGAAGAGGTCTAGTTTCATATGGAAATATTATCAGAACAACTATACATAAGCATGTGTTGGCGACGGAAAAACTACAGGATTTGGAGTAATATTAGGTCCTTACATATGAAATTGGCGTTTTGCCGTACTGGCCACTTTGATCTCAAATATCTCCTCTATGGTTAGGAATCCAAATTCAAATTTATACAGCTATTTACTCATGTATGTGTTTTGAAAATTATAATTCACTTGTTTTTCCTTAATTGTTTTTTTTTTCTTTGCGTCACTCAGTTTACAAATGGAAAACTTAAAATATCGCGTTATTTACGAGTACGAGTTCCACCGTGGCACCAGTGCTGCAGAATCGGCTCGAAGGATTAATGATGTGTATGGCGAATTGAGTGAAGCAAATCAAAAAACGCGCGTTGACTGCTGCGTTGCATTACTCAACCGGCACAATAATGAAGGGATTTTAAATCGAATCATTACTTGTGATGAAAAGTGGGTCCTGTACGATAATCGGAAACGCTCATCGCAATGGCTGAACCCTGCCGAACCAGCCAAACCATGCCCCAAGCGAAAGTTGACTCCAAAAAAGTTACTTGTGAGCGTTTGGTGGACTAGTTACTTGTGAGCGTTAACTGGAGGGAGACTCTGTACCAGGGTCGTCTGCTTAGCTACCTCCGTCTTACCTATTTCAGCCGCAAAGCAGCAGTGCTTGCATTGCTGTGTTCCGGTTTGAAGGGTAAGATATGGCAGTGAAATTACTGGGTACTGTGACTTTACATCTAGTGTCAAAAGTTGGCAACGTACACTGTGGTTCTTGTGGGGGTTGCAGTTTTGCTGTGAATCTCACAAGAGCCACATTTATTATAGGTGACTATTACCACTTACCATCAGGTGGGCAGTTTGCTTGTTTGCCAACTTTCTGCAATAAAAAAAAATAGTGCTGGTGTCGTTCACTACAGCTTTCTTAAATCTGGCCAGACGATTACGGCAGATGTCTATTGTCAGTAACTGCAAACCATGCACTGAAAAGCTAGCTGCTGAACAACCGAGGCTGGTCAATCGCTCTAGGCCACTGCTGCTTCATGATAACGCTAGACCATACACTGCACAACAGACGGCTACCAAATTAGAGGAGCTTCAATTGGAATGTCTAAGACATCCACCGTACTCTCCGGACCTTGTTCCAACAGATTACCAATTTTTTCGAAATTTGGATAACTTCTTGAAAGGGAAAAAATTCAATTCCGATGGGCCAGTCCAAACCGCCTTCAAAGAATTTATTGATTCCCGTCCGAATGGTTTTTTTTTAGTAAAGGGATTGATGAACTACCTATGAGATGGCAAAAGTGCATAGATAGCAATGGTACATACTTTGATTAAATAAATATATTATTTAAAAAAATATCGACTTTATGTTATTCCCATACAAAACGCCAATTTCATATGTAATGACCTAATATTTGCTTGGCCATCTCTTCTATTGATTGATTGGGATTTGTTTTTGGTAAGCATTTTGGTATCGAATGAAGCTGTTGAGAAGACTGGGGTCCTGAAGTCAAGGGAAATCGTGTAAGGATTAAAATATTTTTGAGCTAAAAATCGATGTCAGACCCATAACTTTTCACGAGTATAACAAAATAGTAAAAAATAGCTACCTTTTCATACAGCGGAATTTTTACAATCCAATCAGTACACCTCTCATATAGCCCTTCTTCCAATAGCTGCTTATTAAGAAGAAACCTTAAATAATCTAATATTTGTATTGCACCCTCAGCTGGCCAACTCCCCAAATTATTCAACACCAAATCCACTTTCAATTCACCGTAATTTAAATACTGACAGTATTTCCAATTGTTATTTATCTTATAGTTAGTTGCAAGTTTGAACAGAATTAGATCCCGTAAATTAGATAAATTAGCACTACATAGCTGTTGTCTCTCTGACAATGAATCAATTATATTTAAACACTGCAATATTTTGCCTTGTTTCATCATCTGTGGTATAAACGAAAAGAGTTTATCGAGATCAATTGTCGTGTGCAGTGAAGCAAGATGTTTATTACCACCAAATAATATTTTAGTAGAATTAAATCTTTCCAGTTCCATATAGTTGTTTAACGCCTTAGTGCGTGAGTCCATGCTCTGTTGCATAGCATTCTCAGAAGGTGATGTGTGTATCTTTTTTACAATATGGGCTAGTACCCAATTATGTAGAACAACATAGGTGAGGCATTGAGGGTCTGGGGGTCTAGGCAGCGGCGCGAAGTCTGTTACTAATTCTATGAACAAATTTTCTTCCGGATTTTTAAATTCATACACAGCTTGAAGTGCAGTGTTAAAGATTTCTTCGGTGGCCTCTGTTTGTAATCCGGACAAAGTTATGGAAGGGCAGAAGTTCAATATTAATTTTGGTATTAAGTTTACATTTAATTTTTTACATATAGGCTCTAATTCTGTGACAGGCATTTCCTTGCTGTTAATCATGTCCCCAAAAATGCCATGCAGGCGTTTTCCGAGCACTGAAAATAATGACGAATCAGTTGTCACATCACCGGATCCATTATCAGAATGTTCCAACTGTGAAATAGTTTTACAATACATATAGCACATTCGGAGATAAGGAACGCGCGTCTTTTTACTGCCGTTTCTAGATAATTCATTAACGTTGCATATATCTTTGTCAGAAGCAGCAACAATATTCATATATGTTTGGTGATATTTCTGTAATAAACCTTGATCTTCTACACTATTCAGGTTTACTATGTCCACTATCTCATCACATGACTGTCTCAGGTCTCTAGCCAGGTGATTTAATTTGAAAAATTCCTTGTGTTTTATTGGAATTCTGCAGTCCGTTATCAGACCACAAATATTATCAACAAAATTGAACGATTTATCAGTGTTGCCGAAAATTTCAAACATGACGCTTACTATATCTTCTATGAAGCGAATGTAATTTGTTTTCTTAAACGCTTCCATATCTAACGAGTTCCTGACTTCAGCCAGTTTTCTTTCAACAACGTTTATGAGGCCGTAAGTGATCTCACTGTTGAGGCCGCTGCTCAGCAAAATATCGACAGCGTTAATAAAAGGAGCGTTTTGGTGGCTGTAAAGTTGCAAATGTGGATAGCGAGCAGAGAGCTCTATTATATCAAAAGAGTGAGGCGCTCTATTGGATGCTAAAAATCCCTCCACTAGGCCCATTACTTCTGTTGATACAACCGAAAGGGCCGAAAATTCTTTTGTGGGATATCGAATATCATCGCGGTAGTAGATGAGATTTTTTATTTTAGCAACTAAGTGCCTTAGCTGTTCAGTAAACGTAACTTCAGTTGCTATTTCAGAATCAGCTAAATCGAACATCTGAAAGAAAAAACAAACATGGTATTTAGATGGTATATATCTGTTTTCATAAAACAAAGGAGTATTATAAACGCATAAATGAATAATACCATTATTCATTTATGCTTGATGTCAAAATACTAATTAAATTTTATCTGACAGACTTCATGCATTTTGACACTTTTACAACAGCAATGACAGTTTTAAAAGTGCGTAAGATTTAATAAATGTGATTTTAAATAAATTGTAAATTTTAAAAAGATATACCATTAAATTTAAGAAAAATATTTACATTTTCATCAAAAAATTTAGGTCAGTGTCGTGTCACAACAAAATAGAGTGCGCAAGAACCTTCTATAATGATATTAAATAATCAACGTTTTTAAAACTAATAAAATAATGTTATAGCAGATTCAAAGCACTGACAAAATAGATATGTATAATGTTAGTACAATACCTGATTATAACTCACTTTTAGATGAATATTATATGGACGAATCTACACAAAACAAAGTCTTCAACAAAGGTACATGATATGGTACAATGGTTTAAAGTCTGCATATTTAACTTTATGTTTAATTCGTCAATCATATCCTAGTTTACAAACAAACATCTCTCCTCGTGATAATTATTTAATTTAATAAATAATTCGATTGATTTATACATTCATAATAGTTATAAATAATGAAACGAAATTATTTTAAATAAAGTAGATCCACAGAAGCTGTTACAAATTAATTCACAAAATGCAGATTTTATTTTGAAAGATTACAGAATAAGGAGTCGCCCTGCAAGATTATTACTCTTGCGATGTTGGAGAGTGATGTGGATATGGGTTTTGGTGTATTTGTCGATCGCTGTGCCTTTATGGTGCACTAAAGGTAATTTTTTAACAAACAATATAGAAATAACTAAAAAATGGAATTATCTAGGTGTTATTGTAACAAAATGAAATAAGGAATTAGAGCAATTTTGAAGCTGTTGATAGTTCAATTATAACAGGTTTAAATATTATAGTTCAATTATATAAAAAATAAATAAGTATTTTTGACAGGTGTCTGCTGCTGTTGTCTATTCTGTAAATTTTTTAAGCCTCGCCAAACTATAGAAGACGCAAAAAAATATTTGCTTATGAATCCCCCAGGACTACTAATAACGGCCAAGGGCGGTCATATATTATACAAGCCTACGAAGAACGAAAGAAACAGTTATGAGGAATTTGATCATTTGCTAAGAACAATATAGACAATGTATTGAAGTGTCACCTACTTATTCAAATAAATGGGTTCATAGCATTGGTTTTTTAATTGCAAATTTCACAACGACTTTGTGTTTTTTTGCTTATAAGCTTGATATGCAATTGTGCGCACACTTTCAAAACTGTCACCTTTTGTCCATTTATAATTTATTATAACTATAATATAATACTAAATACACATTGTATATAATACACACACATATTTATAATATAATAACTAAATACGAGGAACTTTCGAAAAGTAAGTTCTGTTTTGTAATAAAAACTGGCTATGTGCGTGTCTGGTCACGCACAATGTAGGTAGGGTTTCGTACTATTATAAGGCTGTTATTAATTTATATTTTAAAGCTATATTATATACAATTTCCTTTTATATTCCTTTCATTATCTACATCATTCTATGGTTACCTGGAAGAGATTGCTGTGTAGCAATAAGGCCGCCCTTTGCTGTGTTTGTACTATTTATTTGTCTGTGTGTTCTATTATTTGCAATAAAGTGTATTATTATTATTGATTATATTATTAAGGCTGTTATGTTCCATTATTTCTCATGATTTGTTTATCTATATTTACAAGGTACCTGTTTTAGTTAACTAACAACTTTATCCAATTTTCATTGGAATTTGTAGGAAATCTCCCCTCACCAAGCACCAAGTCACATTTTATATGTAGGACTTCTAAACTCTTTAATATTATTATGTCAGCTCTACTAAGCTGTGATAGCTTTCCTTTTAATTTTGTATACTATCCATAAACAACCAATTAGCTGGGAGACGGGAAACTTGACTCTAACAAAAATTAGCACTTTAAAATATCATATTCCACAAACGGATCGCTGAATCGAAAAATGATGTTTACCCACAAAACTTTTGAAAGGACTATCCAACGACACCTCATACCGTGGAATATATTAGAAAAAAAGATTGATCCCCACTGTACATGTAGGAGAGGATACCCAAAAAAATTATTTTACTACTTTGTTAACGTGATTAATATAATATAAACCAATGCCAAATTACAACTTTCTAGTACTCTCTCTTACTCTGAGATAAACCGCGGTCGGGCAGACGGACATGGCGAAACTATAAGGGTTACTTGTTGACTACGGAACCCAAAAAGAACAAGTACCGATACAGCAACGAAATTTATTGTATAAAAATATATACTATTTCTCGATAAAGCTCACGTGATTTTTCAAGCATTTGTAATTTTTTGTATACTACTGGTATGGCCATCAAGTTAACCAGGGCAAATGGGCAGGCGCGTTGTCGCATGCGGCCTGCGCTATCGCCGGTACTCCCCCGTGGGAGCTAGTAGCGCACGTACTGGCGGCGGCCTATCGTGTGCGGGTTGACGTGAGGGAGGGGAACCGCAGGATGGCTCCAAGAGAGCAGGTCGCGGCCCTGGAAGGGGCACGAGAGGAAATGTTCCGCCTATGGCAAGAGAGCCTGGGTGAGCCGGTCTCCGGAACTCTTAGGAGAACCGTTGAGGCGTTGCTCCCCGTGCTGAAACCATGGGCGGAAAGGAAGCATGGGTCGCTCACGTACATCTGGTGCAGATCATCAGTGGTCACGGCTGCTTTGGCCGTTATCTGCACCGGATTGGGCGTGAGCCGACCGCTGAGTGTCACCACTGTGGCGCTGCGGAGGACTCGGCACAGCACACTCTCGAAGAGTGCGCTGCCTTTTCCTCGCAGCGCAACAGTCTGGTTTTGAGTATTGGCCCTGACCTTCCTCTCCCATCTCTGATGTCCAAGATGGTCGAGAGTAAGGAGGCCTGGAATGCAGCAAACTCCTTCTGTGTGGAGGTCATCACACAGAAGGAGGTGGCAGAACAGGCCAGAGAAGAGGACCCAGCGGCAAATCCCTGCCGCCGCAGAAGAACGGGGCGGAGGAGGCGGCAATTCGCCCGCCTTCTTCCTCCTGACGGTGACCAGCGGGACCCGGGCCTGGGAAGCCCGAGTCCTGCATTGCACAGGTCACCGCCAGTCGTCGATGCTCCTAATGCTCAGGAGCATCGCCGGCCTCCCCATTCCAGGGAGGTGAGAGGGACTCGCCGTAGGCGAGCAAACGCTGACGAAGCTATGGAAGTGTCCGAAGGGGTTCCCATGGGCCATGTCCGGCGACGGGACGTTCCTCCCCGGCGTATCCTCATCGTCTGATGACGGGGGGGATGCGGCGGTGATGGGCGTTCTTGTGCCAAGGCGTTTATGAGGGAGCATCGTTGGGTTTTATTCGGTAGGCCGCGGTTTCTGGCTGGCACTCTGCCCCCAGTGGCCGCGGAGAGTCCGACATAACCTCACGTTTTCCCAAGCGCGAGGTATGCGTCATGCATTTCCCAACGTAAAATGGTTGGAATGCGGGGTGAAGGGGGGGGGGGGGGTATATCTTCACCATTGCTGTTCAATCATTATGTAAACGGACTCATCGATGCACCCAGCAGCACCAAGGTAGGCTGTTCAGTTGACGGACACATGATCAATAGTATAAGTTATGCTGATGACATGGTGTTGCTGAGTCCATCGGTGGGTGCGTTGCGTAGGCTTTTGGCTGTTTGTGAGGCATACGCCGCCGAGCATGGTCTTCTTTATAACACCAAAAAGAGCGAGTTGGTGGTGTTCCGTGTCAGAAATAAAAAACCCTCGATGGTACTGCCTGTGAATCTCCTCGGTGAGCCGTTAAGTAGAGTGTCTGAATTTAAATATTTAGGACACGTTGTGAATGAAGATCTCACAGATATAATCTTTCATTTACTACGATGTAATCATATCGACGTTCCGGTGAACAACGGGAAATATTTTTTTCCTATGGTACACCCAGGTGAACTACGCAGGTGGCCTACGGGCAACAAAGGATAGTGGTGATATTTAGAGAGAGCGGTCATTGGCGGTCCGATGCAATATGATTGCACGCAGGTTTGCTAGGTGTACGAGTGACGTCAAGATCGCCTTATTTAAGGCCCACTGTCAAACCTACACCTGCAGCTTGTGGATTGATTATACGCAGAAGACCTATAATGCACTTCGCGTGCAATATCATAATGCCTTCAGGAAGCTGATGGGCCTTCCCAGATACTGCAGCGAATCAGCTATGTTTGCTAAAGCTGGTGTTGATGGTTTTCACAGCATCATAAGAAAACGGATAGCTTCCATAATGCGCAGATCTCGGGAGAGCTCAAACGGAGTCCTGGAGGTATGGAAGGACAAACTTTACTGTCCCCTTCGTATGCATTGGACTACGACGCATATGGGCGGAACACTCAAGTTTACTAACATAGGATTAAGGAACTTACTAACAAATTTATATGGATTTTTTGAAAGTCTGAAATAAATTTTATTATTATTATTATTTGTATACTCCATAGAAGTTACCGCCTGCGTAATTAATATTAATTTAACAAATTAAATTATTCTATTGATTTAAACATTCTAAATAGTTAGAATAATGCAACAAAATTGCATTCTAAATAGTTAGAATAATGCAACAAAATTGTTTTAAATAAACTAGATCCACAGAAGCTGTTACAAATTACTTTAAAACTGGAGATTTTATTTTGAAACTTGAAAGTATACAAAATAAGGAGTCGCCCCACGCGAGTGTCACTCTTGCGATTTTGGAGAGTGGATATGGGTATGTCATGAGGAAACAAGTTCTTTCTGCTCTTTATCGCTGTGGTACCGTTGACTACCAAGATTTCAGATGCAAAAACAAATGAAAGTCGCTGGAGCGGACGCGGAGGATGGTCAAAAACGTCCCAGCCAAATCCCTCTCTATAATTCAATGTCTTTTTGCCACATTCGCAGTGTGTAGTCGGGCATTGTCACGAATGACAACCACGCTTTTTGTAAACGTTCCTGGACGTTTGCTATGTATTATGCGGTGCAGTTATTCTATACCTCGATTTGACGATGAATGTCAATTGTTTGAAATTCAGAAAACGAAGCGCTGATCGAATTCAACAAGCGGCGGGATTTTTAACCGACTCAGCCATCCATTACAAACGAGCACTATGAAGTGCAGAGCGCCAGGCCTCCGTCACTACGCGCTTAGGTATAAGATAAGTATCTACCGTGTCGAAACACACTGTGAGTGCAAAAGCAGCGGGGCTGCCGCGCTTTTGGGATTTATGCATATTGACAGTGTATAGCAACGTTGCACGCGCTTTATTGCGCGCGCTTAATTATTTACCATCAGCAACAACCCTATCGCTAGAACTCGTAGCGAAATGAGGCTTCAGAATTACTAATAATATTCGCTAACGCGTGGCGTTAAGGTGTAATTGAGCTTGGATGCTTAAGAGGACTGTGAAGTGCCAATTCATGGCTCGAGTATGCACTTTTAAAAATGCAACGCAAGTGCCTACATTTCTTATTGAAATATTGTTTCGGGCGATAATTGTTTAACACCCCTAAGACTTTACGAAATTAGACAGTGTTGGTCTCATTAGATTCAGTATACCTTAATCTATGTTTGTACGTTTTGCTTTTTTTGTAATTCAGAATAATTTAGTCAAAAAAGATAAAAATGCTCAAGGTAGTTTTTAAGTCTAAAATATGGATATTTAGATGCTAATAATTTATATTCTGAGCAAAATTACTTCAAAATCAAAACATACAAACCTAGATCTTCATTATATCTACATTTCCAAAAATTATGAAAATTGGACTATGTAAAGAGGGAGAAAAGCGTTATCGCTTTTTGTATGAAAATTTACAGCTTCACAATCCTCTTAAGGTTAATGTTATTTAAAATGTCGGCTTTTATCAAGATCCAAGAAATGCAAATTCTGTTCAACAAAAAACTTAAACTGGTGTCATTATGTACTGCTTGACACAGAGAACTGCTGATCATGCGCGGAACTGTTATCGCAGTGCTGCCGCGAAAATAATGGAAACAGAGCTTACTTTCCAAACATACCATGTAATACTCCATATTTAAATGTTGAAATTAATAATCAAAATTTTTCTCACCTCTAAGATTTGGTGAGCTTTGGAAAAGTCGTTGTTATAAAGGGCCAGTGCCACCAAACAATTGGGTTGCGCCAGCATTATGGAGATGAAGTCTATACTGCTGTTTTTAGCGCAGACAAAAACTGGATAAAAGAAAACAAACTAAAATTACTCTTAATACTACTGTGACAATCATTTTTGATTAATGTGAAAAAGTTATACGGCCATATTAATAAAAATTTTACTCCTTGGATCGTCTTCGGATTAGTTACTCCGTATTTTGTCTTGTTTTGACATATGACAGCCGACATGTGCGGAAACAAGACAAAATACAGAGTAACTAATCAGATGATGATCCAAGGAGTAAAATTTTTATTTATAAGGCCGCTAGTGTTTACTCTCACAGGGACTTGCATATCACTCATTAAATTAATGCTAAATGTGTTTACACAATCATTTGTTTGAAATTGACAGATACAGAATAGAAGGCGATTAGCGTTAATTGTATGTGGTGAGTGTTGTGTAAGTCGGCCTTTGTTATAATTATGGCACTTAAAGATATGGTACAGTCGGCCTCAAAAGTAGATAAACATTATAGTATCATGCCACACCAACTATTAACAGTGCAATATAGGTGCAACCATACCAAATAAAAGGTATAGTTGTTGTGACATGGTACTAAAATGTCCATCTACTTCTGAGGCCGACCGTACGTGTGTTGAATATCATCAATTGTTTTCACATAATAAATAATATAATTTACGATTTTATGATACTTGAAACTATTGCCTTTAAGCGAAGTCTAGATATGATTCATTTACCCAATCCAATCATCGTATTCGTACCGCCCACGCGCATCATCTTCGCCAATGTAGACGGCAAATAATACATATTTAGATCTGGCTTATAGGCGATCATTATCAGCGGTACAGATACTATGATCGGATCAGGCAAATGATAATATCTATACTATATAAAGCTGGATTATCTATCTATAATATATAAAACTCGATCGGAGCAACAAAAGTTAACAATGATGGGTCGATTCCATTTAGATTTATATCTAAATGCGCTTAAAAAAAACATCCTATAGCACACTCTATATAATGTAGGTAACATTAAAGAAAACAACTAAAATAAAACACATACCATCTTCATTGGCAGATACGGTAGATGCTATCATCACATGTTCGTCAGTTTTTGAACTATTGTGTTTCTTTTTACTTTTAAACTTTTTCCTTAAAGTTTTTGTGTCATTCCCTCGCTCGTCTTCTTCACTGCTTCCATTGACCTCAACATAATCTAAACATAGCTTCAACTGTAACGGATTCGCCTCCGGAGATAACGTTGAAACCAGCTGTAGTTTCCATATTGAATGATTGACTGCCTTTACCAAATTTTGGTATCGGGCTGTCAAAGTCTGATCGATTTCATGTATATTATTACTATTACCGTCAATTTTTTCTAAGCACAATTTCAAGACATTTAGAATGATTTGAGCTGTATATGAGCTGCACATGAAGCCGACATTATTGCTATTGTTACATTTTCGACTATTGGTTTGTTTTTTTGAATAAAAATATGAACATTCAGAGTGTGTACCGCAAGGAAATTCTTGCCCATGCTCATGGCAAGAAAAATATTCATATCTCAGAAAAATGCATGAGAAAATATTTTCAATTATTTCCACACAGTACTGCAAAGGTTTTATACAAAGAATTAACTTTGTGATGTCATCGAGACATGAAATGTTTTCCTGTGAATCGTCTGCGCTGTCAGACGTATTTAATATTGTGTCTATTATTTTCGTTATAGCACAATAACTATTATACGTCAAAATATCCCAATTAACATATGGTTCTGCGACTGTTTTATCTTCATTTTTGCTACTCAAAGTTAGTAAGTCATTTGTAAGATCATTATTTGATTTCAGAAGCTTTGAAACTTTATATCTATCAACCTTAGACAGTCTACATACCTGTGAGACTATAGTCAAGGCACTCTGTGATAAAATCTGACTGAAAACAGATGTGGTCATTATCTTGCAATTATTATCCAAACAAAATTTTATGACTGTTAGCTCTCGTTTGATTTCAATCAAATAAAACTTCAACTGTTCATCCGTTGTATTATATGTATCAAGGATTGAATAAAGATTACTTAATTGATGAACCAATGATTTCAAATCGTATGTTTCACTACTGTTGGTTAAGTCAATAAGTACCATAATGAGTATTTGTTTGGTAAAATTATTAATTTTAAAAGTAATATTGTCCATATCATGCAACTGTTGTTTGTAAACTTCAGCAGCTTTCAGCAGCCAGTGTGTTTTATCCTGGTAACATAGATCGAGCATGTATTCTGGTGTTAGCTTGAACTCTTTTTGGGGTTCATTCTTTTGCATAGCTTCAGAGGCAATATATATTAAATTAGGAATATCATGTGGAATAAGCGACAGTAAGATTTGCTTTCGATATTGTCTGAATGAATCTTCTGATAATGGTATTAGGATTTCTTTTGTAAATTGTTTTAAATAGTTGTCATTCCATCTAGTTAATGATATCAATGTGATTATATTGTCTGTAAAGCTTTTTTCAGAAAATTCTCCCTTTATCACATCCAAGTAAATCGTTTGTATTTTATTACTTATAACATCCTTTTGGGATGTTTCTTGGATATAAGTGACAATAATGTTAGTAGTAACCGGATTATTTCTCATGCTTCTTTGTAAATACTCAAATGCCTCGTTTGACAGCTGTGTTTGCTGATTTTCCGTAGACTCTTCATTGTTGCTATAAAGGTTGAGTATTTCCTGAAAACAGAACATTAAATACACACAAAACAACACATTAAATACTAAAAATCACAGTTATGGTTATAATCTAAAAACCATCAAATTTAGATAATTATAATCATGTGGACAAGTGGTTTAACTAACATAGTGTAATTCATACTAGCAAACTTTGAATTTGATCTTTTAAGTTTATTAAGAAGTGAATTTTTAAACTCAAGAGATGAATGTTTATACTTCAGAAATAAGATTCAAAGAAAGAAATGCATCAATATCGTAAAACACAGGGATATTAATTTTCTACATTTTATCAAGTTCGATTTCCGGTTCTGACAGGTGATGATTTTTGAAGGCTTAAAATCTCTTTTCATAATTAACTTAATAAAAAAAGAAAAACATAGGAACATGCTTATAGTAGCCATTGATTTTATTAGGTTTTTCCGGTTGATCGTCAGCTTGCGCGGTCGTGTTTTGTTTTTCGCGAAGGAAAAATATTTGTAAAATTCATTAATTTTAGTTCATTTCATGTGGTTTATTAGTGTTATATAGGAATTTTATTTGGTGTAAATTAGTAGTGGTATCAGATTTAGATTTTAGTACCTATTAGGTAAATGTATTCATCTGTCTTATTTTTAGTATGTAGTTGTGTCAATGGCTGCTACTTCAGGAGGCATGGAGCCCTCGGATAGAGGTGCTGTGTGTGCGATGGATGAGGATGGCATTCCTTCACCTGGTAGCTTTGTATCGGTGGAGGATGATGCATCCTCGTCCGTTAGTAGCGACAGCAAGGTTATTGTGTCTTGCCACGATTTTTCAGTAGCATAACCTAAAAAACGCAAGTCGTCCAGTAAGCGTAAACGTCATGACGTGAAGAGGTCTCAGTTATCTCAAAATAGTCATGAGAAAACTATGGAATTGAGTTTGATCCAATCATCTGAGCAAATTCCTTTGGGACAGGTTTCAAACACTAATCCTTCGTTAACAGATGCTTTTCCGCTAGGACAGACCTTAAAAACAAAAATGCATGAAGGGATGGGTTTGTCTGGTGTTACAGACTCTCTCGTTTCATCTGAACGCTCCTTGCCTCAAACAGTGTCGGCGCCGCTCCAGTCTCCTTCAGGTAGACAGGAGTATTTTCACTGTGACAAGGGTCCATATGTTATTCATGTACAAAAAATAATAAATGGTGACACACCTGCTTCTTACCTCCACCCTGTTACCTTTGGTCGTTTTTTGGAGAAAAATAAGTTTGCTGGCATTGTTAATGGCAGTATTAAGAGTATTGGAAGAAACAGAATAACTTTGACGTTCTCTAGTGCTGCATTGGCAAATGATTTTATTACAAGTAGCTTAATTCAAAATTCTGTTTTGAAAGCTTTTATTCCATCATTTAGTATCCTTCGTCTTGGGATTGTAAAGGGCATCCCTGTTGACTGGAGTGAGGAAGAAATAATAGAAAATGTCAAGGTTCCAGAAGGCTGTGGCCCAGTCATTAAGGTTAGAAGGCTTAACTATAAGGTGTCTGTAGAGGGATCTGTAGTGTGGAAGCCGTCCCAATCATGCGTGCTATCATTTGATGGTCAATTTCTTCCTCCGAGGATCTTCCTTTGTTAGAACTCTATGGTAGTTGAGAAGTACTATTACCCATCGGTACAGTGTTTCAACTGTTGTAGGTTTGGTCATGTCGTTTCCAACTGTAGGTCCAAGCAGAGATGTTATAAGTGTGGTGGTGAGGGCCATGCAGGCAATTCTTGTGATGTTGAGAAAGTTAATGCTGTATGTATTTCATGTTCAGGCTCCCGTTTTGCTACAGATAAAGTTTGCCCAGAGTATGCTAGGCAGAGGAACATTAAAATTTCAATGGCTGACAAAAATATTTCATATACTGAAGCCTCAAGCCTACATGCCCCTGTAGCCAAGAGTTACAGGGATGTATTAAGCTCTTCCATCGCTCCTGTTCCATTATCATTAAAATACTTATTCATATAAAAAAACAAGTTATGTACAACGTAAACCATCTCCTGTACCTCGTTTTGGGTATAACAGGGTTGAGCATAACAACCTTGTGAGACCCCCAGTTCTTCCGTCTGCAAAGGTTACTATCCCTTCTCCTGACCTTTCTCTTTTTTTATCATCTCTCTCTGAAATTATTCAGTCCTTAACATCTCTCTTAAAGATCTTTACTTCACCGTCCAACGCTGCCTTTAACTTCTCCCCTGTTCAACTTTCTCAAAATGGCTGTAGCAATCCAGTGGAATTGGCAGAGTGTGCAGGCCAAGAAAATTGATTTTCTTAATATCTTGCAAAAGTATTCACCCCTTGTGGTTGCCATCTCTGAAAGTAGATTAAAGCCAGGTTCTCTCTTTAGGGTTCCTGGCTATCTGTGTTTCAGGGATGCCAATCCCGATGGCTATGGTGGTACTGCCATTTTATAAATTCCTCATTGTCTTGTATACGGTTGGACATAGATTCACCTGATGATTTTTCCATTGTTAGTGTCAAAGTCAAAAACATTAACATTTTATCATTGTATATACCTCATCCTTCTACTTCTGTTATAAACCATGTGTGAAAAATTTTATCAGGAATACAAGGTCCTGTTATTATAATGGGTGATTTTAATATTCACCATCCAGCATGGGGTTGTGAAAAGCGTGACACCCTAGCTGAAATTTTTTTCGAATTGATGGATACATTTAATTTATGTCTTTTAAATGATGGTATTCCAACTCGTCGCACTAGGCCTTATGAGAGGATTAGTGCAGTGGACCTGTCGTTTGCATCTGCAAGTTTGATCCCATCTATGACGTGGCAGGTATGTAACAGTACATATGGCAGTGATCATTTCCCCATTTTTATAGACTTGCCTTTTTCTAGACCAGACCACAGAATAGTCAAGCCACTTTTAAAATATAATCTATCCAATGACTCAAATTAGAATAACTTCAAAGAGCTAATGGAATCATTTGCAGAATCTCTTCCTCCTCTGTCTACAACAAATATTGATAATTGTTTTAAATCCTTCATGGATACTATTAGTAGTGCTGCTGACCAGTCTTTTCCTGTTAAGTCATTCTCATATAAAAAACCTTCGCCTCCATGGTGGGATGAGGAGTGAGGAATAGGAAATTGGCTGAACGCTCATATAAACATAATATGACAGAAGAAAACTTTTCAGCCTTACAATCTTTAATGACACGTACAAAAAACCTTCTTCATTCCAAAAAGAGAGAAGGCTGGAAGTCATTCTGTGAATCAATATCCCCAGAAGTACGACCCTCTGTAGTTTGGGAAAAAAATAGATTATTCCGTGGGTCATTTAAGAATCCATCCCCTGCCTGTCCTACAGATTCCGCTTGGTCATTTGTTCCAAATTTTTGTGATATTTTTCCAATATCTCCTACGGGTAGTGATACATTTGATCCGTTTATTATGGATGAGTTGCAGTTGATTTTACCTCACTTGAAGGACTCTTCTCCAGGGTTAGATGGTTTCCTATATTCCTTCTTGGTGAGGTCTGGCCAGGTCTGTCTAGAATATTTTTTAACAGCTTGTGAATAAATGTGTGGACGTAGGTTTCATCCCTGATTCCCTAAAGTCCCAAATTATCATTCCTATTCTCAAACCAGGAAAGGATACCGCAAGCGTCGATAGTTATCGGCCAATTGCCATGTCTTCTGTCCTCTCTAAAGTAGCTGAACATCTCATAAAGAATAGGTTAGAGTGGTTTATAGAGAGTAATGGAATTCTCCCAGATTGTCAATATGGGTTCCGTAAAGGCAAAAGTACTCTGGACAATCTTGCTATTTTTGTCACGGATACGAGATTGTCCTTTTCTCGTAATGAGTCAAATGTTGCAGTTTTTTTTGGATGTGTCTGCTGCATATGACAGTGTCTGTCTGTCTATTTTACAATCGAAGTTGGTTCAATTAAAGGTACATCCAAAGATTATTAACTTTATTCTAATTTTATTCTCGGGACGACATATTTATCTGAGGGTAGATGGTGAGCTGACATCATCTAGGATCTTATTCAAAGGCTTACCTCAAGGCTCGGTCCTTAGTCCCTTATTGTTTAATTTGTACACTTTTGATCTGTATAATTCTGTTTCCCCTTTTTGTAGGGTTTTGCAATGTGCAGATGATATTGTCCTATACTCATCAAACAAAAGTATAGAAGTTGCTTCTGGTGATGTGTCGGAGGGTATTGACTCTCTGGTAAGGTGGTTGAAGGTAAATGGCTTAACTCTGTGTCCCAAAAAAAGTTCAATTGTGATTTTTACTAGAAAACGTCTTAGACCTCGTATAGATATTTTTGTTGACAGATTTAGGATCCCTGTTAGTAATGAAATAAAGTTCTTAGGGGTAATTTTGGATTCGAAACTTTCTTTTGTTTCTCATTTAGAGTATGTAGTAGTTAAGTGTGAAAAAATATTTAATTTGTTGAGGTGTCTGGCGGGGGTATGGTGAGGTGCACATCCCTTCTATTTAAAACTGTTGTACAATGCTGTCACTCGCAGTATTCTGGACTACGGGTCTTTTTTGTTTGAACCAGCATCTCGAAAGCTTTTACTTAAATTAGATGGCATCCAGGCACGAGCCTTGAGAATTATCTGTGGTGCAATGCGTTCATCTCCAATTAATGCGCTGCAAACTGAATGTGTTGACCCACCTCTTGAATTCAAGCGGCAATTTTTGGCAGACAAGTTTTTGTACAGGGTTTTTCAATTTAGGTGTCATCCTCTTTTGCCTAAGCTACAGTTACTTGCGCGGTTCACTATCTCTGGATCATTCTGGGCTCATAAAAAGACTTCTTGCTTGGTCAGGAGTTATCAGCGCTTGCAAGATATAAAATATCCAGTGAGCAGGATGAATAAAATTCCTGTGTTTGAATTTCATTTTGATGTCCTTTTGTTTAAGTCGGCTGTTTGTCTAAATCTAGGTCTGGTAAAAGGAGATGTTTTGACTTCTAAGCATTTCCTTCGGCTGAAAGATCAATTCTGGACAGGATGGAATTATGTGTATTTTGATGCATCAAAAGAATCTTTAATGTGGGTCGTCGTGGGTGTTGGCGTATATCATGAGAATAGGCTAGAAATTTTTTTTTTGCTTTAATTAAAACTCATTCATATAATAAACAGAAAGAAAAAAACGGTTTTCGAATAACTATAAAAACAACCAAGATATAAGGTATTAAAGATTTTTCTCCATCTCTTTCTAGCGGCAACGGCAATTTGCAAGGAGTTTATATGGCCGTACTTAACAATGACGTCACGTTTGATGTCGGATCTCTCTGTCTAATCGCCTTCAAATTAACAACTTAAAATGCTTGTATCTAATGTATTTCTAAGCCGATTTTAATTCTAATTTCACAGGACTGCGTCTTTTGCCATGGTATTTTAATATTTAAGGGCCCATGGCGCGAAAAATAGCAAAAAGGCCGTTGGCGTTTTTGATATTTTACGTTAACGTTCCAGTTAACTGACCGGGAAAAAATAAATTTAAATTCTTAAATTATGTATCTACACAAACACCGTCACCATTTTTCAAATTTACATACCATTTCGTTAAAAAATAGCATCAATTTTACTTAAAATTTAGGTTACACCCACATACCGTTCGTGATTTTTAGCTTCATTAATTAACCCTATTATATTTTAGTTTAACAAATATATAGAACAAAGTTAAGCAAAATACTGACACCGTGGTATTTTTCTAAATTATCGTACATTGATTTTTATTTGAATTTTTTAACATACATTTATCGATGTTCTTACAAATACTTGGCTCGGGCGCGTCGAAATTCAGTGTGCAATCAAGACTCGAAGTGAGAGCACGTCGCTTTGAGCTAGCTCCCGGTCGCGTAATTATTTGTGTATGTATACGACGCGAAGTCCTACGGAGTAATCGGAGAAGTTGATAACTAACAATTTTGTTATTTGTGGCTGCTGTACGAAAAACCTTCAACCTTTTTACAAGCTTTTATTTATCTTTTGCATGTTCGGGTCTAATCTTGCGAGTTAAAATCTGACTCACTTCCCGGTTTCCGATTAAGCTGAAATTTTGCATGCATATGTATAAATATATTATGATGACGACATGGAGCTGATCTGATGTTGGAGCTGAAGGGTGGCCATAGGAACTCCGCAATAAAACGACATAGCCCCATCGAGTTTGAGCTCGTTTGATTCGTATTGACGAGAACTTTGATCCTATATGGTAACCAGGGTCTGATGCTGGATCTGGAAGTTTGCCATAGGAACTCCGCAATCAAACAATGCAACCCCATCGAGTTTGGGCTCGTTTGATTCATATTGACGAGTACTTTGGACCTATGTGGTAACCAGGGTTTGATGCTGGAGCTGGAAGGTACCCATAGGAACTCCGCAATAAAAGGACACAACCCCATCGAGTTTGGGCTCGTTTGATTCGTATTGACGAGTACTTTGGACCTATGTGGTAACCAGGGTCTGATGCTGGAGCTGGAAGGTGGCCATAGGAACTCCGCAATCAAACAACGCAACCCCATCGAGTTTGGACTCGTTTGATTCGTATTGACGAGTACTTTGGACCTATGTGGTAACCAAGGTCTGATGCTGGAGCTGAAAGGTAGCCAAAGGAACTCCGCAATAAAAGGACACAACCCCATCGAGTTTGGGCTCGTTTGATTCGTATTGACGAGTACTTTGGAGCTATGTGGTAACCAGGGTCTGATGCTGGAGCTGGAAGGTGGCCATAGGAACTCCGCAATCAAACAACTCAACCCCATCGAGTATGGGCTCGTTTGATTCGTATTGACGAGTACTTTGGTCCTATGTGGTAACCAGGGTCTGATGCTGGAGCTGG
This sequence comes from Schoenobius gigantellus, assembly GCA_963935595.1. Classification (NCBI taxonomy): domain Eukaryota; kingdom Metazoa; phylum Arthropoda; class Insecta; order Lepidoptera; family Crambidae; genus Schoenobius; species Schoenobius gigantellus. The sequence goes on along the minus strand of OZ012557.1, from coordinate 19,160,296 downwards.
AAGGTAGCCAAAGGAACTCCGCAATAAAACGACAGAACCCCGTCGAGTTTGGGCTCGTTTGATTCGTATTAACGAGTACTTTGGTCCTATATGGTAACCAGGGTCTGACCCTGGAACTGGAAGGTGGCCATAAGAACTCCGCAATCAAACAACGCAACCCCATCGAGTTTGGACTCGTTTGATTCGTATTGACGAGTACCTTGGACCTATGTGGTAACCAGGGTCTGATGCTGGAGCTGGAAGGTAGTCATAGGAACTCCGCAATAAAAGGACACAACCCCATCGCGTTTGGGCTCGTTTGATTCGTATTGACGAGTACTTTGGACCTATGTGGTAACCAGGGTCTGATGCTGGAGCTGGAAGGTGGCCATAGGAACTCCGCAATAAAACGACAGAACCCCGACGAGTTTGGGCTCGTTTGATTCGTATTAACGAGTACTTTGGTCCTATATGGTAACCAGGGTCTGATCCTGGAACTGGAAGGTGGCCATAAGAACTCAGCAATCAAACAACGCAACCCCATCGAGTTTGGACTCGTTTGATTCGTATTGACGAGTACCTTGGACCTATGTGGTAACCAGGGTCTGATGCTGGAGCTGGAAGGTAGCCATAGGAACTCCGCAATAAAAGGACACAACCCCATCGAGTTTGGGCTCGTTTGATTCGTATTGACGAGTACTTCGGTCCTATATGGTAACCAGGGTCTGATGCTGAAGTTGGAAGGTGGCCAAAGGAACTCCGAAATAAAACGACGCAACCCCATCGAGTTTGGGCTTGCTTGATTCGTATTGACGAGTACTTTGGACCTATGTGGTAACCAGGGTCTGATGCTGGAGCTGGAAGGTAGCCATAGGAACTCCGCAATCAAACAACGCAACCCCATCGAGTTTGGACTCGTTTAATTCGTATTGACGAGTACTTTGGTCCTATGTGGTAACCAAGGTCTGATGCTGGAGCTGAAAGGTAGCCAAAGGAACTCCGCAATAAAACGACAGAACCCCGACGAGTTTGGGCTCGTTTGATTCGTATTAACGAGTACTTTGGTCCTATATGGTAACCAGGGTCTGATCCTGGAACTGGAAGGTGGCCATAAGAACTCAGCAATCAAACAACGCAACCCCATCGAGTTTGGACTCGTTTGATTCGTATTGACGAGTACCTTGGACCTATGTGGTAACCAGGGTCTGATGCTGGAGCTGGAAGGTAGCCATAGGAACTCCGCAATAAAAGGACACAACCCCATCGAGTTTGGGCTCGTTTGATTCGTATTGACGAGTACTTTGGTCCTATATGGTAACCAGGGTCTGATGCTGAAGTTGGAAGGTGGCCAAAGGAACTCCGAAATAAAACGACGCAACCCCATCGAGTTTGGGCTTGCTTGATTCGTATTGACGAGTACTTTGGACCTATGTGGTAACCAGGGTCTGATGCTGGAGCTGGAAGGTAGCCATAGGAACTCCGCAATAAAAGGACACAATCCCATCGAGTTTGGGCTCGTTTGATTCGTATTGACGAGTACTTTGGTCCTATATGGTAACCAGGGTCTGATGCTGAAGTTGGAAGGTGGCCAAAGGAACTCCGAAATAAAACGACGCAACCCCATCGAGTTTGGGCTTGCTTGATTCGTATTGACGAGTACTTTGGTCCTATATGATTTTTCTTGATGAGCACTTTGAGCCTAGCCTAGATAATATCCTTACGCAAACCCATCAATTTCTTTTGTGCGACCTTCCCCAATTTAGGTGTCAAATGAAAGAGCTTGAATTGTAGAATGAATTGTAGAATATAGTATATTCTGAAAGACAATCTAATCCAAGATGGCCGCCGTCACAAATTGACAGATTATTTTTATGTACAATCCCCACAATATGGGCCTGTATATAGGGTATCAAATGAAAGTTCGTAAAATACAGTACACCATGAAAAAAACTAAAACAAGATGGCCGCTATCACAAAAGATTTTTTAAAACAAGCTTTTATTTTAATGCCCTAAAAAAAGAAAATAAACTTTAATTTATTTTTTTATTACAATCTAGCGAATGGCTTCAATGCACTAAAAAGTGCGTTGAGCACAAGAAAATATTCATTTCATATTTGTTTATTACTAAATTATTATATGTCTATTATATAAAATAATTGTAGATACAACTAACAATAAAGTACTCGGTAGTCATTAAAATATTTCGTATTATTTGAGCAATTAGTTTAAAAAAAGTTTTTTTAAAAACAAGCTTATATTATAATGCCTTAAAAGAGGAAAATAAACTTTAATTTAATACAAGATATATTTTCTTATAAAAATATAAAAGCTTGTCCCGAGAATTAGGATAAACAATAAAACAATTTAACTTGATTATTATATTTATTTTTTTGTAATAAATAACGTTTTGTACAGCATTGTTATACACACATGACAATGCTGTGCAGTCCTGAAATTTAAATGCATATATGATCCCTTTTTTGAAAAACTCGAATCCGTTATAACTGCTGCCTCACGGAAACTCGGTGTCCTGAACAAGGTGTGTAGGTATTTTGCGCCGGACCAACTATGCCTGTTGTATAAAACTCAGGTTAGGTCTTGCGTGGAATATTGCTCGCACTACGGCTCCGCTCAGTACCTCCTCGATGCTCTGGACAGATTGCAGCGTCGCGCTATTCGAATAATTGGCGATGTAGAGGCAACTAACACCCTCGAGCCTCTACAACTTCGTCGTGACATCGCCTCTCTTAGCGCTTTTTACCGAATGTTCCACGGGGAATGCTCTGAAGAGCTCTTTAACCTTATCCCTCCCTCTCCATTCCTTAACAGAAAAACGAGTAAGGGTCTACGGAGTCATCCTTACACTGTATCCTCCTTTTCACACCGTACCAAGAAATTCCAAGATTCCTTCTTCTTTTTTTTTATTGCTACTATGTTGGCAAAAAAGCAAACTGCCTACCTGATGGTAAGTGGTAACAGTCACCTATAATACATGTGGCTCCTGTGACATTCGCAGTAAAACTGCAACCCCCACAAAGGCCACAGTACGTTGCCAACTTGTGACTTAAGATGTAAAGTCACGGTACCCAGTAATTTCAGTGCCATATCTTACCCTTCAAACCGGAACACAGCAATGCAAGCACTGCTGCTTTGCGGCAGAAATAGGTAAGACGGAGGTACCCAAGCACACGACCTGGGTACAGAGTCCCCCTCCGGTAAGTCTTCTGTCGTTCATCCCACACTTGGAATTCTCTACCTGCGCACGTGTTTCCTCCATCCTACAACATGGGTTCCTTCAAAAGAGGTGTGAAAAACATCTTTTAGGCCGGCAAGGGGCGGGCAGGTTGGATAGTGGATGTCCTCCCTCCTCTATCTGTCAACTCATTTGGGCCTCTTTCACCGCGGGACATCAGGCGGGAGGAGGTCATTTGCCAGACCCTCCATAAAAAAAACTGTTTAAGTACCTTGCCCGTATGTATTTACTTGGTAAGCCTTAAATAAATAAATATTGGTAATTCTATGAAAAAAATATTTGTTTTTTATAAAATAGGTAAATCTTGCGACAAGCTTTTATATTTTATTAAAAACTAGCTGTGCCGGCGAACTACGTTTCGCCATAATAACGGCGAACTTACGTTTCGCCATAATAAAAAATAGTTTACGACTTATTCTCAGACCTACTGAATATACACAAAAAAAATCATAAAGATCGGTCAAGCCGTTTCGGAGGAGTTTGGTAACAAACACTGTGACACGAGAATTTTATATATTAGATGTATCATGTAATAAATTAAAATTTATTTTAGTCTTATTAGGGCTTTAAAATAAAATCCTAGTGTGGGGTGACGTTTTTTTTTTAAATCTTTTTACTATTAATTTAAATTTTATCATTTTGTAACCGCATGGCCGCCATTACGAAACTCGACCAAAGTACTCGTCATTACGAAACAAACGAGCCCAAACTCGATGGGCTTGTGTCGTTTTATTGCGGAGTTCCTATGGTCACCTTCCAGTTCCAGCATCACACCCTGGTTACCATATAAGATCAAAGTACTCGTCAATACGAATCAAACGAGCCCAAACTCGATGGGGTTGTGTCGTTTTATTGCGGAGGTCCTATGGCCACCTTCCAGCTCCAGCATCAAACCCTGGTTACCATATAGAACCAAAGTCCTCGTCATTACGAATCAAACGAGCCCAAACTCGATAGGGTTATGTCGTTTTATGGCGGAGGTCCTATGGCCACCTCCCAGCTCCAGCATCAGACCCTGGTTAACATATAGGACCAAAGTACTCGTCAATATGAATCAAACGAGCCCAAACTCGATAGGATTATGTCGTTTTATTGCGGAGGTCCTATGACCACCTTCCAGCTCCAGCATCAGACCCTGGTTACCATATAGGACCAAAGTACTCGTCATTACGAATCAAACGAGCCCAAACTCGATAGGGTTATGTCGTTTTATGGCGGAGGTCCTATGGCCACCTCCCAGCTCCAGCATCAGACCCTGGTTAACATATAGGACCAAAGTACTCGTTAATATGAATCAAACGAGCCCAAATTCGATAGGGTTGCGTCGTTTTATTGCGGAGTTCCTATGGCCACCTTCCAACTCCAGCATCAGACCCTGGTTACCATATAGGACCAAAGTACTCGTCAATACGAATCAAACGAGCCTAAACTCGATGGGGTTGTGTCGTTTTATTGCGGAGTTCCTATGGCTACCTTCCAGCTCCAGCATCAAACCCTGGTTACCACATAGGACCAAAGTACTGGTCAATACGAATCAAACTAGCCCAAACTCGATGGGGTTGTGTCGTTTTATTGAAGAGTGCCTGTGGCCACCTTTCAGCTCCAGCATCAGATCCTGGTTAGCATATAGGATCAAAGTACTCGTCAATCCGAATCAAACGAGCCTAAACTCGATGGGGTTGCGTCGTTTTATTACGGAGTTCCTATGGCCACCGTCCAGTTCCTTCATCAGATCAGCTCCATGTTATCATAATATTGCATTGTCACGATATACATATTATTATGTGCAAAATTTCAGCCCAATCGAAAACCGAGAAGTGGTCAAATCTACATTATATATACAGTGCAAGCTAAATAAAAGCTTGTAAAAATAAAAGTTGATTAAACACATCCCTGTATTTACTATAGTATAACACAGTAAATAATAAACACCTATTAAATTCAAAATTAAAGCAGCGATTAGACTTCACGATCCATCGGGTGTTAGGGCGTCGCATCGGGAGCTAGGGCAGTTAGAGCGTTCTGATCACACTGCACTAGATCGCCTCCCTAACTCAGTAGGCAACCGAACGTGGTGTTGGAAGGATGGCTCCTGCACTCTCCAAATATGAAAAAAATGGTATCGCCCTTGTCGCAACTGCGGGTGTAAATGTGAAAAAATAAAATAAAAAGAGAATCACTGTGTGCTTTTATAAAACTACGATGCAAGTGACACTTTTTTTTGTATGGTAGGCATTTAACTGAAAATTATTCGATTAAAAATCGCTTTTTTATTCTTAACATAACTCTTTTTCTTCTGAAAACAAAATTATAAATAAAAAACAAGTAATTCATAAAAAATAATAATAAAATAACAAATTATTAAAATAAACAAAAAAAATAACAAATTTATGAAAAAATAACGCTCTACACCAGGATCCCTGCCATACAGATTTAAAGTCGAAGATGCATAGACCAATCCTGACCTATATGAGTCTCATGTTTTTGTGTAATGCGATAGATAGATAAAAAATTTGAGGCGATGTAAATAAATAAAAAATAATTAAAATAAAATTAAACTATGCAATATGAACATTTTATATTCATTAGAGCCAGAAGATTTCAAAAATTGTTTACGAATAAATTCTACACAATTTGAACATATTTTAAATTAAGTGACAGTATAATAATAATTATATTCAGAAACATGACACATTATTTAGAGAAAGTGTAGGTGCTAAACAACGATTAGCAGTGACGCTAAAATTTTTAGCGACGAGAAATAAATTTGGTATAGCTTTATACATGTCCAGAAGATTCATTAAACCAGATTTTTCTTTTTTGGACGACATTTTCTTGGCACGCGAGGCCAATTTCGCTTCCGATACACAGCAACAATCCGCTCACATCGAGCGCTGTGCAGCGACTGAGCGCCCTAACAGCGATTACATCTCCCTAACTAGGGAGTTAGGGCGATCGGGCAACCACGATCGCACGATATCGGGACCCTAACTCCCTAACAGCGATTAGACCACACTAGCTAGGGCCCTAACTCCCGATGGATCGTGAAGTGTAATCGGTGCTTAACATCTACGATATTTTGCTAGGCGGCCGTACCGATTGGTGCCGATTGCGCGACCGAGTTCGCTTGTGTGCGTGAGCGACGCACACAAACGGAGACTAGAGAAATTTACCTAAACTAGCTCGGGCTCGCGCGGATGGTGGGCCCTTAATGACGAGACGTAAAAATTAGAATTTAGTCATCATCCCAATTATGATATTATACAAAAGATTAAATGCCCACCAGTGACCTCTGTGTTCACAGGGGAGTGTAGAGGTTTATTAGAAGCGGTAAAGTATGTATTATTGCTTAGGTTGCGAAGAGTGGTAATTTTTTCAGACTGCATAAGCGCCTTAAAATTGTTAGGGAGTAATCCATTTAAATCGTGTCACAGGAATAAGCTTATCTTAGAATGTAAGCAGTTACTGATGGAATGTGCTCGAAATGGTTACATCGTGGAGTTAGCTTGGATTCCTGGCCATAGTGGTATATATGGTAATGAGAGAGCTGATGTTGCTGCAAAGCAAGCTATTAGTTGTGGGGACAAAGTTCCATTTAAGATTTATCCTATGGACTTGTTATCCTTACCTGGACAAGCCTTAAAAGTTAAATGGTCTCAAAGATGGGCAAGTAGTAGTAAAACCAAGGGCTCATATTATGCTAAACTTCAACCTGAGCTACCAATTAAGCCCTGGTTTTTCAAGTTTTGGGCTAGCCGAAAATTGTCATCAATCATCACTAGATTGCGTCTCAGTCACTGTTGCCTTCCATTTCACCTTAAAAAGCTGCGAATTTTGGACTCGTCGTTGTGCGAGTGCGGATTGGGAGAAGCAGATGTCAACCATGTGTTCTTTGTTTGCTCTAAATATAAACGTGATAACTTTTTTAATACTCTTGTCAAGTGTAAATATCCGTTACCTACTAGTATGGATGTCATTTTATGTAAAGTAGATTCATCTTTAATAAAGGTAATAGCTTCTTTTGTCACTTGTAATGATATAAAAATTTAACATGGTATTGATTTCCCTTTTTTTTTCATTTCATTCATGTTTGATGTGTATTATAGTGTAAATAATTATTTTTGTGTAGGTTGTGTTCATTTAGATGTAAATTAAGTAGATAGTAAGTGTATTTTTCCTTTGTTCCAGATCTTCAAGTTCTTCAAATGTTCATCTTTTTAATTTTTCGTTCTTTTTTAACAAACAAACGCTGACGTGACACTGGCAAAATGTTTTTGTAATAAAAACCCTTGCCACTAAAGAAATTAACTTAACTTAACTTTTACTGGAAAAAATAGAGCAACTAGTGCCATTATCCAGGAAGGAAACAGAGGACTACGTTTGTATGGAAAAACGGCCTGTACGATTTCCTCTTAATACGATAAAATTTTTGATTTTAAGAAATAAAAAATGAATGGAATTTAATAGTTTTTTAATTCTACCTAATCACCTATATATAGCATTTCATCCTATCAATTGAAAATTAATAAGGTAAAAGAGCCGTAAAAGATACTGTATTATATTATATATTATATTATGTCAAAATATTCAGCGCTTGACTGGCAAAATTAGAATTTTACGAAAGCAAAATAATATATTTAAAAAATCAATACTTATATTGTATGAAATTTAAATTAACCTAAACAATTTTCTCTTGGCCAGTAAATATGCATGCTGCCATGTAATTTAGGGTGGCTCATTAATATTCATAAAAAATATAAAGTACGCAAAGATATTGTAAATCTTCCAGTGTACCATAAAATTTTTTTTTTTTTTTTTTTATTACTAATTTAACACTCCACAGACTCGTGGTCCGTGCTCTTTTCATGGAATCTTCTCATTGTGATCTATTTTATTATAATTATTATATTAAGACTTACGACTACTTTTTACTCCTAATCTAAGGTGAGTTGCGCAACTCAATCAATTTAAAAATTTAAATATATATCTTAATAATATCTATTTATACTTATATATACTTAATTATACTCAAATATATATCTTAATAATATTATACTATATGTTAATAATTTATGTATGGACTATTTCATAAGATTTGGACAGTTAGTATACTCGTATTTGGCATAATATATGTTACGTCTGTTTTTTTTTTTTTTTTTTTTTTAGTTACACCTAGGTCGCTCCGCTTGATAGGGCCCTGAGCACCATTTTTTTATTGTATTCCATGACCACTTCATCTGTTGCTATGCTGGGAAGGGCAATGAGACGTCTAATTGCGTCGTCCTCCTTCAACTCCCGGTAGAAGTAGGTGCAGGATACCGTGTGTCTGGTAATGGCAACCACCGCGTGAGGGACACTATCATGGACAGGGTTCTTCCTTTCTGCTCCTCTGAGCACAACCACGTGATCGTACGTTAGTCCCTGTGCTTCGTGGATCGTCAGCAGTCTAGATTGTTCTCCGGTGCCGAACCCTTCCCTCCCATACGCTTCTTTCTCGTCTTGAGTAAAGGTAAGGAAGAGAGTATTTGGGTTGCCCCTTCGTAACACCGCCTCCGATGCCATTCTGCATGTCATGGACCTCAGCACTTGCCGTGATGTGTAAATACCCTTGTAGATGTTTTGGAGGGCATACACCACATCCATCGGACTTCGGTGTGTGCAGAGGAGCTTTTCTGTTACCGACGTGATGGCGGCGGGGCTTCCGTAACGCATCTCGAACAGGTTGTCTCTGTCTATGAAGGGGATCTGATTTGTATCGGTCATTAGTACCAATTCACTTGCCCCGGTCAGCCTTGTTGCCATGATGATAGCTCCAAAATGGACTAGGAGAGCTTCGTCCACCAAAAGGCGTTTTGATGCTTCCACACCATTGATGAGAACTGAGGCAATGGTTCTCATTTTCCCCTTCACGACCGCCCCGAATCGAGTCGTCACTTTGTCCAACAGTTCTTTTGCCGTCTCGAGTGTGCTAGTGATGATCATATCTTCCTTCATTTGGAAGTTGTTGAGGAGCCACGTGGTCTTCCCGCAACCCGGCACACCGTCAACCCATCTGATTGCCAGTTTACCCCATGGTTCGGAGATCCAAGTTCCACTCATGGATTCCGCCGTTTTTAGAATTCGGTCCTCCAGCATGAAGCGGGTGCACTTGGCAATTACCACTATTGGGTCCTCGATCGGTGTGCAGAATGTGATTGCTCCCCTTTCGTCAGTTGCTTCATGATCCACCAGCACCATGCCTGACGTGCCACTGTACGCCGCCATCTGCTTTTTATCTATAGGGCGAGTTCCCGCCACCACAGTCCCGGTGTCGTTGTTATAGACCACCGCCCTCGCCCCGTCCAGGAGTTCCCGTAGTGACATGCGGGCGTTTATCTGAAATGCCTCAAGTATCTTGCTGCAGGTGGTGTGTTTTACCTGCAGCATCGCCCGCAGTGTCCCCAGGTACTCTAGATAGGCGTTGACTAGGTCATCTCCGTCCCGGTCAGTGACTATTCTGGATGGCGGTCTCACCCTTCCCATGTCTGCCAGTGTGGTTTTGGGTGAGGAGACCGTTCTATGTTTGTGGACCGAGTCCGGTACTGTCTCACTGCTTGTTCTACGAGGACGAGCGTGGCCCAGGGCAACAGATATGCCCCTGACGAGGTCGTCTGTCGGGGATTGTCTTTGTGATTGGAGGCGTCTTCTTTCGTTTGCTTCTTGCATCGCCTCCTCGTGTTGCCTTTGTGCCCGGGCTGAGCCACTTTCTGTTAGTTCATTCTGATAGTACCATAAAATTTCGCTATATTGTGTATACCGCCTTCCATAGGGAAACTATTCAACTCTCGAGTCGGTGATGGAGGACGAACTTCTTATATATAAAAATGAAACGCTGTGTGTTAGTCTTCGAGCGATTCTTACGAAATTTTCTGTGTATCTTTGAATAAGTCCAGGGAAAGTTTAAACGTACAATTGGACCCAATAGGTGGGGCTGTAATTGGGCAGGACGTCTGCCGGGCCCACTAGTATATTAAAAAATCGAAAATAAATCTATCATACTGTGTAGAGATTTTAATGTTATTCTTCTAGAAAGTAGCCAAACAAAACAGTTCTTGGAACCAACATGAATAACATCATATTCAGCCACTTGTCTTGACAATATGTTTTCAGATTGTGAAACCGTGGATAAATCTATTATTTACTTTTGACCCTCTGATCATTATTGATTACATATTAGTTATAAGCATCAACCAGATAACATAATAGTAGATTTTACAACAAGTGCACAAAGCGAACCATTTATATCCGACACGTTTACAGGGACGGATTTATAAAATTTTCGCCCCTAGGCACTATTCTAACTGCCGCCCCCTTAAAAACTCTTCATGTGCCATATTTATGTAAAAGCCATTTTTGGGACGTTGTGGAGACGGGGGCTAGCCGGCAACAACGGTACGTTACAAAAAGGCGTTACGAATAAAAAAAAATACAAAAAAAAACGACTTCAAAAACACTGAAACGTTAAAATTCATAAAAGAATAGGTACAGATAACATCACATTTCTATATTGAAGTCGGTGCTAATGTTAAGACTTTCTAGAACAGGGGTGCAATCCAAATCCATCGCGAGTGCTTTTTGAGTCGATCTCGATAAAAAAATGACGGATTCGGCCAGAATAGCCCCCTCATCACTTTCTTCTATCGTAGTATCCATTGCTAGCGGTACTTATCAAAGAATACTTTTTTCGTGGGTTAAACAGCGTTACAGCGCATTTAATATCAAATATTTTGAAAACAACGCATCGGAGATATCGGGACAAGATGCGTATGATTTTTCAAGAATTTTCTAAAGAATCGATTGAGATTTTACAAGCTTTATTGATTTTCCAATGTACCGATATAGGTATACATTTAAATTGAATATATAGGGTATAAGTGACAGTGTCCCATTTCTTTTAATAGTGAGTTTAGACCATGATCCTAATTTGCAAATAACTGAAATTTTCTCCCGAAAAATGCATAAATTTTCCGACTTTATTTTTTTTTTCTAAATTTTCTGGGGTAATATAACTAAGTTAACGTTTACTGATCATATTCTGTCAAAAAACCACAAAAATACACAAAAAACTGCATTGTAAATCGTATAACATTTCCATCATACTGCGCGCGGAATCAGCTGTTTGGGTTATTGAACGTCAACGCACCGGTCGGTGTGAGCGGAACAAAAATGATGCCGGCGCGCCATTGCGTAACAGGAAAAAAATGAAAACTCCTTTTTTTCACTTTAAAAGCTTTTCCGGTAAAAATAAACATCGGTAAACAAATCCCTATTAACATTGGTCTGAACTCACTGTTAAAAGAAATGGGACACCGTCACTCATACCCGATATTACGAGTTTAAATTGACCCACTGGCAATGAGCTGAAATTTGGAATAAACATTTAGGTCTGATGACAATGTTATTAAGCATAATCAGTATCGTGGAAAATCCAAAATGGCCGCGCTGCAACAAAATGGCCGAATACATATTTTTGTATAATATTAGGTCCTTACATATGAAATTGGCGTCTTGCTGTACCACTGGCCACTTTGATCTCAAATATCTCCTCTATGGTTGAGAATTCCAAATTCAAATTTATACAGCTATTTTACTCATGTATTTGTGTTTCGAAAATTATAATTATAATTCTTTGAGTCACTCAGTTTACAAATTGGAAAACTTGAAATATCGCGTTATTTACGAGTACGAGTTCCACCGTGGCACCAGTGTTGCAGTAACGGCTCGAAGAATTAATGATGTGTATGGCGACGGTGCCGCAAAAGAAAACACAGTGCGTTTTTGGTTCCAACGTTTTCGTTCTGGAAATTTCAACCTGCAGAACAAGCCCCGTGGACGGCCGGAAACCAAAGTTTATAATAAAGAACTGAAGGCTATTCTGGAAGCGGATCCATCGCAAACCACGTCCGAGTTAGCTGCAGGCTGCGGTGTTAGTTATAAAACTGTTTTAATCCACTTGAAGCAAATTAGGAAGGTGAAAAAGCTTGAAAGGTGGGTACCTCACGAATTGAGTGAAGCAAATCAACAAACGCGCGTTGACTGCTGCGTTGCATTACTCAACCGGCACAATAATGAAGGGATTTTAAATCGAATCATTACTGTGGATGAAAAGTGGGTCATGTACGATAATCGGAAGCGCTCATCGCAATGGCTGAAACCTGTCGAACCAGCGTAACCAGCCAAACCATGCCCCAAGCGAAAATTGACTCCAAAAAAGTTACTTGTGAGCGTTTGGTGGACTAGTGTTGGTGTCGTTCACTATAGCTTTCTTTAATCTGGCCAGACGATTACGGCAGATGTCTATTGTCAGCAACTGCAAACCATGATGGAAAAGCTAGCTGCTAAACAACCGAGGCTGGTCAATCGCTCTAGGCCACTGCTGCTTCATGATAACGCGAGACCACACACTGCACAACATACGGCTACCAAATTAGAGGTCTAAGACATCCACCGTACTCTCCGGACCTTGCTCCAACAGATTACCATTTTTTTCGAAATTTGGATAACTTCTTGAAAGGGAAAAAATTCAACTCCGATGGGGCAGTCCAAACCGTCTTCAAAGAATTTATTGATTCCCGTCCGAATGGTTTTTTAGTAAAGGGATCGATGAACTACCTATGAGATGGCAAAATTGCATAGATAGCAATGGTACATACTTTGATTGAATAAATATATTATATAAAAAAATAGACTTTATGTTCCTCACATACAAAACGCCAATTTCATATAAAAGGACCTAATATATACGACCCACGCAATACGGGTATCAAATGAAAGCGATTTACTTGCAGAAATCAACGGGCCTATTACCGATCTCATGGTTTTCAAATGATATCATTATGACATCTTAGTGCAAAACGAAAAATAAGATTTTCGGTCAGATTTTTGATCATACATTCATTACATCATAATGACATCGTTGAAATTATGCCATAGTGATGACATCATTGGAGATCGGTAATACCAAATGAAGCATTTTATGACTTCTTTATCTCAAAATCATACCAATCATACGATGAAAAAATCATAATATGCCCGCTGATCTTTATGAACAAAAAACTTCAAATTCAAGATGGCAGCCGCAAAAAAAACAGATTACATATTTTTGTACAACCCCCTGATATCAGTATCAAATGAAAGGGCTTGTCTTGTAGATTACAGTACTTTATAAAAATAAATCAAAATGGCCGCACGACGTAGCAGCTGTATGTATATGTATTACAAAAATAATATTATTACATAATTAATAAATAGTATTACATAAATAATAAAATATAACATAATGTATGTATTACAAACCAATTCGAGCTGCTTTTGACCCTTGCACAACTCGAAACCTATTTAAGCTACATACATGAAATTTTGCACTTTTATTGAAGCTTCTTAGTTTATCTAGAATCCAAAATTGCATTAATGTAGCTCAAACAGTTATTTATATATTTACATTTTAATGCCGACATTTTCATGACTGACTTATCAATCAAAAACCTTATCCACTTCCAGGTGACCTAAAAACTTGATATTTGGCGTCAAGGTCTGCTATGCTATGTAAGCTATTAGGTACAAGGAAAAATCTGAAAACTGAAAATTAATGATAGTCAGCTCATAAGTGCGCACGCCCTGGTGTTGTGCGGTTGTCTCATGAATACATCTCATTGCTGTATAAAAAGTAATGATAACCCATCAAAAACATAAATGTGAAATTATAGTCAAGTTCAATATTAAGAATGTATCGTTGTTGACTTCGCCGACAAAAGAATTGATATCTATATGGATGCCAAGTTCAGACTAATAATTTACAGAAAATAATTTACACAGTGCATTTATTTTACTTGGGATTTTGTTCAAGTTCAGGATTTGGATTGACTAATTTTCTACAATTTCTAAAATTTGGTTTGTTGGTAAAAACTAGCCAATTCAAATCCTGAACTTGAATTACATCCCAAGTGGTATAAAAGTGCGGCGCGGCGGTATCCGCCAGTGATGCCGCCCCCTGAAACTTGCTGCCCCTAGGCACGTGCCTAGTGTGCCTTTAGGCAAATCCGTCCCTGCACTTTTAGCATAGTAATGTCGAGGATAAAATGGTTTTGTGAACGAGTTATAAACTCTACTTTTCACTTCAATTCCGAGGAAATAAAATAGTAGTATAACATAACATTTCTTTAATTAAAATTTAAAGTAAAATTAGTACAGTTTTGAATACTGAAGGAAATTGTTTTGTCTTAAAAAACACATAAGGCAAATAAATTAAAGTAAATATAATAAAATAACAAATTCTATATATGAACTTCTTATTGTGTTTTCTGCACAAATAAGCATGAGAAGTGAAAAAACCATTAAATGCATGCCTATAACTCAAAAGCGCTTAACAGTCTTTAAAGAAAAAATTGATTATGAAATTATATCAATGTCATATCCTGGTGGCAATCCAGATATGCTGTTTGATAATCTTTTTGAAATTATAAAAAAGAATTCGATCAAATATTTTCCGAAAAAATAATCACATGTAATTCGAAATTAAGTTCTGTGATTGGGCTACAAGGGATATCTATTAAAAAAGGTCGATAACGACTCTATGCTATGAACTGTATATACCTATACATAGGTATATCCAAAACATACTATTTGAAGGAAAAAATAAGCAACTCTAGTAATAAAATTAAAATGACTTGGAATATAATAACCACCAAAAGCCTAAAATCGTCATCTACCACAGTAGCTTCATATAATATTTCGTTTTATCAATTCTTTTAATGTCACTAGTAATCTACTGCCTGTCATGGTAATATTGAATCCTTTCGTAAGTATAGTGATGTATTTCCCTATGAGGTTGGGGTAGTCACCCAAAGTGCACTTAAGCCTCTTTAAAAATTAGATTTAAAAAAAGTATAGCAATATACATAATCTAAATAGAGACACAAAGATTGGCTTTTATCCCCTACAAGCAGACTCAAAAAGTTCTCAGATCCTTAAAGGTGTAAAATATAAAATAAATCTTTAACTGTATAGTACCCTTTCTTAAGTAGTATTGATTTTATGTAGTTTTTAAAATTAATGAATTGTTTGGTCTATTATATTTTTTGACAATGTATATAAAACATTGCCAAAAAATATAAAACATTGCCATATCTTAACCAGCAGGCGTAGCACGGGCTGCCAAGAAATTTGTGATAAGACTCAGTGACACATATCCCTTGAGGAGCGTCAAGAAATTTTATCATGTCAGTCACACTAATGGCCGGTATACACTTTGTTTAGTTAAGTGCTAAGTGTTTAGTAGACTGTTTAGTGTTAAGTGATTAGTAGGTGCTGTCCATACACTGTTTAGTAAACGGTGTTTAGTTTATTTGTTCATTATATGGACTAAACACTAAACAGATCTGTCCAGACGTGTTTAGTGAGTGTTTAGTGTTAAGTGAGGGGTGAAGGCGGGAGAGCGGGAGGGGCGACTCGCAGAAAAAATAGAACGCGTTCCTATTCGCTAAACACTAAACACTTAACATTAAACACTAAACACTTAACACTAAACAGAAGCTGTCCGAACATGTTTTTTACTAAACACTTAACACTAAACAAGCCACTCGCACTAAACACTAAACAATGTGTGTACCGGCCATTAGGCTGCGTTCCGAAAATCAATAAGAATCGCTATTAGCGCGCTCAAACGCGTCCCGAAATGTTGTGAGCGCGCTAATGTTAGCCAGCATGAAGAGCCACATGACCCCATCTTTAACGTAATATAGAACTTACGGCGCTAATGCTCTGGAGTGAAATCACTTTATGCGAATTGTCAGTCTGACGTTCGATAATTGTGTTATCGGTTCAAAATGAATGTACATGTTCTTCCGGACCATAATAGTAAGCATGCTAATAGCACTTTCAGTGTTCTCTTTAATTTGGCCAAGGCGATTATAATCGTTAGCACTGTGAGAGCTGTTATCGGACCGCAGCCTCAATAGGCGCCCCCGTACTACTCTATAAGACATAGATATTATGTCACTGAAATTGTGAGATAATGCGTGACTCAAGTCCCGTCTTGGCAGCCCGTGCTACGCCTGCTGGTGGTCTCAAACACAAGACTACAGATGCAGCTACACAAAAATGGTAGAAAAAACTGACCAAGTGTGGGCTCATGCATTGAGCTTTGCCATACAAAATTGTGTATAACGGTGTTTCATAATAACCAATAAATAATCAATGCGTTATCTAAAACTCATTATTAAATTGTATTTACCCGTAATGTCATTCAACCCAAAATTTTCATGTATATCATAGTATGATTTACATGAAAATTTTGGGTTGAATGACATTACGTGTAAACACATTTTAATAATTAGTTTTAGATAACGCATTGATTATTTATTGGTTATTATGAAACTCTGTGTATAAGTTCCTATGTACATATTTACAGTTTCAGTTTTTTTCATAACATGTGCGATAAGACTTTGCTTTTTGCCAAATTTTATGATTCAGGGTCAATTGGAAGTACTCTATAGTTTTTGATTTCCTTGTGAAATTGTAAAATGAAGTAGTAAGAGTATGTACACCTGAGTATTTGATATCCGTATGTATTCCCGAGAAAAAAGGCCTCAACGAACGCACAAACGGACATACGGACACCTAAATGATCCTAAAAGAGATTGGCGAGAAGCATTGTGTTATGGCACATATTAAGAAAAAAAATTGCAAACTGTTAATAATGTATAATCATATCTAAATTAAGTATAAAAGTTCATAACTATGTACTTCTAATAAGTACAACCCGTGCGGTTAAAGAATGGGATTAGAAATGGTGGCTCATCGAGCCGGTACCAATCGCTACCCACGAGTGTGAGTATAGACGGAATCAGTGTGCGAGCGAGAAGTGCCATTTCTAATCCCATTCTTTAACTGCACGAGTTGTAAGTCTAGCAAACAATTGTCGTCGTTAAAACCATACTATGTGCAATATTAATGAAAGAGTGTATACCTCATAAATAGACTGTGGTAAATCGACGAGCTGCAACAAGTATTTTAATTCTTGTTCTTCCATTGTGATTTGTTTAAGTATATTACTCCAGTTAGCCTGAAAATTACAACAGTACATAAAAAAATATAGATGATATTAAAGTTCAACTAGGTACTTAATTGTCTCTTCATATTTTGACTTGCAAGTGTAACTTAGTGTATGAATGAGCATTAATACCTTACATTTCACTTAATAAATGTAAATATGCAATTAGGTCAGGTCTTATCTAATAAATAAAGAGTAAAGGGTCACAGTTTTATGACTCAGATTAATACCTAAACATATTATTTAGGTGTACCTATTGAATAAAGTTGCAGTAAACTAACAATTTAGCCACAGAGTACTCTAAGTATAGCTAATTTAGCTATTAGTGAATGGCGAGCAATAATGTAGGTAATATTCCAAACAAAGCAGACTATGATTCCTTTTATTGCCATAAATCCCAAAACAAAGATTTATGTCGGAGGTCTCGAAATGGTTGCACTAACATCAACAATTATTTAGTTTCAATAATAATAATTTACGAAGGTAGAAAATAAACAATAATATTTTTATGCTGTAAAACTCACCGTAAAACTATGTCTCCATAATGCTGGACACAAATAATTATATTACTGTTGCTGAAAGTAATATTGAAATGTAAATAACAAATAGGTATAAAAAGAGAAAATGAAGAAATTGTTGATTAAAGCACAAACTAAATAGAGATACTATGTATATTACAAGCAGTATCAAAAAATTCTCAATTAAAAATTGTTGTAAATAAACAGAGATGAACAGCACAGCCACAAATTATCTGAACAGTCAAGTCAATTGACTTGACATAAAATTGTATCAAAATAACAAAATACCTGGTGCGTTCCGAATTGCGATAAAAGCGATAATATCGCGGACCAAAGTCACAACATAACCTACTGATTCAATAGCCCTTATATTTTGTGACGATTTAATTTGGTCGGATTCGCGATATTATCGCTTTTATCGCAATTCGGAACGCACCATAAATCGTCACAAAATTGAAAGGCTATTGAATCCTACCTAGCAAGGAATTATTCTTCGTCTATGGTATCTAGTTACGTTGAATAAGTTGTGACTTTGGTCGGATTCGCGATACTATCACTCATCTTGTTTCATCAGTTTGACGCCGCTGAGTCACTGTCATGGCACAAGAGCTTTGTCTAATAATAAATATGTGGTGCCTAGAATTACTAATATTTATGGAGATAGAACCTTGTCAAAACGCATACCTTACTTGTTGAATGCGTTGCCTGCAGATATCTTTAATATAAATGATCAAAAATTGTTTTCCCACAGATTGAAAAAATATTATTTATCTCAACTTCCGTGAATGAGTAATGTAGTGAACATGTAGTAACATAATTCTTTGTGTAAGCTATAATAAGTAACTATTTTGTTTACATTCTGAACGTGACTTTGTACTCGCAGTCAAACTTATTAATAAGTTTTGCGAGACTATTGTAAAACTGTATAAATTGTAAGTGTACTTAACAAACAAATAAATAAATAAATAAATCTTCCTGTAGTATACTATTCTCTTTGCTATCACTTTTATCGTTTTACGGAACGCAGGGACAATTTTATCGTATTTTGACAGTTCACTGTGGCTGCGGTCAAAAACAGCCCCCCTCATATTAACCCATGGACACACCCCGGACACTCCAGACAACATTCGCAAATCAATTACCTATTACTACTTCTTAAGCAAATGACGTTTGTAGACGCGCAAATGTGTGCGTGGAATCCTTATGGCGGCTGTACACTCTCCACGAGGCACCACGAGGGAGGACGAGCGCGAGAGTGTACATGCTTCACTCCACTTGTCTCGCCTCGCCTCGTCTGCTCTCCGCTCCGAGTCGGTTTTTAGTGCGCGAGTCAAAGGGCCTCGCTTACACTCGCGAGGCGACGCGAGCGCGTCACTGTACACTCTCGCGTCGTTCATTTTAGTACAAGCCTTCAAACCGTGCAGACGTCTCTCTTTATCATGTGTAATAACGAAGCTGAACTAAACTTTTTAGAAATATATCAAACCGAACCAATATTATAGGAACCAACGCACCGGTTTCACAAAGACAAAAAAAATACACGATGCGTGGTGTCGAATTTCAGAACAAACTGGCTTTTCTATTGAAGAATTAAAGAAAAAGAAGTTTTCACTTATGGCGACATTTAGAGGGCAGATAAGGGAGATCAATGCTTCTTTGAAATCTGGTGCTGGAAGCGAGGAAGTTTGTAAACCAGTTTGGTTTGCATTCGAACTAATGAATTCGTTTTTGGGACCTTTTTATACAAATGTAAAGATACAACACATTTCTTTAAAAAAAAATTGTATGTTATATTTGTACGTAATTATAATAACTGATAGCGCATAAGGTGACAGCTGCCATAACTTGTAAAGCGTTCATCTTCTCGGCGTTCGCAACCCGTACTCTTCGTACTGAATAATCGAGAGTGTACAAGATCGCCCTCGTAGTTCAGTTACTCGCGCGAGTACCCTCGCCGAGACACTGCGAGAGCACTCGCGGGAGAGTGTACAGCCGCCATTAGAATAGAGATACCAAAGGACATGAAATACCTACGAAAAAAGCGTGCCAAAATTTGGTTTGGTGCTCTAAGATGGCGGAAAAAACTAGGGATGCCGCATCCAAGATTCCACACTTTTTAACCGACTTCGGTTGTATTTTTTTTATGTTTGTTACCTCATAACTCCGTCATTTTTAAACCAATTTCCAAAATTCTTTTTGTATTCGATAGAGTATACTGCAAGGATGATCCCATGGTCACGAATTACCGCCTGTCAGAGCGTTTTTTACCCCGAGGCTCTAAACGGGTCGGTTGCTGTCAGAGTGCACTGGGAGTGCACTCGAGCGTAGGCTCTGAACGCGCCTCTAAAATACTCTCGTGATTGGATGATATTGGCGGCCATATTCTATAATGTCATCTACTAGAAAGAGAGAAATAAAAAAATCATGTGAAAGAGGGAGATAAAAGATTTGGTTGCTGCAATCCGTTCAACGCCTCTGAGCGAGTTAAAAAACAACCGGACAACTACACCCAGAGGCCCAGAGTTGCGTTCCGAGGGTCAGAGTAATGCAACCGAGAGTCATTTTCACACTCGCTCCGAGGTTCAGAACGGGTCGGTTCCTATCTTTTTTTTATAGTTTGTATCTTGCCGATCAAGATCAAGCAAAGGGCAAAATATTACTAATCCGTACTATGAAATTAACAGTCAATGGGGGTAATTCTGAAGTTACCTGCACTAAAACTAAAACTAAAATTAAACATATAATTTTAAATTAGTTTTAGGTAATTCGTATTCTGAAACGCCGGACTCTCTTAATTTAAACTGTATTTGACAATTTCTTAAATTGAATACACAGATTATAAATACACCTAGTGCTGTAGAAAAACGGGATAATTTAGAAACATTGAAAACAGCTATATTCTACTAATTTTACTATCAGAAATTATTAATTTAAGATTTGATCGTATTTGTAAATAACAGAAAAGAAATTTTATTACTTATCATTCATTTTATTACAAAAGAAAAATTATTCGACATTTATCCTGCGATTGTGATGACTTCGCGCCTATACCTTGAAATAAAAAAAATTACGTGGTAGTCTGTAGTTATATAGATAGGTACTTCGTGACTTCCTCTGAATTTTAAAATTGCGTATTTTGTTTCATTAGTAATTTTTGTTTTCTTTTCACAATAACCGCTGTTATTTATTGCAAATAATAGTAATTGCTAGGCAACAAATTTTAGATAGGCATACTTCTATCTGCAGATAGAATATTAATTTCTGTTGTAAGAGTAAATACATACATACATAACCTACCTATCATCTAAATGTCAGTACTATTAGACTACTTGGGAACAAACAAATTACAACTCACGACTTGGCAATTGATGCTATAAAAGCCTTTCCTTATAAATGCCATAACAACCAATTCATTATCCATTTGGCAAGTTGCACAAAAAAAATTGACTTCGGTAATGTTAGAAAATCGTTAAAAAGTAACAACATAAATTTAGACGGCACCTAAAAGTTCACCTCCTACAATTAGTATGACATATTTAAAATTATAGAAAAAAATACATTTAGGAAGCATGTCAGAATACGAAAATAACATCTAACACTAAATTGAGAAGTTTAGTAACGTCACTCTTAATTTTAGAGTTAACTTGTGAGTTCTGAATACCAAACGGTGATTGACATTTCTATCTCTAATTTTATTTAGTTATAGTTTTAGGTGGTCGCTTCAGAATCACCCCCAATATCCATTATTCTGCTTAAAAATAATTACAACACATAGAAATCACTATATTTCCATTGTATTAGACTTAAAAGAGTTCAAAGTAGTGTTAAGTATTTAATAAAATAATAAATAATTTGCGTATTTTTGACATCGACTTTGACATAAAATCTGTCAGAGTGTTTTCACCCTACGCTCGAGTTGGTCGTTTGGTTGCATCACTCGAAGCTTCTGAACGGGCACAGAGTGTACTAACCGTCTGCTGTCAGAGTCGGTTGCTGTCAGAGTGCACTCGGAGTGCACTCGAGCGTAGGTTCTGAACACAGCTCTGAACGCGCCTCTGAAATGACAGCGACTGCCTTCTCTTTTAATCATGGAATGATTACTCAAACGGTAATAATTCCATGCTTTTACTTTACCTGCATCTAGCGCTATCTCTGTTATCGACCGGCGCTCGCGTCGCGTCTACTGATCTACTCGGTGAACGTGAAACGTTATCATGCCCGCCGGGCGATCGCGCGCGCCCTTGTTTACTTGTCAGTGATGTCTACAACGAAGTGCGAGGTAGGGTGAAGTATTTGAAATGAGTGCGGGGAGGTGAGTGGCCCTTCTGTACGGAGTACTATTATATCTTCTGTGCAAAGGAGCAAGTCCTGCCCCCCTAGCACGTCCACCAAAACACGATATGATAAAGCGGTTTATCGCGGTGAACTGTCAAAATACATGTGTGCAAAATACAATGGCCCCGTTCCGTTTCGAGATTACACTACTCACAGTACTCAGACTGCTCACGCCCGGACCGAATCAATAGACGCGATAATGATACCAATGACATGCTATCGTTTAGGAACGATCGTGAACGCGCTGAAGGGGTTCCGAAACGGTCAAGCGGCTTGAAACAAGCACGTAGATTTTTGCTTGAGGCAAGCATGCTTGAATGCTTGAAAGCTTGCTTGATGCTTGAGTCAAGCATCAACGTGCTTGCCCGTGCTTGATGTGATTTTTAACCGACTTCAAAAAAGGAGGAGGTTCTCAATTCGATGCGTATGTTTTTTTGTGTGTATGTTACGCGATTACGCCGCCAATTGTGGACCGATTTTCAAAATTCTTCATGTATTCGATAGAGTATACTCCAAGGGTGGTCCCATGGTCACCAAAATTAGAATCTGATTATGGGATCCCATAAAAAGTGAAGAAAAACCCCTAAATTTTTAGATGTGTCCAAAGCGTATTGTGTGTATGTTACGCGATTACTCCGCCAATTCTGGACCGATTTTCAAAATTCTTTTTGTATTCAATAGATTATGGTCCTGCTGGGGTCATCCCAATGTCACCAAAGTCAGGATCTAATGATGCGATCTCACGAAAATCGAGTGAAACCTCAATTGCTGGTATTTAATTAGGGTTTCTCAATTCACTAAAAAGATTTCATTCACTTAAAAGAAGAAAGAATAAAGGAAAGGCCAAATTTTAAGACTTTCTAGGAGATCATCGTTTGGCACCGACTTAAATATAGAAGTATGATGTTGTTTGTACCTTATTTTTAACTTTCAGTGTTTTAGAAGTCTGTTTTTATTATTTGTAAAATAATTTTTATATTTTTAGCTTGACGCGACGGCTTGGCAGTACGTGTGGATAATGTTCGCAACCGGCTTGATCAAGCTCAAGGTAGAAACAAATTATTATTGTGTCGTGGTGAGTTGTGTCGCGTCAGAAGCGTATCGGTTTCATACATTTAATATGGCTAGAAACACATTATTACAGTGTGGTGTGTTGTGGAGGCATCTGTCGTGCGTGGCGCAGACCGCTCGATTGCGATCGCACCAGAACGGTGGTGGGGGTTCTGGCGCGCCACAACACAGTAGTGTGTTTCTAAAGGCGCCTCCAGACTCACGCCTAGAACCCCCGAGAACACCCGAGAAGCGTGAATGTGATGGGTTTCTCGGCTTCTCGTTCTCGGGCTCGCCTGTTCTCCGATCGGTGTCGGTTTTTTTGCCCGCTTCAAAGGCTTTCTCGGGCGAGAAAAGAGAACACTATCACACTCTCGTTTGTTCTCAGTGCGACTGCGATCGTGGCGTAGATCGCATGTTATCTCGTGCCAATTATTCTATAAAAAAATACTTTGTGGTGTCCGATGCATATCAGTATCATTTAGATAACTTCACAGTTATTGTACCTATACTCTTTCGTTTAACATAGTCTCTCATCTGTGCTATCAGTGCTTAAAAAAATAATTTGTGATAAATATAATTAAAAAATAATTTAAATTCACGAAGATTTTAATTGTTTTGAGATATTTCGTTAGTCTTTTCAGTTCAGTAATTTTAGACATACGAGGAAAAAAATGTGCAAAAATGAAACAGAGTTAAAGTTTAA
Source organism: Schoenobius gigantellus (assembly GCA_963935595.1). Classification (NCBI taxonomy): domain Eukaryota; kingdom Metazoa; phylum Arthropoda; class Insecta; order Lepidoptera; family Crambidae; genus Schoenobius; species Schoenobius gigantellus. Next base: position 19,136,365 of record OZ012557.1, on the reverse strand, counting down.
AAAATATTTTCACACAGAGCCCATTTTATGGGAAGCAAAACGTTTTCTATAAAAAAGTACTTTGTCAATAACCACCATCGTTTGAGCCTTTTTTTCTTAATATTATTTTATAGGGGGTTCGGTCTAGTGGAGAATAAATGAAACAAACACTTGGTTGTAGGTACTGTTAGTCCGCGAGCGTGCGTATAAATTCTTTGTCGCGGCGCGTACGTCCTTGCTCTCTCGCGGTCTCGGTCGACTCTGGAAAGATCCAGGGCAGTGTTGCCAGGTGGCCGTTTAAATTTCCCCCCCGATCTCACTCAAAATCCCCCCGAAAATTACCATTTTTGACAAAAAAACCTCCAAGTACTTACTAAAATAAATACAATTGGGATATTATGAAAAACAAATGTAAAATTTACGAAATTTTGTTTATTATATTAACCGTCATAGCTTCCAATATTAAATCATATACATTCTTGTCTGTGTTGGTTTAAGAATCAGATACATACATTTTTTCCCAGGAAAACCTATTTAGCATTCGAGTGTGTGTAAGTGTGTTCTCATTCATTTCGGTATGTTCTCACATATTTTGATTTACTGGATTTTGATGTAGTTGATATTAAATTGCACGGTAAACGGGTACTTATATTATAGCTGGCGGCCAAATTTAGACTACCTGCGAATACAATAAATCATTCAAACAGAATGAGTAGGTAAACCAGTGAGCAAGTAATGAGTAAGCAGAGAGAAAGAAAATAATACTGTCTTGAGACGAAACAGTTAGGAACCACACTTTGTTGCTTTTTCCCTTCCCGACGTCAATTCTATTCCAGCCCTTATAGCCGAAAATAGTATTGATATTTATAAAATTATTTTATACTTTTTATGTGTAAATAATATTAAATTGTAAGCTTGTATATATTTTAGTTATTCAGCTCCCTAACGTAATCTTTATCATGATCCTAGATCATGATAAAGATTACGTAAGATCTATTCCCATTCCGCGTACCTTATTATTCCAAACATTTCCCAAACTTTGTCATGGCCATAATGCAAAAATTGTGCGGAGCCACAAAAAAAAATACTTTGTAAAAACCTATTGAAGAAATCGATTTTTTAATGGTATTGTGGTCAGACCAAAGACATTAAACTAGTACCATTATGCTGGTACTAGTAGAATGTCTTTGTGTCAGACAGAGTAATCAGGCTTGTACAGCCAAATCATTAAACAAAACTAAAAATAAATAATTGATCATGTAGTTGAGGGTGGTTGAGGTAAGGTAATAGTGATATTTTGGCTTGGAAAAAAGTCTCCGAAATTCCTTTAACATTAATATTTACCTCCGAAAATCCCCCCAACGGACTTAACCCCCCAAAATTCCCTCCGACGTTGAAAAAAACCCCCGAATTTGCAGGGAATCCCCCCCATCTGGCAACACTGATCCAGCGCGCGTAAGTAAACGTCGCGCGCGTCGCCATTGGCGCGAAAACGGAGGTTGGCGCGAACTAATATCGCGGCTTTGGATAAGCGTGGATTAGCCGCTAGGCATAGCCATATCTAGCGGGTAATCTTCCGCGAGATGCGCGTACGGGTCGGTTTACCATATGCTCCCCCTCTAGTCCAGGAGAACGCCCTCGGTCCTGGGCTAGGACTCTATCCTCTTTAGCGGGTCGACCCCGGTTCCTTTTTTGAACTACGGGTTTAGGAATGGCACCTAAGCTACCTTCATATGCAGTCAGGTCCTTAACATGATATTTGCCTAAGAGGTTATCTGGCTTATCAACAGGAGAAATGGTGTAAGTTGTAGGACTGACCTTTTGTGCGACTCTGTACGGGCCATCACGTTTTGGAATGAACTTTGCTGTCAAATCTTTCGAGGCTTTACTCAGTACATGAGACTTAAGTAAGACTAAGTCACCTACCTGGAAGGTTTGTGCACGTCTTCGAGACTGGTCAGCGTATTCTTTCGTCTTATCTTGTTGGGCCTCTACACGTTCCCTTACAGCCGATAAAGAGTCTACAAACCTGTGCAGATACGGCGTTATTTGAGGTATGAAGTTGTCTTTATTTAAGACAGCGCGAAGATCATGGGTGACTTCCGTCGGCGACCTGAGTTCTCTAGCGAATGTAAGGTAAGCAGGTGACGCGCCCGTAATACGACATCTACTACTATTCAGGGCGAAACGAATTAAGGAGAGCTTTTTAGGCCATGATGTGTGATCATCCTCCACGAGTTGAGCAAGCATTGCCTTTAGATCGCGGTTCTTCCGCTCTGCAGGGTTGGCCTCCGGATGGTAGAGTGGTACAAAACTTTGCTTGATATTTGTAGCGACTACATAAGTGCACGTATGTAGATAAAGCACACCTTTAGATAAATTAAGATGATAAGTTAAGGCAGCAATCTGCACGCGCCATATTAGTATATAAGCGCTAGTTTTACTTAAATAAATCAGACTATAACAACACCTGAGTCTCATTATATCCGTTGCCAAATTATTGGCAAAGTGGTGACCCACGACGACTACGCTACGACGCTCGCGCCACAGTTGACTTCGCAACAAGAAAATAAACAACATGAACCAACCAACTTGCAAATCGAGCTGCGGCCAACAAAAAACACTGGAAGTAGCGGCTGGCACCACAATTTTATCCCGCATTCCGGAATTTTGGAGGGATCAACCTAGATTATGGTTTACACAACTGGAAGCCATATTAGCACCACAAAAACAAGGCGACGATTATAAGTATTTTGCGGTTATAGCGAAGCTATCTAAGGAAGAAATACTACAGGTTAGTGACCATTATTAGCTCCCCACCATCCACAGAAATGTATAAGGCCATCAGGGAACGCTTGATAAATTGCTATGAGGAATCAGAACAGCGTCAATTTCAAAAATTATTGTCTGAAATGGACCTCGGCGATCAAAAGCCATCTCAACTTCTACGCAAGATGCAAGTTCTCGGAAAAGGAAAAATTGGTGACGAAACTATCAAACTTCTATGGTTGAGACTTTTACCACCATCAGTTACCACAGTCCTAGCTGTCACAGAAGACATAGATATCGACAAGATGAGCCAGATCGCCGACAAAATTATAACAAGTTCAAAACTTACCGAGGTATCAGTTGTAAACGAAAATATAAACAAAACCGACGAAGGCGCAATGACATGCGTATTAGCACAGTTAGCAAAAATACAATTGGAACTAAGTGCAATTCAGCGCGATCGCAAAGACTATCAACGCAGCACTCAGAGTTATTATAATCGTCAGCATTTCCCATCGAGGTCAAATTCAAGAGCAAGCAGTCGGGAAAGAAAATACTATTGTTTCTATCACGATAAATTCGGAAACTATGCAAGAAAATGTATCAAACCATGTGATTTTAAACAAAAATTTAAATCAAGGGACCAGGGAAACTAATTAAAGCACAGACTACGGCGGGTCTCTGTGCTATTCACTCGTCCAACCGCCTCACTCTTACCGACCGAAAAAGTGGTATGAGATTTTTGATTGACACGGGCGCAAACGTCTCAGTCATTGGCAAACCACAGAGACATTCTTTTATACAAAATGAACAATACACGCTCTATGCCGCTAATGGCACAAAAATCAAGACTTATGGTGAAAAAACACTTACCTTAAACTTGGGACTACGGAGACGTTTTTCATGGAATTTCATTATTGCCGATGTGACGCAACCAATTATTGGAGCAGATTTTTTAGAGCATTATAAGCTATTAGTCGACATAGCGGGTCGGAAACTTATTGACAGGGTAACTGAGCTGACAACGCCGGCAACCCTGATCAAATCGACGCAGCAAACAATTCGTACTATTGACGTCAGTATGAACCCACGCATTACTCAACTCTTAAAAAAATATGAGGATATTACGAAACTTTCCTCCATGCGCACTCCTCCAAAACACAAGATTGAGCATCATATTATTACTAAAGGACCGCCTGTATCAGCACGTGCAAGACCATTGCCTCCGGATAAATATCATATTGCTAAAAGAGAATTTCAAAATATGATGGTACTGGGCATTTGTCGCCCATCAGATAGCCCGTGGGCTAGCCCTTTACACATGGTTAAGAAAAAGAATGGTGAATGGAGACCATGTGGAGACTATCGGATGCTCAACAACGCGACTATACCCGATAAATATCCACTTCCACGATTAACCGATTTTACTTATATATTAGAGAAAAAATATATACTCAGCAAAATTGATATCCGGAAGGCCTATCATTGTATTCCAGTCAAGGATGTGGAAAAAACTGCTATTATTACTCCTTTTGGACTTTTTGAATATTTAAGAATGCCCTTTGGTCTACGCAATGCAGCGCAAACGTTCCAACGATTCATGGACTCTCTATTCAGAGACTTAGACTTCGTTTTCGTGTTTGTCGACGATTGCCTGATTGCTTCGGAAAACGAGATTTTGCATTATCAGCACTTGGATACAGTTTTCAAACGATTACAGGAGAATGGAATAACTATTAACCTCGAAAAATGCGACTTTCTCAAAAGCGAAATAGATTTCTTAGGTTATCATATAACGAGCCAAGGAATACGCCCGACTGAGGAAAATTACAAAGCAATTATAGAATTTCCTAAACCAAAGACAATTAAAGAATTAAGGAGATTCTTAGGCATAAATAACCTGCCGCACGCCGCCTACTATCAAATTATTTTAAACGATTATCTGCGCGACTCGAAAAAGAACGATAACTCTCCTATTCCTTGGTCAACAGAGGCTGAAAAAGCTTTCGATAAATGCAAGGAAAGCATAATAAATGCAGTATTAACAGTGCATCCCTCACGCACCGCCCCGCTAGCACTTATGACAGATGCCAGTTCTACCTGTGTTGGCGCGGTTCTACAACAAAAATCCGGACCTAACTGGGAACCATTAGGGTTTTTCTCAAAAAAAATTAAGTGAAACTCAAGAAAAATACTCAACATTCGATAGAGAATTGCTTGGAGTATATATGGCAGTCAAGCATTTTCAAAGGTTAATTGAAGGAAGAGAATTCACAATTTTCACAGATCATCGACCTTTGACTTACGCATTTTCCCAAAAACCATCATCAAACGATACGCCACGGCGAATACGTCAATTGGATTTTATTTCACAATATTGCACTAATATTCAACATATAAGTGGACGTGATAATATTGCTGCAGATACACTATCACGTATTGAACAAATTGATATGCCATCGCCGATTAACTATGCTGATTTAGCAAGATGCCAATCTAATGACCAAGAATTGATACGACTCCGTGACAATAAAAGTTTAAAATTTAAAAACATAATGCTTCCGGGTTCTACAAAAAGCATCAGCTGCGACACGTCAACTGGGAAGAATCGTCCTTATTTGCCAGAGAAATTTCGAAGACAAGTTTTTGACGTCATTCATGGACTGAGTCACCCTGGGAAGAAAACTACCAGAAAAATGATAACTCAAAGATATTTATGGTCTTGTATGAACAAAGATATTAATAACTGGTGTAAAACATGCATAGCTTGCCAAAAATCAAAAGTGCAACGCCACACAATATCACCTGTCGGCAATTTCATGCCATCGCAACGTTTTGAACATTTACACATCGATATAGTTGGTCCATTACCGGTCTCTCAAGGAAAGCGATATTTAATTACGATCATAGATCGTTGAACTTCATGGCCAGAAGTATATCCTGTGGAAGATATCACTGCCGAAACGGTAGCTAGAACACTATATGAAGGATGGATATCACGATTCGGATGCCCGTTACGCATTACTACGGATCAAGGTCGACAATTCGAATCAAGAATTTTTGAATCACTTTCACAATTTTTAGGAATACACAAAATTAGAACAACGCCCTATCATCCACAATCAAATGGAATGAAAGAGCGATTTCATAGAACCTTAAAAGCAGCTCTAATGACAATGTTAATGTTAATTGAAGGAAGAGAATTCACAATTTTCACAGATCATCGACCTTTGACTTACGCATTTTCCCAAAAACCATCATCAAACGATACGCCACGGCGAATACGTCAATTGGATTTTATTTCACAATATTGCACTAATATTCAACATATAAGTGGACGTGATAATATTGCTGCAGATACACTATCACGTATTGAACAAATTGATATGCCATCGCCGATTAACTATGCTGATTTAGCAAGATGCCAATCTAATGACCAAGAATTGATACGACTCCGTGACAATAAAAGTTTAAAATTTAAAAACATAATGCTTCCGGGTTCTACAAAAAGCATCAGCTGCGACACGTCAACTGGGAAGAATCGTCCTTATTTGCCAGAGAAATTTCGAAGACAAGTTTTTGACGTCATTCATGGACTGAGTCACCCTGGGAAGAAAACTACCAGAAAAATGATAACTCAAAGATATTTATGGTCTTGTATGAACAAAGATATTAATAACTGGTGTAAAACATGCATAGCTTGCCAGAAATCAAAAGTGCAACGCCACACAATATCACCTGTCGGCAATTTCATGCCATCGCAACGTTTTGAACATTTACACATCGATATAGTTGGTCCATTACCGGTCTCTCAAGGAAAGCGATATTTAATTACGATCATAGATCGTTGAACTTCATGGCCAGAAGTATATCCTGTGGAAGATATCACTGCCGAAACGGTAGCTAGAACACTATATGAAGGATGGATATCACGATTCGGATGCCCGTTACGCATTACTACGGATCAAGGTCGACAATTCGAATCAAGAATTTTTGAATCACTTTCACAATTTTTAGGAATACACAAAATTAGAACAACGCCCTATCATCCACAATCAAATGGAATGAAAGAGCGATTTCATAGAACCTTAAAAGCAGCTCTAATGACAAGGGAATCTAACGCTAATTGGATGAAAGAAATTCCTTCAGTTCTACTTGGTTTGCGAAGTTGTTTGCGCGAGGACACGGGATTTAGCGCAGCAGAAATGACATATGGCGCATCTATACGTCTCCCTGGAGAATTTTTCGAACCATCACATCAACTTTCTACATACGAGGAATTTGTTAAGAAGATTCAAAAGGAAATCACTCAGATGACATCAATACCAAAACGCCAGAAGCATAACAAAGCAGTTTTCTTACACCCCGAACTAAAGGAATGCTCACACGTATTTGTGCGATGCGATAGAATCAGAAAAAGTCTTACACCACCCTACGAAGGACCATTCCCAGTAATAAAAAGAAGGGACAAGGCATATATTATTAGGATCAAAGATAAGGAAACATTGATATCAATAGATAGATTAAAGCCAGCATTTGTCATCCACAATGAAGCTATGAACGTGCCAAATTCGAAAAACAGCCACAGCTATTCAAACACGTACACCACAAGGTCAGGACGGACAGTTAAGCCCATAGTACGGTTCTGTATTCGCTGACGCAAGAAATAGTCAGCACCAATGCAGTGGATAACGTAGCGCATTAACCTACACTATAACCCAAGCAGCGTACCGTCACAACAACCGTCAGCAACATTTATATTCTACTGAATTAGCAAGGTTAAGGTTACTAATGTTTATTGTATTATTGTGGCTTACGATTGAGTATAGGGTTATTTATAAGAATTGTTGTAATTTTTTGTAAAGGGGGGTGTATATGTAGCGACTACATAAGTGCACGTATGTAGATAAAGCACACCTTTAGATAAATTAAGATGATAAGTTAAGGCAGCAATCTGCACGCGCCATATTAGTATATAAGCGCTAGTTTTACTTAAATAAATCAGACTATAACAACACCTGAGTCTCATTATATCCGTTGCCAAATTATTGGCAAAATATTCAAAGTAAGCATACATTCGCATGAAGTATTCTTCGATGAGGACCCGGGAACATGCTTCAGCTGTTGCTTCTCGTAGGGCGAATAGTTCTACCCACCTGGTTGCTGTGTCTTCGATGAGTAAAATCCATCGCTCCCCCTGATCTCCTTCTGGCAGAGGACCAAATAAGTCAATTGTTAAAACCTCATTCCTCTGATTCATTACAGGTGTTTGAAGAAGACCAGGTGGTTTTGTGTTTGCAGACTTATATCGCTGGCAGGTAATGCAGGATTTCACATAGTCTGAAATAATACGGCGCATTCCAGTGAAATAGTAATTTTGTGCTACTCGTTGGTAGGTTCTATCAATACCTGGATGTCCGGCCGTTGGAGAGTCATGTAGTTCCTTTAACAAATCGGTGACTTGACTGGTAGGTATAACGAGTTGCGGTGTCTCGCTTTCTGACTCTGGGTTTAAGCGGAATAATACACCCTGATTAACAAGGTAACCTCTTTCTGACCACTTTTTACCTAATACTTCGTCATTACCTTCTAGGTCATTGATAATCTTCACAACATCAGGGTCGGCGATTTGATTTTGGCGTAGCTCTACAGGTGTCTTTGTCGGCAGATCACAGATGACGGAACAGATGCCATAGTTGTCGCGTGTCTCATCGGAGCAAACTGGTCTGCTGAGTGTGTCTGCTACGACGTTCGCCTTCCCTGGTGTGTATTCAAATCTTATGTCGAATGCTTGGAGTTTTAATGACCAACGTACTAACCTACCGGTTGGCGATTTTAATGAAAGGAGCCATCGCAGCGGTTGGTGATCACTACCGATAATTGCTGGTTGCCCATCCAGGTAAGACCGAAAACGTTCAACTGCCCAAACTACGGCCAGAGCTTCACGCTCCGTAGTTGAGTAGTTGCGTTCTGCAGCGTTTAATAGTCGGTTTGCGTACTCAATTGGTCTCTCGTCCTTTGGATTCTCCCCCTGTAATAAAACCGCGCCTAAGGCGTAGTTACTTGCGTCCGTACGCAGAATGAAAGGGCTGTTGAAATCCGGTTGAACCAGTATCGGTGCAGAAGTTAGTAGCCGTTTTAACTCATTAAAAGCATGGGCTTGTTCAGAGCTCCAGATCCATGTTTGGCTCTTCCTTGTTAAACGTGTCAACGGTTCGGCTACTTTTGAGAAATTCGGAATAAATTTCCGAAACCATGAACACGTTTGGAGAAAAGTGCGTAAATGTTTAAGGTTGGCAGGTTCCCTCATTTCAAGTATTGCGCTTACTTTGCTGGGGTCGGTGGAAATACCCTCTTGAGTAATAACGTGCCCGAGATATCTGACACTTTCTCTTGCAAAGGCACACTTTTGTCGGTTCACTTGAAGTTTGAACTCAGCAAGACGTTTCATCACCAGATCCAGGTCCCGCAGGTGCCGATGGAACCCCTCAGATATCACCAGGAGGTCATCTAGGTATGCTAGGATTGTTACCTCTTTTAAAGCAGCACAGGAGCGAAGGCGGTCAATGAGGCGCTGGAATGTCGCCGGTGCATTTTTGAGACCAAAGGGCATTTTCTTAAAACGGTAAGTGCCGAGGGGGGAAATGAAGGCAGTTTTGTCTCTGTCTGACTCCCACTTACCTGCCAGTATGAAGATCGAAGGTCAAGAGAACTCATGTAACAGTTCCTCTTCGTCGACTGGAGGAGCTCATCGATACGCGGCATAGGGTATGAGTCAGATTTGGTGATGGCGTTAAGACGTCTGTAATCAACGCAGAACCGAACGCTTCCGTCGGATTTTGGTACCATCAGCGCCGGTGAACACCAAGCAGACTCGCACTCTTCGATGACATCATCCCTAAGCATTTTGTCGATTTCCTGCTTCATCAACTCCTTTTTCGCCGGATTGAGACGGTACGGTGGCACAGCAATAGGTGGGTGGTTACCTGTCTCTATACAGTGCTCAGCGAATGGAGTTGGACCTCCCCCTGCTTCGAAAATGTGCGCGTGCTTGACGAGGACTTCGGCCAGCTCATCACGCTCAGCTGGGTTGAGATGGGCCCCTTCGTCATCACGGAGGACATCTGCAGAGTTGCAGCTAATTTCCCTAGAGGTAAGTTCGAAAAGCAGTTTATACTTTATCCTATTATTATCGCTAAAGCACCAAACTCCCTTTTTAAAATCAATTACTACACCTGCAGCAGTAATAAAATCAATACCGAGAAGTGTCTCGTTTTTGTCCGAGTCCGGGAAAATTAAGAAAGGTACTGTAATGACTCTATGTTGCAAACTTACTGCCAAAGTCGTAGTAAGTACTTCCATGACGCGCACATGACCATCGGCAAGTTTAATTTGCCGGGTGGTGAGGAAAAGGGGATGACCTTTTTGTTGAAGGAGAGCATAGAGTGTATGACCAGCTATACAATGTTTCGCGGCGGTATCAATTAATGCAGTACCGGAAAATCCCAAAATTTCAATTTTGAAAATCGGACGCACGCTTACGGGTGTCTTATATTTCGAATCAAATAAATTATAACTATCTATACATTCACAATTTGTGGCAGAAATCATTTTTTCCTTATTACTAGGCATAGACATATTACTATTAGACATTAAAGAATTATCACTACTTTGCAAAGAATTATTATAACAATTAACTAAATTACAATTATTACTACAATAATATTTACAAGAACATGGTACATTTTGTGAAATTTGAAAAACACATTTATGACACTTTGTCCCGCAAGGGTCGCTATTTTTCGCCAAATTTAACTTATGATGCTTTACCTCGCAGGTAGCGTTTTTGTCATAGGAACAAGATTTTTCATTAAAATTAGGACTGGCATTATATACAAAATCAGAATCAGTTTGATTATAACATACATATTTAGAATGATGCACTCCACCACAACAAAGACTGCATGCTGTATCAGAAATAGAATTCAGATACTGATATTGCGATTTACATGATTTTTGTGATAGACGTTCAGTATTATGTTCATGGTTACAATTAAAATAATTGTTGCATGCATCTTTCATGAACGGCAAGGAAACAGACTTAGGACTAGTGGGCAAAATATTCAAATTATTATTTGACATACCCCGCTTATCACTTACGCACCTATTATGCAAATTCGGTAGTTCTACACTATAAAAACACTGTTTAATATTGTCACCCATAGCCGCGGAATAATTAGTGGTAGAGTTCGACTCACCTCGCTTTTCCAACTTACGACACTTATCTCTATTATGGCCGTAGCGTCGACAGTAGGAGAACATCGGGCGCGGCTTTCTGAGCGGCGCATCCGGGGCGGGAAACACGCCCGTGGAGTAGGGCATCATCGCGGGTTGGGCGGGCTGCGGCGGCGGCGGGGCGCTACCACGCGCTTGCGCGGCCGGGGCGCGTGCGACGGCACGCGGGGCAGCTTGGAAACACGGGGCGGCGGCGGCCGGCGCCGACGGTGCGACGTACGTATGGGGCTCCTGCGCTCGGGCTACGTCACGTGGCGCGCGGGCAGGCGGCGTCGGCGGAGGTGGCAGCAGAGTGCCGATAGCAGCGTTATTAGCGCCGGTATCACGGCGCAACACGGAACCTGTTGTGGTTGCGCGGGATGCTGATGTACATGTTGCTACATCCGTCTTCCCCTGGCTGTCTTCTATATTGCGTGCATGGTGCAGTAGTCCTTGAAAACTAGAGAATTCTTCTCGTCGCAATCTTTGGCGGATTTTCATATGCAGGAGGCCGTATATCATATCGAGTCTGGCCTTTTCCGATACGTCATATTCGGGAATTTTTGATAAGAGTGCACGGCTGCGCGCTACGAACATATCTGTATTTTCTTCATATAGTTGCGGACTCGCAAATAGCTGTAGGTATATTCGGTGAGGTGGGCGGCGGTCACCGTAGGCACTTATCAGGTTTTGTTTGGCATCAGCCCATGATGTGACGTTGTTTTTAATGCCCTGCCACCACGTAGGAGCATCACTGGTAAATAGGTAAGCGAGGCCACGGACGATGTTAGCGCTAGACACCTGCGCACACTCGCTGTACGCCTCAACGGCGTCGATGAAGGCCTCTACAGACTCGTGAGGGTGACCGGAAAATTGAGCTTTGCAGCGGGCTAGGGTTCCTTCTACATGTGTTTGTACGGGTGTTGACGAATTTGCGTGCGTCACTGACAGTAGGAGATCTCTAAACGCTTCTGTTTGTGACCTTTGAAGCGACGCAATGATACTTGCTACGTTTTCGTGAGTGAACGTCATGTTGGCACTCGAGTGAGAAGCGGGAATCTCGGAGTCACGACTTACTGAGACTGGAATGTCCTTGGCGCGATCCTGTGTCAACGGCGTTGGCGGCAGAGGGTCGGTAAATGCGGGTTGAGGCGCCACATCATCTCTGTTACACGCACTTGCCGTTCTGCTTCTCGTATTCATTGTTCGAGGTTAACACGTAATTTCACTAAACACTAACGTTCTAGATAAAGTCTGACACCACAATGTTTTTTTACTTCACACTATTACCGTTGCCACTTAATTTACGTTGGGACGCCACTTATAGGGGGTTCGGTCTAGTGGAGAATAAATGAAACAAACACTTGGTTGTAGGTACTGTTAGTCCGCGAGCGTGCGTATAAATTCTTTGTCGCGGCGCGTACCAGGGTTGGATTCAGACCCTCACAAAATTATTGTCTATGGAAATGAAAAATATACTACTTGTCAAAAATTATACTACGTTCCGTTTTTTTTGGCAAAATGAGTCATTGGCAGTGGCAAAAGCAAAATGGAGAGATTCAATCAGTGGCGTAACCTCCCCCCCCCCCACCCGGTGGAGTGCCGACTAAACGAAAAAAATAGAATAGTAAAACACTATGCAAGGAATCCCCGGCTGGAGCTTGTCGCTGGCTGTTTCGATGGTGCCATACATATACATACAGAACATAACTTACTTATATTGTAAGGTAGATACTTTGATTATTTGTTAAATAATAAAAAGGAGAATGATCGAACCAAGAAAAGTTGTCAATCGAGCTGAGGGTAAAATTATGGTACGTTCGCGTAGTATCCTGGCATTACGATACTACATACTACACATCATGAAATAATGGTACAAATAGTATAATTATACTACGAAATCCAACCCTGGCGCGTACGTCCTTGCCACAGAACACTATACCCAAGGGAAGAATGACAACTACATAGAAAAACACGTTGGACAAATTTTGACTGTGCTGCCATCTTACCGTGGCCCCACGCACTATCTACGCGGTAAAATTCAAAAGCAGTATAATATTAATTTTTTATTGTAATCGTAATTTATGGAAACTAGATAATATGCAATGATTTTAATTATAAATCATTGCATATTATTTTCTAGTTTCCATAAATCACGTCAGAATTCCCAGAATAGTAAAGGTAAAAATTAAACAAAAGTATGATAGTTTTATTTATGTTTTATTATGTTCATCTTCGTTTTTAATGCTAGTTTTGAACCAGATTCTACATATTCTCGGTTTTTTTAATGTATTTAGTCCTTTTAATAGTTATGTGAAAAACACTATTTACAATAATTTTTACATTTATTGACACATATTTCTCACACTGTTTCTAAAAGGTGAAATTTATATCCTCACAGAGGTTTTTTAATAACAATGTTTTTAAATCCAATATTGATGATGACATTAAAAAGAAATTATCACATAGAGTAGCACAATCTTCAACGCATTTAATTAAATTTCTTGATGCATAAATTAATTTCTTCTTAATGTCGACATACTCTTTACATTCTACGAATGAATGTACATTTTCTGTCTACTTTAATATCTTCTCACACACACCACAAGTCACATTCAGTTTTTTTTTATAATAAACCCACATAATAAGCACAAGCTTGCATTTCAGCTGAGTCAGTCATGCTTGTGTGGTCCACTGAAGCTAGCATATTGATCACAATATCAGGGGCTTCTAGGGATTTTACTTGTTGGCTTGTGTGTGGTGTAGAAAACATGTCCTTGAAATTATTTATTATTGTATAATAAATGTCTGTTTCACAGATTCCTGACTCTACGTGGGTTAGAAATTATAGATGTTTTCAATCCACCTATAAAATTGTGAGGCAGTAGGATTGCAATTTGCACAATTTGCCTGGATTGAGCCAAATAAATTTTCCACTGCATCCTGCTGTAGCTGACGGGTTGACAGAAATTTAATCCTGTTTTTCTTTAAGATTTTTAAATATTTGCAAAATACCTCTTAAGGTCCTGACCCACCTATCTTTCGAAGGTGGGTGATGGGCTCCGGCATCCAACAAACTCTACTTCCTCAAAAAAATTTTCATTAGTTCAAAATGTTTGAAATGCGGCGAGTTCATGGTTATGTTTGTTGAGTGTGGTTTGCCTCTCCTCAAATCAGCAGAGTCGCTATTTACGGCGACAATTTCCGCCGTTGTAATTGCACCTGCAGGCAGTTCCCCTGAAAATGTAATAAAAACTAAATAATGAATATTGTCAAAACTATAGAAATATATAAACTAGGAATTCAGGCAATATTTTTCCTAGGAGCCATCCGACAGTCCAACACTACAACTCAATCGACTTATTTCTTCTAGCTGTTTTCCTTATTTTAGCCAATATTCACCCTCACAATGAGAAATCTTACATTCCAAAATCTGGATGAAATATTTTTATAAATATTACTTTCAGTTAAAATCAGCTGCTGTTTGTTAATTTTTTATGAACTTTGTAGGAAATGTTCAAGTATCTCAAGGTATTAAACTAAACTAGAAAAAATTTATCAGGCCTGCCCCATAGCATGATCAACAAAACACACTATGGTAAAACAGTTTAGTGCTTTATCATTCATATTGATTTATTGTTTTATCATAATTATTGTGTTTCAGTGTTCATGCTATGGAGCTGGGGTGAGAATCGAACCCACAGCTTTTCTTAATCAGAACTCTTTGCTCTGAGCTATAAATTTTAGTTTAGACATTTTTAGGTATTCATATCAAATCTTTATAAATTTTCAGGTTCAGATTAATTGATATAACAATATAAATTATTATGTAGGTAAGTTTACCTTGGGATATTTTTGCAAACATGCCTGTAGCCACCGAATGACTCAAAACCTGAGCTGCCTGAGCTAACTTTCATATTTTCTTTGCAATTAGGGTTAAGGTGATCCTTCCTCAGTGATGGAGCAAACACGAAATTTGGATTTACATTATCTCGGTCATAAAAGTCTTGAATGTAACTCCACTTGGCAATGCATGTAAAGAAATAGAACTATTTTTAGAAACCAAGGATTTTTTTCCTATATTAATTGATATCTTCTAGACAAGTATGGATGCATTGGAGGTGCTGTGGACTCGGCACTGTCCTTCTAATCGGGAGGTCCATGGTTCGATCCTGCTATGTACCAATGTGTCTTTCGTTTTTCGAATTTCATATGTACATTTGTCGATGCTCCTATGGTGAAGAAAACATCATGAGGCAACCTGCATTCATCTATAAAGAAATTCAAAGGTGTATGTGAAGTCGACCAATCCGCACGAGGTCGGCATGGCTGACTAAGCCTTACTACCCTAACCCTTGGGTAGCATCGAGCCCCTCAGTGGGGACATATATTATGAGCTGTGATGATGATGATGATTGTAAGGAGTTGTAGTTTATAGTACAGCCTGCATAGCAATTGAAATTGATAATACAGACTTTATCCATAGTGCACACATTGAATGCATAAAATGCTAGAAATATTTATTTTAACACAGATATAAACAGGTAGGATATACCGGGTGTAACTGAACACCCCAATAACATTTAACGGGCATATAACTTTGATACTAAATGGACCTTCGGTGCTTGTCTCAGACCTGGAACCCCAATACTTTCAGAGTTATTTGATTTTAAACTGAAAACAAAAACTTTCAAGTGACAACCATAATCAGCTCTTAATACAAAAGAAATTTAAACACAAAATGACACGTGACAGACGTGAGCGTAGTATTCCTCGTACGCTTACGTAGGGCTTTCGGCACTTAATACCAAAAAATAATTTATTTAGTTTGTATGACGTGAGCGTAGTATTCCTCATACGCTTACGTAGGGCTGTCGGCACTTAGTACCAAAAAGTAATTTATTTAGTTTGTATGGGAAAAAAAAGTAGGTTTGTTAGCCCTAATATTTTTCCTACAGAATCTCTACTTCTGATAGATACATACCCTTAAATGTTATTGGGGTGTTCAGTTACACCCTGTATACAAAAGCTATTTTTATTCACCTTGTCAAAACCAATCATATCTGGAACAGCATGTTTGGATAATCTCTTCTCTTCAACATTAATAAAGTCAATAGTATATATAATCTTATAATCCTTTGCTCAGCATATAATTTACGTTGGAAGTCCACAGATGACCAACTGTCATTTGGAAAACAATACTTGGCCCACATTTCACATCTGAAAAAGACAATACATCATTATGATATTTAATCTACGGAATTTAGAGACTATTATAATTTTATGTTCTTGCAGTAACACTAATAGAACTCAAAGAAGTGTTATCTCTTTTATTGTGAACATAACCGCTACCGCTTTAACCGGGGTCTTTTCTGTCTTTTTTTTTTATTGTAGCATTTGGTCGTTAGAGAGGATAACAACCATTACTGCTAGTGTCAAGTACCAGGATAGACAGTTTCATAAAATAATTTCTCGGATATTTGAGAGAAGTTTTCAACATCGTTGTTTGACAACTGCGAGGAAGGCTTGTTGAATAACAAAAAAAGGACGTGGCAATGTCAGAAGTATTTAAACTGGTCAATTTCAACACTTACCGTCGAATATTTGTTGTTCCTGGCTTTGGAAAGCGATATAGTATAATGTTTGCATCATCTTGTTGTGAGATCTTGAGACATTTTCTCTTCAGCTTATCAGGCATGTTCCCTGACAAACTATTGTTCAAATTGACACGTTTTAGAGTCACTGTCTCAGGAAAAGCAATTAAATCTAAGTAGCAACACGAAAAAGAACTCAAGTTTAACACAAAAATCAAAACAAGTCACTGTCTCCAAACGAGTCTATTTCTCACGTAAAAACACAAAAAGACACTATCAAGAAAAGTCGTTATCTCAAAAGCAAGCACACTTCGATATTATTGCGTAAATTCGCAATGGCGAAACAAAAAAGGAAAATGATTAATGCGCCGGCAACATGTTCAAAATATAAATTCGGCCCAATTCGGCCATATTTTTTTGTGAATGTATATTGCCAGTTCTAACATTGACTTTACATCCATTATCCATTTAATAAAAAATCTTCAAATTCAAGTCTTTCTGGATAATTTTAAACAAAATATACTTCAAAATATTTACTTTAGTTAAATAACGCAAATTTATGTTTTAAAAGATGTTTATCATCAGAAAATATGGTTAACATCTATGAATCTTTTGTTATTATTTACTACCATTTTAGGATTTTTAGAAACATGTTTTTTGAGGTAACACTCGATGTATCCCTAGTAGGTATGTCTCATTGCGCCTCAGACTAAGGAATATGTCTCATTGCGCCTCAGACTAAGGAAAAAAAGAATAGACATGAAATACCTACGAAAAAAACGTGCATACCTAAATGTGAATCTGGCACAAAGATGGCGGCTTGCTTGCTCATGCGGCAGCCTAACACACTGCACTTACCCATAATAAATGCAGTATTATGCAAGTTCAACACTTTAAACAAGCACAATTTTCGCCTAATAACAAAATTTTCTTCAAAACACTGAAACAAACAAGTCGCGATGACAACTGATGTACTTGTTGTTCATTGTGAGTACTGTGACAAAACATGGCGACCAGCCGCAGTGAGGTATTCTGTGACGTCGCCAAGATAATGTTGCCATTTTTGGTAATGATAAAACTACTGTTGTCCTTTTTTACTTATGATTATCCTCATAAGTTAAAAAGAGATGCCAATATGTCAGTAACTATGCCGTCGAAATACATCACATTCCTATAACTACGTTCGTTATGCCGAGTCCTCTTTTTTTCTATAGTCTGAGCATTGCGCCAATAGAAAAGTCGACCGCCCCTGGTCCTTGCTCTCTCGCGGTCTCGGTCGACTCTGGAAAGATCCAGCGCGCGTAAGTAAACGTCGCGCGCGTCGCCATTGGCGCGAAAACGGAGGTTGGCGCGAACTAATATCGCGGCTTTGGATAAGCGTGGATTAGCCGCTAGGCATAGCTATATCTAGCGGGTAATCTTCCGCGAGATGCGCGTACGGGTCGGTTTACCATAATTTTTAATTTTCGTGTTAACGAGATTATAATGTGCTAACGCACACAATACCAAGGCAGTAGCACTGTCGTCCATTCCGGATCACGACCGAGAATGTAAATGAGAAGATCGCTGAGTGTGGATACCTTCTCGGTTCTCGCGCAAGTTCTCGGCGAGACTTCTCGCCGAGACTTCTCGCGTGAGTCTGGAGCCGGTATAACATTGTGTTGGTAACTGCGCTGGCGGACGCTCGTTCGAATCGAAATGACTTCGGATTTAATAGAAGTTGTGCGTCAAGGAAACCTGTTGTATGATACAAAGTGCTAAGAATATAAAGACTAGCTTATCTACTATCAGAGGTGCTGCTTGAAAAGATAGTACAGGAATATTATACATTCGTTGCTTCGTCCTTTGAGATTAGGTAATAATTGTAGTAACACGTATCATGTCGCCTTTCATCCACTAAGTTAAAAGTAGGTATTCACACCTCTTTTTTGATGGTGGTACACAAACCTTCCTAGAGACACCAACCATATAGTCGCTCATTCGCGTTTTAGTGCTTCGCCGATCACCACGTATCCTACTTAATTTCTTAGAAAACATTACTTTGCCGATACGAAGCCATAAGGAGGAAGATAGTGATTACTTACGCAAAAAAATAAGAAAGATAGAAATGATGTTAAAAAAGCGCGAAAAGCGTACGCGCAATCGAATTTCAAACAATAGTAGCTCGTCGTGCCCAGCCTCACCGGCGGCCTCTCTATTTCTAGGCATAAAAATTATTGTCATAAAATCATATTCCATAATTTCGATTGAAATAATCGTCAAGACGCATAATAATCAGGAAGCAGAATGGTAATAAGCATAATATTGTGTGGCAGAAAATCATTTGTCATAAGTATTAAAACCCATAAACTCGAAACACAGAACAACTTGACGCATAATTTTTCAAAGCATAAATAATGCTTAGCATATTAATCACAACGAACAATACGATTACGCAGAATTTCTCTAGGCATAAACTTGCGCGCAAGCATGCAGCAATGTATCATGCAGTATGCATGCAAGCAAGCATGCTGCAATGTATCATTCAGTATGCATGCAAGCATGCATGCAACATGCAAGCAAGTATGCAGCAATGTATCATATGCAAGCAAGCATGCAACGTGCAAGCAAACATGCAACATGCAAGCAAGTATGCACAATGCAAGCAAGCATGTACCACGCAAGCAAGCATGCACATGCATGGTTTCTGTCACGGCTCCGACGCTGCGGGGCTCCGGCGGTCCCACGCGAGCTTATCGTCGCAGATTGGTTTTCGCTCACCGCCGCGGCTGAGGATGGCCGGCGAAGCCGGCCAGTAATCCGAAGCTTTAAAACCACCTGCTCCTCAGCTCGCGGGCCGCCTCGCCCCTCCGCGCCTACGCGGGTTTGAATAACACTCTAGGGGTAGGACAAACAAGACTACGTGGAGTCGGTTTTGCAGCGATTCGTTTCTGTCACTAGTAGCATGAATGAATTACTTTTTCAAATAAAAAAATCTATATATATACTATGCAAAAATTATATTAAATGAAAATATAGAAGATTCGAGTATCATATTTGAATAAAATAATATATGAAATGTTATTATAAAAAGTTAAGTAAAACAGAGTAAACATTATATCCTTCAAAATAACATCATTTCTAATTATAAATAAATGCCCCAGAATATTAGAGATATCATTAATTATGACACTTAAAATTATGGCAAAACATTTTAGGACTACCAATATTATGTCATAAGAAATTAGGGATTTCATTAATTATGCTTCATAAAATTATGCCTTTGGATAATTGTGCTTTATACAAATTATGCAATGAAATAATCATGTGACGTTAATGTTATGCTTTTCGATTATTATGCTTAGTGATTTATGCCAAGCGTCTTTATGACAAACAACATTATGCCTAATGAAAGGTCCCCCTCACCGGCGGTGGCGATTCTGACGCTATCAGGAAACGAAGGTACGCAGTTGTTAAATAATATTATACTTATTTATATAAAAAGTGGTTAACATTTGTATTACTTAATGTGATCTAATGTGTTCCTATATTTATATGGAATTATTTCATAACGAAAGACCACCACAGGTTTTTAATATTGTGTAGAGTACGGGGATGTTACCGGCACAAAATATTATACCTAATAATATTAAATTACCTGCCTGTTATCTATAACAGATAATCTTTAGTGATGTGTATATCTATATGGGATATTACCTACCGTCACAAATAATTACCACTGGTATCTTGTATGTAGTGGTACATCTATGCGGGATGTTACCGTCACAATATTTTTATGTACTGTGTACATTTTATATGTTATGTTACCTTCATGACTAATAAAGTATGTGCACATTTTACTGGAATGTTGCCTTTTAAAGTTTCATACGGCTCTAAAGGGTTTATTCTCACAAACATTGGTCGTTGATATACAACCGCATTTAAAAAATTAAGCAACTGTTATGGATATCTGACTGTCGTGGCGGTTTATATGAACCGTTATGCATACAATAGGTTACACGACATAAGAACAAAACGGATTAATAACTTTAAGGAGTAACATAGGCTGTTCACGAAGTATCGTCTTATCTATACGCATTGAGAGCCATAGTCAATGGAACGGGTCATACGGCCCGCTTTACTCTCTGCACGGAAGCCGAGAAATTCTCAGTACTAACGACAGGAAACCTAGACACATCTAGGAGTCATTACTCCTGTCCCTTCCGTTAGGGGCCGTGAGAGCTGCCTTTCTATAATCAACACAACCAGGGGGGGTTCACCCCGTCACAGACCTCCAACCTCCCCTATAGTCTGCCCATGCCTCGCAACTTATTTACGGTCTTACTACCGCTTTAACTGCGTCATCACTGACACTCCTGATCTCTCTCACACAACTAGGCGGTTTCATCGCCTGCATCACCAGATGCCTCACGTGGTCCAACCACGACTGCCCTTGACGCATCGTGCACGCCCCCAGGCTGCCCTTGACGCATCAGCGTACGCCCCCAGGCTACCCTTGACGCATCGTGTACGCCCCCAGGCTCCCTTGACGCATCTCGTACGCCCCCAGGCTGCCCTTGACGCATCAGTGTACGCCCCCAGGCTACCCTTGACGCATCTCGTACGCCCCCAGGACAAGAGATCAGAAGAGGCTCGGGCTCTCCGGCCACTGTTGGACACACAGAACATAGAAACCTCTTCCAGTGTTCTGTGGTTGAACATATCAGATCGACCATACTTCATGAACTTGCACAATTCTTAACTAAGCCATCAGGCACTTACCATAATATATCCTTATATTATTTATAACCACGCCACCTGGCCAGTTCACACTCTCACCTGCTGTACCTGTCTTCGCTCCAAGTCTCGTCTTTCTCACCTGATCACTATGATGTTCAGAACCGAATTGAACAAGTCACAAGAGAAAGCCACATGTCTGCCTTATAGGCAAAGCAGGATAACATTATTTAGAATTTTTTACCGCTTGTCTAGGCTTTCAAATATTCGCAAAAGGAGAAATTGTCTAATATTATTGCGCATTGACAACACAACTGCTATTTCGTATATCAACCGCATGGGTGGAGTTCGATTTCCACACCTTACTGATATAACCAGGAAACTGTGGCAGTGGTGCGAACCTAGAGGTACATTTGTGTTTGCTTGTTACATAAGCTCTAAAGATAATATAATTAAATAGCAGATGCGGAGCCAAGAGCCTCCTCCGGGTCATCAGTTAAGAGTCGCCAATTATCGTAAAAATTACTTAAACGACCTGCTGAACATACCGAATCTAGCGACGTGGGCCTAGGTGCTGCTGCGAGCGCGGCGGCGGTCGCGGTAGCTGCTGTTGTCGCGGCGGGCGCGGTGCCTGCGGCGGGGTCAGCTCCGTCCTCCGCGGCTTCTGCTTTAAAGGACGATTTAAAGGTTGCTTTGGTTTTGTCGCCGCAAGCGTTTTCTTGGTTGATGAAGTAATCTTTATCTCTTTGTCGGCTAATTTTCCCCCAAATAGAAAACTGTCAATTTCAGCATTGTACAGTTGCTCCTTTATGTCATTTTTTACTGCTGAGCAAATAAAAAAGTGTCTTGTTTTTTGACTCGGTATGTTATGCATCGCACATTAAACGGCTGGCCTCGATTAACAGTTTTTAGACTCACTGGTATTTATGTTCAAAAGAAAATAATGTGGTCCGAGCGTCACCAATGCAAGATATAGCAACTGCCTGCTGTATTTGTTTATTTGCTAATGCTTTATCTTTCTTAACAAGCATTTCCGATAAGGCTGCCTTTATGTCGGGGTTCAACTTTGGTGTGTTTATTTTTGATGAATATCAGGGTACAGTTTTTTTTTTGGAGGGTGTTTCACCCAAAAGACTTAAAATCTCTTCATCCAATTCAACACGAACTGGTTCACTGCTCACATGTGCAGGTAGTTCGGTAGAATCTAAAGGCTGTAAAGCTGTTGTTGCAGTTGCAGCCATAGAAGTGGATGGATCTGAATTGATCTCTTCTACAATCGAGACTATGTCAACCTCTGATTGCACTTCACTTTCACCTGCAATACGTTTGTGCCGCATACAGGTAACTGTGTGTCCAAAAATACATATGACACAGAAGAATACACCTCTGTCAGTGTCGCGGAGTTCCGCGAATACTCTGACTACTTCCGGTAAGAAACGATAAGTGAGTAAATTGATACAATGATTATGGTTCTAATATTGTTATTGGGTAATAAATAAATTATGAATCTAATTATGTGAATTATTAATGTTACCGATACTACCAGCAGCATTCCCAATTCCCTTGTCAGTATAAATAGCGTTGTGTCGACTCAGTGGTAATAATGGTATTGTACTGTGTCGGTATATTAATAATGTTATCCTGCTTTGCCTATAAGGCAGACATGTGGCTTTCTCTTGTGACTTGTTCAATTCGGTTCTGAACATCATAGTGATCAGGTGAGAAAGACGAGACTTGGAGCGAAGACAGGTACAGCAGGTGAGAGTGTGAACTGGCCAGGTGGCGTGGTTATAAATAATATAAGGATATATTATGGTAAGTGCCTGATGGCTTAGTTAAGAATTGTGCAAGTTCATGAAGTATGGTCGATCTGATATGTTCAACCACAGAACACTGGAAGAGGTTTCTATGTTCTGTGTGTCCAACAGTGGCCGGAGAGCCCGAGCCTCTTCTGATCTCTTGTCCTGGGGGCGTACGAGATGCGTCAAGGGTAGCCTGGGGGCGTACACTGATGCGTCAAGGGCAGCCTGGGGGCGTACGAGATGCGTCAAGGGAGCCTGGGGGCGTACACGATGCGTCAAGGGTAGCCTGGGGGCGTACGCTGATGCGTCAAGGGCAGCCTGGGGGCGTGCACGATGCGTCAAGGGCAGTCGTGGTTGGACCACGTGAGGCATCTGGTGATGCAGGCGATGAAACCGCCTAGTTGTGTGAGAGAGATCAGGAGTGTCAGTGATGACGCAGTTAAAGCGGTAGTAAGACCGTAAATAAGTTGCGAGGCATGGGCAGACTATAGGGGAGGTTGGAGGTCTGTGACGGGGTGAACCCCCCCTGGTTGTGTTGATTATAGAAAGGCAGCTCTCACGGCCCCTAACGGAAGGGACAGGTGTTATGACTCCTAGATGTGTCTAGGTTTCCTGTCGTTAGTACTGAGAATTTCTCGGCTTCCGTGCAGAGAGTAAAGCGGGCCGTATGACCCGTTCCATTGACTATGGCTCTCAATGCGTATAGATAAGACGATACTTCGTGAACAGCCTATGTTACTCCTTAAAGTTATTAATCCGTTTTGTTCTTATGTCGTGTAACCTATTGTATGCATAACGGTTCATATAAACCGCCACGACAGTCAGATAACCATAACAGTTGCTTAATTTTTTAAATGCGGTTGTATATCAACGACCAATGTTTGTGAGAATAAACCCTTTAGAGCCGTATGAAACTTTAAAAGGCAACATTCCAGTAAAATGTGCACATACTTTATTAGTCATGAAGGTAACATAACATATAAAATGTACACAGTACATAAAAATATTGTGACGGTAACATCCCGCATAGATGTACCACTACATACAAGATACCAGTGGTAATTATTTGTGACGGTAGGTAATATCCCATATAGATATACACATCACTAAAGATTATCTGTTATAGATAACAGGCAGGTACTTTAATATTATTAGGTATAATATTTTGTGCCGGTAACATCCCCGTACTCTGCTATCTCTCTCACTCTCATTGGCGAAATGGATAACTGTAACTGAGGAATGCTATTCTTTGTGACAAGGGGATGAGGCGGGGGGTGTAGTCCGAGCGCCTATTGTGTTCTGGCGCCAGTCGTTTGCCTGCTTTTGTTTGCGCCTTACGTACGATACGTTCATTTGTGATTATTTGACGAACTTTGCTTTCTTTACGGACCTTGAGTGCGATTACGATTTGGTTTTGTGTGAATACGGGATTTTGACAAATTTGGCATTCTTAACGGACTTTTCAAGCTCTTCATTTTGTGATGTCTTTTTCATCGCAAGAATATGCTCTTATGCATTACTTTTATGGATATGCAAGAGGAAATGCTTCTGAAGCAGCCAGGTTGTTCCGGCAGCAAGTACAAAATGGAGGTGGACCTCAGCCTGAAACTTGACCCGATCATCGCATGATTTTAAGAGTACATAACTCTTACATGGAAGGACGCCTACCAGGTAGAAGATCGGGGCGCCCATCTGAAATGAGTGACCCAGATACTGTCCAATCAGTGGTCGAAGAAGTGGTGAGAGATCCATCAGTTAGTGTAAGAACAATAGAACGTCGAATCGGAATTCCGAAATCACAAGCACATCGAATACTTAATCAAGAGCGTTTTCACCCATATCACATCCAGAAAGTTCAGCAGCTCAAGCCCGCAGACTACCCGAGAAGGGTGGCATTTTGTCAGGAAATGTTACGGAGACAAGCTGAAAACGAAAATTTCTTTAAAAATATTCTATGGACTGATGAATCACATTTTAAGCGATGTGGGGTGTTTAATGCGCATAACTACCATTCGTGGAGTATTGAAAATCCACACCTCACAAGGGAATCTAATTTCCAAGAACAATTTAGTATCAATTTGTGGTCAGGCATCCTAAACGGACAGCTGATTGGTCCGTTCGAACTACCGGACCGACTGAACAGCGAGGCCTACTTGCAATTTCTACGACGTGATCTCGGCGTCTTATTAGAAGATGTAGACCTATTAACGCGGAGAAATATGATTTTTCAAAACGACGGCGCTCCATGCCATTTTGCTAGAAATGTTAGACAACATTTGTCTGAAACATTTCCAGGCAGATGGATCGGTCGTGGAGGGCCCATTGCGTGGCCGCCACGGTCCCCCGACTTGAACCCCATAGATTTTTTCGTCTGGGGATACTACAAGGAATTAGTATACGCCAAGGACATTACAAACGTCACATCGTTAAGAACAAAATTAAGACAAGCGAAAGAAACAATAAAAAACAACAGAATTGCATTTATAAATTTAAAAGAAAACTTGTTTAGACGATGTAGAATATGTATTGAGCACGAAGGTCGTCATTTTGAAAACTTTCTTTAAGCGATCGAATAATAAATACTTTGAAAATAATGTTTTGTTTCATTTATTAAGTTATAATAAACCTTCAAAGGTTATTAAAGATGGCAGCAGGAACAGTTATTTTTGACCTTCAAATAATAAATTTTTAGCTTTTCTACAATCATTTTTGGTTTATTAATAAATAATTGGAATTTAAAAAAAATTATTCAGAAGTCGAGTTTTATGAAATTTTCACCTTGCTGTCTTTGATGGCCGATTTAAGCCAAAGTAGCCCTATTAAGTACTTTTTTTAAAATTATTATGAAAGCAGAGAGTCTAGAGAAGTTTTTACACATACTTAGAAACCATGAATTCGCCTGTTTAGATTTTTAATTTAAAGATGAATTTTTAAGTAATTATTCACTAACATTCAAATTTTGACTTTACACTACTGTTTTCTAAATTTCCACTAAAGTTACGAAGCTGATTATTTTAGACATAAAAGAAGCACTAAAGATAATTCAGTGGCATAAAGAAAAACATTAAAAAATGTTCAACTTTTTTTTATTAAAAATTTTTAAGTTCTTTAGATCGAAATTTTCAAAAAGTCAGAAAAAAAATTATTACTCTAAAACTACGAATAATCGCGGAACATACATGGGGGTGATTCGGGTACTCCAAGAGATGCTCTAACTCTGGACTTTCGCTTAAAGCCGGCTTTTGACTATAGGATGTAATATATATTACATGTTCAGCTATATATTACATCCCGGGTTTGCTGTTCTCACTAAGATATATTTTTTAGAATAGTTCAGCTTCTATGATCATCATATACATCATAACGTCTTTTATTGAAACGGTTGACCTCTCGTTATTAAATGGATAATATGGAAATTGTTTTGCTAGGTACTTTCGATAGTTTAACAGACGAAGATGATGCAGTATTCGATTTACATATCTCATTATTTAGAAAAAATACAATAAACGTCGATTCTGGATATCGAATCTTAATGGACTAAAGGCCTTACTAATAACCATTGTATAAACCTTGTATAGTTAAGTAGTGTTTTGTCTCTTTTGTTCGAATTTGAAATGTCATTCGAGTGAACGTGACAAAACACTGTTTAACTAAATCAGGCGTATGAAATGGTTATTAGTAAGGCCTTAAGAAAAGATTATAGTGAATTTCTCCATGCAGCATCCTTAATTTCATTCATTTTATACTCTTCAAGATTAGTCGTAAACAAGGATATTTCCTAACACTTTCTATAAAATGTTCCATTATAGGGATAAATATGTAAATAGGTAAATACGTGGTAAATACGTAAAGAAAAGATTGCGAACCAAAATACCCAAAAATCATAACACGCGGACAGCTACGAGTATGTAAGTATGTGCGCATGACCGTCACGATTCGAAATGAAGGCGAGGCAGGGGCAGAGGTGCGGTGTGCGGGAACGTGAGGTAAAATATATCGCCTTCAAATATAGCTCGGTCGGGCGAAAAAATATTTACAGTTTGGGGTGTAATATATATTATAGCACAGTGAGAACGGTCTCGTAAAAAAGTATGGCAAGCGATAAAATATTATATCTCAAAATGTAATATATATTACATTATATCCCACAGTCAAAAGCCGGCTTAACACTATTTTTTTGGGACACCCTGTATAACGTGTATGGTCATATGGTCAACGTAAAATTGGCAGTGACCAGCTTTGCCATCTCCCGTCTAAATTCTCTAAGTTATTATGTCACGAAAGCGATAACGAAAAATATTGATCGTGTAGCATACGTCTATAAATTGGCCAAGATATGGGTGATACCAGAGCGGTAAAAAAATAAAATAAACGTATTTGTAAACAATAATATTTTGGTTGGTCTTTTTTATTTTACGTGATTTTAGGATAATTGTATTGATTTACAATTTTATTATTAGTTAAATATCAACGCAGAAATACATTTATATCTCACATTGTAGGAGTATTATTTCTACGTTGGGAAGAAAACTAACCAAATATTGAGAGACTATCACATAGGACCATGCTTAACTCCATAATAAAATACAAACAATGCTGTTTTCTACGGACAAATGTGATTAACAAACCATTTCCACTGATTCGAAATGTACCCAAGCGCTTTCTTTTCTGGGAAAGAGATAGAAAAGGTGGATATGATACTGCCCACAAAATATCAAATTGGGAACACATAAAAACAGGATTTAAAGAGCTCAAAACTGAATTTGCTCTTTTTGGTCAAGAGATGAAAGCTTTAATTGCAACGGACCCCTTACTTGTCGCGCGCCCAGGTAGGAACTCTTATTGAGTGGTTATTTATTTAATATTTTATACTATTTATTTTATATTTTGCAATATCTGTATATTTATTTAATTTTAGGTAGCTTTTCTAATTTACTTTTCACAAAAAGAAACCAATAAAGTTCATTAGAGAGGGTAAGTGCTCAGTGGCCTAATTGGTCAAGGTGTCAACATTGTGATTTATTTATTTTTCAACCTGTAGATTTTTTGTGAATTTATTCATAAGTATAAATTATAAAAAATCAGATTTAAATTACAATGATTACATAAATTTTTATTTCAATAATTTATGTTTTGAGGTTGAGGAACTCTTGAACACTGTACAGGCTTTTGTCTATTAAGAATTCTTTGAATTTTTCAGAAATGTTGATTCTGTCTCTAATTGTCTTATTGAGGCAGGCAGCTTATTATATATTTTGATAGAAATATAAAAAGTGCCATTTTTAAACAAGTTTAATTGTGTATTTGGCACAACCAGTTTGTCCCCATTTCGTAAGCTACGAGTCGTATGTAACTGTTTGGCTTTCAAATAGTCATGTTTTTTCTTTTTCACAAGTTTACATAGCTCTAAATAGTATATTCATGTAAGTGTTAGAATTTTTTGTGTCTTAAAATATTTTCTACAGCTCTCCATTTCATCTATGTTCACTAATATCCTCAAGGACCTTTTCTGTAAGGCATCTGTACTATTTCACCACAGTATTATTCTGTAGCACTGCCAAGCATGTGCATAAGCTTAATATGCTGCAATGCTAGTTTTAAGATCTGTACATCTCTTTAATTCATATAACTTCAACGAATTGAGAATCCCCTCTTTTTTTGAAGTCTGTTAATTAATTTTAATTCTGTCATTTAAAAAGTTAGTTTAATTATGTCATATTAGTCATTGTCGTAAGGAAAACATTGTGAGGCAACCTGCATACATCTGAAAGGAAATTCAAAGGTGTATGTTAAGGTGACCAATCCGCACTGGGCCAGTGTAGTTCACTAAGGCCTAAACACCCTTACTTGGGGTAGGCTCTAGCCCTTCGGTGGGGATGTATATGAGCTGTTATGATGACGATGATGATATGAGTCATCTACAGAATAGAAAACACAATTTGACAGCACTCAAACTAATATAGTTTAGTCCAATTATTGCCAACGGAATGAGTCACACCAATGTTTTTTGTTATTAGCTGTTCAGTACTCGGGCCGTGATGGTGTTAAACATAAACAGTTTGCTTAAGCCCACTAACTATCACCACGGGAAGTACTTACGACCGCGTTTTGCGGCTGTGTTAGGAGGAACGTGAGAGTTGCCTAACAATACCTAACTTGTTAATAGATAACAGAAAACAGGGGCCCCTGATCGCCTCCAGGCCAGCCACTGATGATCCACGACTTGGACGTGGCTGGACTGTTCTTCTGGAGTAGTCACAATCACAACTCATGAAGTCATGCACACTTGAATCTCCACTAAACAAGGGGTCCTATATAGACCGCCAAGACAATAAATAAATACAGATACTGGGTCGCTAATCAGCGAACAAAACCACGGTCAACAATCAATCCCAACTCCGATTTACAGCGACTAACCCCTTCACCGCACACACTGCGGCCACCCGAGTGGTATTGCAATCGCGACTCGAGTGTAATAACTAACATTAGCATATCTAAAAAACAGGTAATTCGAAAAGAAAGAATCTGTTTTTATTCGTTTCCTATCTTCAAAAATGACTGAGATATTAAATGTTAAAGTACGGCCTCCTCGGTAACATCCGAATAAGCCACCAAGCTAATGTGTGACTACTAGTCTTGTATAGTACATGTACAATATACAAATAGGTAACGTTACCTGCCACTACTAAAACGAATGTTACCAAGCGCAAACTCTTAATAATATGTAAATGTACTATTCTACACAGTATGCAACACTGCCTTTTATGTACGAGAATGAGTGAGAAAGCGTTAACGGTTGATGAGGTTGAGTAAGCTTAAGATTATCCATCATTATTTATACTTTTAGTATTGTATACAGATCTGAAGATAAAAGGGAGAAAAAATAATGTAAATCAAGTCTGCAGATTATGATCGGTATCCATGCTGTGATTTATATGATGCAAATACTCTGCATATTTGTATGGATGTTGTAGAAAATGTAGTGGAAATCTTTGATGACAAAAACAAACAATAAATTTATTTGCGCAGTAAACTTTGAAAATTAACTTGTGCTAACGCGGCGTACTTGTAGTAATGTATGAAGTGCTCACTCAAACCCTGAGAACAAAAGCATTTTCCTATCGAATGCCAACAACATAGGTTTATATTATAGTTAGTTTATTTATTATAAATACAATTAGACAAAAAGAGACACGAATTTTATTATTTCTTAAGATATAGGTACTGTGACCACCAACATTGTGTAAATTAAAACAGAAAATTACCACAAAAAATTCATCAGTAGTGTATTTCGAATATGTAACTGTGAACATACGACTTCCTTGTATAAGGCGCATAACACATTGCACCGGACACCGTTGCGGTGTACGGAGGGACGAAAACCGCATGCGGCTGTGGCGGCACGGAACCGTGCCACCGTACGGTTTGCTCCGTATCACCGTCCGGAGCTGCGGTGCACGACGCCCCGCATCGCCGCATTATCTATGTCGAGATCTATTACGCGTATGCACGTCCTTTCTACGCAAAAATCCGTACGATACTGCGGCTCAGTGTGGCATACCCCGCGGACCGCACCGCATTACCGTCCGGGAGTGCGGTGCCGTCGCGCGCGCCGCACAACCGCACGGTGATGCGGTGCGAGTGTGTTATACCCTGCGGTTTTTGTATACAAATTAAGATTCTCCAGTCAAAATTAAAAACCGCAGCACCGCACACCGGAGCGGTGTCCGGTGCAATGTGTTATGCGCCTAAAAGAGTAATGGATGGACTGCAACTGTCAAATTGTAAGCGATTGCGATAGATTTTTTCTTAGACAATAACCCCCCTGGTCACCCATCGTAGGACTGACCACAGCCAACGTTGCTTAACTTTAGCAATCGTTCACTGAGCGCACGCGCCAATGCGCCACCAAGCTCCGCTTAAAAACACTGCTCACTAAAACCACTGCTCACTGCTTGTAATGAACAAATAAATCATATTAAACGTAATATTTCTGCATTGTGCTTTGTACGAGGGAAGGTCAAAAAGTTCGCGGAATGGAGAGATTGTTGGGGGTCGGTTTACTCGCCCAGGTAAGCACTAGTTAAGCACCTCATTAAGAGTATATATACCAAATTTGAACCTAATCGGGTGATTAGCGTTTGAGTTATTGACCTGCAAACAACTGAATCGGGAAAAAGTCAGCTAGTATGGAGAAAATTGAACACCGCCGCGCCGTTATTAAGTTCCTTACCAAGCAAGGAAAATCCGCTCAGATTGTTTTTCAAGAGCTGTTAGCGATTTACGTAGACTCTGCCCCTGGTAAAACCATGGTTTACAAGTGACATGGTCTTTTCAAGCAAGAAAGAGAGTCCATTGAAGACGACCCCCGCTCTGGACGGCCAATTGAGGCCACAACACCGGAAATAAAAAAAGTAGAAAAACTTGTATTGGAAGATGCCCGGCTGAAGAAGAAGCAGCTCGCAGCAATGGTTGGAGTATCCGAATCAACTATTTTAAATATCATCTTGGGATGACTAAGGTCAATGCAAGATGGGTTCTAACTTGGAAGAATGCTCACGCCACTTTCCCTGCGTTCCGTAAAGCGATAAAAGTGATAATATCGGGAATCCGACCAAAGACTCAACATAACCTAGGTACTGAATAAAAAGCCCTTATATTTTGTGACGATTTAATTTGGTCGGATTCGCGATATTATCGCAATTCGGAACGCGACATTTAAAAACGCCAGCGTATCGAGTGCTCGCGCCAGTTTTGGAGCTCTGTGGAGAGAGAAGACGTTATGGCCCGGATCGTTACTGGAGATGAATCCTGGGTTCACCACTATGAACCTGAATCAAAGCAAGAGTCGATGCAGTGGTATAAAAAAGGCACACCTCCTACAAATAAGTTCAAAGTGTCACAATCGGCTGGAAAGATCATGGCCACTGTCTTTTGGGATACAGAAGGTATTTTACTGATCGATTATAAAGGGAGTGGTGTTACTATAACGGGACAGTACTATGCTTCTTTACTGGAAAGATTGAAAAAATTGTTTATCGATAACGATAATTGTTTAGAGTGGAGCTAGTCCGATGGTGTCGAAGTCGAATCGATTCGTATATATCGTTGGCGATTTCAAGAATACAGGCCCAGCGACCTTACCGCCTATCTCATAAAGGCGGTAGGGCCCCAGATTTCCTCCAAGATTCTCTCCGAAAGGATCTTGCGCGAAATGTGAAGCGGCTGTAAGTGATTTTGTGTGGATAGTTATCACCGCGGTGATTTTGGCTAAATGTTTAATCGCCCATCGTGGCCAAGTGAAGAGGACCCATTTAGTACAAAATCATTTTTTAGCAGAATATGACTGCGACGTTTTCTTATCATTAAATAAAACGATAAATGTTTGTATAAAGATTTTGCAGTTAATAAATTTTAGTGCACCTTAATAATATGTCACTGGTGCATTTAAGAGTTGCATTATTAATATATTACAATGCGTGTCACTCTTTTATCAACTTATTAAGGGAAGCCAGGGCAGTATGATCTATGACCCCTTTGCTTTCTTGATATGGAAGTGGAATGTCAAAATATAAATTCGTATTTTCCGTTGAAAGGAGTCGTTTCTTTTGATTGATTTGTTGAAGTTGCAGCTGATTTACCATCAGGAAAACTTTTGTTTTATTTATATCTTGAATGCTAAAAATAATTGCAACTTCCAACCTGTTAAACGTTTAAAATCACTACTTTTAAAACAAAGACGAATGACTTCGAACGTTACAAGTGATCTACCATTGTCGAAACCAGTTGACGGAAATAGAAATTTTTATCAAAGGTTGCAAGGTATTTTATTCGGCAATAATATCAATATATTAAGCAAGGAAATGATGTCATCTAGGGAAAGCTCTGCAGCTTCTGAAGACAATTTTATTACCCCTGTTACATCAATGGACAATCTTATGGATATGTCACCAACGAAACCTACACATGTGACTGAAAAAACTGATGTTACGAATGATTTACTTACTGGGTCGGAATTCGATAGTATCTGTGATGTAACCATGCAAGAAATTCCTACCTATGACGATATGTTCATAGATGCAAGTAGTCTGGATTACTTGGTTAAATGTGGAGAGTCTAACAGAAATAACAATTTAATAGATCGCGGTAAAGAGAGCCTGTTTGTAAAATTTGATCCATTATATGCTAAGAAAATGAAAGAAATAATAAGTGCTAATTGTATTGAGTCTGTGGATTCTAATGAAGTTGACATAGGCTATGAGACAAGTAGTGCAATATCTGCCTATACAGATAATTCAATCGTTTCACCAAATCATTCTTTGTCAGCTGGATGTATTCCAGCTTCAAATGTGAGAGAAAAACCTATGCAAGTAGTTCCTCCTGTAGTCAATTGTGATCAAGCTAAAACTGGTTCATCCCACACCAGGACTACTCCAGCACTGATACGCAGTGTGTCTGCCATCCTCACTCCTTCACAAGTAGCTACAGATAGATTAATAAGTATTTCAGGGAGTACCCCACCTACTGCTGCTCCTCGTAGCCCTAGATTCCACAATTACAGTATTCACGAAATGGACCGCTTGCAATCTATGAGAGTTATACTTCAGAAGCAAGATCAAGAAGTACTTTTGCTTAGGCAAGAAAATAGAGAACTGAGGTCAGCTTTACAAGATATTGAACATAAACATTTACGTAGCATTGAGGATTATGAGTTTAAGATTAAAAAGATAACTGAGGAAAAAGATAAATTGCAAGAAAGAGATAGTAAGTTGCTTCAGCAAATTAATGAGAAAAATTTGAATAACAAACAAATGAGTATTGTTATGGAAGAATATGAGAAGACAATTTCCTTTTTAATTAGTGAACAGCAAAGTGACAAAATTCAACATCAAGAAAGTTTAGATAAATTAGTATCTGAAAGGGACCAAGCACTCAATCATTTGAGCAGTATGGAAAGTTCATTTAATGATCTTCTATCTAAATATGAAAGATGTAAGAATATAATAATGGAGGCAAAGGAAAGAGAGAAAGTTTTTGAACAGAAAATATCTGAGTATGAGGTGGGCATGAACAAATATGAGGTATTGTACAATAAACTCAAACAAGTCACTTCAGAAAATTTGTCTAAAGCTAATGAAACATTAGATGGTATCAAAAAGAATCATAGTATTGAAGTGGCCAAACTTAATGCCACTATCAAGAAACATGAAATTACTATTGCATCTCTTGAAGAATCTCTCGCTCAAAAAACTAGAAATAATGAAGAATTAACACGAATATGTGATCAACTTATTAATGAAGTTCGTTAAGGTATGAATCTAGTTTATTGTTCTTTATGGTGCTCTGTCATTGTGAAAATAATTGGTATTATTTGTATATTCCTGCTGTAATTCCTTACTAATTTTAAATTATGACGTACTTTGATAACTAAAGACTTTAAATACTTAGACTTATAGAACTACAATATTTTTTATACTTTAGTGACTATTATTGTATGACAGATGAAAGATATTTGTTAATATTTAATCTTGGTTAAATAGATCTCTTTTTCCTTGGAAATT
Organism: Schoenobius gigantellus; assembly: GCA_963935595.1. Lineage (NCBI taxonomy): Eukaryota > Metazoa > Arthropoda > Insecta > Lepidoptera > Crambidae > Schoenobius > Schoenobius gigantellus. Next base: position 19,101,670 of record OZ012557.1, on the reverse strand, counting down.
TAACTTTAAAACTTTACATTGTTTTCTTGAGGTATTTTATTTTTACTTTTAGCTTGCTATAACAGTATTAAAAAAAAGAAATTTTATTTTTAAATACATTGACTTTTGAAAGTTGAATTGATTATAAATTATAATCTTCAATGAAGACCTATCATCAAACACTTCACTTCTTGTAGTAAAGTTTTATGGCATACTGATGTGTTGTTGTCTTTTTATAAATTAACATCTTGGTTATTAATCTAGCATTTTAAGGTGTTTACAAAATATTATGTTCATTTAAACAAATTGGTGATAATTATGCGGTAGCTTTCTTTTGAATTGAAATAAAGAAATTAAAATCTATTTTGTAGTTCTTAATGTTTAGCAATATTCTAAGTCAATTATATTTTGATACATTGTTTTCCTGGCATAACACCATTAATATCACATACTTACTTAAAAAATTACAGCTTATTTAATTTTTTTTGTGTATTGCTGGAATGAGAAAATCGCATATTGTCATGTATATGTCAATTATTAACTTTAAATAATCAAGGGAATCCATGCAACATAGCGTTTGTTATATTTTATATGTGATTGTGCCATACAAGTAACTTCTTAGCTCATTCTCCACTCTCATCTCAGTGTTTGGCTAGTCTTAACAAAAAAACTTTTTTATCCTGTATATGATATTGACATATGAGTTTTATATTTAATTAAATTTTAAAATTGATGAATAAAATAATAAAGAAAAAAATTAATCAAGTGGGATTTTAACCCACATTTTCAACATACCGTATTGATGCCTTGACCAACTAGGCCACTGAGCTCTTACCAGCCCCAACAAAATTCTTAGTTGTACTGATCTCCTTTATTCTTTGTTAGCCAAAGTAGTCTTCATGGTTAATAACTACATATCAATATCCAATTTAGAAACCTTTACAGATTTTTTGAAAACTGGTGAAAAATAAAGCAAACTTACAAACTTTTTATAGGATGTGACTTTGCATTTTCTTTGAATAAATTGAAAAAATGTAATAAATCAATTTTTCAATAATATTTTTTTTTATTAATTATATCATCTTTCAGGTATGTACAGTAAGCTCCTTATCAAGCTATACTGATTGACCTTTGGACCGTTCTTATGTCGCTCGTAATAGTGGCGGTTTTCATAGCGTAAATATACCGGGTGTAACGGAATACCGAAATAATATTTAAGATTGTTGATTAACAAAACAAATATTTTATGACTATTATTTGTATTTTTATTATGTGCCTACTTTCGATTTAATACGCTTAACAGCATGCTAAATCGAAAGTAGGCATATAATAAAAATACAAAGAATAGTCATAAAACATTATTTTTGTTAATCAACAATCATATTTATTATTTCGGTATTCCGTTACACCCCGTATAGCTTGAATGGGAGCCTTCTGTACTAAGAGTCACTAAAACTGGCCATGGCTAAACCCTTACGGCCTTACAAATAAAAAACTTATTCCTAGGAAGAACCTCGGAATAGTTATTCCGTATTTTGTCTTGTTTTGACATATTACATCTGACATGTGCTAAAACAAGACAAAACACAGAATACATTATTCCGAGGATTATCCTCGGTATAAGTTTTTATTTGTAAGGCCGTTATAGTTTAGCTGTGTCCAGTCTCAGTGACTTTTTTATCACCCCAGAAAATTTAAGAAATGTTTCAGGACACGGTAGTATAATGAATTAAATATAAATAACTGACAATAATATGTATTTAATTTTATATTAATTTTCTATGGTAGTATAGTGCAGTGCAGTATTTTATGAGATTTTTTCATAATAATGAATGTGTCCTGTAACATCCCATAAATTTTCTGGGATAAAAAAGTAACCCTGTGTAGGTATTAATCATGCTGGCAAAGTGCTAATTTATGTTAGAGTCAAGTTTCCCCCCTCCCAGCTCAACAATTGTTTATAATTAAGTAAAAAAAAACTCGCGTAGTAAGTAGTATATATAAGTAAAATACGTAATGAGACCTTGTTTTACAAAAATAATATAATTTAATGATTTTACTTTATGATTTTAACTGCAATATGTATGTAGTTTTAGTACACTACTGAAATCATATTTCTAGCTGGGAATACAGTGATAGGGACAGCCAGGGGACTGTGCTTTTAGAGCTTCTATCACATTCAGAAAAATCTTAAAATAGTTATGGTTTCCTAAAACAATAGACCCGTAAAGTTTCGGGGTTACAGTTTAAATAATTAAATTACTTTTTGAAAAAATCGGTCGGGACAACCGATTTCGAGCTTACAGAGAGTGGTCCATCCTATTATAAGGAAATTAAAAGGAAATTTTTGTCACAGCTATCAAATAATTAAGGTGTACAAATTAGTTATATTTTACCAACATATAAAATGTACTTGGTGATGGAAAATTTCGTACCAATTCCATCAAAAAGTAAAACGTAAATATAGATTAGCAAATCAGGTGAAATTATGGAAAAATAAAAGCATAACAGCCTCAATAAAAGTAAAGAGCCTACAATTCGCATGGTCCGTCACGTATTTGGCCGGTCTAAATTACGATACCAAGGGGCTAAGTGGTCTAGACTGTCCATTTGGCTAAGGCCGTATGTCTCCAGGCAACCATCGGCTAATTCACTGACTTCTCCGTTCCCGGCCAAACCTCCCCTTCGAACCTCTCCGCCCCCGATGAGGACGTTTGGTATCAGGATGGCCCAAATCACCGAACGAATCCAGCCACTCAGCAGTATTGACAATTTGAAACATCGCTTATGCCCGATTTACATTAAAACAGTGTTGAGCGAAGTGAACAGTAGCGAGTGGCAAGAGGAGCGGGCGCCCGGGACAGCGACCGTTTACACTACAGCCAGTCAAGTGGCATTTCTCATTCGAGATGGAGAGTCAACGACGCGCTATACTACGAAAAATTATTGTTAATATTATGGAGAAAATTGAAGAAGAAGTTTTATGCCATTTAATTAAACCAAAACTAATTTTGGAACCAAATGGATTACTCAAAGACCTACTTTTGACGCTAACTAGTGCTTTATTGCTCAAAGTACTTGTTGTTGAAGATCGGAAGGAATATCGTGATTCAATGAGAATGACAGAAGAATCGTCCATTTGGTTACTGAACAAAGTTGAACCTGTCATTCCATGATGTTTTACATTCCATAAACACTCATCATTATGTATTCTTGTACAAACTTATAAGTCGTGTCCTCGGACCACTTTGCCATTTTAAAAATGAGCTAGTACCCGCCACGACGCCGTTGAATTATGCACTGTCCTATCTATGGCCGTTTACACTGAGCCAGTGGCGAGTCAACTGTTGCACGGGGGGGTTGAGCGGGCGCGCGAAGGGCGTCACTTGCCCAAAAAATATAATGGCATTCTATTCGGATCCACTGTCCGGCAACTTGGCAGTCAAGTTGACATGCCACTGTCCGGCAACTTGGCAGTCAAGTTGACGTGCCACTGTCCGCGTGGTTTACACGATTCTACTTGCTCACTGTCCTGTCTCACTGTACTGTCCACTGTCCTGTCCACTGTCCTAATGTAAATCGGGCTTTAGGGAGGGGTGACCAGGTTAAACTCGTTTGTAACTATCAAGACGGTCATTCAGCCTCTATTTACAAATGTCGGATTGCGGGTTCGATTCGGAAGGTCACGTCCCGTCTCACTTTGATTCGCCAGAACAAAAAGTGACAGGTATAGAGATTCTTTGATTTGATTAGCTTTCCCGCAGTTGTTGATAAGAGGGCAGGAAAGAGCCATATCTCCTAGTCGGATGACGATCTGACTAGGTTAACCTCTTCTTAGCTTCTTAGCTGCTTAGGATGGTTGGAGGATTATTCCCCAGAGGTATACTTTCCTCATAAAGCGCCTATGGAGGCATGCCACCTTTCGCGCCTCCGTATGAATACATAAGTAGTTATAGTAGGTTACTGTGGAAACGGAGAAGCGCGGTAGCTAGCAACACGTTGCCACAGAATAGATAATAGTACTAACGTTGCTTCATCTTCATGTTTGTTCAGTTCTTACTAGTCCGTGCGGCGATTCAATTCGTTCACGTGAATAAACGCTTGTAAAGCCGGGTCCGCAGCGCCAATTTTTTAACAAAACATGTTAACAAAACATGTTAGCAAAACATGTTAAGAAAAACAGCCAGTCCGCTGCGCCAATTTTCTAACAAAACATGGCGCCTGTTTTTAAAATGTTTTTGTCATTATTTATCAAGAACTAAAAATTTATGATAGGTTCGGTATAATCTATTAATGTAACATCCCACAGCACCGGTCTCTCTCTTATTAGTTGTATTAAAAACGAAATATTGTCTTTATTTCACTCAAAAATAAACCAAAGAGCCGTCAAGCGATACGTGTTCCTCTAGTGAGCGCTAACAAAAAATGCTTAGCTTCCCCTCCCGCAGGCGAACGCGGGGGATGTTATCCATTCGTCGCGGAAAACATGTTATCGTATTTTTCTAACAAAACTGTTAAACCACGCCACTAAAGCCGGGTCCGCAGCGCCAATTTTTTAACAAAACATGTTAACAAAACATGTTAGCAAAACATGTTAAGAAAAACAGCCAGTCCGCTGCGCCAATTTTCTAACAAAACATGTTAACAAAACATGTAAGCCCAACATGGCGTCTGTTTTTAAAATGTTTTTGTCATTATTTATCAAGAACTAAAAATTTATGATAGGTTCGGTATAATCTATTAATGTAACATCCCACAGCACCGGTCTCTCTCTTATTAGTTGTATTAAAAACAAAAAATATTGTCTTTATTTCACTCAAAAATAAACCAAAGAGAATTGTTATAAACTTCAAGCGATACGTGTTCCTCTAGTGAGCGCTAACAAAAAATGCTTAGCTTCCCCTCCCCGCAGGCGAACGCGGGGGATGTTATCCATTCGTCGCGGGAAACATGTTATCGTATTTTTCTAACAAAACTGTTAAACCACGCCCCTAATCGGTTAACTAAACAATGTTTTCGTGTTTACAAACACGAAAACATGGCGCAGCGGACCCGGCTTAATCGGTTAACTAAACAATGTTTTCGTGTTTACAAACATGAAAACATGGCGCAGCGGACCCGGCTTTAAGAATTACTAAAACTTTTACGGGATTAAAACGCGTTTGGTACATTATTTTGGCTCCGACGTTACCAAACGCGTTTTAATACCGTAAAAGTTTTAGTAACTTAAAATGCAACGCGAAAGTTTAAAAGTGTATATAGCTTGTAAGAATCTTATAATTGTTTGTGTGTAGTTAATGGATTATGTATGCTGGAAGATTCAGTAAACCTATTATTTTTATATTTGTGGCTTTGCATTTTCTAAATTGACGACACGTTTAGCGCAGAGGTCGAGTGATCACCTACTGCGCAACGGATCGCGGGTTCGTTTCCCGTACGGGACAAATGTTTTGTATGGCCTACAGAAATTTGTTCCGGTCTGGGCGTATGTGCATGTGATATTCTATGTTTGTAACTGCACCCACGACACAGGAGAAAATCCTAGTGTGGGGCGACGTTTAAAAAAAAAAGTAAATAATTCGAAAAAAATTTGAAGGTAAATCAAATACTTACAAGAAAAAATAATCATCTCGGGCGGGACTCGAACCCGCGCCTCCAACATACCGTGTTGACGCCAACCACTGGGCCCCCGAGCACTTACCGGCAGCGACGAAATTCACAACTGTACTGTACTAATACATAAAATTCTCGTTTCAGTGGTTTGTAACGGAACTCCTCAGTAACGGCTTGACCGATTTTTAATATTTTATTTGTGTACTTATATTCAGAAGGTCTGAGAATAGGTCGTAAACTGTTTTTATACCCCTAGGAGATAAGGGTTTTTTGACAATTAAATTATTATGGCGAAACGTTGTTCGCGGGCACATCTAGTAATTATATAAAAAGACTCGCTGGCCTGGCAAGGCTTTGCATTTGCTTATTAGTAGTAAGAAACACAGAGCCATCTTCTGGAAGCTGTGCTGGCGAACTACGTTTCGCCATAATAACGGCGAACTTACGTTTCGCCGTAATAAAAAATAGTTTACGACCTATTCTCAAACCTACTGAATATACACAAAAAATTTCATAAAGATCGGTCAAGCCGTTTCGGAGGAGTTCGGTAAAAAACACTGTGACACGAGAATTTTATATATTAGACTAGCTGTGCCGGCGAACTACGTTTCGCCATAATAAAAAATAGTTTACGACCTATTCTCAGACCCACCGAACACACACAAAAAAATTCATAAAGATCGATCAAGCCGTTTCGGAGGAGTTCGGTAACAAACACTGTGACACGAGAATTTTATATATTAGAAGACTAGCTGTGCCGGCGAACTACGTTTCGCCATAATAAAAAATTGATAAAAAATAGTTTACGACCTATTCTCAGACCTACCGAACATACACAAAAAAATTCATAAAGATCGGTCGAGCCGTTTCGGAGGAGTTCGGTAACAAACACTGTGACACGAGAATTTTATATATTAGAAGAAGATTATCAACAGGTTATTGATACAATTTACGTTACCATCGCTGATGGTGGCAGTAATTTTAATGTGTTGTTCCTCTAGCAGTATCCCTCAGGTAGATAGGTTTTTAACCAGATGTTTTTTGAGCAGAAGAAACATTGTACGTACGTAGGGTGCGTATGGTTAATGTATTTTTTTATAGTGAAACTTAAAACAGATGACATATGATTCAATAATTTTGCTTTCCATTTTTGTTTTAGGAGAAACAGATCTTCTGTGGTGTTTTAACAAGCAGAGCGTCCTCGATAAGTTTGTGACCACCTGTGACAGCGACCACAACGAAGGGTACAGCACATGTAGTTTCGAAATGAGTAAAGCAGGTCGCGCGCTTTTCCATGGCACCCTAGACACAAGAATACCTAAAGATGGACGAATAAAGAAAGCAGGTTACTGCTCAATGAGATCACAGAGGATACGAGTAAGTACCTAGATGAATGAGTCTAGACAAATGCCACATGCTAACTTTTCCGCAGTCGTTCCCCAAAAAAAATGTATGGAGATAACATTAGCTGCGGAAAAATAGCGTGAGGTTGTCGTAAGCTAATGTCATTTCCATACATTTTCTCTGCGAAACGACTGCAGAAAAGTTAGCGTGTGGCATTTGTCTAGGGCCTCTGCCTCTTGGGCTTTCTATGAGCGCTACAAACAGTAATGTTGAAATAATGTGTAACACAGGCAGAGCCATTGCATGCATTATGGCGGATGGACTCAAGACAATGTGAAATGAGCCTTTCTTTTTATTATAATAGAGAACAAATATTTTTTTTGTTTTCCATATGATCAAATAGCTAGTATTTTTCTGTTCTGGATACTTACCAGTACTACATTGTTTATGAAAATAAAAGGTTTTTATATAAATGCCCTCAATTTTTACAGAAATCATTCAAGCGCGATGCAACATATGATTGGACTCTCTATAATACTGTAGTATTAAAAGTCCGCGGAGACGGCAGATCCTATTTATTGAATATATCTTGCGAGGGATATCACGACATTACATGGAATGATATCTATCATTATGTACTCTTTACAAGGGGTGGACCCTATTGGCAAATTTCCAAGGTAATGTTCTGTTCTGGTGTAAAATAATGAGCATTGATGACGTGATAATCACAATTATCACTTGAGAGTGGTAGAAACACAGAACAGTGGGACACAGTTAAAGCACATCGCTTAGCGCGTTTACGAGCAGCTTGTCTGAGGACACAATTTTTTTGACGAGGTGGAATGCATTGATTTGTACAAGATAAATTAGGCCAATTTGTTGACCCTGGAATGAGTGTATAATGCTACGGCTGCACCTGCGCCTATCGTCACACGAAACTTCGTGCTACTCGTATGACGTGATACACTCAAATATGACCAGGGGGGCTATTGTCTAAGAAAAAATCTATCGCGATCGCTTACAATTTGACAGTCGCAGCCCATCCATTACTTCTTTATAAAAGGAAGTCGGTACAGAGTCTTATGTTCACGGCGCAATGGCTGTAAAATTATAAGCGATCGTGATAGATTTTTTCATAGAAAATAACCCACCAGTTATTATCGGCTATTATTGAGAATAATCGGGCTGCGTGTGTGTTTTCGCGCGTGTAGCGGTACATCAAAGGGTTTTAGCACGCTAAAATATCGCGCTGCGTGGTCAGACTAGCGTTGTTCATTTCGGCGATTGCTTATGCTTTGTTAAGACATATGCGACGCAATGGTTTTATTTTTATAGGTACATCATTATGAAACCGAGTTCATTATATAGGATCCAAAATTAGGTCTCTTATTAGATTTTGATGAAAGCTTTATGTAATTGTTGGTACATATGTAGAAGTAAGAAAGTCTGCCCATAATTCAAAATCTGAAAATGATTGCAGCCATCTTGGATTATTGCACGATAGTTCGTGTGAAATAACGAAGCCGTTAATGTGATCAAAGCATATTCGGGATAACTTTTTAGCGTACAAAACGTACGAAGCTTTGGCACGCATTGCTTCGGGACGATAGGCGCAGGTGCGGCCGTAGCATATTGTAAACAAACAACAGCTGACGGCTAGGGCTGCAACAGCGTAGTGTTATGAAATCTTTAAAAAATCTGTACTCCAATAATAAAATCGGTTTTGATTATAAGTGATACCAAGTTGTTAAAAGTTTTTCACTATTATGTGTACCTTCTCACCCTTTGGGCTTGATACACCTTTTTAGACTTACCCCAGTATAAGAAAGTCAGCACAGTCTTGTATTGACTGTAAAATTTAAAGCCCACTGTTCCACATGCTTTACGAATAATGATTCTGACGAATAATGTAGGACATTGAGTATTGTATTCACAGATTTTCAAAAAATATTTTCAGATACCAATATCCAAATTTGTGTTTGGGTCAAAGGGAAGACTGCAGGATAAACAGACTCGAATGCGGTTAGACAAAGTGACCCATTTTGGTATAGCATGCGGTGATAAAATCCCCGGTAGATTCAATTTGGAAATAGAATATGTAGGTGAGTAAAGTAAATCAATACCTAAACACCATCACTTCTAAGTTGGTAAATATGTAAGCATTATAATAATAATAATAATTCTTTATTACCAAAAATATTACAGATCTTACATTAATAGCGACTTCTGCACTAAGCCAGTAGCTTGTTTCGCAGGAGTCTTGACAATAAGCAGATGTTTTGTGGGATTATATTTTTAAATTGGGGTTAAAACAATTAATATTAAAGAATTTCACATAAATTAATTAAAATAAAAAAAACTTACAATTAGAAGACGATTATAATGAAAAGAGGGGTTGTACCTACATGTGTATGAGTTGGTGTGTGTGGTTGTGTGTGAGTGGTGATTGTGTGGGTTTGTTGTACGTGAGAGCATGTGGTTAAAGGGGTTTATTTATGGTATACAAAAAAGTTATCTGTCCTAATATAGTCTAGATTCATTAACCACGCTTCAACAACTCGTTTTGCTTCAAGCACCGTTGCCTCTTTAATGTCCACCTGCCGGCAAACCGTATTGTAAATACGCGGCAAGAGAAAAAGTGGGCGGCGTTTGGCAAATGTTGTACGTACCGTAGGAACATGTACTTTGTATACACGTTGTCGAGTCAGACGCTCATAATCAGGAGATATGCGATAAATCTTATGTATAGCTATCACTGCCCTCAGGATAAACAGTTGACGGACTCTTAGTACTTTGATTTCCTTGTACAGAAGGTCTGTGCTAAATCTAAATGGTTTTCGCAACATAACTTTGAGTACAGCGCGCTGTGCTCTTTCGAGTCCAATCAAAGTTGATTTTGCGGCCCCACCCCAAGCTTTAATGCAATAAATGAGAAGCGATTGACCGAGCGCTTTATAAACAATAGTAAGTGTATCCTTATCAGCTGAGTTTCTGAGCGTTTTCAAAACATAGGCAGTCTGTCGTAATCGAGCCGACAAAGCAGTGACGTGATGCTTATATGACAGAGTTTCATCCAGCGTGACCCCAAGGTATTTAATTTTTTCTGCACGGTCAATTTGGGAGCAACCACACGCCACGTCTTGTGATATTTGCTTGCAAACATGAAACTTTAAAACTTTTGTCTGCGGAGGACGTGTGGCACGAGTTTTATGAAATGCAATGGTCTTGGTTTTTTCAATGTTAAGAGTGAGTAGGTTTCTTTGCAGCCAGTCCATAACTGCTATCATTCCCCTTTGCGCCGTCTTGAAGGTCTCATCCCATGTTTTGCCCTGAAAGAGTATGACAGTATCGTCCGCGTAGCAAATTATTTTCGCCTCATCAGTTTGTAGCTGTAGGAGGTCGCTCAGGTTAATCAGAAAAAGTGTAGGCCCAAGGATGCTACCCTGTGGCACACCAAATTCTACGGGGATCTCATCACTAACATCGAAACCGATGCGAAGCACTGCTTGCGACCCGAGAGATAGCTTTTAAACCAGTCCAGAGTCAGACCTCTAAAACCAAAACAGTCTAGCTTTCTCAGGAGTATCAGGATTGATACGGTATCAAAGGCTTTTGCGAGATCCAAAAAAACTCCTAGACAATGTCTGTTTCTATCAAGAGCTTCGGATACTATATTGTCTACCGTTAATACCGCGTCCTCCGTCGATTTTCCACGTCGGAAACCAAACTGTTCAACTGGGAGTAGCTCATTAAGTTCTAGGTAGGTAATCATCCTTTTGCTCACCACTTTCTCCAAGAGCTTTGAAAAAATTGGGAGCAAAGAAATAGGACGATAATTTGACAGATTGCTTTTGTCGCCGCCCTTGTGGATTGGTGTGACTACAGCAGTTTTCCAACCCTCAGGGAACACACCCGAAGAGAGGCTTAGGTTAAAGATGTGTGTTAGGGGTCTCAGTATCACGTTTCTAGTCCGTTTGATAAGCATTGGATTACATTTGTCGATTCCCGGGGAACTCTCTGGCTTCAAATCACCTATTAGTTTTGCAACTTCATCTTCATCTGTCGGTGTTATGAAAAAGGATGCCGATCCGGAAGTCTGCAATTTAACTGCGGAGGCAAGGGATGATTGTGTCGCCGAAAGCTCGTGGAAAATTTTACTAGCAAGGTTTTTGCCTACACTTGTGAAATAATCATTGCAGAGATTTAGCGAAGAAGTAGAATCTGTATGAATTTTACAAAGTTCCGTATTAGGGTTATGGGTCTTATTAATATGACATATGTCTTTGATAGTTTTCCAGAGTTTTTTTGGGTTGGCTTTATTATCTCGTAAGTTTTTGATTTTCATATTCGGATTTCAGTTTGCGAAGCAAGTTGGTTAAAAAATTTCGGTATCTTTTGTAGGTAAGCTGGATCATAACATTAGATGGATTTTTACTGGCTTGGAGATGAAGTTTATCCCTATGCTTTTGACACCTAATAAGCCCGGGTGTTATCCAGGGTTTTAAATTAAATTTCGATCGACTTACTGTAACCACGTTGCTATTGTTATTTATAGCCGACGTAATAATTTCATTGAAAATATATGTCGCTTTGTTGACCTCTTGACAATCTTCAACGGCGGCCCAGTTTGCTGATTGAAGTTCTTCGGCAACAGCCTCAATGTTTATTTTAAATCTGGTACGTTTTCCAGAGGGCTTAGATTTTCCAATCCCTTAACACTCCTCCTCAAGTTTAATTTTAAATAAAAATAAAAATTGCACACACTATAAATTGAATGCTATCATTTACAATTATTGTATAAGTACAAATAAAAATTTTCAAGCAAAATTATTTGGTTTAATTTTACGGTTTCTCATAAATTTTTTATAGTTAACAATTTAAAAGTTTTAAGTTAAATAAGTTTTGAAGTAGGCAAAATAAATTTAAATTTAAAAATATTTAGGACATAAAGTTATTAATTATACTATTAAACTTTTGCAAACACAGACTTTTAGTAAAAAGATCAGCATAGTTATATTGCACATCTATTATATTTTTATCAACTAAATCTTTAATGTAATGAAATTTTATGTCGATATGCTTCGTCCTTTTTGAATTTTTATAGCTCTTGGTCATACAGATTGCTCCCTGATTATCTACTAGAAGTTCTGATTTTCCTTTACAGTTTAAATGTTTGCAAATTCCTTTTAGGTTTACTAGTTCTTGTGCGGTCATGGCAGCAGCGATGTATTCGGCTTCAGCCGTTGATAGTGCAACGCAGGCTTGTTTTTATGAAAACCATGCGACAGGGTTCTGTCCATGTAATATTATTGCTCCGCTCACACTTTTTCTGTCTACCTTGTCATTTGCCCAATCAGCGTCTGAGTAGGCATGTAGGTCTTGATCTGTCCCTTTTTTAAATATTAGTCCTCTATATTTTGTCTCTTTTAGATATCTTAGTATCCTCTTTCCTGCCTTCAATTTCATTTCACTCGATTTTTCTATAAAGCGACTTAAGTATGTCACTGAATATGTCAAATCCGGTCTTGAAGTAATAGTCAAGTAAAGTAAACTGCCTATTAATTCCCTATATTTTTCATTCTCTTTAGTAATATCTACATTATTTTCTTGGTTCTCTTCAATAATATTTAAATTGGTTTCCATAGGTGTCTTCATTCCATTGCAGTTTGCCATATCAAATTTGTCTAATATTTTTTCAATCAAATCTGTCTGTTTTAATATGATTTTATCTTTTTCTCTTTCTATACTCATTCCTAGAAATTTTTTCACTTCTCCTAGGTCTTTTGCTTTAAATTCCTTTTTCATTTCTTCTATTATTTCTTCATAGTTACCTATTAGGAGTATGTCATCGACATATATAAGCATCCAGCAGTCTGTTTTGTAGTAAAGACAGAAATCATATTCAGATCTATTAAAACCATTCTTTTTTACAAATTTATCAATAGTTTCATTCCAGCATTTTGGCGATTCATCCAATCCATATAGAGCTCTCTGTAATTTCAGTGTACCTTCGCTTGTTGATAGACCTTCTGGTGGTTTTATGTAAATTTCTGTTTTTATTTTGCCGTTTAGGAATGCAGTTGGTATGTCCAATTGTCTAATGGATAGGTTTTCGTTTACAGCTTTTGATATTAACATTCTAATTGTTGATGGTCTGGCGACAGGTGAGTAAAATGTGTAATTCTTTTCGTTTCTTTTTAGCTGGAATCCTCGTACTACTAATCGGGCTTTTTTTGTTCCGTCTTCTTTAATTTTAAAAATCCACTTTGTTTCAATTGCTTTACTGTTTTCTGGTGGTGTTTCTTCTTTCCAAGTTTCTAATTCTTTTAATGCTGTTAGCTCTTTATCTATTGCTTGCTTCCATTCTTTGTCTTTTATCGCTTCGTGATATGAATAATACACATCCTCTTGTGTAATTAAGCAGTAGGCGATATTGGTTACATATTCTTTCAGGTATTTAGGTTTCTTAGTTGTTCTTCCGGATCTGGTTCTATTTTCAATTTCATTATCATTACCTTGATTTTCTACATTTTCATCACTTTGTTTATTTTCACTTTTTTCTGTATTCTCACTGTTTTCATTTTGTGTATTTTCTGTATTTTCACTATTTTCTGTATTTTCATTTTGTGTATTTTCAAAATTTTCTTTATATTTGTTCTCCTCCTGTAGTGCCATATTCTTAACTTCATTTTCAACAAATATTTTAACATTATAATTTTCATTCATTTTCTCTTCTTTTGGTTTTTTATTGAGAAACACAACATCTCTTCTTTCGATGATTTTCTGTTGTTCTGAGTCCCATAGCTTATAGCCGGTAGATGTATATCCAATCAATATATATTTTTTACTTCTTTGATCAAGTTTTTGTAGATATTGTAAATTTTTCCTGTAGGCTTCACTTCCAAAAATTTGTAGATATTTTAAGTTTGGTTTTCTTCCACTCCATTTTTCAATTGGTGTTTTATTTTGTCCTTCTACAGGTATGCGATTTAGTATGTATGTGGCAGTCTTTGCTGCTTCACCCCATAATACTTCATTTATCTTATTTTCATAAAGCATTGCCCTTACCTTTTCCATTAAGGTACGATTGTATCTTTCGGATTTTCCATTAAGCTGGGGGCTATATGGAGTTGTGTAGTCTAAAATTATTCCTTTTTCTTTACAGTAATTTTTCATTAATTTGCTAGTGAACTCCCCACCACAATCAGATCTTATTATTTTTACTTTTAGGCTCTGTTGTCTCTCTGCTTCTTGTATATAATTTTTCAGGTTTTCAAGTTTCACTTTTATTATTTATTAAAAATATTTTTGTGTAGTTTGTAAAATCATCAGTGCATGTTATTATTATATATTTCTTATTATCCCAGGTCGTTGGTGTTATCGGGCCACAAATATCAGTATGTATGATCTCTAATGCTTGACTTGCTCGATGTCTCTTGGTACTAAATGGGTATCTAGTTTGCTTAGATTGAATACATATTTCACATTCTGACACATCATCTATCTGTTCTTTATTGATGTTCATACCTTCAACAATGGGTAGCATTTTCTTCATTTTATCTTTTCCAGCATGTCCAAGTTTTTTGTGCCACTCCATAGCTTCATTATTCGTGAATGTTAGATATGATGTTTCATCATTTTCTTCATTTATATTTAACTGGATTGTATACAGGCCATTTTTATTTCTTTCTCCTTTTATAATTTTGTCATTCTTTTTTATTATTACGTTTTCTTTTGTGAATAATACTTCTGCATTTCTTTGTGTTAGTGCATTTACTGATATTAGATTTTTTTGTAGATTTGGCACATATAGTACATTTTCAATATAGTAGTCTTCAGTTTCTATTATTCCTGATTTTATTGCTGTTAATTTTTTATTTCTTTTGGCTGTATATATTTCAGTTTTACTTGTTTTTGTCTCATTTAGAAGGTTTTCATTTTTTGTCATATGTGCGGTACATCCTGAGTCAATAATAAATTCTGTTTCTAAATTTTTTATATTTTTATCTATTGTTAATAATGCGGTTTTCTTTCTATTAACTTCCTTTCTGAAGTAGCATTCTTTCTCTGTGTGATTTTTCTTCTTGCATATTTTACATTGTTTTTTAAAATAACAATCCTTTTCTAGATGGTTTGTCTTTTTACATATTTTGCAGTAATTTTCTTTTAGATATGTGTCTTTGGGTTTATTTTTCTTGCTATAGTTGTAGAATGCTTCTTTTGTTTCATATAAGTTTCTAACCCTTTTTTCTTCTGTTAGTAGTCTTGCTGTTAGGTTACTCAATGTTTTTTCTGACAACGGTGATGAATCCCATGCTGTTACGAATGTGTTGTAAGTGTCTGGCAATGTTGATAATATTTTTGAGATCAGCATGTTGTCATTTACCTTTTCATTTATGGATTTCAGTCGGAAAGCCAAGTTTTCAATTGCACTTATATGAAAGGTCATATCATTGTTACTATTGTAAGAATATTGAAAGAACTCTTGCATCAAATCACACTTTTGTTGCTCATTTGTTTTTTCAAAAATTTGACACAACTTTTTAAACATTTGTTGTGCGTTTTCGCATGACATAATTAGAGGTATGTATTTTTTATTAATTGTGCACATTATCATGCTCTGAGCTTGTGCATCCTTCTGTTCTTTCATCTTTTTATCTTCTCCAATCACTATTTCTCCACTTTCTTCATGTGTTATTCCAAACAATCATTTGCTTTTTAGAACAACATTCACCTGGAATTTCCACATGGCGAAGTTTTCCTCTGAGTCTAACCTCTGAATCTCACTGTAGTCCGTGTTTCTATCCATGATTTTAATGCCCTGGGCCCATAACCTTTTATTAATATTTTAACTATTATTTTTAGTGGAAGCTTTTAGGTTTATGAATAGAAACAGGATTATGTATTACTTCTTTATATTTTACGTATTACAATTTTACAAAAGGAAGTTTTAGTGTATTTCAGAAAGTAGATAGACTCTCATAGATATTTTTGCTCTTTAAATATGGTAGCGTTCAGTTCAGTATGCAATTGTTAATTAACGTAGCGTTCTTAACAAATTTTACCAGAAGAATTTGAAATCACTAAGAATAATTATTTTATTTCTTTTTATGGATATTTTTGTAACACGTTGAGTCGTTGACCCACTGCTTAACACGGAACTCTTTTTAAACTAAGAGGAATACGTCGTAATAATGTTTACCAATCCCGTTATTGCACGGAAAGAAAACATTATATAGACATATTATTATCAGTCACAAGGTCACAACTATCAGGGATGTGACCCAAACCGACCTCGCTCGCCATGCACCCTGGTGGTGCTGATCCAACCAAATGGATGAATGTGATAATGTATGAATATAACCAAAGGCACAGAATAAATAATAGTACTAAAGTACAGAAGGATCACTCTCGAAGAAAAGCCAAGTTTAGGTATGAAAATTTACCTACTCTTTCGACCTTCATCTGACTGCACGGGAAATTTAAATTTATTGCATGACACGAGTGTTCCTATTCCGTTACGCGTCGCTGACCCGATACCGATTTGGCGATAAGAGCGCAGGGTTCCCACTCCCCGATATGCAGTTATCGTTACAAAAATGACCTCAATTATTACGTGCGACGCGGCCAGCGTGCGAGCCGAGCGGCAAGCTTTTGCCACATACCGCCCGGTCGGTCCGCCGGCCAAACGTTCCTTAACTGCGAAGTGAAACCCCCCTGCCAAAGGTCCGAGCTGACGGTGAAGGTCGAACATGCTGACGCTGACAGACGGTCGGCGAAGCAAGTAAGAGGGGTGCAAGGAATTCCCGGCTGACAAAGATCGAATTCGACGGAATCGGATTTTACCAGAGGGTGACTCCCTACTAAGCATGGAACATTTCATGAAGAGCACGTGAAAAATCATTTGAAACGATTATCATTTGTCACACTTGCTACTTTCCTTCACATGGTCAGCTATGAAATAGCAGATCATTTGCATTGTGATGAAGATTTTAAAAAAGGCAATTTTTTTAAGATGCTATTACGAATTTTTACATTGTCAGTTCCATACATGTTCAAGGATGAAAGAAAGTTCATTGCTTAGAAAAGCACACAATACTTACGTAGCGCGAAAATCAAACGACTAATTCAAATCGGTAATAAACTAGAAATCATTCTTCGTTCAAACTATATAATAAAAGCAAGTGTGACATTCGACAGCTGCGAAATAAAAAAAATCATTGCCTGTGTACCTAATTGACATGTGAAATCAAATGAAACATGAGAAACATTCAAAATTTTATTACATTAATGAAAAGTAGTACTTATGTAGCAATCATTTTCCATGCCTACTTTACGCCAGAGTCGTCTGCATGGGTAACTCTATCATACCTATTTCTGCCGCCAAGCAGCGGTGCTTGCATTGCTGAGTTCCAGTTTGAAGAGTAGGTAGGACAGGTAGTGAAATAACTGGGTACTGCTGATATGTCACAAGTTGATATGGCGTCCTTGTAGAGGTTGTAGATTTGCAAGTCTTACAGGAAACACATTACGATAGGCGACTGTAGCCACTAGCCACTTACCATCAGGTGGGCAGCCTGCCTGTTTACCAGGTTAGTTGTATAAAAAAAACGAATTATCTGGCCCTGGCAACATAGTACCTACGAGTATAACACGCGTAGACTGCGGAACTGCAAGAGTATTGTGGGAATATCTTAAGTCCTAAAAGAGGGTGAGGACACATCATTATTTTTTTTATTTATTTATTAACACTTTATGTACATTGTGTACAACGGTGGACTTAATGCCTGAGGCATTTTCTACCAGTCAACCTTTGGATGGTGCAGAGAGCAACTGTGGTAGATGTACCAAAAACAAGATTAACAATTTAACATCGAAATCATTAAAAATATTTCAAACCTAATACATAAATATTATAACAAATAAACTAATACATATTATTATACCACAACATTAACAAATTACAACAATAATACAGTCAACAAATAAGCGACGTTATGACATCCAGTTCTGTTGTAAATATTTCCGCAATTTATTTTTAAAACTTAACCTGTTGATAGATTTCTTAATATCTAAAGGCAGCGCGTTCCAGAGAAGAATGGATTGTACGAAAAAGGAAGAGTGAATTATTTCAGAGCTATGAGATGGACATGTAAGAAGACAATTGGATGCTGACCGAAGAGGTCGATTGTGAGACGTACATAAATACTCAAAATGCGGGTTTAAATGACTGGGTGCATTGGGACCATTCAAAAAGGCGAAAAGCGTATTTAGAGTTCTTACATGTCTACGCTGCCAGATAGGTAACCAGTTCAAACGCTGCCGTTGCTCAGATATGTGGTCGTATTTTCGCAGATTGTAGACGAACCGAATGCAGTTATTCAGAAGACGGTCTAATTTGTTGAGCAGATCTGCATTCAGGTCGAGATAGCACACATCACCATAATCGATGACAGGAAAGATCAAGGTCTGGACAAGCATTTTCTTAATATCAGGAGGCAGAAAGTTCTTTAACCGGTAAAGAAACCGTAGTATCCCAGTTACCCGTTGACAGATGTTGGATAGCTGAGACTGCCAGTTGAACGTCGAGTCTAAATAAAGGTCAAGATCCTTTACATTACTGCAAAATGGGACTATATTGTTGTCAAATATAACTGGGCGCAAATTAACTGTAGCCACTTTTGCTGTAACCCTGGGACTACATATAATGATTGCTTGGCATTTTGCCGGGTTAACTAGAATTCCAAACTGATCAGACCAGGTTTTGATAGCAATTAGGTCTTCGTTGACTTTATCTATAGCCTCATTTAAGTTATCAACACCAGCCTGAGCGTAAAGTTGAAGATCATCAGCATACAAATGATACGAACAGCGAAGCCGGTGAGTAATGAGATTAATAAAAATTGAGAAAAGGATTGGAGATAAGATGCCGCCTTGAGGAACACCAGCCTTTAGATTACACCATGAGGAGGAAGTATCTCCCCAGATAACCGATTGCTGGCGATCCTGAAGATCTGAAGAGAACTAATCTACCGCCTCACGAGAGACCCCATAATGGGAGAGGATGGACAAAAGAATTTGGTCATTTACAGCATTAAAAGCGTTGGAAAAGTCAATCAATACAAGAACAGTTAATTTAGTATCTTGTATGCCAGCTCTAATATCTCCTGTCACTTTAAGGAGAGCAGACACCGTACTGTGACCTGGTCTAAACCCAGACTGGAGAGGACTCAGAATTGAGTTCGTATCACTACTTCAACCCGTTTATATCGCACTGCACTACACCACAGATTACTAAATAGTTACTACGTAACAGATAAATTACTCCAAAGAAAATGTTCGATACCTAACGTGTTAATAGCCTACTTTTTCTGCCGCGTACAAAAATACACCTACAGCACAGATTACTTAATAGTTACTACGTAACAGATAAATTACTCCGAAGAAATTGTTCGATACGTAACGCGTTAATAACCTACTTTTTCTGACGCGTTCAAAAATGCACCTACAGCTTTGAGTGTAGTCAGTTATTGCTTCGCAGCTGCGCGAGACTACGTGACGTCAGAGCGAACGCAATCGGACTGGGGTTGCATCTTACGGTAAAAATGTGTTTTAGGAAAATAAAAAGCATATCGAATATTTACAAATGTCAATATGTGTTTTACAAATTTTTTACATTGCGCGAAATTCCCGGTTGTTAAATTAATAGTGGAAAAATTTCGGAATCGGACATACAGTTTTAACATGTATTGATGTGGAAAACAAGAGCAAGATGGAGTGAATTTTACTTTTGTAAGTGTTCAAATATGTTGCTGCCAGGTTACTGTGCCAAACGATGTTCAAAATTTTTACCTCGAAAAAAATGTTACCTCGAGTTCTCGTGCATAGTTACAAAAAGCATCAAAGGGAACTTTCAGCCTGCCGGAAAATGATGATGACTTATTAAAGGTTTGAAGTGTGCAAACATTCGAGTCCAGAATTTTATTTCATACGGAATTTTCTTGAATAAAACTAAAGTTCAATAAATTAGTTAATTAGTTCGTATAAAAATTATTCGATCGTAACATTCGTAACACAAATAATGCAACAGTGCGTGCCTGGCATTGCCCGCGCATCCGACGGTTGTTGGCAGCCTACTAATTTCGCACCGCCGCGCCGTCGGTGCGGGCACAGTTTAACAATCATACAGTTTAGAAACGCGTTTGATGTCGGACGATGCCGCCGGCAGCGTGGGAACTTACGCTGTCACTCGCAAATGTATAAGGGTTGTCAAAAAAGAAAAATAATTTAAATGCGATTATAAGTAATTTATTTATAAGAAGTACCTACCCATATTCCTAACTACATTTACATATGTTAGGTATGTTAGGTAGCTATGTCAGGTAAGTTATCGGTGCTCGTAGGTGAATTAAAGTACAGACACCAAATACCTACCTAAGTTCGCCATATTTTAAAGGTATAAAAATGTCTACAAAGTATAAAAAATGCATTAAACTTTTTTGTCGTCTCTTACGACATTCACGGGAAGATACCTAGGTAGCGGCGATACATGTATTATAGAGTTTGAATTAACTATAACCTATATTTTAAATTACACTAAACTATTTTAGTCGTTTTTTTCGACATCCACGGGAAGAGAGGTAGCGGCGACACATTTATTCTAGAGTTTATTCAAATATAGTAGAGAATTAACTAGGAAGTATTTATTATTATTGCACTAAACTCTCATAGTGAATAGATGCAGAATGTAACTTTTTAAATCTTGGAGTTATGCTTTAACCTTTTGACTAGTATAATATCACTATACGAAGGATATAAATGGTTTATACAAAAAATAAAAACTGACTTCGAAAACACGGAAAAGTTAAAAATAATATAAGAATAGGTACAGACAACATCACACTTCCATGTTGAAGTCGGTGCCAAATGATGATCTCATAGAAAGTCTTAAAATTTGTCACCGACTTCGTGTGATGTTGTCTGTACCTATTGTTATATTATTTTTAACTTTTCAGTGTTTTTGATGTCGGTGTTTATTTTTTGTTAAATATTTTTTATTTTTAACTTTTTAGGGAATGAAATCTTTTTAGTGAAAGAAACCCTAAATTAGCCTTTTCCTCGATTTTTATAGGATCCCATCATCAGATCCTGACTTTGGTGACCATAAGACTACCACAGGAGTATACTCTATCAAATACAAAAAGAATTTTGAAAATCGGTCTACAATTAGCGGAGTAGTCGCGTAACATACACACAAAACACGTTGGACACACCTGAAAATTTAAGGGTTTTTCTCGATTTTCATGAGATCCCATCATCAGATCCTTTGGTGACCATGGGATCACCCTTGGAGTATACTCTATCGAAAACAGAAATAATTTTTAAAATCGGTCCACAATTGGCGGCGTAATCGCGTAACATACACACAAAAAAAATATAAATAAAACATACGCATCGAATTGAGAACCTCCTCCTTTTCTGAAGTCGGTTAAACATAAATAATAGTACTAGACGATACCAATTTGGTTAAGTAATAATAAGAAATTATAAGAATAAATATACCTCGCGTCGCGGGGAAATCTATGGAATCTTAATTCCTTATTGTATTTTGCGGTCGAGAAACATCCGTATACAGAACAAGTGTGTATCATTATAAATATTGTAATAAACAATTCACGTAAAAAAACAAATTTCGCTTGCGTATCACACAGTCGTTTCCTTTATCCCTCAGCGTTCGAGTAAACAAACTCGGCGCGTTTGTAGGCGACGGACCGCGCCGCCCACTGCCCCGTGAGTTCCCCGCCGTTGCTCCGCGCAAACACGTTCGTTTCGTAACTGTATGATTGTTAAACTGTGGTACGGTGCGGGCGAGAGTAGGCTATTAACGCGCGCAAGTACATCGAGTGACAGAGACCTGACTACACACTATTCACACTGCTGTAGGCATGGGTAATATCGGATTTTCGCTGTATTGTACCGTATCTATATATCGGTTTTGAATATCAGATATTGAAACTATATATTTCAATATCTATATATTGGTCGGAATCTACGGTACTCTGAAACCTAGATATACCACACAATGTCACATCGTACACATATTTTTAAATATTTCGGTTTTGAATGATATCTATGAAATTCGACCGTCGACACTGAGAATTTACGTTGCAAAACATAAGGTCTAAAACTAATTTGACATTCATTGAAAGATTATCTCTATATATAATAAAATCGTAGGTAATAAATAAATAGTTTCAGAACACTTGAGTCAAAGTAATACCATACTTTTTTGCAAATAATTAACTTTAGATTAAACCTTATTTTGTTGCTAATAACGTTCAAACTAAAACGATACGCTCATTCGTTCTGCCAACATAACAATATTTCTCCCTCGCTCATGTATATATTGTTAAACTGTGGCTCAGTCGTATCTATGTTTTTAGTCAGATTTCCGAGTATCATAGATTTTTTGGGTATATGCGTATTGTTTATTACTTGGTTATGGTCCGCACAAGCTCGGACTGAGTACATACGACGCTATCCCGACCGTCGAGTACCTGATGTGAGCGTTTTCGACGGAGTTTACCGACGACTTCGTGAAACTGGCTCTGTTTTGCGACGACGTACGGACTTAGGAAGACCACGTGTCATTGATGACGACGAGGAACAAGACAACGAAATCGTAGAACGGTTCAGAAGAGACCCAACCACTTCGACCAACATTGTTGCCCGTGAACTGGGCCTAACTCAGTGGAAAGTGTGGTTTACGGTTCATACGGCAGCCCCCCTAGCACGTCCACCAAAACACGATATGATAAAGCGGTTTATCGCGGTGAACTTTGAAAATACAATAGGGTTTCGTCGTATTTTGACAGTTTACCGCGATATATCGCTTTATCATATCGTGTTTTGGTGGACGTGCTACGGGGGCTGGCCTGTATCCATACCACTACACGCCGGTACATGTAATTGAAGAAGGAGATCCCGCGAGACGCATGGACTTCTGCAGATTCATGCTCAATGCAGATATCGAGGACCCGAATTTCCTAAAATTAATATTGTGGACAGATGAATCCAAATTCGATAAGGACGGGAACCATTTGATTGGGCCGTACTTTCTTCCAGACAACCTCAATGGTGAAACTTATGAAAATTTCTTAAGAGGTGACTTAGGTGACCTCCTAGATGATCTCCCATTACAATTACTGCGGGACATGTGGTTTCAACATGATGGCTGCCCTGCTCATTTCAGAAGAAGCGTTAGGGAATGGTTGGACAATAACTATCTTAACAAATGGATTGGACGAGGTGGGCCTTTACCCTGGCCAGCCAGATGTCCCGACCTGACCCCCATGGATTTTTATGTATGGAGCCTCGTTTACAGTGAGCCCAACCCCATATCGTCAGTGAAAGTTCTCAAAGAAAGGATAATTAATGCTGCTAACGACATAAGAAGAACATTAACCACTGGTGTAGTGAAAAGTGGACTACGTGAAAGAATGAGAAAATGTGTGCGAAATAGAGGTGGACACGTAGAACATGAACTATAAAATTTTATTCAAAAACATTAGGTGAATAAATGTTATTTTGAACTGATTTATTGTTTCATTTAGCTTACTACAATCACCGACGATCTGTACGCCAACGAGTTGAGCGTGAGTGACTTTGTATGCGAACTAGCGTTAACAACGCACCAATTACGTTATTTTCCAAACAAAAGCCAGTAACTAGTCACTTACGCTCAACTAATAGTTGGCGTATGGTCATTATTTGTACGATCGACGATCTGAACAAAAAAAAATGCTATAAAAACTGAATGATCTCCTAGGTCAGGATAGCGGGACATCGATGGATGCATGAAGGTTGTACCTAGCCGAGGGAGGCCGTTTAGTAGTGGAAGCCAGTAGGCTGAAATGATGATGCTGAACTTAAGTCAAATTCTTCTATCGTATTTATTACGGGGAATGCTCCGAGGAATTGTTCGGACTTATACCTGCCGCCTCTTTCCGCCATCGTTCCACGCGGCAAAAAATCCATGCCCATCACTTAGATGGTTGGCAGTCCACAACTGTGCGTTTCTCTCGAAGTTTCCTGCCTCGCACAGTCAAGCTTTGGAACGAATTGTCGCCTGCGGTATTTACGGACCGATACGACCTTCAAACTTTCAAAAAAAGAGCGTATTCCCACCTCAAAGGCCGGCAACGCACTTGTAACTCCTCTGGGGTTGCGGGTGTCCATGGGCGACGGTAATTACTTACCATCAGGTGATACGTCTGCTCGCTTGCCCCCTATCCCATAAAAAAAAATTAATTAGATTAAATAAGCGCTATTTATTCTGACTGCCCCATGTAGTTTCACCGTTAGACCTACTACCTGAACCTTTTCAACTATGTTTTTTTCTATGAGTTTAAATACAACCCTAGGTTGTTATACCTCGTTGGATAGCTGATAAAATGTAGATGCACATCTGCAGAGCAAGTGCTATGATAATTTTTTGAGATATCCAGAAAAGAAAAATATTTTTTTATAATTTGTACTTATTTTCTTAAGTTTCGATCGTCTACAATGACCTATTTACTTAACTTACGTGCAATTTTAGTCATTGAGGTCATTAACCATCTCATTTTTCATGTAAAAAACCGAAAAAATAATCATTAGAATCAAAAAAAATCAAAATATTCAATTGAATAGCCGAAAAATTGGGCATTTTCATAAAAAAAATTAAAACTCGAAAATCTCGAAAACGGTTAAGTTTAGGATGGGGGGTTCCATAGTGAAATCATTCAGAAATGATGTGTACTACACGCCCTTAACGGATCTAGGTCGACTTTTCCTGTAACCCTGTATAGTTTGTTCGTCGAGCGATATATAGATATTAGATATTGTGCCGGTACATAGATATTGTATCTGTATACGATTTGTATCGCCCACTCCTACACTGCTGTGCCCCAAGCACGAGCCACCATGTTATGGTTATCGCAATCGTATTATTTGTATGAAAGCTATAGCAGCGCCGTTACAGTCGTTTAAGTAACTAAATGGTATCGTAATGGTAATGGTATAGTTAACGAGAGCTAAAGTATGAGAATCGTCAGCACGAACTCACTTTTGGCATGTCGTATCGTTTTATTCGACAGCTAGCTATCGTAATCTATCTCTCACCGAGTATTTCACAGTGCGAGAACTGTCGTTACGTTACGAGCTCACGATAGTCTCACGATAGTGTTTTAGCTGTCCATTTTATATCTCATTGTTAGAAATAGGGAAAATGAATCTCTAAAATAAATCGAAAACTCAACAGGAGCACAAAGATGTTATGT
Source organism: Schoenobius gigantellus (assembly GCA_963935595.1). Taxonomy (NCBI): domain Eukaryota; kingdom Metazoa; phylum Arthropoda; class Insecta; order Lepidoptera; family Crambidae; genus Schoenobius; species Schoenobius gigantellus. The sequence goes on along the minus strand of OZ012557.1, from coordinate 19,076,414 downwards.
ACCGAATCTTATATACACGAATTCTAATTTTACTAGCAACAAGTAACAATAGGGTAGTTGACTCATATCAAAATTTATTAAAATATTGTTTATTTCTAACAGTATTTGGCATAAGGTTCCACAATATACCGATTTTAATAAATAACAATGAATGATTGCTGTAAAATTTTAATTTGAAAATGCTAGAAATAATCTTTTTTTATCACACGCCGTAAACGCTTTGATATCCTGTGGTCAGGGCCGTGACGTCACTCATATAGTAAACAAAGAAATGTCAAATTTGATTCAACAACTCGTCGATTTGCACTACTATTCTTTCCTAAAACTGGCAAAAAATCGTCCAAGTCTCCGTTATTATATTTGTAAATATCGTAAATTATTTGTATTAATAGCAAAATCAACCATTGATGTTGGATTTGTGAGAGCAGATAGGTAGTAGAAATCTTCCGAAAATAGACAGATTGATGATCAGGAGATTCTTTGTGTATCGCTCTAAACAATATAAGTACAGTTTCAATACTGTTATAATGAGGAACAGGTTACAAGTGTACTTGTCAAGATTGTCACGCGGCAGAAGAGAGTTGCAAACATGCATTTTTGGTGTGGTTGCACCATCACAGTGAGGAGCTATTTTGTACAGCAGTTGAATGCTATTGGATAGAATTCTATCTCTCAAAAGTCAAATAAACACTAAAAGTATTTACTTCAAGAGATATGTCGAAAAGAAAACATCAGGATCATGTGTCAAATACCAGTGTAGTACTGCAAGAATTTGTAATTGAGCATAAAAAGAGAAAGATTGGCAGTTGTTCATTTGTCAAACATGAAGAAAATTACTGGGAGGAAATATATATATATATTCACAGACACAGACTGTGACATATTTCTTAAAAAATAAAAGACCTCTTCAATGAAGGAAGAATAAAGTGCATAGAAAACTAAACCACGAATCATCAATACAGAAGTGCTATTTAGTTCGAGCTTCGTTATAAACAATAACAGCTTCCATGTGCTATAAAGTCAGCCAGTGCATAACACATGATGGTTCTTTTGTTGGGAAGATTTTTGGTGGGAAATCTTGCAGACACCTACGGCCTACGAGTATAATGAAATGTGGATAAAAGTTGAAAGATGAAGATTTGGGTTGAAATTTGCAAAATGTGACCTCATTTCTGATTAATACCCTGTAATTGTCTATTTAACAAATGGTATCCATAAAATTATATGATTAGATTAATACAAAATTGTCATGCTCTTTTACTGAAGAAAATGTTAATTATCAAAGACGGAAAACTGTGAACAGTATGCTTAACTCAAGTATACATGCAGATGTTTTGTGCTAAAGCAAAACTTATATACTTTTGTGTTGCTAGCAGTATGTAATTTTGAAAACACTCAAAAGGTGACAATATTAGCTATACTAGGTATTTGTTCTAACAATCTGTATGTCAAAAAACTAATTAATCAAATAGTGCCATTTTGGAAACTATACTACATTTTTCCTAAATTATATGAAAGTATTACTTCATAATAAATCACTTTACTATTATTTTGACTTTTATTACCTGCGACCTTAAGGCAATATAAGTATACAAATTAATAAATTTGATCTAACTCTATTCAACCTATTTGTACTTTTGGAACATTTAATATATTTGAGTAACAATGATAAATATGAGGAACAAACCTATAAAATATTATAAATCTTTTAAGGTGTAACGGAAAAATAAAACACATGTATTTCAAATTAAAATATTTTGATTCAACTTAAACCTTTACAAGTCATTATTGTCAAATAAACATAGAACATTTTTTTAGTGAAGAACATAACGACTAATGTAGTACAAAAATTTATTATGTCATCTTTAGATGTTAGTTATGTATAAAGTAAAGAAAAAAAATTTCTTTATATTATTTATTTAATAAGAAGGGTCTTGTAAATTAAGAAGAGCACAGGCTGACAACACAGCAATCACATTTAATATATTTGTATACGGCTTTAAAATGGATAACTTGCATATTCTTGCGTAAGCTGTTCTGAAATTTACCAGCCATGGTGGCCAGCAGGTTTAATCAGTGAAGATATAACATCTTTCAGTTTTATCAAACTGGACCTATTTACTTCTATGGTGCTTTGGTATATGAATACTTGAGTTATTTTGTTGACATAATGTTGTTCTAGTTGACGGGTCACATTTTGATGTTGTGGCTGAGCATGCACTGCTTTGTATTATGTTGCACAACTTTTACTGCCTTATCAATCTCGTTGTTAAGAGGAGAACAGGTTAGTACACAATAGTTCTCATTAAGTAACCACTGAAAGCAACAAAAATCTTAATTAGGTACTCAGTAAATTCAAGTAAAAGTTGTTTAGATAAATATATTCATTATGAAACTTTGATATTTTTGTTTGTATTACATACTTTTTAATTAATATTCAATTACATCATTATTCAATTGGACATAAGTACATATTCTTTTCTTTGAAACATCATCTAGTGTCAGTGTATAACTTAGATTAAATCAAAAAGGCGTGAATGGTCAAGTTTTCTCTCAGTTTTCCGGTCAAGTTAAAATTTGGTTGGTCGGCTGCAGTCAGTCTTCATTCTAACTGAAAGATAAAAATTTAATTAATTTACATACAGATTTGATTTTACATACAACCTAAAAACTTCTATTTTGTTTCAGTTGAAACTGAAGTACCTACACAGATTGAGTTATTCAGTTATAGTACTTACATTAATGTGATTTTCGCAAAAATACATTTGAGTTTCAGTAGATAGTTACAGGATTTCTTTAAGCGAGTGTTAACCAAATATTTCGCATGTCTATATCACTGGGTACGTCTAATCCACAGATTTCCTGGAGTATTTGAAGAGGTAATTCTATATTCTTGTTCTATTGTCCCGTTCCATATACAGTTTTACTATATTTTGTGATATTTAATAGAAAGCATTGTTTTTGTGAGGTTATTTCGCCCCCGTGCTTTGTTTACTATAAGACTGACGTCATTGCCACAGATAATCAACAGACTATCATGGCTGACCGTGTTTTCGGTCCAAAATTGAAAATCTTAATTTAAAATAGATATTTTGCACTTTTTAGCCATCGAAAAAAATAATATTCATGTGCTATGGTCTAATACAACAATTATGAACATTTTAAGCCCTACTTTAAAAAAGGGTCAACTAGCCTATTGTCCGCACCGCTTGTCGAGCCAAAAAGTGAAAATGTCATACATACGGAAACGTGGACTCGTCTCCCGCAGACTGCTCCACCGACAGGTCGCAAACACAGATTAAAGAGTCACAACACTGGTCGGTAAAACGGTCTTAGACAAGAGTTGCCATTGACAATTTTATTGCTAATATCATAGTAAGTAAATACGATTACTCTACTATAACGAGAATGGATCGTGCTAGGGGTACTAGACACGGATCTGTCTTTCGATAAGGCGGAATTAGGCTACTACGTCACGCTGGTCATACGAGTTGATATAAAATTTTGTTTGGAGTTTTCTATCTCTTCGTAGAGGTGCAATTGAAGTAAACACCCTTAGTCGCCTCTTACGATATCCACGAGTAAAAAGGGAGCGGCGACCCATTTATCCTAAATCCCACGATGTTTTTTAACTCCGGTGACCTGCTCTGTTTCTGGGAGGGCGAAGATCTGTCCCATTCCGGTGGTGTCGCATTCATTATCCATAGATTGAAAGCATGTCGGATAGAACCTTACACATTGGTGACTGACGGTCGTTGGAGCGGACAGTTCCTTGAGCGGTGGCCGTGTACCGGTGTACGCAGCATTGGCAAAACCCCCCACAAGATGGATCGACAATCTGCCGAAGGTTGTGAAAAGTCGTCGGATGCGAGCAACGCAGACCGATTGGTGTGAAGATCCTAGAGAGAGGCTATGACAAGCAGTGGGCGTTTCTCGGTTGAAATAATGTGATGGTGATCAACTATTTCTTAGATTGGCTGGAAGATATCTAAAAGAGATAACCTCGTCCTTTATAATTTTTCTCTTCAAATACTTAATTTCTCTGCGTGTTGAAACTCTCAATGAAAGTCCAATGATCCTCGTGTATATTTTATTTATTATTGATGGTATTATATAGAAATAGGTATTTATGAGTAATGGTTATCTGGTTATTGCTATTTATCTGAGTTGTTGTTTACTACATTTACGTACGCCACTAATATGATGGGTTGACTGGCAGAGAACTCTATTAGAGACTGTCCTTGCGATTCTGATTATTTTGTACTTTTTTCTAAAACCTGTATAAATTTCGTGCAAGATAATGTGTAAGCAGATATGATTATGTATCATCGAGTCCACTTATGCATGCCGTGACAACCTGTAATTGGGTCTGCACTTAGAGTGAATTGATTAGCTTAGATTGATTTTTATTACCTAGTTTTAAGATTTTATTAGTTTTAGACTTGTTGGTTGTCCTTAAATAAATAAAATAAGTCCGCCCTTGCATACAATGTTTATGTATTTTTGTACAAACGTTTTTTTGTTAATTATGCAATAAAGAGTACCTATATGTATATTTATGTAACTGTGTACTGTACCTACTTATAATTATTATTGATTGTTACAGGTTTAGAATTTGACCCGAATCACGAAGAAGAATTTGCATATGAAATGTACAAAACGGAAAAATATATTGTTGGAGTTTAATGAAATGATTACAATTGATTGCTAAAAATCGAGCACAAAGGAGTGTTTGTAGGACAATAATTCATAGGTAACAAAGAGTACCTACGATGATTCTGTCTGTTAACAATTGACATTACATTTTATAAAAAGTATATTTTTATTATTTGTTTGAAATAGTAATTAAAAGACTCAACGCGTAATTTGTTAATTTGTATTATTCATTAATGTTAAATTCTTATTACATATTATTAGTCATAAGGCTAATTTTCACATTGTTAAGAAGCAAAATTAAATGCGAGTGCGAAGTGCAGGTGTGTAGACGTAGAAATATTCTAACAATATACGATATTGATGGTAAAAATAAAATTATTCCATTAAGAAGTGTTAACTTAATAAAATTGTTGGAATTTACAATAAATTTATGATTATAAAGATTGCTTAATTATTTTGTTACAGAATAAACATAATTTCTAATCAAACTGGTTACTTTAAACATCCTACAAGTGATCATGGAAGAATGATGTATGAAATATTATTAGACGATCAAACGAACTTAAGTAAGTGATGTTCCATAACATCATCCTTCCATGACCAACCCACCCAGAATTTCCTTTTAGCTATACCCCTTCCCATATTCTGCAGCATTAGTAGAAATTGTAAAATAACTTAAATTTAGCGCGCTTTAAACTAAAATGACGTATTGATGACGGTGTTACCAGAGCCAAGAAGAGGCTTGGGGTTGTCGTCTTATAATTTTTTGGACTGGGCTTTGAAATTCGTGAGATACCTAGTACGTAAGGCGACTACTACATGGAAGGATGACGTTTTTTATTTAATTATGATCGAACATCACTTACAGGTAATTCCGTTTGATCATCTAATTATTATTTTTTAATATGATCGATTTATCTTATTTCAAGACCTGTTTTATAGTCTGTGATTGTTTGTTATGCACAGGGCACTTCACTAAGTGGGCGTTACCCGTCAATAAAGTTCGACATTTACTGTACTTAGTACACTATGTGACATTATTACGAAATAATGCGGTAATTCATCGGCGTGAGCTGTCAAAAAGAAAAACGAATAGACAGAGTATAGGTACACCTTCACCTTTTGTTGTTTAGTCCAATCCAATCTAAAGAAATCATATTTTAGAAAAAATGTCAAACAAAAGAAAGAAAGAATATACAAGATCTGGCTGTATGGTTAAACCTTTGCCTGTCCAAACGAATAATACTTCTCTCTGAATAATACTTCTCTCCACATTCTCGCGAGAACGCGAGAACAACACGAGAAGCGTGAATGTAGATCCGATTCGCATGTTCTCGCGTAGTTCTCCGACTTTAGTCGGTTTTTTGGCGCGAGAACTATATTGAGAACCTTGTACCAGGGTTGGAAAAATCATAATTTTTTAATAAAATCCAATTAATCATGATTTATTGAATAAATCCTAATTTATCATGATTTTTTTGATTTTTTCGATTTTATCGTTACTAATTTTAATAAGTAAGCAACTATTTTGCGGAAACGAAAGAGGAAGAGGAAAAATTAAATATTTACCCAGTTCTGAGGCAACTATTTGGAGCGATAGCCTCCACAGCATCAGTGGAAAGTTTTTTTTTTACATTTGGCACTGTTCACTCGAAATTACGTAACAGACTAGGGATCAAAAACTAGGAAAATTAGTTTTTTTAATCAAGAATTACAATAATGACACTGAAATATGAAATATCTGATTTACTCGGAAAATAGATATTTATAAAAATACATTTTTCTTCACAAAAATAAAGAATTTTGATTTAATCACTGATTTTGTGCCAACCCTGCCTTGTACCTTCTCGCGAGAATCTCGCGAGAAGTGTGTACCCAAGAAGTTCTTGCCGAGGTTCTCGCGTACTTCTCGCGTAGATTCTTGCCGAGACTCTCGCCGAGAATCTCGCGTGAATGTGGAGCGCTCATCAGAATAACAACTAAATCATAGAAACCTTGCTAAAATAGCTACTGAATTCAATATATTTGACTCACTTTGACATAAATTTTTTCACAACCTCAAGGGACTGTAGACCTGAGTACTTATATGATTTTGATTTAAACTCGATACTTTCACGCGTTTCCGAGATAATAGGTCTTGGCAGACAAACGGACAATAAAGTGATCCTATAATCGTTCCGTTTTTCTTTTTGAGGAACGGAACCCTAAAAATTGAACTATTTAAATTACGGGTGTTTCCTATTATCTTAACTGTTGGAATTTTTCCATTGCAGAGATTTACAATCTATAGGCAGGAAATCGGAAACACACTATGTTTATTTGTTCACTCTTAGGTAGGTAGGTATGTACTCCGGCAACCAGCGGGGCCCTGGGTTGGGAAGCCCGGGTCCTGCATTGCATCGGTTGCCGCCAGTCGCTGATCCCCTGGATGCCCCGGGGGATCACCGGCCTCCCCCTTTTGGGGAGGTGAGAGGGGCTCGCCATAGGCGAGCAGGCGCCGACGAGGTCATGGATGTGTTCATTCGAGTTCCCATGACCTTGTCCGGCAGCGACGCGGCCTTCCTCGGCGTGTCTTCTTCTGATGAGGAGGACACGGCGATAATGGACGTGCTCGCGCCAAGGCGTATGTGATGCGCCATCGGTGGGTTTTAGTCGGTAGGCCGCGGTTCCTGGCTGGCACACTGCCCCCAGGGGCCGCGGAGAGTTCGACATAACCCCGCGCCTTCCCAAGCGCGGGGCATGCGTAATGAATTTCCCACCGAAAAAAAAAAAAAAAGGTAGGTACCTATGTACTTGAGGTTAATCTCATATTTAATTTACCCGAAAATTTAACCCTCATGCATCTTGAACTTCGGATAAATTCGCAAAAGTACTATTTGTACATATGCCTGGAAATTAAACTAAACACATTAAAAATTGAATAATTTATTCTTAAGATATTTTTCGATTGACTTCGCTTGATGTGCGGCCGTGTTTTATAGAGGTGTTAATTTTCCGAAAGCAGCGTTTTGATATTTGATCTTTTTGACTCTTTCCAGTTCTTTCGCTAATATTTTAATTCATAAAAAAATCTTCTTAACTGGTTTCTTTTGGTATCTGCTCTGTCAAGGATTCCTAAAAGAAATATTAAAAAAATTAAATACATTTTAATTTTCATAAAGTAGTAATATAAACCTCAGTTTTATGTTTTAGCGATTATTAGAAAATTTCTATTCTGTGTTTGAGGTTATCTTGATCATGCGTAGTGTTGTAAAATTTGGTCGATATTTTTATATTACAGATGTAAAAAAAACTATTCGATAAAGTGTATTGGCAGATTTGGCAGACGAAAGTGAAGTCCAAAAAAGCAGTCTCATTTGCTCTAGACATTTTCCACCAGATTAATTTGTATGGTAAAACCATTGATTTACTACCAAACGTAGATAGAGCACTTCATACAAAAACGCGCTTGAAATCTGTCACCTAATCGACTATACATTTATTACCATAAAGAGAGTACAGTATTTATCGAATTCAACCTTATTCTTTATTATTACGGCAACTATTTGAAGTACAACTGTGTGCAGTTACATCATTTCATACCTAGCCACATTAAATTCGACGTTTTAGTAATTGCTACAAGAAAATATCAACTTTATACTCTCAAACATAATGCTCAAAATTGCTTATCGCGTTGTCGCTCCAACGCATGGAAAAGAACTGCAAAAGGCAGTTCTTCACCGGCCCACTTTTCGAACGTTCATGCGTTATCTACGTTTGGTAGTAAATCAATGGGTAAAACTATGAAATAGAGGCGTCAAGAGGACGTAAGTCAAGTTATTTAATAAAAGGAAATCTTTAAATTAAAATATTATTTATGAAAATTAAAATGTATTTAATTTTTTAAATATTTCTTTTAGGAATCCTTGACAGAGCAGATACCAAAAGAAACCAGTTAAGAAGATTTTTTCTATGAATTAAAATATTAGCGAAAGAACTGGAAAGAGTCAAAAAGATCAAATATCAAAACGCTGCTTTCGGAAAATTAACACCTCTAAACCTCTAAATAAACACGGCCGCACATCAAGCGAAGTCAATCGAAAAATATCTTAAGAATAAATTATGGTCAATTTTTAATGTGCTTAGTTTAATTTCCAGGCACGGACCTGAAATGAAAAAAAGACGGACGGAGCGTTGTTGAATCAAGAGTGAAGCATGCAAATGACAGCACATTGTTATGTGTGCGTGTTTTAAGGGATGCCATGTAAATTATAAATTTGCCCATTTTTAGATTCAATACATTCAAATAATGCTATTTTTATATTTACTACTCCATGGCTTAGTTTTTGTTAGATTATAAGATGTAACAGTGTTACTTTTAAATAGGTTAAATATAAGGGGTTAAGAATAAGAATGTGATTTGACAAGGCACTTTTCTACGTGGCTATAAGTGAATTTAATTCCACTTGCGTTAAAATAACCAGGATGTAAATTTTTCATATATTTGTTTATAATTTTCGTATTGATAAAATACAAAACAGTTTCTTCTTTAGCGATGCAAAAATAAAAAAAAAACATTTTTAAGTAAGTAATAAATAATGACTGCATAATGCATAAACATATCCCTTTTTCAGAGGTAGTTGCATATTTTAGCAACAATTTTCGAGATCATGCATCTTTACATTCGATCTCGTTCATCGTTTGGATGACTTACATAATGACAAGAGAAATCCGATCTTTAAGCAAATTTCTCGCTTAAAAATGTATTAACTTAATACGGTTAATATTATTAAAAAAGAGGAGACAAAAAAATAGACCTTCCGAGTTTCTTGCCTGTTCTTCTCGAGAAGGCTCTCCCAATTTCCGAACAGGTGTAGAGTCAATTTTTTTTTTTCATTTTGCTTGTATTTGCATACATCTTAATTATGGTTGAGATGTATGTACATACAAGGTTTAAATAATACATAGCTTATCTTGACTTGTTGCATTTTTTAAATTAATTTATTGATTAAATAGAGTTTTGTAATTTGTTGACGTCAATAAGTGACTGTAAAGGTCTATGTTGAATAAAGATTTTTGAGTTTGAGTATTAAAAAAGCGATCGTAAACATAATTTGTCTACAGAACATCTATAACAGTAAATAAAGTCGTAAATTTTTAAAGGTAAATTTCAATGTTATATAAAATCAAAATCAAAATATTATATTCAAATAAGTATGACTTGATAGAAAGCTCTTTTGAATCATCCAAATTTTAAACCTACCTACTACCCGATTAGAACATCTATTAGCTGATAAGAAGAATGGCCGCATGAAACTTATCATCTTTATCAGAAATGTACCGACATATGCAATAAAATATGTCGACACAGAAATATTTCTTAACATAACCTGCGACAGAGACGGTTGCGTGCTTATATGTCGGCTATTGATTTTTTGCTACTTGTTCTTTTCATCTTAATAAGTGTTTTACCGAATCAAACAATTGCATTGATAAACCATAACAAAAATTACAAAAAATAAATATTAGCTATTACCTGTACTGTGTAAAAAGCGTCGATGGCGTAGTGCGTAAGGCTGTCGCCTTCCAATCGGGAGGTAGCGTTTCGAACCCCGCCACGTACCAATGTGTTTTCATATTTTGAATTCATATGTACGTTTATTCGAAGCTTTTACGGTGAAGAAAAACATCGTGAGGAAACCTGCACACACCTGTGATGAAAGAATTTCTTTACAGGTTGTGTGTGAAGTCGACCAACGTGGTTGACTAAGGCCTAATCGACCTAGTTTAGGGTAGGCTCGAGCCCCTCGGTGGGGACGTATATGAGCTGTTGATGATGATGACCTGCACTGTTGTCGTAGTAGTGTTTTCTAATTATTTTTGCGGGGGGTTTAATAGTAACTGTTAATTGTAAAAAATATAAGAAAAAATTAACTCGTGTAATAACTAAAACTATACCGTACATTTTTCGGAATTGCACACGGAATAAAGCAACGTATTATAGTCCCTTGGCTGTTGTTATAAAATCTGCCGCCTCATAATGTGCACTGCATTTAGTACTGACAGATGATAGGCTCCAACTGTTTCGTTTTGTACAGTTTCTAATTATTTGAACTTATGGCCATTTTCACCAACCTCTTCTTAGCTTAGGGTACTCTTAGGTGGCATGCTGTCACATTCTTTTCATTAAAGACAAAAAGTGACAGCATACGTCTTCGGGGCTTCCTAAACTAAGTTATGGTTGATGAAATCGGCCATTAATCATCTTTACGATTTTCATTTCTAGGAAACTTATAATTATTATATTTAGGTACTGCATTTCACATAAACAAAATGAGAACAAACAGGTAGAGTACCTACCCAAAAATTTACAATGACTAATCTAACTGTTATGTGACCATAGTTGTAATAAGTACAGATTTCCCCATTTTAGGGAGATTTTCCCGTACAAAAAAATGGTATCATATTATTGATTTTAGTTTGAAATTGACATCAAAGTAAAAATAAATATAAAAATCATGAATAAAAATAGCTTACGCATGGTATGTAATTCCTTGTGATTTTTTATGTTTCTTAGGGTAATTTTCGCATGATTTTACTACACAATACTTACTGTTTTATTTATTAATTTTCTTGACGTAAATTTTAGGCCAGTCTGTCACTGTTGCTCATCAATAAATGAGGGCGGTTTGTCTTACCTGCCCCCCTAGCACGTCCACCAAAACACGATATGATAAAGCGGTTTATAGCGGTTAACTGTCAAAGTACAATAGGGTTTCGTCGTATTTTGACAGTTCACTGCGATACATCACTTTATCGTATCGTGTTTTGGTGGACGTGCTACGGGGGCTGGTGCGTCTGTGTGAGTGTAGGTCGTGTACAAACACATGAAATTGTGTTATCTTGCATGCTTCACATTTGTTTAATGCCACACTACGTCCGTATTTTTTTGTAGGTCCACGTTTCCAGGCATGTTTATGTACAAATAGTAGTTTTAGCTTTTACGAAATTATCCGAAGTTCAAGATGCATGAGGGTTAAATTTTCGGGTAAATTCAATAAGAGATTAACCTGAAGTATATACCTAAGAGCGAACAAATAAACATAGTATGTGTTTCCGATTTCCTGTCTATAGATTGTAAATCTCTGCAATGGAAAAATTCCAACAGTTAAGATAATAGGAAACACCCGTAATTTTAATAGTGCATTTTTTGTCTTAGTACGTCAGATTTTCAATTCATAGATAGGACTGAAAAGGGAATAATTTAGAAATATTTTTTATTTATTTACTATCAACTTTTTAAAGCTATTCTTGAGTAATTTGTCGTCACATTCTCCAAAAACACCTTTACTCGTTTTTCTTAATAGCATGTCAACGTCCGCTTTTAATCTCTTGACTGGCTAGCCTGACCATACCAAAGGGCACAGCAGCTTTTAACAGGATAAGTTGCATAAGAAAATGTATCCTTTATGATTTATGTTGTATTTCTCGTAATAAAAACATTTTAGTATTAAGAATATATTTCATTCATAATAATATCGACGTTGAAACAAGGCGAGTCATGAGAAAAACATCACTATCAGAAACAGAAATTAGTGATCACCTACGAATTTTCGAAACATCTTACATAATACCTGTCTCTTTCTAACTAATTATAGTCTGCCTAATGTCAAAGTGAGTCAAATATATTGAATTCAGTAGCTATTTTAGCAAGGTTTCTATGCTTCAGTTGTTATTCTGAAAACTTCCTTGTTCTGAGGTCTGCACGTTCGTCTGTGATTGGTAAAATCACAGAGTACATTATTCTGTGACATTATTAGGGACATTACAATGACTAAACAAATATATGGACCGGCCCTACCTACAGAATCAGCGTGACTACCTACAAAACTTTGGCACATAAAATGGCTACCTTTACTAGTGATGTACTCAGTATTAGTTGTGCAATATCGATAAATTTAAGTTTAAACAAATTCATCAATCCACTTATCTACGACATATCTAGGGAAATAGATCTTAGCTGAACAGCCCTCCTAGACAAGATGCATTTCGATAATCGCTAACGCAATCGCTAGTAGGAAAATATATGGGATTTGAAATAAGCCCTCGCTTAGCTTTCGAGCGCAATTGTTAAATCTCATACATTGTCCATTTAGCGATTGCGTTAGCGATTATCGAAAGACATCTTGTCTAGGGGGGCTGCACATTACGGACCTAAATTGTAATAATTTGATCGAAAAGTCGTGTTTCAGAAACATTTAGGCAGTTTCAAATTGTGGAACTACGCAAATTCTAAGAAAAACTTATTAAAGATCACTATTTAACTTAAGCGGTACAAAGTTCACCGAGTCAGCTAGTATGACTATAAAGTTACACCAATAGACGTGTATTTTCTTTGTATAAATAAGTGCGAGAAAATGTTATTGTAAAATAAATAGGAATAGTTTTTTTTGTAAAAAATTATTTAAAGGAGGCGATAAGTACTTACTTTCAAGTAGGTAGGATAATTTGGGTGTAATTTAAATATTTTTTTTAGTTTTGTACGGTAAGTTACTAGGTAATCAAAGTTTATGACAAACTTTGTCGTAGGAACCTTATATGTTCAATTATTATGAAAAATGGAGGTTTTAAAAAACTAAAATTAATTGACAATGATAATAATTCATCAATTATTAAGCTTTCCAATTTTAATTAATAATAATTTCCTATTACTTTAGTAACTGCATGTGAGCTAGGCTTAGGCACGTAAGTCTGTCTGTTTAATATTATATATCGATAGAGTAATTAAATTTTCTCTTTAGGTATCTTCACTATCGCCCATTAATAGTAGCAAAATTCACACGTTCGTTCGGCACTTAAAATGGCGGACTGGTCACGGTAGGCAATTTTTGTGACGTCACAGAAAATACATGCCACAGACGAAACAGTATGCATCTCTTTCTACAAATGTATTTTCACTTTTGTAAGAAAGAAACAAAACGATATTTGATAGATTCGTGTCAAGATATCAAAGAACAGTTTAACGGGGCATCTCCATATGTCTATCTCAATGGGACATTAAGTAAATATTACTCGTTATCAAACGTACCCTACGTTTGAAAACTAGTAATATTTACTCGGGGTAGAGTGAATTTCACCCGATAGCGTTCGAGAACCACCCGAGTGAAACCGAGGGTAGACCAATTACTCCGCTCGTAATTTCTGAACGCATTAGTGCAGAGTAATTTTCGCCTGACAGGAGTGAATTTCTCACGGCCCCCAGTCAGCGTTAAATTTTACCTGACATTGACAGTTGACTGTTCTGTGATCTGTGGCTACTGATTTCGTTTTTATGTTGAAGTTAAAGTTTACAAATGTTAAGTAAAGCTTTGTGCAGTTGTAAAATAAAGCTAGTTTGCGTTGCAAAACACAAGAACTCTTCTTTTCGTTTTTAACTGTTTTTAACTGACAGAACCCGTTTGAAAACTCGTGAAGTGCGAAAATCACTCGCTAGCGTTTGAAAACCAGTTAAACTTCTCTCTCTCGCAATATATCTATCCTTTTCTTTTTTACCGAATGAAAACTTCACGGGTTTTCGAACGGCCCCCAATTTTACGTTGTTTAATTTTTCGTGAAGTGCGAAAATCACTCGCTAGCGTTCATAGATATTTCATTCTTTATCTAAGCTAGCGTTTGAAAACCAGTTAAACTTCTCTTTCTCGCAATATATCTATCCTTTTCTTTTTTACCGAGTGAAAACCTCACTGGTTTTCTTCTTCTTCTTTTTTTTTAATATGTGGCAATTGGTCGTTGGAGAGAACAACCATTACTGCCAGTGTCAAGTGCCAGGATAGACAGTCTTATAGAGTAATAACGCGCGTATTTGGTAAGCTTTTCAACGTCGTCGTTTGACCACCTGAAAGGACAATCACAATACAAACATAACAAAAATATGGTTAGTATGATTAGACTATTTATAATTTAATTTGGTTAGTACAAATATATTTATACAACACCTTAATAACGCGGACATCTTTTAGGATGAGCAAACTCTTAATATTAATAGGTCTGGGGATATTATTAGGAAGGAGTTCATATAAGGACACAGGGTACAAAGGACAATTAAAAAAAAAATGATCTGTTGTACCTTCCTCGAGACCGCAATCGCAGATAGGAGAATCCCGGACTTGTATTTTATTTAGATGGACCGGAGTAGAAGAATGGCCAAATCTAAGTCTGCATAATATTGACGAGCAGTGTTTGTCAATACCACGGAGACGGAAAAACCAAGGCTTTATTGGAATGTCAGGTTGAATGTCTCCATAATATCGTCCTTTAACTTTACAGCTTTGTTCCCACCGTTTCGACCAGAGGTTACGTAATTCATCTCTTGCAAGGGAGGAGAGGTCAAAAGCGAACGCGTGATAAAAGTCCTTACTACCCGTCACAACTGCATCTTTAGCAAACGCGTCCACAGTTTCATTACCCTTAATACCTTTATGGCTTGGAATCCAGGCCAATGTTATGCTTAAGTTCTCTCTGGCACAAAGGTAGAGAAGCTCTTTGATCTTTAAAATATTTGGGTGTCTGGACCCGATAGACAGGGGATCTGAGTCAATAGCTTGCAGACTGCTAAAGGAGTCAGAAAATATAATTGTTTTATCAACTTTATGGCATATTATAAATTTCAGTGCTTCTTGTATCGCTAAAGATTCTCCGGAGAAAATAGATGCAACTGGAGGGTATTTAAAATTGAGAACAATATGAAACTTAGGAAACCAAACAGCAACCCCGACGTCTTTTTCACTATCCAATTTAGAGGCATCTGTATAGACATGAGTCCAATCTGCCCAGTCTAGTTCTATGATACTTTGAAATATATCCTTTGCTGAAGTATCGTTTTTATTTATTCCAAAAGAAAACAATATATTGGGCTTGAATATTAAAGCTTCGTAGGGTGCGAAAAAAGAAGAGATGGGGATTGATACAGAGTGTGCTTCAGATTGCTCAACTTATGAAAACTTTTAATTAGGCAAGGGTACTCCTTCCTATTCCAATAGGAATTTTGAGGGATCAGATTAGCGAGGCTTTTTAATTTATTCCATAAGGGATGAGGAGACTGCGCTATTTTGAATAAAAAGCTGTTGCCAAGAAAGAGACGTCTTAGGTCAAAGGGGGGATCAACTCCCTCGATTTGCAGAGCATTGGTAGGAGTAGTTTTCATTGCTCCTAATATTAAACGGAGGCTTTTAAACTGGATTCTGTCTAGTATCCTAAGGGCTTCTTTATTGGCTGGTTCTAAAATAAATGAGCCATAATCCACCATACTACGAACTAATGCATTATAAATTAATTTCTGAGCATAAGGATGAGCTCCCCACCATACCCCTGACAAACACCGCATTATATTTAGGTTTTTTTCACATTTGCCGGATGTGTAATTAATATGGTCTTTGCCTGAAAGAGTTCTATCCAGATACACCCCCAAAAACTTAACAGATTCTACCTCAGGAATTGCTTGACCATTGAATCTAATATCAATTTTAGGAACTTTACTTTTCCTAGTAAAGACTACTACAGAGCTCTTAGCTGCAGACAAAGAGAGTCCATTGTCAGTCAGCCACTCTTCCAAATAAAATAAGGCCTGGTTAAGTCTTTGAACTGCCCCTTCAACGTTGTCAGAGGTCACATATAAAGTAAGGTCATCTGCGTATTGTAGGACATTACAGAAGGAGTTAACACAACATTCCAGGTCAAAGGTATAAATGCTATACAGCAAAGGACTGATAACCGACCCCTGAGGGAGGCCTTTGCCTACTTGACGAGGTGAGAGCATGTTACCACCAGACCGAATATGTATCGTTCTATCCATCAACATATTGCAAATGAAATGAGCTAACCTCACGGGAATACTCAGCTGGTGCATCTTTTGCCTGAGTAGCGGAAGTAGAACATTGTCATATGCGGCTGAGATGTCTAGAAATACTGCTACGAGATAATAATTCCTGGAGAGCGCTGATCTAATATCGGTGGTAAGTATAGCAAGGCTGTCCATGGTTGACATTCCTTTTCGGAAGCCGAATTGGCTGTTTGCCAGTAACATTTTATGTTCTACAAACCATTCCAGTCTTCTTTTAATGAGGTGTTCAATGATTTTACAAAGAGTGGATGAGAGGGCTATGGGTCTATATGAGCTTGCTTTATTAGGATCTTTACCTGGTTTTAAAATTGGTATAACTATTTGGGATTTCCAAGATTCTGGAACAACCCCTAATTTAAAAAACATATTAATAAGGGAGAGGAAAACTTTCTTTGTAATCAGACCAGCTTTTTTAATAAAAGAATAAGGGATTCCATCTAATCCTGGAGAGGATTCTTTAAGATGAACGATTGCAGACATCAGTTCTTGCAATGTGAAGGGTTCTTCAAAAATATGAAAGGAGGTAGATGAAGGGTACGAAGTCGGAAGGCAATCTAGGTTAGGCACAGAATCGGGAGCTAATGAAGAAGTGAAGTCCTCAATCCATTCAGAGTTGTCATTGGAAGAAATATTAGGAGCACAGGATGAGCCCCTAAACAATTTAATGGAACGCCAAAGCAGGCTAGGAGGTAACTGAGGAGAGATGCTTTGGCAAAATTGAATCCACCCAGATTTTTTCTTCTTCTTAAAAAAGCGTTTTACTTGAGCAGTGATTTTTTTCAAATTGACGAAATTGTCTAGTGTCATTGACATATTGTATGCTATGTCTGCTTTTTTACGTTTTTGGAATGCTTCGGTGCATTCAGCGTCCCACCATGGTGGGGACTTTTTGGACCCGGGAGTAGTCTTTTTCAAAGGGATGTTTAAATCTGCAGCCTTAATAATAGCGGATGTAAAATGTTCATAACAATCCATGACATTGTCATCTTTGATTTGGGGGATTTGGCTAGTTTGGAAATCAGCTTCAGAGGAATATTGTTCCCAGTCTGCTTTGTTGAGGCGATATCTTAAAAGTGGAGGGTTTTCTCGTCTGGGTAGAGTCGGTAATAGAATGTCAATGAGGATCACATAATGGTCGCTGCCATAGGAACAAGGAAGAGTTCTCCAAGAGGTATTAGACATTAAACTGGAAGAGCACAATGACAGGTCCACTGCACTAACCTGAGCGGTTGGAGGGGTCACGCGTGTTGGGGACCCATCATTAAGAACCCCCATGTTAAAGGTGTCCAAAAGATCGACTAAGTCACAGGCAAAAGGGTCGCACCTCGGACTGCCCCACATCAAATGGGAATTGGAGGGGTCACGCGTGTTGGGGACCCATCATTAAGAACCCCCATGTTAAAGGTGTCCAAAAGATCGACTAAGTCACAGGCAAAAGGGTCGCACCTCGGACTGCCCCACATCAAATGGGAACAGTTAAAATCACCCAAAATTAGAGCTGGGCCTGTAATTGAGGAAAGAATGGCATTGACATCTGGGATAATAATTTGTGAGGGATGTGGAATGTACATACTGACCAAAGTAAAGCCTTGAATTGAGATAGCGACTGCGTTTATTGAGGGGGGAAAAGAAGGAAGAGTTACACGAGAGAATGGATATGAGGACTTGATTAGAATAGCAGATCCAGCGTAACCATCGCCTCTATCATCCCGAAGACAGTAATAACCAGGGACCCGGAATTGGGAATCTGGTTTGAACCATGTCTCCGAGATGGCGAAGACAACAGGGTTAAACTCATTGATGATCTGGAATAATTCTTGTTTTTTAGGGCGGAGACTGCGAGCATTCCATTGGATTATCGTGAATTTTAAAAATTTCAAAAAGTTGGGTCAGTTTATTAGCTACGTTGGGCGGTGGGGGAAAATCATTACATTTGCTCAGAATATTTATTAGGAGGGATAATGTAACCTCCAGGAGGTTATCATTATTTGAAGTTGGAGCCCGATTAAGAGCAATTCCATTTTCGGGAGAGGGTGGGTCTAACTGGGCTATTAAAGCTTGGTGGGCAGCTTTATCATAACCCTCTGGAGAACGAGGACGAGGGCGGGGAGGGGTGAAGAGAGTTCTCCTGTGAAAGGTACCCGTGGGTCGCGGAGTAGTCAAGGATGTTTGGAATGGAGAGTGACTAGAAGGAGTTGCAGGAGCAGATTCTTGAGTAATGTTCGCATAAGACTGACGTACACGGGGGGATCGGGCTGATGCTTCAGCATATGAAATAGATTCCTGCGACATTGTAAACTTAATATTTTTTTGTCGGGAATGTTCAGGACATGTTTTGTTTGTAGTAAAATGCCTGCCAGAGCATGACAAGCAAGTCGCATTTTGTTCCTGAACAGAGCAATCATTCCCTGGATGAGGTTGGGCGCATCTGTAGCATCTGGGGGACGACCTGCATTGAGCCTGAACGTGGCCAAATCTGCAACAGTTGTTGCATTGTATGGTGGGAAGCTCATATAGCTCTACAGGAAGGGAAGTGTAGCAACAGTAAATGTGCTTCGGAAGGGTTTGACCACTAAATGTGATGACGGCAGTACCCGTTGGAATCCATTCAACACTACCCTCTTTAAGGTTTTTTCTATTTAAGCGACGGGCTTTTAATATTTGGCCGCAGTTATCCGGTAACTCAACTGATTCCACAAAGTCATTCATAGCCCAGTCTATAGGGATGCCTCTAACAATCCCCATCCTAGTGATGTTGTATGATGGGATGGTAGCTGAGAATTGGTTTTCCAAAAGTAAGGGACAAGATATGAAATTATTTGCGTCTGAAGGAAATTTAAATTCAATAGATATGCGGTTGCGTCCTACCCTTTTTATTCCCTGTTTGCATATATTTTCAATTTTGCCCTTAAACAGCATTTTTCCAAATTGTATTGGATTAATTGATGTACCAGATTTAGGATGATTCTCCTGACGCATTACATGAACCAAGAATGGGCCGGAATCTGTGGACGAATATTTTTTTATTTCTAGCAAAGTAGGGTGGGTATAAACATTTTGGATCGACGCCGATGGCGGATTGGTAGTTTTGTTCGGAGCCTCGACGACTTCCTCACTTGCTGGTCTTTTTCGAGATGAATCCATCTGATGCGATACAGTTTCTAAGTGTTCCGATTCATTAGCGTCAGAGGGTAGATTGCGGTCAGGAGGCTTTTTTGGAATCGACGACATTGTCGTCGATTCTGTATTAGTGTGTTAGTTATCCCAAAAAACACTTACCCTTAGCCCGGACACAAGACAACACAACAAAAGGAAACAAAACGACGTTAAAATTAAGTAAAATAAAAAATTTCCAAAGACTAATAAGCGAACGCGTGTACTATCCTCGACGCTTAATTTGACAGTCCCACTGGTTTTCGAACGGCCCCTTATGGCCGGTATACACTTTGTTTAGTCAAGTGCTTAGTGTTTAGTGTTTAGTAGACTGTTTAGTGTTAAGTGATTAGTAGGTGCTGTCCCTACACTGTTTAGTAAACAGTGTTTAGTTTATTTGTTCATTATATGGACTTAACACTAAACAGATCTGTCCAGACGTGTTTAGTGAGTGTTTAGTGTTAAGTGAGGGGTGAAGGCGGGAGATCGGGGGGGCTACCGCCTAACTCATAGCGATCACTCGCTATCGCTTCGTGACATTAGAACAATAGCTCTAATGTCATCTGTGACATTAAAACTATTGTTCTAATGTCATGATAACGATAGCGAGTGCTCGCTTTGAGTTAGGCGGTACGGCCGCCGGAGGGGCGACTCGCAGAAAAAATAGAACGCGTTCCTATTCGCTAAACACTAAACACTTAACACTAAACAGAAGCTGTCCGAACGTGTTTTTTACTAAACACAACACTAAACAAGCCACTCGCACTAAACACTAAACAATGTGTGTACCGGCCATTAGATACTGACTGATGTCATCCTCATCATCCTTCAATTTTACGTTGTTGAATTTAATTGAATTTATTATTATTGTTGAGCACATATCCAATAAATAATTCGACTCGCGCTAACGGCTTTCTGATAGTAATGCTGGAATATAATCATTTTTGATTTATTTGTGTGTCGTTGCGTCGAGGACACTGCAGTAGGTTTCATTGCTCAATTTGTCATAACATTCCTTTTTAAGCCAATACATTACACCGTGCGTGGGATGTTTAATTTAACATTTTTTCCTTTGTGCTCCGTTTAACATTCATTAGTTCTAATTAAATGTGACGACAAGTAAACAATTTAAAAGCTTTGTTTATCTACTTGTAATGCTAATGCATTAATTATAATTTTAAACAGTTTGCAGGATCATGTGCTCATTATATGGCCAAAAACTATATTAATTTCATTCATAGTGAGAGCTGTGAACAGTATCATGTCAGGTACAGAGCAAAATATTGTGAACTCAATGCAACAACTATCTGTTCAACCTACTAATAGTGGTCTTAGTGAGAAACCAACTCAAGTAGTCACACCAGCTGTTAAACCAACTGCTGCTAAAGTCACTCCTGTAAAGGCTAACACTGTTTCTCCGGCCATAGCAACTATTGATCGTTTATTGAGTCTCGGAGCAAATATACCTCCTCCACCTCCAGTTATCACTCGCACTTCAGATATGGATCCTCATACTGTGGAACAGCTGAGAGCAGTTAAAGAACTACTGACATCGCAAGAAGAAGAAGCACAGAATTTACGGGATCTAAACCATGAGCTTCGAGAAAGATTAGAAGAATGTGAATCTAAAATAAAAAAACTCACAGAACAGAATGAGGAATATGCTGAAAAGGAAAAAACATTGTCACAACGTGTAGCTGAAAAAGTTAGAAACAATAAACAAATGAGTGTAGTGATGGAAGAATATGAACGTACTATTTCTTCTTTGATTGGTGAACGTGAAGCTGAAGGCAAAAGATGGACTGAAGAAAGAGGAACACTTATAAGAGAAAGAGATGAAGCTGCAGCACATTTGGCCTCAATGGAACATGCATTTAATGATGTCCATACCAAATATGAAAGGTGCAAGGTTATTATACAAGGATATAAAAGTAACGAGGAAACACTAAAAAGGACAGTTGAAGAGAATAATGATGCAATACAGAAATTGGAAGCTAGGTATGAAACTTTGAGGCAGCATGCTATGCAGCAACTAAACAAAGCAAATGCTGAACTTGATTCAGTTAAAAAAGTGCACCAAGCAGAGATTCTAAAACTAAATGCCATGTTGAAGAAAAGCGAAGTTCATTCATCATCACTTCAAGAATCACTGGCACAGAAAATTAAAGATAATGAAGAACTCACAGCTATTTGTGATGAGTTAATCAACAAAGTTGGTTAAATTTACAATATTTTGTTATACTGTATAATTCAAGTATGTATTCAAACCACTAACATAAATAATTGATAACATTATTAATATTATGGAGTTGTTACCATGTATAGTTGCCTAAACATACTTTTTTAACATACAACGAGTTGAATTTTGTTATTATAATATCTCAACCTTCTTACATACATCAGAGCAAAAGCTTCTAAAGTTTATGCATTATACTCATTCTTGGATAAAAACAAGCATAATGATATCAATGAGAAAGCTAGAATCTGTTAATTTTTATCATTTTTAGTATAATGTACAATTAATTTTGTTATAATTTAATTTAAATTTACTTTTTTTTGTGATCTAGTAAACATGTTAATGTGGTAATACCTACTCACATAATAATTTATTAAGCTTGGTGGTGTGTCCCTTCAATATTGGTTTGCCAAAATAATGTCATCTCTGGTAACTCACTCAGAAATATCAAGTCTTGAGGCTTGTGCAAACTTTGAGCATTGTAATACCCAGTGCAGGTAACTAGTCTCTGTTGAGATTGGCATTAATAACCAAAAATTGGTTAGGAGGACACATTAGTGACACAGGAACACCATGCAACATCAGTCTGGATTATTGTTATAACCGTGCAATTTGTATGACAATTTTATTTATTTTAAAAATAATTCATAGGTTCAATGATTAACACTTACATATGTATATTTTTGTGTAATTACTTGAATAGAACTTTATTTCAATATGAATATAATTGATAATGTTAATAGAATCTTTGTTTTTGTTTGATTAAGCTCCTAATATTACCTTGCTGCCATATTTGATCATCACTGTGTATAATTATATTTAATTGTAATTACAAAATGTGCTTAACTAGTTACTAATCATCTTAAAGATTACTATGCTGATAACATGTAGTACCTAGTTAAAGAAATCATTAGTATGTTAATGTTTATTATTTCTTACTTAAATCTGATTTAAAAAGTTTGTAAATGCTCTAGTCTAAAGCTGTTTAGATTTTTATGTTATGACAGTTGTCTAATTATTTCATTCATCTGATCACTAAGTATTATTCACTATTTAAAATTTATTTCTAGATGTGAGTGATTTTTGTCCGATAGCCTAGAGATTAATATTTAATAAGTACTGCAATGCCTTATCTATATAATTATTGCTTGATGTTTTTGATAAAAGTTAAAATAATTATTTCTAATTCCTGATACTAACATAATTACCAAAAATAGAAAGTAAAAGATATTATAGCTTAAGTTTTTATTATATGACACTGTGACAATGACATAATACATGTGCCTTTTGAATCTGAACTTCATCCAATCAGTCCCTAATTATAAACAATTTTATTTTCTCATCTGTAAATTGCTGTTCCAAAACTTACTAATTTTTATGTTTGGTGTAATATTATCTAAAATTACCTACTAATTAATAACCACAAAGAAAAATGTTACATTCCACAAAATAGAAATTATTTGTGTGATACATGTTTTATGTGAACTCAGTTTTCTGTGTAATTTTGAAAAAACAGTAATATTTTCAGAATGAAAGTTTTTCTTTACTTATTTCTTTGAGGTAATGTTTGAGTTCAGATTATTTTTTAATATCAGTATATTTTTGTTAGAGTAAGTATAAAATGTAATTTTATTACTTTTTTTATCAAATGTATGTATTTTCATATAAATTACTTATTCATGTGGATAGAATGAAAAATATATGAAAACCAATTTATACTATACTCGTTTTTGTTTTAACAATGCTAATTACTTCTATATCCCCGGCGGGCTAGTGGCTGAGTGAAACCAGCTAGGTAGCTAATTTAGAGGTGCAATTGTATTACTAATTAATCAATCAGCCATCATAGTTTTGACTTTCGATTAGTTATGTACCTACTTTAAGGCGATACTTCGAATTTAAACGTGCTTTTTGATGAAGTACCATAGATCGCTGAAATATGTTACAGATCTGAAAGCGAGGTTTACGTATCATCATATCTCTATCTAGACACGAGCAGTATCGAAAACACGATTTAAATATTTTTCTTCGATAGAAATTATTTTCGAAATAACCTTTGCAAAATACAAAAATTGAAGTTTATAACTAAATAACAAAGGGAATTCTACTCGAAATTGCTTAAATAAATGGATATTAAAAGTATCTAGAAACGTACAGGTTTTTTCTGTAGATCACAATCGATTTGTAAGGAATTAATTTGTGATGTGATTTGTCGCTTACGTCAATATTTCTGAGCGAAATGAATTAATATAAGCGCAGCGCCCTGGGCTACGTTCCAAAACATCACCCGAGTGCACTCGGTCACCCGAAGTATGTCCTAAAACAAGCCTAAAACATTTCGGGTGCACTCGAGAGTGTTGGAGTGGCGTGTCCTAAAACGCTACGGAGTGCACTCGATCGAGTAGAATCCCACCCGCATAATCATGATTGCTTCATGCGCTTAATATAGCAAGGTGTAATTTCACTCGATTGGATTTGGCTTTGGCGGGAAATTGTGTGGATTTTAAAGTTGTGTGTGATTGTGATTACAAAGATTTCATATTCACACACAATTTGTGCATCTCGGAGAGCGAGGATGCGCTTCGTAACGTCGACAATAACTTAATTTTAAATTCCAAAGACTATAGGTATCGTAAGTGACACGATTGTAAAATTGGCCTTCATTTCCGCTGAAGCTAGGTTAGGCCGCGATTTAACAGAATTCATATTCTGTTGGTTTTAGCATTTTCGTAAATGAAACAGAGGAATGTAGTCCATGCATTAAAGCGAACGGATGCGCCGATGAATTATATATTTTCTTATTTTTGTATATTTGGTTATGTAAACAAAGCAGACAACACTCTTGCCGTTCTAAAACAACCAACACTCCGACCACCCTAACCGGCCACTCTCCCCCCACCACCTACTCACTACGGGTGATGTTTTGGAACGTAGCCCTGGGCCTGTTCCGTCTCCGTTGGACGTTTCAAATTATTCATTTATAAATTAAGTAGTGTCCCTAAAATCTGTCGACTCGGCGATCTAAGGGGATTACCACGCTGCATCATGTGTGTCAACGCAGCTACGCGCGTACTTGCGGGAGTGCAGATCCGCATCATCATGCGGGTTTTTTACGCATTCACGCGCGTAGTTGCGTTTCCAAAATCAACGTCAAGCCCTTCCAAAATCACGCACGGCACTGTGGTGAGCAATGTGTTCTGTGGTAGTTTTCCAATTACAGCACTAGAGCGCATTATGCGGCATAATGCTTAACGTTGAATGTTTCAACTACAGCAACACTTCGCACAATCGAGCACTCTCAAAAGTAATGTTTTCGTGTGATGCGTGCAATCGATACCAACTCAGTGACAGAAAATTAACAAGTGTTTTTTCTTTAAGTTGGCATTGATCGAAATGTTTTATTTATATATAATCGTTAGTAATATTATTTATTGTTGAAAAATTTTTAAAGCTTTCGTTTCATTGTAGTTTTTTTGAAATAATCAAAGTTAATTTAAACTGTGTTAAAAAAATAAATATAAGTATGGATGAAGGTACAAAAATTACTCAAAACAAAAAAATATTAATGAAATAATCAAAATCCAAATTACTTAAAATAACCGTAAATAGTTTTCAACCAATTATTATGTATATCACATTATTTACACATTAATGAGGTTATTGCTAACTCTATGAATATTTCTTTTTTTTCAACACTGAACTTAGCGCACTCTGCTGGTGCATTTGAAAACTAATTCACGTTCCAATTAAGCATTAGCATAATTCGGCATTGTGCGCCACTGAGTCGCATTATGCTCTGTAATTGGAAAACTACCTGTGACTGTGAGTCTCGCGCGCTCCTACGCGCGTGCCACGTGGGTGCGTCTTTCACCGCTTGTAGGCGCGTGATCTGCATGAACGCGCGTGGATGCGTTTTCTGTGTTGGACTATGCGTGTTTTCTATACAAACGGAGATACCTACAAGCAACGTAAGAACCCGCATTCACGCGCTACGCTCCGTGGTGCATGGCAGTGTGTGAATCGCCTAAGAAGAGCCGAATCTCACTTGGGGGAGCGGAGGGGTCTCGGCAAATATTACCTTAATATATTTTTTGCAAGAAAACGCACGCCGCATTCAAATATACAGGCTAGCTAGGCAAACGTAAAACGTTATAGATTCAGGTCATTTAGCTAGCCGACTGATCGAATGGCTTAATATCATTTAGGCCGTTAGTTAAACGGCGCTGTTTAAAAGCAGGCTAGGCAGTCAATTCATTAACTGCATGATTTATAGTCTATAGCAGTGGTTCTTACCGGTGGTGGTCCGCGTACCATTGGTGTTCCCTGAAAGTAGCCGAAGTGGTTCGCGTATACGAAAAGTAATATTATAAACATAAAGCCACCCTTTATTCATTGGTCTGGAGTTAGTAGTCCATAGCAAGACATATATGTAAGATGGTCCCTCCATAGGGACGAATTTGCCTAAAGGCACACTACGCCAGCCGTGCCTAGGGGCGGCACGGCTGGCGGATATCGCCGCGCCGCGTCTCAATTTTATTTCACTTGGGATGTAATTCAAGTTCAGGATTTGAATTAGCTAGTTTTTACCAACAAACTAAATTTTAGAAATTGTAGAAAATTAGTCAATCCAAATCCTGAACTTGAACAAAATCCCAAGTGAAATAAATGCATTATGTAAATTATTTTCTGTAAATTATTAGTCTGAACTTGGCATCCATATAGATATCAATTCCTTTATCGGCGAAGTCAACAACGACACATTCTTAATATTGAACTTGGATATAATTTCACATATATATTTTTGATGGGATATCATACTTTTTGTACAGCAATGATTAGTATTCATGAGACAACCGCATAGCATCAGGGCGCGCGCGCTTATGAGCGGACTATCATTAATTTTCAGTTTTCAGATTTAAATGCGCCTAATAGCTTACGTAGCATAGCAGTTCTGACGCCAAATATTAAGTTTTAGGTCATCTGGAAGTGGGTTAGGTTTTTGATTGATAAGTCAGTGAGTCAGTCATAAAATTGCCGGATTTTAAATGTATAGGTAAATAGCTGTTTCGAGCTACTAAATGCGCAAAATTTCATGTAGGTATGTAGCGTAAAAGGTTTCGAGTTGTGAAAGGGTCAAAAGCAGCTCAAAATGGTTTATGTAATATTACACACGGCTGCTACAGAGGATGTTCTCAAGTCATTTTTTTATGACCACGCATAACTTTTTACAGAGTAGTCTGATTTCAATAATTCTTTTTTTATTGGAAAGGGTATACCCCGAAGTTGGTTCCATATAAATTTCGAAACTAAATCCAACCCGAAGGGTAGGAAAACAGGCGATGATCGATTGTTCACTCACTGATTGTAATGTATGACCACGCATAACTTTTTACAGAGATATACTTACTAAGATATGTACAGTAAAATCAGGCTAGATTTTGATAATTCTTTTTTTATTAGATAGGGTATACCTCGAAGTTGGTCCCATATAAATTTGGAAAAAAATCCTACTCTGGGGAATAGGGGTGATTTATTGTTCACTCACAGATTTTAATGCTGAGTTCGGAGTTAGAGGTGTTTGTTTTTTAAATATAATAAGCACGTTTCACCAAGTGAATTTAATACCAGCTCACATTCGGTGATCCCCAGAACAAGGGTGCTCAAACTCGAACTGCTGGCGATCTACCATAGTATTGTTAGACTCCGATCGATCGACTGTGAGAGGTTGCAAGTATTTTTTCATTCCTCATGCTCGGAAAGGAGCGTTTCCTTGATCTGAGTATTGGGAGGAAAACGCTAGTTCCCACCAGCGGGCGGGAAATTCTCATACTATTTACTTCCCTCCTTAGGGCGGAAAGTAAAATTTTAAAAATAGAACTGAATTAGGTTACGTACATACAATCTTTGGTACAATGATAATAAAAGTATTTGGCTGAATGGCCAGTAACAGGTAACGCGATGTGTTCCAAATTTAAAAATACCTGTGAAAAAGATAGTTTTGGCGGGAGGGGAATCTGTTACGCTGTACCGAAATCTTGATTGTGTGATTTAGGTATTTAAGAAAAACAATGAATTCAAGCGATTCTGAAATTTCGGCTCCAGATTCAGCCACGAACGAAGCAAATACAATACTCGAAATTTTTTTGCCAAAAATTTCAAAGGAAAGATATTTAAATACATATTCCGACTTTATGAAGTGGCGAGATGCAAGGAATATAAAATCATTTTCTGAAAATGTATTTCTTATATACTTTAATGAACTATCTCATAAAGTGCAGGCGTCTACGCTATGGAGCAGATATTCAATGCTTAAAAGTACACTAAGTGTAAAACACGATGTCGATATGTCATGTTAGGAGTATTTTTATTAATAAATTTTATTAGAAAAGCTATTTTTTATTTTCCTTGCATTCGAAATGAAAAGTAGAGTGCTACACACGGGTAAAAGGAATCAAACCCTACTCGGACTATAGCCGCCCTCGCTGCGCTCGGGCGTCTAACAACCTCGTAGGGATTGATTCCTTTCCACCCTTATAAAGCAATCTACTATTTCATTACTCATACTCTGAAAGTAGGTCTAAAGGTGCCTGAGAAGCGGGTTGAAAGTAATACTTTTCAGCCCTAGGGAGACTCACTTTCAACTGACAGCTGCTGTCAAATTTTAAAAAGAAACTAGTTCTATTTTCACTTTTTTTTTAACCATGTTCCGACTTCCTATACAGCCACTCAATTGCAGCTCGGTGTAAAATTTAAATAACATAATGTTAAGTATTTAAAGAATATATTTTTTAAATGACTTTATTATAATTTACCTACAACTATTTCTTTCAAATAACATAGATCTGGGCATAATATTTACTATTTTTTCAATGATGAAAATGAAAAATAATGGCTGAATAGTTGGCCGAACACAGAAAAAAAAAACAAAATAAGCGGGAAAGCGGTAATCCGATCTTCATTTGTTTTTTCGAGCTTTAGAGTTTTGTTTATTCTTCCGTATAACAGAGATTTCATACATAAGAGAAGAGGTAAAAGCAGAAGTTGTTGATTTATTAAAATACAATTCACTCATAATAATATGTAATATTAATGATCTTTAGCTGATTCATGTTTTTATTTTTACTTTCCTTGTATTCGTAATGAAAAGCACAGTGTTTACCTCGGGTTAAAGACTTGTATAGTCCCTCGAACTATAGGCGCCCGAGCCGTCTCGGGACTAAATAAGTTACTTTCACCCCTAGGGTAACAATGTACTATTTTATTGCAATTAAGTTCGCAAATAAGCAAACTGCCCACCTGATGGTTCTTTGATAAAGTACCGCTAGCAGGTGGTTACTATTATACGATAGAAGAAAGTGATGAGGGCGCTATTCTGGCCTAATCCGCCATTTTTTCTCGAGATCGACTCAAAAAGCACTCTCGATCGATTGTTTGATAGCGATCGACTGTTTCAGCACCCCTGTCATACAGTCTATGCCTGTCCTAGAAAGTCTTAAAATTTAGCACCTCAGAACAATCACTATTAGTTATTCTTCTGAGTTTAGCACCGACTTCAATATAGAAATGATGTTATCTGTACCTATCTTTTTTTTTGTAAAAAAAATTATTCGTTACGCCATTTTGTAACGTACAGTTTTTGCCGGCTAGTCCCCCTCTCTACAACGTCCCAAAAATGGCTTTAACATAAATATGGCACATGAAGTGTTTTAAGGGGGCGGCAGTTAGAATAGTGCCTAGGGGCGAAAATGTTATAAATCCGTCGTCTCTTATCAATAAACGGTTAAGAATCACTGGTCTCTATAGCTTATTCTTATGCCGTTTGTTATTGTACACTCTTTGTATGCCGGCGGCGCCACACTACACTAAGCTTCACAGTTTAGTAAGCAAAGTTAAGAGCTAGATGAAAGCATTGCATCTAGCTCTGAATCGCTTGTTTTCAAACTATGAAATGAGGCTCAGTCTGGGATCGCATGGATGTAATAAGCCAGGCCAACACCATGGAAGACTAAAATAAAAAAAATGAGATTTGGATCTAAATAAAACTTATCAAAACATTTTTTCCACAATTTATTTACATTTATACAGGAAAAAAATATCAAAATATAATAATATAATAAATGCCTATTTCATTTACACAAAATTTTTCAAGAAGCATGTTTCATCTTTTCTTCAAGAACTTATATGTATCCTTACTAACTAAATAGCTGACTGCCGACACTACCGTCGATGTTGCGGTAATGCCGCACAACACTGTTAGTACTGGATGATCTACGTAACCGAAAACCGGTGATGCTAACGTTGATCCAACCTAAACAGGAAAAAAATATTATTTATTACAACATAGTAATCTACATAGTACTCGTAATGTTTCAAATCAAAACGAATAAGGGTTGAGACTACATACTAAGTTCATACAAGTTTTTTTACAAAATTATAGAGCAGTTTGCAGTACTATGTATATTTACATGACATGCCAAAAATTACAAACGAGATAAAGCAGCAATGTAGATTGTACAGTCTATTGATCAAGACGAAAACATTTCCCTCAACGTGCCATATTTGCAAATAGTTTTCAAGTAGTCTTAAAGCCTATTCTTATATATAATCATGAAAAATGTGTTTGTACCAATAAAAGTTGTATTGCAGTGTTGACTTTGCTTATGGTGGTAGGGGCAAGCTGAGCAGTAGCATGGGTCACATCAAAATATCTGCTTAGTGTTCTCTGTAAATATAATAAAATTTCAGCAAGTAGGTACGCTAACTAAATACTAACAGCCGGATGCACCAAGTTTTACGTTATACGATTTCGTAAAAAGTAACAACTTAATACCTACCTAAAAATGGGTGGTTTCACTTTTAAATATATGATTCGCGCCGTACATTTAACCTTTTTAAACGTAAAGGATAAAATAAAACTACAATTGAAAGTAGATTATGGTGTAATCCTTACGTATTTATATTGTTACTTTTACGAAATCGTAAAACGTAAATTTGGTGCAACCGGTCGTAGTAAGTATTTTCAGAAAAATATTAACAATTTCCCTGTCCAACCGAATAAAGCAATAACACCGCTTATATACGATTTTTACTTTTGTGTGCCTATAGAAATCGTGTATACGATTGCAGACATTTTTCTACCAACCAATTCGTACTGGGCCAGCGTGGTTGACTAAGGCCTAAACACCCTAACAAAGGGTAGGCTCGAGCTCCTCGGTGGGGACGTATATGAGCTGTTATGATGATAAATTTCTCCATTCACTCTGAAAGCGTTCATTCTTATCATCTCAGCCTTAATAGCCTCGGTGCTGGGGACCTCCCCAAAAAAAGGGGATTTGGGCCACCTTCCACCACGCTAACCTTCTGCGGGTCGGGCAAGCCTGCTAGGTATAAGTCTCTCCCTCTAGGGAGCGAGGAAGGATGGATTTAGTTTTGTATGTAAAAATATTTGTAACTCCTTTGCGAGGAGTGAGTTGGTCTCGCGCACCGAAGGTTCCGTAGAAACTTATCTAGGTATATAACTTACTTACTATGTAGGATATTTATGGATTTCAGATTTTTTCTTTAGCATGTGCTGAAAGACCTTGCTTCTTGCCAAATTTCATGATTCTAGGTCAATGGGTTTGATCGTGTTAACTTACAAAAAGCACGATTTTTTTATTTCTTCCCTTTGAGGTACGGAACCCTAAAGAAGGAACTTCTATTTCAATATTCCTTATGTTCTTTTCTCCAAAGATATGGCATACCTATTCATAATTCCTACTTAAAAACTTAAATAATATTAGGATTTTATTTTCTTTTGCACACGACATAATTACAAGACGCCACAACCAGACGCACCAGCGGTTTAAATAGACGTGTGAACGCCGAGCTCTGGCCACGCAATTGAGCTCCCTGATTCCCTGTCTCTTATCTACACAATCGACAGCGTGGCAGAAGCAGTGAGGTCGCAACAACTCGGTCGCCCTATGGGGCTAGCACGCAAGGAGAATCGAAATCCGAATCGAGGAGTTTGTATGGCAATTTTATTAGTTCTGTAACTCACCGCCGTGGCTCTTTTAAATTTGCCATACAAACTCCTCGATGCGGATTTCGATTCGATTTTTGATTCTCCTGCGTGCTAGTCCCATTGTTTAAAACCTGATTACACCCACCGAGTAGAGTGGCGAGACAGTGTCCTCAGCCGAGCGCTCGGGTATTTGTAAACACCAAGCCGAATGCTCGGCCGAGTATTCGGCGTAGAGCAACAAGCCGAGACAGTCACTCGAACCCCTTTCTATTTACTAGGCCGAGTAACCATCCCCCCTCTTTCCCGCACTGTTTCGCTCGCTTGCTCGGTGGGAACACGCACTCGCCAGTCGGTGGGCACACGCTATCTACCTATATAGAAAATTTCGACTGCAGTGCAGTCTACATTCCGTTTCGGATAGAAATATGAAACATTTGCAAAATATAATCCTCATTTTCCCTAGATAATAAAATAATTTCAGGCAGCAGCAAGTTCTTAATTTAACTGCTTTTCTTTTTTCTCAATTGATTCCTTAGCAGCGAAGGCTCTTCCAGGGTAATTTCACTTAATAAATTAAGAACTTTTTCCGATAGGTAGTAAAAAATAAAAACACCCTAAGATGACCAGCCTTAAAATTGCTAATCTCAAAATACGGACCTTTTTGAATATGAAAAAAAATGAGATGAAAGGTAATCAAAATACAGCGAAAAGAAAAGAAGCTCTTCATTAATTCCCAAATTTCGGATATAGGTTATTTGATAAATTTTTGATCACCGTCCGGGGCCCCGTATCACGGCAGTAGCTCCCCCCCCCCCCTGCTTTTTCATCTTCAGACACTGCATTGAATGATCCGAAACTGAGCTAAAAAACTTGCAGAACGCTGCCAAGCAAGGTACTCTTTCTGGACATTAGAATTACCGAGTTGGACTATTTGTTCCAGGTCAAAAATGCTTATCAACAACCTCCAGTGTGGAAGGTGGTACCCACACCTTCATAGGAGTGGGTACAACATAGCCATTTGACACATGTTTCGTCTTGTCTCTTGTACAACTTTTTGGGAACAGCTCTTTAGTAACTTGTTTAGAAGGCTTTCATCTTGTATACCAATGATTTATATTTCGCGAGCTCTCATCAAACAACTTGTAAACTTGACTTACGTAGTATAATGGGTATGAGCTCTTCAATGGGCCTGTGTTACCCGTTTTAAAGAAAATGCCACCACATCTGGAGTGTAAAATGCCAAACTATTGGCGGTAAATCCTCAGTAAGACGGATCTGGAGAGCATGATCAAATATTTTTTTTAAATGGTTTGCTAAACCAAAAGATGGTTTGATTTTCAACCTGAATGAGCTAAACGGATATTACGACACTAAAACGTTATATAATACACTTCAACCACAAAGCTATATATCTGTTTTGTCTATTAAAATTTAGTTTTCGGTTGAACAGGTGAATTGGGTTATTAATGATGCTATTGTTAATGACACTCACAGGTGGTGGTAGGCTCCGGTATCTTATAACAAAACCAGCAGTAACAAGTGCAAAATCTCTACCTACTATTAGTAGGGTCAAACTAAGTGGTATCAGATTCTGCCAAGTCAGGGAGACGAAGAGAGTTGCTATGAGCACTTTATCAGCCATTGGATCCAAAAATGAACCCATTTTGGAAGACTGTCCTTTCCAGTTTCTTGCTATCCACCCATCCAACTGTAATTCATTAGAAACCATAATCATATTATGAAGTACAAAGCATTCCAAATAACCTCAATGTAGATCAATGATTACTCTTGCTTATTAATTCTTCTAAAATAATAGAATTGCAGTTTGCAAAAAATATATTAAACTTGTCAGCAATTAAAAGCATTGTGACCTTGTTTGGTTAATAATGCTGTGATTTTAAGTAGTATAGTAATATATGATATGTGTATAACACGATTACCTTATCAGGGATATTCGCCCCCTGCCAAAGTCAACCTTGTACATACATGGTTATTTTTTGGTCGGTCTAATCCTGTGGCAGGAAAGCATATAAAACACGATCTATTCGTGATGATAAAATTAAAAATATACCTGCTTTTTCTAAGAACACACTTAACAGTCTCGGTTCTAGTGAACTAAGATGAGAACCATAAGTACTTTTATTTGTTCTGTGCCATAAGTTCAGAAGCTCAAACCCATATTATTTATCACTGTCATTTCTTAATCATAAGAGATATAATGCAGGTTACTGGCACTAAATACATTCTTAGTTCCCAACACTTAGTCTAATCTGTTTTCATTGTTAACTGTCGATAATGTGGTCAAACAGGCCAAGACTTCATGTCCCTTATGGCTTGTAGTCTACCGCTAGAACCCACACCTTGTGTGTGTAATAAGCTTGACAATTACCATCACTCATTGAAGACCTTCTACATGAAGGCAAAAATAAGAAGGATAGCACAGACCCTCTAGTAACAAAAATATTTTTAGATTTAATATTGTTATAAATTTGTAGTCTTTCAAATAAAGTGAAATTCGACACCGATTTATTCTAAAAAAAAACTAGGGAGATTTTGGCCTTTCTTAATTTATGCCAAATATATTTATTTTATTGCTACTAAGTTGGCAAACAAGCAAACTGCCCACCTGATAGTAAGTGGTAACAGTCACCTTTAATACATGTGGCTTCTGTGAGATTAGCAGCAAAACAGCAACCCCCACAAGCACCACAGTGTACTTTGCCTACTTGTGACATCAGATGTCAAGTCACGGTACCCAGTAATTTCACTGCCATATCTTACTCTTCAAACTGAAACACAGCAATGCAAGCACTGCTGCTTTGCAGCAGAAATAGGTAAGACGGAGGTGCCCAAGCAGACGACCCTGGTACAGAGTCTCCCTCGGGTATTGTTTAATGTTACCCGAATAAGGCTGCATTTTATTTTGTGGCAAAAAATGTGCAATATTATTGGTAATGATAAATTTAATTTTCAAAAGTGACAATTGCAAGACAGCAAAGAAGAGGTTTCCAAATATTTCTATGAAAATTGGAATGCCAAAATGATAAAGAATAAAAAGGGAGTAATTGTTACCCTTGAGTATTTGTTACATGCTATATAATTTAAAGAAGAGTATTTGTCTAGTGCCTCTGGTATTCAACAAAGCCCAATGCCTGCACCTCCCACTAGAGGAAAGAACCCTATTGTTGCACTCAACCAATTGGAATACCCCATTATACCATCACTGACATGTCATTTTAATTTTAATTTGGAATGGTGGTGGGCCTTCTGTCAAATTCTATTAGTAACAGATATTACCTAAGCAAAAATAATAAATTATAGTTTGATCATAATATGAATTGTCATTCTGGTATATTTATAAAAATACACAACTGCATTATTTACAATTTCAGTTTAACTCATCACATGAAACAAATCTGTTGCTACTGTCAAAGCAAGACTGAGCCCATTTATTTAGTTTTTACATATCACACTATTAAGTATAATGCAGATTAAGCTATAGTACTATGTAAATGTAAATAAAATAACCTGTCCATGGGTTTAAAAAAATTAATACTTATCAATTAATTTTTATCAATGCACATCACAGATATCCCAGTGTGATTTTACCATAGATTTAGAGTAGGCTAGATACCACCTGTTGCCCGGCGCAGCGTGCCCCGAGACGCCCCGAGTTTGAGCAATGCTCAAACTGACCGCGCTTCTACTTTAGTTGGCATTCTAACGTCACGTTGACGAGTCCTGTGGTTGAAAACGTAAAAATGCCAAATTGCGCAAATTGTAAACTGTAAAAACTCTTCAAAAGTAGTAAATCGTGTCAATGGAGATGTATCCTATCATCGGTAAGTAATTTTGTTTCACAAATAGCTGTAATTCATTTTAAAATCAATTATTTATGATTTGTTGTGATATTCGCGTGATACTACTGCGATAAATTCGTATTTGGGAATGTTGATATATTTATTTTACATTGCGGGTTTGGCTTTGAAAGACCACCATCGGGTGTTCTGGCCGTACGCAATGAATTTTAAACGAGAAAATCACTTCAAAGTAAACAAGTTTCGTGGTACAAGGGCTTTTATCATTCGTCTGTCAAATTTTGCGATTAGTGATGTACAATGGTTACTTTCAAATCGATTCAAGCAATCGAGCCATCAATTCGGTTTAAGAACGACCAATGAAAATGCATTTTCGAATTAAGTATAGATAGGGTATGATTGTTTTCAGTTTTCCAAGCGATCCCATTGTAAAAAATAAATGGATTGAAGCGACAGGTAATAGAAATTGGTTTCCTTCACCACACAGTACAATTTGCTCAATCCACTTCAATAAAGAGGACTATGTAATCAGCAAAAAGTTAAGACGATTATCCGGAACAGCATATCCGAAAATTTTGGTGCTGAATACGACACAAAATGAAGAAGTAAGTGGATAAGTGTTCTATGCTAATTACTAATGACATATACCTGCTACTGATAATAATGACATTTATTAGTAATTTTGAGATTCTATTCTATTCTTTAATGAGCCTACTTGGTCAAGTCTGAATCAAGTGGGCTAAAAAAGAAATAATATTCTATTTTACAGAAAGTTTACCACCAACCAACAACAAATGAAAATACTATATTTTCTGATTCAACCAGAAAAAGGAAGCTATTACAGGTAATTTAGGGATCAAACATATTTTGTTACATTCTATCAGTTTTATTATAGTGTGAATGTTTGTCTGTGTCTCAATGTTTGTTAATGTGGATGACGGATTTGGATGAAATTTGGCACACAGATAGTTTATAAACGCGCATCGTCTCTCGTCGAAGTCTGTTGGCTCACTGAGCGAGCGCGGCGCATCGCGCGTTGCGATTGAAACGATTCTTTTTATGTGTGTACATCACTAAATGACTCGCGTGACGTCATAGTGAGTGGGGATACGGAGGCACGCTCGGTTCTCATACTATTTAATGAACAAGTGGTATCTAGCCTACTCTAAATCTGTTGATTTTACAGAAGTCACATTTATACACTGTGATTTTTTTATCACCCCGGAAAATTTAAGGGACGCTTCAGGACAATGTTAAAAAATGTATTAAAAAATAAAAAAATATTTTACAAAAAATAAAAACCGATTTCAAAAACACTGAAAAGTTAAAAATAATATAAGAATAGGTACAGACAACATCACACTTTTATATTGAAGTCGGTGCCAAACGATGATCTCCTAGAAAGTCTTAAAATTTGGGGTCTTTTTCCATCATCAAGTCCTGACTTTGGTGACTATGGGACCACCCTTGGAGTATACTCTATCGCATACAAAAAGAATGTTGAAAATCGGTCCACAACTGGCGGCGTAATAGCATAACATACACACAAAAAAAAACATATACATCAAATCTTTTTTGAAGTCGGTTAAAAATCTCTAAAAACGCTGCTCTCAACTAGTGCAGCATTTTTTGTATATTATAGGAAATTAAGTAGATGAGTTATTTTTTAAATTAATATTTAAATCATTATACTACCATGTCATGAAGCGTCCTTTCAATTTTCCTGGGTGATAAAAAATAACCCGGTATATCCCATCACATTTTTATAATACTATTATGTCTGACATGCAAATCTTCCTTTCAAAATTTGATTACTTTGTTTGCCAAAAGTTTTTAAAGTGGTTGTTAATATTTGTATATTTATGGAAATACCTGTTAATTACATACCATATCAGTCACACCTGCAAATGTAAGTAAGCCCAAGGCCAATGTGTAGTTGTCTTGTAGAATCACATATCCCAAATATGGAGACATAACTATTCTGGCGACACACAATAAGTTTGGTATGGTAAACACATTTTCTCGCTGAAATACACAAAAAGGAAAATACATATATGGCATACTCCCAATTCAAAGAAAAAGAAATAAAGGGTTGACTTTAGTAACCTGTGACTAATTTTAGCTCTAATCAATAGGCAATGATGCCCCAAATTATAATCTAATTCCTTTTTGTACGGAAACACATCATTTTTGAAAAATCTTACTCAAATTGTATATGAATGAATCAGTAAATGTTAATTATACATAAGTAAATTTTTTTTTTGATCACCCAGAACTAACTCAGGGTTCCTCAAACACAGTTGCAATTATTTCAAATATTTTTTCATGACCACCCAGAACCGACTTTGGCACTTGAAACACAGTTGGTTAGGGTAAGTTAATTTTTTTATGACTATCCAGAACCGATTCCAGACACCTCAGACACAGTTTTGTCTCATTTTTATCAATTTATAATGATTGCTGTCTTTGTTGCAGGCTATAGAGGATATAGATTTAGACTAGGACAAGTTTTGAGCAGTTTTCATAGACCTGAACTCTAACTCTGAATCCAATTTTTTTAAACTGAGTTTCCGTGCTTCCCCCCCTTTAAGGGGGCTACCCCTCGTCTCCGTTACCTCCCTTCCAACTAGAGTTGCCAACTCCCATTCACAGTTATCCGGGACAATAGAAATTTTTATGCGGGACCTGCCTACAAATGTGCAGAAACAAGAAAAAAAACGAATTATAAATTAAATCAGTTTTATTTTAAATTAAATTAACAAAATAAACTTTCTGCTATTACAAAATGATAATTGAGCCCTGGAAACGGGACGTCCCACCTGACATGGGACGGTTGGCAACTCTACTTACAACCCCTCTACGCAGGATACTAAAGAAATACCTCAAATATTAACAATAGTAAATCTACCTCTACAACTTCATCAAATTTTTCCCTGACTTTAGCTTTTGTTTCCAATATATCTTTTATAATATGGTCAGTTTTTGCTTTTATTTTATGTCCAGTAATTTCTTTCTGATGTTTTAGGTCTCGTACAATTTCCTCGCCGCGTTGTCTTATTAGTGTTTCAGTCTCTTTGAGTTGTTCTTTCTTTTGTGCAAGTGCATCTTTCAATATTTCTTTATTCTTACTTATCTTTAAAAACTGCTTTTTATCACAATAGTACTTTACCCATGATAATGTTGTTACTGATATCGGACAACATAGTACAAGTCTTTTGTTTTGAATCAACGTCACAAGCCGCCTAGTAGTTAAATTGTGTTCTCCTAGTCTGTGAAAACTGTGTATCTTCGGGGCAAGCATAAATCGCACGAAATTATTTAAAGTTGAAAATGTCATTACTGGAATAATGGGGATTAACTATATAATTTTGAATACCTATGTACAATAAACACATTAGATTTAAAACAATTATTTTTCGAAGAAAAACCACTGAGAAAAAAAAATAGCTTTATAACCTAAAAAAAAAAAAAAAAATATTTCCCATTCTGGAAGGCAAAGGCCACATATACAGCCAATTCTTTGATTGTTCTATTGAGGATAAAGGTAAGTGAACATTGGTCTAAATAACTTAATTTAAATGGCCGGTTAAGCAAGTGCTATTCTACGGTGACAGGCTTAGTGTAATTCTAAAATGTCTAAGATTAGTTTTAATTGTTTGTGTTGCTATCGTAAAAATATTAAACGTAAATTATTAATGGATGGATCTTGTTGTTAAAGAAACTAAACGGGTTTGTGTTTATAACAGTTAATACATTTAATTTACATTTTTATCTTATTTTTAACAATATAATTGTAACTACTAAAATTATTGTTTTATTTTAGGTTGAAATAATATTTATTTCTCATTAAAAACCATACAGTCACTTACATGAGAAATTAAAAAACAAAAAACTTGTGGGTAAATACAAAGTAATCCAGCAGTTAGCACGTAATATGTACATGTGAAGTGGAATCACCTCTCAGCTCTTTCCGCGTCAGATTATATTCGCGTACTTACATGAATATCTCATTTTTAGTTCATACTAAACAACATTCTTATGATATTTCATGCACCACACCGTATCTACGTACTTGATATAATAAGTAGCGCATCGCATGCGCATGACCTATTAGCAGACGCAGACCATATTTTCCTATTCATATAAGGCGAAAACAATCAATTCGGGCAGAATTAAAATTTCTACCTCATTTATTATTTGGATTTGTATTTTTCATTACCAAAATGGCGGATTTTAGCAAGGCTCTAATTTTAATCGGGATGATTTTAGTCGCCGCTAAAAATAGTCAGTTTAGAATGTTTACGCGTAAAAATGTCACATCTGGAATAGCGTTTGGACGGCTAAAGCTAAGTTGAATTGACCGTCTAAAATTTGAAACGTCATATTGAAATTAGCAATTTCAGTTGAATTTGACAGTTACCGTAGAATAGGATAATGGCATAAACTAATAAGTGAACAAGTTGATAATGGTTTAGCGGCACCTAAATAAAATTAGGCAATTTAGCGGCCACTTCAGAATTGAGTCCATTCTCTGTATTATAATAGAAAAAGTGTCCATCAAACTGCGTCCTACATATCTAGTAGCAACATAGACAAAGCGCCACAAAAGTTTTCAGATTATGATAGGAAAATAGGTAGTTTTCCAATTACAGCACTAGAGCGCATTATGCGGCATAATGCTTAACGTTGAATGCACAGACTTATTTGAATGTTTCAACTACAGCAACACTTCGCACAATCGAGCACTCTCAAAAGCAATGTTTTCGTGTGATGCATGCAATCGATACCAACTCAGTGACAGAAAATTAACAAGTGTTTTTCTTTAAGTTGGCATTGATCGAAATGTTTTATTTATATATAATCGTTAGTAATATTATTTATTGTTGAAAAATTTTTAAAGCTTTCGTTTCATTGTAGTTTTTTTGAAATAATCAAAATCCAAATTACTTAAAATAACCGTAAATAGTTTTCAACCAATTATTATGTATACCGTATACCACATTATTTACACATTAATGAGCACAAACTATATAGAGATACTACGTATTTAATGAGGTTATTGCTAACTCTATGAATATTTCTTTTTTTCAACACTGAACTTAGCGCACTCTGCTGGTGCATTTGAAAACTAATTCACGTTCCAATTAAGCACCAGCATAATTCGGCATTGTGCGCCACTGAGCCGCATTATGCTCTGTAATTGGAAAACTACCATAAACTGCTGTATTTTTTATTATTTTTACAAAATTATTTTGCACTACGTAAATAGTTGAGGGTAATTTAATTTATTTAAATCATCATAAAAGTATATAGCGATTGTGTCCAAAATAATTTCGTTGAATTATTAGTGTTGTAATACAGACTCACGCGAGAAGCCTCGGCGAGACTTCTCGCCGAGAAATAGCGCGAGAAGCGAGGAGGTATCCACACTCAGCGATCTTCTCATTTACATTCTCGGTCGTTATCCGGAATGGACGACAGTGCTACTGACTTGGTATAGTGTGCGTTAGCACTTTATGATCTCGTTAACACGAAAATTAAAAATAAGAAAAAGAAGGCCTAGACAATGATTGGTGGTTTTTACAAAGTACTTTTTTATAGAAAACTTTTTCCATCCCACAAAATGTTGTTTCATTGTTCAAAATTTTTTACTCTGTTTCATTGTTCCAAATTTTTTACACGTATGTCCAAAATTACTTAACTAAAAAGATTAACGAAAAATCTTCGTAAATTTAAATTATTTTCTAAATTATATTTATCACAAATTATCAGATGAGAGAATATATCAAAGAGTATACAATAACTGTGTATACTGATATGCATATATGTCAGACAATATAACTAGTCAAAATAAAATATTGACAAACGACCACAAAGTACTTTTTCAATTTTGTTCTCAGTGAGAACAAACGAGAATGTGACAGTGTTCTCTTTTCTCGCCCGAGAAACCCTTTGAAGCGGGCATAAAAACCGACACCGATCGGAGCGAGAACGAGAAGGCGAGAAACCCATCACATTCACGCTTCTCGGGTGTTCTCGGGGGTTCTCGGCGTGAGTCTGGAGGCGCCTTAATACTAACAACCAGCAGGCCTATTCGCTAACTACGGTTGGTAACTAGAACTGTCATTTTTGAAAGACACTTTATATCAGTTACTGGTTAAATGATCTTGTGTTACCGGCAGCGTTCATGATAGCAGTAATGGATGTTAACCACTGGAACGTCCGTGGGGCATATAAGCCCCAAAATCGTAAGCTTCTCGATCGACCTGGGTACTAACGACCTACCCTTTGCGTAAAACCGCGCGGTGTGATAAAAAAATCGCGAAAATTAAAATATTTTCTCTATGGCTTTATTCCTTTGCCAATAGTCTCTTTCATAAGTTGACAGGTCATGTCCAATTTATTTTTAGTCTTAGATTGAAATAAATTTGTCATAGTCTGCGGTTTAACTTACTTGGCCGTATTCATACGTTTCTTACTCCATGACCGATGAGATTTATTGCGTACTTACTTAGTCTGTATTAGTATTTTCGTAGTGTTCTATATCAAAATAAACTAGAAGAATTGGGCTACATTATTATGTATGGTTTATGATAGTTTATAGTGTTATATTGCCACACTAAACGTTTTTTTCAAAAAGTGAGTATTTTTGAAATTTTAAGCACTTTAGTTACTATTCTCGTCATTATTCATTCAATTATGAATCCTTATCTAATTAACTATTATAAGTTCATTCCTTATTAAATTAGCTTTCCATACGTATTTTTTATTTAATTTTAGACACAATAATTTATTTTTTGCATTTTTTTTAAATTTGAGGTCGCGCGTGCGCATCTCGCGTATATAATTACGTAAGTAATCGATTTTATTATTTTTTTCTTTTTTCATTAAAAATATTACCCAAAACTATTATATATCAAAATAATCTTCAAGAATAGGGCTATAATAATATATATGGTTATTTAAAGTTTTATAAAATAGTTTTTGTGCAAAAATTTTTTAAAAAAAATCGGGTCTTCCGCGACCTTCCGAACATTTTCGCGCTTCATTCATTTAATTATTAATCCTTATCTAATTAACTGTTATAAGTTCCTTCTATATTAAATTACCTTTCCATACGTATTTTTTGTTCTCTTGTAGACAGTATATGTCACTCTCCGCAATTTTTTGAACACTCCGTACGCGCCGGGGTGAGTCATTCCGCAATGACGGCACCTTTGATATTTGAGATATACTACTTTTTGCTTTTGAAACCCACCACGCTTCGCGTGGCGGACGTTCGAGTGGTTAAGTTCCTTTCAAAAATGACAGTTCTAGTTAGCAACCGAAGTTACAGAATAGGCCTGCTCAGCTGAGGCCCTCATTTCACTGATGAGGAAAAACCTCAGACTAAGTACACCAATGGACTCGCTATGTATTAACTATGCAGTCCGCCATTACAAAGCACCGTGTTGTTGTGCTAAAATATCAGTCAGTGTGCGTTATTTATGAGTGCATTTTACAGCTATACGTTTTTTTTTTTTTTTTTAATGAATTGTATAAAGAATAACATAAAAAGTGTGGAATCTTGGATGCGGCGTCCCTAGTTTTTTCCGCCACCTTAGAGCACCAACCCTTGGCACGCTTTTTTCGTAGGTATTTCATGACCTTTGGTATCTATAGTCTAAGGGAAAAACACTTCAAAGTTATTCGCCCCTTAATCCTCGTCTTTAAACATGCCTGCAGCTCATAAAAAACGGTATAAAAATATACTTCAATGCTTTTTAGATGCAGTTTTTTTAGGTATGGTTAATGATAGTTTCAGACTATTGTCCCATAAAAATATTGTTCATGTGGAAGAAAGAACATAATTAGGTCTTTAGATTAATTTATATTTTATATTTTTGTTTGTGGACCTAAAATAATTGAAATGTTAAATAAAGAAAACAATGGTGTCGATTCAGACACACAACTTAAATAAAGCTGTCACTTTTAATCCTATAAAGAAAAAGAAAGATGGCGATAGTTTTAATCCTGTCAAATTAGTTTAGTTACCTTAATTTGTGTGTCTGAATCGACACCATTACTTATATTATTTATTAAGTATATCGATTTTAGCGAAGAATCATACTTTTAAAAGAGTAACCAAAAATTTAACTCTTTTTAGGAAAAATTAACCGCTCTCTATCCATAAAATAAGACGATTTTAATAGGCTATCTTGCATTTAAAAAATTTTGGGCAATTTAGGGTGCGGTCCATAATCAGATTACAGTGCATTCATGTAAAGGACCCATTAAAATCGTTTGCACTGCTTGCGGACGTAAACTAAGTACTCAGATTGATTTTGGACCGAGCTTTCGTTCTGTGAGTCTATCAAGTTGACAGTCAATGTTATTTGAAGAGAAGAATTGGAGGGAGACATGTATTGTGCTTCCAGTATCTTCTCAGAGTACTTCTGTATTTAGTGTAGATATTCTAATGGAAAAATAAATTAGAACAAACCAAAATACAAATAAAACTGATGTTGTTTTTGACATTGACAGTTCTGGAGACAGTGCACTACCTCTTTTCTGTAAGCACTGCCAGCATCAATCGGTGACGTCATCGATTTCGTCATACCGCTTACAAATGCGCACATGAGCAATCAATCTGACCATCGATTTTTGTTAACGATATACACAGTTATTGGAAATTATTGTTTAATTATGTTATTAAGAATTAGATTAAATACATTAAGATTAAACTGGATTAAATCTAAAAATCACATGATAGACATAACTCATCTCCTTGT
This sequence comes from Schoenobius gigantellus, assembly GCA_963935595.1. NCBI lineage: Eukaryota > Metazoa > Arthropoda > Insecta > Lepidoptera > Crambidae > Schoenobius > Schoenobius gigantellus. The sequence continues at coordinate 19,031,896 of OZ012557.1, read as the reverse complement.
GAGCCAATACAGATGATAAGTCTTGTCAATTTTGGAATTGACAGTATGTACAGATTACTCAAAGCTTTTCTTTTATTTTTTAATTTGTATGGCTTAGGCATACCAACACGCTCTTTATCAACAAAAGAAATTGACTAAGTGAATATTAAATCTACTTAACAAATCGTAAACATTAAAAATCTACTTAACATTCGTAATCATTCAGGTAATTAGGTTTCTTGATTTCTCTTCTAGGCCTCAGGGAAGAGGCGCTAACTAATAGATCTTGCTCAGGCTCTAGATTACTAACTGGAGTCATCTTCTTTGAAGGAGAAGTAGGTACTGTCAATGAGTTAAAAGATGATGAAGGTGATGGTGCAGACTCTAAAGGAACCATTACATCAATGTTTGGACTGTGAAGCACATTGTCTGATGAAACAGTAATATCTAAGTTTGTATGATCCTTTTCACCATTGGTACCGAGAGGTTTAATATGGGACAAATCTCTTCGATATGTGGCATCATCAACACTTACTATGTAGGATCGGTCTGAAAGTATATCAGATATGATTCCTGTGGTCCACTTCTTATTTAGTGATGGCTGTAGTTGTACAGCAACTGATTGTCCCATCTCCAGGGGAATTCCCTTCTTCGCTCTTTTATCATAATTATATTTTAATATTTCTCTTTTTTTAGTAATATCCTGAGTGACATTCTCAATCACCTTTGGTTTCAGCCCATCCTGAATAAGTGGTAAAAAGCCTCGTGTTCTACGAGAGAACAGCCTCTGAACTGGACTTGAATTTAGTTTATTTGGTGTATTCCTTAAACACAATAAACTTAACCAAAAATCCTCTCCTCTTTCATTTGATTTTAGTAGAAGTTTTTTGGCTATCTTCACTGTAGCTTCAGCCTTACCATTACCCTGTGAATGATTTGGCGAAGAAGTGATTTGTATAAAGTTCCAAGCCTTGGCAAACTCGGTGAACTCTTGATTTACAAAATTTGTTCCTCCGTCAGTCACAACTAATTCTGGGATCCCATGTCTTGAGAAATTTTTCTTACAGATCTGAATGACTGATTTTGCTGTCATATCTGTCAACTTGTCTATTTCAAAGAAATCAGAGTAATGATCTACTGTTATTAGAAATTTCTTTTGACATCCATTTTCAGTGAAGAAGAAGACATCCATTGAAATAGTTTGAAATGGGTAATCTGGCACCTTATGACTTTGCATAGTAAATTTTTGTTGACTCGGTTGAAATTTAATACAAACAGTGCAGTTTTTTATAATTTCTTTGATGTCATTAGACATTGATGGCCAGAATATAGCATCTCTAGCTAATTTAATAGTGTTTTCTATACCTGAATGTGCCTTATGTAATTTGTTTAGCATAGTTTCACGTAGACATTCTGGGATGAGAATACATTTGTTTCTTATGATAAGGCCTTCATATAATGTTAGTTCTTCTTTAAAACTATAGTAGGGTTTCAGTGCATCTGGAATATCCCTTATATATTTTAGCAACCCTTTTAAAATAATTTTTTTTAGAAGTAAACAATTTTCATCCTTCAGAGTTGCATTTTTTATATCATTTATGCATGTGTCTGAAATAGGTAAATTCTGAATGGGATTGATCCTTTCTATGATTTCAAATATTTTCATATCTTTTGATTTGCTAATGTCCTTGCAATCTAAGTAAAATCTAGATAAGGCATCTGCCATAATGTTATCTTTTCCTGACACAAATTGTAGCTCCAAACTATACCTCTGTAGATGTAATAGCATGGACTGCAATCTTTTGGGTGCATGAAGTAATGGTTTTTTGAAAATTTTAAGTAGAGGTTTATGATCTGTTTTTATAACAGTCTTTGGATTTCCAACAATCAATTGATCAAACCTGGTGCATGCGAAGAGAACAGCTAGTAGTTCCTTCTCGATCTGAGCATACTTTCTTTCAGTGGGCGTTAGACGTCGCGACGCATATGCAACTGGTTGATTTTGTTGGAACAGTGCCACACCCAGAGCACCTTCGCTGGAATCACATTCAATAATTTATGTTTCATTCTTGTCATAGTATTTTAATGTCCTTATATCACTTATTAAAGATTTCAGTTTTTGAAACTCTTTTTGTGTATTTTTACTCCATGCCCATTCAGATCTTTCATGAGTAAGCTGTCTTAGATAAGAAGAGTTTGCACTTAAATTTGGAATAAATCTACTGAGGTAGGTTACAACACCCAAAAATCTTTGAAGTTCTTTTTTATTCTGAGGAGTAGGTATGTTCATGATAGCTTCTATCTTATGGGGATCTGGTTGAAGACCCTTGTTAGTGAATACATGACCATAGTAATGAACAGAAGTTTGGAGTAACTTTGTCTTTTCTTTATTTAATTTACAATTAAATTTTAACAATCTTTTCATGAGATTTTCCAAATTTTGATTGTGGTCATTGATGGCTTCTATCATTGTATCTCCTACTCCATAAACTAATAAATCATCGACTAAGGCTTCAACACCAGATAATCCTTGAATAATTTCACAAATTTTGATTTGGAAGTAATCTGGTGCAGAAGAGATACCAAATGGTAAAACTTTCCATCTATATTTACCAAATGGTGTCCAGAATGTTGTTAATTTGCTGCTCTTCTCAGATAAAATTAAGTGCCAAAATCCTTTTTTTACATCAAAGGTTGAAAACACTTTAGCCCGTCCTAGTTCAGGTAAAATTTCTTCCACAGTAGTGAATTGGTGGTTAGGCCTTTTTAAAGCTTTATTAAGTGGAATTGGGTCAAGACAAATTCTAAAACTATCCTTTTTCTTTATAATTAAAATGTTGCTTACCCAATCGGTGTGATTTTCTTCTCTCACTATCATTCCCTCTGTTTCCAAGCGTTGTAATTGTTCTTTCAGCAAAGGTCTTAGAGCAACAGGAACACGTCTTGCTTTTTGAATGACAGGCGGGATGTCGTTATTTATTTCAAGATCGATTTCCCCTGAAAAGCTTCCTCTGCCTGAAAATACCTCATTATATTTCTGTATAATATTTGTGGTTTCTTCGGTATGATTGCACTTGACTTCCTTACAAAATTTTACAAGGCCTATTTCAGTACAGGCTTTGCATGAAAGAAGAGGCATATGCTCCGTGTGCACTACTTGGAATGTAACATAGTACTTCCTTACATGGTTGGATCTTTTGACACGTAAAACTATATCTATTTCACCATGTATAAATATATTATGCCCACCAAAACTAAATAAAGTTTTCTTGGATGGTTTCATTTTAGCCTGAATATGGCTTTTTCCGAACATATCTTTTAGATTTTTGTATCCAATCAAGCATTCATCAGCAGCAGTATCTAGTAAACATGTAGTTTGATACCATTTTCCTTCTTTTTTGTACTCCATGTTGCATTCTGCTAGATTGGCTTGTTTTTGATCTAATATTCTATTTATTACATGAATATCCGAGTCCGAATCAGAGGTAAACGGGATCTCTATGTTTTCTTTTAATTCCTTTATTTCTTTTTTCTTCTTACATACATTTTGAGTATGATTTCTGCCTTTGCAATTTCGGCAAATTTTACCCCAAGCTGGGCAATTCTCTTTTTTAAATATGTGTATGTTTCCACAAAACCTACATTTGCCTTTCTTTTCTTTATTGAAGCTATCCTCTATTTTTTTTATTTCAGGTACTGAAGTAGATGCTATTGATAAACTTTTCATTTGCTTCTCAGTAGCTTCTGCAGCTCGACATAGATTTATGGCCTCATTTAAGGTAAGATTTTCCCTTTTAAGCAGATCTTTTTTTAATGTCATATCATAAATACCAATAACAATTTTATCTCTCAGCATTTCATCATTAAATTCTTTGTACTGATATTCTGTAATCAGTTTTGTAAGGTCTGAGTAGAAGATGTCAAATTGCTCATGCTGTTGCTGACTGCGACTAAGGAAAACGTATCTATTGTATATGATGTTCTTTTTTGGAACCATTTTTGAGCTTATCAGTTTAAGTAATTCTAAACAGGACTTACTTTCTCTATCCGCCTGAGTTATTCCAAAATAGCCATATTTATTAAGAGCTTCCTCTCCCAAGGCACTAAATAAGATACTAACTTTCCTTATTTCTTGGTTTGCATGCCATGTGTCCATTTGAGTTGCTCGACAATAATTATTCCAGGATGCTTCGAATGTCTTGAAAGCATCTTCGGGGCAAACACTTGTGTTAATTGGAGCTGGCCACGGCACATTTATGTTTAAATCTGGCTTAGAAAGCTGAGATAACTGCTTTTGCATTTCCTGTAGCAGCTTGGTTTGTTGTTGCACAATAACTGTTACTTTTACGCTGCCACCATGTTTAATTAAGACACTGTTATTGGAAATTATTGTTTAATTATGTTATTAAGAATAAGATTAAATACATTAAGATTAAACTGGATTAAATCTAAAAATCACATGATAGACATAACTCATCTCCTTGTGAGCCAATACAGATGATAATCTAAGTCTTGTCAATTTTGGAATTGACAGTATGTACAGACTACTCAAAGCTTTTCTTTTATTTTTTAATTTGTATGGCTTAGGCATACCAACACTAGACAAATACGACAGTATTTTTATTTTTTGATATCTTAAAAAGTGACCGAGTTATAAGCGTTCAAAGTTGCCGTGCCGTTCGAATTTATAAAGCGAGTCGCGGAACGTTGATGACGTCACACATCGACAGCGGGGAGAGGCACGCGCGGCCTGACGTACTTCGTTAGCTCTGGTGCGCGCGATTTTACTTGGCTCTGTGTGAATCAACATTATGCCATATAATAAATACTATGTAGTACCTATGTGTACAAATTCAACAATTAAAACGCCTATAAAATTATTTTTTGAAGTGCCATTGAATGCCAAAAGACGTAAAAAGTGGATGAACGTTATGAAACGGGCCCAAAGACCGTTGGATTTTGTTGTGATGGCCATTTCGATGTAAGTAAAATAATAGTAATAATTTTTATTTATATCTTCACAATGGCTTACGTTATAGGTACTACATCTTATTCTCTAACAACTACCTATATTTTATTTAAATGACAAGCCTGTGTGACAAAATTCCGGCCTTCCACCCTCTAGGATTAAATCAAACTAAATAAACATATTAAATACTTAGATAATAAACATAATAAAAACCTTTCCATAATAAATTTATACATATTACATTATTATTTTTATTATAATATGTAATTAGATATTCTAAGCTTCGGAGTACCTATTACTTACTAGAAAATAATCTATAACTAAGTTGTATTACGAGGTTTTTTGGTGTAATGTCTTCTTTTTGTCACTTTTTAAATCACATAGGTATGTATGTGGTTTAAATGTTGACTTTTGTTGACGGTAAAATGAAGGTACCTACCTTCATTTTACTGTCAACAAAAGTCAACATAGGTATCCAATTTTATAGAAAAAATAGCGGCCGCCCGCGGCTTCGCCCGCTTGGTGTTTGGTTTATCGCGCCACAACAGCGCCTTCTGGCGACGCGATGAATAGTAGCTCAGCTGCTGAGTGTTTTACGTGAATCCTGATGGAACTACAATTTTTTTGCTGGATGAAATCTCTTTTTCTGTAGGTACCTCTGACAACGTGTATGTGTATGCAAAATTTCAAGATGATCGGTTGAGCATTTCAGGTGTGAAAAAGAAACAAAAATAAATCAATAAACTAATTCACTTTCGCATTTATAGAATTAGATGGGATTAGGATACGATTCATGTTACCTAAACATGTACACCTACCTATAGACACTCACCCGTTAGTAGGCACCTACTAACTTTTGAATGAGTTTCTTAGACCTGCTGGTATTTGATTTGCTTGTTGGTCCTTTATAGGTACGTCTATAGTATTTACCATTTCCCAGCTGTTTTTTTCACCAAGCTGAACGCTTTTTAATAACTCTCCCGCCGCACGCCGTTGGGTGCACGACGAGATCTCCTGGGGTTCTCCACCCAAAAGGACTCATCCTAGAGTAAGGCCTACCCGGATAAAAACCCCTTGGATGTACTCTCTGTCTCCGGAGATCCAGCGGTAGGTAAACGGTACCGATGGTCCATGGCGGTGATTGCCTACTTATCTAATCCTAAATAGGTGATACCTACGTACCTATTCTGTTGATTAGCTTTTATTGTAACTTCATAAACTTGTTAACTTTCAAACCATTGGCCATTTTTTGCCGAAAGCATCGGTAAATATTTGGCATTGACATTTTTTGTATGAAAGTTGCTAAGCGCAACCTAGGCAATACCACAGAACACAACTGGCAATGTGGTGGCTCCCCTTAGCGTAACCTGGCGGCCAGTCCGCCAGGATCGTCCCCGGTCTGATGGCTCGGAGAAGTGGCCTTCCCGATCCCGAGTTATTTTACCATATGGGGCGTAAAGATTCCGGCGGAGGCTTTGAATTAGTGAATTAGCCACCGGCGAACCGGAGATCGGCATACGGGTACACGGCCCGAGGCTTGTCACTCTTTGTGCTAGTATCGATAATCGCATTATTCTGTATTAAGGTTTGGGTATTTATTATGCAGTGGTGTGGTATTGATAAGCCTTGATTTCTTTCTTCTATACGTTTATTCATTATTATCAGACAATATAAGACACAACAGTGAGCACGGCTTGCTTGACAGACAGGAAGAGAGAGCACATAGATTACACATAGCTGTAGAAGCATAGTACAGCACAGACTACTTAATGATTATATTCTCAACACCCCCCTTCAATGTGAAATTTACTTATTATTACAAAATAAAAAATGAACATTGCTATCATAACAATTTCTCAAAACAAAATTAGATATCTTTTTTTTTATTACCACTTACTTTGACCCTTTTCTAATACTCATACTTAACACAAATTTCAAGTATCCAAATATATTTATATATTTTTTTTGACATATACTTTTACATATTTTAACCCTTATATTTTTATACTTATACATTTTTATACATACATTATGCAATTACTATTACTATCTTAATCAATTTTTTTTTTAAATACTATAACTCTCTACTTGTTATAAACCTTAGTTTTACATAAGAAAAATATGTATTATTTATATACTTATTACATATACACTTATTTTTATTTTAGACACAACGTTTTAGCAAAGTGCTCATGTTTCACTGAACATAATGATTTTGTTAGAATATCTGCTATATTCATATCTGTAGATACATAAGACAACTCTATTAATTTCTTATCAACTAAATCTTTAACAAAATGGAATTTAATATCAATATGTTTACAGCGTTTACTATTTTCATTGTTTTCTATCATTTTTATTGCACTTTGACTATCCATATACAAGTAAGCTTTTATATTAATTTTATTAAAACAAGTAGATATTCCTTTTAAATAAATTAACTCTGAAGAAGTCATAGCAGCAGCAACATATTCAGACTCAGCTGAGGATAAAGAGACCATCGTTTGTTTCCTAGAAAACCAAGATATGAGATTGCCACAATAGAATACAGTCATACCACTAATGCTTTTTCTTCCATCTGTGTCTTCAGCCCAGTCTGCATCGCTATAAGCTATCAGTTTCTTCTCTTCTTTAGTCTGTGTGTAAATTAGAGCTTTAGTAGATGTAAATTTTAGATATTTAAGTACTCTCTTCGCTGCTAACTATAATTGTTGAGTAGGCTTATCTAAGTATTTACTTAAAAAACTTGTAGCATAACATATATCAGGTCGTGTAGTTACTGATAAGTACATAAGACATCCTATGATTTCTCTGTATGGTACATTTACTATTTCACTATCTGAGTTTACTTTAAAATTAACTTCCATGGGTGTTTTGATTCCTTTACTATCTTGCATGTTAAATCTTTGTAGTGTCTTATTTATTAACTTTTCTTGTTTTAATTTTATTGTATTTTCTTTATACTCTATCTCTATTCCTAAATATTCTTTTATTTCACCTATGTCTTTAGCATTAAATTCTTCTTTCAGTTTTTCTATTATATTTTCAGATTTGCCCATTAAAAGAATATCATCAACGAATATTATTAACCAAACACTTTCTTTTATATATAGACAATCATCATGCTTCGACTGTTCAAATCCTTCTTTTAGTATGAATTTATGGAATCTTTCATTCCAGCATCTTGGTGCTTCACGCAATCCATAGAGTGCTTTATTCAACTTTAGTACCTTTCCTTTCTTAATCCTCACTCCTTCCGGTGGTTTTATGTATACATCTTTATTTAGCTGTCCGTTTAAAAATGCTGTTGGTATGTCTAATTGTTTCAGTACTAATCCTTCTTGGAGTGCATGACTCAGCATCATTCTGATTGTAGACATTTGTGCTACAGGTGAGTATGCGTTATAATTAAAATCTTCCTGGAACCCTTTCGCTACTAACCGTGCTTTCTTAATCCCACAGTCCTTGGTTTTAAAGACCCATTTTGTATCAATTGCGTTCTGATTCTTAGGTAAAATTGCCTCTTTCCATGTATTTAATTTTTCATGTGCTTGTAATTCCTGTTTTATTGCTTCTTTCTATTCATTGCCACTCATCATTGCTTCTTGGTATGTTTGAGGATCTGCATGTAAACAATATGCCGCATAAGTCTCATAATCTTTTAGATATGTTGGCTTCTTTCTCTCTCTTTGCATTCTCTCTTCCCTTTCCAGTCTTGGCTCTTCATTTTGGTTACTATCTAACTCTTCTTCAATTTCATTTTCTTCTATCTTATTTTTAATACTTTCCTCTTCTTGCTCTTCTTCTTCTTCTATATGTTCTCTGTTCTCTTGTATATTTTCACTTTGTTTTTCTTTGTACTTAAAATCATTTTCATCAAATCTTACGTCTCTCGATATTGTTATTATATCTTTCTCTGTATCCCATAGTCTATATCCTGATTGTGCAAATTCAACCATACGCATTTCTTTAGCTCTTTTATCAAATTTTCCTTGTTTTGGCAATGTTACAGCCCATGCTTTGCTGCCAAATACTCTTAATCTATCTAAACATTTGCTACCATACATTATTTCCGCAGGTGTTCTAAATCTTATTGCAGATGAGGGGCTCCTGTTCAACGTGTAAGCAGCATACATCACAGCTTCACTCCATAAGTGTTTTGGTAAGCCTGTTTCTATCATTAACGTTCTTGCTTTGTTATAAATTGTACGGTACATCCTCTCCGCCACACCATTTTGCTGTGGGGAGTAAGGTTGCGTATATTCTATTTTTATACCGGCATGTCTACAAAAATTTTCCATTTCATTGTTTTTAAACTCACCACCATTATCGCAACGAATTCTTTTTACTTTTTTACCAGTTTCTAGTTCTAAATTTTTGATATATTGAATAATATTTTGACTTGCTTCAGATTTATTCTTCAATAGGTATATAACACAGAAATGTGAATAATCATCTATAATGACTTGAAAATAAGACTCACCATTTATTCCTTGTATATTTATAGGTCCGGACACGTCTGTATGCAACAACTCTGCAATGTTTCGAGATCTTGGTTTAGAATATGTGGGGAATGGCAAACGAGTGAACTTTGCTCCCATACATGGACCGCATGCTGCATTGCCAGTGGGCAATCTCATAATCTTTAAGCCTTTACGATTCAAGTGACCTAGTCTGCGGTGCCATAAGTCATCAGAGTTAATGTTTACATTATTACACATGTTATTTTCTAATACACCTTTTAAAATAAACAACTTACCTTGACATATGCCTTTTAATTTATTATTATTAATCTTATTTGTTATTGTTACTATAGACTGATCAAATGTTATACAATAATTATTTTGAACTATTTTCTTTACAGACATTAAATTAAATGATAAATTTTTAACAATTATAGCTTCAAAAGTAATTGATTTATTTTGCACTGACATTGTTATTGTACCTTTTTTATTTGACTTAATGTATTCTCCATTCGCTACATATATTTTAATTTCGTTTTCTAACTGAATAATATTAGTCATGTAATCTAAATAATTTTCACTAATGAGATGCTCCGTACAACCCGAATCAATAACAAATATAATCTCCTTACTATTAACACTTTTATTATTACAATAAAGACTTTTAATGTTACCTGTACTTGCATAGAAACCAAAGCTCTCCTCTGTTGCTGACCCTGCTCTGTATAGATCCCGTGATGCTCCTTTAGCCTGTCCTCTGCCTCTGTTTTGATACTGTCCTCGTCCTCTGCCTGGATACCGTCCTCGGCCTCTGCCTTGCTGTTGTCCTCTGCCCAGGTAGCGTCCACGTCCATTTGATGTCCCATATTTATAGCAGTTTTTAGAGATATGGCCTTGCTCTTGGCATTTATAGCACGTTATAAAAACACTTTCGTTTCTATCACTACTTGTTTTGTTCATCAATTTCAATTCTTCATCTAACAGTCTTGACTTGACAGATTCCAACTTTACGTTTTCTGTATTAATTGTCTCGATGGCAGTAATTACTGGCTCGTATTTGCTTGGCAAGCCCATTAGTAAGTAGCAGATCTTATCAATTTCCCCTATTTTGTCATCGTTAGATTGTTCCAAATCAGATACTAATTTATTGAAAGTAATCTTCTAATTTTTCATTGTCACCACATTTTAATGTCAACAATCTCCGCCTTAAGTGAAGTTTTGAAACCACGCTTTTTCTCTGGAATATTGCTTTGAGTTTATAATCTCTGTTATCATCTCTGCACTTGTTTCACATTGACATACAATACTTAGATATTTATCATGGAGACATTGTACAATAATAGATTTGGCCTTCGCATCATTTTTTAACTCTTGTTCCGTCTCAAGTTTCACACAAGATAATATTTGAAACAATCCCTTTTCATTCAATATGCATTTCAATCGGAAAAACCAATTATTAAAATTGCATCCTTCTAGTTGTGGAAAAGATGCTTGGGCAGCCATTTTGTTAACGTGTCTTCTTGTACTTGCAACTTTATTTTCTTGTTTTACCAATATAGCTTCCTGGGCCCCTATTAAGATTTGGGTATTTATTATGCAGTGGTGTGGTATTGATAAGCCTTGATTTCTTTCTTCTATACGTTTATTCATTATTATCAGACAATATTAGACACAACAGTGAGCACGGCTTGCTTGACAGACAGGAAGAGAGAGCACATAGATTACACATAGCTGTAGAAGCATAGTACAGCACAGACTACTTAATGATTATATTCTCAACATTCCGCCTCAAAAAAAAAGGCAATACCACAGAAAATACACTTGATTGTAAGTATGTACACTAAACTGTTTGACTTCATGAGTCGTAGAACATACCTACATTTGTAGGAGCTACAAAAAAATATTTAACTATGCATGTTACTATTATTTCAGATTGAAAATGACATGGAAAATTAGGTCAAATATAAATTGGGAGGAAGACTAGTACTAAAAAAAAAGATTCTTGCCCTCTTAAGTTTTCTTGTCAGCAAAAGACAGTTAAAAAAATTAACGATCTGTTGTGCAAAAACGTAGGCAAAAAGAACTGATTCACAAGATACTCCATGAAGATATCCCGAATCCGATCACTTCCGAACATATTGAGAAAATATTTTGTTTCAGTTTGAGTCCTCGCATTTCCGCTGCTATATAATCACTATTTTCGGAAAAATATTGAGCCACCATAAAACTGTCTACTTTTGGTAAATTATCTGATTGACCTTGTGGAAATTCTTTCTCCATTATTATAATTAAAAGGCTAATAAACAATAAAAGTCAAGTTACACGGAGCGCAGTAGGTATGTACGACACAAAACGCAGAGCAACTGCGACTAGCGAGCGAGCGGTTGCCGGCTGTCGATGTGTGACGTCACCTACTTAGAGCGCGCGTACTTGATTTAAATAGCGACCGTAACTTTCGGCGTTAATAACTTTGGAAATACTGCATCGATTTTAATGAAACAAAAACTATTGACATGTACATAACGGTCTCTTATTTAATGTGTGTTTTATTGTAATTTTCAAACCTATCGGTCACATCAATTTTGGACCGACTGTTTGCGTGCAACACGCGCGCACACGAGCGCTGACATCAAATTATGGACCGCACTCTGAGGCCCCGTTCCGTTTCGAGATTACACTACTCACAGTACTCAGACTGCTCACACCCGCGGCCGTACCGCCTAACTCAAAGCGATCACTCGCTATCGTTATCGTGACATTAGAACAATAGTTTATATTCACAGGTGACATTAGAACTATTGTTCTAATGTCACGAGAGCGATAGCGAGTGATCGCTTTGAGTTAGGCGGCCCCCCCGGACCGAATCAATAGACGTGATAATGACGCCAATGGCATGCTATCGTTTCGGACCGATCGTGAACGCGCTTATGTCAATAATAACAAAACAAACATAACCTCAAAAAGAATTTAACTCGTAATTTCAATCGTATTCTGTGATATCCAAGCTTTAGCAGTTTTTCTTTGCCTTGTACCTACCTTTTACCATTTTCTGCTCTTTTAGCGTCTTCAAGTTCAGTTTCAGTTTGAGGTAAACTACCTTTGTTTTCTTCTTCAACAAAAACTGGTAATTCTAACGTCGTCATTTTTTCCTTATATTTCATTCAATTTTTAGGATATTTGGCTTATTTTTGCCTTCAATTCAAATACAGAGTAATTTTCAACCATCGAACTAGCGAACCAAAACAAAATGTCAACGTGACAATGACATTTGACTCACGGTGCTGACGAATTCGGCTGAGGCGCGTTCAGAGCCTCTGAGTTGTCCGGTTGTTTTTTAACTCGCTCAAAGGCGTTGAACGCGTTGCAGCAACCAAATTTTTTATCTCCCTCACATGATTTTTTATTTCTCTCTCTTTCTAGTAGATGACATTATAGAATATGGCCGCCAATATCATCCAATCACGTAAGAGTATTTCAGTCATAAACGTCAGAGCGTTTTACAACCATCAAATTCGATGGTTGTTCGGTTGTAACTCGCGCCGACACTCTAAGGTCTTGAACGGGCCGGTTGTTTCACCCGGTTGTCACGCTCGAAAGCATTGAACGGGGTTAGAGCAAAAAGTTGTACTTCACGCGAAGGCGCTGAACGCGCCTCTGATCACTGTAAACGTTGTTTGTGACGCAATCAATGACGTCATCACATCCAACGTGAACGCTGTTGTCGCGAAACGGGCCGCCTGTTGGCGCGCTGTGCTGATGGTCACTATAATCGCGAAACGGAACGCGGCCTGTCTGCGACTGAATTGTGATGTTGACGTTGACGGTTGACATGAATGACGAAATTGCAATGCGAAATTGATCATTCATTCGCTACTATATTGTAATCTGTGATTCATTCATGAGTTTCACCATACTGTGCCCATATTTAAATAGGGGTTCAGTAATAAAAAACAGGCGTTGGAATCACCCCTATAACTAGCGGGTCGTTAGTGGAGCGGCTCTGAGACAGTCTCCGCCATTTTTTTTGACGCCATTTTGCTTTTGGGTGCATGTGTGTGTGTCGTGTCGTGTCATTTCATCATAGAAGTAGAACGCACACATTTGCATTTCATTTTTCATTATTACATTGTTGGTTTGTTTAAATCTCTAATTTATCTTCAGATTTTATGTGTTTTAAGCATGTTTTTTAAGATTTTTGACACTCACTGTTCTTGATTCAATAACAGTACCTGTGTGTACGAAGGGATTCGGCAGTTTTATCGGTTTGTTTGCTTGTGATTTTCTAAACTTAATAACTTTTTGACCTTTCATTGTTTCATACTATTTCATGCTAATATAGCTGAGCCCACCTGGTTAGCTACCATAATCTTACTTAAGTTTATCAGATCACCATGGTGACAGTACAACTTGTGCAGAGTACAACTTGTTACTCTGATAATCAGACATCCAGCAACTCTCTTGTAGGCAAATCCAGGTGAAGAACGCTTTCATCTTTGGCCTAATAGTTATTTACCAAAATGTATGATGTTGAACTTTCCCATACTAAAAAACGAGCGAACTTTATATTGTTATGAATCCACTAAAATATTTTACAGACCATCGGCTTCAACAGAGGTTACATTTCTGGATGCACATCAATTTTGAAATCGATAAAAACAACTTATGAACACAGAAAAACTAGTGTTATTTTGAAACACAAATACTTGAAGATGAATATCTTGAGTTGAGTATGCAATAAATAACTTCCTCCAAGTGAAATAAATTCAGGAATACTTAAAAATCCAATAATGATAGGTGAGCAAAGTTGTGTAATATTTTTTTCATTAAATAAACAATAGTTTAAAATTAATTTAATATTATGTTTTCCATTAAATAACCTACACTATGTTGTTGTTCAAAATTACATGTAATTTTTTTTTAGATTGAATGAAAATGAAAAACACTTCTTCTCAAAAAGAGTAGCAAAGCTCTGCTAAAATTGATCTTCTGATGGTGCACATGTCTGGGCGCAAGGTGACTTCGGAAGCATAGAGAAGCTCGATATGTTAGAAGCTTTGGTTACTCACCATGGACCTGAATTTCATTTTATCAATTTTATTAATATGCTAAGAACATAAGCCACTGCACAAGCAATGAACAGGACATGAATAACAGAAAGTGGGCTGTCAAAAGGTGATTAATTTGTTTTTGACATAAATATGTTTGCTTATTAACCCCTTGTTTCTGAAAGGCTAATCAGTGATAAAATTAAATATAGTACATTCAAGATAAGAAAGTTCCCTTGACAAATCGATTTTTTCCGTTTCATGCATACTAATTTCCGTGATGAAAAAAATAATTTATCTCCTTAGGTTATTTTTATCAAAAATGTAATAATTAATTCCACATTAAATAAAAACAAGAATATCAGCCTAATTAAATAAAATTATAATTCTAAAGTTTAAAAATAAAATGTTTGTGTAAAGTATAAGTTCCGATTCATGACTCAAATAAATACTTAATTAAACAAATATTTTATCAGAATTATAAATAATTATATTTAACTGGATGGGATATTTTGGGATGTTGCCTTGATATTAGGACACCTAATTTTTATGGTTGTATCATATAGAATAGCTTTAAAATTAACACTTTTTATTCATGTCAATTTTCTCTCAAGTCTTATAGTTTGCGAGTAAATAAGCTTTGAAAATCACAATAGTCACGACGAAAAAAAAAATGGGATGTTACGTTGCTATTATAACACCTACTTTTTATGGTTATATCAGAAAATGACTAGAACGTGATGAGCAGATCAATACACACTTGTTCACAGTGGCTTTCTATTTCTTGTGTTTAGATTATGAAATCGAAAATTGGTACCAAAGGTTTTATAATTTTTATAGACAAATCAAATTTTCATAATTAGACTGTTCAGCTTAAATCAATATATTAATTTAGTTAAAAATATTTCTTAGAGAAACCTTTGCTTGTGAATTATAAATAGCACCAACTGAAGTCCAAAAATACTTTCTATACTAGCAGCCGAAACCCAGCAGTAATAGCCAATTACATGACACTGAAAATAACTAAGTAAATTTATCTTGCCGTATCAACATAGTAACATGCTTGAATTGTTTTACTACATATACAACAGAACTAGGTCTGTTCGCGAAGGACTATGTTGATCCCACAAACGTGCATCAAGTGTAATACCCAAAAATTTTGTAACTACAATTGATGAGTTCAACGATTCGATTGTATCCACTTTCCTTACATTTGGCCATGAGAATTTAATAAATCTAGTTTTATTTGAGTTTAGTGAACCAATTTGGAACATTTAACTCTGACACAATTATTTAAGAGAATGTGAAAGTTTGATAAACATAATTTTAAAAGCATTACAAAAGGAATGGGTATGCCATTCCTTTTAAATGCTTTTTCAAACTCTAATTAAAATCATTTATATGAATGAATATCATTAATTTATGGAAAACATTTCTTATTGACCTTAACATATTCATCAAAATTAAAAACTAGATTGATTTGTTTGGTTAGATTACCTACTATAAAATTAATTGCTTTTAATGTTAACTTCTTCAAAATGTATTCAAACGTTTTAAACTATTTGCCATTGTCTGCAGAGTTCAATTCTTCAATCTGAAGTTTTGTAAATAATCAATAAAACAAAATTATTTTCAAAAACAAAGTAATGTCTTATATAATTATCTTTTTTGTATCAACAGGTGTACAGATATTGAGAAGTGGAGAGACTAAGATCAGATGGAGAGGCAGGTTATTTATTTTTACTAGGTTTTTCACTGTTTTTCATTTTAGAGTCGTCACACTTTATACAAATGCTTATTTATCTTTTCAGAATCGCAGAGTAAGCACAGCGTTGCATGGCGGAGAATTGTGGGTTCTAATAAGTTCCATTGTGTACGTTTTTGTCATATTGTATGTTAAATTTAATAAAAAGATAATCGCATTTCGTTGTTTTGATTTTTAATAACCTAAAATATTATCAGAATTAAAAAAGTAGATTAGGGCTGTAAATTTATATCGATAATTTTCAGTATGTCGATAATAAGCAGTCGATAGTTTTGCAGCACTATCATTACGGAGCTGTCATTTCACTACGAAACGGCCGCTAGAGGGGTTGATTCCTATCTGTAACAGTAATATAATTTGTGATAAAAAACGTGTTAGGAAATACAGAGATGAGATAAAAATTCGTTACAGTGGTGTTACGAGTATCCCCGTTAATATGGGAATGGAAAAGAACTTTTCAAATGGGGTACTAAAAATGTTTCCTTTTCTTAGATGTAATATTTGTGCTGATAATTTAACTCTGATAATATTTTTTTTAAACTAAAGTATTTAAGTTATGCAGTTGTGGCAGTAGGTGTTTAACTCTCCTTTGACAAAACTTTAATATCTAGATACTGTGTCCCTAAAACATAATGTATGCAATTGGCATCTTTTTGCAAATAGAGAATTTCTTTTATTTTACAATGTTCTGTGCTTTTAGGAATATCTATATCCTCCAGAGTTATTGAAAAGGTTGGATTTCAATACGAGTCCAGCTAAGTTTAATCCAAAGATTACTGCTGCTAATCCAGGAGAAGACTGGATGGTTGTAAGGCCACTGAAGAGATCAGACTATGATAAGGGCTTCCTGCAACTCTTAGCACAGTTGACAACTGTTGGAAATGTTACAAAAACTCAATTTAATGGTAATTATAATTTTGTTTTTAAAATGTCTACATTGTCTAAGACTACTATGACCCATTAATGATAATTTGCTAAGCTTTTTGAATTAGTATTGAGATTTAGAAACATTTTAAATTATTCCATTTTGACATTTTGGTCTGTTTTATTATAACACTATTTATTTATCTGTAACAAATTTATTGGTTGAGTAGGTATAAGTAAGTTGCAAAACAGGGATCAGTTCTAAAGATAGAGGGAGTGTTTTTATAACTGTGTGCAGCCTCTGCTGGCTATTTACAAAGAACACAGGTGACCATGCGAGCAGGAACAGTGAAGGCTGGTTGCTGAAGGCCACAGGCCAAGGCCAAAAAGCCGAAGCTGCAGGAGGTGAGCTTGGATGTCTGCTTTGTTATGCAAGGGTCAAATTCAAATTCAAATTCAATATCCTTTATTCAAATTGAATTGTTACAATCGCTTTTGAACATCAAAGCAGCTATGCCATTGGTTCACAAGTCTACGGCGGGAGACCTTGTACTGGAAAGAACCAGCAAGGGCAATTTTTTTCTCCCTGTATTGTTACAGAGTCGTCAATTGGAAGCTGACCTCACAGCAGAAGTTTGAGCTCAACTTCCATTACAAGATTAGATGTGTCAGTTCTCTTCTTACTACTTATTACCAAAAATAATATTTGTTTAAACAAATAGTTATACATAACAACACAATTCATTATCTGAAAAATTAACACCAGGCATTGGCATCATTCAAATAATTGTTGTCTTTATAATATCCTTTACTCATAAGAGTCATTTTTACATGCGCTTTAAACTTATGAAATGGCAAGTCAGTAACACTTTGTGGAAGCTTATTATAAAAGGTTATACATTTCCCCATAAACGAGCCTCTAGTTTTTTGAAGCCTGTATGTTGGAACGGCAAGTTTATTTTTGTATCTTGTGTTTAGATGGTGAATTTGGAAATTGGTTTCAAATGTATTATAATTTTTATAGACATAAATCAAATTTTCAAAAATGTACTGTCCTGCTAAAGTCAATATATTTATTTCTCTAAATAAGTCCCTTAGAGAATCTCTTGCTCGTAAGTTATATATAACGCGAACCACTCTTTTTTGAAGTACAAAAATACTTTCTATACTAGCAGCCGATCCCCACAGTAGTATTCCATATGACATGACACTGTGAAAATAACTAAAGTAAATCAATCTTGCCGTTTCAACATCAGTAAGTTGTCTTATTTTTTTAACTGCATATGCTGCAGAACTAAGTCTGTTTGCCAAGGACTCAATATGTGGATCCCACTGCAATCTAGAATCTGGTGTAATACCCAAAAATTTGGTAAAGTCGATGAATTCAACAATTTCATTATTCATTTCCACAATTGTATCCACTTTTCTTACATTTGGCAATGAGAATTTAATACATTTAGTTTTACGTGAATTTAAAGATAAATTATTTATAGTGAACCAATGCAATACTTTAGAGAGAGTACTATTTACAACGTCAGTATTTCCATTTCGTCTGTCAACCTTAAATATTAAAGATGTATCATCTGCAAATACTCTCTAGGATATCCTAGAGATGGTAAAAGGAGAAGGAGAAGACAACACAAAAGATGGGAAAATGAGTTAAAATTAATGGTGGGTCCTAACTAGAGAAGGGTCACTAAGGATAAGGAACAATGGAAAATGTTAGAGGAGGCCTTTGCCAATAGGCACACTGAGCTTAGAGATATACTGTAAGAAGAAAATTAATTTGAACTGTATGCAAAACTTAAAATAGAAAGGGCTTACATATAAAGGGCTTAATGTAATGTAATCTGCAAATAGTACTGTATCGCACAGATTCTTAGTGAAGTATGGGAGATCATTAATATAAATTAAGAAAAGTTAAGGTCCCCATATCGATCCTTGTGGCACGCCCATAACTATAGGTGCACCAGCAGACTCGGTTTTGTCAATAACAACTTTCTAAACCCTATTGGACAAATAAGACTCAATAAGTCTCATTGTTTCTTCAGAAACACCATAATGCTTGAGTTAAGCCTTTGATAGGTCACAAAATATACCAATTACATCTTGTTTACACTCCCAAGCAGCAAAAATGTGTTTCAGAAGTGCAACACCGGCATCGGTAGTGCAACGACCTTTGGTAAAACCAAATTGGTTCATATGTAAAATGTTGTTACTTGAGAAATGATCAGTTAACTGATTAGATATAATTTTTTCAAATATTTTACTAAGAGCTGGTAGAATCGAAATTGGTCGATAATTTGAAGGGTCATTTTTATTCCCAGACTTAAATAGAGGTATTAACTTGCTATTTTTCATGAGGTCGGGAAAGACACCTTCAACACAAGTTTTGGGGCAAGTTCTTTAATTACAGATTTTTTTTTATGGGATAGTGGGCAAGCGAGCAGACGTATCACCTGATGGTAAGTAATTACCGTCGCCCATGGACACCCGCAACCCCAGAGGAGTTACAAGTGCGTTGCCGGCCTTTGAGGTGGGAATACGCTCTTTTTTTGAAAGTTTGAAGGTCGTATCCATGAAGCAAATACAAAGAGGAGGTGCCCTATCGCGTTTTCCGTATGAAATCAAGTGAAGCCGGAAATCGGGGTGCGGGGGGAGGGTGCGCGACGCCACTGTCACCTTGTAGCGAGTAGAATTACTAAAATGCCAGCATTATTGACGTTAACATAAAAGTTCCGCTATACATTACTAGGTGGCAGCAGTGCTAGTACTGACTAAAATGCCAGCATTATTGACGTTAACATAAAAGTTCCGCTATACATTACTAGGTGGCAGTAAAAGATACATTCGTAGGAGAAAGATAATTATGTTAAAAGATACATTCGTAGGAGAAAGATAATTTCTTAGGTGCTGTGTCAATATAATCTAAAAATAAAAATCGTTAAAACTGCTTATATTAATTCACGTGTTTTGTTTTCGCCCTTAATACATCCTACGTTTTCGTTAGTATTTTTACTCGCCACTAGAGGGCCTTTTGTGCTTTATCGGGACAGACAGAAGTGTCCATGTGGCGTCGAACATTCTAGAAGCAATACGTCAAGTAATAAATTAATAATGCTTGTTTAATGTACTTACAAATGGAAAGAGATTTTTTTTTCGTTCACTTTGTTTCTGTCGTCTGTGTAACTTTTGCACGATAGAATACAACATTTCATTTTGTATTTAGGTAATTTAAAACTAAAATAAAAGAAGAGCGTACGACGTACTAATCCGACAGATAAAAAGATCGACTGATGTCAGCGCCTCTGGCGTTAAGTAGCTAAAACTAAAAATGCGTGACGTCAGGACTTTGGTGATAGGAGCTGGACCTAAATGCTTATAACATCTCCTCTTTGTATTTGCTTCATGGTCGTATCGGTCCGGAAATACCGCAGGCGACAATTCGTTCCAAAGTTTGACTGTGCGAGGCAGGAAACTTCGAGAAAAACGCACAGTTGTGGACTGCCAACCATCTAAGTGATGGGCATGGATGTTTTGCTGCGTGGAACGATGGCGGAAAGAGGCGGCAGGTATAAGTCCGAACAATTCCTCGGAGCATTCCCCGTAATAAATACGATAGAAGATGCATAGCGAAGCGACATCTCTTCGCAGCGCCGATTTATTTATTATCAAGCCGATTTGAAATTTCCTGGCAGTCGACGATTCGAGTCGCTCTCCGTTGAATGCGGTCCAGTGGGAGACGTTGGTATTGGGGTGCCCCAGCCCAAAGATGAGAACAGTATTCCATATGAGGCCGAACCTGCGCCTTGTAAAGCTGAAGGCGGTGCGCCGGAGTGAAATATTGTCTCGATCTATTAAGCACACTAAGCTTCTTAGAAGCTAATTTAGCTTTACCCTCTAAGTGGCCACGGAACTGGACTTCAAATTCAAATTCAAAATTCAAATTCAATTAGGGGAATGCCCTGAAAGCGAGGAGATACGACAAATGGCATTTTCTTGCAAACCTGTGTCTTCGAGGGGTTGAAATGGACTAAATTAAGTTGACCCCAGTTAGAGACTTTCTCTAATGAAGTTTCAATTTCAGACACAAGTTTATTCCGACACTCAATGACGTTTTCTCGAGAAAAGTTCGCACAGCCGTTATAGAAGGTGTCTTTCGTGCTGTCGTCTGCATAACAATGAATGCTGCTGATTTGCAGCATATCATTGATATGCAGAAGGAATAGTGTAGGTGAAAGCACACATCCTTGGGGGACACCAGCATTTACAGACAGTGAGTCTGAGCATTCACCATCAATCAAGACCTTAATGCTTCTGTCTGCTAGAAAGCTAGTGACCCATCCACATAATTTCTCGGGAAGCCCATATGAAGGAAGTTTTGAGAGGAGCGCTTTGTGCCATACCCGATCGAAGGCCTTCGCGATGTCCAAACTAACTGCCAGTGCCTCCCCCTTCGCTTCAATTAC
The DNA here is from genome assembly GCA_963935595.1 of Schoenobius gigantellus. NCBI lineage: Eukaryota > Metazoa > Arthropoda > Insecta > Lepidoptera > Crambidae > Schoenobius > Schoenobius gigantellus. The sequence goes on along the minus strand of OZ012557.1, from coordinate 19,010,342 downwards.
CTCTGCCTAATGATGTGTCAAGTAAACTAGAAGATCACCAGCAGAGCGACCCCTACGAAAGCCGTATTGTTGGTCACTAAGCAGCTGGTGATCCTCTAGATACTGAAGAAGCTGGCGGTTGATAATCGATTCCATTATCTTTGAAAACAAAGAGCTTATAGCGATCGGCCTGTAGTTGGACGGATTCGAGCGGTCACCTTTCTTAGGGATCGGATGCACTAAAGCTGTCTTCCATGAGGTTGGGACTACGCCAGATGAATAAGAGAGCCGAAATAGTCGCGTTAAAACCACAACACAAGTTTTAGTTTATTTGAGTCATAGAGGTGAAAAACGGATTGAAAGTTTGTATTATGTTTGTGTATCACCCTAAAAGCAATGGGGCTTTTTAAAAGCTACTGCTTTATAATTTGATTTTTTTTACTATAAAAATTATGCAGGCAAATCTACGGACGGAAAGATTATTCAATAAAAACAAACTTGAACAAGATATCTGGAGATATGTTTCAAATTTAAATCTAATCTTCATCATCCCATAGCCTCTCATCTCTCTTAAAAAAAGGATTTGGAATCGAGGACGAGAAAACATCGAAGACATCGCTCTGGAAGGCTTACAACTTGTTCAACTAAAGAAAACATCGATAAAATGTGTGATCTTGTAATGACAGACCGAAGATTGACTATCAGGAAGATTGCTGACATAACAGGCATCTCTTATGAAAGAATACAAAACATAGTCAATGAACTAGAATTTTCTAAGGTTTCTGCTCGGTGGGTCCCCAGTGATTACTTTCAGTTGAGCAAAAACAAATACGACTCATGATTTCACTGTTTGTTTGAGGTTGATCTGCAAGATTTTTTTTTGTACCAATGGACGAAACTTGGGTTCATCACCATACTCCAGAATCAAAACAACAATCTAAGCAATGGAAAAAGGGCTGAACCAGCACCAAAGAAAGCGGAGACAATTTTGTCGGCTGGCAAGGTGTTGGCATCAGTTTTTTGGGATGCTTAGAGTGTCATCATGGTGGACTATCTTGAAAAAGGAAAACAATTTGGCACCTTCGGACTTCCTCGTAATTGCTAACTTAAAAAACAACTTGGAGGGCATAAATTTTAATTGAATGAAGAGGTCGATAGTGCTGTAAATAATTTTTTGAAGACATTGAAGAATCTCTTTTTAAGAGTGGCATAGAAGCTTTGGAACGTGGGTGGAAAAAAAGCATAGAGCTAGACGGAGATTAGGTCGAAATATAAAAATGTTTTTGTTCATTTTTTATTTTGTTTTCTTGACTAGGCCGAGAATTATTCAATCCATTCTGGCGAATTTGAAACCAATTCCAAATTCACCATTTAAACAAGAAATAAAAATAAACTATGAAATAACACAATGAATGCTGCTGATTTGCAGCATATCATTGATATGCAGAAGGAATAGTGTAGGTGAAAGCACACATCCTTGGGGGACACCAGCATTTACAGACAGTGAGTCTGAGCATTCACCATCAATCAAGACCTTAATGCTTCTGTCTGCTAGAAAGCTAGTGACCCATCCACATAATTTCTCGGGAAGCCCATATGAAGGAAGTTTTGAGAGGAGCGCTTTGTGCCATACCCGATCGAAGGCCTTCGCGATGTCCAAACTAACTGCCAGTGCCTCCCCCTTCGCTTCAATTGCCTCTGCCTAATGATGTGTCAAGTAAACTAGAAGATCACCAGCAGAGCGACCCCTACGAAAGCCGTATTGTTGGTCACTAAGCAGCTGGTGATCCTCTAGATACTGAAGAAGCTGGCGGTTGATAATCGATTCCATTATCTTTGAAAACAAAGAGGTTATAGCGATCGGCCTGTAGTTGGACGGATTCGAGAGGTCACCTTTCTTAGGGATCGGATGCACTAAAGCTGTCTTTCATGAGTTTGGGACTACGCCAGATGAATAAGAGAGCCGAAATAGTCGCGTTAAAACCGGTGCCAACTCTGGAGCGCACGTCTTTAGCATGATAGGAGGGATACCATCGGGCCCACTCGACTTGTGGATATCTAGGGTGATTAGTGCTTGACGCACTGAGCTTTGGTGGAACCGAATATCCGGCATAAAGCTCGTGCACCGTGGTATGGTCGGTGGTTCCTGTCCCCCGTCATCCAAGGTCGAGTTGGATGCAAAGAGTTGCCCTAAGAGATCGGCTTTCTCTTTAGCATCATGGGCTAACGAAGTGTTATCCTTGTGCAGTGGTGGAAAAGATGGCATGCAGAAATTTCCCTGAATAGCTTTGGCGAGAGACCAGAACGCACGAGACTCCGAAGGAAGACGCTCTAGCCTCTCGCCAATTCTACTGATGTGCTCCGACTTCGCTCTTGCAATGTCCCTTTTGAAGGATCTGGAGGCATAGTTATACTGCTTTTTTAAAGCGCTGGTATTTCCATCCCGAGACGTCACCGCGTTTATCCAGGCTTGGTAGGTTTCCTGCTTCCAGCGAGAAGCCTTTTTGGAGGATTGACCAAACCAAGGTTGGAATCTGCCACCATTGGGGATAACTGAGGATGGAATGAAAATTTCCATACCTTGCCACCACCACATCGGCAACAGACTCAGCGGCGAAGTTGGGATCATCCGGAATAAAGCAAACCTGCCTCCAAGGGTAGGACGCAAAAAAGGACCGCATCCCACCCCAGTCTGCTGACTTGTAGTGCCACACACGGCGACTACGTGCAACTCGAGGTCGTTGCAAGCACGTGAGTGGCACCGAACTCCTAATGAGGCAGTGATCTGAGGAGCCAAGAGGGGCGCCGACAGATATGAGGTAGCCGTCGGGATGAGAAGTCAGCAGAATAATAATAAATCATTTTATTTGCATAAATATGGTTACAAAGATGGCGGTGAAGGTTATTCCAACATATTTTGTCGTTTTTTCGACGTGCAAATAGTTATTGTTGTAGAAATTATATTATGTTTAATTAATAATGATTAGGTACATTCGATATTTTATCGTTAAGGTGCATACAATAATAATAATTAATCGAAGTTAAAATTGTGAATATTAGTAACAGATCCAACAGTGAAGGTTCTTGGCTCTCCACATCGGGAATTCGCGTGGGCGTAGTAACCAATTGTGTCAAGCCATATGCAAGAGCGAAGGCGTGAATAGATCTCCCCGCATGATCGGTCTTGCTTGAACCGAGCCATTCGGTGTGGTGAGCGTTAAAATCGCCAAGTATCACGATCTCTGCGAGTGGGATCTGCTGCTGCACAAAGTCTGCAGCCATTTGAACGTGTTCGATGAGGCGGTCGGTTTCGGTATCACCGCTATGGGAACTATAGAGGCACGAATAGACGCGGGGATGGTCGTCGCTCTCTACACGGAGCCATAAGGTGGAGAGGTCCCTACTTTCAAGGTGACCGAGGCGCCGAGAACAAATATCGTCTCTGACGTACACGCACACACCGGCCTTAGATGCGAAGAGGTGTTCCAGTCCGTACCCTGGGTAGGAAAGGTAAGAAGTATCCGCCGGAGACGATATCTGTGTCTCGGTCAAAAAGAGCAAGGCCGACTTTACTGTCTCGAGGTGGTGGTGGACAGCATTGAGGTTGGAGTGAAGTCCCCTGATATTACAGAAGTCCACAGTCAGTGTGGCAGGGGGTGCCGTGGGTTTGCTCTTGCCCCAGGTATGTTTGAGCGCGGTTTTGCCCCCCCCCCCCAGAATACGAGGGGCGGCCTAGGCGTCCACGCCCAGGTATATTGCGTCCTGAAAGTGGACGCCAGAGAGGGATTCTCCAACGCTAGCGCAGTTGGTACCCTCCTGGGGTAACTATCTGTTTAACTGCGACATCATAGGGGGGGTAGGGGGGTTGGGCCTCCGGTACCCTCACTCACTCGACGAAACACAACGCAAGCGTTATTTCACGCCGGTCTTCTGTGAGGCCGTGGTATCACTCCGGTCGAGCCGGCCCATTCGTGCCGAAGCATGGCTCTCCCACAGGTAGATTTAATTATATGGGTCGAAATACCCCAAAGATCTTCAGTTTTTTTGGTACTGAATGTTTGCAAAACAGTGTTAGCATTAATGTGACAAAAGTTGAACACCTTGTTGCACCTCTCCTCACTCTGTCCCAAAAGAGCTACAGCCTCATTGGGACATGAGTTGAGACTACTTGTAGTTTAGCTATGGGTATATGTGAGAAGAAATCCTCAAATGCTTTAGCAACCGCATTGTCTGATTTAATAGAAGGGTGGGGGCTGCACTTCTCGCAGCGCCGGAGCACACGCATTTCTAAGGTGCGGACCACAGAACACAGAAAGAGGTTAGAAGGGCTATGTGGGCGGGGCACGCGTAGCCATAACTATGACTAAATGCTCATACTTGTGGCCCCGCAACGCGAACGCGTTGTTTAATCACTGACGGACAACTACAGTGAGTGTATCGTGAAGCGCGGCGCTATAAATATAAAAAAATGCCTTCTTGTGCTATAATTACTTGTAAAACAAGAAGTCAGGTGTCAAGTGTAGCTAAAGAAGGAATTTCTTTTCATCGGTAAGTAGTAAATTAATCATAATGACCATATTCCATAGATCATAATGTCAAAATCCACCAAAACTGATCATAACGATAAGTTACATAATATTTTTCTAAAAAATATACATTACCGGCAATGTACGCCCGCGATTCTTGCCATATTACTTAGAGCGCGTAATGTAGTACACTGCTTTCGGTAGTGACGCATTTGGCTTAAAGAGCATTAACGCAGTAGTCGCAGTACAAGGGATAGTGCCGTGCTAATCAAAAAACGCACGCATTACATTTTATCGATAAATGTATATTTTAAAATATTTGTATAAAGTAAAAATAACATATTATTTGTCACTTAAATTGCCATAATAATAATTATTACTTATCGATAATACAGAATGTTTGGCGAAGCTAACACCTACCCTTTCTAACATCCTATTCATATAAGTACGGCGATGTAATCAAAGATTAAAATTGTAAAATTAATTTCAATTTTCACGATACAATTAGTTCGATTAGTAAAAAAATTATGGGCAAATTCTAAACTAATTTTACAACTTAGAATTTTTAATATCACCATAATATTTATATGACTATTTTAGCATAGGTAGGTGGCCATGCAAGACATGAAGATTTGAGTACTTTAAAAAACACAAATTTACAGGTAAATATTTACTTTACAAATATTTACTTCTCCATCCAACTAAAATATCCTAACAACTAAACTACCGCACGTCCGTTTGTCAGATTATCCATTCTAGTTTATGCTTTCAGACCGGTGCATTATAGTATTATAGTTTTTCTTTTATTTTACGTCTAACCTACAACATTTTTGAGCTAAAAAGCTTTAATTTTGTTACATAGAAACAAAATATTACTTGAATATTATTAATTATAAACGTATAATGAAAGTATTAATTATTTTTTGGTTTTCTAAATATTTCAAATGGTTAAATTGCTGGCAATATTTAATATCGATAGCTATTAATCGATGTCAATCACTAAAATATTGTTATTTGTACACGTGGCTCTGGACGTCAGTGAATTTCGATGAATGAGGAGCCCAGTGAGCGTTGTGATTGGTTCAGCCCGATTTCGCGCGACTTTGCATGGGCGGTGCAAGGAAAAGAAGTGGGAGCAAAACTGGCGACAGCGGTTCCCGTACAAACGGTGCATGATTGCCTTTCTAACCTCTTTCTGTGTTCTGTGGTGCGGACGTAAAAAGTATGTGTCATATAATAACTCAACATCGCAAAATTTCTCTAAGTGTATTTTTTCTTACAATGATTATTACATAATCCCTTTTAAACGTCAAAGAAGCTATGCCAATGGTTCACAAGTCTACGGTGGGAGACCTTGTACTGGAAAAACCAGCAAGGGCTTTTTTCTCCCTGTATTGTTAGAGAGTGGTCAGTTGGTGTCAGTTCTCTTCCTACTGTGTCATTACCAAATACAACAATATTTGTTTACATAAATATTTATTATATTATAACGAGTAATATCTTTAAATTAACACCAATCATTGGCATCATTCAAATAATTGTTGACTTTATAATATCCTATACTCATTAGTGTTATTTACATGCACTTTAAACTTATCAAAAGGCAAGTGTTGTAAAAAGTTATACATTTCCCCATAAATGGGTCACTAGTTTTTTGGAGCCTGTATGTTGGAATGGCAAGTTTATTTTTATTTCTTGTTTAAATGGTGAATTTGGAATTGGTTTCAAATTCACCAGAATGGATTGAATAATTTTCGGCCTAGTCAAGAAAACAAAATAAAAAATGTACAAAAACATTTTTATATTTCGACCTAATCTCCGTCTAGCTCTGCTTTTTTTCCACCCACGTTCCAAAGCTTCTATGCCACTCTTAAAAAGAGATTCTTTAATGTCTTCAAAAAATTATTTACAGCACTTTCGACCTCTTCATTCAATTAAAATTTATGCCCTCCAAGGTGTTTTTTTAAGTTAGCAATTACGAGGAAGTCCGAAGGTGCCAAATTTATTTTTCCTTTTTCAAGATAGTCCACCATGATGACACTCTTAGCATCCCAAAAAACTGATGCCAACACCTTGCCAGCCGACAAAATTGTCTCCGCTTTCTTTGGTCCCTTTTTTCCATTGCTTAGATTGTTGTTTTGATTCTGGAGTATGGTGATGAACCCAAGTTTCGTCCATTGGTACAAAAAAAAAATCTTGCAGATCAACCTCAAACAAACAGTGAAATCATGAGTCGTATTTGTTTTTGCTCAACTGAAAGTAATCACTGGGGACCCACCGAGCAGAAACCTTAGAAAATTCTAGTTCATTGACTATGTTTTGTATTCTTTCATAAGAGATGCCTGTTATGTTAGCAATCTTCCTGATAGTCAATCTTCGGTCTGTCATTACAAGATCACACATTTTATCGATGTTTTCTTTAGTTGAACAAGTTGTAAGCCTTCCAGAGCGATGTCTTCGATGTTTTCTCGTCCTCGATTCCAAATCCTTTTTTTAAGAGAGATGAGAGGCTATGGGATGATGAAGATTAGATTTAAATTTGAAACATATCTCCAGATATCTTGTTCAAGTTTGTTTTTATTGAATAACTAGCTTTCCGCCCGTAGCTTTGCCTGCATAATTTTCATAGTAAAAAAAATCAAATTATAAAGCAGTAGCTTTTAAAAAGCCCCGTTGCTTTTAGGGTGATACACAAACATAATACAAACTTTCAATCCGTTTTTCACCTCTATGACTCAAATAAACTTAGTAACAGATAGTAACATTTGAATTGGACTCAACGCCAGTGAAGTCAGGTACTCTTTACCGATAAAACTAAAGTTATGCTATGGTAATGATGGAAGAATGAAGGTCTACCGAAGACAAGGAGAGCGGAATGTTGTATTCAAGATAAAGTGAGTTATGGAGGAGGGTCTTGGACGATTTGGGGAGAAATTTCTGTTGATGTCAAAACTGGGCTTGAGGTGGTGAGTGACAGGGCCGAGCTACCCCCACTGATTGCTGACCGATACATTCAGCATTGCCTAGAGGCTCATGTGATGCCATATGCTGGGTTTGTGGGCATCATTTTTATGCACGATAATGCAAGAGCGCATATCACAGGAATCGTCAGGGTATACCTTCATGACGTCGGTATTACTCTAATGGAATGAATAGCCCTGAATGGGTCCTGACATGAACCCAATAGAGCATCTTTGGGACGAACTAAAAAGGTGTGTTCGGGCTCATCAACCTGCCCCATAAACGGTGCAAGAGCTAAGAGCCGCCATCGAGGAAGAATGGGAGAACATTCCAAAGCACATTTTAATAACGTTGATTAATTCCTTGCCCAATAGCATGATTGCCGTCGTAAACGCCCTTGGAGGCAATACACGGTACTAATAAACCATTTTATTAGATAAACATTTGTTTTTTCCAAAAAAATCCGTACAAATCTTACCCTAGGAAAAGGAATACAAATGACAAATTACGCAAAACTCTTTTTTTTTTCAATATCCTAAATTCAAATTCGGCAACAACAGCCCATCAAAATGATTTCAGATATGCCAGCTACAAATCTGCATAAAAACTTTTTGTTTAATCAAACAATACATTACTGATCTAGTCCTATAAACATTAAAATGCTTGGTGGCTCGATATATGTGTCGGGAGTGTAGTTTAATATGTGAGCATTGTTCTTTTAGTTGACACAAAAACGGCTATGATATATTTAAAGAACTGAGTGATATGCTGACAATCCCTGCCACACAACTAGGGTTGCCAACCGTACTATAAAATATAGTATTCTACTATATTTGTTTGTAAAATACCATATTTCCAAAAAATATATATACACGGTTTTTTTTATCACCCTGGAAAATTTTCTTCAGGACACATCCATTATTATATAAAAATAAAAAAAAAAATAAAAAAAAAATCTCAAAAAAAGCTCTCAACTAGTGCAGCATTTTTGTATTTTTTAGAAATTTAATATAAAATTAAGTGAGTTAATTTTTTTATTCATATTTAAATCATTCTAATACCATGTCGTGAAGCGTCCCTTAAATTTTCCAGGGTGATAAAAATAACCGTGTATACAGGGTTTCCCAGAAGCCGACGTCAAGCCGAAAACAGGCGGTAGACTAACTCATATATGTTATCAGAAAAATATAAAAAAAAATCTCAGTCACCTATTTAAAAAAAATCTAACATTAAAAAAATCGATATAATTTACACCCTGTGACGGTTTTTTCACTCTTTTTGCTACAAATCTTGACTTTTCTAAACATTTTCTTTTGTTTTGTAATCCTGAATAATGTTTCTGTATACTCTAATCTAAAATTTAAAGCCAGCTGCTCCAAATTAGAAGAATATGCCATTTTTATCTAAATTAAATATTCAAATTTAATTTTTCGCATATTTTTAACAAGCTGTACTGAAAAAAAATTGTACTATGCGAGTTTGGCAAGTAACTGCAAAAGTTGGCGCATTCAATAAGGATTCCAAAATGGTATGATACTTGGTAGATAATTTCTACGATTGCAGACAATATTTTTTTTTCCCAAAAACAGGCAGTTTTGAACATATTTTTCTTACGTACTTAAATTTTATTCTAATGTACCCATGATTTGCTTTAAGGCCGTAACTTTAACATTCTAGTTTGAGTGAGACCTGGAGAGTCATTTTACGAAGTGTGAGAGAGACAGATAGTGAAATAAATTAAATACACAAAAATTGTTTAACATAATTTATTTAAATGTCAAGATTTACAACAGGTGTTCAAACTGTCTTCCTTCAGCTCTAATGCAGGCTCGACATCTTAAAAAAGATCGGGCTATCAAGCGGACGAATCTTCCATTATTAACAAAATCATTTGCTTCTATTATTCTTTGCCGTAGGTCAGTCACAGTTTCGATTGGCTTTGCGTGAACTTTTTCTTTCACCGCTCCCCAGTAAAAGAAATCTAATGGATTTAAATCTGGGGAACGGGCTGGCCACGAGATAGTACCAGATCGTCCTATCCATCTGCCTGGGTATTCCTCATCGAGATATTCTCTTACTGAGCTGACATAGTGAGCTGGGCAACCATCTTATTGAAACCACATATCTCTTAGAATGTTAAGTGGCACATCTTCCAGTAGATTTGGTAAATCATTTTGTAAAAAATGTAAATAAACTTCACCAGTCAAGGCGTCTGGCAGCTCAAAAGGACCTATTATTTGTCCATTTAAAATTCCGGTCCACATATTCACTTTAAATCGATATTGTGATCTATCTTGCCTCATCAAATGAGGATTTTCGATATGCCACTCGTGTAAGTTGTGTAGGTTCATGTAACCATCTTTTTTAAATGTCGACTCATCTGACCACAAATTTTTTCGAAGTATCGCGGATCTTCTCTGTGTTTTTGTAGCATTGTTTGACATAAAGCAACACGGGGTCGATGGTCCCGGGGTTTGTATAGAGTTTGTACTCGCTGTACGTGGTACGGGTGTAGCTGATTTCTTTGCAAAATCCGATGGGCTGTACTTTTGGGTACTCCTGTGCTTCTCTCTATTCCACGTACAGAAATACTCCGATCTTCTTCGACAATGTCTAGTACAACGTCCTCATAAGGGGGACGAAATCTTCTTTCACTATGTACTTGGTTCGGCAGTCGGCCCTCTAAGAAGAGTAATCGGTGCACATTTGTAAAGACTCGATGATCCGGAAAACGAGCTGCATTTGGGTACCTCTCACGATAAAGTCTAGCTGCAGAATTGGCATTGCATCTACATTCCCCATAAATTAAATGCATGTTGGCGTATTCTTGTGTCGTGTACGCAGACATGGTGGCACTACACAATTACACAATCAACGATAAGTAGTCCGGAGCAAAGCAAAGGTCGTCGGTAGAGAAACTAAACAGTCCGAATCCAAATCACAAGCAATCAAGTCCAATAAACGAAGCAGAAAGTGGTAAGCACGAAATCAACACGAACGAATACAAAAAGATGCGCAGTAAGCGAAGGAGCGAAACGTACTGATGTGTATTGTTTGTGCATTAGCGAATAATTGGCGTCACTATCTGTCTCACTTCCACTTCGTAAAATAGTCATTTTACGAAGTGGATGTGAGACTCTCCGTCTCTGTCACGTTAGCGTCACTATCTGTCTCTCTCACACTTCGTAAAATGACTCTCCCGGTCTCACTCAAACTAGAATGTTAAAGTTACAGCCCTAAAGCAAACCATGGGTACATTAGAATAAATTTTAAGTACGTAAGAAAAATTTGTTCAAAACTGCCTGTTTTTGGAAAAAAAATATTGTCTGCAATCGTAGAAATTATCTACCAAGTATCATACCATTTTGGAATCCTTATTGAATGCGCCAACTTTTGCAGTTACTTGCCAAACTCGCATAGTACAATTTTTTTTCAGTACAGCTTGTTAAAAATATGCGAAAAATTAATTTTGAATATTTAATTTAGATAAAAATGGCATATTCTTCTAATTTGGAGCAGCTGGCTTTAAATTTTAGATTAGAGTATACAGAAACATTATTCAGGATTACAAAACAAAAGAAAATGTTTAGAAAAGTCAAGATTTGTAGCAACAAGAGTGAAAAAACCGTCACAGAGTGTAAATTATATCGATTTTTTTAAATGTTAGATTTTTTTAAATAGGTGACAGATTTTTTTAAATATTTTTCTGATAACATATATGAGTTAGTCTATCACCTGCTTTCGGCTTGACGTCGGCTTCTGGGACACCCTGTATAGTCAAAACTACTATATTTTCTTATTATCTATTTAAAATTGAGTCAGAAGGAGTCCTAATTGTGTAATTGTGTAGTTTTAAAGATTATTATTTCACTTCTTTTAATACCAGCAATTTCTGCATTTACTAAAAATTGGTGAGATGATCATTATCCGGGCAATTTAAATTAAATATAAGCAGAAATGAGGATATTTTTTAATTTGAATATGGAATATTAGAATGTAATGATTTTATAAAAAATGTTTCGACTTTGATCATACTATATTTGTTTTGATTTTTTTGCCATCTACTATATTTTTAGAGGTACGGGTTTTTAAATACTATATATGATTAAAAAAAGAGGTCGCAACCCTACACACAACACTCAATGGGTGCGGCCCATAATCAGACAACAGGAGCGCGTTCTGAGCTTGCGCGAGACGCGCGGGTGACACAACCGGCCCGTTCAAGACCTTAGATAGAGTATTAGACATTTAGACCCCCTAGACAAATGCCACACGCTAACTTTTTCGCAGTCGTTTCTCAGAAAAAATGTATGGAGATGATATTAGCTGCGGAAAAAATAGTAGTGAGGTCGTAAGCTAATGTCATTTCCATACATTTATTCTGCAGAACGACTGCGGAAAAGTTAGCGTGTGGCATTTGTCTAGGGCCTCTAAGCGAGTTACAATCGAATCGAACAACCGTCGAATTTGATGGTTGTAAAACGCTTTGACGTTTATTACTGAAATACTCTTACGTGATTGGATGATATTGGGGCCATAATCTAAAACGTCATCTGATAGAAAGAGAGAAATAAAAATTCATGTGAATGCTGCAATGCGTTCAACACCTCTGAGCGAGTTAAAAAGCAACCGTACAAACTACACAGGTTCTGAACGCGCTCCTGTATTTATTTTGGATAATCTAATGAGAAAATTAAATTCGAACAAACTAAAACACACAAAACAAACTCCGAGGGAAACTGATGTTGACTTTGACTGCTCCGGAGACAGTGAACTACCTCCTATTAGCACAGTCAGTCAGTATCAATTGGTGACAGACAGACAGAGTTACTTTCGCATTTATAATATTAAGTATGGATTTTAGACCGACTGTTTGTGTGCAAATAGCGGACACGGGTGCTGATGTCAAATTTTAGACCGCACCCAATGTTAGGCAAAAGCCTCTCACGAAGCCTTCCTGGAGAGGCTATGCCGGCTTATTATGTCTATTAAGTTGTGTGCCAATATTTTTATAGATACTTACTTTTATTAATTCACTTTATTTATTTCTACTAAAATAATTATAGAAAATTCATTTTAAAATTTTGGTTTCAGTTTAAATCCTAATTTCGATAGAAATAAGTTTTTAGTTGAAATGTATTGGTTTATAACTAGTTAATGCATATTTGTAGAATGGCCACTTCTAGTCATTAAACTGGTTGTCCTTGTTTGGTTGATAACTGCCGCGTGCCAATGAGCGTGCGACCTTTAAAAGACGCAAAACGCCTTTCTTTTGTTAAGGTTGCACATTCTTGATTTATTTACAGGAGGTATATTTTGGCAGCTTCGCAATATGTTGTTACTTTTTAAATGATGAGCGTGTCTAATGCTAATGTTTGTTATACGAGAGGCTCCGAGTTGGTACAGTCGGCTTCAAAAGTACATAAGCATTTGAGTACCATGTCACACCAACTATTCCTTTTATTTAGTACGGCTACTACACCTATATCGCATTATGAATAGTTGATGTGACATGTTACAAAAATGCTTATCTACTTTTGAAGCCTACCTTACATAAGTAATTGAGTGCCGAATGTTGTCTTTGGTTTTGCCTTAACTAAACCGAGTACTTGGATAATTTTCTCAGTTCGACATTATTTCTTTCTCCCTCCTCCCACCCCCCTCAGTTATTTGGTGCCTGTTGATAAACGGCGCCGGATTTTCATCTGGCTTTATACTGATCGCTCTAAACAATGTTAAAATCGCACTGAGAGTGGGACGGCGCTATAAGATGTAATAGTGGTGTCTGTTTAAATATTGTATGTATCATGTCTCCCCTCAATGTTTCTGTTTGTTTTACTGGGTGTTGTAAATTGTGATGTCTCTGGGGTGATTTGCGACAAAAGCGATTGAGATATTGAGTTGTGTATTTAGGTGAGAGTGAAAACAATCTTATGACTAAGATTGGTGGGTGGCTGTGGTTTCCGTTCTTGGTGCAGTTAATGATGTATTGGAATAACAATAAGAAATTGTTTTATTGCTTATTGCAGAGCGGTTTACACAAATGAAGCAATCCGGTGGTTATTATGTCACCGTGATAGAAGACACTCGTATCTCTAGAATCATCGGTGCAGCTACACTTACGGTCGAGCAGAAATTTATACATAATTGTTCTTTGGTAAGGATAATGAATGCATCAATAAATTACTCTAGAAATTCGCTTATACCCGACTGCAGGACGCAAAGAAGGGTATTATGTTTAACAACCAATATAAACTTTTATCTTTTTTTGCAAAATGCGTGGGCCGATTGTGATGAGATTTTTTTTTTAAATAATAAATAATCACCTTAATGTTTCACTTATATTTTACAGTTTAAATAACCATTAAGGATTTCTAACTATTTAAAGATTGCTAGCAATGTATTATTATATTATAAGCGTTTATTCAGACATTTAAAATTTACACTGCATCCATTAAATTCTAATATTAATTGCTAGCAATCATTTTTCTATACTATGTAAGAAGTAGGTGTGTGTCCCGTTGTCTTTGATAAGATTTATATTACGAGAGTCATCCTTACTTAATAGTTTAAAATAAAAAAGGAAATGGGAAAAATCAAGAAACTCAGCTGCGTAAAAAATGAACTTAATATTCATAACAAAACTGAAAAGAAAAAAAAAACAGGCCCAGTAGTCTAGAATTTAACAGCGACTAGCAGTTGGGGTCCATTTTTATGGCAAGATATAATCAGGTCCAGATATTTAATGGGATATTAAAGTTAAACGACTATACACGGACCTACAGGACACTCGAGTATTGAGCAACTCAACTTATAATTAAAGTTATATAGTTTTGCACAATCATAAATATGTTCAATGACTATAAAATGAAATGTTGGTTGACCGCGATATTTTACAGCGTGGCCGATTGGAGGACGTGGTGGTGAATGATACATACAGAGGCAAACAGTTAGGCAAACTGTGAGTACTTTATTTAGTGTGGAATAAATGCATACAATCACCACATTTTCAATATGTTGCAGTACGTCTACGTACGTAAAATAACACAGTATGAATAAATACAACAAATTTGATCTAGTTTTTATTAGTTCTCCCACTACTTTGTTTTGGAATTCATAATTAGAACTCTATTGGGATAAAATTTATCTGAAGTTAATACTTACTTTCAGGTTGAAAACACTAAACATACAGTAATATTTTCAAAACATTTTATATGTATAATAATAAATAATGGATTACGTGTAAACATGGTCTAGTAGTTGAGACCACCTGATTCTGATCTGTAGAGGTATGACCCCATACCTCTACAGATCTTCCTTTTTCTACAAGACGTTTTTCGTCTCAGTTCGGTTTGGTCTTGGTTTAGTGTTGGGGCTTCTGAGCCTGTCCGATTCATACATGGGCAAAAAACATCGTTTCGTCAGTAGTCGCGAATAAGAAATAATTGAAATAAAACTCGAGAACTTCTCTGCCCTTTGTAACAAAAAAAAAACTTATGCAATCAATTCTGTTTCTTTTCCAGCATTGTCGTGACTGTGTCACTTCTCGCGCAAGAGGTCGGCTGCTATAAGATGTCTTTGGACTGTAAAGATAAACTTGTTAAATTTTATGAGACGCTGGGATACACGCTTGAAGCTGGAAACTCTAATGCTATGAATATGCGGTAAGTGACTATTTTAGCCTTCTGTCTTGACGAATACAATTTTTAAAAGTATGTGGTTGGAAGTCCAAAAAAGTTTAGGATGTTTGACTAAAGATCGCATGTAAATGTTATAACAGGTATCCTCCAAAGCTTTAAACCTTTCACGCAGCAGTTTGAATGACTCCAAGTCACCTCTATTGCCATACGTGTGAAATTTAGTGAGATATTTATGTTTTTCCCTAATCATCTTTATCAATGGTGAAGTGTACCAAGGCGGATAGGCAGTATTTCTAGCAAATTTAAATGGCACGTGCTTATCTCTGAGCTCTTTGACAGTCGTATAAAATAGGTCTAGCGATTCGTCCAAACTAAGCGATGAAAACTTTGTGTCCCAGTCAGTAAAACTGATTTCCCTATTTATAGCAACATAATCGCCGTTGTTGTATAAAAATCTTTTGCGTGGTACAGAGTTCAATGGTTTAAGTAGCACGTGGGATAAAGTAATCTTCAAAGCACCATGGTGCTTATCGATAGGTACCAGCGAATCGGAACTGCAGTCTGTGACAACGACAGTTATACTACTAAGAACCAAATCCAGAATACGGCCGAAATTATTAGGGATGCCATTATATGCCCACTATAGAAAACATCTACTGCAGTTGCAAAAGCAAACAACATAATAAAATACTCGCCTCTCTCGATTATTGCCGTGTCGCATGAAACCACAGTTAAGGGCCTAGCCATCATAACCCGCTCAAAGCCGCGTTGTGTGTATTCGTCATTGATTTACTACCAAACGTAGATAGAGCACTTCATACAAAAACGCGCTTGAAATCTGTCACCTAATCGACTATACATTTGTACTCGCTGATACATTGTTGAATATGCACGCCCGAATTAAAATTACCATAAAGAAAGGACCGTATTTAATCGAATTCAACCTTATTCTACATAATTACGGCAACTTTTTAAAGTACAACCGTGTGAAGTTACATCATTTCAAACCTAGCCACAGATCAATTGACGTTTTAGTAACTATGGAAAAGAACTGCACGAGTCGCGATTGGGCAGTTCTTCACCGGCCCACTTCTCGAACGTTCATGCGTTATCTACGTTTGGTAGTAAATCAATGGTATTCGTACACGTCATGAAGAAAAAAGGTAAGAGTCCAATCTCATAATGTGAAAGTTGTCCCGAAAATGGTTAAGAATAAAAAGTAGGGAGAGTGATGTTCCCGGTACATTCAAATGTATAGAAAGATGAAAATATTTTACAACAAACCCACAATAATTTACTATTTTTACAATCTTTTTAATTTTCCACCTTCCCCCAAAAATGACCTCTCATATACAGATTTCATCTATTCAAGTCACACCTTTGCGTTTGGGTCACAGAAATTGATATGTGTACCAAATTTCAACTTAATCGGTTTAGTAGATTCGGAGATAATTGACTGTGACCGACATACAGACGGACACACGAGTGATCCTATAAGGGTTCCGTTTTTTTATTCGGACGTACGGAACCCTAAAAAGCAAAACATAGAAACACAGCCAGACTTTCTTCAATTTATTCTTCTTTTTCATTTTACAAATACTTATTTCTGAATTCTCTCGACCTTAGTATTTCCTCTTAAGCATTTTGCATTGTACCCGAGGTAGCCGGAACAAGAGGCTGGCCTGTGTAAGTCAAAATATAAATCACCGCTCCTTCTTTTCTCTGTCTTAAAAGTATATAGTAATTAAATTGTAGTTATTATGTATGTTCGTCACTTATTATTAGGTTAATCTGTTTATAATTAATTATTTTTTGTTGCAGATTCGAGGAGCCTTCGTGACAATTAGCCGCTGGGACATCCGAGCTGCGTTCCAAACTGTAAGTGCCTTACAGTCACCGAGCAGACATCACCTTCAAACCCACTAAATGCTATTTCTCCGCGCGGGCATCTACTTGTCAAATACTTAGTCTGATACTGCCCAATCTTTGGATTTACCAAGTACATGGGGTTCGAGTATAAATACATCCCAAATTGTTATTGAATTTTTTTTCACGTTCAATATACAATATGTGTATGCTATAAAATACGTAGATACCTATGAATAACTAGTACTTACATAAAAATTGTTTTAATACTTTGGTTATTGTTATACTATAATAAAAGTTATATAATATAAATTATATTGTTGTGTTTTTAAATCGTGTTATTAAGGATTATGAATATTGGCTGTTTGTGATATGGTATTGCGACACGTTTTTTAATTGGTATCTTTATAAATTAGTGTATCTGGTCCATAAACTTAATAATACCTTTATTATACTTTTAATATACCTTTCCTTGCAGTCGGATAAAAACCGCGCGCGTAATGTTTCAAACATAACATTATTTCTAGAAAGCTCTTCCATTCTTTCACTATATGGAGGTGTTGTTTTGAATAAAACTAGAAAAACATTTCCACCATTCCTTCTAATGATTTCTGCTTGGTATTGTTTGGTTACAGTTGCAGGGTCAACTTCTCTATCCATCAAAGATGTCCTCATAATTTGTTATTATGAAGTAGATTTGATGGGGTGACCAATTGGCTAAGGGTGTCCTAGCAATTAATTTTTTTAGATATTTTTTTGCATTTTTTGTGTACTTATTAACAACAATCATGCTTTATGTTGCTTTTGTGTTAAGTTTCTTAAAAATACTTGTACATGTTTCAAGACAAGCTTATGTACTTAATTTTTTATATGTATAGTCACTAAATATTGTTTTGTATTTAACGTTCATTGCTTTATTAAAAAATATTTTTTGCTATAACTTTGGCGTTTTAATGTACACGACTTCATTGAAACAAACAATATTATTGCAAACGTTTATTTACAGTAAATTGTAATAAAATCTCACATTCTCTGCACACTTATTCACCATTGTAAATCTAAAACAACAACAACTCACATTTCACATTATTCTGTTCTTTTAGATATATTACGCATAACATTTAATAAAATATTATATTTATTTCTTGAATGAAGAGTGACCTCAATGGAATTGATAATAGAGTTACAGAATAAGTTAACTAAAAATATTAAGCTGTTTTGATTAATTTCGAAATATGTACGCTAGGCATATTCCTAAACAATATTATTATATTTTATTTAAATAAAAAAGAAAAGTAATTGTAACTAATCACAAGTTTATTGAACATTCTTAAATAGAATGAGTTTTATTTTGCATTAAAAATATATCCTGATTAAATAACTGAGAATATTGTATTAAGTAAGTCCATCTCAAAATACTCTTCATTAAAAATATTATGCGACATTTAAGGTCAGACCACACTTCAACTACACTGCGGCAGACATAACATTATTAGTAATTTATCATAGTTCAGACCGTATCCGTCTCTCTGAAGTGTAATTGTAGAGCGGTTAGATTAGATCCTAAAAATGCAGCTAGGGTTGTCACGTCTCAAAAGCCTAACATAGAGAGAGATAATTCAAACATCATTTCAGTTACCGGAACATGCATCCAAAAAGCCTTATTATATTTTTATCCAAACGCTTGGCAACCCTGAATGCAAATGCAGTACTTGTTCTTCAGTAAAATTATACAAATGGCAAAATGACCAAAACATTACAAATATCATTGATTTAATTTTTCAAACCTTAACAATTTACATAACACATTTGTTATATGAACTGCATTATTCACTGACATAGACCGCTTAAGTTCGAATGGGTAAAAATACATTGATTCATTATAAATTCATTAATCACTCACTCCTTATCGCAACAGCGGCTATCAATATCAGTCCTCGATACTTGAAATCGTATAATTGGCCGATGGTACACCTTTGGTTCTAGTAATAATTACTGAGGCATAATTGAGTGTTGTCGTATACACAATATCATATGTATATTAACAAGCATATTTACTATCTCAAGTATCAGCCAAACCTTATCTTATCCTTATTTCCATTCAGATCGAAAGCTTCAGAGTTAACTCTACATTTACATTATTTTACTTATACAGAGCTTTAACAGTATAATGAAAACTAAATAGAAATAAGTTCACAGTGCACTCGTTATGGACAAGAAATTGACACCACCATTTGCCGACTGCACATGTCCCCCAGATTTGTGCGAATAAAATCTATTCATTGTCTTGCGAGTGTCAAGAAACTGGTATACCTTAATTTTTTTTAAATGTAATGCATAATTACAAGCTAGAGGAATACTATCTATCTATAATATATAAAGCTTTTGATACGGGAAAGTCTAATATTTGTACCTAATGAACCAGAGTGTAAGTGTTTTGTCAATTTTCCTTAAATATACCCTCAAGAAAAATCAAAATACCAATTAAATGGATCAACGAATTACTACAAGAAAAAACTTACGCTGTCGTTCATTGTAAGTAACAAGAAATGTTTATTAGAAATTATTTTATACTGTCGTAAAACCTTCACTCTCCTAGTGTATACGTATACTACAGACACTACAGTAGAGCATACGATACCGTTCTTTCGAAGTTCGAACACTATCTTAGAAGATACGTATAGGTTTTTTTTAGTCTTAATGACACTAGTCTCACATGAATCATCTATTATTCGGTACATCACATAATTTACAAAACTTGTTCCCTTGTATTAACCGCCTTCATTTTGCAAGTTTAAACCAATCCGCACTAGGCCAGCGTGGTTTGATAAAAGCCTATTCGCCCTAATTAGTTAGGGTAGGCTCGTGCCCCTCGGCGGGGTCGTATATGAGCTGTGATGATGATTTTGCAAGTGTTATTGTCAGATTCTTGACAAAATTGTGTGATGTTGATAGAGTATCTCTCTGAACAACAATCTCTCCCAGGCAACCATAGCAAAATGAAAACAATGAAAGGAATTGTAAGGGGAGAAAGGAAAGTGCAAAAATAAACAATAAATAAGTAGTAGTTATAAATAGAATCGGATAAAAATAAAATAGATAGCAGGTATTACCTGCGATCTCGTTAACTTTATTTTCTTCTATGATTTAAAGACCACTGAACGCGCCGAAACTTAATATTTCAGAAACGGATTGCGGAATCGAGAAATAGTGTTAGCACAAAGTTTTTAAACTTCCGCGATTTGTACACATTTTAAATACAATTAACTCGGGTCTATTTCGCGGTAAACAATAACTATATTGACTTACTGTTTCCCGACGTTTCGGCCGAATTGCATCAGGCCGTGGTCACGGGATGACTGCCGAGGCTCAGTTTAAAGTGTTAGCACACCCAAAATATTTTTGAAAGACTTATCCAATCCAAACCTCATCCCACACCATGGGTTAAACAAGAAAAAATGCATCCCCACTTACATGTAGGGGAGGTACCCTAAATTATTTTTCTCATTTTTTTATTTTACGACTTAGTCGGCGTCATTAATATGTTACACACACACAAATTACAGCTTTCTAGTAGTAATAGCACAATATAGAGAACGATACAGTAGCCCGACTCCATATAAAGGGACGAATCGGCGCACGCACACATACAAACGTCGTTTACACGGCCGCCAAGCATGCTCTGAACGGCATAGCAACGCAGCGCAGTGTCACGCCGCGCGCCGGCCGAGATTGTTGTGCTCTACGTACACGCCGCGCCGCTCACGCAAGGCGTGTACGTATACGTTCACTGAATTTTGTGTAGATACCAACCCTAGCGCCCAGTTCAGCTTTAGGTATAAATTTCAAAGACACGCCTGAGTCGGGCTACTGTATCGTTCTTTATATTGTGGTAATAGTCTCTGAGCTTAACCGCGGACAAACAGACAGATGGACGTCGCGAAATTATAAGGGTTCCGTAGTCACGTCAATATTTTCGTTGCGGTTACTAACACAGTCGTATCTGTATGCAAAACGATTATTTTAATACGAAAATAAAATACCTATATACTCATAAACAAATACAACAACTATACAAACAATATTACACAATATCAACAAAGAAATTATTAGCATTAACAATTTTTTAACTAATATAAATATAATATTTTGTAATTAAAAATTTAACATTTTTAATTTCGAGCCATAGGCCGCTCAATTTTTTACAAGAAGTGGATTTGGCAATACCATGACATAGAAGTATATAATCTAATGTTACTACGGTAAATAAAGGATTCTAACTATTATTTACGTCTTGTAATACTGACTGTATACTGGTAAAGGCCTGCGCAGATGAGGGACTTTTGTCCGCAAAAGTCTCTGAATAGTGTCCTCCGTCCTCCGGTGTGCGAACATTTGTTGCTCGGAAATTTAGTAAAACGCACGCTATGGAAGCAAATATTCTTAGATTTCGTTGTTGTTATTTTCATGAAATTAAGAAAAAGAGGACGGTTTAAAATAAGCATACTTGATCCATCCCTTTATTCGACCAATGAATGGATATTGCTTCTGCCATGCCTCTTTCCACTACATTATCTTTAAATTTCGGTCGTGATACTCCTATCTTGACATAACATATAAACAGAGTTCTATTTCTGGATTTTGTTATTAACATCAAAATAAAATTTATTTAAATACGCCTTAATAAAATGCTCTATTAAAATTTTACAATCGATTTCATGTGTCATCGTAATTGTCGCGCATACATAGGTACGTCACTATCTAGCGCTCAACGCGGACTAAAGATCGCCGCTGTGTGCGTTGCTGCGCTCCGTCACGTTAGTTTTATTTTTTTCGGAGACTCCCGTTCTTCTAGTCCGGTCCGCCTATATCCTCTGTTGTTTGGGGGACTTTTCCTACGCGGTACTTTTATCCCTCAGTGTTCAATTTCAATACAGTTGAAGCCATTTGTTTTGAGGGACTTTGTTCTCTGCGGACAGGTCCCTCGTCTGCGCAGGCCTTAATTTATTTCCATTGCACTAATTATTTTTAAATACATACCTAATACTTATTGCATATAGCTGGGAATGTTAACGTGATTTAAATGAGATTTTATAGACGGTAATAATAACATAATACACTAATATTATTGCAGTAAAACTGAAATTATTGATGCTTAACAATATATCTATAACAACCTAATATTTTTGTTTTATACTTCTTTAACACAAAACTGGCCATTTCACTTTCGACTAAATCATACACTTATAAAACGGAAATAAGAGATGAATCCACTTCCACATATCTCATTTTAATCGTTTTATAATATGGTTATACATATTGGAAATTCGATATGACTCTGTATAAAACAATATAAAATACTCTGTTTAATAGCCTATACTAGAATATAATTTTTGGGTCATGATTAATAAATATTACGTCGTCAGTATACTGTCAGAAAAAAATGAACAAAAATAAAAACCGACTTCAAAACACAAGAGCACTAACTTCAAAATAAATAAATTATATTAAAAAATCATTTTTAAATACAAGCTTTTAGTACTCGTCAATACTTAATCAAACGAGCCCAAACTCGATGGGGTTTCGTTTTATTGCGGAGTTCCTATGGCCACCTTCCAGCTCAAGCATCAAACTCTGGTTACCATAATATAGAATCAAAGTACTCGTCAATACGTATCAAACGATCCCAAACTCGATGGGATTGTATCGTTTTGTTGCGGAGTCCCTATGGCCACCTTCCAGCTCAAGTATCAAACTCTGGTTACCATATAGAATCAAAGTACTCGTCAATACGTATTAAACGATCCCAAACTCGATGGGGTTGTGCCGTTTATTGCGGAGTTCTTATGGAAACCCTCCAGCTCCAGCATTAGATCAGCTCCATGTCATCATAATATTGCATTGTCAATATGTATGCAAAATTTCAGCTCAATCGGAAAATGGGTCCAGACACAGGGACAGATGAAAGTAAATAAAAGCTTGTAAAAATAAAGTGTTGTTTTTATTGTTATAGTATTGTTTTTGAAGTCGGTAATATTTTTGTAATTTCCTTTATTTGATCTTTTTAGTGAATTTAATACCAGCTTATCGAAGTATTGAAAAAACTAACATTTGACTCTTAAAGTCAAGGATCCTTTCATCATCAGCTCGTTTCATTTCTACCAGACGAAAATTACTGAATATCTTCAGAAATAACCTCCTTTCAAATCAGATGTTAGCACCAAAAAGTTGTAATGCTTATCTAGAATGGAACTGGAATATAAAAATCTCGTGTCATAAGCTGTGATCCAGATAAGCATCACTACTTTGCTGGTGCTGACCTCTGATGTTAGCCTCGTTTTGCGTTTCTTATAAGAAATTTTGACATTTTTAGCCGCGCTAATTGTTACAAATGAAACAGAAGGAACTTATTTTTCGTGCTGAATATTGACACCTCACCTACCTAGTCCAGTAACTTAAATTTTTTAATAATATAAATCAGTATCGGCTAAAACTATAAATATCTTTCAATTATTTTGTTAAATCCGCTAAAAAACCTTTTTGATTCATGGAAAAAAAGAACCAAAACGTCAAATTTAAAAGCTGTCCAAAAGTGGTATTACAGGACCCATCTATTATGATGGGAATTTGATGCTCACTTTTCGTGGCAAAAATGTTTAAGTGGAACACACGAAACCAGCAAGAAGAGTTAACACTAATAAAACGCGTTGATGCTAAAAATGTTGGAAAAGTTGCAAATCCGTTCTTATCTGGAACGCGCCAACAGTGATTGTTATCGAACTCATCCGAAATGACTAGACCGACTTTTATGACATTATTAAAGCGAGAACTAGTTCGCGGGCACAGCTAGTTTATAATAGTTGCCATCTGCTGCTATAACATAGTGGAACCATACAGTAAAAAACACTATCTATTCCGTTTATGTACGAGTCTAAAACATGGATCGTTTTAGTAATTATCACAAATCAGAAATATTTATAGACTTTATCAATAAGACGCGAATTATGTGCGCGATAACAAAATGGTCACGAATATTTTATCAACGTTTATTTAATTACTTAAGATTACTCATACTGCGTTTTTGTTTTCACTCTTGCGATATTTCCGTGTTCAATTAAATTGTTAAGTAACACAGTACAAGTTATAAAATGGGTACGTCCTAATTACGGTATATTAAGATCTTTTCAGCCGCCTATATAACTTTGTTTTGTAACTAGTTACAAAAGAATATTTTTTTTTATTTTCTCTGGTTGTGCATTATTACAATGAATATATGAATTAACAATAATAAAAAAACACGGGAACCACATGTAGTATGTGTGTTTTCATAAAAGCCCAATCTATAAGTTTGTTTTGTAACTAGTTACAAAAGAAGATTTTTTTTTATTTTCTCTGGTTGTGCATTATTACAATGAATATATGAATTAACAATAATAAAAAAAACACGGGAACCACATGTAGTATGTGTGTTTTCATAAAAGCCCAATCTAGCGAAACACATTTATCATTAAGTAGACAAACTCTTTAGAGCAATAACGCACGTCTGACTTGTCTATGACAAACGACAAGAAATTGCACTCTCAAAAGTTAAAACAGTTTCATCGGCTGTTATCGTTACTTGTCACAAACGAACTTCGCGTTATATACTTTGCTCTTATACGTTTCGTCTTAATCTTTATGGTGCGTCGTCTTCCATGGAATACAATTTTAGTCATTATATGAATGAAAGTGACAAAATACTTGCGCGCTAAAAGGGGGGCGCAGTGATCTTGGTGCCGAGTTTCATGGGACCCTGTCCCCGGGCGTTTCGTCGCGCCTCCATTTCCCTTTGCCTTTGCAATTTCCTCTCTTCGCGCTTCCGACGCATCTCGTCCATTTTCGACGCGTTGTTTTCTGCAAAGAGAAAAAAAAACTCTCGATAAACTTATGTATTACAAAGTTACATAAACAAACTGATTATATAGATATATCTTATGGTATTTTACGTACCTTTTACGGTCCCATTATGGTGCCTTGTATGTTCCTGTAATATTACAGGACCCTACAGTATGGAGAATAATTTACTAACTCGGATCTTTTATTCAAAAATATTTTTGTAAACAAAGGTGTGACCAGTTTAAAAAAAGTTATTATAATTTGACGGTTTTATAGTAAATTATATTATATTTTCATTACTCATACTCGAGGAAAGTAGGTCTGAAGTTGCCTGCGTAGCGGTTTGAAAGTAATACTTTTCAGCCCTAGGGAGAATCACTTTCATCTGACAGCTGCTGTCAAATTTTAAAAAGAAACAAGTTCTATTTTCTCATTTTTATTGAACCATGTTCTTACTTTTTATACAGCCACTCAATTACAGCAACAACAATTACTCCAATTACTCAATTACTTCAATTTTACTCGTGTAAAATTGAAGTAACATAATGTTAAGTATTTCAATAATATATATTTTTTAAATGACTTTATTATAATTAACTTTCAACTATTTCTTTAAAATAAACATAGATTTGGGCAATATATTAACCATTTCTTCAATGATGAAAATGAAAAAAATAATGGCTAAATAGCTGGCCGTCAATTTGTCATTCAGCTTCTAAAATTTTTTCCGAGTGCTTGAATATTTATTGTTCCCTGTCCGAGTTGTTTCCCGCTGTACTATTAAGTTTCTTTATTGTGTTTTAGTTTGTTATTTTTGTTGTTGTTAAATTTGTTGCTGTGTGTCTCAAAACTTTGTTGTGCAACACAAAATGGAGCCTCAGCCTGGTCCATCTATGGCAAAAGAATCTATCCCCGATAAAAAAAACGAGGACGAATCTGCCCTGTCGGTATTAAACAAAGAAATGATCATGAACTGTTATAAATAGGTATACATAGAAACATGACCTAAAACTGAATACTGGTCTATAAAGGACTTCGAAAAGAAAACTGCAGAAATTCTTGGAATTTCAATATCAAGTGTCAGAAAAATTGTGACGAGTAATACTTATACTTACTGGTAAAAGGTTTATTACATATGAAAAGTAAATTTGACAATGACAGTACTTTGTTCACAAAAATATTTTTGAATTAGAAATCCGAGTTTAAGCCGAGAAGGCTAAGAAGAATACAGGCTGTCCCAAACAGTAGTGTAAAGCTGCAGCCCAGAGAGAGAGCACCCCTAGACAAACCCGAATAACCCCTATGTATGTTCTACGATTTTTGTTGTTTTCGAGTTATGATTTTTTTAAAGGCTTTTTTGATAGTTTCTGACTTTCACGTCATTTTTGTGTATAATGATGTCAGAAATATAGATACAGCCTTGATTTTTTTCTCACGTAGCTGGATACATGACTAGCCAAGCAAAACCGACTTTGTCCTCAAATGTAAACACAGTGCAACAAAAAAGTAATCCCTCAAAACAAACAAAAAGCATTTAAAAATTATTTAGAAGTTTTTTTTTAAACAATTTTCTTTCAATCCTATTTCAAAAACATGTCAAACTAACACTATTTCAAACAAAATAATAAGTGACTAAAATATTTAGTGACAGACACCTGTCACTTAATATTTTATTAGTTGTTAGTGCCACCCTAAGCTCCAGCCTCCACCCACTTTCAGGGTTGTACATTTTTTAAATTTTGTAATATTTATTTGTTTGTATGAAAAGAATCGTTTTCCATAATTTAAACGTGTACCCTTGGAGCATTTACCCTATGGAGATGATACGCAACAACCACACTTGGCGCCACATTTGGCGGGAGGCGAGGTAAACATGCATGGCACACTACAAAAATCTAGAATTCAATTGCAGACACGTTGTTCTTATGTTTACGAACACACACTATGAAAATATCACCTTACAATAAAGAAAAACACACACATCGACAAATTAACGCCCACAAATTATGCCCGTGTACTGGGTTTGATTAAACCACTAACGTACCCCAATTTTTTTTATATCGTAACGACATAAAACTTCAAAATTGGACATTAATAAAACCCGTTAATGTATATTTTATACTTACACGTGATAGGAAACGCCATGGTCTCGAAGTTTTGAGTTACTAGATCGCCTTTTGCAAGAGAAAACTGCACAATTAACAATTTTTTACGAGCTCTTACTTGCGACACGAAACGACATCAAATGTCAGGTCAGCGGCCGCGCGTCAACTAGTTTTATATAACGTGCATGGCCATATGGTCAACGTACTTTGGCAGAGGGGTTCGCCCAGGCTTGCCATCTCCATAGGGCAAATGCTCTAGCGTGTACCGCTTGAATTTGACATTTGACATTTTGACTAACCCAATATAGAACCCATCTGAGATATTTCCGCAACACATAATAAATAAATACATTTCAAAATAAGTAATAATTTTTGTTGTTATTCACTTTAGCCAGCTCCCCGTAAAATTTATTAACATTTTCTGACCTTTTCTCGCCCCTCGTGAAATGTGTGCCCGCCACCGGTATACAGGGTTCGTATTATCTTAAATTTACAGTGAATAAGTGACGGTGTCCCTTTTCTTTTAACAGTGAGTTCAGACCATGATCCCAATTTGAAAATCACTGAAATGTTCTCCCAGATAATTCATAAATTTTCCGATTTTGTAATATAACTAACTAACTAACTAACGTTTACACATCATATTCTGTCAAAAAACAATAAATACACAAAAAATTTACTTCGCAATGTAAATCGTATAACATTTCCATCATAATGCGTGCGGAATCAGCTGTTTGGGTCATCGAACGTCAACGCACCAACGTGAGTGAAACAAAAATGATGCTGGCGCGCCATACACTGCGTAACATGAATAAAAATTAAAAATGAAAACTCCTTTTTTTCGCTTTAAAAGCTTTTCCGGGAAAAATAAACATCGGTAAACAATAATTAACATTGGACTGAACTCACTGTTAAAAGAAAAGGGACACCGTCGCTTACACCCGGTATTACTATATTTTTTTTATACAATTTCACACATTTTCATCATAGAGCACAACCCACCCAACCCAACATAGGTTCGAAAGATAGCGTTCTGGTTTAGCACTGACCGTCGGCGTTCTCCTCTATGGGCTCGAACTCGCCGTCCTCCCAGGGCTGCAGCGAGTCGGCGCTGTGCTGCGCGGCGGCGGCGGCGGGCGGTCGGTACGGTCGCACGTACGTCGCGTTGGCGTTGCTGAGCGCCGGGTCGGGCCACTGCGAGTTGTTCCACGTCTCCGACGGGCTCACCAGCTCCGCTTCCGCGGTCTGGCGCCCATACATTTTTACACTCAATCAACTTTTCATTTTTTACACTTTAACTTAAAATAATATACACTTCCGGACACTCAAATCGAGCCACCTCCTGCACGTTTGGATTATGTCGTCCATAAATTCAAAAAAATATTTGGACGACCAAATAGTTTTTACACGATTTTGTAGCTGACATATTCATGTTCAATCTGATGTGCTGATTATGAATAATTAAGCTATAAGATTTTATAAAACTTTTTCGTTGACCACCAAACATTTTTTTAATGTTATGGGTGATATAATCCAAAAGTGCAAGGTGGCACGATTAAGGTGTCCGGGAGTGTACAATTAAATTTTTTACACTAAAATTTTATACACACTCAAGAATGAAACACGTTACACTTGCACATACTTTGCATTGTCGATGGTGTATCTGTCTTAAATAAATAAATTGTACACACATAATATGCTTTGACAGCAGGGGCGTATTTGCTCACGTACTCCAAGTATTAAGCTCATTCATTATTCATGAATCGACGCCACTTCAACTGGTTTCATTTTGATTACCTCGTGTCAAACGACATAAATAACGCAAGTTACTTATGAGACTATTAAAATAGTGGCTAACTACTTTTTGCCTAAACGCTTGCGCGTTTCGGGTTTATACAAGCTTAGCATAGACTAAAATCTTACCGGCTGCTCTTGCAGCGTGCCCCATTCGTCATTGTCCCACTCGTCTTCGCAGAGCGCGGCGAGCGACGGAGTGACTTGTGCGCTGCCACTGCTGTGGGGCGACTTTCCACTGGCACCTGTGCCTGTATACGCAATAAAACAAACAAAACATTGCTACCAGCAGCGGTGGTGACGCAAGTCTTGTGTCGATAATCTTTTTGTATAATTACTAGCTGTACCCGCGAACTACGTTTCGCTATAATAATTGTTCAAAAAACAAAATTTAGGGGAGGGTCACTGTTATCACAAAAAATAGCTTACGATAGCATAAAAATCGGTCAAGCCGTTTCCGAGGAGTTCGATAACAAACACTGTGATGCGAGATTTTTCTATATTAGATAAGTCGCATCCAGTCTAGATTGTATATTGCCAATAGGGACGATGACTAGGTATGAAAAGGAAAAATCTACTTAGTCTGTAAGATAATATTTTGTATTATCGAACTAATAAAAAAAACTATCTACTTAAATGAGGCGTACGAAAGTTAAGGAGTATGCTACGTCACAATGAGGATCAGCGCGGTTTTTAGTTTTGAATGTAGAATTATAGTCCGTAAAAAATCCTGAACATTGGTATAATTAGTTTTTTTATACGACCAAAAATAAGTGAGTAGCGATTAAATGAATGCGCCACTCGGTTAAAAGTCGCGGCAAGAGAGCGGGACGTCACAGGCCCCGTGACCGCCAGCGGGCCGTTTTGTCGCGATACTGTGCGCCCGTGCCTACGCTTGGTAATTGTTGTTTTTAACTTATTTGGCGTCCGATTGATGTTTGTTATTATGACAATCAACTATGTCTTAATATTGCATAGTGCCTTAATATAGCAATACGTCCATGAAAAAGCCAGAGAACCTTGGAAAAAGTGATGTTCCGTGACAAAGAGAACTTATAAAATCTAGTGGGTTGTCATGTGTCTACGTACGTACTAAACTAGATCTTAACTATCACAGAGCACAGAAAAGGCTAAAAAGGTATACAATATACATATACAACATGTAAATGTAAACGTCCGGAAAAAAATTATATGTGTAACATACAATCCACATGATGATTAAAAATACACGAGTTTTTCATTCAGCTCTTTATCACTAAATATTCCGCAGTTATATTTTTATCGTTTTGAATAACTTTCACAGTTCTATTAAAATATTATTACTATTTTGCGAAAAGTATTAATATATAATAATAAAATTAATATAAAATAATAAGCACCGGTAGCTTGGGCCATGCTCCGCTGTCAGTGGAACAGTAGATTTATGTTTTTTATAATATTTGTGTTTCTACATGTATGAATTGTAAAAACTTAAATTTAAGATACTTTTTAAAAAAAATGTAATAATAATAACACCAAATAACTGCATAGGTAGTTGTAGTTAAAGGTTTAACAACAAGGCTTTTCTAACTTATGTGTTCTGTGGTGGGTAGGTATATGATTATTTTAGTATATTATTTTGGCGACATTGATTATATGAGCACTTGAGCAGCAGCTTTGGATGTAAAATGGATGTATAAACGACAGATCAATCCATCAACTGCATATACACAATAGAGGGGCGAATCGGCTCAACCACAAGTAGATGCAGAAGGCCGTCCTTAGTTGTAGATATCGAGAAGTACTTCGAAGTAGTGCTAAGTGTAACACTTTATTAAAAGTGTAACACGTTACACTTTTAATAAAGTTTTAAAGAGACATCTTTTAGAGTTGCAACAGATTTCTTGATTACAATATGACGAATCCTCTAACCTTTATTATGTGGAACACTTAGCGACGGCGGTGGAAATGATCTTATTTTGGTTTATCTTTCTTATTGTTAACGCCAAATATGTGAAAACATTTACAACGTTTGAAAAAAATTACATTGTACAATTACAGTACTTTCGTTTTGTTGTGTAAGAATTGAATGCACGTAATGAACCATGATAAACCTCTAACTCTCATATCAAACAAAATGATTATGTTAATCACAGACCAATTGTAAAAAGAGAACAAATGTGAACAAAAGAGAACAAATGTGAAAATTTTTTCGTGATTTTTTAAATTTGTTATTAATTTTTTTATTTTTTATAGAAGCAATGGCAACTTGACTTGGCCATCTTTTTTTTTGGTGATGTTGGCCCACAGACGTATAAATTATACGGCTGTGTGTTGGCCGGGTATATGAAAGTAATCCTGTGCTAGATGTCACTGCTGTGCTCAGCAGAATACCAGTGTAGCAAGCCCGTCGCTTGCTGCTTATACTGAGCTGAGCACAGTTTTGGCATCACACGACGACTAACACCAAAATAATTTTTGTACCTATTTGTTGTATTGCCTTCTGTTTATTTTTTGTGTTTTTGTCGTGTGGTGGCAAAATAAAATTTTTTCTTTCTTTCTTTCTTTCTAAGGTTTTCGTAACACCCGAGGCTTACTCACGTTGCTATTATACGTTGTCCTAGCGGGTTCACCGTTCGCAAACGAACATGACAGTTTCATATGCAGCGGCAGCCAGGATGTCAGTAACGGGCGCTGGATGACACGGGCCATCTTGACCTGATTGCGAGGCTCACCATCCGCGACGAAGCGAAGAAGGCGCTTTCGACGGCGAGCAGGGCTAACAACAAGTCCTGCTGCCCCTCCTGGAGCTGGTCTTGGAAGGTGAAGATGTTTTCGATGTAGGATGCGTAGAGGCACAGCGACAGGCAGCTGTCCTGGGGTATACCTGCGAGTTTGGGCGTGGCTGGAAGGTGGCCTCCTTGACCAAGAAAACGAAGCTCCGAAATAGCGTCAGTAGTCTCATATGAGCGGGCGACATGCTGGTGACAGCCAGCTTGTAGAAGAAGACCGGGAAGCCACAAAACCCCGACGGTGTGGTTATTCAGCTTCATTACGGCCGCGAGGTGGATTTTCTTCAGCAGCAGTGGCTCGAATTGCTTGGTAGCGTGAGACAGAGCGTTATGTATCGATATGTCAATCGCGCGCTATCACAAACGGGCTTGAATCCTTTATTCCTAACTGCACCTAGATCGCTGTATGCCCCCGTCTATGTACGAGTAAGCCTGTTTCCGCCCGATGTAGACAGCCTGTCCTCTTTATTAAGTACAGAAAGTAAATATATACAAAGTATATATGGTATTTATGGTGCACGCAAAAGTCAAGATACCAACAGCTGGTTGTACCAAAATGTGTTCTTATGATTTTGATTTCTTATTTTATCCTTTATGTAAAAAAATAGAAACCGTTTTAAATAAATCTATATTTTATTTATACTTACTTTACTTGTAAAATAAGAAGTATGAAGAAATAGACCCCGACAAAAAAAACGCTGGAAAGTCTTTGTAAATTATATTCATTCACAACTACTATATTGAAGAGACCTGGGTCCAGCAGACAATTCCGGAACTGATGATCTAAATAAGTTAGTTTATTTATTTATGGAAAAGGTAGAGCAATATTATAAGTGGTTATAGATACATTGCTAATGTATTATATAATATCATATTTTGATATACTATAAGTTTACTCATACTTTCCACACAACATAAATGGTATGAGCTTAAATTTTTTTAAGAGGCCTATTATAAAAGAACGCGCAGATTAAGGTTTTAAATGGTTAAAATAGTATACCTTTCGTTGGTTGCAATAAAGAGCATTTACTTGATAATATTGTTATATTGTTATCTACAGTAACAATAAAGCGGCTTCTAACTTAGTCACAGTTATTTACCAGAAGCACGTTTAAGGCAAAAACTCACGCGGACCTGATTTGGGAACTCTTTATAGATTCTGCTTAATATTAACTATCAAAATATTAATTTTACGTGACACAATATCCTTCACTTCAACAAAAATTAAATATATTTCGTTTAATGGCTCCTAAGAAAAGAAAGAAATTGTTAATCTAATTAACTTTTCTAACGAAAAGCCGTCGAAACAAGTCAGATTATGTACGAAGTTCTCAATCGCTTAAACGTAATTTTTATGCCAAAATATTTTTTAACCCTTGCTTAAACTGTTGTGTTATTTATATGTTTATAAAGCGATATATTTCTTATGAATGAAATAGAACTAGAATTTATATTATTTCGTCGGCGATGCCGAAAAGTTTGTTTGTTTAGTTCCGCGCGCCGCGATTTTGTGATTGGCCTCTTAACAGTTCAATTCAATCACAAAACAAAAAGATTTAAGTAATTTATAGGCATGATTAGAACTAGTTCGATATACAATATCACAATGTCATATATTTAAGCACATTACACCTTAATACACAAATGAAACATCTTAACTCACACCGTTGCCTGGCGGACAGAGGCGTGAGCGTACAAGGAGAACGCACGGCATGGAGCCTGTGACGTCACGCGTATTCTCGGCACACGGCTTTAACCGCCCGCACGGGTCTAGGTTTAAAACTCAATATCTCGGTGACTAATGGGCCGATTTCGATAATTCAAAAACATATACCATTAGTATGTCATAGAGAATAATGTGAATACTAATTTGAACAAGTTTGTAATAGTTGTACTGATCCTCATTCAGTAGCAAATGTACTTTTCTCAAACGTGCTCGGAAATGTAGGCATTATTGTAGTAAAAGAAGACACGAAGTTTGTAATTCTTGGCTAATGCATTGCTTTACGCCATAGGCCAAGAAAGTAAGTATGAAAATTAATTTCTGGCCGCTGCTCAAATGTTTTTAATTCAACTACAACTTGAATTATGTAACTTGTCATACAGCCAATTGCTACGACATTATAAAAAATACACTCTTCTATATATTAATATGGCAACAAAAATGTTGGTATGAAGTCACACAAAAATATGCATTATTTTCGTTGCGAGAGAATAAAACCATAATCTACAGTACTTATTACATTTTTTGCGTAAAATGACTGAGCTGTATGGGCTTTGTTTCCTTTGCACTAATTGAAAATTAAAAAGTATAAGTATTACTAAATGCTAGGCTACTATAATTAATTAATTAATTGTTTTATTAGTTCTTTTATTCATATTATACTCATTTGTTTCCAGTATTACGTCTTCTATTATTTCCTCACAATTATTGAGTAAAGCACTATACAGGGTGTAACTGAACACCCCAATAACATTTAAGGGTATGTATCCATCAGAAGTAGAGATTCTGTAGGAAAAATATTAGCGCTAACAAACCTTCTTTTTTTCCATACCAACTAAATAAATTATTTTTTGGTATTAAGTGCCGACAACCCTACGTAAGCGTACGAGGAATATTACGCTCACGTCATTAAAACTAAATTAATTATTTTTTGGTATTAAGTGCCGACAGCCCTACGTATACGTAGCAGAAATACTACGCTGACGTCTGTCACGTGGCATTTTGTGTTTAAATTTATTTTGTGTTAAGAGCTGATTATGGTTGTCACTTGAAAGTTTTTGCTTTCAGTTTAAAATCAAATAACTCTGAAAGTATTGGGGTTCCAGGTCTCAGACAAGCACCGAAGGTCCATTTAGTATCTAACTTATATGCCCCTTAAATGTTATTGGGGTGTTCAGTTACACCCGGTATATATTATATATACCTCGGCGGAAATGAGATTGCCGGACCCGTATTTATTGTTAAAACATACCTGCGCTTGTGTCGATCTCTCCCCACGCCGCCATGTCCCAGTGGTCGGGATCGTAGTCGGACGCCGACTCGCTGTGCTCGAGGGACGTCATCGACGTCACCGACGACGTGGTCGTCGACATACTGCTCGATGACGGTTGTTCTATGGGCAATAGTATATTACAGTCAATAGTTGTTTGAAAAGATATAAATATACATGATGTATTACTAGCTATTGTTTGAGCCTATTAAGATGTCTTTTCTTATTATTTGTTGTGTGGGGCTGCGCTTGCTGATGATTTTGGTCTATCGGTATATCTGAACTCGTCGCGAGCGTCGCCACTTGGAAAGCTAGTACTTATAAGAATTAAGAACACCGCGTCCCAGCCGCAACAGTTGCTGTATGATTTCAATCGCATGCACCTGCGCCCGCGCCCGCGCCGCTCCAGTTAATTCGTTTCCGCATCGCCCTTGAAAATATTTTGGGATTGTGAAGAAGTCGTCTTGTGTTGGTACCGCATTGGATTGCTGAGAAGCCGGAACATTGGTAAGTGTGGTCGTGCCTGCATGTGGTAGGAAAAGACGTAATTTAATCATTACCCCCGCTGTCAGTCGAAGGCATCGAGATATCAAAGAACCAGTTAAAACAAAATAAAATATACAGTCCACTATATCAATCATTTTGGTCCTTCTTCGAGACGGATATTTCGTTAACTTTGACCTAAATAACCCATAAAATCACGAAACTATTTTTTGTAAGTTCAAATTCCTGAGCGTCGGACACGCGTCCTTACGCAATCAATCGCGTACTTATTTCTTAAGAATACGTGTTATTTCCGCTTAAATAATTTATTATAAGTTAAATTGGAGTGTCATATTGCTATTTCATACACCGCCGCATCGCATTTATTGAATAATTAAGTTTTTTCGCACCGCGCAACCTAACGCAAATTTTTAATACTATAGCCGTGTAATTACGTTGTTTGTTACTAACCCGCGCCACAAGTGGTAATTGCTATCTCACTCACATCTACCGCATTCCGCTATCTCGCACTTTACTTTGTCTTATTCTCGCACTACTTTATCTTTGATCGCATTATTATTCGTATTTCATCAAAATGATTGATATAGTGGACTGTATATTTTATTTTGTTTTAACTGGTTCTTTGATATCTCGATGCCTTCGACTGACAGCGAGGGTAATGATTAAATTACGTCTTTTCCTACCACATGCAGGCACGACCACACTTACCAATGTTCCGGCTTCTCAGCAATCCAATGCGGTACCAACACAAGACGACTTCTTCACAATCCCAAAATATAAGGGCGATGCGGAAACGAATTAACTGGAGGGGCGCGGGCGCGGGCGCGGGTGCATGCGATTGAAGTCATACAGCAACTGTTGCGGCTGGGACGCGGTGTTCTTAATTCTTATAAGTACTAGCTTTCCAAGTGGCGACGCTCGCGACGAGTTCAGATATACCGATAGACCAAAATCATCAGCAAGCGCAGCCCCATACAACAAATAATAAGAAAAGACATCTTAATAGGCTCAAACATCCCGGCCGCCTAGAAGAATGAAGATCTCTTCATTCTTCTATAGAATAAAGAGAACGCGAAAATTATAACACTAAATAACCCATACAAAAAAATACTTAACCTAATAAAATTTCCTTAGTACCTTTGAACAGCGTAACTAAGGAAATAAAAATATAGTGTTAGCCAAAGTTACTGAAGTGGCAAAGGGCAAACTTTTACCACAGGTCTCTTAAAGATACCTGACTTAGTGCGTACGGAAACAACACGTATAGTATTGTCACTACCCGGGTGAACATCTTCAATCACACCTAATGGCCATTTAAGAGGCGGAGTGTTCTTGCAATTCAATAACACGATAGTACCTTTGATCACAGGATTACAATTCGTATTCCATTTATAGCGGTTTTGTAAAGTATTTAAATATTCCGTCTTCCAACGTTTCCAAAACGAATCTAAAATTTTAGCAATAAGAAATTTGCGTTTTAATAAACCAATAGGTGTAGCGTCAAGTTCAGGATCAGGCAATGAATTTAACGGACCCAAAGTAAGGAAATGAGCGGGCGTAAGCGCGGTTGGTTCACTAGGATCAGAACTCAAGCTGATCAATGGGCGTGAATTCAGCACAGCCTCTATTTGGTTTAAAACGGTGAGAAGTTCCTCGTACGTGAGGAGTTGATCGCCAATAGTGCGAGTTAAGGATGGCAGACCCATCCAACTCAGCTTCGTCAGCACTTCACGCCAGCAACATCAAGCCTAAATATTAAGATGCAACGTAGACATTAATTTAGTATATAATCAATTGTATTTGACTTGTAAAATCATTATTGTATTAGAAGTCTTGACTGTAACTCTGTTCAAATAAATGTATTTTTTTATTAAAAGTCGGTTGTAGTAACTTAACTGGCGCAGCCGGTAGGATTCCAATAGTGGGATCCCTGCTTTTTCGATAAAAATTTCGGTCTCGCGGAGTATCTCGCGTCCGTCTCTACGGTTTAATTGGAATCACCAACAAACAAATTAGTTGAGGAAAACAACAAGACTATTGAGTGGAGTAAGTTAGAAGGCCAGCAATACATATTCCATAACATGGGAGTAGTTACGGGATTGTGAGTAGATCTTTTTCACTTCCTACAACTTTCCTTTATGTGTCCTTGTAATAAATATATGTGTCACGATTAAGTAAGGATCGAATTGCAGTTTAAAAGGTTTACTTTGTGTTTAAGTGTCAAATTTTTTTTTATTTTTATTACAGTAGAGTATTTTTTTATTACGTCATATTTAAAATTAATTACTAATCAAAATGGAGCAAATCAATAGAGTCCCTCAGGAACTAGTTAATATAATACCCGTCTTTGATGGAGATTCTAGATTATTACCACTTTTTATAACAAAAAGTGAGTATATTTTACGCTCATTCCAAGGGGAACAACACCAAAATGAGTATCTATTTCATGTAATAACAAGTAGATTATCGGGTGATGCAGCTACATTAGTAGGAGAAAGGGATACTATACAAAATTGGGAGGAATTAAAACAGTTATTAGGGCACCACTTTGGTGATCCCCGCACGGAAGAATGTATAGCTATGGAACTAGAATCTTCCAAAATACAAAGAGGCGAAAGTTACGCAGAATTTTGTCACCGATTACAAAGTACTAGAAGTGTTTTATTTTCAGAAATTAATGAATATATTCTAGATATTAACTTACGTCAAGCTAAACAGCATATTTATGATCATTCCGCCTTAAATGTTTTCCTATACAATTTACCTGCGTATTTAGTTCGATTAGTACGTATACGAAACGTTACAACTTTAGAAGATGCATTGAAAATAGTGCTAGAAGAACAGAATTTTCAAACTGTTTACGATTTCAAAAACAACCAACGCAATAATATTTCTAATTTCAACCGGTATCATTCGAATAATTAGAATAGATTTAACATGCAAAGCTCTAATAATTTAAGGCCTTTCAATAATAACCAAAGGATGCTAAATACGAGTACACATGTACCGGATAGCATGCCGAACAGTTCCTTTAGTTCACCAAATAATTCATTTCAGTTAAGAAATCAAAGGCCGTTTAATAACGCTAATTATAATAATAATCATCAATGGCAAAACGTAAGTAGGTCAATACCGCCAGCGATTAACCAGCAGTTCGTAAACAACCGGTACATGCAGACTCAGCGTAACGTGCCTTCAGCGGCGTCAGGTTCAAATACTGATGTCACAATGCGCACCGCGAGCTCTAGACGCGTTAATTACATTGATAATTACGAACCACAGTCAAGTATGAACAACAGTATGCCAAATATTGATACGCAAAATTCTTTCTCAAATGAGGCAAATTTTTCCATGATGGCCTCCACCACAGAGAAAGAATAAAAATTAACTGTAATAAGAGATTAAATCTTCCTCATATAATTATTCCTGGAATACAAGCAGTTTTCATGATCGACACAGGTAGTGTTAGGTCGTTTATTAGCCCACAACTAGCAAATAATTTTTTTTCACGTTACCAACAGTACGAACCGTTCGAGGTTGTTAGCACTCACGCTTCGAGCTTACATAGTACCACTGCGACCATACCGTTACCTAATGTATTTAATAGTTCAGAATATCACAAGTTTTATGTTTATAACGTTGACGATAGATATGACGGGTTGATAGGAAGTAATTTACTTAAGCAGTTGAATGCAAATATTGATATGGAAAAACAAATTTTATTTTTAAAAAATACGGCAATTCCAATTATTTATTCACTACCAATGAAGGAGATGTACAAATTGCCTCCTCGTAGTGAAGTTAGACTAAAATTACCAGTTAACATTATAGATGGTACAGCAATTTTAGATTTTAAAGAATTTACAGATGGGATTCGAATGCCCGCCGCCTTAGTTACATGTGAGAAAGGTTTTGCGACAACGGTGATACAAAATTGCACCAATGAGCATAAGACATTAGTAGTTACAAGTCCATTTTGTGTAGAGACATATCAGGAAAATAATACAATAAACTTAAGTTTTACGGAAAAAGGAAAAGATATAGACAAGTTACTATCTGATAATTTAAGTAAGTTACGTTTAGATCATATGAATATAGAAGAAAGAAGTACTATTGAGCGGCTTTGTCAAGAATATAAAGATATATTCTATTGTGAAGAAATTCCGCTATCTTTCACGAATCAGGTTAAGCACACAATTAGAACACAAAATGAAGATCCAATTAATATTAAGGCACATAGGTTACCACCAGTACAGACAGCAGAAATAAAACAGTAGGTTTCAAAAATGCTTAGAGACAATATAATCCAAGAATCATACTCTCCTTGGAGTGCTCCAGTACACCTTGGACCCAAGAAATTAGATGCATCAGGTCAGCAAAAGTGGCGAATGGTCATTGACTATCGCCGACTTAATGAAATAACAGTAGATGATAAGTATCCCCTTCCAAACATTAATGACTTCTTTGATATGTTAGGGAACAGTTCATATTTCACCACACTTGACTTGGCAAGTGGCTACCATCAGATCGAAGTTCAGAAGCAAGACAGGGCCAAAACCGCCTTCAGCACACCTTTTGGTCATTATGAATTTAATAGGATGCCGTTTGGGCTGAAAACAGCACCGGCAACTTTTCAACGGGCAATGGACAATGTTCTGAGAGGTCTCCAAGGCTTACATTGCCTAGTATACCTCGATGACGTCATCATTTTCTCAAAAAGCTTGCCCGAGCATGTCCAAAAACTTAGAATTATTTTTGATAGATTTCGTGAAACAAACCTTAAAGTACAGTTAGACAAATCTCATTTTCTTCGAAAAGAAGTATTATATCTGGGCCATACTATCACTAGCGAGGGTCTGAGGCCAAATAATGACATAATAGATGCTATCTTGAAATATCCCATACCAGAAACAACTACACAAATAAAAAGTTTCCTTGGGTTAATAGGTTATTATAGGAAATTTATTAAGGACTTTGCTAAGATCACGAAACCATTTACACATTGCTTAAAAAAAGATAGAAAAATAATTTTAGATAATGAATATAGGAATGCTTTCGAGACATGCAAGAAACTTCTGACTAATGCACCACTATTGCAATTTCCCGATTTTAGCAAACCATTCGTACTAACCACCGACGCATCAAATTTTGCGATAGGAGCTGTTCTGTCTCAAGGAACAATAGGATCGGATAAGCCAATAGCATATGCGAGTTGTACTTTGAGTGACACAGAAGTAAAGTACAGTACGATTGAAAAAGAATTACTTGCTATTGTTTGGGCTACTAAACATTTTAGGCCTTACTTATATGGTAACAAATTCATCATTTATACTGACCATAGGCCATTAGCTTGGTTGTGTTCTTTAAAAGAACCTAATAGTAAACTTACACGTTGGCGTCTTAGGTTAGAAGAGTACAACTTTGAAATTCGCCATAAAAAGGGGCCACAAAATACTAATGCAGATGCCCTATCACGTATTAAAATAAATACGTTAGATGAAGATTTAGATTCTGTTTTTGTAAATGTAGATGATGACGATACACGTATACAAGAGATAGTAGAAGAGTTAGATAGTGAGTTAGTAAATAATAGAAATCCAGAGATAGAAATAATAGAATTATCAGACTCTGAAGAAGAAAAGTCGCCTGAATTAATTGAAATCTCAGACGATGACGTAACAGCAAACTCAGTTTCAAATAGGGAACATGAAGGAATCCCTATTCTTAGTGAAGCAATAGACACTAAGCCAAAACAGATTTTAGTTCACACGTGGTTTAAAAATAAACTTTTAGTCAAAGACATATCGAACGATAAACAGCGTATTTTAGAAGTACATTTACCTATAAATAATGATGAACTTGTAAAAGAACTTTTAAAGGAATACATAGATCCCAAACACAAATATTACATATATTTCGAACATGAGGCATTCAGAAAAACTTTTTCAAGTGTAATTATAAAGTTATTTAAAAAAAATTCCGTTAAATTGATCGAGTGTACGGAACGTTCAGTAAATTTAACAGGATCAGAGTCTGATCAAAAAGAAGTTATACTAAAATATCACGAAGGGAAAACCTGCCACCGTGGTATCAGAGAAACCCTAACTAAGATCAAAAGACATTATTTTTGGCCTAATATGAAAGAAATGGTAACAGCAATCATAAATTCCTGCGAACAATGTCGTAGAATGAAGTACGATAGGAAACCTATTAAGCCTCAAATTCAACTGACGCAAAGTCAGACTGCTCCATTTCAAGAGACTTTCATAGATCTTCTTTTTATCGATGGCAAGTATTATCTGACGATAGTAGATGCTTTCAGCAAACTAGGGCAGGCTTTACCTATTCCAAACAGGAGCACCCCCGAAGTAGTGAAAGCATTACTCAAATATTTTAGTATATACGGTTTACCAAAGAAAATAAGTAGCGATTCAGGCACCGAGTTCAACAATGAATTAATAAAAGAATTACTAGGACTATACAAAATCGAAATGCACGTAGGAACACCAAATAATCCTAACTCTATGGCAATAGTTGAAAGGTTTCATTCTACTATTAACGAAATTTATCGCCTTGCTAAATACGAAAAAAACGAGCAAGATGCCACTTCAGTTATGACTTACGCCATAATGGCATATAACAATACCATACACTCTGCTACAAATTTTACGCCATTTGAAATGATACTAGGACAAACAGACGCTGGTAATGTTTTTGATATAGACAGAGATAAAAACCTAGTACAAAAATTATTGTTAGACCATAGAAAGCGTTTGAAAGTTTTATACGAATATATCACTGAAAAAATTCAAACGGATAAAGAAAAAGTTAGGGAAAAGAAAGGTGGCGAATCACCACCTCTAGTAAAGAAAGGAGACGAAATTTTTATGAAAAACACTAGAACAAGGAAACCTAAACATTTACCACGATACGATAAGGCAGTAGTTATTGGAGAAACAAAACGTAATATAGTACCTGTAAAAGTAAATAATAGAGAAACTAAGGTGGCAATGAAAAATGTAAAACGCCCTCCACAGATTCTGCACGATTCTGCTAGTCCTGGCAGCTCCAATGAGCAGCCTGGAACTTCAAAACCTCGGCCAGAATCCGGGAGTAGCTCCGATGAAGATTGGGTCAGCAGCGATGAAGAGTAGCTGTTGGACTGTTTTTAAGACGTTAAACTTAGAATCAGTAGAATTACAAGTTAGGAATAATATAGCAGATTTTTTAAAGTAAAGGAAATAATTAAGGAAAATAAGTTAGATAGAGAATTAGGTACGTTAATTAATCAGACAGAAAACTTTTCTTTAGTTATAGTTGATAGAATAAAACAAATATTACCTTATAGTGTTAGAACAAAACGAGCTATATTTTCACCAATTGGGTCTCTTATTAAGGCTATTTCAGGAAACTTAGATGAAGAAGATGCCTTAAAATATAATAAACAACTTAAAATTTTGGAAAATAGAGAACATAATACTGAGCATAAATTATCATATATAGAAAAAGCTTTCGATAAATTCGTTAATGTATCGGAAAACATGAATTTTAACGTAAATAATTTGAATTTAAAGACTAAAGAAATTGAAACACTTCTACGTGATGACGTAACAATTAAAGACATAATTCACTTAATGAATAGTATGCATCAAATTCTATTTAACTTTCGCAACATCTTTGAAAATATTCAAGAAATTGAAACAGCCATAGCATTTAGTAAACTACAAGTCTTACACCAGTCCATAGTAAACAGTACGGAGCTATACAGCATTTTGAAAATAATTGAAAAACACGCGATCACTGTTTATCCAGTTAGCTTAGAAAATTTATTAAAGATAGAACGTAGTATAGTGCTAAAATCATACATGGATAAGAGTAGGTTAGTTTTTGTATTAGAAATTCCCTTAATAACCACAGAGACATATAATTATTACAAAATTATCCCTATCCCTATAATCAAATCCCAAGATATTCTCACTATAATTCCCAGATACCCTTACCTCTTAGTGAATAGATCGAAATACATGCCAGTAGTGAATCCATGCGAAGAGTTAGAAGATAACAAATTCCTGTGCTCCGATGATAACATGCCGCAGTACAAAAATGAAACCTGCATTGAACAAATCATGTTAATGAAAAGTAACTACAGCGAATGCCGTCAATACAGCATACAAATCGAGGAACTGAAGATCCAGAAGATACATGGTGATAAATGGATGCTTTTCTCTAAGAAATAATAACAGAACACGGCAAAGATGAAACCCACAAGTACAGTATCAAGGGAACATACTCCTTTACACCTAGTAAAGATTGCGACATACAAGTGGCAAAAGTCTATATAAGTAAGGCCACAAATGCATCTGACGTTAGTCTACAATCTACAATAGTGCAAGTACCACAACTCCAACAGAAGCTCAGAAGAGAAGCGAAACAACTGGACTTAAGAAACGTGGACTTTACAGACGTCAAGGACTTACTGAGAAGTGCAAAAACTAGTGAAAGTGACTTAACAGAAAACTTTATAGTAACAGATAAAGCAAGTTTGTGGACAATTTTATTATACATTTTTATTATCGCCATATTCGTGACATTCCTCGTGTTCAAGATGAAGAACAGCCGCTGCAAACGAAATTCTCAGAAACCGCCTGCAGCACCTTCGGATAATTTCTCTCTTGGGGAGGGAGGAGTTAAGGATGGCAGACCCATCCAACTCAGCTTCGTCAGCACTTCACGCCAGCAACATCAAGCCTAAATATTAAGATGCAACGTAGACATTAATTTAGTATATAATCAATTGTATTTCACTTGTAAAATCATTATTGTATTAGAAGTCTTGACTGTAACTCTGTTCAAATAAATGTATTTTTTTATTAAAAGTCGGTTGTAGTAACTTAACTTGCGTCTTAAATGATGTTTAACCGAGCGTAGATTAGATTCCCATGAGCCACCGAAATGCGGTGCTGATGGAGGATTAAAGCGGAATTCAACACCGAGGGTAATAGTCTCATTTGAGAAGTCATTATTAAAAGATTTTGAGCGAATAAATTGTTGAACTTCATCATAATATCTCTTGGCTCCAATGAAATTGGCACCTTGGTCCGAATATAAAACGTGACATGTACCGCGGCGGGAGACAAAACGTTTAAAAGCGTTTATGAAAGCCTCTGTACTTAAATCGACGGCCAACTCTAAATGAACGGCGCGCGTAGCCATACATACAAATAGGCATAAATAACCCTTTTGCGGGTGAGCACCACGATGGCGTTTTAATAAATATGGTATGGGACAAGCATAATCAACGCCAGAGTGCAAAAACGGTTTTACTTCCGTAACGCGGAACTTAGGCAAATC
Source organism: Schoenobius gigantellus (assembly GCA_963935595.1). Classification (NCBI taxonomy): domain Eukaryota; kingdom Metazoa; phylum Arthropoda; class Insecta; order Lepidoptera; family Crambidae; genus Schoenobius; species Schoenobius gigantellus. Next base: position 18,965,977 of record OZ012557.1, on the reverse strand, counting down.
AGCCATACGTGGATAGTTAGAACGCGGTCTAGTTCTAAAACACGAATTACAAAGTCGAAATCGCTTACGAATTATTTTACGCGCGGACACGATCCAATATTTTTGTCGCAACAGGGACATCAATAAATTGGGACCGGCATGACAATAATTTTTATGATAAGCGTCAATAATAAGATTGACTACATGATCATTGGTCGGAAGTAAAATTGGGTGTTTAGCGTCAAGATCAAGCTGGGCTTGGGCTAATCTACCACCTACTCGAATGAGTTTGTTCTCATCAACATATGGACAAAGTGAGCGAATACCTTTAGAAGGCAAGTTACCCTTTATTAAATCTAAGCACTCGTCTTTAAAATGAACACATTGAACGGAATAAATAATAAAGCGTTCAGCAATTTTAAGATGAGAACTTTCGATGCGATGACTGCGAGGAATTTTTCTAAGAAAACGTAAAATGTATACGACTATTCTAAGGACCTTAGCCCACGAGGAATATCGCGAAGTGAGACTATACAAAAGCGGAGGCTCGGGGTTAGTTTTCATTTCCGGCAAATTTTCATTATCATTTAATTGTAAACGATTTAAAGGCCATTGCTCGCGAGATTGTAACGCCCACGGCGGACCATGAAGCCACAAATTATTTGTAATTAACTGGAGCGGCGCGGGCGCGGGACGGGTGCATGCGATTGAAGTCATACAGCAACTGTTGCGGCTGGGACGCGGTGTTCTTAATTCTTATAAGTACTAGCTTTCCAAGTGGCGACGCTCGCGACGAGTTCAGATATACCGATAGACCAAAATCATCAGCAAGCGCAGCCCCACACAACAAATAATAAGAAAAGACATCTTAATAGGCTCAAACAGCTATTACATATCAGTTAGTCGCACGCAACATAGAGCCTAAACAGTCCTGCGAGCATAGAACTCTCGATAAACAAAATTTGACAGCTACTATCGTCATACTCGACAAAAATCGATAAATTTGACAGACATTCCTAAGGAGTGAAAAGGACAGATGCCTTTGTCGATCGATAAGTCCATGCTCGCAGGGCAGGAGCGACATAGTGTTTTGAAAAAAAAAATATACACACTGGAAAAGTAGCGGATTATACTATTCCAGTGCATATTTTTGTGATTTTTTCAAGACACTAGTCGCAGCTGTTTCGGCTCTATATTGCGACTAACTGATATGTAATATCTTGTAATACAACACGTATATCTCGTATGTAGTTAGTATAATGGAATACTAACTTTGGCATACAAAACAAATTAATTTAAAAAAATATTGTTAAAAACAAGCTTTTATTTATTGCATTGACGCGCGATATACATACATATGCAATTATGCATGCAAAATTTCAGCTCAATCGGAAACCGGGAAGTGGAGTTTGATACAAAATCTATTAATGTCTAACGCCGCTAACAATGCCGCATATAAATTAACGCATTACGCTGTTGGCTACATCTGCGTAGTGTCAAAATTATCCCGTATAATAAGACGCAAGGACGCAGGTGGAGCCGTAGCATAAGACTGTATAGCACAGTGACTGCGTGACGTGCGCGTGCACGTAGACGCAGTGCGTACCGACACGCAGTGCGCAACGGTGACTGCGTAACCGATGCGTGCAGTGATGACATTGTATTTAATGGTTACTCCCATTAGACGTCACACCGGACAAGTTCGAACACGTTGCGTGCGCAGCGCGTGCAGCGTCGAGCCGGTGTGTCGGGGTGACGCGTGTGTATACGTATACGAGCTACAAACACATTCGGTGTGAATCGGCCTTTATGTAACACTGTGCAATGAATTTCATTATACATAGATATGTATCTCATATGTCTACACTTCAATCGAAAAAAGTGCTTTGGACCTGGACACATCGATAGCATATATATACAGAGTTACTTTTGAAGCAGGAGCCAAATTTTGTGTGCTTGTTCAGACAAGCAAACTTTTACTGTAAGACATATTTGAAAGTCACGAAAAAAATCAGCTCTTCCATACATTAAGATTCAGTGGATGTTGAACATTTGTATGACACAGCTGATTGTTCAAAGGTATTGTATTGCTTTAAATATCTCATTAAATTAGATTATGAACAATTTTTTTTTGTGTTTTTGTTTGACGTTAATAAGTGCATATAGAAAGGTCACTGAATAAAGATTTTTGCGTTTGAATTTTGTGTGAATAGATGTTCTCACCTAAAGAGCCCGGCTTGGAGAGCGTCGATTTGGTCGACACGCGCGCGGTGTCGGAGTGCGAGCGGTAGAACTTGGCGGTGACCGCGGTGACGGCCCAGCCGGCCCACGTGGCCGCGGCGTTGCTCAGCGATGGCGTCGCCGTGTGCACGTCCGCTTCTGCCAACACAGACAACGTAACACGTAACGTGACGGCCCCCTAAGGTACAAGTCATATAGGATCTGGCGCGGGCGCAGACACGGCACGGGCGTTTTCCATTTCATTAACATTTCGTTCTAAATGGAGTCAGGAATACATACGAAATTTGAACACACCGAACCGAGCGGTCTCGTCATACGGTCGTCCGCGCCATACCTTTCGGTGTAGTCAAATTTCATCTTTATATATGTTTTAAGTTTAGAACGAAATTTGAAAACGCCCGTACCACTTCGGCGCCCGCGCCAGATCCTATGTGGCTTGCGCCTAAGACATGCTTATTTTTCCGCAGTTGCTCCGCAGAAAAAATGTATAGTAATGCTATTAGCTTGTCACAACCTTACGCAATTTTTTCAGCAATTTTTTTTTGCGGAACCTCTGCGGGAAAATAAGCGTGTGGTGTGGCTTATGTCTTAAGGGGTCTGTTCCCTCTCGAAACTGACAATATGAATGGTAACGCCATTTTTTTTACACGTGACAGGGAGGCTCTTGGCTTTCATCTCGCTAGCTTTCTTTTCAATTAGTAATGGATGTGATACGAAATTAGGACTTGGAACCTAAATGGTCATGGATCGTAAGGTTCTCAAGACCTTTCTCCCACATACAATCAGGTTGTGGAACGAGCTCCTTTCTGAGGTTTTCCATCAGGATTACAGCAAGGGGGGAACTCCATGATGCAAAAAAGGTGTGAAGATTTTTGTAGGGTTGGCATTGGCGCGAGTAAAACCAGCAGTACCAGGATATCGCAGACGTCCATGGACTGCGGTGACCACTTACAATCAGGTGACTTGCATGCTTCTTTGCCACCTATGTGCTATACAAATCCTTGGTAGATTGTAGAGAAACAATTTTATTTCATACAACTAAGTAGGTTCGGTTGGTTTGGTGACCAAACGTGTGTGCCGAGCAAGCAAAGGCTTATTGACAGTCTAAGAATCAGAACAGCCAGCCAGAAAAGCCAATTTAAATGCTATAATTCTAAATAAATTTAAAAAATAAAACAATTATCCTGAGTTATTTGGATTTTTACAATCGTCTGGAGATCATGATTATCCTTAAGATATCAAAATCTGTATGTATGTGTATTTGAAAATGACAGTTCTAAGTTGCCGACCATAGCTAGGGAATAGGCTGGTGCTAAGACTGGTTATTGACGATAAAGTTAAATATGGTACGAGCTCCATCTAGGCTTCAACCGAGGATCTGACTATCCTACCTCTAATTGTTGGTACACAATAATATTATTAGGCAAACCACTGTTATTATAAACTTAGTCTAGATGGTGGTAACTAGCCAGTTGGGCCTTTGGCACGAATTGGGGAATCGAACCTTCAACAGACCTATTCTGTAACTTCGGTTGCTAACTAGAACTGACATTTTTGAAAGGAACTTATCATCCATTACTGCTATCATGAACGCTGCCGTAACACATAAGATCACTAAACCAGTAATGGATATAAAGTCTTTCAAAAATGACAGTTCTAGTTATCAACCGTAGTTAGCGAATAGGCCTGCAGATCAGAACCAGTGGTGCCAGGTGGTATAACGTGATAACGTCATTCCATCCTAGCACCAACAGTTCAATTGATGATTGTTTTTTTTAATAAGGCTGTGCACTAGTGAGCGAAATGTTTGGTTCGAAAGTGTACAATTGAGTTACATATTATTTACTTTCCAGAAGGTAATATACCAGAATAAGATAGATAGAAAAATCAATGCAAGCTCCTTACCCATTCCTTCTTTTAAACTAGGATCATCAGACACCTTTTCTAACTTTCCTAGGAAACCTTTTATCGTTCTAAATGCGGCATCACGGACCTTGAAAAACAATAATTTATGATTAACGCTTTTTTACCTTTGTCACGCCCTAGACCTGGATTGCGTGCATGAGTCAAAGTTTGTAATTAAAAAAAATACATAAAACTTAAGTTTACATTTTTTGACACATACATAAAGCAAGCATCATAAAGAACTTGTAGAAATGTACATCAATGTTGTATAAAATTACATCCTGGTTGAGTGATTTATCCAGCGTAAACACAGTGGCCGCCACTAGTGTGTCTTAGGTTTTACGTTGATTTTGCGTATGCATATAGTTATTACTTTTCTATTGTGTGAGTACTTCATATTGTTGCACGCATAGGTGTCAATATTTGACAGGATTTGTGATAATGGAATGCTTCAGTCTTATATGCGTTCACTGTATTATTTTTATTGATGACTAGTGGGCCCGCCAGGCGTTGTCCTGCCCAATTACAACGCCACCTACCGGATTCAATTGTACGTATAAACCTCCATTGAAATTTGAATAGCTTCAGGGGAGGTTTATACACACATAGAGAAAATTCATAAGATACGTTCGAGTCGTTATTGAGTTTTAGCGAGACTAACGAACGACGATTTATTTTTATAAAGAAGAAGATGCAGTTACTACAACCATTCATACTATAAAAATTAAAATATAGACTACTTCGATACTCGCACTAGCCACTGTGAAAACATGAAATATAACAAGTAGAGAAAATAAAGCTCACTTGTTTCTCTGGGTCTGCTGTGAGTGGACATAATGCAGGTAAAACTCTATTGGCAACCTCGACTAACAAGAAATATTGTTGTGTGGCAGCCAGCGCTAACACACCGGCTTGCCTTGCTGGAGGAAAGGCGTCTCTGGTGGCCCGAACAAATGCAGATACCAGTACTTTTTGCCTGATCTGTGGGTGAAGATGAGCTGCTATCTTTCCTAGGCACACTGTTGTGTTTGTCCTGTGAAGAAATACTCATTTATAATTGATTATTTGAAGGGAGAAGACAAAATGTCTTTTCTCAAACATGCTCGGAAATGTAGGTATTATTGTAGTAAAAAGAAGACACGAAGTTTGTAATTCTTGGCTTATGCGTTACTTTACCGGCCTAGGCCAGGAAAGTAAGCACAGACTAAGAAGAAATACTACGAAAGTAAGTGTGAAAAATTATTTCTGGCCGCTGCTGATTTAATTTAATTAATCTATAACTTGAATTATGTAACTTGTCATACAGCCAATTGCTACCACTTTATAAAAAATACACTCTTCAAGCAGATTTGACAACAATTTTATTAAAATGTTGATAAAATCACACGAAAATATGCTTAACTTTCGTTGCGATAGAAAAAAGCCATAGTCTACATTATTACATTTTTTGCGTAAAATAAGACTGGTCTGTATGCTGTATACAAAGTGTCTCATATCTCCCCAAATATAAAAATTATAATATTTAATTTTATTTCAACTATCAAAAGTGCCAACATAATACTGTTCTAAAATTGAATTTTCATAAATTTTACAATTAAATTTGATCATATGATGTTATTATGGTTGACACTTTCTTTTCGGTTAAATAACTATTACAACTTTAGTTTAACATCAATAAATTGCTTTATTCGTTCTTTTATTCATATATACTCATTTGTTTCGTATTACGTCTTACGTCTTTCATTATTTCCTCACATTTATTGAGAAAAGCACTATACATACCTCGGCGGAAATGGGATTGCCGGTAATTATTGTCAAGCTTACTCGTAAAGCTCAAGCTTACTTGAAAGCTTACTCGTCCAGCAATCCCTAACTTCCTGGCCTCTGCAGTAATGTACTTTTATATGACATGCATGTATGAATATGGGTGTTTTATAAAGTTTAAAAAGTATACATTGAATAAATACCTTATTCCGCCTTGGTCATCTTTAGATTGTAATCTTGCAAAGTGTTTCAATACTTCTACATTTAAATTATTGTAGTTGAGCTTCGGAGCAAGATGAATAATGGCTTTGACAGTTTGTTCTCTTATAATAGCATTAGTGTCTAAAAATCCGTGAATCACTTGCGGAAATATTTGGTCATTCACCTAAAAATACATGGAATATAACATGCAGATGATTATTATTCATCAAACAGTAATAGTCTGCTTTACCATATTTGCTTACCGTAGAGTTTTGCAAATGCATTATAAATTGATCTAATTGTTGCAACAAACGTGATCGAGTTGTGCGATCATTAGACGCAAATAATTTAACTACACATGGCACAATTTGTTTCTGATATTCAGTATCTTCTAGTAGTTTCCCTAACTGGAAAGGTAATAGTTAATTAGTAGCAAAGAATTAATAAAGCTAGATAATTTAATAAAACTTGTTATTCGGGGAAATTGAAAAGGAGAATTTCAAGAAAACAATCTACAAAATAATTAAGACTTATAAGCTGGTATTTGAATTTGAGAGAATGTTGGATGTTTTCGCAGAAACATACTTTGAACATTGGTGCTAAAACAGCTGATCCTGCATCTCCATAATGGAAGGCAGTGAGCAATTGTGGTAAAATCTTATGTACACAAACAGCCTCTGGAAAATTATCTAAGTAACAAGTGAGAGAAGAGAAGAATTTCCCTTTCTCTGCTTTGTCTTTAATCTGAATTTCTTCTAGAAACAACATACAATCTATCAGATCATTTTTGAAGTAGCCACCGAGCTTTCGACATCTGGAATTTTTTAAAATAAAATTAGTATTATTCCGATAAAGAAAAATAGTAAAAATCAAAACAAATAAAATCAATACCTAGCTATAATATCTGCTGGGTTTGGTCTGGAAGCAGGGTTGGCACTGACTAATTCACAGTACAATGTGCATAGTTGCTTTGGAATATAGTCTACAGTCTTGAGAGATGGTTGATTTTTTAATGGTCCATTAAAAGCTTCCCATATTAGACAGCCTAACCCCCACATATCTGTTGAACTTTAAGTTAGGTGTATTTAATTTATTCCGTTGAATAAGAAACATTTAATACTATGATAAAATAAGGCAAAATTATGTGTAAAAACCATTGACCTACTAACAAATAAATGTTGTGTCCGCTCGCAAAAGGGTCTGAAGAAAATGTAAACCAAAATGCAAATTTAATGAAAAGAATGTGACAGCTTGCCGCTTAGGATTGTCCTAAGTTAAGACAATATTAGTGAAATTGCCCATGAGCCGTCATTACTATGGTCTGTGGTGGTGGTGTCCTTGAACTACTTCCTTTAAGAATCAAGTTCGAAATCACTTCCTATCCTTAAATCCTTAGCTTTTCCTCTGAGTATAACCCTAATCGAAGGTTGCCTGGAAGAGATTGCTCAGTAGCAATAATGGGTTCTATTACAAAAAAAAAAGAAATTGCTCACAATTTAGGAAAAAATCTAGCAAGTATCGTACCACTTCGGAATCCTTATAAAATGCGCCAACTTTTGAACTTACTTGCCAACTTCGCGTAGTACGTATTTTTCCAGTAAAGTGAGTCAAAATTGGGTAATGTTTTGATTTTGTATACATGGTTTGGTTAAAAAGTGACATTTTCTTCATAGTTGGAACAGTTGGCTTTAAATTATGGACAACAATTTACAGAAACGTTGAAAAAAATGAAAAAAGTGAATAGTGAGGGCTGGTTTATTTATATTTTTTTTAATTACTATAATTTTTAAAACATAATAGCTTAGATTTCATTAAATGCACGGCGAATCCGTCCAACAACGAGTTTGTTGTCAACGCCCCGCTTGTTTGCGCCTCCCATGTGCTGCACTGTCGCGCACAGACACTACTCTCCCATCAACCAAATGCATATCGCGGGGTTATTATCTAAGAAAAAATCTATCACGATCGCCTTTAATTTGACTGCCATTGCGCCGTGAACACAAGACTCTGCGCCGACTTCCTTTTATAAAGGAGTGATGGATGGTCTGCGTCTGTCAATTTGAAAGCGATGCAGAAGTGCATCGCTTTCAGATTGACCTTTCAATTTGATCGCGTCACCAGAGAGCCAATTCTGCTAATGAGCCGCCGCTAACCCGAAGCTAGACCGTTACGTTCGACCAACCAGGGGCCCATGATCGCTTATTTATAGCAAGGATAAAACAAAAAGGAAGCAGAGGCACCGCTCTTGCTGCGTATAGCGCCATCCTGCTCCAAGCGCGGTTTTAATATTATTTTGGGTGATCGTGGTTAGGGGGCAAAGCGCCACACTATCATGTAATCTTACAATCGTAAGTCAATATATGAGGTCCGATTGACCTATCGCGACGGACGACTTAAGGCAGAAACAAGCTATTGTGTCGTGTTGTGTTGTGACGCGTCGGAAGCGTATCGGTTTCAAACATTTAAGACCGGCCGCATATTGTAAGAAATTTCTGACAGAAAAATACTGACGCTTGCCGGAACTCCGCCGGAAGGCACTCGGTGCATACAATTTTTTCTGATCAGAAATTCGGAGTGCGCACTCTCTATACATTTTGTACTAGACCCCGCACACCTATCAATCAGATGTCCCCATCAGATGTCGAGTCGAGCCCGACGCGAACGCACGTCTGCACTTTGATACGGCAAGACCATGGCGGACATGGAAGATTTTATTACAGAAACGATTTTATTAAAGAATTTTAAAAAAATCCGGGTGGTATCTCATTTTCGCGTCTTTCATATAAAATTGGCTGTCTTGCAATCTTCTGCAATTAAGTGGATGAACCCAGTATCGACGTTCACTTTTATCGACTTTTTTTTTCAACAAGTAGAACAATAACGCTAATAAAAGTAACTGATCGTCGTCCATTTTGTTTCTTGTTCTCTCTTTGTAAACCCAAGACTATTCCAACTATGCTGCCGGCCAGCCGCGAACTAAACTCAGACTCGCCGGAAGGAAGTTTCTGATAGGTGTGCGGTGTGGTGGTCGGCGGGCGTCGGAATTTTTCTGTCAGAAATTTCTTACAATATGTGGCCGGCCTAATATGGCTAGAAACACATTGCCGCCACAACGCAACACATTATTACAATCTGAAACCGATACGCTTCCGACGCGTCATAAAACAACACGACACAATAGTTTGTTTCTGCCTTTAGTTTAGATTCAGCTGTAACTATAAGCAGAATTAAACGACAGCCTGATTGTGATAAATTTGTAAATAGTTGGCCAACAATCCAATTTAAATGTTTGTCTTTTTGTGAAAATGAGTCAATTTATTTTGTAAATATTGTGTCAGTAATCTAGTCTTATTTTGTTACTAGCTTTCCGCTCACGGCTTCGCCCGCGTTTATATTGATATCCCGTGGGAATTTTATTTTTCCCGTAGGAAAAATAATGTTGTAGCCTATTATATAGAAGAATGTTATTTATATTCATGAGCTCGGATAAATAATTTCATAGAAATTGGAGCAGATTTAAATATTTTCCATAAAAACTTTCAACCCTTATTTTGCACACTAAGGGGGTGAATTCCAATAAACCATTAAACACGTATTCAATGAAATGTTTATGATATTATGAGCATGAATCTCAAGTTTTATCAAAATCGTTGCTAATTTAAAGATTTTTCCATACAAATTTGCAACCCCTATTTCATCCCTTAATGGTTACATTTTTTTTAAATCCCTTCTTAGTGTGCGTCCCATACCATCTAATGCCCGTGGCAAATTCTTTGGGAGGGCCCCATCCTCCCAGTAAAATTGATCGAAATCTTTTTGTTATGAATGTACTGAAATCTCAATGATTAGTTTGAATTTATATTTTCTTTAGGTCTTTAGTTGTGTGTCACGGGTACAAAAATTTGTTAAAAATGCTAGGTTATTTCTGAGCTCGCGGCCTCTTGTACCGGGGCGCTCTTGGGCCGGGGGCCCGTGGCATTTTGCCAGCCCTGCCACCCTATAGTTACGCCACTGGTGCGTCCGCATTTTGAAATAAAACAACTGTCCAAAGTTTCTACCATTAGCGGTTACGCTTACGGCTGTGCGTGCGTCTATATTTAGTGAGAACTTCTTCTTTTATATATTACTAGCTTTCCGCTCGCGGCTTCGCCCACCTTATTATTGTTTTCCCGTGGGAATTTATATTTTCCCGTAGGAAAAATAATTTTGTAGCCTATTTAAGCCCGGATAATAAATTTCATAGAAATTGGAGCAGATTTTTAATATTTTCCATAGAAACTTTCAACTCCTATTTTGCACCCTAAGGGGGTGAATTCCAATAAACCATGAAACACGTGTTCAATGAAATATTTTTAAGAGCATGAATCATGAATCAAGTTTGATCAAAATCGTTGCTAATTTAAAGACTTTTCCATACAAACTTGCAACCCCTATTTCATCTCTTTAGGGTTAAAATTTTTCAAAATCCCTTCTTAGTGTGCGTCCACATTTTAAATTAAAACAACTGTCGAAATTTCACGTTTCTACCATTAGCGGTTACGGCTGTGCGTGCGTCTATAGATGGGAATATCTCCTTTTATATACTCGTATATTATGTATAGATATAGATTATTGCTTTTTATTTATGTATTTCAACTGTGTTAGTTTGGTATTTAAGTGGGTGAAGCCCGTGTAACAAACTAAATAAATATTTTTTGGAAAACTATTAAGACTTGGCCTGTTCCGGCTTGACATCGACTTCTAGAATACCTGCAACGTCAGCCAGCACACATGGATTCATTTTCTTGGATTTTTTATGTGACTAGCTGTACCCGCGAACTACGTTTCGCCATATTTTTTCCCGTTTTTGCAACATTTTTCATTGATGCTCACTGCTCCTATTAGTCGTAGCGTGATGGTAAGTATATAGCATAAAGCCTTCCTCGATAAATGGGCTATCCAACACAAAGAGAATTTTTCAATTTGAATCAGTAGTTCCTGAGATTAGCGTGTTCAACCAAACAATCAAACAAATTCTTCAGCTTTATGATATTAGTATATATTCGATGTCCATTTGTTGGTAGGTCAATGATTAAAACTAAATGAAACTAATGACAGCATTATAAAATTACAAAATGAATTGTGAAAAAAATATTGAATTTTTGCGCCTGTGGTGATTTTATAAATCTTTTTGTTTTCTGCACCTTCTAAGTATTGTTAATTTTACATATACGTTTTATATAAATGGTATTAAATTATTATTATGCCATGGTACATGGGATAGAAATAATTCTGTAAGTATAAAATATAATATTTCATGTGTGACTTACAATAATATTACTTACCATTTAGTAATTGCCTTTAATTTAGTGGAATCTTTTTTTTCTGGAGGATCATACATTTCAAGAGCTGGCAATATTTTAAGTGGTATTGGGTTAGAATTTTCCTGTCCTTGGGAAGTCAAAAACTCAAAACCTCCAAGTTTCCATTCTCCAGCCAATGTTACAAAAACTGAATAGAGGCAGACGTTATTGTGGCGCATGTTACCATCATTATTTAAGAAAGATAAAGCTCTCTGTAACAAAAAAATATACATCGTACCTACTGCTATATGTTATTTTTGCTTGGGTAATATAATGAGATATTCTATAAAACGTATTGGCTAGTTTACTGTAAAAAAACTCATAGATACTCGAGGGTCTCGTCCGAAAAGTTAAAAATATAAGTACAGACAACATCACATTTCTATATTGGTGCCAAATTTAAGTAACTCAAGAGTATATGACAGAGGGTTAATACGTGCCTATTGTATTTAAAAAGTTAACCTCTAACCCCTAAATGTAAAGGATCCATCCATTATTAGCTCGGTTCATGGCTACTAGACGCAAATACCTGAATAGCTTCGGAAAAAAACATGAAACACGTTAGACGTTCCAATAAAATTTAAGGGTTTCCCTCGATTTTCATGGGATCCTATCATCAGATCCTGACCTTGGTGACAATGGGACCACTTTAGGAGTAGGTAGTCTATTGCATACAAAAAGAATTTTGAAAATCAGTAAAAAATTGGCGGAGTAATCGCTTAAGATACAAACACAAAAAAAAACATACGCATCGAATTGAGAACTTCCTCCTTTTTTTGAAGTCGGTTAAAAGAAAAATCTCGCCAAGCGCGTGTCGGCCGCGGGCTATGGGCCAATCTGTACTACTATTATTATTAAGGCTGTTATGGTTCAATTTTTTCTATGTAATTTCACATGATTCGTTTATTTATCTATATTAACAAACTGTTTACTCAACTTACAACATTGTCTTACTAATTTTCAATGGAATTTGTACGAAATTTTCCTACGCCATTCACATGATTCGTTTATTTATCTATATTAACAAACTGTTTTACTTAATCTTGTTATTAAAACACTAATTTGCCTGACGATGATGTATCGAAACCGGTCGCAATAATTGAAGTATAATAAAGATTCAAGTGGAACTTGTGAAATTAGTGTTTTAATAACAAGATACCATGGAGTTCCATCAAGAAATTACAACACAAAGCTTTAACTATTTGTTTTACTTAACTTACAACATTGTCTTACTAATTTTCAATGGAATTTGTACGAAATTTTCCTACGCCATTCACATGATTCGTTTATTTATCTATATTAAAAACTGTTTTACTTAACTTACAACATTGTCTTACTAATTTTCAATGGAATTTGTACGAAATTTTCCTACGCCAAGTACATTTTATAAGTTAGTTGACTATAACTGTTTAATTTGTAAGCCATACAGTTTATAACACTATAATAGTTTTCTCTTTTAATTTCGTTATACGTTATTTATACCGGTACGGTAGATGGGCCGAAAATATGCTGCGTAGCTTCCCGAATGCAGCCCAGCCCAGAAGTTGGACTTACTGAGGTGGACTAATTACCCCGGGTAAACATATTCGTCAACAACATCCAGCGTAAAACCTCCAACATCCACAGGAGTGGGTACTACCCGGGAATTAAAAAGTCGATTATCATGCTGCTACCGTGAATTTTACTTATCTTTGTCACCGTAAAATTGTAAATACCGTTAGATTATAATCTATCTTGCGAGATTGTAAACTATCGAAAGATTGTGAACCGTAACATACTGCTTACAATTTAACGCATTATTTTTCGGTAGATTATAATCTATCGAAGTGAAACTGTTAAATCACAATCTGTCGCGCGTTAAATTGTCAACTGTCCGAAGGCTGTCGCTGATTAATCAGTCAAGTTGGAAACATATTTACGTGTCGTGGCGTGTCGCGGTGCTTACTGTCGTGACGGTGAGTGTGCACACCTATCTGTTGTGTCGTGGCGTGCTCTAGCGTTATTTCTTTCATTTCTGAACAGAACCTCGCAGTGTTTAAACGTAAATAATGTTTTCTTCTGATTCGGATAGTGATTTTGATGAAGACCTTTAATTTCTCTTAGCAATTAAACTTCTTAAGTACAAAAAAAGATAAGAAGGTACTGGGTTTACCCTATAAACAGAGGGAGACAGAAAAACCAGCTAAGTGCGTGTCGGGCCACGCGCAGTGTAGGGTTCATTAGTTGCAAATACCAACTTTGAGTTCACACTCACACCTCACAACATGTTGCTATTAAATTAGGCATTATTATTATTAGTAAAGCTGCAATGATTTTATATTTCCTTAACTTCACGTGGTTCGTAAATTTATATTCAGTACTAATTTTTTATAAAATTTTAGTTTTTCAAGTACATTTTATAATTTGGTCTTCTATAACTTTTTAGTTTGTATCTACTTAGTACTCAACTCTGATAGTTTTCCTGTAAACTTCGTTATATATACTACTGTTGTAATTTTTTGTCCATATATAACCGTTTGGCAGATAGAGGGGGGGGGGGGGGACGACGACACTTACCTCTAACAAAAATGTGCACTTTAAAACCAAATATTTCCGAAACGGATCCCTCAATCAAAAAATGGTGTTCTGAACCTTACAATATTTTTTTAAGACCTATTCAACAATACCCCAAAAGATGGGTTAGTCGAGAAAAAAGAATTACTCACACTTTACTTATATGGGAGCTACACAAAAAAAAAATATTTATTTTTTTTCCACTTTTTTGGCATGAATAATTACATATCAATACAAAATTACAGCTTTCTAGTACTAATAGTCTCTGAGTAAAACCGCGGACAGTCAGGCAGACATGGCGAAACTATAAGGGTTTCTTGTTTACTACGGAACCCTAAAAAGGTGAATTTCATCGTCTTGTTATGGAATTAGAGAGTGACGAAGAAAAATTTCATCAGTACCTACTTTAGAATGAACAAAGCACAATTTGAGGAAATCCATTCGCTAAATGAAGGAGTTACTTTACACTTTGTGTCATATAAAACTTTTCGTTGACGGACAAGTTCAATAAGCGGTGGTGGGGGTTATGACGCGACACGACATAACAGGCAAATGTGTTTCTATACCGGGCGCGTGGCTCGTAACGCGAACATCTAGAGGACTCCTTTTTATTTTATTTGCTGCGTATTTCTGAAAAATGACTGAAGAGCTTATTGAACTTGTACGTCAACGAAAAGTTTTATATGACACAAAGTGTAAAGTAACTCCTTCATTAAGCGAATGGATTTCCTCAAATTGTGCTTTGTTCATTCTAAAGTAGGTACTGATGAAATTTTTCTTCGTCACTCTCTAATTCCATAACAAGACGATGAAATTCACCTTTTTAGGGTTCCGTAGTAAACAAGAAACCCTTAGGTAGAGTTTCGCCATGTCTGTCTGTCTGTCCGCGGTTTTACTCAGAGACTATTAGTACTAGAAAGCTGTAATTTTGTATGGATATGATGTATATTATTCATGCCAAAAAAGTGGTAGAAAAAAAATTTTTTTTTTTAGGGTAGCTCCCTTACAAGTAAAGTGGGAGTATATACATTTTTTTTCTCGACTAACACATCGTGTGGGCTGTTGTTGAATGGGTCTTTAAAAAATAATGTAAGGTTCAGAACACCATTTTTCGATATAGGGATCCGTTTCTGAAATATTTGGTTTTAAAGTGCACATACAACAGTAGTATTTATAACGAAGTTTAAAGGAGAACTATCAAAGTTGAGTACTAAGTACAAACTAAAAAGTTATAGAAGACCAACTTATAAAATGTACTTGGAAAACTAAATTTCATTGAAAATTAGTACTGAATATAAATTTACGAACCACGTGAAGTTAAGGAAATATAAAATCATTGCAGCTTTACTAATAATAATAATGCCCAATTTAATAGCAACATGTTGTGAGGTGTGAGTGTGAACTCAAAGTTGGCATTTGCAACTACGGAACACTACACTGCGCGTGGCCCGACACGCACTTGGCCGGTTTTTTTGTCTCCCTCTGTTTATAGGTTGAACCCAGTACCTTCTTATGTTTTTTTTGTACTCTAGAAGTTTAATTGCTAAGAGAAATTGAAGGTCTTCATCAAAATCACTATCCAAATCAGAAGAAAACATTATACGTACGTTTAAACACTGCAAGGTTCTGTTCAGAAATGAAAGAAATAACGCTAGAGCACGCCACGACACGACACATAAGTGTGCACACTCACCGTCACGACAGTAAGCACCGCGACACGCCACGACACGTAAATATGTATTCTTCATATTATTTTTATTACTCTTACAATAAGTCAAGATTTTGTTTTGTTATTTTTTTACGTTTACGTTAGACAATTTTATTACGTTTCGATTTTCATTTTTATTTTAGTTAGTTTGTGTTTAATTTGCTTCGGCGAAAAATTTTAAATTATTTTTTCCATCTTCATTTGTGTTTGAAAAGAAAATGTAACATTTCTGATTTTCTTATTTGGTAACAATTTTTTTTACCATATTATGATGTCACATTAACTACTAAATAATAAGTACATACATACTTGCTGTCACTATTCTTGAAGTGCATTTTTTATTTGACTGACACTTGTGTTTGATTCCTAATTCTATGGACACAGAACGATATTCTGTAAGACTGACCAATCAGGGACAGGTTTCGGACAGTTGACAATTTAACGCGCAACAGATTGTAATTTAACAGTTTCACTTCGATAGATTATAATCTATCAAAAAATAATGCGTTAAATTGTAAGCAGTATGTTACGGTTCACCATCTTTCGATAGTTTACAATCTCGCAAGATAGATTATAATCTACGAGGGCGGGTCAAAAAGTTCGCGGAATGAGGGACATGGAGGGGGGGAAAGGTGACTTTTTACTACCTGAGGCGCGTTCAGCGCCTCTGGGTGTAGTTGTCCGGTTGTTTTTTAACTCGCTCAAAGGCGTTGAACGGATTGCAGCAACCAAATCTTTTATCTCCCTCTTTCATATGATTTTTTAATTCTCTCCCTTTCTAGTAGATGACATTATAGAATATGGCCGCCAATATCATCCAATCACGTAAGAGTATTTCAGTCATAAACGTCAGAGCGTTTTACAACCATCAAATTCGATGGTTGTGCGGTTGTAACTCGCGCCAACACTCTAAGGTCTTGAACGGGCGGTTGTTTCACCCGGTTGTCACGCTCAAAGGCATTGAACGGGGTTAGAGCGAAAAGTTGTACTTCGCGCGAAGGCTCTGAACGCGCCTCTGCACTAGTTGTGACACTCATTAGAGTATAAATACTAAGTTTCAAAAAAAAATAGGTCATAATTACCTGAGCTACACATCAATCAACAAGTCAATCCGGAAGAAAATTTGCAACATGGAGAAAATTGAGTTTCGCGCAGTCATCAAGTTCCTTACCAAACTCCCCAGACTATTTTGGAAGAGATGTCTTCTGTGTACGGGGAGTCTTGCCCTGGTAAAACCATGGTTTACAAGTGGCACAACCTGTTTAAGCAAGGCAGGGATTCGATTGAAGATGATCCGAGTCCAGGGCGGCCTGTCGAGGCAACCACGGCAGAAAACGTCGAAAAACTTGAAAAAATCATATTGGAAGATGCCCGTTTAAAGAAGAAACAGCTTGCAGAAATGATTGGAGTATCAGCTACAACCATTTTGAACATCCTACACGACCATCTTGGCATGTCAAAGGTGTGTGCAAGATGGGTGCCGAGAATGCTCACGCCACACCAGAAGCAGCGGCGAGTTGAGTGTTGTCGCGAGTTTTTAGCGCTCTGTGGTGAACAAAAGGATGAAGTTTTGAACCGAATTGTGACTGGAGATGAAGTTTGGGTTCATCATTATGAGCCTGAGTCCAAACAAGACTCCATGCAGTGGCACAAAAAGGGCACACCACCTCCGAAGAAATTCAAAGTGTCTCCGTCGGCTGGAAAACTCATGGCTACTGTTTTCTGAGATTCAGAGGGAATCCGCCTTATTGATTATAAAGAAAAGGGTGTCTCTATCACTGGAGAGTACTACGCTGCACTATTAGAACGTCTGCGAGATGCTGTGAGAGAAAAAAGACGGGGAAAATTGACTAAAGGTGTGCTCCTTTTGCACGACAAGCACCCGTGCACAAGGCGCAAGTTGCGATGGCTGCTGTTCAAAGAGTGGGCTTCGAAATCTTGAAACATCCTCCCTATAGCCCAGATTTAGCCCTAAGTGATTATTATTTGTTCCCAAAAATGAAAAAAGAAGCAACCTGCAACCTGCCTATTCACGTCGCAATCAGTTGCATTGCAACAGATCGCAGCAACAAATTGCTAGTGAAATTGCATCGTGAGTAGGGCCTATATGGGACCCGATACACGATTCACGATGCAATTTCGCATGCAATTTGTTGCTGCGATCTGTTGCAATGCAACAGATTGCGACGTGAATAGGCAGGTTGCAGGTTGCATGCAATTTATCGCAGGTCGCATCGCCCGCGCTAGCGACCCACTGATTGCTGCAACATATTCCGACGTGAATAGCGCGGTTGCATGCAACTTGGCTCAGTCGCACGTGTGCCGCTTAGTCAGCCACACCTCTGTAGTGTAGGTAGCGTTTAGAATTCAAAGTAATGAAAATGATCCGCAGAGAAAAAATTGAGAAATGTTATGGTTCCAATTCCAAATGAAACATAACGTTAATTTGCGATATTTTATTTTGTAGAGAGCTGTAACCATTTTTTTACACACAACTGTTTTTTCTTTCTTCTCCTCGCAGGTGTTTAAATTGTAGAAGCAAGAGCTAATGCAAATGCTACTTTTTAGGGTTCCGTAACCAACGAGTAAAAACGGGACCCTTTTAGTAAGACTCCGCTGTCCGTCTGTCTGTCCGTTCGTCCGCTTGTCTGTCACTAGGCTCATGAACCCAGCTAGACAGTTGAAATTTTCACAGATGATGTATTTATGTCGTCGCAAATATTTAACATACAACAAATGTGATTTTTTTGTTGTTTTTTGCTCGATATTAATAACGGCAACAGGTAGACGCTTGAAATATTCACCGAATATTTAGTTGTATATTCACTTTAAAAATAAATAATAAAATTAAAATAAAATAATTATTTAAGGCTCCCATATACAACAATCTTGACTTTTTGTATAGGTAATTGTACGGAACCCTTCGTGCGCGAGTCCGACTCGCACTTGGCCGGTTTTTGAAATCTAGATAGCGTTGTTGGCATTATTATACGATTCGGTACGTAGGTTTTTTTTTTTTAATTTATTGACCAAAACATATGACAAACTATATTTTGCACAAGTTATACCCTTACACGAAAACCTGAAAGGTTTATCCAGGGCCGTCTTTACCCGGGGGTGCAAGGGGTGCGGTGCACCCGGGCGCAGAGCACCCGGGGGCGCCAGCCGGCCGGCCTAAATTTCTGTAGGTATACGCTATGTCCACCCAAGCGAAGCCACAGGCGCAGGCGCAGGCCTTAGACCATTTAGTACTAAATGGTCTAAGGCGCAGACAGATAGTTTGTTATTTAACATCGAAATATTCGGCACGTGTCATACCTTTTGCAATGTGCAAGTAAATTCCACTCCTATGTACAGTTTACAGTTCAAATAAATTCAACACGTGCACGGCAAGATGTCCAGTTCAAAGTGCGCGGTGCGCCCTTTGACATAGCCGACTGAACTTATTAATCTATTTACTTCTTAGAGCATTCTTTAGTCTACCAGTGCCGGTTTTAGCACTACCAGCGCCCTGGGCGAGATTTTTACAACGCCACCTCAATGTAATTCGAACCCATACGAAAAAAAGACAAAGGATATATTGAAATAACCATTTATTCAAAGAAATAATTATTTACATAAAAAACACTCTTTCTATTCTACCTACTACGTTTTTCTAGCCTTTCTATCGACTAACTCTTTTATTTTTTTTTAGGTTATTTAATCAATATTTGCATAAATTACATTTTCGATTGACAAACTACTCTATTTAACTAAAATGTCAAAGAGATAGAAAATGTATTTCTCTATGGTCGGGGTTTCCCGATAAAACATGCTTTGGATAGCCCTGGACTATACTACACACGAGTTGTATCAGACAGATAACCTGAAGAAAAAATATTGCTAAGCTATGCCGTCCCATATAAAGGGGTGCCGGCGCCCCTTCATATCTGGCGACCTGGGCGGTGGTGGTCGCCCAAACGCGCCCTACCCTAACGCCGCTACTGAGTCTAGCCATTAATGAACTTGCTACTAAGTAAACAGGCTAAATGATCTATGATTTACTTAGTTCATTACTTTTGCGACAGCCGCGGAGATTGCATTGAAAGATCTGTGAAAATTTTTCGATTTAACATGCTAAAATATATGATGCATTATACTTTATTTTTAGTAACAACTATGACAATGACACCAAAAATGTAGCAAGTTCATTAATGGCTAGACTAAAGACTTGCAGATTCATCATTGTTCAGTCAGTTGTTCTGATGTGGTAGGTAGGTACAACATTTTACTAAAGATTAATATTTATCGTTAGCAAAATTTTGCACAAATCTGACGTCATCTTTTCAGAGGCGATCAAAATAATTGATCAGGTTAAAATCAGTTAAAGGGTGAATTCCAATAAATCATGAAACACGTTCTTTCTATTATTGAAAACATTTTGAAACCAATGCAATAAAATTAAAGGGACATAGGAAAATGTTAAAACTAAATAGGTATATGTATATTGATTTAATTATGTACCTGTGTTATAGGCATTCACCTACTTAGAATAAGGTACCTATGACAATAAAAAATAGGTAATTTGTAATATTCAGTATCTAGCAATAGTAACACACATTGGCGTAGGTATGGGGGGGGGGGGGGGAGCATATATAATATTTTTGGCAGACGTTGCAGTTGAGGAGAGACAACTTTGAGAGGCAATCTGACAGAAGGGTTTGCTTGGGCTGGGAAGTGTTTCAGAAGCTTTGACAAGTCTTGCAATGACACTAACGCAGGGGCTTGTGTACAAGCTAAAAGATGATCAGCAAGCCATCTAAATAACTACACTTGAAGTTTCTCTGTAGGATAAATTCTGAAATGAAGTAAAGCATGCCACATCTATTGCAGAACCGACAATTGTTGGAGCAGTGAGTAGTGGAGTGAAGACAGTGTAGTACAACAAATCCGAGTGACAACTTGTGTCGAACAGCTGGGAGCTATGAGAAAAGCCAATGACTGAATTAATAACATGTATTAGACAGAATCTCAGGCAAGAGATGTTGGGATGACAAACTAATATTTCATTAGATGAGATTCAGAAGTGAATGACTACAAAATTATGCGCTCTATAGAAACCACCAACTATGGGAAATGAATTTTGCCCACCAACAAGATCCAAACCACTACAACAAGTGGAAAATCCGCTATCATTGCAATACTGACGCCCATTAATTGCATTAGTTAAGCTAGCACTGACCAGCAGCTCTATGGCGGCACTCCGCATCGCCTCCACAGCGACGGCATGCCATGCCAGTGTTGTGCATGTATGTACATGTTGTAAAGCTGTGTGCATAATATGTAATACCTATTTGTTAGGGATTTAAACAGATATTTACTTACAGTTATTTGAAATATACCCCACGAAAGGAATAAATCCTTTTGTTGTCCTTCCAATTTCATATCATCTATATGAGTTGCTAGGGGTTCAACATATTCTGTAGCTATATACAAAAATTTTTCTGTTTCACAGCTATCTAAATAATGTAGAAGACTAGGATGTCGCATAGTTTTTAATTTCTTCAGGGAGGCTTTCGCAATATCAAAAAGAGTCTCTGAACTTTTCTGTACATCAAACAAAAAGATTGACACTTCATCCTGTGTGCCTCTTTTCTTGCCTTTGTGTAAAGACCAGACAGATCTGTCTTCCAATCCCTGCACTGGATCTCCTATGTCATACGGGAAATCCTTTGTAGGGTCCCGAGAAAAAAACGACCACATTTTTTGCTCAATTGAACAATTTCAAACAATTAATCACCTTTGCATTTCACAGTTATATAGGACTGTTTACATAGGTATTCACAATATCATAATATTTTTCTTTTTGAAATATTTATTAGAAATGTAAGAAAATTTCTAACATACAACAAAAGTAGCTAAAATGTAGAAAAATAAAAGCTAAAATTCAATAGGATGGTAATGACAAACGTAAACGTCAACGTCTTTTGTTGTGTTGACGAACGGACCGCAGCCAAATGTGTTGACATTTGGCTGCGGTCCGAAATAGATAACAGAGCTGCGTTCAGAGGCGCGTTTAGCACCTCTGGGTGTAGTTGTCCGGTTGTTTTTTAACTCGCTCAAAGGCGTTGAACGGATTGCAGCAACCAAATCTTTTATCTCCCTCTTTCACATGATTTTTTATTTCTCTCTCTTTCTAGTAGATGACATTATAGAATATGGCCGCCAATATCATCCAATCACGTAAGAGTATTTCAATCATAAACGTCAGAGCGTTTTACAACCATCAAATTCGATGGTTGTTCGGTTGTAACTCGCGCCGACACTCAAAGGTCTTGAACGGGCCGGTTGTTTCACCCGGTTGTCACGCTCGAAGGCATTGAACGGGGTTGGAGCGAAAAGTTGTCCTTCGCGCGAAGGCTCTGAACGCGCCTCAGAACCTACGCTCGAGTGCACTCCGAGTGCACTCTGACAGCAACCGACCCGTTCAGAGCCTCGGGGTAAAAAACGGTCTGACAGGCGGTTAGCACACTCTGTGCCCGTTCAGAAGCTTCGAGTGATGCAACCAAACAACCAACTCGAGCGTAGGGTGAAAAACACTCTGACAGATTTTATGTCAAAGTCGATGTTAAATATGTCAATGTCGAAGTCAAAAATACGCGAATTATTTATTATTTTATTAAATAACACTTCTTTGAACTCTTAAGCCTAATACAAGGGAAATATAGTGATTGCTATGTGTTGTAATTATTTTTAAGCAGAAAAATAGATATCGACTGTTAATTTCATAGTAAGGATTAGTAATATTTTGTCCTTTGCTTGATCTTGATCGGCAAGATACAAACTAAAAAAAAAGATAGCAACCGACCCGTTCTGAACCTCGGAGCGAGTGTGAAAAACACTCTTGGTTGCATTACCCGGAGCCTCGGAACGCAGCTCTGAGGCGCGTTCAGAGCCTCTGGGTGTAGTTGTCCGGTTGTTTTTTAACTCGCTCAAAGGCGTTGAACGCATTGCAGCAACCAAATCTTTTATCTCCCTCTTTCGCATGAATTTTTATTTCTCTCTTTCTATCAATTACATTTTAGATTATGGCCGCCAATATCATCCAATCACGTAAGAGTATTTCAGTTTCGTCATATTTTGACAGTTCACCGCGATATGTCGCTTTATCATATCGTGTTTTGGTGGACGTGCTACGGGGGCTGAGCGAGTTAAAAAACAACCGGACAACTACACCCAGAGGCTCTGAACGCGCCTCTGTAATGTAACTCGCTCTGACACTCTAAGGTCTTGAACGGGCCGGTCGTTTTACCCGCGCGAGACGCTCGAAGGCATTGAACGGGGTTAGAGCGAAAAGTTGTACTTCGCGCGAAGACTCTGACTGAACGCGCTCGTAGTAGCGCGAGTTGTAGCGGGAGGGTTTGTTGGTTAATGGGGTCAATTCTGTTGGCATTAGTTGGAATAGACTAAACTAAATTTAGTTGTAGTGCTGTCAAATCGTGTTTTTTGTTCTAAAATTTTAACTGAAAACACAATTTGACATCACTAAAACTAAATTTAGTTTAGTTTAATCGAATTAGTGGCAACAGAATTGCCACCATTATTAATCACTCTAACCAGTAATTATTCAGGCCGCATTCCGTTTCGCGATTATAGTGACCATCAGCACTGTGAGCGCGCTAACAGGCAACCCGTTTCGCGACAACAGCGTTCATGTTGGATGTGATGACGTCATTGATTGCGTCACAAAAAACGTTTAGAGTGCTCAGGCCGAATTCGTCAGCACCGTGAGTCCAATGTCATTGTCACGTTGACATTTTGTTTTGGTTCGCTAGTTCGATGGTTAAAAATTACTCTGTATTTGAATTGAAGGGGAAAATAAGCCAAATATTCTAAACATTGAATTAAATATAAGGAAAAAATGACGACATTAGAATTACCAGTTTTTGTTGAAGAAGAAAACAAAGTAGTTCACCTCAAACTGTCTCCAGCCCCCCTATTCTGTAACTTCGGTTGCTAACTAGAACTGTCATTTTTGAAAGCCACTTTATATCTTATGTGTTACGGCAGCGTTCATGATAGGAGTAATGGATGTTAAGTTCATTTCAAAAATGACAGTTCTAGTTAGCAACCGAAGTTACAGAATAGGGGGGCTGAAGACGCTAAAAGAGCGGCAAATGGTAAAAGGTAGGTACAAGGCAAAGAAAAACTGCTAAAGGTTGGATATCACAGAATACAATTGAAATTCAAGATATTATTGAAATAAGCGCGTTCACGATCGGTCCGAAACGATAGCATCCCATTGGCGTCATTAACGCGTCTATTGATTCGGTCCGGGCGTGAGCAGTCTGAGCACTGTGAGTAGTGTAATCTCGAAACAGAGGGCCTATTCGCTAACTACGGTTGGTAACTAGAACTGTCATTTTTGAAAGATATATTATATCCATTACGGGTTTAGTGATCTTATGTGTTACGGCAGCGTTCATGATAGCAGTAATGGATGTTAAGTTCCTTTCAAAAATTACAGTTCTATGGTGCGTTCCGAATTGCGATAATATCGCGAATCTGACCAAATTAAATCGTCACAAAATATAAGGCTCAGATTAATAGATATATATTGGTAGATAGTCTAAGATATAAGGGCTATTGAATCAGGGGGGCTACCGCCTAACTCATAGGGATCACTCGCCATCGCTTTCGTGACAGTAGAACTATAGTGCAAATGTCATCTGTGACATTAAAGCTATTGTTCTAATGTCACGATAATGATAGCGAGTGATCGCTTTGAGTTAGGCGGTACGGCCGCAGTAGGTTATGTTGTGATTTTGGTCAGTTTCGCGATTAATATCGCGTTCCGTAAAACGATAAAAGTGATAATTCACTTTTATCGTTTTACGGAACGCAGGGCTAGTTAGCAACCGAAGTTACAGAATAGGCGAATAGACCTGCAGAACGGGGCCACCACGGGGCCTGCAGGCCTATTCGCTAACTACGGTTGGTAACTAGAACTGTCATTTTTGAAAGATACTTTATATCTATTACTGGTTTAGTGATCTTATGTGTTATGGAAGCGTTCATGATAGCAGTAATGGATATTAAGTTCCTTTCAAAAATGACAGTTCTAGTTGGCAATCGAAGTTACAGAATAGGCCTACTGACCCTTAGACAAAAAAAAACTAATGGACTCGCTGTATCTTAGTTATGGTACGAATAAACTTGCGTCCAGTCCGCCATTACTAAGCACCCGTGTTGTTGTTGTAGAATCTGTCAGTGAGCGTTGTTTGTGAGTGAATTTTACAGTTTTTATTTGTTTTTCTTAGATTTTATAATAAAAACTGTATTAATAAACATTCCTAAGTGTATAAATAAAGTGCCGCAGTGCAGTATTATTGGATGCGGCGTTAAAACAAGAACAAAACCACCAAATGTAACATTACATCGGTATGTACTTAATATTTCATTGAATTAAGCTTATTTTTAATATAACGATAAGTTTTATCAAGACACCTTTTGGAAGTAGACAAAGACTTGTCTAAATAACAATAGTTACGTGAATTGTGGGTGTTATTTTAGTGTCTTTTACTATTGTTGTAAAATCCATATGTAAAACAGTGATGTGACATTTCTTATTCATGTATCGATAATTATCTCATATATATCTAATACTATATTTATTCTTGAAGTTATTAACTATACTTATTTAAGTAGTCATTTGGTGTTTTCAACAGACTTCAAAAAAGGAGGTTATTAAAATACCAATCTGTGGGTACAGAGCACACACATCCTATTTATACAACACAATGATACTTAGGTATACGTCTATTTGTTTGTAGATTACCTACAGTAGAAGAAAGGCGAAATTCTTGGCTTGAAGCTATTGGTGTTGAAAATATTCATACAGCAAGGAAACATATTTTTGTTTGCTCTCTTCATTTTGAAGAATCTTGTTTTAACCGAACAATGAATGTAATGAAACTACGTGAAGATTCTTTGCCATCACGTAGGTTACTGGTGAGTTCTTAATATTAATTTTGTCGTAAATAACAACCAGCATTTCTTTATTGTTTTACTTATTTCCACCGAGGTTGGTCTCTGGTGATATACTAATAAAATTCCTTTTTTATCATGTTATAGCCACCAGCCAGACCTACAGGTACTGGTATATTAGTTGCTATGGATCAAAATGAGGTTATTAGTGCTCCAGCACCAAACAGAGGAATTGTTGACTCATCACTTTATGCTCATAATTCTTTTACACTAAATGCACAGGTAAATATTAAAGAAAAATCTATAGTAGTTAGGCATATTGATTGTATGATTTGTATGTATTATTTGTGTTTTTGTGCTGTATGAACTACAAAATTTTAAAATGGTCTTAAAAATCTGTCCTTTAGTCCCATCTCAAACTTTTGAGCTGATAATAATATAGGGTGGGATTTTATACACGGTGTTTCAAAATAACCAATTAATAATTAATGCGTTATCAAAAACCTATTATTAAAATGTGTTTACACGTAATGTCACTCAACCCAAAATTTTCATGTAAATCATAGTATCATCATCATGTCTATGATTTACATAAAAATGTTGGGTTGAATGACATTACATGTAAACACAATTTAATAATGAGTTTTCGATAAGGAATTCATTATTTATTGGTTATTAGGAAACACCGTGTATAACTTGCAATCTTTTGATGACAGTTGAAAGCAAAAGGAAGAATTTACCCAGTGTTTTGTATGTGACTATGTACTGTTTACTTCATCTTTTTTATGATAAATGAGTAGCTATCTATGTATATTTCACTCTCATTTATCTGTAGATAATTGAATAGCATAATATATTAGTTATCTCCACCAAGGACAGTCTCTGGTGATATACTGACAAAATTCCTTTTTTGTCATGTTATAGCCACCAGCCACACCTACAGCTTCTGCTATGTTAGCTGCTATGGATCAAAATGAGGTTATAAGTGCTCCAGCACCAAACAGAGGAACTGTTGAATCATATTGGATAATAGTGCCTGATCAATATAAGACTATTAAAAAATGCGCCCAAATTCTGCTTACGTTTTTTGCATCGACATTTCTTTGTGAGTCATCTTATTAAATAATGAAATATGCAAAGAATGTATACGGAAACCGGCTTACACATTCTCATCTCGATAATGTAATGTGCAATTACAAGCCAGATCTAGATGAAATTGTTAAAAAATGTACCCAATATCATCATTCTCACTAAGATTTAAATAAACAATTAAACGCAATAGGTTTTTTTCATGAACGCCTAAAAAACAGGTTGTGATTTATTAGGTAGCGGCCCGCGCGACACAGCTAAAATCTGAAAGTGACCCAAGAAATAAAAAGTTTGAGTATGGCTGCTCTAAGGTCTTGAATGGGCCGGCCGGAACGTCATGCTCGAAGGTATTAAACGGGTTTAGAGTGAAAAATTCTGTCCTGCTCTGAACGCGCCTCAGTATTCATGGCCTCACCTCAACCTCATCCACCATCCATTTATTGCGTAAAGGGGGTGGGGTTGACCATGTCTCCTTTTCTTGATAGTTCATTCGTTGATCACAAAAATCTCCTACTTATTGAAGGTTAAAAAACTTTTCAGTGTTTTTGAAGTCGGTTTATATTTTTGTTAAAATATTTTTTACTTTTAACTTTTTAGTGAATGAAATCTTTTTAGTGAAAGAAACCCTAATTTAATACCAGAGGTGAGCTGTTATTAAATTAGTGTTTCCTCGATTTTTATGGGATCCCGTCATCAGATCCTGACTTTGGTGACCTTGGGACTACCCCAGGAGTATACTCTATCAAATACAAAAGAATTTTGAAAATCGGTCCACAATTGGCGGAGTAATGGCGTAACATACACACAAAACACGTTGGACACACCTTAAAATTTAAGGGTTTTCCTCAATTTCCATGGGATCCCATCATCAGATCCTAGCTTTGGTGACCGTGAGACCACCCTTGCAGTATACTCTATCGAATGCAAAAAGAATTTTGGAAATCGGTTTAAAAATGACGGGGTTATGAGGTAACAAACATAAAAAAAAATACAACCGATTGTTAACCTCCTCCTTTTTTGAAGTCGGTTAAAAAGTATTTAGATCTGAATTTGTGAATCGACAAGTGGGTCTTAAAATGATCATGGACAAGACAAAAGTTATGTCGGAATCCCATGTAGTACCCACTCCTGTGAGACTATGTACCAGGGTCGCCTGCTTGGGTACCACCGTCTTACTGTCGCAAAGCAGCAGTACTTACATTGCTGTCTTCAGGTTTGAAGGGTAAGGTATGACAGTGAAATTACTGGGTACCGAGACTTTACATCTGTTGTCACAATTTGCTAACATACAATGTGGTTCTTGTGGGGGTTGCAGTTTTGCTGCGAATCTCCCAGGAGCCAAAGGTATTATAGGTGACTGTTACCACTTACCATCAGGTGGGCAGTTTGCTTGTTTGCCAACTTAGTTGCAATAAAAAAAAGGTTGCGGGCTCTATACTGCAGGAGCAGCACGGGCTGCCAAGACTGGAGTTGAGTCACGGAATATCTCACAATTTCAGTGGCATAATCTCTTTGTCTTAAAGAGCGGCGCGTATTAAATGTGACTGACGTGATAAAATTTTCTTGACGCTCGTCAAGGCCACGTGTGATTGAGTTTTATCACAAATTTCTTGACCTGCCTGTGCACCAACTGCTGTGGTTGTATCAAAAGCTTACTTTGGAAAATGAAACAGCAGTCGGAGAGCTGAAAATTTGTTATAAAACTCAGTCAAACGTGAGAAAATTTTATCACGTCAGTTACACTAAATACGCGTCTCCGTGCTACTCTTTAAGACATAGAGATTATATCACTGAAATTATGAGATAATGCGTGACTCAAGTCCAGTCTTGGCAGCCCGTGCTCCACCTGCTGGAAATTGAGCTGATAAGCAAGCGTATGACAAAATACATAACAAATAATGCACGGAAATTTAAAAACACAGGTCTATCCGTGGACAACTACTTAGATGGATGTAAATTAGAACAAAGGAACACGCTTCGTAAACAGTTACATTTGGCAAGAAAAGACGGTCACCATGCAATAATAAAAAATTTCAAACTTTACGTTAATGGAAAGGAATGTTCTTTTTACGACGACACCTATAATAAAAAACAAGCCATAGCGACAGCTTCATATAAAATACATACAGGAATTGAAGGAAATGTTTCACTCACCACAGACGATACCACCTCTAATAAAGAACAGCCATTTCATTGAAGGTCTATCAGTAGCGTACCAAAATATCCAAAGTATCGGCAATAAAATGGACATAATAGAGCATTTGTTATCAGATATAAATCTGGACATTTTTATACTATCAGAACACTGGAAAAATTACGATTATTGTAGTTCCCTGATAATTCCTGAATATAAAGTGGCTTCAATGTTCTGCAGGAAAAACCATAAAAGAGGAGGTGTCTGCGTTATTACAAAAGAAAATCTAGACTATATAGAACGCGTAGATTTAAATAATTTTTCTAAGGAATTTATTATTGAAATTGCTGCTATAGAATTAACTAAATTAAATGTAATAATAATAGGTTTATATAGAGCAGACAGACACCTAGACATATTTTATGAACAAATGAATAAACTGTTAAATAAATTAAAATGTAAAGACAAAAATAAGTACATAATCATTGGAGGGGCTTTTAATATAAATATCATCGAAAATACAAGATTATCTAGTGAACTCTTAAATTTTATGCGATCATCTAATCTAAAACAATTAATCAAAGATCCTACACGCGTCACGATTGAAACAGCTACATGCATCGACTTAGTTTTTACAAATTTCGCCGGCTTAGTACAAAGATGCTACGTCACAGATTATGGGTGTTCAGATCATAAAGCTACTTACTTAAAATTAAATGTAAGCAAATTACCAATCAAGCAGCAAATATATTTTGAACAAAAACGATTATATACAAAAAAACAAATAGGATTGTTTAAAACCTTACTATCACGTATAAATTGGGATAATATACTAAGCAAAAATAGAAACATACATGACAATTATGCAGAATTTTTAGAAACAGTTAAATTTATTTTAAACATTCACATACCTATAATAAATTTAAAAATTAGAAAAAATCCAAAAAAGAGTTGGTTAACAGTTGGTTTAAAACGGTCATGTCGGCATAAAAGAATCCTAAAAACAATATTAAATGAAACAAAAAATAATACAATCAAAAATTATTATAGACTGTACAGTAAAATCTTAAAGCAAAGCATTAAAACATCTAAACGTTTAGCATATATCAAGAAAATGAAAAAATCCGACAATAAAATAAAAACAATGTGGAATATAATTAATACAAAAACAGGCAAGAAAAAGAACAAAAGTTATCAAAATATGAAACTAATTATAAATAATGAAATTTTAACAAATCCAAAAACAATATCAAATAAATTTAATGAACACTTTGCCTCCGTTGGAGAAAACTTTAATTATAATAATAAAGAACCATTAGATAGTCCTATCGTAACGAACTCACCAATAACTTCAATGTTTTTAAGTCCAGTAAGTGAAAAGGAAATTTTTAATATAATTAATAAAATAAAAAATAAGCACAGTTATGGCATAGATGAAATTCCACCATTCCTAATGAAACAATGCTCACATAAACTTATAACCCCACTTACATTTCTGATAAACCAAAGCTTCCACAATGGTGAATTTCCAGACCAACTTAAAATAGCACTAATAAAGCCCATACATAAAAAAGACGACAGGAACAACCCAAATAATTATAGACCCATTGCACTGCTTCCAACTTTTTCAAAAGTATTTGAAAAAGCAATGTATAATAGGTTATATAAATTTATAGAAAAATTTAATATACTTGATGAAAGTCAAAATGGATTCAGGAAAGGTAAATCCACAACATTAGCCGTATTTCAGTATATCCAAACTGCTCTCCAACATATTGATAGTAAAAAACACGCAATAGGCATACTACTAGATATGTCAAAAGCTTATGATAAAGTTCCTTACAATTTGCTCCTAACGAAACTTTATGATTCAGGTATACGGGGCCCAGCATATAATTGGTTTAAGTCATATCTAACGAACAGAAAACAATTAGTTGAAATTGAGCATTATATTCAAAATACTAAAGAAATCAAAAAAATACAGTCAAACGAAAGGCGGTTAACCTGCTCAATCCCCCAAGGAAGCGTATTAGGTAGCATACTCTTTATAATATTTATAAACAATCTTCCAAAATGTTTTGATAAATCTGTAATCCTCCCAGTTCTCTTTGCTGACGATATATCAATCCTAATAAAAAGCGAAGATTGCACAAATACTGTAACACTTATCGAGGACACTCTAAAAACTGTAACACTCTGGCTCAAACAACATAATTTAGAAATCAATACAGGAAAAACTAAACTCATGCAATTCCGACCATATACGAAACCACCTTTAAACATCAAAATAACTTTTCAAAATACACAAATTCAACTAACAGATACATGTAATTTGCTTGGCTTGCATATTGACACTAATATTAATTGGAAGTCCCATATTGAACACATTAAAACAAAATTGGCTAAATTTACCTACGCACTTTTCGAAATTAAGTATAGTACAAACACAGACACTGCTCTTTCCGCATATTACGCTTACGCCTATGCATGGTTAAAATATGGAATAATTCTTTGGGGTAATAGCGTGAATGTGAACGAACTGTTTTTGATGCAAAAGAAGCTAGTAAGAATTGTAGCTCAAATCGATAACTCACAAAGCTGTCGACCATATTTTAAAAAACTTAAATTACTTACTTTAACATCGATATATATACATGATATATCTACTTTTGTTTTCAAAAATATAGAAATATTTAAAAAAGTAAAGGACACCCACAATTTAAATACCCGACATAAAGACAGACTTCATCTTCCATATTCTAGACTAAAAATGCTAAACAGTAGTCCTTATTTCATGGCAATAAAAATTTATAATAAAATTCCCTCAAAATTAAAGAAAGAATCCAATTATGTCACAATTAGGAAAAAATTAAAAGAATTTTTAATCGAAAAATGTTATTATACTTTAAATGAATTTTTCGCATAATCACAGTTTTATATAAATGAATTTTTCGCATAATCACAGCTTAATTTTTTTTTTTTTTTCGCATAATCACAGTTTTATATAAATGTTTTGTTGTGATAATGTGCTGATTTTATATTCATCGCATTTTGTTCCATCCATTACGATAACCTATTATTGCGGTGCCTGTAAAAGGCGACCAAGTCCCTAAGGACGTACCTAGCTTTAACATCAATTTATACACTTGGTTGGCAATAAAGAAATTGAAATTGAAATTGTTAAAGAGGGCAAAAAGTCCAGCTCGATAAGTCCAATTTCCAGAAAGATCAATTGACGAATCCAACTGGACTAGATAGCGCTTGGGAAGCTACACAACATATTCTCGACCCATTCTACCGCAGTGTCTCAAGACGATAATCGATTCGTGCATGTTGCCAGTGATGTTCGGAAGCGTTCGGAACTAAGACGTGGCCGCTGACAATGTAGCTCTTAAGAAGGCTAGAGGGTACTCAAAGGGCAATAGAGAGGGCTATGGTTGGAGTTTCTCTATGTGATCGAATTAGAAATAACGAGATCCTTAGAACTAAAGTAACCGAAATACCCCAAGGAATTACGAATCTCAAGTGGCAGTGGGCAGGGCACATAGCTCGCACGACTGACGACAGCTGGGGCGGAAAGGTATTCGAGTGGCGCCTACTTACCTGGAGACGCAGCTTCGGTAAGTTCCCTACAAAGTGTAACGAAGATCTGTGGGAAGCCGTTGGATACGGAAAGCGCAAGACCGATTGGTTTGGAGATTTTTAGGGGAGGTCTAATGATTTTGAAAAAAAAAACAACAATTCTTTACAATTTTGTTTCTCAAATGTTGAATTTGCCTGGTTTATTTGTCTCTTATAATCACCGACTGCACTTTCTTTAATATTGAATAGAGAAGTCAATATGAATAGTATTTCCATAAATTTGCCCTTAAAATCAAGAAAATGAAATACCTAACAAACAAGAAAAATTTGTTTGTAACAGTGTTGTTTTATTTAATACCATGGACTTGATAGCCTTAAAGCATCCAAGGACCCCTTGATAGAATTTGCTACAAGCCCCTAGCTGTCTTAATCCGGCACTGTATTCGATAGACATCGATATCGATCAAATTCAAGTCTACGTATAGTAGCGTCCCTAGTTCTTTCCGCCATCTTAGAGCACCACCAAGTTTAGGTATGCACGTTTTTTTGTAGGTATTTCACGTCTATTGGTTTCCTTCCTTTGTCTAAGTACTAGAAGTGGAAAAAACGGCTTAAAATTTTAAAACGTATAAACGTTGTACTTTTTTAAATAAGCGCGCTTGTAAATAAGCTTTTCGTTTAAACGCTTATTGTTTATTGCGTATAATTATGTTTGCAAAAACGTTTAAGTACAACGTACGCACCGTTCTATTGCTAATGACAAAAACACTATAGGGATAGCTTTATACTATTTAAACGAAAAAAAACTGTTCTCATATCAATCACATGAAATACATATTTTTATTGATGGAAATATTAATATTCTTATTTTTTTATTTAATAAACAATGTTTCTACAAATATTGCATCACGCGACTTAATTGACCAAGTTCCTTTCAAAAAAGTCCCACTTTACATTATTACTACCTCTCGACACTAAAACTATCAAATTCTATATTTATAAACTTTATTTAATAGCACTTTGTACACACACGCATAACAAACGTAAATGCAATGTTTATTTATACACGTATTTAAAAAAATAAAACGTAAGCGTACGTAAAAGCAGCCAGCCACAACACAACAAACGCGTACTTATCTCTCGACAGTGAAAAGCTTACTACTTTTTTAAACGAAAAGCGTGGTAAGCCATCCAATCTTGCGATGCGTTTTGGTCGCTTTATAACTCCAGCACGCAGTATAATGCCATCTAGCGGCGAACGTTCAATTTCCGATGCATGTATACAGAGCATGCTTTCAAAGTAGGTAATTTTATTGCTGGAATACAGATGGCGGGACTAATGTATGTTCGTAAAAAGCATAAGTAAAAGCGTAATGTTTTGATTAGAGAAAGTCTGCTTTTGTACTTTTGTTCAAAAGCAAACTTTTTTAAGTGCTTTTCGTTTAAACGCCCACCTCTACTAAGTACTGACCTCTCTACTCTCTTCTTAGTCTGTGGATGTGATGTTTGTAATTTTTTTTGACTTTGTGCATAGTTTTGTTTTCAAAATTATAAACCCAATGTCCACCCACAAATTATATTAATTTGTTCACGAAATTAACGGAAGATTCTATTCGCGTAGGTTTTAGGTATTAGTTGTGGTTTTAACTGTTAATTTATGGTTTATTATGTGTGGTTTTATTTGTTGTATGAATGAACACCTTTCTTCATATTTGTCTTGATTTTAGGGTTATCATTTAAGAAATTAAAGTTTCCAGTCACAACTGTTTAAAAATCTAATATGTCTAAATCTGTAGCTCGATTAAAATCAATGAGAAAAGTAGCCGAAAAGATAGATCATTCATCAACATTAAGGACCAACATTCCAGCTGGTTTGGCTGCTGCCGGACCTCCGCTAGGACCAATGCTTGGTCAGGTAATATGATCTTCAATTGCTGGTTGTAATTTTTTTTTAATTGCTGGTTGTAAAACCTTTAGCCTAAGCGCGCACTGGCGGCCAGGTCGCAGCGGCACGGCCGCGGCGACCAACGCAATGTATGCATTGTATTAGAAGCGCGCGCACTTGGTCGCAAGCGGCCAGCGGCCGCGGCGGCCGGCGAGATCGTTGCGCCTTACTTGCGACCCGTATTGGCCACTGGTTGCCGCGACCACTGAGATTCAGAAGATTGTAGGATCGTGCCCGAGTGTGCGCGCACTGGCCGCGGCGGGCAGACGTGTTACTTGTTTACAGGGTGTCCAAATTACATTGTTAATTTTTTTGTTTATTTGCGAACTCAAAACTAGAAGGGCGTTGTGGGATATACATAATGTGCAAAGACTATTCAAACCGAGACATAAAAAGGATATTGTGGAAGGAGATCACAAAAATATTTGCTATAAATGAATAAGAGGAACTTTGTGCCAAACCAACCAATGGGGTTTTCTGAAGTTATATTTCAAGGCCTGTGCCGAAGGCAAGGCTGGGTGCTGTGTGTAGTGTAATGGATGAATCCAGAATCGTTTCTTGTTTTTTTCGCTTCTTATTTGCAAGAAAAACTATCACAGCAATTTCCTCGACGTCCATTACGAAGCACGCTGTACGCGGAACTAACAATTTTGGTCGCAGCTCTGGCCGCTTAGTTGGTTGCGACATTTGCGACCTGGCTGCTAGTGTGCGCTTAGGCTTAGACATGCATTGCAAGCAACAAATCTGGTGATAATTTAATTGTGCGATCTTTCATTCATTGTTAACAACACTTCTAAGTAATGTGAATGTTGTTGTGCTGACAGATTCTAGGAGCTCACTGCAACATCTGGCTCGGTGTACCTCGGCTACCCGAGGAATGCCGATTGCCTATGAAATCATCAAATTATTATACTTCATACAGAGCAACAAATGTATCAAATTGCAGTGAGTTCCTTCTCATATTGGCATTAATGGAAATGAATATGTGGATGGCTTGGCTACCCAAGCTGTCACTGATGGTGACCATTTGGTCTCTAAGGTATATAGCTCAGAACTCGGTAGAAAGGCCAAACAATTGTGTTGGGATACTTGGCAAAAACACTTTAATGAACAATCAAAATTAAAGGGAATTTGGTACTGCTCCATCACAGACAGGATCTTTAAGGCGCCCTGGTTTATTCAAGCCAGCCTCTCCAGGGAACTGCTTATTTCTGCGTTTAGGGTCCGGTCAGGGCACATTCCATTAAATAAGTATTTACATATGATGCGCATTAAGCCATCACCACTATGTACCAAATGCGGTAAGGATGAAGACCTCCTTCACTTTTTGATGGAATGTGCTCTGACAAAGGAGAACAGAGATAAATATTTATCAAATTTAGATCTGAGGAATGGTGGGATAAATCTTATATTGCGGGAATGTGTAGGTGGTACAGCGGGCCAGATATATAGGTTTATAAAACAATCATTCAAGGAACGAAATTGTGAATCATGACCAACTTCTCAATCATTGGGCTGAGTAACGATCCGGAGAGCCCCTATGAGGCTGACATGGTTACTATGAGTAACTAAAGCCTCTTAAAATAATAGATAAAAAAAAAAGTACTTATGATACCCGAATGAGGGTCTGTGTTCTCCAGTTCATCACTAGTAATATCACAGTTAATCTC
Source organism: Schoenobius gigantellus (assembly GCA_963935595.1). NCBI lineage: Eukaryota > Metazoa > Arthropoda > Insecta > Lepidoptera > Crambidae > Schoenobius > Schoenobius gigantellus. Next base: position 18,929,898 of record OZ012557.1, on the reverse strand, counting down.
TAGTGACAAGCCATTTGTACACTTTTTGTTCTGTCGCTTGCGTTGATCTTCGTACACAAGACCTGCTTCCAAATTGGAGACTTTTTGTGTATAACTGCTTAAGCCATTTTTTACTGCTCGTACTTAAAATAATATGATTTAACAAAACATGGAATCCCAAAAATGTAAAACACAACGCATCGCGACAAGATCAGAGGCCCAATTCTACACTCGCGAGCAAAAGTTTGGAATCAGTTACTTGAAATTGGTTCCGCGTGATCTTGCTTACTAAATAAATTTTTAATAATCATAAAAATGACATCATGTTAAAGGTGCAACTGTCCACTTTAAATCGATATAAAATTAATTCATATCGAGCCCGTAATTGTGGAGTTATCCTGGATTAAGTGAAGGAGGTAGGAAAACAAGGAAATAGGGAAAAATAATGAATGAATAAAACAACAAAAATTATTAAATAAAAACTTTATTTATCTTTAAAAATAAGTGTCAATATTTTGTGTTCCCTCCCCTCGCCCTAATAACTGCTCCAAGACGATTCTTCATAGACCTGATCAGCTTCTGAATTGATTCTTGTGGAATACCTTCCCACTCCTCAATCAACGCTGATTTCAGTTCATTCAGACATGAAGGAGCAGGAGTTCTGGAACGAACCTTCCTCTTCAGTTCATCCCACACGTGCTCAATGGGATTCAAGTCAAGGCTGAGCGCTGGCCAGTCCAATGTGGCAATACAGACTTCTTCGAGGTATTCCGTTGTTACACGGGCAGTGTGACAACGAGCGTTATCGTGCATAAGGAGGAAGTCATCACCGATGTATCCCGCATAGGGAACGACATGTTCCAGGAGAATATCGGAAATGTACCGGTCCGAAGTTAGACCGCCTCCTCGTCCTCCGCCAGGCACGAAAACAAGCTCGGTTTTACCATCGAAGGAAATGCCGGCCCACATCATACAAGAGCCGCCCCCATAAGCCACTGTTTCAGCGACACAGCACTGTGCAAATCGCTCTCCAGGCCGCCTGTAGACCCGTCCTCTTCTGTCGCTACCGTGCAAACACATCCTGCTTTCGTCGGTGAACAGGACTTGCCTCCATTGCTCAAGCTCCCAATCAAGATGGGTGTGAGCAAACTGAGGGCGTGCTTGTCGGTGAGCTGCCGTGAGGTTTGGGCCTGTGGCAGGCCTTTTTGGAGTCAGATTCGCTTGCTTGAGTCGTCGACGAACTCTCCACTCGCTGGCTGCTACCCTACGAACATCTCGGAGCTCCTGTTGGACGTCGACACCAGTCAAATGCCAATTTCGGAGAGAGGTTGACACGATAAATCGGTCATCCCTCTCCGATGTGCACCGGCGCCGTCCAGATCTTGGTCTTGGGATAAAGCCACCAGTCTCCCGAAAGCGCTTATAAACTTTCGAAACACAGGATTGGCTTATGTGGAGCCGACGAGCGACAACCCGCTGGCTGAGCCCTTCTTGCAATAGGGCTACGATTTGTGCTGCTTCTGTAGGTGTTGTCTCCATTGTCGTACAAGGTAAAGGGTTAAAATGTGTACCGGTCAACGTGTGAAAGTCGACTGATAAAGAAAATCCGATAACAGGTGCTTCTAGAGGGGGTCAATAGGTCGCAACTCGTAACGTATCAAACAATTGAAACACGCCTTTTTCGATACACCTTCACTTAATGCGGAATGGCTCCATAAATATTGGCTTGTTTTTAATGAATTCGGTATCAGTTTAAAAGTAAAGAGTTGAACCTTTAAAATGATGTCATTTTTACGATTATTAAAAAAGTATTAACTACTCAAGATAACGCGCAACCAATTTCAAGTAACTGATTCCAAACTTTTGCTCGCGAGTGTATTAATAAGTTACAGCCGAATCGAAACAACCGGTCAATATAAGAACTTCGATTGGTCGACCGCAACGGTTCAGTTTCGTAATTATTAGTAGAATTCTCAGCACGTAAATGAAGCAAATACTTCCCGCCCCGTAGCCCCCGCGCGCCCCGCGTCGAGGCAGGTCGTAACATATTATTATACGCTTTTCGCGATCTATCATTCGGCAACAGCCGAATATTCGGCTATTCGGCCAAGAGCGTCGCCGAATATTAGGTATTCGGCCAAATCACTATTCCTTGCATCTCTAATTTAAACACCTAGTTTGAAACGCATTTAGGAAGATATAGTCGCATTCAGGTACTCAGCATTAAAGCACATGGTTTTAAAGATTTTTAAGAAAAGAAATCATGTTTAATATTTTTGTGTTTTATAACAAACTATCTATGGTATAATAAAATTTTTTTCTTTGCTTTTTTTATTCTTATCCCAATTTTTGTTCAGTTCTGTAACTGAAATCATTCTTGTACACAACACTCCTGTTCTGGAGCCTTCGATTATTGTCGGGACCCGTGGGCTGCGCAACGGGGCATCTATAAGCGAAGGCACACAAGCATGACCGACACTCTTAGATGACACTGTACATAGCCTAATTACTTTTTTCATATATCTGTTAATGTATCTTTTATAATCTCCTTATTATTGCTCATTACACTTGCTTATTAAAGTCCCAATAGTATCAAACCCTAACAACTCCCATTTTCGTTGTGCTTTAATTAGTAGCTGATTCACTAACAAAATTAGGACAGTGTGGTCAGAAGCTTCTGAATTCAGATGACTGAATTGAGTTAAGTGTAATAAACTTTTTAGAATGTTTTACATCTTTGGTCAGCAATCATGGATCCCACCAATGTAAATGTTGCTTAACTTTATAATTAAATCACACATCACACATGAGCACACATCCTGCTGCGCTACTCAGCTCCAATATAAGCAATTTGTGTGAAATTGTTTTTAGTAATTCCCTATTGTATTTATTTTTCAGAGGAATATTAATATTGCAGCATTTTGTAAAGATTTTAATGAAAGAACTGCCAATATTAAACCAGGAACACCACTGCCAACAAGAGTAAAAGTTAATGCAGATAGATCTTATCAATTAGTTATTAATCAACCCCCAGCATCATATTTTTTAAAGCAGGCTGCAGGAGTCAATAGAGGTGCTATGGAACCAGGTGAATGAATAAATAAATAATAATAATATATACTATTAATTATGTAATTAAGTACTAATTGATTTAATGCCTTTTGGTGCACATATTTAATGTGCATTTATCTTTTATTCAATATTGATTAGAACAAGTCTTTATTCTTACAGTTAAGGAAACATGTGGTAAAATAACATTAAAACATCTGTATGAAATAGCTAAAATCAAATCTCAAGATTCCTCACTTGAATGGAAGCCCTTAAAGGAAATCTGCACAATGTTAATAGCAACAGCAAGAACTTGTGGTATAGAAATTGTAAAAGAATTGGATGCAAAGGTAATTCTTGTAAATATTTTGCCAGTAATCATAATCATCAAAAATAACACTTGATGTTTTATTATTGATACCTAATAATAATAAAAGTAATTAATTTGTATTAGTCACTTGATGGCTTGCATCCAATACTTTTTCATGTACTGGACATGAAAAAGTATTGGATGCAAAGGTAATTTTATTAAAGGTATATTTTCAGTTTCAGTTTCCTTGTGGTCATAATTTTTTATGTAGTTTGTCATACCAGCAGGCGTAGCACGGGCTCCCAAGAAATTTGTGATAAGACTAAGTGACACGTATCCCTTGAGGAGCGTCAAGAAATTTTATCATGTCAGTCACACTAGGGCTGCGTTCCGAAAATCAATAAGAATCACTTTTAGCGCGCTCAAACGCGTCCCGAAATGTTGTGAGCGCGCTAATGTTAGCCGGCCGTAAGACGTCATCATTAACGTTATATAGAACTTTCGGCGCTAATGCTCTGGAGTAAAATCACTTTATGCGAACTGTCAGTCTGCCGTTCGATAATTGTGTTTTCGGTTCAAAATGAATATACCTGTTCTTCCGGACCGAAATCGTAAGCATGCTGATAGCACTTTTAGTGTTCTCTTTAATTTGGACAAGGCGATTGTAATCGTTAGCACTATGAGCGCTGTTATCGGACCGCAGCCTCAATACGCGCCGCCGTGCTACTCTTTAAGACATAGATATTATGTCAATGAAATTGTGAGATAATGCGTGACTCAAGTCCCGTCTTGGCAGCTCGTGCTACGCCTGCAGGAGCGCGTTCAAAGCCTTCGCGCGAAGTACAACCGGCCCGTTCAAGACCTTAGAGTGTCGGAGCGAATTACAACCGTCGAATTTGATGGTTGTAAAACGTTCTGACGTTTATTACTGAACTTACGTGATTGGATGATATTGGGGCCATGATCTAAAATGTCATCTGATAGAAAGAGACAGAAATAAAAAAATCTTGTGAAAGAGGGAGATAAAAGATTTGGTTGCTGCAATGTGTTCAATGCCTCTGGGCGAGTTAAATAACAACCGGACAAATACACCCTGAGGCTCTGAACGCGCTCCAGTATGACCATGAGGATATTGCCAGTAATCATAATCATCATAAAAAAAACTGATTTTATTCCTATTTAATAATGACTAGATTAATTTGTATTAATTACTTAATACTATTGTTTTATTGTGAAGAATTCGCAGTTGTTTTAATCCATCAATATTTGACAAAACCACTAAAAAGTGATTGTATATTTTTGTTATCAGGATTATGGGGAATTTTTAAATGAAAGGAAAGCAATTGTGGAGGAACAAAAGAAATTGCTACAAGAAAAACGAGAAGCTAAAATGTTAAGAACTGCTTGAAGTTTGTATTTTTTTTATGTAGGTATATTAGTGAGTTAAATGAAGACAATAATTTGCGAGAAATGTTTATTTCTTGTTTTCATTTTGTTACATTTTCCTTCATCATGTTGCAACATGATGCTTAGTTACTCAAACTTGTATCCCAAATGTCGTGAAGGCTATAAGAGCTATCTGTGTCTAGATCAAAGATTCATTAGTAATTTCTTGTATGTTTGTAATTATAATTAACATTTTCGATAATTCTATTCTAATAAGCTTTCAAAGTTTAAGAAGTAGTATGAGAAACAGGCCTTATCCCACTAAACCATTGATTTACTACCAAACGTAGATAGAGCACTTCATACAAAAACGCGCTTGAAATCGACTATACATTTGTACGCTGTTAAATAGGTAGTTGAATATGCACACCCGAATTAAAATTACCATAAAGAAAGTACCGTATTTATCGAATTCAACCTTATTCTTTATTATTACGGCAACTATTTGAAGTACAACCGTGTGCAGTTACATCATTTCATACCTAGCCACATTAAACTTGACGTTTTAGTAATTGCTACAAGAAAATATCAACTTTATACTCTCAAACATAATGCTCAAAATTGCTTATCGCGTTGTAGCTCCAACGCATGGAAAAGAACTGCACGAGGCCCGATTGAGCAGTTCTTCACCGGCCCACTTTTCGAACGTTCATGCGTTATCTACGTTTGGTAGTAAATCAATGCACTAAACACAAAACAAAAATGGCACAGTTACATTCAATTTACACTGCCATTAAAATTAAAGAAGTCCCGGCCCTCTAAACCTATATCTAGTATTTACTAAAATGCTATCAAGATTACTATTGGACAAATATACAAACAACCATATTTTCTGCTTTATAGTAAGATCAAATATGAGATAAAATGAATGCTATAATTGTAGAGAAAATCTAGGTTACAGTTAATTAAAAATATATAGTACGTAAATACCGGGTGTAACAGAATACCGCAATAATATTTAAGGTTGTTGATTAACAAAAAAAAATGTTTTATGACTATTCTTTGTATTTTTATTATATGCCTACTTTCGATTCAATACACTGAACTGTTAAGAGTATTAAATCGAAAGTAGGCATATAATAAAAATACAAAGAATAGTCATAAAACATTTTTTTTGTTAATCAACAACCTTAAATATTATTGCGGTATTCCGTTACACCCGGTATATTACACTATCATTGTATACAAATATGTACATACATACTACAGAAGAGTTTTTAACACAGGAAAATAATAAAATGATAGTATCTACTTAGAACAATATCACATTTCACAGTCTCATGAGAAAAACAGTTTACAAGTTCAACAAAATTATGAAAAGCCTCTTATATTTTCATACAGTCATTGCATGAATATTAAAAAAATATATCTTTAAGTGTGTTCATGCTTAGTGCAAATATTATATTCAAAAATAATTTGTTTTTATTTTTATAAAAATATATATATTTTCTTCAATGAAAACAGTTACTCTAGTTCAAATTATAACTTTGATGGTGATTAAAATGACTATGTTTGTAAAACAATCATTATACAAGTTGGTAGGTATACTAGTTATAATATTTGTATTTAGTTTTGATAATACTAAACAACTTACTTCTTACGATGATGAGCTGTGCCAGACACTTGGTTACCATTTGGCACTAATTTGCTATAGGCATATTTGGCGTCTTCCACTAGTAGCGCTAGTTATAGATAGAATTTAATAGGAAATACGCATTATTAAAGATTACTAATATTATTAGATTTTGATGGAACTTACGGAAGTGTTTCCTAACCACTTATCTCGTCATTTACTGTCTTAAATATATCTATTTCTCTAGTCTGAGGATTTGCGTCATAATTGCTGCCGGTCATTCACATTCATGTAATATGTAAATATGTCAACAACGATCCATTCATATATGTATAAAAATAAATTATCTTTTGAGGTCTCCAACAAATATAACATATTATTGTGATCCCACGAAATATTGTACTTGAATACTTTTTAACAGATCACAGTTAAGAACGAAAATGAGACTAAAAATACTGTCCATATTCAAACATCAGTCCAATTAATGCTTGAATACCAGTATTTGACTTCTCAATAACAATTTGTAACATTAACAAATTTTAGCAGCAGATCGTTTAAATCTTGGTGAATTAGGCAGCACTTCAGGTAACTGTGTTACTTTCTTTATTGTAAAATCTGGCATGTCTGATGCTACTTCATCCTTTTGTAGAGGAACCCATACGGTACCACCAAGTTCTGCTTCCTTGCCTCCCTAGAAAGAAAATTTTGTATCAAATATATACAGCCGCATAAAGTCCGCCTTATCGTATCGTGTTTTGGAGGTCATGCTATGCGGGGGCAGGCCTGCGTCACTACGCGGCGCGCTTAGGTATACATACATATACCCACAATAATAAGCAACTGACGTTCCGCAGCTTCCGCGCACACTGCGAGTGCAAGAGCAGAGGCGCGTTCAGAGCGGAGTAGAGTTAGAGCGAAAAGCTCTAACCCCGTTCAATGCCTTAGAGCAGGGGTCTCCAAACTTTGAAGCCTTGGGGCCATAGTGTTTACTTCAGTATGTCCCAAGGGCCAAAACAGTTTTAATTTTTCTGCCCCTTATGGCCGGTACACACATTGTTTAGTGTTTAGTGCGAGTGGCTTGTTTAGTGTTAAGTGTTTAGTAAAAAACACGTTCGGACAGCTTCTGTTTAGTGTTAAGTGTTTAGTGTTTAGCGAATAGGAACGCGTTCTATTTTTTCTGCGAGTCGCCCCTCCCGCTCTCCCGCCTTCACCCCTCACTTAACACTAAACACGTCTGGACAGATCTGTTTAGTGTTAAGTCCATATAATGAACAAATAAACTAAACACTGTTTACTAAACAGTGTATGGACAGCACCTACTAATCACTTAACACTAAACAGTCTACTAAACACTAAACACTAAGCACTTGACTAAACAAAGTGTATACCGGCCATTACTTACTAGGCTAGCCGTAGAGTGCGCGACCTAAGCAAACATACGCTTTTTTGCATTTCAATTACTTAAGCTGTCACGGGCCGGATTGATGGCACTGGCGGGCCGGATTTGGCCCACGGGCCGTAGTTAGGAGACCCCTGCCTTAGAGCGATCGTGACGTTTGGGTGAAACAACCGGCCTGTTCAAGATCTTAGTGTCAGAGCGAGTTACAACCGAACAACCATCGATTTGATGGTTGTGAAATGCTCTGACGTTTATTACCGAAATACTCTTACATGATTGGATGATTTTGGGTCGATAATATAGATTATATATATTACATCATCTGGCAGGACGAGAGACAGAATAAAAAATAATATGAAAGAGGGAGATAAAAGATATTATTGCTTGCGTTCAACAAATCAGAGTGAGTTAAAACAACCGAACAACTACACTCCCAAGGCTCTGCAGGCTAATTATGGATCTTTCGTATGACATGGTATAAATTCGAGATAAAGAATTCACGAAATGTTTCATTTCGAATTACCGATCTCCAATGATATCAGCACAATAGCATAATTTCAATGATATCATCATGATATAATGAACAATTGATAAAAAAGCTTACCGAAAATCATATTTTTCGTTTTGCATAATGATATCATTATGATATAATTTAAAAACCCTGCGATCGGTAATAGACCTGCTGAACGCGCGCGCTCTTTAGATTATGCGTTCTCACAGTGTAGAGCAGGGATTCCCAGAGTGGTCGAAATCGGTTTCTCAGGGGTCGACATAACCCAAAACTGATTTTGGGAGGCGACGAGGTCTAAATATGGACCCCTATTAATTAACACAAGTCCTTATTTGAAACTTTTAAGATACTGTATAAGTTGTGTTACGTGTACCAACTTGTTATAAGAATGACAATTTTTTTTTATGGATGGCCCGGCAAATGACCTCCTGCCGTCTGATGTTAAGCGGTGAAAGAGGCCCAAATGAGTTGACAGATAGAGTAGGGACGACATCCACTATCCTACCTGCCCGCCCCTTGCCGGCCCAAAATATGCTTTTTCACGTCCCTTTTTATGAAACCAATGTTGTAGGATGGAGTAAACACGTGCGCAGGTAGAGAATTCCAAGTGTGGGATGAACGACAGAAGAAGGAATCTTGGAATTTCTTGGTACGATGTGAAAAGGAGGATACAGTGTACGGATGACTCCGAAGGCCCCTACGCGTGTTTCTGTTAAGGAATGGCGAGGAAGTGATAATGTTAAAGAGCTCCTCAGAGCATTCCCCCTGGAACATTCGGTAAAAGGCGCTAAGAGAGGCGATGTCACGACGAAGTTGTAGAGGCTCGAATTCGGCTATGGGGTCTGAGGTATCAGTTCATTTTGGAAAACTCTTGACAATATAGTTTGGGAATCCCTGTTGTAGAGCGACGTTACACGCGCTTTCTGATTATTTATGTAGTACTATTAAAGTATAAATTTTATGACTCTAGCAAACTAAATCCTATAATATGATATTAATATCTATAGTAATGTTGCAAGATTGCTTATTTGTTATACATACCGAAAGGATAACATTTTATGAATATTTTTATACATGCGCATACCGGTCAGGTAGGAACCGACCTGCCCCCCTAGACAAATGCCACACGCTAACTTTTCCGCAGTAGTTCCTCAGAAAAAATGTATGGGGATGACATTAGCTGCAGAAAAAATAGCGTGAGGTTGTCGTAAGCTAATGTCTTTTTTAATACATTTTTTCTACGGAACGACTGCGGAAAAGTTAGCGTGTGGCATTTGTCTAGGGCCTCTGTATTATACTCTTATCTCGAATTATTATACTTATCATACAGTTTTTTACACCTCCTATTGGTGTTACGCCCCATTCCTACAGAGGGCTAGTCGGCAGGTGTATGATGTAGGACTCGTCTCACAAATGCAGGGTCTATATATTGAATCAATCTGAGCATTGAACGGTAAAACCTAATCCCTCTGACCATTTTAAAACACACCACACTTCCATTACAACATTCCAATGACCTGAGGAAGGATTACGTAAAATTATTCATTTAGTTACCCTTATATCAGTTTCCAGTTTATCTCCAACCATTATGCACGTTTTGGGCTCGACGTTTAACATCTTGCAGGCTTCGAAAAAGATTTGCTGGTCTGGTTTCTCCCAGGGCAAATCGCCGGACACCAGTACGCAGTCGAAGTACTTGCGCAGGCCCAGCCGTTCAATCTTCTGCCATTGGGCGCGCGATGGCCCGTTCGTGATCAGACCGAGAAGGTAATCCTCCCTGTACCACATTCATCGACCAGCCTTTCGTTATTTTCTGCTCCAAATTATGCTGTAACTCAGCACATGATATAACTAGATGCAAATGATCTTGCAGCCAGACCAAAAATGCAATGACGTATTACATGACATGCATCTTCCCAGTTTGGTCAGTTTGGTAATGTTTAACACAAAGTCATGCAAGATCATTTAATATTTATGACCTAATTTAATGAACATGATGGTCAAGATTTTCATATACAATTTGTAGGAAGCGCCTATAAATTGAATATGAATATTGTTTTTAAATTATCTTGTGCTACGCTAAACACATTAAGTCGAATCAATAGTTAATTAGAACTATCAGTATTTGTTGACTCACATTGTAGTGTATGTTTAACATAGCACATTGAGGTATGTTATAATAAACACAGTGGAGATATTTTTAACTTAGTGGAGATATTTTTAACTTATTTAACATATCTACATCAAAATTCAAAAATCATCAAAAGGTGACGTTTTTGCCAGAGATACCTACACTCTCCGGCATTGAAACTAATTTCTTTTCTCTTAAAATATCTCCAAAGTAATATTGAAATTGTTGAGGTACTTGTTTACCTTCTCCATGATGGACTCCCTCATAAATTTTACAAATATAATTCAAACCTAAGTGTTGCGCACGCGGCGCCCCGAGTTTAGTCACTCGATGAGCAATAACTGAACTGTTGAAAAACAAGTAATTTATTAGCAACATGCGGTCAAAGCCGTACCAACCCAGCTGCGAAGGCACTGTTTCGTGTAAATTTTCATGCATAAAATGGTTAAAATTCGTCTAACGCTAATAATGGTGCCTGCACAACTCGTTGAATCCGACTTTTATGATTATTCTTATCATCAGTAAGTATGTGTTCATAGTATTATGTGGCATGCGTTTACATGATGAAAGAAGGTGTAAAAAAAAATAACGCATTGTGAAAAAGGGCAGGGAACACATAAAAATAAAATAGTTCGATTCTAGAGCTTGTGAATATTATTGAACGGAAATGAATAATGGGGTTAACTGTCCTACCACATAACACCATGCAGTAATAAATAGGTATAAAGTTAATCCCAAAAATGACGATCGTAGATTGACAATTAAGGCGCATAGTAACGTCAGTCATAAAAAATCACTGCAGAAAAAACCGATTCTCTTCATAAGTATTGAATAAAAAAATATTTAAAAAAGATATGTTATTATTCAACGCATTCTTTAGAGGATGGTCTTCTTAATTTTTTGATAAATTAATTAAAACTTGGTTAAAATGTGACCCAAACATGCCTCGATTTTAAAACTGTAAACCTAATCGCTTCGTAAATATTAGGTTAAATCATATACTTTCGATTTCAATAAATAAAGTGAACAATATTCTAGGGGATGGTCTTTTTAGATTTTTCATATTCGCCTTTATTAATTTTTTATTGAAATAATTCCTCTTACGCGTAAAGGTTTGCTTAAATATTCCTCTCGCTCTCACTCACTCACTCCTATGTAATTAGTGCGGGACGATCGACGCAAGGTCATTGGGAGCACTATGCGCCTTAAGTTATCTTTTACGAAGTACTGTGATATATATGTAAGGTATGATATACTTTATGTATATACTATAAGGTGTGTATATACTTTCAGTTGCAGTTTAGACGCGCATGCACGTTACATTATAGATTGGGATGGATCTACGGTATATTTCACGAGTATTATACAATAGGTCTTTAGGCCGGGTATGATTTAGAAACTGCTTGGCTGTGTAAAAAATTGTACTGTTTCACTGGACAATTATAGAATGTTTAACATTGCTTTCGTGGACAAAAGGTGCTCACACTCTCATAGGCGTTTCCGAGTTTACTGCTCCTCCCTTTATCATCTTCAGACATCAGGGTCACTTAATTTCATATGAAATTAGCGACTGATTAATCCTTTTAAGGATTAGGCATTAATTTTATACCATATACAATAGTTGAACAATGTTCCTTCTCAAGTGATACCGAATAGTAGCAATTGAGAAACAATATTGTGAAAGAAAAGCAATTTAAAATTTTCAAAGTGAGCTTATATCATGAAGAAATATTTGTCGAATATTAGTTATATATTTATAAATCACAGTAACAGTACGAAAGAAACATAAAATATGTCTTTGTTTATCAAAAAAATATTTCTGCATAACATAGGTAACCCTTTAAAATAGATCTGGCAAACATACCGCAGTGTCTCCAGTAGATGTATTACATCATTTGTGAGAGCTAAATTTTTAAATCTTAAATTGAGCCACTCCGCTGATATATTTCCTGTAACAAAATTCAATATCAGGGAAGTTATGTGTTATAATAAACTGTTGTATAGCGGGCAAAAGTAATGTTATTCCGTCATGAATGAATAGTAAAAGATAAAACACACATTTGCGCACAACAACAATGTAAAAAACATTGTTTTGTTCCGATAGTTTCAGCTAAGATAGCCAGTGGGGCTAGCACGCAGGAGATTCGAAAATCGAATCGAAATCCGAATCGAGGAGTTTGTATGGCAATTTTATTAGTTCTGCTACTCACCGCCATGCACAGAGGGACACGCTCCATACAAGGGCGGTCATAAATAGTTAAAGTCCTGTTACTATCAATACATTGTATTATTTTAGTGACTTATAGTTGTAAAAGTGTTTTAGGAACATTAAAATGAAAGAAGTACATGTATTTACGGAATAAAAAACGTTTACTTCAGTAAAAAACAAATATAAACAATAACATACTTTTACCTAAATTTATCATGAACAAACACTTAAAAATTGGAATGTAAAACATATATTTTAAATAAAATAAGAGTCAAAACATTGATAACATTATTTAATTATAATAAAATAATAGAAATAAATAAATTAAAATTAATTAAATACAAAAAAAAACAAAACAACTAACAAAATACAAATAAATTATTCTTATTCTAACAATATTAAACATGTAACAATTCTATTACACTTTAACAATGCATAACTTATAATATCTGATCCATGTACGAGCACCTTGTGGACAGAAGCAGGAAGACTATACCACGGATATTCCTCGACCAGGCTGTATGTTGTTTGTAATGCATAGTCTTTAAACTAGCATTCATTAATTTTATGTCCAGAAGATAACGTTTGTAATATTACACAACAACGATCTATGAGATCCTTATTCAAACCTGTAATTTCAGCAGATACAGCTGATTCCAAAAAAAACTTCCTGGCCGTGTTTCCGTCGTTAGACGTCCCGCTTCCACCACTACGCGGCTTGTCAACTATTAAACCTAATCGTTTCCTAAACTGGGACTGTACATATTGTTTTTTATTTGATAACAATTGTTTATCACTATCTAGCCTAACTTGCCATTTTTTTATGTCTAATCTATATGAAAGATGAATAAAATATTCGAAGAAACGTATCCAAGAATGTAGTGGTGATAATCCAAATTGGTATCTACTCTCTATTACAGGTTTTTGTAAACATTCGTCTATTTTATTCATCTCTTTAGAGGTAGCATTACATATATAACATCTACTTGTAGATGTTTCACTTAAAGCACTACAAATTTTACCATCTACCATTGAAAGCTGCAACTTATGAGAAACGACCAATTCACGATTGTCGATCTGAATAAAAGTAGGTTGCAAACTTTCAATTTTATCCTTAAAATAAGCTTCCTCTTGCAAAGACACTGCTGTGCTTTCTTTCAAAAATTGAAATCGAATAGGACGGCAGTACCTAGTGGAAGAGGGTCGAGGATTTTTCCATAAAATTTTACAATTATCTTCAGCTAATTTTACAATAATTTGAAGGGGTACATAAGATGTTACAAACAAACTACTATCTTCTAAAGTTGAATCTGAAAAAAATTGTTTGTATTCACTATGTCCAGTGCTGCCATCGAATCCCCATTTCCCAAGTAAAGAGATATTAGACAAACAATCATCAGGAATCTGATCTAAGACCTCTTTTTGAGATTCAAGGATTCGAGAAGCTGTGTGATCAAAAAGACTTTGTAATTCAACTTCAGCTGAAGACTCGGAAACAGTTATATTAGAAGGGTAACATCTCTGTTTCGCTTTAGTAATTTGTTGGTAACATGGTAATACATTAGGACAAATCTTACTATTAACAAAGTTTTTAATTAATAAATACTGATGTTTTGTCAACTGAGCATCAGTCACAAGTGACAAGACATCATCAGTGCTAACTCTAGATATACACGAATCGAATGAACAGTCTGAAACATCAAGCAATGCACTCACAGTAGAATCATCAGACTTTGACAAATCAGCTACTCTCCGACGTTTAGTCCTTTTACTACATTGCGTAAAAGGTTTTCGAGGACGACCACGTGAATGACACGGCGACGTTTCAGACGGAGTACATTGCTTATTGTTTTTCACAAGTTGAATTTTTTCAATAACATTAAACCAATCGGAATTCTTATATAAAAGCTTGGTTTTATCCCTATTACATTTTTTCCAGAATCGAGCAATAGATTTACATAAATTATTAACAATTTTCTCTAAATAATGAATATCAATGTTCTCAGCATCGTCGTTCAGAGTAGTCAACAAACTTTGTAGGACTTGACGATACTTTTCCGAGTCATTATCGGTATTGACAGTTAGCCATATTTCAAGAATATGCATTCTTGAAAACGAGCATATATATAAATTACCTAAAACAAAAAAAAAAACGGTTAAAATTCAGTCACAAAACCTACACAAAGCACTAAGACTAAATAAACTAATTTCGTAGCAAATGCTACGAGATAATCTGGCAACCGTAGCACCCTTGTCATCGCCAAAAGGGCAGATAAGGGCAGCCAAGTTTTAATTTTCCTAAGATAAGAAAGTCTAAAGATTATGGTGCAATATACCTCCATAGTCGGAGCGAGTGGGAACATATTTAAAAGTTTATTCAAACTTTGAATATTAAAATATAATACTCCAAGAAAAGTCGCCTCGTAGCAATGACATACTAAAGAAAATATATACTAAGATACAATTAAAATAAAAATATTAATTATTACATACCCTGTTCTTGGATATCCATTTCAGAAAAAACTCACACAGCACTCACAGGTCCCGCAATGACAACAAATGACGTCACGCTTTTTAATGACTCACTGATAACAGTATTTACGATTGGCGATGCGCTCTCTTTGAATGCACAATAGATAATGAAGGCGCACTCTAATTACTGACCTATTTATAGTTTCAGAAGGTACCGCAACTATCCAATGTAACGACAAGGAATAAAATGTAAAACAAGAAAGCAGGTTTTTAAGATTTATGACCTATGGATGTCCCACAGTGCCATGGCGCAAATAAAATTGCCATACAAACTCCTCGATTCGGATTTCGATTCGATTTTCGATTCTCCTGCGTGCTAGCCCCACAGTTCCTCTGTTTTTGAGGAATTCAGATGAAACTCGGAAACATTATTGGCATTAAGTCAAAAATGAAAACCATAAAGATCGGGTGAGATGAAGTGAAGGCCAAGACCTTCCCTGTCGTAGATAGAAAGAAACTGGCAATTAGGAAACGATCATCATAAACATTTTGTAATTTATGATAGTAATTTTAAAATTACTACTAAATTGACAGCTCAAACATGTGAATAGGTACATACATACATACAATAACAAATCCCTTAGTAACGGAAGAATAGATTTGGTAAGTAAAATTCTATATAAGACATTTTATTATAGCTAACTATTTACTAGTTAAAACGGTAATTATATAAACAAATCATCGTTCACATTTGCATCGCAAGAAAGTTTTTTAAGCATCAGCGTCGAAATGTCATGGCGCTCCCGTTTACGACATCGAGTTTATAGCTGTGAGGGGTGTGGCTGACCCCAGCCGGGCCACAAAAAAAAAGTGTGAAAAATAGATTGTTTGAGTAGGTCGCTATAATGTCTAGAGTTTGTCAGAGTTTGTCGGCAAGTTTCAGAGTTTGTCGCCTGCGCGTTTCAGAGATCTGTGTGACCCGGCTGGGGATACGTTACCCCAGCCGGGCCACACAGATCTCGAAAACGAAACGACCTAGTGAAAATCTGTTTGCTGATATAAAAAGGCGGCAGTTTGTCGAAGTTTGTCGGATATGTTTGAGTTTTCATCGGGCTCGCGTTTAAGGGGGCTGTGTGGCCCGGCTGGGGTAACGTTACGTTAAGCGGTAGTTTGTCGGAGTTTGTCGAACAAATTCCACAGTTTGAGACATGCGCATTTCCGAGATATGTGTGGCCCGGCTGGAGAAACGTTACCCCAGCCGGGCCACCTGGATCTCGAAAACGAAACGACCTAGCAAAAATCTGCTTACTGACAAAGATAGGTGGTAGTTTGTCGATACATTCTTCAAAGATTCAGAGTTTGTCGACGCCTCAATCCAAAGAACGAAAGAATTCTTTATTTGGGTAAATAGTCTAGGAGCCTGGAGTCCCAAATGTGCGAGGTTTCGTTATTTTTTATGTTTTATGTACTTACTTACAATAAGAAGTTAATGTAAAATAGTTAATTGAATTCAGTGATGAAATAGTAACCGCTAATATTTAAATTTATGTAAATCCTCGACGAGTGATTGACATTTTTTAAATGTATTATTGCGGCAACATTTGGTATCTGCCCCCGTAGCACGTCCACCAAAACACGATATGATAAAGCGATATATCGCGGTGAACTGTCAAAATACGATGAAACTCTATTGTATTTTGACAGTTCAACGCGATAAACCGCTTTATCATATCGTGTTTTGGTGGACGTGCTAGGGAGGCTGGTCTCCTTATCTATCTATATGAAGTAATGTATAGTCGCGTACAACTTTCTTTAAAAAATCGATTTTAATAAGTGCATGCAAAGTAAGTTTTATGAGGTTTTGTTTGTTAGATGTATATGCTGAAAAGAATAATTTTTATATAAAGCATCCATAAAGTTTATTACGAATTCATTCATGTTAAAAGTTGTTGTCCTTTCCACCAACTCCGTATATCAACGCAAGTAAACATTAAAATAAAACTAGTAGAAAAAATTGGTTTGTTTTGATAACATACTTTAAATATATGGTGCAACGAAAAAAATCCTTGTGTTCCTATAGATTACATCTCTTGAGATGGACTATTGTGAATTTAAAAAGTGAGATGAATTAATTGAATTGACTTCAATCAAAATATCTGTGATAAAAGTATAAAAACTAAAAAACCTCACCATGTTGCGGAAAACAATTTGATTACCTATAGGTAACCATCTTATGCATAGGTAATGGAATTGTTTTTCGCAACATATTAAATTCATTATTATTTTTTTACTTTAATATAATTCTTATTTGAAAGTAGGTTGGATCTATTCTAATCCATTAATAATGATAGTCACACCAACACATCAAAATATTACTATAAAAGTTACTGCATTTCATTCGCGTACTCGTGCAAATACTATACTCATTGTTTTTATTTAATCAAAATCGAGCCAGGCACCGAAAGGACAACAACTCTGAACATGAAAGCAATGAATTCGTAATAAACTTTATGGATGTTTTATACAAAAAATATTCTTTTCAGCATATACACGGTATTTCATAATAACCAATAAATAATCAATGCCCTATCTATAACTAATTATTAAATTGTGTTTACCCATAATGTCATTCAACTCAAAATTTTCATGTAAATCATAGACATGATGATGATACTATGATATACATGAAAATTTTGGGTTGAATGACATAACGTGTAAACACATTTTAATAATTAGTTTTAAATAACGCATTGATTATTTATTGGTTATCATGAAACACTCGTGTATAACAAACAAAACCTCATAAAACTTACATTTTAAAAGAAAGTTGTACGCGACTGTACATTACTTTATATAGATAGACAAGGAGACCAGATGCCAAATGTTGCTTAAATAATACATTTAAAAAATATCAACGACTCATCGAGGATTTACATAAATTTAAATATTAACGGTTACTGTTTCATCACTGAATTCAATTAACTATTTTACATTAACTTCTTATTGTAAGTAAGTACATAAAACATAAAAAATAACGAAACCTCGCACATTTGGGACTCCAGGCTCCTAGACTATTTACCCAAATAAAGAATTCTTTCGTTCTTTGGATTGAGGCGTCGACAAACTCTGAATCTTTGAAGAATGTATCGACAAACTACCACCTATCTTTGTCAGTAAGCAGATTTTTGCTAGGTCGTTTCGTTTTCGAGTTCCAGGTGGCCCGGCTGAGGTAACGTTTCTCCAGCCGGGCCACACATATCTCGGAAATGCGCATGTCTCAAACTGTGGAATTTTTTCGACAAACTCCGACAAACTACCGCTTCACTATTCCAGCAAACAGTTTTTCTCTACGTCACTTTGTTTTTGAGATCCAGCTAGCTTAGTTGCAGCAACTTTGCTGCAACTCTGAAACGGTGGATCGACAAATTCTGAAACTTGTCCGACAAACTCTGACAAACTGCCGCCTATCTATATCAGTAAACAGATTTTCGCTATGTGGTTTGGTTTTGGAGATCTGTGTGGCCCGGCTGGGGTAACGTTACCCCAGCCGGGCCACACAGCCCCCTTAAACGCGAGCCCGATGAAAACTCAAACTTGTCCGACAAACTTCGACAAACTGCCGCCTATCCATATCAGCAAACAGATTTTCACTAGGTCGTTTCGTTTTCGAGATCTGTGTGGCCCGGCTGGGGTAACGTATCCCCAGCCGGGCCACACAGATCTCTGAAACGCGTAGGCGACAAACTCTGAAACTTGCCGACAAACTCTGACAAACTCTAGACATTATAGCGACCTACTCAAACAATCTATTTTTCACACTTTTTTTTGTGGCTCGGCTGGGGTCAGCCACACCTGTGAGGGAGCAAAATCTCTGAGAGAATTGCAGCAGAAACCGTACTAACATCTACATCAAGAGGCTGACTGAGGGGGCAATAGTATGGGGGGAGGTCGTCATTTCGGTGTCATTGAATATTCAAAAGCGTCCTCCACGAGTACACAAGAGAAGGAAAATCCGAGCGGATAGAAGCATCCACAGTTAGAGGATGGCGGTAGGTGTACCTCGCAGTTGTGTTAGGTACTTTACTATAGAATCTGCGGTACTGGGTCCTGCGGTGCTGAATACGCCTCTGACGTCTCCTTAGTCACGGAGAAAGCAAAAATTGTATCACGAGTTGATGTTGTCGATGATACATTATTGTTCACCGGTTTCGGCGTAGTGCCTCTCTCCGTACGGAGGTCTACTAGCGGAGACCGCAGGCTCATCGCGACTTTGGTCGTACGAGCTTATTATATGGAAAGTCACGGACTAGCTTGCGCTGTAGCAGGCACACCACCGTGAGATTTCGACGCGTCACGAAGGTGTCACTGGGTCGGCGCAGTGTCATCATTACGACGCTCCGACGATATAGCTGCGCATACATTATTGGAGTGCTCATCCAGGCGTTACTAACTTTCTGGACTATGTGCGCCATTGGGCGGCGGTGATCTCTCGCTATAAGAAATGAAAGATGCTTACTCGTGAGTGGGAATAGGAGGTTAAAGGAGGTAGCAGAGAGCGAGCGGGAAAATAAACCTCACGCCGCTACTATCCGACGCAGGTTGGATGGACAGGGCGGTCTCATACGGCGCTTTTCTTGATCGCATTGTCCTATCAACCACTGCTCTAGGTGTGACTGCGAGTTAAGGTGGTTCCGGACTAGAAAGATTATATTCGTCTGCTGTAGCCAACATTACCCTTATGTCCAGGGTAATCCCTCACAGGCGCTCAGACCTGGCCCTCAGCTGGCTGGGCTGTCCCGGGCTGGTCCTGATAATTGGGTATTCTCGGTCCTTGGATCATGTGTCTACTAATAAATATGGACAACGAGGTTGGTTTAATGCAGGCGTGTATCAACGTGCCATTTTTTCTAGAGAAATATTAAATGCCAATAGATATGCCGTCGAATAATTATAACTTCGTGATTATTGGGAAAATAACATAGGCGTAGGTATAACTTTAATTTGCCTAGTGTATACTGATAAATGGAAGGAAAAGTTCATTCTATCTAGTGTATGTTGATTTTCAATGGGAGGTGTCCGGACCCCAAGCCCCCCTATACCTACGCCAATGGAAAATAATAAAATTGAGTATACTATCAAAAATCGACAGTGCCGTCAAAATACGCATGCCATTGGTTCGCAAGACACGCCTGTAGATAGTCTAGCCATAGGCGGGAGCGATGCGTAACAGCTTAGGAGGCTGTTTTAAGACTGCAAACATCATGTGGTTTTTCTTTGCGAGAGGTCTCCAGCTAGAGCTCAGCGGGGAGGTGCCGTCAGTTAGTAGTACACTGATCCCATGGAGTTTTGGGTTGGTGAATGCTTTTGATCACAAGGCTTTATAGATTTCATAAGCTATGATAACTGCTTAACATCTATGCGTCATAAAAAATAACTGTAGACGACAATCTGAGGTTGAGGCCGTTGAGGTATACATATAATGTTTCCATAGATTTGCAGTGTGAGCTAGTATCTATGTTATGTAGTATATTTTTAGTTTCGTTTAAAACGTATTGGCCTTCCCTTTGACATAATAAACAACTGGCATACGATCACATACTTTTTTTTTTGGACTTTAAACACTTGCGTTAGTGTTCATTCAAGTGGGATAGTTGTTGTATTGTAGGCGTCATGATAAAAATGTATAAAGAGAAATGGCAATTTCGTTTAGGTACCTATTTTTACCGGATGAAATAGAATAATATTATGAGGATTATTGTAGTGGCGAGACTATTAACAATCTAAATAACTAGGCATATTTCGGAACAAGCAGTACCTACGTACTTAATAAATCAAATGATAAACAACAAACAAAGCCTCAGTAGTGGTGCAAGCCGAGAGGTGGGCTTTATTCAATACAAGACAGCGAAACAGTATCGTTGTGTTTTGACTAGTGAGAATTATTTAAAAAATCAATAATAATAAATAATAAATTCTATAACAATGATTTTACTTACCTACCGTAAATGCAGCATGAATTGATCAATAGTGATTAGTAGCAACGGATTTACACTTCAATCTATTCTCAAAGTGTTTTGGCTCGGCGCCAGTGGAGTGAAGATTTCGTTATATGTAATTCGTATCTAAGTAGGTATATAAACTATGTGCATGTTTTAAGAAAGTACAAGTGCCGTTCTCATGAATTTCCAGCAAATAAACGACATTATATTTCAAGTTAGGTACTGCAATTATTTTAAAAAAAGAGGAGTAGATATCTACCTAGCTGCAGTTTAAAATCGATTAATTAAATAGTTTAAAATCGATTCATGCGCAAGGGCTTTTGCTGATGGGGGCAAATATTGCTAATTGTGTATAATAACGGCTTACCAGTTTTTATACACAATTAGAAATATTTTTGAAAGACCTACATTAATTTGAAAATAAAAACCAAGAATACATAGGCAGAAGCCGGATGAAAAAGTAGTTTCATTTACAAATAGGCTAGCGTTCTTCTCAGGTGTTATGATTTTTAGAGTTTAGCGAACTGAACTAGTGGAAATAAATGTTCAATGACACCCCACACCATGGGATTGACGAGAAAAAAAATCATCCCCCCTTTACCCATGCCAAATTACAGCTTTTTGGTACTAAGGCTCGTATTAATAATTGCAACTCAAGAATGAGATCGATCTTAAGATACTGTTTTTGACAGATATTCCATACATTAAACGTCAAAACTGCAGCATAAGATCGATCTCAACTTTGAGACGCGTTCATTACCTAAACCGCGGACATGGATGGACATGGTGAAACTATAAAGGTTCCTTGTTGACTACGAAGTCCCAAAATCAGTTTTTTTATACAGCTGGTCTGCCCATCCATCTAGCCAATGGGAAATACCCATTTTTTTCAATTGATGGCACCATGTTAGTGTGCTATCCATATTAATTTTAAACCATTATCTTGCGCTAAAATGATAAAATGTACTTACTGGTGATATGTCTATAATTTTTGGGCAAGGCATTGCGCCACAAATGTGCAGGCCATTCATCTATTGTGAAGGATTCGTCGTCTGGGCGCGCGCGGAAGGCACGAAGGAATATGTTTGAGCTCTCTACTGCCGCGTCATGAGGTAGCCCGTACTGCTGCTCCAGTACTTCTACTAGCTGTGAAAGAGAGCATTTATGTTATAACCTAGGGTTTTTTATGGAATACGGTAACAAACAAGCACTCGGCTGACCCGATGTCAAGCGGTCTCGGAGGCGCATTATATTTTTATAGTTGTTTGTACACATACGATTTTAAATCACATGTTTTGACAAAGAGGTTTTTATGTTGCTCCAGCGCTGTGTGCTCCAAATTAGAGGGGGTCCTTAGCCAGTAGCCTGTGGACGCTCGCAAATAGTAGCATGCGCGTTCTTAATGTAGGTCTCATGCCGCCACTAGAGAGTACTAACAGCATCTCCTCCGTATGAGCGCAGACGAACTCGTGCATTCAGGCTGCTCATTGACTAGATAATAAACGCTATTTCTTACATTCTCAGGTGTTTTGATTTTTAGAGCTGACTAAATAAAGTTGTGGACCTGAGGTTGCTTTTGTAATTATTGTGAGAATAATAAAATAACATGTTTCAATAGAATATGTTTGCAGCATTTCATCACTTAAAAGTTTTGTAAGTATTTAGTACCTACCTTCTAACTAGGTCAAATTTCTTAAGCTCTCTTGTGTAAGGAAGTGTTTCTGGATCCAATCCAGGAATAGCTAAGGTCAATGATCTGGCGGCCTGTGTCGTTCCGTTCACTCACACTGGCAAGCTTTATGTAAGGTGATACCTTTGATTATATACATGATAATATAACAAAAGGGTGATACTTGCATCTTGACGTTATATTGATATTGTAAGAAACTAATATGAAATAAGTAAGTACTTTAATGCTATAGCTATAGCTTGCTCTACCATTTACATTTATCAAGACTATAGAAAAGGTCATTATGTATGATTTTACTCTTAAAATATCTTTTATCACAAATTGTTTAAAATGGTATGTTTTTATCAAACCTTCAATGAATAGTCAAATGTCCAATCCAGTCACAAATAAGTTATTGTGAATTTGGTAGGTATGTAGTGTATCAGCTGTAGGTGGTAAATAAAAATTTACTAGTAGTAATACTATCTTTATTGTGTGGTGTTAGGTACATGATTAGGTGTAGCTTGTTTTACATGATCAATTTACATTTGGAAAAATTGTTACAAGTCCTGTAATATAAAATAGTATTCTAAAAACAATATTTGGCACAAACATTTCATAGTGTTAAAAATTAAGTCAGTAAAATTGGTATATTTTAGATGAAAATATTGTGTAAAAATAAAAGGACACACAATAAAAAAATGAAAAACTAATATTTATTAAAATTAAGTACAAACAACATTATAAGTTTGATACACAGAAAGGTTTTTATTTTTTAATCTCCAAATAATTTCTTTCCCAATTCCATCATTCTATGACTTCTGCACATTTTAAGGGCTCCTCCTTTTTTCAAAACTGCTATCGCACTTTCATTTGAATCAACTAATCTACTTAAGAAATCTTCAAATGCAGATTTTACATTTGGAGGTAGAGTTCCAACTTTGACTTTTGCCAGCATTTCAGCTATACCTTGTGCCCATCCACTTTCTATGGCAAACTCAGATATCCAAGGAACAATAGTTAATACACCACTCATTGTTTGCATTCCCAAGAACCATAAATCAGCAATTTCATTCCAATGTTCCTTGTAAGTCATAGAAACTACTAATGCAGTAGGATCGTTTGATTCATCTACAATATATGCATCCCAGAGAAATCTTATTGTTGATTGGATGTATCTACAAATTGAAAAGTCGTTTTTCTTGACTTTGCTAGCCTGCTGCTTCAATAGCAGTAAACCAAGGACTGCTAAATGTCCATGAAGGACTAGATTCTCTGGTATATCCTTTAGTTCAGGTAAGTTATTAAAAATAAACTTGAGAAGAGTGTTGAACAGCATACTGTTCTCAACAACTCTAGGAGCTAGCACAGTCAAGTTCATGAAAATATTACAAAGGCTGACCATAGCAGCTCTAGAGTCTTTCATGTCTTCTAACACTTTAGCATCAAGTTCGGGTTCAGGTTGAGATCTTACCTTTCCCCTTTCAGATTTAGGAATTGGTGGTTTTTTATAGTGCACTATAGACCAATGGAAGTTCATAGCCTCATACAATATATCTTCTTGTTTTAGATTCAATACAATATCTCTGGCTTTGTCTTCAACAACTAAGTGACACAATGCTGGTAGCATAAGACGCAATAAATCTATTTGTCCCATAAGACTTGTATCTGTTTCCATAGGTTCACCTTCAGATTTGTTTTTCTCTGCTAACTTCTTAGCCCTATAGGCATGAAAAGAGTCATTAGATAAAGTAAATATAAATGGTAAAAGTGCATAAATTTGCTCTCTCATTGCAGTAGTCTCCTGAGCAATCCATGCAACCAAAACTCTTACCATAGCACAAACAAAAACTTTTTCAGCATCAGGCAGCTTATCTCTGTTTTTGTCATTTGAGACTTTTGTCAAGATTGACACAACAGCATTGAATGCACCTTTGAGACTGGTGTACACCGATTGTTTTTCTTTTTGTTCTAAGTCAAGTTGGTCTGTAGCCATATAGTTAATAGATAGCTCAAGAACAGTAAAGCATGCCGTAACAAGGTCAGCATTACCAAATGCTTGCTTAAAACTTCTGTCCTCCAATTGCATTCTAACTTCGATTGCACAGAGTTGCAACAGTAAAAGGTAGAACTTCTTAGGATTTTCTTCATCTGCACATTCAATAGTCCATTCAACACCAAGTAGATCAACAATGTTTGCTGCCAGTTTCAATGCAGGGTCTCTTTGATTCTTTCCAATTTTGCTTGTGAGTATGTCATGGAGGGCCTTGTAAATGCTCTGTGGCCATGTTTCATCAGAAGAGCCAGGTACGACAGTTGACTTGTTGCAACTGTAAAGCAAAGCACTTAAAATGGTTGCCAATTCAAATTTTCTATCCGACTGATCTGTGGCAAAGTCCAATGCAATTTTATTTACAAGAGCATGGAAAGGTTTTGGATCATTTCCCCACGCTGCAGGGCCATATCTACTGACCAATTTTACCAAAATATTAAGAGCTTCATCTGTTTGAAAACTCTGATGTGAGTAAATCTCAGACATTTTTGTGATAGCACCAACTTCAATCAATGCTTTTTGACCAGCTTCTTGTTCAGCGATGCACTGCAGACATGTGTATGCTTCACTAATAATTATAAGGTTGTCATCGTAGTCATCATTGTCAGAGGTTTGTACAATGTCAAGGAAAAACGGAATGTTAGCTAACATTTCTGGATGCGTTGCCAGTTCTGGATCATTGCAAAAGGTTGTGAGAATAGACAGTGCCACCGACTTGTAGACTGAAGGCGGACAATCATCTTGAATGCTGTTACTTGTTAGTAGTTTCTTTAAAAAATTGAATCCAATAGCTTCAAACAAAGCTTTCCTGGCTTGTGAATTACAATCTTTGCTTTTCACCAATTTGGTTACCATAAAGAGGGCTGCAAACTTCTCCGTGTCAGTTTTTGCCGACTTCAGAATTAGCACACATTTTTTAATTGGTTCCGATATATCACCCATTGTCACAAAACACTAGATAAATATGATAGCGCAGCAATTTGCGCTCCACTGAGCGCAGGGTGTCGCAGTTGAATCGTCTGACGGCGCGGTTCGATCTACATCACGTTTATAATTAGCATGTAAGCGCTTCCAAAACATCTAAATCCGGACGCCAAGCTCACGTTCTCCAACTATGAAATTCTATTATTAACAGCACTGGAACGCACACGCGGAGAAGAGGGCAAAAGAAAAATCGACTTCATCTGCTACGTAAATCTAGTAGAAACGAGCGATGACAGCGCGCGCACTGCGTTGTGAATAAACATTCATGACCCTGGCAATGTCATGAATAATCACTTTGAAATTAACTAACCTTACTGCACGTTTTTGAGTCTGCCTTCCGAGTTTGTATCAATGTATTGTCTAAATCAAAAAATATAGCAGAAACATCACTGTTTTCACTGTAGAAACTACCAGCCATAATTTTTTTTCGTGAACACAACACAGACACTCAATTCCGAACGATTGATTGACAAAAAAACGTCACGTCACTATCTGTCATCATTAGCGTTGCCGACTTCCACGGTCTGGATTACCCAAAAACCTATCTGAAAATCCCCAATTTTGGGGAAAATATAATTGATAATCTCCACATTTTCCCCACAA
Source organism: Schoenobius gigantellus (assembly GCA_963935595.1). NCBI lineage: Eukaryota > Metazoa > Arthropoda > Insecta > Lepidoptera > Crambidae > Schoenobius > Schoenobius gigantellus. Next base: position 18,903,512 of record OZ012557.1, on the reverse strand, counting down.
GTTTTCAGCAAAGAAATTAAACTTAATAAATTAAATAAAAAATAAATACGAAATAAAACTTACTGTAACAAATGATATCAATCGAGAAATACGTCAGGTAAACTTTGCGTCTAGTACTTATACATATAACCATAGACGAAGAATAATCTAACTACTGAATATTAGTTTTATAACATGTCTTGAAATAATCGTCGTTCTAACTAACTTTCTTTTTATACATTTTATTTAACTACCACTTATCCATTGTATCTTTCTATTATATTACATAAACAACAAGTGTGAGCAATACACAACAAGCAGTATGTATAAACTCGAAATATGACTGAACACCAAATAACACTCAACAACAGTTCTCTGCCATACGTACTCTGTAGGTAGGTATAGTTCGTTACAAAGCTAAAGTAAACAACCTTAGACCATTTAGTAAACAACAGGAAATTCCCCGATAAACAATAAAGCTTAGAATAATAACGCGTTATTATTCTAAGCAATAAAGGTTGATGGACATAAATGCTGCAACAAAATAAACTCCAAAACCTTCCAATCGGATAACTTGAGATAAACTAAAGTATAAATAATGTATAAATTATACTTACTTCTAATACTAATTTTATTACTTTTAAGTTAAGCTCTAGCGTAAATGTCTAAATGTCCCGCATTTTTCCCATATAAACGCTCTTCCCACAAATTACCCAATTAGACTGAAAATCCCCACAGTTTGGGGAATTCCCCACAGATTGGCAACGCTGGTCATCATAAAAGCACGTTCTTTTCTGCAATGTTCGCACATGATACTATGACGCAACAAAATGTGCTTTTCCATCTCTTTTTATCCTGTATACTTACTAAGAAAATACATTCAATATATTTTCTGTCTTTTTCTCAGAGCTAATAATGCCATCTGTACAAAGCATTGTAACTCTTATATCAAGAATATCAAGCAAAGCAAAAGTCCATGTAGATTTATTCAAATGTTAACGCTAGATGGCAGGAATTACATTATCGTGCCTTGCTTTGCCTGGAGCGTGTTCAGATTCAGAGAGCTCCGCTAGGACACGGTAATAGTATATTATGGTATAGTATGTGAGTGAACTCGGCCTCTCTTCGAAATTTTATACCTACGGCCGCTCGGCATCGCTTGGTGCGTTGGCCCGCGATAGGGCCGCGCGCTTACAGAAACTGTAAGCGCACGGCCCTGTATTGTATTGTATTGTAGTGGGCTCCCTTTTCCGCATTTAAAGTCATATTTGGCCCATAATGCGTGTGGGATGGCCAGTTATTCTAACCAGCCCAACTCCTTCCAGAAGCACAGAAGTTTCCTGGGACTTTCACAGGCTTCAAGGAGTGACCTTGGGTTACCAAGGATTTCCGCCCGTTGTGTGGCTACTCCCATGCATTCCAGGATTACATGGGCAGCTGTTTCTTGAGCGCCCAGACATCCTCTGCACAGGGGACTGTCGGTTGCGCCTAATAAGTGTAGATGTTTGTTCAGTGTGTTGTGTCCTGTTAGAGAGCCTACCACTATTCTTAGTTCCGGTCGGTTTAGGTAGAGCAGGCTGTAGGTCAGTCGCGGTGTTAGTGCAGATATCGCTTCCTTAGACTGTCTACATTTTGAGGTATTTGCCCAACGGGCATTATGTTTGTTTTGGGTGTATTGCCGTGTCCAGGTTTTCAGCTGACTAAAAGGGATCGGCAGCTGTGGCACAGGACCAGCCACTATGCTTTCTGAACCCCTTTTAGCCAGCTGGTCCGCAGCATCATTTCCCAACGACCCACTGTGTCCTTTAATCCATTTAAGCGTAACTCTGTTTTGTGACGCCATATGCTCTATTGCTTCATGGCATTCGTTTATAAGATGGGATGTAATGGTGTTACTTCCCAGTGCTTGTAGTACAGCCATGCTGTCCGTAAGAATTCGAATGTTGTAATTCTTAATGGTTCTTCTCATGACTGCGTTGGCAGCATGGGTGATGGCGACAGTCTCACATTGAAATATTGAGTTTCCATCACCCAGTGCTAATGATATGTTAATGTTGAGATCCATCGAGAATACCCCTGCGCCTGTACCCCTTTCGGTTTTTGAGCCGTCCGTGTATATGCGGACTTCATCAATTCCAGATTGATCTCGTTTGTGCTCTGAGAGCTGTATATTGTACTTCCTGTCAAATACATGTCTTTTGGGGATCCTATCACATGGTGCCGCTTTGAGAGGCTGATAGTCGATCATCCTGTTCCATAACATGGTGTGATGACCCTTTTGGTAGTGCCACATTCCTAAGTGTTTTAATCGGATAGCTGCCATAGACGCCTCTTGTTGAATGTGTAAATCAAGAGGGGGCAGTCCCAGTATCACCTCTATTGCGGCGGTTGGAGTAGTCTGCATACAGCCAGTAACTGCCGAGCAGGCTAGCCTCTGGAAAGATTGCAATTTTCTAATGACGGTGTTAAGTTCGGTCCTGGGCCACCATACTATTGCACTATATGTCACAATTGGTCGTATAACGGATATAAAGGGTGTCTCAGAAACAATGGATAAACCTTTAACTGTTGATAGGTTTCGTCGAGACCTCTCTAATCTCAAATTTTGACTTTAGTAAAAATATCTCGGTTTTCAAGATATTTGATAGTTTGTTTTTTTTTAAAAATGCCACTTTTGGTTGGTTTTTAATGTGCCATTTTTACAAATACGGTCTTTTTCTGATTTAGGTTTTTTTAGCTTCTAACGGAATAGTTCAGCTATCAATAACAGTGGTTAAAATTGAGCTAGCTAATCACGAAGTGCTTGGAAAAAACAATGTTCCAAAAAAAATTAAACAAGAAATTATTTTTCTTCGTGTTTGGTCTGCTACCATGTAAAAAAAATGTATGACGCTCATCCTGCCCATTATCTTAAAAAAATGCTTAGTTATTCTAGTTTCAAAAAAGGTATGATAAACTTATGCTTAATGTATCTCCGAACTTTTATTACTGCTTGAATAGCAAATGGTATGAAAATTTTAAAAAGATTGTTTGTCGGATTAATTATTTTTCGGATTAATTTTATTCGGTTAATTTAGTTTTCCAGTATTAAGTTTATGCTTTCTTGACTTTCTGACTGGTTGAATAGCAAATAAAATGTAAATTAAAAAAAAAAAGGTTTTTTTTCCACTAATAAGCACTTAAAGCTTATTTGTAAATATTCGTTTGCGAGTCACAGAGTTGAGAAACGTGTTTTTTTTGTGGCCCCTGCCTGCCACATGTCTCATCCACTATGCGCAATCAAAAAGGAGCCTTATCATTAACAGCACATGAGTCATAAGCATTTGCAACCTTACCTGCTATCGAATTTCCTGGAACGACTTTTTTTACCTGCGTCTGATCATTGGGTTCTTTGTTACGATTGTTAGTGTCCTTCTGAACTCCGGTTGTGACCCACGCGTGTTTTCTGTATTCGAGAGATTCGATAGAGCTTCGATGATTTTAAACGACATTTTGCTGTGATTTTGGACTTGACTAGCTTTGCGATTCGGATATTGTTTGTGCTGTGAAACCTATTGACAACTGGTGATCATATGGACTTGGCTAGCTTTACGATTTGGATATTGTTTGTGCTGTGAAACCTAACTGACAACCAATACATAACACTGAACATGCCTAGACATCAGTACACGTCGCGCGAATATGCAAACATGCATTTCGTTTATGGCGAATGTCGAGGAAATGCTAACGCTGCTGCTCGTCTGTACGCAGAGAGGTAAGATTATTTATTTTCTCTTTAATTCAATCAATCTTATTTTTTTTTAAATCACACACATTTATTGCAACTTTAGTTAAACGTATCAGGATGGGTCTTACATTATGTTATCCTTCTAAAAATAGTCACACGCCGTGTTTAATTAGATTTTAAAATTAAATGAATTAGTAAATTTAATAACGTCATTTTTTGTATTAGGTACCCCAACGCACGTCACCCGGACTATCGAGTTTTTGCTCGGGTACATAATTCGTACTGCGAAGGGAGGCTTCCAGGAAGAGGCATTGGTGATGCAGGGCCAGGAAGACCAGAAAGAAACGACGATGAAGAAGTAGTAGTCCTCGACGAAATAGAAGAAGATTCAACACGTTCTGTGCGTGGAATTGCACGTCGAACCGGCATTAATAGAAGCAAAGTGCATCGCATATTGAAAAAATACCTTTTGCACCCTTTCCATATTCAAAGGGTCCAAACTCTACAGCCTGCTGACTATCCGCGCAGGATTGCATTCTGCAGAATCATGTTAAATAAAATAAGGGAGGACCCGCAATTTTTCAATAAAATTTTATGGACGGATGAATCCTCATGCCGGAGAGATGGATATTTCAACATCCACAATCTACATAGCTGGCAAGTTGAAAACCCACATTTGATGAGGGAAGATCGGTCCCAAGTTCAATTTAAAGTTAACTTGTGGACTGGGATTATTGACGGACAGGTGATCGGGCCATATGAACTTCCAGCTACACTGAATAGTGAAATTTACCTTAATTTTTTACAAAATGATTTACCCGGCATGCTAGAAGATGTCAATTTAGAAGTAAGGCGGAGAATGTGGCTTCAAAATGATGGGTGCCCAGCTCACTACGCAATAGTAGTAAGAAATTATTTAAATCAACACTTCCCACAAAGGTGGATAGGCCGGCTCGGCCCTATTTTATGGCCGCCCAGATCGCCGGATCTAAATCCCTTCGATTTTTTTTATTGGGGATGTCTGAAAGACCTTGTCTACGCGAGGCCAGTATCCTCAATAACAGAGTTGCGTACTCGCATACAAAATGCAGCTGCACACATAAAAACGTCTGGTTACGCGCGCCGCATCAAACTTTCTTTTATAAAAAGATGTAGGGCATGTATCAGAGCGCAAGGACGCCAATTCGAACATTTATTGTATATTAAATAAAAAATTAAAATTTCATGTTGTTTTATTTCAAATTCTTTATTCAAACTAAGAATTAATAACTATTCCGAAAAAAATCTTTTTAAAATTTCATACCATTTGCTATTCAAGCAGTAATAAAATTTAAGAGATACATTAAGCATAAGTTATCATACCTTTTTTGAAACTAGAATAACTAAGCATTTTTTTAAGATAATGGGCACGATGAGCGTCATACATTTTTTTTACATGGTAGCTGACCAAACACGAAGAAAAATAATTTCTTGTTTAATTTTTTTTGGAACATTGTTTTTTCCAAGCACTTCGTGATTAGCTAGCTCAATTTTAACCACTGTTATTGATAGCTGAACTATTCCGTTAGAAGCTAAAAAAAACTGAATCAGAAAAAGTCCGTATTTGTAAAAATGGCACATTAAAAACCAACCAAAAGTGGCATTTTTAAAAAAAATCATAAACTATCAAATATCTTGAAAACCGAGATATTTTTACTAAAGTCAAAATTTGAGATTAGAGAGGTCTCGACGAAACCTATCAACAGTTAAAGGTTTATCCATTGTTTCTGAGACACCCTGATATAGCCATAGTGTAATCTTCGGCGATAGACCCCATGTTTTCCCAAGTAGTCTTTTGCATTGCCAGAAGGTTATGCAGGCTTTATTTAATTTGTGGTCTAGATGCTTATTCCATAATAATTTACTGTTAAGTATAACGCCCAAGTACTTGACTTCATTTGTAAGGGAAAGCTCGGTTCCAAACAGTTTGGGTAACCTTAGGTTCCCTACGTTTCGTTTGTTTGTGAACATAATAAGCTCCGTTTTGGAGGGGTTCACTGTTAACTCATGGTCAATGCACCATTGTTCTACTATCTTTAGGGCAGACCTTATGAGATCACATAGGATGTTCTCGAAAAGCCCGGATACCAAGATAGTCAAGTCATCTGCATAGCCTACCGTGTACAGACCCTGATTGTTTAGTCTGCACAAGAGTTCATCCACAACTATATTCCAGAGAAGTGGTGATAACACTCCACCCTGTGGACAACCCTTGGCTACCACACCCCTTGTTGTGGTATTGACGGTAAATTGTATGGCCCTGTACCTGAGCATGCTGTCGATCCATCCTGCAATTGTAGGATCGACACTGTGCTTAGTCAGGGCTTTTGCAATGCTGTTGAATTTTGTCTTATCAAAGGCGCCTTCAATGTCAATGAAAACTCCTAAGGTTGATTGTTTCATAGATAGTCCGCTTTCAAAGTAGGATACTACATCGTGTAGTGCGGATTCGGTAGATTTGCCCATACTGTAAGCATGTTGGTTGGCATGAAGTGGTACATACTTTAAACATCCATCCCTTATTTCCCTGTCGCAGAGCCTTTCTAGCCCTTTGAGTAGGAATGACGTCAGACTGATTGGTCTGAAGGACTTGGGTTATGTGTAGTCACTTTTGCCTGGTTTTGGTATAAATACTACTTTAACTTCCCTCCATTTGTGTGGAACGTAGCGATATGCGATACAGGCCCTATAAATAGCTACTAAATGTTCAATTAGTCGCTCGTCGCACCATATCAATAGTCCCGGGAAAATTCCATCCAGGCCTGCTGATTTGTATGGAAGAAAAGTGTTGATCGCGGCCCTGTCCGCGCGCTTACAGTTTCTGCCTAGATTTGTAATTATACTATTTCAGAATGCATATAGAATTACTTTGTCGATCTAAAGGAATGAATTAAATAGGTTAACGAAACTAACATGTAGGTTGCTAGCCTTTGATATAATAAATTAATAAAAAATAAGCAAATATATTTTATTTATTTCACTCACTAACCAAATAGGCGAAAGATCGCGTGAAGAACCAAGAAAACCTATTTTTGTGAAACTTCAAGCTTATATCCTTACTCATCATCATCATCACAGCTCACATACGTCCCCACCGAGGGGTTCGAGCCTACCCTATGTTAGGGTGATTAGGCCTTAGTCAACCACGCTGGCCCAGTGCGGATTGGTCTTCGCAGATGTATGCAGGTTGCCTCACGATGTTTTCCTTCACCGTAAGAGCGTCAGACAAATGTACATATGAAATTCGAAACGAAAAACACATTGGTACATGGCGGACTCGAACCCCGACCTCCCGATTGGAAGGCAAGTGCCGAGTTTGGCTCGTGCGTGTAATGGATAGGTAATGGAATTGTTTTTCGTAATATATTAAATTCATTATTTTACTTTAATATAATTCTTATTTGAAAGTACGTTGGATCTATTCCAATCAATTAATAATGATAGTCACACCAACACATCAAAATAAAAAGTTACTGTATTTCATTCGCGTACTCGTGCAAATACTATACTAATAGTTTTTATTTAATCAAAATCGAGCCAGGCTTTCTAAAGCGTTGTAAAGTTTCACCGTGGGGGGCATAAAATGACATCTTTGAACATGAAAGCAATGAATTCGTAATAAACTTTATAGATGTTTTATACAAAAAATATTATTTTCAGCATATACACGGTATTTCATAATAACCAATAAATAATCAATGCGTTATCTAAAACTAATTATTAAATTGTGTTTACCCGTAATGTCATTCAACCCAAAATGTTCATGTTAATCATAGACATGATGATGATACTATGATATACATGAAAATTTTGGGTTGAATGACATTACGTGTAAACACATTTTAATAATTAGTTTTAAATAACGCATTGATTATTTATTGGTTATTATGAAACACCGTGTATAACAAACGAAACCTCATAAAACTTCCTTTTTTAAAGAAAGTTGTACGCGACTGTACATTACTTCATATAGATAGATAAGGAGACCAGATGCCAAATGTTGCTTAAATAATACATTTAAAAAATATCAATCAATCATCGAGGATTTACATAAATTTAAATATTAACGGTTACTGTTTCATCACTGAATTCAATTAACTATTTTACATTAACTTCTTTTTGTAAGTAAGTACATAAAACATAAAAAATAACGAAACCTCGCACATTTGGGACTCCAGGCTCCTAGACTATTTACCCAAATAAAGAATTCTTTCGTTCTTTGGATTGAGGCGTCGACAAACTCTGAATCTTTGAAGAATGTATCGACAAACTACCACCTATCTTTGTCAGTAAGCAGATTTTTGCTAGGTCGTTTCGTTTTCGAGATCCATGTGGCCCGGCTGGGGTAACGTTACCCCAGCCGGGCCACACAGCCCCCTTAAACGCGAGCCCGATGAAAACTCAAACTTGTCAGACAAACTTCGACAAACTGCCGCCTATCTATATCAGCAAACAGATTTTCACTAGGTCGTTTCGTTTTCGAGATCTGTGTGGCCCGGCTGGGGTAACGTATGTATCCCCAGCCGGGCCACACAGATCTCTGAAACGCGCAGGCACAGATTAGATAATTGGCGCAGGCGACAAACTCTGAAACTTGCTGACAAACTCTGACAAACTCTAGACATTATAGCGACCTACTCAAACAATCTATTTTTCACACTTTTTTTTGTGGCCAGGCTGGGGTCAGCCACACGGATTTGAATCCGCTTCTCCAGGAAACCGTCCTGATTCCTTAACCAATTCGGCTATTGTACTGTTTTTATGCTCTAAAAAATAAGACAATCCGATGTTGAAATGGCTTGATTTTCTTTAGTTATTTTCACAGTGTTATGTTGTATGGACTACTGTGGGGATCGGTTGCTGAGATTTTTGTACTTAAATAATACCTATCAAATTATCATAATTAAACAATACGACGCCAGTGACTTAAAAAAATGGACAATTATAAGAGCTTTCTATTAAGTCATATTTTAATAAAGTTAATTTTGACTTTGAATAATATGTATATTTTCTTTATTAAAGTGCAAGTACCATCTGTCGGTAGTACGAGTACTATTGGGTTCACACAGTCTCACTAGTAGATTAATTGTGGTACTAAAGAGAACTAAATTTCTCGCTAGTACCGCCGGTGGTACTATTCGGTGGTACTAGTGGGATCAAAGCAAGAATTTAAGGTCAGGCAATGATTACGGACTTGATTCTTACATGAATCCAGCGTTCGAGCTTTCCAGGGAGAGAGAGAGAGTTGTGTTTGAATAATGTGTCATCATGATGAAAGGGCCTTTATGTTATTAATTTTACTAACAGGGGATTCATGTGAAAGCAATAATATTATTCCTCTTCGATACCCTTGATTAGGGGATCGATGTGGAATAGCAAGTGTTTTTCGATCCCCTGGGGTATTGAAATAGGGGATCCAAGTGGAATACCCGGATCCAAGTTGCTATCCAGTATTGAGGCGCGTAGGCATAGCGCGTGTTTCGACTGTTTCTATGTAGTCATTCTACTGTATATATTATATTACCGTGGCTAGGAGTACCTATATTGTTCTGTGGTTCAGACTTTCCGCTCCGAGTGTAGTTGTTTGGTTTTTTAACTCTCCCGGGCTGCGTTCGTAAACGTCGTCCGTCGACGCTCGATGACGTACTAGTCGTTCGAAAACCCCCGGTGCGAACGCACGACGATCATGATATAGCCGTTCGTAAACATCGCTCGACGACGCGCCGGTCACAAAGGCTTCTTCACCGTAGGCTACGCCGACGACATAACCATTATTATAATAAATGGCACTCACGAAAACACACTGTGCAACCTCATGCGCCAAGCCTTGAAAATAGTAGAGGACTGGTGCAAGGAGCACAAACTAACAGTTAACCCCACAAAAACAGAGCTAGTCCTCTTCACCAAAAAGAGGAAACTAGCAAATCTGCAATTACCAAAATTCTATGGATTAACCCTAAGCCTAACATCGGAGACCAAATACCTGGGCATCTATTTGGACAAACAACTGAACTGGGCTAAACACACTGACTACATCACCACAAAAGCTAGTATATCACTGTGGCAATGCAAGCGACTGCTTGGAAAAAACTGGGGCATTAGTCCCAAAGCCACCTACTGGCTATACACTACGGTTATTCGACCAATTATAACATATGGCTCCCTAGTCTGGTGGCCCAGGACAGACCAGGCAAACGGCCAAAGAGCACTAGAAAAACTACAGCGAAATGCCTGCGTGGCTATCACTAGTAGTATGAGAACCGCACCCACAGCCGCATTGCAAGCTATGTTGGGGCCGCCACCTTTGCACCTAGTTGTTAAAGAGGAGGCAGCACTAGCGGCGTTCAGACTCCACAATGCTGGCACACTGGGAAAGGACCCCAGAATCAAACACATACTCATAAAAGAACAAGCGACCAAACATCACCCGATGATGACATCACCCAATGATAGGATTCTGAAGAGATTCAATTTCCAGAAGTACTATAATATACAGCTCGAAGAGGAATCACACGATTACTCAGGTCCAAAAGAGCTCAGAATATACACTGATGAATAAGACCAACTCAGGAACCGGGGCAGGCGTATACTCAAATGAGCTTAACATTAAGATATCCAAACCGCTAGGTAGATTCAACACCGTATTCCAAACGGAATGCGTAGGTATCATCCTGGCGGCCCTCGCCATAGAATCTAAAGGAATTATGGATTCTCACATCCGCATAGTCTCTGATAGTGCTTCGGTACTCAAATCCCTAAACAAAAGCTATGTCACTTCGGAACTTGTATTGGAATGTCACAATGTGCTAGAACGAATTGTGACTTCCAACCGAAACACAGTGACACTACAATGGATAAAAGGACACAGCGGATCACTGGGCAACGACGCGGCCGACGAGCTGGCTAGGAGGGGATCCGACATAACGGCTTTCGGACCAGAGCCCATCGTACCAATTCCCTTCAGCCAGATTCGCGGATGGCTGCAAGAGCTCACCCGCACACAAGCACAAGACCACTGGTTCTCGACTCCAGGGTGCAGACAGTCAAAGGAAGCCATGCCAATCCTAAACAACAAACTGACCAAACGCATATTGCGTCTGGACAGGAACAGTCTGTGGCTGGTGACGGGAACCATCACTGGACACTGCTCACTAAACAAACACTTCCACACCATAGGCATAACAGATAGCCCCCTATGCAGAGCATGCTTAGGGGCCGAGGAAACGGTGTCACATGTGCTCCTTGAGTGCACAGGTGTCACCGAAATACGAAAAACACCCTTAGATCTCCCAATTCTGTTACAGAATCTCTGGACAGACTCGGAGATCTCATACGCTTCTGGAGGGAGGTGGGCTGGCTGGAGTGACGGCCGCCCTCACGTACAATGGTCCACCTTAAGGACTAAGTGCGGAAACCGACCCCGATAACATAGAACATAGAACGCACCGGTCACCCCGTGAAATCGGTGGGTGAAAATCGCCCTGAAGTTTATTTGACAGATGACATTTCCGTAAATTCGGCTTTTGCCTCGTTTTTATATTAATTTGCAAGCAAGTTAATTTTGTATTATCGTAAATAAATAATCACCCGTCTGCGTTTTGTAATTTATTAAATATGGGGACAATGGAAAAAGTAACGAAAAATGAACACATTATTATGGATGACAATAGCATAGTTTATTTATGAGATGGATATTTGGTTAATAATTTCTATGAGCGAATTGCGAATAGATCAAAACAAGTTAAAAAAAATAAAGCAAAATTTATCAATTTTAGGTTATTTTGACATCAAAATGACGTTTGACAGCCACAGCTTGGGGTGTCGTTCTTAAACGTCCGACGAAGAGCGTCGTCGTCCTCTCTACGGCGATCGCCCGACGTCGAGCGATGGTTTACGAACGTACCCAGAGGTGTTGAACGCATTGCAGCAACAATAGTAGGACATTGTTTTGTTACCCCAGCAGGCCTAGCACGGCGCGTGAACTACAGAAGAGAACGTGACTAATCCTCGTCCCGTCGCGCTTCATTGTTATATGAGAGGGCGAGAAGAAACATGTTATTTGTCTCATGTCCTGTTTTGTCGCTTGCAGGGGTGAAATAACTTATTTAGTCCCGAGTTTAGCGCCAATAGTTCAAGGGACTAGAACCCGACGTAAACACTGATTTTCATTACGAATACAAGGAAAGTAAAAAAAAACATCAATTAACTAAAGAAAAAATGAGTGAATTTTATTTTACACTAGCTGTGCCTGCGAACTACGTTTCGCTATAATTATTGTCAAAAAAATATCAGCTATAGAGGTATAAAAATAGTCTACGACCTATCCTCAGTCAGACCTACCAAAAATACACAAAAAATTTAATAAAAATCGGTCAAGCCGTTTCGGAGGAGTACGAGTTTTGCATCGAGCGGATCCTGAATTAAACTGTATAAAGATTTTTATTAAAACTTTTCATATAAACTCGCGCGCCGCCGACGGTGCCACATATGCGAAGTCAGCGACACGTTGCAACCACGCCAATATTTTCGTCGTTTATTTAAATTTCTTGAGTCCCCATTTTGGCCTCCTGCTCGCGTAGCACAAGCACCCCGAGATAAATATGTCTATCATTTGGGATGAGACATCTAAGTGACCAACTAACCTCTTACCGCTAAGCGTGGCACCTGCGGTGTGGCTGTGGCCCCAAAGTCATCGCAATAAATCGATGAAGTGGTAGCGAATTATTTTTCGTTACAATTTATTGGTCCTATCTCCTGTACGTTATACTCTACTCTACCCACCAATATTTTAATTTTGTTGAAATTCAAATGAACATTATATTGTAATTTTTAAGATTAACCTTTTTATAGTTAAAGCTTTATCATCAATGTCTAGTTGATGCATTATGATAATAAAATATCTAACTTACAGCTAAGTAAAAATTTCAAGAACGTAAAGCTGGTATCTCGGGTAAAGTAATTCAGGTGAAGCTGGAATCCATCTTCTACCTCATCATTGCATTATCAGAGGTGAGATGAAGGCTTAGTTTTATTAAAATCCATTCAACGTTTTTCGCTTATAAAACCAAACCTACAGATGATATGTAGGTATGAATCGGATAAAGTGCTTGGGATAAATTGAGGTGAGCCCGCCAGCCAATTTCGAGGACGACTTTTTCCCAAAAAAATCTATTTTCCCAAACAGTACATACACAGTAGAACAGATGGCGGACAAAGATGTTAACAACGCAGCTCTGGACTACAGAAAAGGGACAAGTAAGGGCGATTGTGTAAGAAATTTATACGTGGCACTCGTTCAAGGGTTATTAGATTTCCTGTCACACGCAGCCACCCCGCAGACCGTATTTGCTAAACATAGCCAGCCAATGCCGATTTCTTGCGTAAACATTTTGTGAGGTCATTATATTTTCTTGTTGGATTTTTTGCCGAATCCTCCATTCAGAACGCGCGCGTGTTTATACCTATACGAGCTTAGGAAATATTATATTAGGGGATTAGTCGAATTTCAATTTTGCTTGAAGACTCTTTGTTACTGTTTGTTTGGTGCGTTCGAAACCTGATTTAAACTGTAAGATGTGTATTCATTTAGAAGAAGCATCGCGTCGCGTTGACCATGTGTTCTTATCGTAACGCCCTTAACGGTGCGAGGGCGGCGATTGGCAGCCCCAAGCGGCAATTAACTTGCGATGCTCATTAGCAGACCGTTTTCATTCGGGCTTCGTAATCCGACCGGCTTGAACCAACTTTCTTTGCAGCAGCACCTCGATTTACTGTATCACGTTTCCGTTAATGTGCTGACGGTACAGTCGCCATTGCGATTTAGCCCGGTTTTACCGCCAATTTCACGAGCCACTATTATGTGTCTGTTTTCTGGAATTGTCTCTATTTAACTCCGTATTTAGATGGTAATAAAGTGATTATTGGGCTACCGACCCTTCTGCCGGCCTTTTATGGAATTACTCCTCAGTTTGGTTCAGCCTCGAGTGGAAGTGATCGTTGCAATAAATTATTTTTACGCAGCTTTAATGCTGCTTTCGCTAATTGAATGTTTGTCTATTAGGAACAAACGTACGTTACTAAACAAAATTGTTTGCGTTTGAAATACGGAACTGAATCATAATTACTGTGATGTCTACTGTTATGCGAAAGGATTTCTGCGAACTCTTTATCTTTTCGTTTCAATGATTCATTAATTACACATTCAAAAATAAGACTCCAAACATAATCTGAATATTGTGGTGGATGAAGTTTTTAATACATTAACATCATCACACTTGTTAGCCCCGAAAGGTTTGGTAGAGATGTATATATTAACACTATTTAGTGATGTTTGGGATTTTGGTTACTATAAAATATATCCCTATAAAACTCCTAACTTATTTAATCCATGTTCGTTACTAAACAATTAAAAACAAATAAATTACAAAGCTAATATCTCCATGGAATGTTATGAAGAAGTATATATAAGTTTTATGTAATAAAGGGCAAACCTATTGTCACTATCCGGAAATAGATACCAGACTCCTATTGAAAATGTCCTAAACAAAAAACCTCAATAAACCGTTGTCCTATCAATTTGTGACCAACTAGCCCAATGACGCAGTCAAATAAATTTAATAACAGAAACACATTAGCTTTTTTAGAATAACATGGTCGGCTGACAATCGCAAGGTCAGATGAACTCCAAGAGCACTTACAACAGAACCTCTTTCTGTGTTTTGTGAGCACTTGCTATAGAACACAGTACTTACATTGTTAGTGTAAAAAGTAACTAAACTTTGAATTCTTGCCTATATGGTGACAGACACGACATATCGACTAATTGCGACAATCAGGATCGATGCAATCCTTTATTGGGCCAAGAGTAATCAGATCGGTGGTGCTAATGCATCGAATCCGGTACCAGGGGCACTACTCTCTAAGCCCGCAATCAAATGTTCAGACTTGGAGTTCGTTATACAACGCAGTAAGAGTGCGCGCGTTTGGTGATGTGTTGATAGCACGGATGTGAAATGTATGGCGATTTCCGTACTCGAAACTTTGATTACGGTTTTAGAGGGTAGCACTTCTGAACTGGCGATTTATGCCGGGTAAACATTGGTGCGCTATCTGCGCCTTGCACCTGCCTTATCCGTTTCCCTGATGCGCTTGCTAAACCGCTTTGTGATTTTAATTCATGTGAGCTACTATCGCGGATGAATTCCTTTAAGAGAAGCTAGAAGCCTCGATGTCGGAGAACATAGAGGATGGATCAATTATGACGGTCACGTAGAAGGATTTCTCTATTTTCAACGATTTCGTACAGTAAGATTTAGGATTTAAGGTAAATATAAATGGTCACATACTGTGACTGCGACGCAACTTGGTACTGGAACGGACAGCAGGCGTATTTACTGACTACGGTTGGTAACTAGAACTGTCATTTTTGAAAGAAACAATATATTTTAACACTAGCTTTTGCCTGCGACTTCGTCCGCGTGGAAATCCTTTTTTATTGATTCCCTATACAAATTCCCCCTCCCCCCCTTTTATACCCTTAAGGAATAATTTCGGGGATAAAAATTATTCTTTATCCTTTCCCACAACTCAAAACTATCTCCATATCAAATTTCATCTAAATCGGTACAGCGGTTATTGATTCCCTTTACAAACTTTCATCCCCTTTTTCTTCCCCTTAAGGGGTGATTTCTGCGATAAAAGCTATCCTATGTCCTTCCCTGGGACACAAACTATAACTATACCAAATTTCTTCTAAATCGCTTCAGTAGTTTTGGCGTGAAAGCGCAACAGATAGACAGACAGACAAACAGAGTTACTTTCGCATTTATAATATTAGTATGGATTACTAGTTTAGTGATTATACGAGTTACGGCGGCGTTCATAATAGCACTAATGGACATTGGGTTTCTATAAAAAAAGACAGTTCGAGTTAGCAACCGAAGCTAGAAAATCTCAGAAAATAGGCCCGCATAAGACACTTTCAAAAAAGACTGAAAGACCATTTATATTTAAGTTGATTTTTGAGGATATGTATTTAATGCTTATGTATTTTATATGCTTTTTAAAGTTTTTCTTGCACTCAAAGCAAGGTTGGCTGGAAAATATCTCTTTTAGACTTTTCTTCCTTTGTTCACGTTTATTCTATGCTATTCACTCTATGTAATATTTAAATTTGCAATAACGTATAATATTAATTCGTTGCATGCGTCTATTCATGTTATGCTTCCCTACGGTAACGCTAGTGACGATTTATATTACAATATTGTTCGTCTGCAACAGATAAATAATAATCTAAAGGTCCCCAGATCTAGACAATCTTACATTCTGGCAAATCTTTTCTCTTTATTGAATGCTGCCTCAATGATCAACTTCAAAGATATGTCAGCTAGTGATATACAATACATGTATACTCTAAGAAGTTCTAGCGAAAAAATCCGTTGCGAATTACCTATATTTATTCGTATGAAACTCGAAAAACGTAATTGGTAAAGCGAAGTGGTAATACTTGGCAGCTTCAGCTCCAATATTAGTCAACACAAATAAGGCGAGCGCATTAAAACGTGACTTAAAACGTTTCGGCCTTTTAATACTTTTACTCATTCGTTAGTCGTTAGCAATTTTTATCACGTTTCCGAGTATGCACTTCACTTCGATTTCAAACTTAATTTCGGTAGAACATTTCCTGAATTATAACGAGGTCGGGATTTTTATGAATGCGTTATGATTTCCCTGTAAACAAGTCTATGAAATTAAAATGATTTGGATAGTGAAATTTCATTAACCGCTAAAGCTTCTCATTAAAGGTCGAGTACTGAATGTATACATAGTACACACATTTTCATTGAACATTATAATTGGCTGGTATCAAGTATTCAGAGATGTTATTAGAAACTTCACACCGACTGGAAAATCCAACTGATGGTTGGCTGAATAGATAATGTTGATGACACTGGGGTTTTTGTGAGTTATCCTGAATGCTGTCGAATTTGCAAACTTGATAGTTAAAGATTTTAGAGTGATACGAGTAGTTAATTATAGTAGGTATAGTTGCTATTATTGTAAAACAAAAGTGGTGGACTTTGCAATCGCACCTATTTATCTGTTCGTGATAGACTTTTGACGGATGATTTCATGCAATTTCTTAGATGTTCTTCAAAACATTAATTTTTGAGTAAATTTGTTGACAGTGAATGATATATGTCAGCAAATTTCCAAAAAAATTAATGACTAAATTAATTAACGACAGACAGGGTCACTAGTGTGCACCAAAAATGTGATATAGTGCGTGTCCACGTGAAGCCTAGGGAAGAAGCAGTCATTCCAGCAATTATACGTTTACCAATGTGTGCTGTATATAGGAGTAACGCACGTTTTATATTTCAATTCTGTATCTTATTACGCGTGATGACCACTCCATAATCTACACGACATATATATAAGTTGAGGGAAAGTATAGGGGTTATTTAAGGCCATTGTGTTCGAAGTCGAGAAATCCAAGCTAATCTGATTGGATGTATCGGCTCCGGCCGAGCCTCTGAACAATCAACAGTTGTTTACCTTAATACAGGGTTTGAGTATTGAGATCTGGGGCTTGTGCCTTTGTGAGCTTTATCAGCGGTTAAGAACGTAAGATTGTTATATGGATAGCACTTTATATACGATTCAAAGGCTTTTTTCCTTGAAAATAGTTTTTAGCGTGACCCAAGTTTAGTTTGTTGACGCTTGTGTTCAACTCTCCGTCTGTTCTTCCATCTGTCTATTTGGCTGTTCCATCGAGATTTCGGCCCTGGAACTATCTAGATATTTCGGGTTAGAACTAGATGATAGGGTATGAACTTTAGTTAAGCCCATTTTGGATTTTTTTAGATCTGATGCTAGAGTCATGTTACCTACGACCAAAAACCCAAAATTTTGGATATAAGTAATTCAATATAATGGTGTGTAGCAACTAGCACTCTAAGACTTCACATGCCACAAGGGTCCCTGACGATAATTTGATATATAGCTTATTGTACTAGGTTAATTTCCTCACTCTTATAGTAGGAAAAAAAAAATAATTTATGTAAAAAGAGGTCTTGTTACATAAATTCAGTTCTTTTTTTCGTGGGCCTCATAGACCCACACCAGAGTTAACGTAACTTTTTGAAATATAGTTTAGTTTCAGATTTTTTATGTTTCCTTTAAGAAGGTTGGTGAATAGTCTAAATATATATCAGAATATCACTTGGCACAAAATGACTGCCCAAAATAGAATATAAATTAAATGTTTCTGAAATTAGAATTGCTTATCCTATTTATTTACTTTAGACAGGGGGTTTTTCTTGGATTAATTATGCGAGGACTATAGCGGAAATTTATTTTTGAGAAAATTAGAAAAACTCATGCGTAACACAGCACAAATAACAGTGGACAGGATACTTTTTTTCGTAGATGTCGTATTACAAATTGTGTCCAGAAACTCTGGTGTCTCTGTTATTATAGGGATCTCACGAGACTCTTATCAACCTGTAAGATAGAGGAACGACCTGTAGGGTTACTCTTGAACCATTTCCGATGGATCGTCATTGGGATTGTAAATTTCCATACGCTTGATTAACAACACTAGCGCCAAATTGGATCCGTATTTTGAGAAAATTTAATAATACTGAGTTTAGTTCACCCAAAAACCGGAAAATACGGGGTCAATTTGGAGCCTATGCTCAAAAATAAGCGTACGAAAAATCACAATTTCAATGCTGATCGATCGGATTCGGTTCAAGAGTAACCCTACTGGTTTAAGATGGATATTGAGAGTGCTATAACTCGAGTAATTTCATTCTTACGACGTAAAATGCTCATAGTGCTCAGTCTATCAACGGCTTTGGCAAATTGAGAAGCATGTGTGTGCTTGCTAAACCATTTGTCTTGGTCGTAGTCGAAACGATCCACGATTTAGGAAATTCTTATTCTCCAGATACACCGGATTCGGCCAGGGCCTGCTATGGGGCCTATGGGCTGGGTCTTAATGCCTTAGATGAATTATCCTGGACATAGAGGTAATCCTTAGATAGGGCGTGTACAATAATACGCATCAGGCACTCTCTCGCAGACTGTAGTACAGCTACAATAGTACCGACTATAAACAGATAAGGATATATGTGGCTCCCCTCTGGGGATTACCTATATGCCCAGGGTAATCCGCCACAGGCGCTAAGGTCTGGCCCGTAGCTGGCTGGACCGTTTCGGGGCGATCCGGAGAAATTGGGTTTCCCAGTCCCTGGATCACTGCGGCTAAGGAGAAGATGGATGCCGAGGTGGTTTAGTGGGTATACCTCGCATTGTGCGGGGAGAGTCCAACCATACTAGGTGCGCAACAGCATTCTACTTCGTTAAAAAACACGGCCTAGGCTACTGGATAGAATCTAACCCCGTGAGAAAAATAGGCACATCATAAACGTCAGAGTTAGTGATCGCTTGACATAGCCCTGATACTCGTATCTCAAACACTGAGCCAGTATGTCACTCCAGGGACACGTAAATCGGGTGCAATCGCAAAAGTGGACGTACACAATTCTCTTTTTGTTTGTTATCTGAACAAATGTCGGTGTTATTTGCGAACGGCGCTCGATCGGGAAGCAATAAATATGGCGGCGGAGGTTCCAAGTTAGCGAACTTCCGGCTGATACCGCCACTCCGCGCACTTTGACAGCCCGGGCTGCGCCGGACGTACGCTGACCAACTGATTTATCGTTGTTTTTACACTAACCGACGACGTATCCATCATCTTTAGGTATATTATTCTCGAGAAAATCGTGCTTTACATCCTCAAGAAAAGCTTTACATCCAATGTAACGTTTTTTAAAATGAAACTTTTTTTTACATCCGCCGCAAATTTTTACGTCCATATATCGCATGTCGCATTACAAAAAACGAGATCTTTAATTTCACAATTTCGCATATGACAGGATTGGTCTTGTGCGTTAGAGCTTCGACTTTAAATCCGAATGGCAGTGGTTCAATCCCAATGTAGAGCTTAGCTTTTTTGTTTTTTTATTGCTTTTGTTTTTATTTTATTGATTTATTTTTTATTACTTTTGTTTTTATTTATAATTTTCTTTTCAAAAGAAAAAGATTTAAGTTAAGATTAAAAACGCGACTTTAATACCCCTTTTTTTAACGGTGGGAAATGCCATACGCATACCCCGCGCTTGGGAAGGAAAAGTGCCAGCCAGGAATGCGGCCTACCGACTAAAACCCACCGATGCCCCTAACATACGCCTTGGCGCAAGCACTTCCATCATCGCCGCATCCTCTTCGTCATCGGGCGAAGAGGACACGCCGAGGAGGGCCGCGTCGCTGTCCGACAAGATCATGGGAACTCTGACGAACACTTCAGATTTTTAACCGACTTCGAAAAAGGAGGAGGTTCTATGTTCGACTGTATCAATTTTTTTTATGTATCTTAACCGATTGCTCCGCCATTTGTAGACCGATTTTCAAAATTCTTGAAAAAGAGTATACTCCCGAGTCCCATTGTTACCATGTCAGGATCTGATGATGGGATCTCATGAAAATCGAGGGAAACCCTTGAATTTCATAGGCACGTCCAACGTGTTTCATGTTTTTGCTAAAGATGTTCAGGTATTTGCATCCGATAGTCATCAATCAAGTTACTGAGCTAATGATGGAAGGTTTCTGGTTGATTAGGAGTTCGGGAATAATTCTTTCAGTACTGTTTAGAGCGAAAGACGTTTTATTTTAAGTTGTTTTGGTGTTTGCCTTGGCTCAAATTCTAAAACGCATGTAAGTATTATAAACTAAAATTATTTATGACTGTTTGGTGTTTTGAAGTCGGTTTTATTTTTTTGTAAAAAAAATTTAATAAAACAATCTTCACAACAAAATATTATACCTAATCGATAATGGAGATACGTTATCACTTCTCATCATGTTCCACTATTTTTTTCGTACTTTTGCATCGCGTGGAATACAAAAAAAATCTTTATCGGGTGGACTAATAATAGTATTTTTACACTTTGGTACCATTGCAATACTTGTAATAAGGTTTTTTAACTTCTTCCATGATTTGTATAACAATTAAAACTGAAAATAAGTATGAAGTAACTGAAACGCTATAGTGAATAAACACAGGACAACCAATGACGTCATAATGACGTAATCAAAAGCGCGCGCAAAATGGTGGCGTTTGAATTTTAAATTTTGGTTTGAAAAATGATTTGACTATTTTATAGGGCATTTTATATTTTTTTCCATATTATAAAGATAAAAATGATTATAATTTATGAAATAAAAAAAAATCATACATATTCCCTATTGGCGACGTAATCGCGAAACATACACACAAAAATAAGACATACGCATCGATTTGATAACCTCCTCCTTTTTTGAAGTCGGTTAAACACCGACTTAAATATTAAAATGCGATATTGTATGTATGCTTTATATTATTTTTACTTTTCGGTGTTTTTGAAGTCGGTTTTGATTTTTTAACCGACTTCAATAAAGGAGGAGGTTCGCAATTCGATGCGTATGTTTTTGTGTGTATGTAACGCGATTACGCCGCCAATTGTAGACCGTTCTGTATTCGATAAAGTATACTCTAAGGGTGGTCCCATGGTCACCAAAGTTAGGATCTGCTGATGGGATCCCATAAAAATCGAGGAAAACCCTTAAATTTTTAGGTGTGTCCAACGTGTTTTGTGTGTAGTTACGCAATTATACCGCCAATTGTGGACCAATTTTCAAAATTCTTTTTGTATTCGATAGAGTATACTCCTAGGGTGGTCCCAAGGTCACCAAAGTCAGGATCTGATGATGGGATCCCATGAAAATCGAGGGAAACGCTCTTTCAGGGTTTCTTTCACTAAAAAGATTTCATACACTAAATAGTTAAAAATAGAAAATATTTTACAAAAAATATGCAACTCCCACAAGAACCACAGTTGTGACATAAGATGTAAAGTCACAGTACCCAGTAATTTCACTGCCATACAAACCGGAACACAGTAATACGAGCACTGCTGCTCTGCGGCAGAAATAGGCTATCATCTAATTCGTGAAATAGGTAAGACGGAGATACCCAAGCAGGTTGGTGGAACACAGAGTCTCCTGCCGGTAAACGTTTACGTGCCTATGAAATTTAAGGGTTTACTTCGGTTTTCCTAAGATTTACGCATTAGATTCTGACTTAGTGACAATGGGACCACCTCAGGAATATACTCTTTCGATTACAAAAAGCATTTGGAAAATCGGCCCACTAATGGCGGAGAAGTAGGTGACATACATGAAAAAATTGATACAGTCGAACATAAGAAGTTGGTTAATAAAATAGTGAGGATTAATAAGGATTTCGGTAATATTTTGTATGTGACTTTGTTTTGTTTCTTATTCACACTTTAACTCACAAAATGCAGGTAAAAAGAACTTGACTATGATTATAACTATGAAAACAAATTCGTGTGTCACGAACCTATAGGTCATGTGATTAATGTGTTTGTAAAGTGAAAGTTACCCCCACCATTTATTTAATATGCTCACGCTCCATAAAACTTTAATTACGAAGTACTTCGACATATGGCCACACATGGCTTGTATAGTGAAAGGGTTAACTGGTGTTCTATGGCACGCGGTCTGTTAACGGGCCCGTTCAGCCGAAGCGGTCATGTGTTGAATAGTACGTAAATGGCTAGGCTTACGAGAAACGCCCTGTTAATTTACTGATCATTGGGTGTTCAGCTTAATTCTGTTATTTATTGACGGGTTATATAGTTTGTTAATGCCAATGATACTCGTATATTGATAAATGCGATAAACCTCTGCTCTAGTGACGAAGACTGCCCAGTAGTAGGTGTATATTGGGCATTCTAAAACAGTTTTCATCAAAACACCGCAAACGAACGCAGTGAGATTTGAGCTACGCTTCGCTGCGCTCTAGCTCCGCAAATCTCACTGCGTTCGTTTACGGTGATTTGATGAAAACAGTTTAAAATTGCCCAATATACATTATATAGGGTTAAATGGAAAAGAAGATTTTTTATTTCATTTCATTTCATAATGTTTCTATTGTGTTGTGTTGTTTGACTGTAAACAGTATACTTTTGATTGATTGCGATTTACTAGACACATTTTCAAGGTTTTCTATCTCAGAATATTAAGGCATTCAACTAGGTAGCAGTGCAATAACAACAGAAATTAAACAGGTTGAGGTTTCGTAGCTTCAGGACTCAACTCTCGGATAAGTATCTGTACCGTTCTACACTCTGCCTGCCATACAGTTTCAAAGCATTCCCACGAAATTCATTTATCAGCAATAAATTTATTGCACATTATTCATATATCCAGTTACGAGTGCTTACTCAAATAATAAGGCTTCTTTCACACGTTAATACTTTTATTTGTTTATTAAATTACTTCAATTAAATATATTCTTTATTATAAAACAAAGTATAAAATTGTTGATTTTTACAAAATATTTAAAAGGGCGGGCTAATCCCTGAAAGATGTGTTCCAGTCATCACACGAATAAAAAATAGAAAATAAATATTCCAATAATTTAAAAAATGAAAATATAAAAAATATTAAGAACATTTTAACTACCTACCTTGGCTGACTAAGGTCTTAACATCCTAATTAAATAGGGTAGTGCGGTGGGAACGTGTATGAGATGCTGCCGATGAATACCACCTATGTATTATTACAATAATTTTCTTAAACTTCTATGGTTCTGTCGTCATGTCTTATCAATATCGTTATGCTATAGATACATTCGGTTCGCCTAATAGAACGATATACCTATTGTTTATCTGTTTTAAATAGTAGTATCGAAAAATGAAAATTAGAAATCGCATCCGTTATTATAAAGAAGACTTTTTAATTTGGAGATAATATTCGTTAGTAATTGTAAATATGTATGTACATGTATAATTTAAATAAATATAATAAACCCGAAATGAAAAAAAATTTGGAGCATGCAGCCTTACACGAGATTTCTGCATCAGCAGAATTAAACGGTTACCAACTATTTTGCTGTATATGCACAGTATTGTATTGCAAGTTTGTGGAAATAAACGACAAACAATTAATTTGCTGATTATTTCCGCGTCATATTGCACATTGGTAGAATTATGGGTAAATATCAAATTTTGCTAAATATCATGAAAGTCAGAGGTGCAAAACGTTATTAAGTTTTATATTTCGAGTATGGAACCGACTTTTTGAAAGTAAACTACCAAACTATAATCTTCTCTTAGATGTTGTGATGCTGAATAACGATCTACTACTACCTCGAAAATAAAAATCCAATACACGTAATTGCGTCAGTTCGTCGTTTTGTTTCTTTCTTGCTACGTAAGTACTTTTTTTTTATATAGCTGACGAAGTTCAGCCGATGATCGGACCGTTTTTGGATCATACGCAACTGCGGATCAAAAATTTTGTTGCAGACCTGAGAAATGCTCCACTCACACGTCCCGGGTACCATAGTACCCAGAGCGCTTCGCGTCTCCTTTGCCTAAAACGCGCGGTGTGATAAAAAAATCACGAAAAAAAAAATATTTTCTCTAAATAAAGTGTCAGTTCTTTATTGTTTGAAAAACGAACACTGACCATGGAAGTGGAAGTGAATGCATTAGGATTCTCGATAACGTATAGACATAATATCCGTGAATGCATATTTGTTTTCTTATAAATATTTTGTGTGGATATGATTTGGACGGAAATTAATAATTTTATGATTATATATATAATATTTTATAATATTACTTACTTATTTAACAATATAAAAATTAATGAGCATTCTTTTTTAGATTAGTCATGTTAAATAAAAATGATTATAAAGATAAGGTATAGGTTGAGAACCTCAGTAAAATTATTACTTGCATTGCACTTTTCTTATATAAAATCCGGAAAAACTGTAGTCACAGTACACTCCAGTGCTATCTCTGACCACTAACAGTGCTTCAGTACCTCCTCATCAAAAAATCTCAAGACCAAGACAGCTGAAAAATGTTCGTAAGTTTTTATACTTTATTGCTATACTTTATATCTATTCTTTAATTGTCTATAAGTGGTTGATCATATTCATGCTTCAACAAATTGAGCCGTTGGACCAGGTTGTATATGACGTGACCTCTCCAAGTGCTGTCTTCACGAGGGACCATCAAGCCCAGCAGTGGCATGCTGATTGACTGATGATGATGATATTTTTTTTATCTTATGAATTGCAGATGTGATTCTTCAACTCGTTTTCTTGTAACCACTCTTAATACTAATATGACATTTACTATTTTCAGGTCGGATAGCAAGCAAAACAAAAGGTCAGCCAAGAAGAGCTGTGAATCTGACCTTTTCTTTGATACCGACGACGAAGACATCAGGTACTTTTATTGCTATATTTACATATATCTAAATTTCAAGTGTTTAATGTGTACAATAATCGTGTATCCTTTTTCTATCTCCCTAGTCCAAAGAAGAGAAGCAAGGCGATAAAGTGCCTATCGAAGGCGAAGAGTGCAGAAGTGAAGAATACATCGTCGTCCAATACTTCTGAGTGGTTGTTCGACTCAGAGTCGGACAGCGAGGTTTCGCGGCCGCCAAACCTGCCAAACAAGACCACCAGTATCCTGACACGCCGAGTACCTGGTGGTGTAACGCGTCGGACTGCACAGCTCGACGGCGACTTGCTAGTGGAGCTACGCCTCTACAACCAGAAGGAGGTATCTAATCTCAGCGGCCTTGACCGGTGCGAGCGCGCTATCGTTTGGGTACGCTTGCAAGGCGAAGCAGAATCTCCAGAATTTTACGCATTAAAAAAATTTGTAAAATTAGCTAAGGCAAAGTTTACCACAGAGGGGATATTTTATAAAGATCAAGTTAAAAAATAGGTTCTCTTTTGTTTCTCTCTGCGTAAATTATGTTTTAGCTGGTTTACTTATTGTTTATCGTTAGCAAACTCAAAGATTAGGTACTTACATACTTAAGCCTTTATTACTTTAACTTTGAGAATTTGTACTGTCCAAATCATAATGTCGAGGTCTACTTTCTGTTCAGTTTGTGACGTATCCGTAAATAACAAAGTTTTCTCTGCACATTTGAAAAGTATTTTACATAAGAACGACAGTTCGGTCGTTGATAGTGAGGGGGTTGAAAAAGTTCATAGCGCTTTTCGTAATCGTATAGCATCGTACCGTGTTCGATATCAAGATGAGGGTCATGATAGTGCGCGTGTTCGCCCGCCCGCCGAGTTTTTATGGCACTTGCGCTCTCGCGTACGCCTATTGCTCATAGCGAAAATTCAAGCTCACACTAATGTTAAAGCTAATTTTGAACTTTTCTGTGAATTCTTTCTGCTTAGTAAGTATGATTCGATTTCAATCAAGTCATTTGCAAAGGAAAACTTCATCTTGCATCAAAACTTCAATTTTGAAGATATGTTTTCAAAAATTATTCACTTAATTTGTAAAAAAATTGAAGAATTTGAAGAAAGAGATAGTGGGTGGGCCTATTTACAAAGCCTATATCTAGAAGTAAATATAAACAAATATAACCCGTTAAGAGGCTCCAGTTTTATAGAATTACCAAAGTCCATAAAATGTAAACGAGCATGTATCAACATTCAAAATTCTGATAATTATTGTTTTTTATGGTGTGTCATGGCAGCACTATTTCCTATAAACAGAAACGCACATCGAACGTCAGCTTACCCACACTTTAAAAATGTACTCAATATCAAAAATATGATTTTTCCAGTTGGGTTTGCGGACATCAAAGTTTTTGAAAAGAATAATCCTCGCATAAGTATTAATATTTACGGCATTCAAAAGAATGGTAACATTGTTGGACCTTTATACAAAAGCGAGATTCGCAAAGATCATCACATTAATATGCTTTTCCTGGAAAACAGAAAACGCACCCATTACTGTCTTATTAAAGATTTATCTAAATTACTTCGTCTTCAATTAACTAAACATCATTCTAAAATATATTTATGCGAGGATTGTATGATATTCTTTGATAGTAATGATAAACTGAAAGCTCATGTTTGTGGTGGTGTATCGACAATATTACCCGGTGATGGAACACGAATTCAATTTAATCATTACGAGCGAATGCATGACATACCCTTCGTCTTATACGCAGATTTTGAATCATTATTAAAACCAACTGAACTCGATTCTGGATCAGGCTGTACAAAGATATTGCAAAAACACGTACCATCAGCATTTGCTTATTACGTTGTGTGTTCTTATGATAAGTTGCGTAATAAATATGTATCTTATCGAGGTCCAGCCTGTGTAGAAAAGTTTTTAGAAAGTCTATTATTGGATATAACCGATATTTATAACGTTTTGCAGTCGCCAGTGGCTATTTGTTTAACAAATGAAGACAAAGCGAACTTTGCTCGGGCTACAAATTGTTTTCTTTGTGATAAAATATTGTTTGACGATAAAGTTAAAGATCATTGCCATCTTACAGGACGGTATCGGTGCAGCTCATTCTTATTGCAATATTAGATATTGTTTGCCTAAGTTTGTTCCTATATTTTTTCATAATTTAGCGGGTTATGACAGTCATCTTTTTATACGACAGTTGGGAAAACTATCAGGAAAAATACAAGTAATAGCAAAAAATAAGGAAAACTACATATCTTTTACAAATTTTTTTCAAATTAATGATAAAGATATCATACCTGTTCGATTTGTTGATTCTTTTAAATTTTTAGGCACAAGTCTAGAGAAACTTGTCGCAAACTTAAAAAATGACGACTTTAAACATCTGCGGCGTTATTTTCCTTCTCGTGAGCATTTTGCTTTAATAAAACGAAAAGGGGTGTATCCATATAAATACATGACTACTTGGAGTTCATACGAAGAAAAAGTACTTCCGCCTCAGGAGTTCTTTTTCAGCAAATTACGCAATAGTAATATATCTAAAGTAGATTATGATCATGCAAAAAAAGTCTGGCAAACGTTTGAATTATCGAATGTCGGTGAATACACAGACTTGTATCTTAAGTCAGATGTTCTTTTATTAGCTGACGTTTTTGAAAGTTTTCGCCAGACATGTAAGATGAATTATAAATTAGATCCAGCCTTTTATGTTACAGCACCGAGTCTCAGTTTTGATGCCATGCTATTAAAAACAGATGTTAAATTAGAATTAATACACGACCTGGAAATAATAAGAATGATTCAAAAAGGTATTCGCGGTGGAATATGTTTATGTTCGACAAGGTATTCAAAAGCCAATAACAAGTATTTAAAAACTTACGATCCAAGAAAAAGTAATAACTTTCTAATTTATATCGATTGTAATAATCTCTATGGATATGCAATGTGTGCTTATTTGCCTCATTCCAATTTTAAGTTATTGAATGACTTGGAAATCGCTGGAATAGATTTTATAAATGTGCCAACTAACGGAGACACTGGTTATATACTAGAAGTAGATTTAGAATACCCCGAATATTTGCATAATGATCATAACGATTTTCCATTCTGTGCTCAAAAATTTACTCCGCCAGGTTCTAAAACTTCAAAATTGATTCCAAATTTATACGATAAATATTTCTATGTCATACATTTTGCTCATCTGCAAACATGTATAAAACATGGTTTGTTGTTAAAAAAAATACATAGAGTTATTCAATTTAATCAGAGTCCTTATTTAAAGCAGTATATTGACATGAATACTGAATTACGAAAAAAAGCTAAATCTACATTTGAACAAGATTTCTTCAAACTTCTTAACAACAGTATATTTGGCAAGACGTTAGAAGACACAGAAAAGAGGGTTAATGTGAAATTAGTCAATAAGTGGAATGATGATAGTAACAAAACAAAGAAAAGTTTCTGTGCAGAGCAAATGATAGCTCGACCAAATTTTCACAGTGTTACAATTTTCACTGAAAACTTGGTAGCCATTCAAATGAAGCCTGAAACAATCATTTTGGATAAACCTATATACATTGGTTTTTCCGTTTTGGAAATATCTAAGAGTCACATGTTTGATTTTCATTATTCTATTATGAAGCCTTTTTATAAGGAAAAGTTAAAACTTTGTTATACGGATACTGATAGTTTTTTGTATTCAATAGAAAGTAAAGATTTTTATGCTGATTTAAAATCAAATTTTCTTCCCTATTTCGACACTAGTAATTATTCTGTAAATAACGTATACGACATTCCTAGTTGGAACAAAAAGGTGCCAGGTCTCTTTAAAGATGAGCTAGGAGGAAGTTTGATTTCGAAGTTTGTAGGATTAAGGTCCAAGTTATACTGTATTAAAACGGCAGAAGATGATTTAAAAAAAGCAAAAGGCATACAGAAGCAAGTATTAAAAGATGTACAATATAAAGATTATTACAAGGTATTAAATGAAAATACATTTTTGAAGAAAAAAAATATCATATTTAAATCTCTTAAGCACGAAATATTTACTCAAGAACAGAACAAAATAGCTTTGTCAGGTAATGACGATAAACGTATCATATTAAAAAACAAAATTTCTACTTTATCATGGGGTCACTGGGATAGTTTAGTTTAATATCATTCGTTTTTCTTTAGAAGCACCGTATTGTATAGTTTATTATTATTTTAATGGTAATCATGAATCAAATTGTAGGTTGAGAAATATGTTACCCCATCATCTATTTATTTATTATATGGCTTAAGTAATGAATAAGTTAATAGAATAAAAACATACATGAAATTGTATAGTATGTACCGACACGGCACTTTATATTGTAAAGTTATTTAATTTTAATATTGTTATCCATCAGTTATTTGTTTAATAGTATTATACATTGTTTTTTAATGGTAAATAGGTAAATTAATTACCTAGTTTTAATCAAATACTTAATGTTGTATTGTAACGATGAATATATATAACGTTATAAACCAGCTACCATGTTTTTTTTATTTCATAATCCATAAAATATAAAACTATTAATAAAATAGCACACGCAATGAACAATTCGAAACTGGTTGGGACATGTTATTGCTGATTTAGGTATTCCAACTTATAGTTCATTAGTAATTTGTCCAATTGCGATTCCGTGCGAATGCTTTGTTGTTATGTCAGCATTATATTTACACTATAAATAGCTATTAAAGTCGAATGTTTTTAAAATTTGTTTCACACATAATTAATCAAGTGACAACTACGGTCACCCAAATACATCATGGTAAGTCGTATAAATTATTTTTCTTCAAACTCTTTTCTTGTGTAGTGGTTAGATCACTAGTTAATGTTTATTTGTATATTTGATTTAGTTGGAAGATAATGTTGTTGTTAAAATCTTATGGTTGTGATGCTGTTATCGTGATTCTCATATTCTATCGGTTCCGTATAAGATAGTCAGCCTCCTTGTGGATCCTAGATATACTCTTCTACCTCCGCCACTATATCAATCATTTCTTCGATGTGAAATTATTTTTGTTGCATAATAAATTAAATTTCAGAATACCCAAGAAATCTCGCAGTCGCTACTCATAAGCAAGGAGGCAACAGAAGATTATCCTCCTTGCTTTGAGCAAAATGCGCAAGATATGTTGGAGGGCTTCTCTGAAGAATTTCCACATTGGAATGCTAAAGATTCACCGCTGCATGCCAAGGTGGTTAAAAGTCTTTTTAATAAAAAGAAGCCCATGAAGAAAGAAGAAAGAAAGAAAGAAAGTTTATTGACCTTTTGAGTAAATAACATAAGAACAAAACAAAACAGATAAGGAGGCCAAATGGTTCCAGCTCAGCTAAAAACTTTTGTTACATCACTGTAACAAAAGCGCTGGTTTTCAGCTGGAACCAGTGGACAAGAACAAGAAGAAAAAAAAAAGTTAAATACAAGTTATAAGAAAAGAAAAAAACCTTACTGTCTAAAAAAGAAAAATTCCAACAAAAATGAAAAATTTCCAAGAAATTATGGAACGCGCTCATTTTAATTTGTGGTGTCGTGTAGACGTGTCGCAGATACTTAATTAGTCGTCTGTGGTATAATGGCGTTGGTTGATATTAATCTGTGTGGTAACATGCAAGCATGATCTCTAGTCTGTGGCTGCAAGTTAGATTGTGCTTGTTGTGTTTTTTGTTTACAATTTACAAATCAAAGAAAGCTAAATCTGTATGAAAATTAAATAACAAAGCGAAGAAGAACAGAGAAAAATATCAATATTTGGGGAACAATGCCCTCCACGCACTGTCGTGTCGTTAGAATCATCACAATATCAAAGCTAATCGCCAGGTCAAGTAATTGCCTTTTGCAATTGCAGGAGGTATTTACTAAAATGTCGTTTAAAAGTATTTTTTGTCTCAAGATCACGCATTGGGGGCGGGATGTCATTCCAACAACGAGTGGCGGCAAATCTGAAGGATCCCCGAAAGGCAACAGTATTGTGAGAGGGTGCCGAAAGGATTGGTGTGCATGTCCTCTTGTGGTGCGATCTGTGCGCGCAGGCCCAGGTAAGCTTTTCATAAAGATAGCGGGGTTTCCCTGACTTCATGACACCAAACATAAAGCTTGCTAGATGAAGTTTCCGGCGTGCTTCCATTCTCAACATGTTTGCCTTGTTATGGAAAGGTGTTACATGAGAACGGGGCGGAATATGAAAACAGAATCGGGCACAAGCATTCTGTATCCTTTGGATCAATTTGGATGTTCTTGCTAACAGACATGGTCCATAGACAGTGTCACAGTAGTTGAGCTTGGATAGAACAAGTGATTCACATAGCTTGATTCTAACTTCTTCACATAGATATGGTCTAATATGGTACAGTAACTTTAAACAATAAAAGCATTGCCGAACACATTCATTAACATGATTTTCGAATTTGAGATGGCTGTCCATGGTCAGGCCCAAGTTTTTTGCAGTATCGACTCTCTCTATACATTCACCATTTATATGTATTTTAAATTGACTGTTCCTATTGTTGAAATTTTGAACATTTTTCCTTGAGCCTATTAAAATGAATTTCGACTTTGCAGGATTGAGGACGAGACAGTTGGACTTACACCAGGTGGACAAGCCTGCCAAATCATCATTGATTTTAATCGCTGCATCCTCACTGTTTTGAAGAGCAAAGGGATAATACAGTTGCGTGTCATCTGCATAAAGATGGAATCTGCAATGGTTTATTACTTTAGTGATGTCAGTACTATAAAGGACAAACAAGATAGGTGCAATTATTGAGCCCTGCGGTACACCTCGAGTAACTGGAAGGGGTGGTGATTTTGCAATTGACCCATCATGCTTGATCAACTCCACATATTGCTGCCTGTTGGTGAGGAAGCTCTTAAACCATTTAACAGAATTTTCATCTAAGCCGTAGTAGCTCAATTTGGCTAGAAGCAGAGTGTGATTTATGCAATCAAAAGCACGAGAGAAGTCTAATAAAAGTAAAGCTGTAACATTTCCCTGGTCTTGGGCATCAAGAAGATTATCTACAACCTCTGCCAGAGCTGATGCTGTGCTGAAACCCTTCCGGAATCCAGATTGTACAAAGGGAAGAATATTGTGTCCCTCGAGATATTGAGTGAGCTGCTTACACACAATTCTCTCCAATATCTTGGAGATGCATGGGAGCAAGCTGATGGGTCTAAGATCCTTCATATCTGAGGGTTGTTTGTTTTTTGGAAGTGGCTTTACAACCGCTGTTTTCCACTGACCAGGAAAGAAACATTCTTTTATAGAACGGTTAATAATTGTAGTTATAGTATTTAGTGACTGAGGCAGAGTTAGGAGCAGCATCTCCAGTGAAATACAGTCGTCTCCCTGAGCATTGGACTTAAGACCCTTGATTGTTTGCAACACTTCACCTTGCGATACAGTATGCAGAGAGAATCTTGCAGTACTGTGCTTATGTAAATTAAAAAAGTTTATCTGTGAGCTTTGGGCGGTGCTTGCGCCTGGAACATCAAGAAAGTGTAAATTAATTGATTCCGGATCTTCCAGACTGGGTGGCAATTCTGGGGCTTGTTTTTTATCAGGAAGCACATTCCTTAGAGTCTGCCAGAGCTTTTTTGAGTCTTTCAGGCTGGAGTTGATTTTTTGTTTAAAGAAACAAGCCTTTTCCCTCTCTATAGCAGCAGACACCAATTGCTTCATATTTTTATAGCAAGCCTTGGCAGTTTCTGAATGTGACTGTCGAAATTGCTTGTGATAGCGATCACGGATTTTCATCATTCTCTTTATTGTGTCTGTGATCCAGGGATGAGGAGGGTGTTTAAATCTTTGCTGCTTTATTGGAGCATGAAGGTCAAATAGCCCCCTCACACAAAGAGTAAACGCCTCAACCATAGAATCAACATCAGGCATGCCTTCTATACCACCCCAGTCAATAGCATTCAAATCGGCCTCCCACTGCTCCGGAACAATGTTCTTCAATGGTCTGTAGGTAATCATTTTAGGTATTGGATTACTTTTCCTAATCTTAAATTGGGCTACTATCATAGCATGCGCACCTAGTTCTGGTGTCTGTTTGATAGTGATCTGGGACGTTTTCAGATCAGTGCATATTATATCTATAAGGCTACTACTTTGTGCCGTCCAGTGTGTAGGCTTATCCACAATCTGCCTCAACCCAAAGCTGCTTAAGAATTGCATGAATAGTTTACTTTTGTTGTTATTTTGATCTAAAAGATTTATATTAAAGTCACCCAATATGATTAGCCCGTCCATCTTACCAAGGGAGGCGACCGTATCTGTGAGAGCATCGAAAAATAAGTTGATGTCTTGCCAAGGTGGTCTGTAAGCTGTACCTATGACTATATTTTGGTTGTTTACACATAATTTTAGCCACATTTGCTCTGCTGCTGTTGATTTAGGATATCTGCATTGAAGAGGAGAAGCAAGTTACTGCAGAATACGAAGGGGAACGAACCTTCTTATTTAATTAAAACAATACCTACTAAAGGGCGGCGATTAATTAAATTAGAAATATTAGATCTGGAATCAACCAGCAATGATCCATTAATAAAAACACAATATGTGGTAACCGAGCATATTGATCCAATAATGGATCAAGCAGAAAATATTATAACTAATATCTCTAAGAAAATATGTGGTTACAGTTATAGTTTTTAAATAACTATTGCTGACCTAAAACATTTGTAGATGTATATTAAAATTCTCTAATGTGCTAGATGCGTACCTACTATCTTTAGTTACGTGTACACTCACGGAGATACATTATTTCAACAACATTATTCTTCTGAAAAATTATAGTAATGCTTATAAATTTTACTAACTAAGACTTATGTTATTTTAAATAGTTATGTTAGTTTAAGTCTTGTATTGTTTTCAATAAATATTATTTAAAAATAAAAAGACTTGTATGAAAATATTTGTTTTTATTTTAACACTTCTATAATGTAATCAAATATTTTGAAAAACATTCATTCAGAATTACCTCTATAAATAAATCTAAGATAAAATTTATTAGAATTCAAATACATAGTTTAAAATAATGGTAATAAAATTAAAAATATAGTTTTATTTATTAAAGAACGCAGTGTATTACTTTGTTAAAGTAGGGATGCAAGTAATTAAACAATGTTTATTTTTAAGCATCGATTCCTTACTCATATCATTTTTTATTGCACGATTCGAGAGGGGTGAGAGCTCTTTCTTCTCTCTCCATTCTTCTCGATGCTTTAACATTGTGTGTTCTAGACACGTCCAATAACTTAATATAATGAGTGGTAACAGTATCCAAATTCTTCTACTCCTTGCTATTGTTACCGCCGTCGAATGCTTAGTCTATATGGTGGAGTGAGTGCACTTACAAGTAAATATACTGCTAGTTCTCTTATTATTACGAACGCAAAGTGTTATATCCATTTTGTTAAAAGCCACGAATCAAAACGGACAAGTTGCTATGAAGTTCCTCAAACAAAAGGAAACGTTAAAATTAGATTATAATATCTGTCCTGCATCATTATGTGAAGCAAAGCGACATGGCAACTTATTGCCGAGCACTATACGATGTATTGTTTGTGGACCATCAAATTGCGGCAAGACAAACTTAGTAATAGGTTTGTTATTACATGAGAATGGTGCACGTTTTCGTAACTTATATGTATATTCTAAATCATTATACCAACCAAAATATGTGTTCTTAGAAAAAGTATTAGATTTAGTTGCAGACATATCTTATAGTAAATATAACCATAATAATGATATCATAAGCCCACACGAAACTTTGCCAAACTCCATTATAATATTCGACGACGTAGCTTGTGAAAACCAAAATAGCATTCGGGATTATTTTGCTATGGGTCGACATAAGAATATTGATTGTTTTTACATTAACCAAACATACAGTAAAGTACCTAAACAACTTATAAGGGACAATTCCAACCTCATTATTTTATTTAAACAAGACGATGTAAATTTAAAACACGTTTACGATGAGCATGTAGGTTCAGATATGTCGTGGTCTCAGTTCCGTGAAATGTGCTCAACTATTTGGAATAAACCATTTAATTATGTTGTGATCAATAAAGACTGCGAAAGAAATAAAGGATGTTATAGGATGGCATTCGATACTTTTGTAGTAGTAGATTAATATACATAAGTTATTGTTTCATCAATACACAATCACTATTACTCTGGATTTTGCATTGAACGGAATCCTTGTCAAAATGGAAAAGCAACTTAAAAAACAAATTGTAAAAGCTGCAGCTGCTGTAAAAAGAAAGGTTGAAATGATAAAGGATATGAAAAATACAAATGATGCCACTCTGGAATCCATATTCAAACCTATAACCGATCCACTGAAACAAATAGCCATTAAGAACAATGAAATTTCTCATGAAGATGAGGATGAGTTTGAACATTATACAATAAAAAAAAATAAACATAATGACAGTGAGGCAACAAATTTTTCTGATGACGATTTTAATGAAGAAGAGGAACAACAGTTCTATAAAAAATTTAATTCCGAAAAAACCCTTGTCGTATCACCTTCTGACAACAATAATATGAGTGATGCTTCCTTTAAGTCCTTTCAATCATCACCAAATGTTTCACTTAATAGTTTATCGTGGTGTGCTTCACCCGACGCAAATATCCCTTTTGGAATAAAAAATGAACGAGGAAAACTTATGCTCGGCCAAACACGTGTTTTCGACGACGGAAAAATTATAAAAATTGGAAATCGAAGTTTAAACAAAACTCTTGGATTAAAAGAATTACTATTTGAAAAGACACCAAATTTGGATGTTATCACAGATGAAGATTTGCAAAATTATAAAGAGCTTCTAATAGAAACGAATGCACATAGGCGTAATTGTGATCCACGCAAGCCAATTAATAGTAACAAAGGGTTTAAGTACATGCATATTATTAAACCACTGTTTAAGTTCTCTAGAAATAAGTATGACAGCACAGAAAGTCTTACGGTAGGAAAAGGAATAAATCTTTTAAAAAGTGTAAAGAAAGATATAGATTACGTTTATTGGGATGATCCAAATGAATTAGTAGATCGATTGAAATTACTGTTTGCATCTCGTGATGCTGGCAATACCGGCTTAGATAATGAAATTATTGCGATTATAGAAGAGCTGTACGAAGCAGGCATCATTAAAAACACCAAATATAAGGAACCTAATTTTAAAAAACTGATCAGTAGTTATACAGCAAACACCGCATAGATACGGAAATGAATGTAGATAAATTTGGTCATCACGTTCATAAACGTTTACGATTAGAGGAATATATTGGAAATCTCAACGATACATTAGTGAAGTCAGAAACAGGTGAATATGATTTAAAATCATCAAGATTAAAAGGGCTTATATCGCCAGGCAATGATGACGAAGCCGCCAATAAAGCTTACGTGGATGAAAAGACACACGAACTAAGAACTAATATTTTAAGTGATGTAAATATTCGTTTAAATGATTTTGAAAGTTCAATACTTAATAAGCTAGCCACCTTGTTTTACACAAGGACAG
Source organism: Schoenobius gigantellus (assembly GCA_963935595.1). Taxonomy (NCBI): domain Eukaryota; kingdom Metazoa; phylum Arthropoda; class Insecta; order Lepidoptera; family Crambidae; genus Schoenobius; species Schoenobius gigantellus. The sequence continues at coordinate 18,866,820 of OZ012557.1, read as the reverse complement.
AAATTGATCACATGCTTCAAGAGAAACCAGATAATAATGAGCAAACAAGACATAGTGAATGAGCTTCACAAAGCAGCAAGAAGGAATTTTTCCCGGCGATGTACGATCATAAAAGGAATAGATGATTTATGGCAAGCCGACCTCATAGATTTGCAAAAATATTCACAGTTTAATAAAGGGTATAAATATATTCTTATCGTAATTGACACTTTATCAAAATATGTATGGATCAGACCTTTAAAATCAAAAGCGAAAAATTATGTTACAGATGCAATGCAAAGTATTTTAACTACATCATTACGAAAACCTAAAAATTTACAAACTGATTTAGGCACAGAATTCCACAATGATAATTTTAAACAATTAATGAAAAAGTATAATATTAATCATTATTCAACATATTCTATTAAAAAAGCATCTATAGTAGAAAGAGTTATAAGAACAATTAAATCTCACCTTTACAAACTATTTAGTTTGAACGGAAATTACCAATGGTATAAAAATATTTTAAAGGACGTTGTAGAACACTACAATAACACTTTGCATAGAATAACAAAATTTAAGCCTGTGGAAGTTAACAAAGTAAATGAGCTTATAGTCAAAGGTTATATTATGAATTCTCAAAAGAATAAAACAAGTCGGGGATATACATTTCGTGTTGGTGATTATGTTCGCATAAGTAGATATAAAGCAGATTTTTACAAAGGCTATACGCCAAACTGGTCCACCGAAATATTTCGTATAGTAAAAGTTAATCACACTAACCCAACAACTTATCAAATAGAGGACAGACGCAATCAAAAAATCCTCGGCTCATTTTATGCATACGAGTTACAAAAAACTAAGTTTCCAGACCTATACCTCATTGAAAAGGTTATAAAAAGAAAAGGAAACAAATTGTTTGTAAAATGGTTAGGATTAAGTAATAGCGAAAATAGTTGGGTTGATAAGAATAAATTGGTTTTATGATATAAAATAGCTCAAGATATCTTTATTGATTCACTTTTTGTTTATCAATGAAGAAAGGAAGTGGTATCATAAACAGCTTAATAAATAAGATTCCGTTTGAGTTACATTTACCGGGCTACCAATATTGCGGACCCGGCACAAAGCTTCAGAAACGATTACTTAAGGGTCAGCGAGGAATTAATAAATTGGATAACGCTTGTATGCACCACGATATTGCTTACATAAACAACGACGCTAACGTAAGGCGCAAAGCTGATCTAGATCTATTAAATATGGCTCAAAGAAGATTGAAATCAAAAGACGCTGGAAAGAAAGAAAAAATTGCTTCATGGATAGTAAAAAATGCTATGAAGGCCAAATTAAGAGCTGGTGCAGGTGCTCGGTCGTTTATGACAGCTGTGAAAAAACTCAAATCTAAATTTAAAAAAATAAAATCTAAAGACACAAATTCTACTATTAAATATGCGGTCGCCGCTGCAAAAAAACTATTTAGAAATAAACATAAAATGAGTTTACCTCGTTGTATTCCTATTCCAAAATGTGGAGGACTGTTACCGTTAATTCCTATTTTCGCGGGATTATCAGCTTTAGGTTCACTGGCTGGTGGAGCAGCTGGCATAGCAAAAGCGGTTAATGATTCAAAAGCAGCTCAAAAAGCTCTTCAAGAATCGGAACGACATAATAAGATGATGGAGGCGGTTGCTCTCGGAAAAGGATTATATATTAGACCTTATAAAAAGGGTGCAGGTCTATATTTGAAACCCTCAAAAAACTAATAAAGCGGCTACCTAGGCGGGCATTAACTAATTGGGATATATTAGAACATGCTAGTGATATTCCATTTTTTCGTGGTGTTTTCATGAGGGATACGTTGCCCTCAAAACCTAGGAAGATAGAATGCGGTATTATAAATTTAGATACTTCAAATAACATTGGAACACATTGGGTAGCCTACGTGAAAGAAAATAAGTATGCTGAATATTTTGATAGTTTTGGTAATCTGAAACCTCCGTTAGAACTACTTGATTACTTAAGAAATGTTTCTTTAAATTATAACTATGAGCAATATCAAACATTTGACTCTGTTAATTGCGGCCACCTTTGTATAAAATTTTTAAAGGAGTATTGGAAAACACATTTATATAAAGCTTAAAATAAAATTCTTTATCAGTAGTAAAATGTCTTTTACTGTGTCTATAACTGGAAAAGGATCCTCTCTGATAACAAACTACTCACCTACTTTGGAATTAAGTGGATACTATGAGTGTGGATTGTTGTATTTTTCAACATTTAATTCTATACCCAACATAGATAAAAGAAATAATAAATTCTACTATGACGATAACGAAGTAATCGAAATACCTGAAGGAGCTTATGAACTTCAAGATATCTGTGATTATTTAAAGACATACATTAGAAATGCAATGTTAAAATTAACTTGTAATAATAATACTTTAAAAACTACAATTTTTTGTACTAAAGATGTTCATTTCAACAAAAGTGACTCACTTGGAAGGATTTTAGGTTTTGGTGGAGAAACAATAAAGGCATTAAAAAGGACCGAATCTCTGTATCCTGTCAGTATATTGCCAACAACCATTGTGCGCATCGAATGCGACGTAGTTAGTGGGTCATTCGTAAACGGATCTGCAAGTCATATTATTCACGAGTTTGTTCCTAATGTACCACCTGGTTATCGGATCATTGAAGTGCCGAAAAATCTAATATATTTTCCTGTAAATAAAAGTTCTATAAGTGCAATAACTATACAATTATTAGACGCCGAGAATAAACAAATCAATTTACGAGACGAAGAAGTACAACTGTATCTACATTTTCGTAAAAATGATAAATTTCAATAAAAATCATGACACAGCTTGCATTCAAGTTAGTACTAGAAGATCACCTCATAAAAGCACACCGCTTCACATAAAAAAGAAGCTCACCAAAAACAATAAGGAATTTTTGAAGTGGCTTGTTAAAATGAATATTTTAAATATATCTCAATCAACATCATACGACAATAGTATTGAAAGTTTCGAATATCATTCTTATAAACCGTACGTAACAAGTTTCAACAAGAATGATGAAATAAGAATACCTATTAATCAACAAGATCTATGTCTGTTACCCTCACTCAGCACTTTGTATATTGAGGGTAAAGCCAATGTTTATAATAGTTCGACTAAAGAAAAAATATCAAATGTGTATTTTATCAACAATCCAATACTATATTTATTTCAAGATATTCGATATGAGTTAAACGGAATAGAAATAGACAAAATAAAAAATGCTGGCATAACTACAACAATAAAATCGTACCTCTCGTTAAATGATAATGAATCTAAATGCTCACGTGTATGGGGATGGTCAACTTCTGGTACAAACAATCTTAACGGAGGAATTTTTTCGACTTCTGTGCCGTTGAAGAAAATTTTAGGTTTTGCAGAAGATTATGAAAAAGTTATAATTAACTCCAAACATGAATTGGTGCTATTAAGAAGCAATACGAATCTCAATGCTTTGAAATTAAATGTCGGAGAGGTGGTCGAAGATATAACTATTAGCAAAGTTGTTTGGCGAGTTCCGCACGTTCAAGTATCAGATCGTGAAAGAATCAATTTGTTGAAACATCTAGAAAAGGACAGGCCTATTACACTAGCATTTCGAAATTGGGATTTGTATGAATATCCATTATTACCGAAGACACGTAAACACACTTGGCCTATCAAAACTTCGTCACAGATAGAGAAACCAAGATTCGTTATTATAGCCTTGCAAACCAATCGCAAACACAATGCGGAAATGTCAATGGCAGAGTTCGATCACTGCAATGTACGAGATGTAAAAGTATATTTAAATTCATCGTATTACCCTTATGAAGGATTGAATGTCAGTTTCTCAGAGGATAAATTTAATTTATTATACGAACAATATGCAAGATTCCAACAGTCTTATCATGGACGGCGACCAGAGCCGTTGATGAGCTTGAAGGAATTCAGAGACGTTGCCCCATTATTTGTTATTAATTGTTCTCACCAACAAGAAATGATAAAAGGATCAATCGATGTCAGAGTGGAGATTGAAACAGACCAAGAAATCCCGGATCAGACAGCAGCATATTGCTTGATTTTAAATGACTGCATTTTTGAGTACAAACCTCTGAGCAATATTGTGAAGAAAATATCTTAACTAAATAAAGTGCAATCAAAAGGTATTTGAAAGAACAATCTTCAACTTTATGTTAAACAGTGGAATACAACGAAACAATGAGTGCTGATAAGAGTTCGATACTTTTTGTTGATGTTCAAGGATTCAAAGACTGCAAAAATAATTTTATTATTAAGGAATTTGCGTTAGCCACAAAAGAGTTTACGCAAGTCTTTTTAATAAAACCTCCATATTCGTATCTAAAATTATCTGCCGAAGAAAAAAGAGCAGTCAATTGGATTGAACGCAACAGAGGAATATACTGGAGTCAAGGCAATATAGATTTCAGAGAATTTAAGAGATTAATTATTCCAATTTTAAAGGACCAAACCATAATAATGAAAGGTGTTGAAAAGCAAAAATGGATTAAAGATTTGTGTTCTGACTGCTTTTTGATAAATGTTGAAGGCAAAGGTTGTCCTAATTTTGCAACATTGCGCAATAGTTATGCTAAAGGTGGAGCTAACTTCAATTGTATAACTCATAAAAAAGAGTGCGCTCTAAGGAATGTTTTATTCATAAAAAAGTGGTACTTAAGCACATGTAATTTATGACTTCAGTAAATTGTACTTGAATGAAAATGTGTATTTAAAGTATTGTTCTAGTTTAGCTATGATGATATTTGTTACTTGCTTTATAATAAAAAAATATTTTTAACAAAAATTTCTGCGTTTTATTAATGAAAACAAATATGGTGATTCAATATACTCGCATAACTCTTTATTTATCAAAAATTACAATTTAATGGTATGAATAATTTAACCCTGTATAATGTATATTGGGCAATCTCAAACTGTTTTCATCAAATCACCGTAAACGAACGCAGTGAGATTTGCGGAGCGTAGCGGAGCTAGAGCGCAGCGAAGCGTAGCTCAAATCTCACTCCGTTCGTTTGCGGTGTTCTGATGAAAATTGTTTTAGAATGCCCAATATACACCTACTCCCAGTGAAGATCTAATCTGGATTTTACTACAAGGTTTAACTCTCCGGGACCAAAAGGTTTTTGGTCTGGTTCACTCGGCTACTTCACAACACTGATTTACTTAATCTGTCTTCATAACAACAATGCTGATAACATCGAGTTCCCACAGTGAAAGTTTGTCATCATTATCTTAGTCATTGTCATCATTACGTCAATTACTTACCATCAGCTGAAATGAAGGTCAAGCATGTCATTTGCTAAATTATTAATTGTTATGATTGTTTAAAATTGAGTGGATTCCTATTTTTACAATCACTCTTAACTTTATTTTGTTTTGATTAAAGTTACATGTTCAATTGACTGATGGTATTGAAGCAAACTATAATACTATTCGCTATATTCAATAAATTTCCTGATCTATTAATAAAAATGTAACTTAGTAACTAAAGTCTTTTGATCTTCGCGTAACAGGTCTAACCTAGTGTGATGATCATAGTAAATTTACTTTGTACTATATTTTTTGGTAAAATAAATTATTCTTATTCTTTATAAGTAAAATTAGTATGGCGGCTGTAACCACATCACATGTCTAACCGTAATGTCGATTTTAACCCTTGTCGTTACCTTTGTAATAACTCTTATGTATTTCTTGCCAAGAGAAGAATCTCCTGCTACTCCATCCTTCTTTGCTCCTTTGCAGCGTAATAGTAGAATTCAATCGAGAAGTCCAGGACTCCATTTACGGGCAGTAGGAAGACTATATTCTATACATATTATACTATACTAGATATTTTTTATAATTAAGTAAATATAAATAAACAGACTGAAAAGTCATTCCACCGGAACGAAAAACTCAAGACTGCCTAATGCATAAGTCTTTATATTGATTTTGCAAGTACCTACTGCTATTATAGTAAAATTAATAAACATTTCTAATTGGTTGATTTTTTGTAAATTCAATTAATTCAATCAAATAAAATCAAAATACTCACTTTAAAGCAGATACTCTATTCCTTAAACGGTCATAGTCACATATGTAGCCACTTGTCTTATTACCTAAACGGTGTCATGTTAACGAAGTTAGTCGCAAAGTATTCTCCTCTTTTCACATCCTCAAATCCCTTCAGTGCTTCCTTCCGTTACAGACTAGAATTTCACTGGCTCAATCTATAATTCTACCTATCTTGGATTATGCTGACATTAGTTATCTAGACATCACGGAGGAATTACTTAATAAGCTTGAGAGGCTTCAAAATGTTTGCATTCGATTCATTTTTGGGTTGCGTAAGTATGATCATGTTTCCCAATTTCGTGCACAACTTAAGTGGCTTCCTATCCGGCTTCGAAGAAATTTACGTATCCTTTGTTTTCTTTTTAATATCATACATAACCCTACTTCTCCGCGTTATCTTCGTGAGCGTTTTGAGTTTGCTCGTTCTCTTGACACTGTTTGTAGATCTCACCTTCGTACGCTGCTACAGCTTCCTTCCTTTAATACGCAATTCTATAAGCGGTCCTTTACTGTTCATGCTGTCAGATTGTGGAACTCGCTTCCTCCTCACATACGGGATTTACAGACTCTTCCGTTATTTAAGAAGAGAGTGAAGGAGTTTTATCTCTCTTCCACATTATAATGTTAAATTGAGTGTTATCCATTTATCAATTTAATTAGTATTTGAGTTTTTGTTTTGTGTTTTTTTTTGTATAAGTATTTTTTTGTAGCATGTGTGTTTTTTTTATTTAGTGTACACACCGCGGCTGTTTTTTGTTTTTGAAAATTTTCCTACTGTAGGTTGGCTGGAAGAGATTTCGTCAGAGATAAGCCAAACCTTTTTGTACTCATATGTGTGTTGTTTGTGTTCTCTTTTTGTATTTTTGTGTACAATAAATTGTGAAATAAATACGTAACCACGGTCTACAGACAAAACCGCAAAACACAAGTAGTTATTTATTTATTTATTTATTCTTTATGTACACAATGTTCGTACAAAGGCGGACTTAATGCCTGTGGCATTTTCTTACAGTCAACCTTAGGGTGGTGCAGAAAAGGGTAATGCTAAGGGTAATGTTAATTTTCTATTATTTAAGATCCATATAGAGTCCTTAATTAAACCATTTAAAAAATGTTCACTATAAATCACATAAAAAAATACCCGTTAAAGGGTTATTAAATAAAATCAGAAACTATCTCCTTTATTAGAATTGGAAAAATTGTAATGTACCTAGATATTTTAGGCAGAAGCAATTTCTTAAGAGCAGCTTCAGATTTTTATCCGCAAAACATCTCAATATACCCGCATAATATCGCGTATCAGTTCAGGGGTTTGAATAGCATAAAATAAATTACATACCTGTGCCGGCAGGTTATGGAGTAAATAGGTGCTGATTCGAAATCAGCTCTATGGTAGAGCACCAAAACTAACTTTTGTGAATCAAGCGAGATACGTTGGAAACTTTCAAAATAAACATCAGATATAAAACACAAATCGGTGTTATTGAATAAATCAATGCAGACGATAAGCGTAAGAGGGTGCGAGCGAACTGAATATTTTGAGCCTTTATCACGAGTCACGACCCAGTGCAAAATTAGGCGTGCCGTACCCAGTGGAATTTTGTGCATTTTCGGGAATAAATTTAACAGTTAGTTGAACGCTGTGCCTGTGTCATTAAAACGGCTTGCGGCGGTCGTCGAAGAATGTACGGCGTAAAATTCGCGGCGTAGCAGCGCAGCGAGAGAGCATTTGGCAAGATCCCGCGCTCCCGCTGAATTCTTTATGTGCCTCGCGTCATTTCACACGGACTGCGAACGGAAAACTTACGATTCAAACTTCACAGCGCCTAGTTTTCAATTAGCATTCATAATTGCACGTTAATAACATCTCGAGAGCGCTTCATTCATTCATAAACACAGTGATAGCCGAGACTTTTGTAAACGGCTTCAGAGGCAGATTCCAGCAAATGAATTTCGCCTGTCTAATTTCACCGCTGAAAAGCTAACGTTGTAGTTTTGCCGAAGTTGTAGATAGGCTGTCTCGAATTGGGGTTGGGAGACGAGAGCTGCTAGCATTGGAGTGGTGGTTTCATTCGGACTTCCGAGTTGTTACTTTTAGATTTCTCGTGTGCAGTACAAGTCTTTTAACATGAATGTAAGTTTTAAATTAATGTTGAATCTGAAATATGAGGCACAGTCTTTGAGAGAGTTCGAGACCTAGGTAAATATTATTGATAAAAATTTTTTTTTACAAAAAATAAAAACAGACTTCAAAAATACTGAAAACTTAAAAAAATATAAGAATAAGTACAGAAAACAGCTGGTATTAAATTAGTGTTTTCCTCGATTTTCTATGGAACCCCATCATCAGATCCTGACTTTGATGACCATGGGACCACCCTTGTACTCGTAGTATACTCTATCAAATACAAAAAGAATTTTGGAAATCGGTTTAAAAATGACTGAGTTATGAGGTAACAAATATAAACAAAATACAACCGAATTGATAACCTCCTCCTTTTCGGTTAAAAATATAAATTATCGATTTTAAGTATGTCAGTTTATGACATTAGGTTTAATTGATAACTTGAATTAAAGACACCGTCCTTGGCAATAAGAAAACAATAAAAATCTTATTTCATACTAGCTTTTGCCCGCGACTTCGTCTGCGTGGAATTAGTAATTTGGGTAGCTTATTTTTTATCCAGATTGCTTTCCTACAACTCAAACCATCTCCATATCAAATTTCATCTAAATCGGTTCAGCGGTTTATGCGTGAAGAGGTAACTAGACAGACAGAAGCTTTCGCATTTATATGCCAATGCCTGATGCAAACCTAAAGATAAAGAATGATGTTGTTGTGTATAACTATTTATGTAAACAAATATTATATTTGGTAACGACACAGTAAGAAGAAAACTGACACATATAATCTTGTAATAGAAGTTGAGCTCAAACTTTTGCTTTGAGGTCAGCTTTCAATTGACGATTCTGTAACAATACAGGGAGAAAAAATAGCCCTTGCTAGTTTTCTTGCTGGTTCTTTCCAGTACAAGGTCTTCCGCCGTAGACTTGTGAACTATTGGCGTAGCTTCATTGACGTTCAAAAGCGATTATGTAATCCTACTTCAATAAAGTCTATTGCCTTTGACTTATAACATTAGTATGGATTAATTACTCATTTCACGATGCAAAACATTTCTGTCATCGTGTACGAGTGAGTGAAAAGCTTTAATCTAATCAGTAGGCAATGTTGATTTGTTTTTAGAATCTCTTCTACCTACTAGCTTAGTTTGGCAAGCGGTTTCTTGTATTTCAACTGAGTTATAATATTATACAATTGTGTTAATTGTTTCCATAAGACAAAAATTGAAAATCTAATTATTCTGCGTCAAAGATTGCGCTGTTACTCTCAAAAATGGCGTTCATAAAAGCTCGCGAATTCAGAGACAGTCGCAAACAAAAGCCTCTTGACGCATTTTTATAATTTACTTAGGCGCCCGTTGCCTCTTGAAATTTGTTTTTAACATTCCCCTTTGAAGAGGCGTTATCTCCGCCTTTGCCACTCTTAATTTTTTTTTGTGATATGAACATGATGTGTATTTAGTTGAAAGACTTTTGTTGATGCTTTTAAACTAATGTTAATAATCTATACTAATATTATAAAGCTGAAGAGTTTGTTTGTTTGTTTGCTTGAACGCGCTAATCTCAGGAACAACTGATTCAAATTGAAAAATTATTTTTGTGTTGGATAGTCCATTTATCGAGGAAGGCTATATAACATCACGCTACGACTAATAGGAGCTGAGCATCAATGACAAATGTTGCAAAAACGGGTAAAAAATATACGGCGAAACGTAGTTCGCTGGCACAGCTAGTAGGTTCATATTCATATTCATATTCATTTATTTGTTCGTTAACATGGGTACATTTGTGTTAGATACAATAACAAGATCCGCCATGTTTCACCATATTGGCATACGAAAACAGTCTTAAATTATAATTAACTAGCTGTGCCCGCGAACTACGTTTCGCCATACTACTTTTTTCCCCGTTTTTGAAACATTTTTCGTTGATGCTCAGCTCCTATTAATCGTAGCGTGATCTTATATAGCCTAAAGCCTTCCTCGATAAATGGACTATCCAAAACAAAAAGAATTTTTCAATTTGAATCAGTAGTTCCTGAGATTAGCGCGTTCAAGCAAACAAACAAACAAACTCTTCAGCTTTATAATATTAGTAAGTATAGATTACAATTAATATTAAACATTTTGAATTTCTGATAAAGTCAAGAATATAATAATTCGCAAATTTAATATGCTATATAATTTATCAGATAATAGTTTAAAATAATAAATTTCCAATAAGGTCAATAGTGATAAAATACAAGTCAGAATATTTACCGTCAAAATGATAATAAAAACAAGCTACAATATTACATGCAAACTTATATAAAATTAATATATGTATTAAGGTCCAAGTCAAATATAATCAAACAATAAAATAATAATCAAATAATATGTCAACAATCTAAAAAAAAAAATCTTATCAGCTATTTATTAGTAACAATCATTTAATCATTTTAATTATTTATTTTATGTCAAGTAGAAAATAAAGAAATGTATTTAATTATTGATGTCAAAATATAAAATTAATATGAATATTATACTTTTCTAACAATTTGTAATTTAAATACTCATCAACAGTATAGTATGCCTTATCAGTTAAGAATGTTTTTAAAGTATGGTTAAACTGAGTGTTATTTTTACAAAATCTAATTTTTTTAGGAAGCTTATTATATAACTTTGGCGCCATTACATAAACACTTTTGTGGAAAAATGCAGTTTTTGAAGGTATTAACTCTAACTGATCACAGCGACGTTGACTTTCAACAAATTTAAATAATTTTATATTACTTTTAACAAATAAAATAACTTCAAAAATGTAAATTGATGGAAATGTCATGATTCGCAATTTTTGAAAATATGGTTTACAACTATCTGTTTGTCTTAGGTTACAAATTGCGAGTAGATATTTCTTTTGTGCTATAAATACTTGTTCCTTGTAGTTAGTGGCATTTCCTCAAAAAATAATACCATATCGCAGTATGGAAGCCACGTACCCGTGATAGGCAGCAAGTGCTGTAAGGTTAGCAATTTTATTAAGCATATAGGGCAAAGTGATGTAACGAATATTCGCATTCGCATTCGCGAATATTCGCATATTTTTGCATATTCGCATTCGCAATGTTCGAGCAAATGTTTTGCGAATACGAACACCAGAAAAAAACAAAATTTGAAGTTAATATTAGGTTAATACAAATCAATTTTATTCTTATTTTTTATTATGAGAACACGTAACCTAACCTCGTTATCACATTATCAGTCTACTTTCCTTTATCATTTGGTATTATTTATTTACCATTTACTTTTACATTAGGTAAAGCTTAAGATTTAGATTTATATTAAACAACAATTAACTTTTGATTAGAACTTAGAAAACAAAAAATATATAATGGAATGTAAACAAACAAATACAAATTATTCTCTAAAACTTTTATCAGTCTTTATATAAGTTTTTAATGTTAGGTATCATCTTCTTGAACGAAACTTAAAACAATAATCAAATAAAAAGTATGTTCTGTAATTATTAAAAACTATAAAAAAAATATGTTTTATAAGAAATCACTTTAAAAAAACAAAAATAAAATTATTCTTTCTTTATACTTTTATAAGCCCGTGCTTTGCGTTGACATCTTTTATATACCTAAATATTCATTTAGACTTCAAATTAAAATACTTTTCTCTATTCTCTTAAAAAAGTACAATGATCTTTTATTGATCTATTTTTTAAATCTCTAATTACACTTTAACCTCAAAATTCACTTGTTTATGTTTACGACTTACGAGCAGACGACAAATGAAATAAAACAACCGATCGGAATTTTTCGCATCACCTCGGCAATTCTCGGAACAAGATGCAAACGGCACGCGCCTCGCACACGGAAGTGAGTTGCTATGCCATAGATAATTGGCGCCAAATTTAAAAACTGAATATTCGTATTCGCATTCGCGAATGTCGGTAGCAGATATTCGCATTCGCATTCGCCGAGATTAATATATATTAAACATTTGAAAATATTTTTTTAGAGTATGTACTTTTCCTACATTATAAAGTGGGGTAGATCTTTTTCTCGTGTTTTTCATTATGTGGATTGTCGTTGGATATGTCGTTCAAAATTATTGTGAGTTTGTTGTTGATTTTTGTTAGAGCCATGTGTTGCCCCCTGCCAGCTTAATGATTATTTATGGCGACGATTCACTATAGTAGTATATACAGTATGCGTCGGCGGAGAGGGCCAGGGAGGAGGATCCCTTGGCCGATCCATGCCGCCGCAGAAGGCTGGGGCGAAGGAGGCGGAATTACGCCCGCCTTCTTCCTGCTGACGGCAACCAGCGGGGCCCTGGATTGGGAAGCCCGGGTCCTGCATTGCACAGGTTGCCGCCAGTCGCTGATCCCCTGGATGCCCCGGGGGATCACCGGCCTCCCCCGCCTCCCCCTTCTGGGGGGGGGGGGTGAGATGGGCTCGCACTAGGCGAGCAGACGCTGACGAGGTCGTGGATGTGTTCATCCGAGTTCCCATGACCTTGTCAGGCAGCGACGCGTCCCTTCTCGGCGTATCCTCTTCAGATGAGGAGGATGCGGCGATGATGGACGTGCTCGCGCCAAGGCGTATGTGAGGGGCATCGGTGGGTTTTAGTCGGTAGGCCGCGGTTCCTGGCTGACACTTTGTCCCCAGGGACCGCGGAGAGTCCGACATAACTCTGCGCCTTCCCAAGCGCCGCGTATGCGTCATGCATTTCCCACCGTTAAAAAAAAAAAGTATATACAGTATGTAACAAAAACCCTGTGAACCCTTTTAGGAGCATGTTCAGAATTGATATACGATGGTTTTTATGTGTCATTTTTTAAAAAACTTCAAAAAATATATCAAAATAAATATTAAATTATTAATATTTAAAAAGTAATACCGATTGCAACCTCTTTGTGCGCTGACGGCGCCCCCTCGTCTATGCCGTAATTGATTTCTTGTTAATACTGATGTTAAAAAACATTTTTTTTCCAAATGTATCAATTTTAAAAATAATCTAATACATTATTTGGTCAATATTTGATTTTAAATTGTAACTTGTTTTTCGCCTACGCCTATAAGTAAACTTTATACGTTCATGTATGCCCACGTAGGGGCTGACCAACATATAAAATGTACTTGGTGAAGGAAAGTTTGGTACAAATTATTTAGACGATGTTGTTAAGCAGGTATTAAATATGATTGACGATCACGTGAAATTATGGAAAAATAAAACTACAACAGCTTTAATAATGATAATAAATTAAATTTAAATGTACCTGTGTTAGTTTTTAGATAATAGTTTCTAAATATGATGGACATTAGATTTAGATAAATAATTTTTTATATGTAAGTAGTGCATGCTTCTCTCAAGAATTGCTGTGCCTTAACAAGGTCCATAATGATACAAATTGTATATGTCAGCTAGAGAATACTTATGGAATGCAATAAAGAATTTGAATTTGAATTTAATATAATAGTACAGAATCCTACATTGCGCTTCGTCGTCATTATCTCGGAACCTTCCAAATATAACTCACTAATATATCGTAATGTACCTATATGGATATAGAAATATATTGTGTAACCAAAAGTTCGGGAACGGGCCGCGGCGCGGGCGCTGTCTACGTCGAAGTTCAGTTTAGCCGTGGAACTAAGTGCCACGTAAACTCCGCTGAATCAAGGCATTTAGAACTTTAAAAAGCAAACAGAGGGGAACTTTCTCGCGCTGGAGATAAAAGCGAACGATCAGCAGTAATAATAGCAGTAGCGCTGTTCATTCTCGGAAGGATCACTTTGATTGCTTCATGCGATGGGAAAGGTAGACTTGAACCACATAAAATTGCTGCCTTATGCTTACTTAGCTTCTATAAATAAATTAAATATCTTCAAGTTTAACATTGCTAATTTGTAAAGTTATTTGAAATCGTTAAAAAAGATTCCCCGTATGAACTGAGACCATGTAACTTACGGAACTTAACATACTTACCAACATATATGTTACCTACTTATACAAATGTATATGGAAAAAGAACAAGGCAATATATGCTACCGTCCATTCTTAACACCTTTCCAAAAGACTTGGTATTGAAATTAAAAGTAAGTAAGAACGAAAAGAAATGTAAAAATATATTAAAAAAATACTTCATAAATTTAAATAAATAAATAGGATATATAATATACCGGGTGTAACAGAATACCGCAATAATATTTAAGGTTGTTGATTAACAAAAAAAATGTTTTATGACTATTCTTTGCATTTTTATTATATGCCTACTTTCGATTTAATAAGCTTAACAGTTAAGCGTATTAAATCAAAAGTAGGCATACAATAAAAATACAAAGAATAGTCATAAAACATTTTTTGTGTTAATCAACAACCTTGAATATTATTGCGGTATTCTGTTACACCCGGTATATGTTAAGATGTAATGTAAAGATATAATATATAGTATTTAATAAAGTTAAAGATTGTGCGATGAACGGCTCAAGCCACCTACACATAAACCCATTGTACGGGTTTTCAGTAGGTAGGTTATCGACTTAAGTTATGTAAAATTTTTGTTATTGGATAAATAAATAAAAATAAAAAACTCCCATTTAATTAAACCTTATAGCTGATATGAATATGGACTCCAAAAATCCGCCTAAGTGGGAGTTGGACTCGCGAACGGAGGGTCCCGTACAAACTTTTCCTAATTAAGTGTATAAGTCCTAACTAAATATTTACGGTTTTCAGGTCTTTTCCTTTACTTGTGCTGTAAGGCAATGCTTCCTGTCGAATTTCATTATTCTAGGTCAGTGGTTCTTAACCTTTTAGTGACGACGGACCATTTTACAAATATCTGTCTAGCCATGGACCACCATCTCTAGACCAATATAGAGTAAAGGGTTGTTTGTTATATCTATAATATTATTTTTATGATGGCTTCGCTGACCACTTCGGCTGCTTCCAGGGACCACTAGTGGTCCGCAGACCACGGGTTAAGAACCACTGTTCTAAGTTAACAATAATAATAATAGTAAAAAAATGTATATTTAAGGAAAATTTTAAATAAAGAACATAATAATAATAATAATGTTACGCCGATGGTATAACAAACTTCCGGCGTGGTTTTCTTGGCCTTAGAAGCGTTTTCAGCAGCCTGAAAACGCAGTTCAGCGCGTTTCAGGAGGTGCTCTATCACATACTAGAATATCGAAATTTTACCCAAGTTGCCGTTGTTTTCAGGCGCCTGAAACATGTTTTCAGTCCGTTTCAGGCTACCCTCTATCGGACCACACCATAACCTGAAAACCCGTTTTCAGGCGTTTTCAGGACCCATTATGGGCCTTTGAAGCATACTTCGATATGTGACTAAATTTTCAATAGGAGTGAGTGAGATAGCACGATGAGAAAGAGACAAAAATAGTGAACACCTTCCAGAGATAAAAGATAGATCGAGATGCATCTGGAAACTTCTAGGCGTGCTGACTGACAGAGATAGAACATGCTCACAGAGACAAACATAAACGGGAATGCGATGGAACTTTCTAGAAAAACAAACAATCGATCGGATATGGAATGTTCTAGAGTAGAACCTTCTCGAATCCCTCGAATGTTTACTGGCCTTACTATAGAAGCGCGAAGGCATACCATGGAACTTTCTAGAAGATAAACGATCGATCGGGTATGGAATGTTCTAGAATAGAACCTTCTCGAATGCCTCGAATGTTCACCGGTCCTACTGTAGAAGCTTGAAGGCAGTACTACGGAACTTTCGAGGAGAAAAGACAGACAATCGATTGGGTACAAAATATTCGAGAATAGAACATTCTCGGATGTCCCGAATATTCGCCGGCCCTACTATACAGGGTGTAACTGAACACCCCAATAACATTTAAGGGTATGTATCCATCAGAAGTAGAGATTCTGTAGGAAAAATATTAGGGCTAACAAACTCAACTTTTTTTCCCATACAAACTAAATAAATTATTTTTTGGTATTAAGTGCCGACAACCCTACGTAAGCGTACGAGGAATACTACGCTCACATCATACAAACTAAATAAATTATTGTTTGGTATTAAGTGCCGACAGCCCTACGTAAGCGTAGGAGGAATACTACGCTCACATCTGTCACGTGTTATTTTGTGTTTAAATTTCTTTTGTGTTAAGAGTTGATTATGGTTGTCACTTGAAAGTTTTTGCTTTCAGTTTAAAATCAAATAACTCTGAAAGTATTGGGGTTCCAAGTCTCAGACAAGCACCGAAGGTCCATTTAGTATCTAACTTATATGCCCCTTAATTGTTATTGGGGTATTCAGTTACATCCGGTATAAGCGGGTAGGTGAATGCGGACGGACAGTTCTTTTCAAGAGAGCGAACCGAGCGGATCAAGCGATACAAAGTGACTTAGAGCGATCATCTGCGACTTGGAAGCGTCTTACAGTGAAGTGTTGTGTGACCATAGTGCTTATAGTGGTTTACAGTGTTAAGTAAAGTGACTTAATTAGTGCTTAATTAAATCTTATCTCATAAATTTTCTATACAACACCCACCACATAAACGTAACAATAATAATAATGGCTGTTTGGCGTCCTCTGCTGAGAGGTAATCTCCCCTCCCTCGATTTGTCGAGGGACCGGGAAGAAATTAAACTTAATTTTTCAAAATAATAATAATCAGTTTATTTGCCAGAATATGGTTAGTAGGTTGTTACAGTTATATTTCCCGACATATTCTATCGAATGTTCGATGTGCAAATGTTAAAATTACTGGGTACATTATACATTTAGTTATTTTAATATAAGCAGATATCTTTTTGTTTTATATCATCATCATGGCTTTTTCAGGGTCATAGATTTATATCATTATTTATTACAGAGAATTGTATTGTAGTAAAAATATAATAACGGGAGTACTTCTCGTTTATCTAGAATCAAAAATGCGTGCACTGGAATAAAGGGTTTTAGGCTTGATGTTAATTTTTTTGTGAATTAGACTGTTTCGGATTCGTATTATTATAATGCCGGACTCTGTTAAGCGTGCCTCGGCTATATAATACATGCGTGTTTTATGAGCTGCTTTATGTATCTTAAACCGGTAAAATTAGATCCACTTTACGGGCAGTGTTAGTCGCGATGTATGGATTATATGAAACTGCCTTTGTTTCGCGCACCTATGCTACAGGATATTTCTATTTTACGTTTTTCAAACACTGCTCCATTCGCTGTCGTAATTTTTCTCTTCGCCAATTACTTTGTTTCTGCACCAGAGAGGTATCGATTCGGACTTTTCCCGTAAACGCAGGTTTCCATTCTACGGTTTTTCAATATTCAGTTTAAGATCGGCGTTAGGGTTGCCATTTGGCCTCGAGATTTTTATGAATAGCAAAAATTTTACCTACAAAAATTTTTGCGCATGCCTTTTTTCACCACCGTGGGTATATTATATAGGTTATATTATATTTAATTTCATAAATGAATTTGAAAGGGTTAATGCTGATATAGTATTGAAAGAAAACAAATGTGAGTGTGGATGTTGTTAAACGAAAAATATTATAATTAACTTGAAAAAATCGGAGAGACCAAAATTATTTATTTATAAAATTATGACCAACTTATTATATGTGAACAGTATGTAGCATTTTTGATGTACACTTGAGAAAGTCATAATACTACAAAATAACAAATATGTTTTTATCTTATTAGGTGGAAGGATATTGTACCTATCAATATTATTAGTATGTGCATAGAAACTTCCAACCCTAGTTATGACCATAGCACTGATAAATCGTTGCTGTGTGAAAAACGTTGCACAACAGGTAGAAAGTAGTTCACGTTTTTGGTTTGTTTTTTAACGCTAACGGCGATCTGCTTGTACGAGTATTGTTATTTCGTGTACTAAGTAAACCAACTAATGTCAAAAGTTGTAGCAAAATAGTGTGAACCTACAGTCATCAGACCAGACTCTCTAATTCGGTCTGATGACTGAAGGTAAGTACATTCGGACAGTTAGACGTCTGGGGTACAGTGGGCTCCTTATCAAGCTACGAGTATACTGTTTGACCTTTGGACTGTTCTTATGTCGCACGTAATAGTGGTTTTCGTCATGTAAATGTAAAGCTTGAATGGTAATGTTAGAGTTTTTGTTTAATGGACGATTATCTGGTTTTTAATTTTATCAACTAATTAAATATATGTATGTCTGTCTCTATTGCACGCTGAGCTACCTTGAATGGCACAACCAAAGTAAAATAAAAATATTCTCCTAAATAATATGAAATTGCCATTTTATCGTAGGTACTGTCCGCCTTGAAGCAAAAGTGAATCGCACTGTGTGAGATTCTAGAGAGAAACTTTTTTCACACGATAACTATGCATTTTAAATTTAAAATAGATGTTTGACTTTCTTTTAAAGTTAATATGGAAATATTGAAAATTCGAGTTGCTTTTGAGTGCAAGTTCCAACGTGAAATTGAGGCAAAAGCAAATCAAAGAAACACTACTGTGTTTTGGAGAGGATAATAATATAGCTAATTAACGTATCGTGCAATTTTGTAAATTGCTTTAGTATTGGTAATTTCGACTTGAAGAATGAATCCTTAGGGACGCCAGCCACTAAGGTAAATAACGATGAATGCGATGGTGGCGAAGTCAATTCATATCCAACTACCGACTGGTTCAACCGAGTACAATTTTGTATGCGAATTGCACAAATTTCTACATGATAAATAAATCCTACGTGGAAGCAATATAAAATTCACACCAATTTGTTGTCCAGGAACTCAGAGTTCTATCGTAAAAACCATAAAATGAGATGGCTTTTCCACGAGAAGGCGGACATGTAGGCAGTGAGGGTAATTACCTACATACAATAAATAAATATATTTTACCTTAAAAATTTATTGAATTTTTGAGTACAAAACTGCAGTTTCGTACTTTAACCCTTATTATAATCTGCGACACTTTGTCTTGTACGAACTAAAACAGCAAACAGAACTCGGCGGGATCGTAGCAAATAAAATAGCGCTGTATAATATACGGTCCACAACAGGTCGCTGAAGAATTTGGCTGCACTGCGTGACTTTTATGTTGGCATATCGCCGCGAAATTTATTTTAAATGCTCACATTGCAGTGCATTTTAAAATATAAAGCGTAAATCATGGGAAACTTCTTGCTTGCACGTGCGGGATTTTCAAAGTTGAATGCAAAGATAGTTTTGCATGAGAATATAAAGGTGTAAAATTGTCTAATTGGAGTATTTAATACGAACAATGAGTAGGCACACGATTACGATGAGTATCATAGATTTGAAGACTTAATTAGTATTCTTAAGACATTTTAAGACTTAATTAATGCAGAGTAGAACCTTCGTGTTGCTCGGAGAACTTCTCGAACTCCTTTAGCACGCTTTGTCCGCTCTTAAGCACGACAGTAGGGTTATTCTTGAACCAAATCCAATCGATCGGCATTGAGATTGTGATTTTTCGTACGCTTATTTAGCAACACTAGCGACAAAGTGAATCCATATTTTGAGAAAATTAGATAGTACCGAGTTTAATTCACTCAAAATCACCACAATACGGTTCTAATTTTGTGCCAATGTGGAAAATCAAGCGCACAAAAAATCACAATCTCAAAGTCGATCGATTGGAAATGATTCAAGAGTAGGCCTACAGGTCTGGGTGTAGCCTTCGTGGTTATGTAAACTGTCGACTTCGTGGTTATGTAAACTGTCGACTTCGTGGTTATGTAAGCTGGCAGAGCAAGCTTAAAAGGAAATTGTGCGATTCCTAGCCAAATATTGATTGATTTTTTTTTGCTTGTTTGTTGTATAGCTTACTTAGTGTTCGTAAGATTTGTTTAATTTTTAAGTAGCATTTTTTTACTTATTTTTTGATTTACAAGTCGCTGAGGCTCGGCCTTATTAATTTCTTGTGCTTATTATAGCTTATATATTCCGCCTGGCTTGCGTGCAGTGTTCACCTTGTGTGGTTATCATCTCACATAGGATAAATGTTTTAGTTGTAGTGATTCCATTCATTATTTTAAAAATACTTTTGGGAGTAATCTTATATCAGGCAACGGTCTCCTCTCGGCCCATTCTAATATGGCAACTATAAGTGAAAACAATCTGTACGATATAGCTGATTTAGCAGCGCTTGGATTTCCTGAAACGACAGTCTCGGATGTATTAATAGTAAGAGGAAATGAATGTAGACAAAGACAAGGAGTCCCGGATATACATTCGGGACATGCATTTTCTATTAATAGTGAAGTCAATAACGAAGTTCCTATATATGAATAAGGGAGGGAACCAGAATAAAAGGTTTTATTGAAGCTCTTTGAACATAGGTGGCGTAACCACCATCCGTGGCCATAATAAACTTACCTACATTATACATTACACGTATGAATGAAATCTAAATAGTCCATTAGTTATATAATGAAAAATATGTCACAAAATTAAAAACCGACTTGAAAAACACAAAATTGCCAAAAATAATATAAGAATACACACAAAATCACATTTTGAATTTTGAAGTCGGTGCGGATTATCGATGAGCATCATGAGTTGGTGTGTATTCTTATATAATTTATGACTTTTTTGTGTTTTTGAAGTCGGTTTTTATTTTTTGTTAAATATTCTTTTGTTTTAATCTTTTTATTTAATTTAATACCAGCTCATCTAAGTAACTTGATATAACAACTGAGGGTCAATACGTGCTCATACTAACCGCTAACACCTTAAACTCGAGGGTCCTTCCATCATTAGCTCGGTTCATAACAATCAGACGTAACGCAAATACCTGAATAGTTTCAGAAAAAAAGCATGAACCACGTTGGACGTACCTATAAAATTTAAGGGTTTCCCTCGATTTTCATGAGATCCCATAATCACATCCGGACTTTGGTGACCTTGGAACCACCCCAAGAGTATCATTATCATCATCATTTCAGCCAAGAGATGCCCACTGTTGGACATAGGCCTCCCCCAAGGATCTCCATACCGATCGGTCCTGCGCCTCCCGCATCCAGCGGCTTCGCGCGACCTTCACCAGATCGTCGGGGCACCTTTTGGGGGGCCTACCAACACTGCGTCTCCCAATACGCGGCCGCCACTTGAGGACCTTTTCGCCACAACGGCCGTCAGTCCTACGAGCGATAGTATACTCGTACTCTATCCAATACAAAAGACACACAAAACACGTTTTTTTTTATTGCTGAAAGTTGGCAAACAAGCAAACTGCCCACCTGATGGTAAGTGGTAACAGTCTCCTATAATACATGTGGGTCTTGTGAGATTCGCAGCAAAACTGCAACCCCCACAAGAACCACAGTGTATGTTGCCAACTTGTGACACAAGATGTAAAGTCACAGTACCCAGTAATTTCACTGCCATATCTTACCCTTCGAACCGGAACTCAGCAATGCAAGCACTGCTGCTTTGCGGCAAAAATTGGTAAGACGGAGGTACCTAAGCAGACGACATACCTAAAAGTTTAAGGGCTTCCCTCGAATTTTATGGAATCCCATTATCAGATCCTGATTTTGGTGACCTCGGGACTACCCGAGGAGTATACTCTAGCGAATACAAAAAGAATTTTGAAAATCGGTCCACCATTGGCGGCGTAATCGCTTAACATACGCATCGAATTGATAACCTTTTTTGAAGTCGGTTAAAACCAACCGAGATAAAGCAAAATAAAGTTATGGAATGGGCACTTATATATGTAGAAAATTAACTTACTTACGACGTCATGCGTCATTTCAAATCAATGTGTTGTCACCATGGTATTTATTAATAGCATGGATTTAATTATTAATAAGTCCATGGTTGTCAAAAGCTGTTTTAAAAATACGTTTGTCACAAGCTGTTAAAAAACGAAGATCGAGCGAAGCTGCGAGCGGAAAGCTAGTATATTATATATTAGCAACCCTAGGTCGGACGGGCATAAACAAAAGCGGCAAAGTGCGAGTTGGTCTCGCGCACCGAGATTTCCGTACAAACGTACATAAGTATAATCTGCCCATTGATTGTGTAACTAAAATCTATCGCGATCGATTTCGATTTTGACAGTCAAAATGCATCCATTGCTATTTTTTATCAGACAGTCGACGAAGAGCCTTGTATTGACGCCGCAATGATTAGCAAAATTCAAAGCGATCATGACAGACTATGACTGCCCAGCTGTGGTAGGACAGTCAGCCATCTGGCCATTGAGGGCCAGTTGTGTGTTCAGGATTCAGGGTTGGATCTTGCGAGTTAATTTAAACGCGCCGGCTGGAAAAACAACGGTGTATTTAAGAATCACTACAAACTTTTTCTTGCACCTTTACTTACGACTAAATATATTAAATAAACTATCTGTTACGGCTCCGTAACTGACATTCTCGTGACATATCGCCGCGCATGCGCGGAGACTTCACCTTCTTCTGTTATATTTGACAAGATGGACAAGAAGCATTAATATTGTCTTGTTAATTGATATAATTTATAATAATAAAATATTTCATAAGATGTGATATATCATCATTTAATAACATAAATATAATAACGTTGTGACAGCTTCAACATTTTTGGTGACCCCGACGTGATCGAATAATTGATAACAATAATTTCATACTATATTTCATTTTCATATTGGACACCATTTTCTGTTCAAGACTTGATTGAATACGAAAATTATCTACTACGTGGAGTGGACAATACATGGGCGCTGGACAGTACTGGCTCATACCGTGAAGGAAGTTCCAGGTGAAACCTTCGCGAATAATTTTGTGGAAAATAGCGGCACGGCTGACAGCGGCTTGCGACCCACTAACGGCTACGGTTTGAATTTTCTTTTGTGATAATTTGCTAAACAACTTATTGCTCCGACAAGGTTCTTACCATTAAATAATAATGGGTGATGAGTATAAGGCTTTGATCAAACAAAGGGGTGTGATTAAGGCTAAAGTCACACTCTTTGAAAAATATTTCGAGACCGTAAAATTAATCGAGCCTGACAGTTTTACAAATCAATTGATAGTTGAATTGCAATTGAAAATATCGCGGCTTAAAGATGATTTTAAACTTTTTGACCAAATTCAGGATAAAATTGAAATTATTTCTGATTCAGATGATTTTGATAAAAATCTTAAGGAACGCGAGTCATTAGATAACTCATTCTGTTTTTTGATATCGAGTGCGCAATGTATTGTAGAGGATGCTCAAAAGCATATCTTGCCTCATTCATCTAACCAAAGTTCGCAGGCGAATTTTGTTGTTGATATAGTACAGTCGGAAAATAAGTTACAATGTAATAATACAAACATTAAGCTCCCTACAATACAATTGCCCTCATTCGATGGAAATCATAGTAAATGGCTCGAGTACCGCGATACCTTTGATGCGCTGATTAATAATAATAGCTCTATTCCACTTATTAATAAATATCATTATTTGCGGTCCTCGCTAGAAGGCGCGGCTGCAGTTGTAATAAAATCTATTGAGTTTTCTGCAAGCTGCTATGATACGGCCTGGCAGACATTGATTAATCGTTTTGACAATAAAAGAATTCTAGTTAATAGTCATATGAAAGCTTTGTTTAATTTTGAATGTTTGACCAAAGAAAGTTTTAAGGCTTTAAGGTTATTGATTATTATTCGAAAAATTTGAGTTCTTTGAATAAGTTAGGTGAACCCACCGAGTACTGGGATAGTTTGTTAATTTATATGATGGCGAAAAAATTAGATTCTCGCACACGTACCAAATGGGAGGAACGGAAAGGTAAAACAATATCCCCTACCTTGGATGAGTTTATTCAATTTTTGCGAGACCATGCTGATATGTTAGAGATATCACAGCACGACATAATAAAATCAGATAGACAAACAAATCATAACAATACACAAAAACACATAAGATCATTTGCTTCTACGTCAAGTGAGGCTTCTACTTCGAAAGGTTGTGTTCTTTGTAATAGTTATCATCCTTTATATAAATGTGAAGAATTTAAGTCTATGTCTCTTGACGATAAGTTTAGTATTGTTAATAGGCACAAGCTCTGTCATAACTGCCTCCATGGTGGTCATTATATAAATCGTTGCAATTTTGATCCGTGTAAGATCTGCAAATACAAACATAATTTATTATTACACAGAGATAAAAAATCAGTTAATGAAAATAATGATAATGCGGTTGTTGCGGTTGAACAACATTCTGTGGCTACTAAATGCAATAATGTAAATACGACACGCTCTGACATAATTATGAATCCTATGCATTCAGCCACACAGTCTCCTATTTCTTTATCTGCGCTGACTCCGGGGCAAGTTTTCCTGTGTTCAGCAGAAGTTGATCTAGTAGATCCGAATACTAATAATACTTACCGGGTCAGGGCTCTCCTCGATGCTGGATCTCAGTCTTCGTTTATTTCTGAAAAGCTAAAAGGTAAAATGAATATTAGTTGTGTAAATACAAATACAATATCAGTGTTAGGTATTAACAATTGTTGTACAAATGTGTCTCAATATTGTGATTTGAAAGTTAAGTCGAGATATAATTCTTTTAATGTAAATGTATCGTGTTATGTGATTCCTAAGATAGCTAGTGCACTTCCCAGTACGGCAGTAGATCCATGTCTACTCAATTTACCTTGTAATGTTTTGTTGGCTGACCCAAATTTTTACCGTCAGTCAGATATTGATGTGTTATTAGGTGCAGATGTTTTCTGGGATATAGTAGAGACAAATCGCATTAATTTAGGGAAAGGTAATCCTATATTGCTAAGTTCTAAGTTAGGTTGGCTCGTTGCTGGTCCTATTGACAGTAGAATTTCTAATAATACTTCTGATATACTTTGTAATTTTTCCAACAAGATTATACCTGATTATTCGAAACTGTTGGAACTCGACGAAGTCAATGTTAATGATTAAATGCTACCTAAATTAAACAATTAATTTAAAAATAGAGCATATAGATAAAATAATAGAATTTGATAAGTATAGTAAATTGTATAAGCTACAGCGAATAATGGCCTATGTACAACGTTTTATTCGTATGTCGTTCAAAGAGTGTTATAAAAATGAACTTACCGTTGAAGAATTAGAAGACTCACTTACCTTACTTGTTTAATTATCACAGCGCGACTCATTTGTAGAAGACATAAACGCACTTACTTTGAACAAAGGGGTGCACATAAAATCACGAATATTATCATTAAATCCGTTTATTGACGAACAAGGAATTTTACGCGTAGGTGGTCGTATTGATCTAGCTGAGCATTGCTCGTATGATAAACGTCATCCAATTTTAATTGATTCGAAGCATCATTTCGCTAAATTACTATTTGAAAAGGAGCATCTTCGACTACTACACTGTGGTCCCCAATTGTTATTGTCTTCAGTTCGAGATAAGTTCTGGCCCACAGGCGGTAGAGTGGTAGCTAGATCAACTGTTAATAAATGTATTATTTGTACACGATTTAAAACTAAAAAAATTCAGCCAATGATGGGTGTCCTGTCTGGACCTCGGGTCAATCCGAGTCTACCATTTGAGGTTTGCGAAATTGATTATGCCGGCCCATTTCAAATTTCAAGTTGGAAAGGCCGCAGTGCTAAGACATCGAAATGTTATTTAAATGTTTTCATATGTCTATCAACTAAGGCTGTGCAATTAGATATTGTCAGTGATTTATGTACTAATAGTTTTATTTCATGCCTCAGAGGGTTTATGGCTCGACGCTGTAAGCCACACATACTATATACTGTGACAATGGTAGGAACTTTGTGGGCGCAATGAGTGAGTTGAGAAAATTGTTACGAGCCCATAATCGTCAATTCGGAGAGTTTGCCTTGAGTGAATCGATAACTTTTAGATTTAGTCCCGCATACTCACCAAATTTCGGGGGAATATGGGAGTCTGCTGTTAAGGCGGCTAAATTTCATATTAAGCGTATAGCCGGTAATACTAGCCTGACATTTGAAGAGCTATCGACGTTATTTGCTCAAGTGGAAGCGGTTCTAAATTAGCGACCGTTGACGCCGCTATCATCAGATCCATCCGATTTAAGAGCAATCACACCTGGGCACTTCCTGATCGGTCGGCCTTTGACAGCCCTACCATCACCTACTATACAGCGTGTTGTAACAAACCGATATGAATTGCTGGAAAAACTTCGGCAACAATTCTGGGATAGGTGGACCAAAGAATACCTGTCACAGCTGCAAGACAGGAATAAATGGAAAAAAGATGTCGGTCGCCTGGAGATTGGCGATCTTGTTATTGTACGAGACGATCAACTACCAATATTGAAATGGCTTATGGGACGAATTATCAAGAAATACCAGGGCCCCGATGGTATATGCAGAGTCGTAGACGTGACGACCACCAGGGGAATTCTTCGGCGTGCAGTTTCTCGTCTCTGTCTATTATTACCACTTGAAACTAGTAGTTTCAAGGGGGGCCAGGATGTTACGGCTCCGTAACTGACATTCTCGTGACATATCGCCGCGCATGCGCGGAGACTTCACCTTCTTCTGTTATATTTGACAAGATGGACAAGAAGCATTAATATTGTCTTGTTAATTGATATAATTTATAATAATAAAATATTTCATAAGATGTGATATATCATCATTTAATAACATAAATATAATAACGTTGTGACAGCTTCAACACTATCTATTAATTTAGTTAGATGTTAATAAGACATTTCCAAAATTGTAAGCAACAGAAGTCAATTCTCTGACATTTCAAAATGTTTTTTCAGCCTAACCTATAATATAAATAGCATTTTTGCGTTCCAACAATAAGAGGTAAGATAGCCATTTCCTCAGTTGTTGAGGAGTTCAGATGAAGCTAGCTTCCACCTTCGGCCTTATCATGACCTACCATGAGGTGAGATGGTGGCCAAGAGTTGTACAAAAATATTTCTGAGACAAAATCCCCCGTACTAACTTTATCGCGCGCATTCATGCTATTTTTTAATTACGACTAAAGCATCTCGATTCTTCCGAACCTTTGGGCGCACAACAAAATGGGGCCCCGGTAGAAACCTCCCCTAAAACCTCGGCGGTGGACGGTACGACTGCGACATTGTCTGTTATTACCAACTAGTATCAAAGCAGACTATGATATGCCCTTTTATCCCGCCAAGGAAACTAGAACTACACTTCTTGAAACAGTATCTTTACAACGTTTCATAACACATCAAGTAGCCATTATTAGGTATTATAAGGTATGTTGACAATTTCCACTCCGACATATCGCTCCGTTTTTTATTGCCAGAAAAGACCAAACGGCCAAAAGTCATTGCAATAATGAAAAGAATCGACGAACGTACCTAGCGTTATTAAGCAAGAAGCTCCGCAACTAATGATCCGTCACGGGATCCCAATCTCTTTAGGTGCTCGGCATATACAACTTATTATGATTATTGTGTTGTTTTTACAATGTACAAAAGTTCAAGTCTAAGCACAGTATTTTTTTTTTATGTAGGACCCGGCAAATTACCTCCTCCCGCCTGATGTTAAGCGGTGAAAGAGGCCCAAATGAGTTGACAGATAGAGTAGGGACGACATCGACTATCCTACCTGCCCGCCCCTTGCCGGCCCAAAAGATGCTTTTTCACGCCTCTTTTGAAGGAACCCATGTTGTACGATGGAGGAAACACGTGCGCAGGTAGAGAATTCCAAGTGTGGGATGAACGACAGAAGAAGGAATTTCGGAATTTCTTGGTACGGTGTGAGAAGGAGGACACAGTGTACGGATGACTCCGAAGGCCCTTACGCGTGTTTCTGTTAAGAAATGGAGAGGGAGGGATAAGGTTAAAGAGCTCCTCAGAGCATTCCCCATGGAACATTCGATAAAAGGCGCTAAGAGAGGCGATGTCACGACGAAGTTGTAGAGGCTCGAGGGTGTTAGTTACCTCTACATCGCCAATAATGCGAATAGCGCGACGCTATGCCGAAGGTACCCCACCGAACTTTGGGGTGATTGCACCTGTAATGCTGTTTCAATGATACCAACACACTTGCCGAAATTACGTGGCATTTTAGCGCACAACCAAACTTCGGTCGGGCGTAAGTTCGGCGGCAAGGTATTCTATATTATAGCAAAAAAATCATACGCGACGCAATTTCGGTTCGATTGCCGTGGATGCACGTAGGGGGCGGGGAGTAGGCTCCAGTGCCGTGTGCCGTGCCTACGGGTTGTGAACATTATTTTTGAGAGGCCTGTACCGTGCCACAGACTAAGTAAAATCATATTTTGGTACCTAAGAATAAAAATCGTATTTTGGTAAAAACGCATTCATATTTTAATTAAACTTGTCGTATTACTCTATCCCTGCGTTCCGTAAAGCGATAAAGTGATAATATCGGGAATCCGACCAAATTCACAACATAACCTACTGATTCGATAGCCCTTATATTTTGTGACGATTTAATTTGGTCGGATTCGCCATATTCGCTTTTATCGCAATTTGGAACGCAGGATTAGTTTAAAACAACATTTGACACTTACGTCAAAAGACAATAGTTGGCGCCAGTCACTGCCAGTGTCAGTGCGCACAGCATTTTTATACAGGCATGGGAGACAAAGTAATTAGGTAGGTACATAAATTTGCAGAACATCTTGTTAAGCTCTATGTCTTCTGCTCCTGTATTGAGTAGAAGAGCATCGAAAGATTAGACAAATCACAGATAATTTTCGATAGTTTGTATGAGGATTTTCGAATATCTCTACAGATTATATACGACAATTCGATGTTTTCTACACTAAAAATTAGCAGGTGATACGGCTTTAGATAGCTTAAAAATCGACATACTCGTACGATCTAATTTGTTTTTAGCACACGACGGAACAAGAAGGGTGTTAGAAGTTTAATATGTGTATCTTTGTGTCTGTCTATGACATCATAGCACCCAAACGATTGGACCGATTCTGATGCATTGTTTTTGTTTAAAAGCTGACGTGATTGAGGAAATATCTTATCAGCTTATTTCTTAGTTGACGAAGGGATCTCACCAACTTTCACAGGTCAATGATTTCAAATTTGGTGTAGGTAGGTACTGTTTCTTCGATGGTATTTCCACGACATGGTAACCTGGACTGTCATGCTGTAGCATCAAGTAGTCTGTGAAATACTAAACTCTGCAGCATGTTACTGATTTGAAGTTTACTGTTACTTTGATGATACTCGTATCGAATTGCTACAACAGGTTATATTGACCTGACACTGCAACACCTGACCTGCACATTAACCCGATCACTTTAACTTTAATATAATATAGATAGATAAGTATTGTTCACCGCTGTAAGTATTTCAACGATCTTTACAATCGTAGTCATGCTACGAAATTCGTGTCTACGACGTAGCAATATCGTAGAGCTAATACTTAAAAAAATGTTACGTTACTTTATCTAGTTAATATAAGTTAAAATCTATAAACATAATAAACCCAAGGTTATTCAACCGAAACGTTAGGAAATAACAAGGAGTCGTTATCTATTTATTAGCGCAGTAAATAAACCATATTATTATCTTTTATTATTTCTGATATGAGTAATATGCCTATGGAGCACTAAAGAAAAGCAACTTGCCTAAATATACTATGGGTCCTTCACGTAACAATGTAAACGAGAATGGCAGTCAATCTCTGCCGATAGAAGTGAACCTGCAGTGAAATGGCGGTCGCCAGTATAATTAATTACCGGGTCCAACCGAAGCGCTGACAAAGACGATTGTTTGCACCAAGCCGATCCCGACGCCCGGGATAATCTCGCCTTTTGTTTCTGTTTTATGAAAGAAATAAACTTTTTATTCCTCAAGAATTGGCCGGCGTATCTTTTTAGCCAGTCACGGGCTTATTGTGTTGTTTTCGGATTATGTTGATTATTACCTGGATTGCAAATTTTTCGCGCTCAAGCCTTAATTAGGCGCGTACGAGATTCATTCAGAGCTGTGAATAGCTAAGTGTGGGAAAATGATTGATCACCGGGAAATAAATCGCGGTAATTATTGGTTTTTTAGATAAAGAATATATATACAACATGCCTAAGCTGTTCTGAAGATGAGCAGGGTCTGTGGTACCTACATTATTATTATTGCCGCTACTCTAACGACCGGTTGCACCAAATTTACGTTTTACGATTTCGTAAAAGTAACAATATAAATACGTAAGAATTGCTCCATAATCAAGTTTCAATTGTAGTTTTATTTTATCCTTTACCTTTAAAAGGGTTAAATGTATGGCGCGAATCATATATTTAATAGTGAAACGATCCATTTTTAGGTACCTATTAAGTTGTTACTTTTTACGAAATCGTATAACGTGAAACTTGGTGAAACCGACTGTTAGGTTAAAAAGAAATTTAGGTTCAAAGCAATTAAGTTACGCAATCATATTCTGACAGTAACTAGCGGTATACGGGAAGATTTGTAGAAATTGATATACAAGTTTTTTGGTCGATCGTACGGAACGTTAACAAAGTGGTCTGCCAATAGTGCCAAAAGGATGAAACAAAATATTCAGTATATTCAAATCGTCGCTAAGATTTTAGTACATATTAGTTATATTTAGAGCAAGACAAGAATTTAAGCAAAATACTTTTGTTTTATGAAACGTAACTGAAATATTATATTTGTGTATTTGTAACAAATCTTATATTTTCAAGATGTCTGTTAAGATTAGGGAATGCAATCTCGTTCTCGCGAGATCTCGGCCTTTTTTAGCGAGATTGATCTCGAACGAAAAAAAGGCGAGATCACGCGAGTTTAACGAGATTGCACTCGAGCATAAAATAGTCTAATAGTCTGACTAATTGGTATATGTTGTTAATTAATCTGTAATATCTAATGGATCTACTGAGTAGATAAAGTTTCATTACTTTCATTTAATTGATAATAATATCTCAGTTTAATAATAGTCGACTCAACTTAGATAATAAGTTTCATTTTTTTTGACTTCTTATTGTTTTGTTTGTTATAAAAGAACTGTTTTATTACTAAAAGATTTTTGTTTGATATTAGAAGAGAAGACTATTTGTTTCTTATATTTGTTATTTGATAGATACGTATGTCAAAGTTTACTACTTAGAAGTTTATTAAAAAATTATAGACAGATACGTCAAACAATGTTTGATGCATAAAAGTCTATTGAAAAAATTCGTGAACATAAATGTTCATCTTATAATACTTATTATTTTTTTCCTAATTTATTCAAATATTGTTATTATTTGCAAAAAAAAACACACCAAACTGCTAATCTCGCGAGATCTCGCAGTATTGTTATTCATAAGCTCGCGGGATCTCGCTTGAGCCCCAATTTCGCGAGATTTGCATACCCTAGTTAAGATATCAAAATTTAATGTCGATACGTAGTTATTAATAGTGAATAAGGGCGTCTACTTGTTAAACCAAGGTAAAAAAGATTAATGCAGTCGAAATTTCACTCGGATTGGGTAGGCCCTCTTTGGCTTAGTGGCCATGTCCTTAACACGGTAATTTGAAGAGATAGGTTCGAATCCTGCCCGAGGTAAATTTCCTTGTATTAAATTTATCAATAACATTTGTTGTCCGAAACTGTATAACATTCAGATCTTTGTGTTGATTATATTCTTATCGTTTTTTAAGGTTATATCGGTGTACTTTCCACTAATTTTGTCATCTTTTCCTACGCTATGCCTCCTTAAACTAACCAGAACTCTTGATTTGGTAGATTATTTCACAAATATTTGCGAAGAAGATATTTGTATCGGCCGATTATATTTTTACATACGACAGGAAAGCTCTTAGCCTTTCTTACCTGATGGTAAGTGACGATAAGGCCGAAGGTGGAAGCGAGCATCATCTGGACTCCTGCATAACCGAGGAACTGGCTATCTTACCTCAAATTGCCGGAACACATTAGGTTCAGGAATGTTCTCCTCTTCTATTTGCAACATTGATAGCTGCATACTCTTTTTATTACGCATTCACACGCAATTAAAGCCATAGTCTTTGTTTAACTATTGCATTCAAGTGAAGTTGCTTGGGAAAACATTTTCCAGAACTTTTCGAGTGGAGTGCACGAATGAAATCTCCGCAGACAATGCCGAGGAGGTGGCCCTAAAACAGTGGCATCTGCTCGGAATTCGCGGCTGTCATAGCTGAGCGGAGAAAAATTTGAGCGAAGTAAACAGTTTCAGCGAACCGCGGGAGTCATTTTGTTGTGGCAAGCTAAAAAGACTGCTCTGTAGATAACGACTAAGCACAATGGCCACCCCTCTCGCCCGTCGCCAAATATGAACCCTCATTGTCTACTTAATTACAACGGGTGTCTTTGAGATATGGTTGGTGTACACTCCACAAAGCCTGTCACACACAAATAATATTTTATCATCGAGGCAATGTTTCTCGCCTCAAAGGCAATTATTGTCTATGAATACGAGAATGCGACGGGGAATATATTTATACTGAATTTTCAAAATTTTGAATTACGCGTTGCACGGAGAGAATATCTTTTAGAAACTTTGTATTGTTTTGTTGTTTATAGTTACAGTGTTTTCTATTTGTTTTGTTCATTGTACAGTCAACTCACGATATCTTGATTTTTAAACAAATAAACAAAATTAAGGTGCTACTTCTAAAAATCTTGGATTGGATATTTCGATATAAGATATCGCTTGGATATTTGACTTACTGAGTGACCGGTCTATGTGAGATGTTATTGAAGAACGCTATTCGGACGAGTTGAATTGCTAAAGCAAGTCATTTAAGATTACACAGACGAGAATACTGTTGTGGAGTAATATTTATCTGATGCCCGAAGTACCGAGCCAGTGCCGAGGTTAACCGACTAATACGAGACGAAATGGTGGACCAAGTTAACCAAACATTGATTGCTGTGTCGGGCTGGGATGTCACTAACCTAGTCACAAACGGCACTAAAACTCAAGCATGTCCATTTACTGATAAAACGTAGCTATTTACTCTTATTTCCGGAATCTTGCAGTTCCAATAACTGACTGATTTGCTGGGCATGAGATTAAACTTGAATTTCGGACTCACTGTGGTAGTGCCTACGCTCGGCTAAGAAAGTAGTGTACCAGTTTTTACAAAAATTCACGTATATATATACAAAACATCGTTAAGGTTGCCTTAGAACGTCGACAGTATTTTATGACGTGAAACAGAATTTCAACCTTAGGGTGGAAAACCACTATTTTGGTTGATTGTACAATCCCAAGTAAAAAGCGCAACTAATGAGTTTGGGTGTCCTATCAAAGTTGAGTCGTAGCGTAGGTCGCCGGGACAGTTGCTCACATTGTGATATATAAATCGCACGTCCGTATGTGCATAGAATATTATTCTCGCATGAGGCTCTACTTAAAAAACAGCTAGCTGCTTTGATTCTGTAGCCCGCCGAGTTTGTAGACCTTTTGGTGACTGTTCACCCACACAAAATGAGCTTCAGACCTTCGAACATCGACGGCAAGTGCCTGTCGCAGAATTTTCTACGGAGTATATTTTGGTGATGTGCGCAACAACTTCACAATCTAAGGCCACCGCACCATACTGTACCATTTATCCTGATGCGTACCGCTTGGAAATAAAATCGCTGCCTCGATCCGTGTTTTTGAAATCATACAACTACGAGTATATAGAATTCTTTAAAGCAAAAGTGAATAAACTACTTCTGATTTATCTGATACAGGATAGGTCCCATTTCCACTTACCATCATTTGAGTTAGGAGTCAATTGCTGTACAGCTAAGTGTAAAAGTAAATAAAATGAGGGTTCCACATACAGCGGAGCGAGCGAAGCATCAAACTCCATGTTGCATGCTGCTTGCTTTTACGCTGCAGGCTTGTTTCATGCTTATTTGGCACTTTTATTAAGCCTTGGATACGTGGATGAACATATCATTAAACTTTGACGTTTAAACGGTATGGCCAGTTTTAGTTGGCTATTTCATGAAATACAACCATTTCATGAAATGGCCGGCCACATCATGAAATGGTCAATTATACGATATGGCCACGCACGACAGAAACATAACTATAAGATGTAGGCTAACCTTTACTTTAGAAAAAAGACGTTTTCGTCGACGAGATATTTTAAGTCATCCTACTAATATTATAAACGTGAAAGTGTGGATGTTTGGATGTTTGTTACTCAATCACGCAAAAACGGCTGAATGGATTTGGATGAAATTTGGCATGCATGTTGCTTTTGACATGGAAAAGAATATAGATTTCTTTATCACGATTTCTTCAGTAGTTCCCGAGGGAAAATTGAAAATTGTTAACGAGCGAAGCTTTAGACCCAATTCTGAAGTCCACGCAGACGAAGTGGCGGGCAGAAGCTAGTATTATTATAAAACTAGCTTTTGCCTGCAACTTGGTATGCGTGTACTTTGTACGACTACGAATCACCAAAAGAGAATGTTGCAAATCACTTCAGATACGCTATAAAAACGGATTGTTTACCTATATACGAGTATAAATACAAAAAAACAACCCCCGACATGTATACTACCTTTTGAAATGTAAGAAATAATTCTAGTTATATTTTATCCATTGCGTCAGGTAACCGCTATGGTAAACAAACTCATAGTAAATTTTCCTGGAAGCAGTGCGCCTTGCTGACCAGGAAATACTGCTGGTCAATAACTCTTGATCAGCCGAACAGACTTCATCGAATAAAGCTAATAGGTCCGCCGAGGAGCTATGCAACCCGAATGAAAATTAAACTTTATTGATTTCTCTTTGTTTTAACTAAAGTAGTTAAAATAAACTAATTATATTAAACTAAAGTAGACCCTACTCGCTGTTAATAAGCTACGTATAGTAGTATTAAACTATGCAATAAAATGAGACCTTTAAACAAATAAGGAAAAAAAAATGTGTGAGAAAATAAATTGGTTGTATTGCCTAACCACGGTAAAGATATAAAAAACAGAATTTTCACAGGAATTTTCCATTGATATGAAATGTGACAATAAAGTATGTACTTAACAGATTTGTCAGAAGAATTTAACGTCTGCCATGTTGTTTTACTTCATTGGCTTCGTGGGTTCTTCCTTATTTTATGTAAGGTAGGAAATTTCTCAGCTTCCTGTAAGAATTTTGAGAAATCCTTTCTGAGTGGGCGCCTACATAAGCCAACGAGCCCCTGAACTGAATTTCATGCTTCTAGCTCTAGTAGTTTGGGCTCCACGTTGATGCAGTACGGTAATAGTATTACCGTGCCGCAGTCAGTCAGTCAGTCAATTCACCAAAGCCTATAAATACAGAAGGGGCAAGGCAAATTAAAGCATCAGAAAACTAAGCACTGGACTGTACTCTTAAATTGCATAAGAGAAAGGTGACATTGTAGCGAAACTTTAACACAACTTTTATATAACAATGTCAGTTTTCTGTATAGTTGTTTTATTGTGTAGTTATTAAACAGGGGCTTCAAGCACGAAAATTGTTTGCGAAGCAATTATGCAGGGCGCTAATTAGATAAAGAGTGAGAGTTATAAAGTTCATATAACTTTATTGATTAGAGTTTATGGATTCTAGATGAGAGGGTAAAAGGTATCATGTGCTCATAGTAGAGAATGGGTAATGTCAGCAATTATGAATTGGGTTTTTTTACCGTGTAATGAGGATCGGTATTATTTGTCTGATATAATATAATTAATATAATATATATCTTTTCAGATACTTACTGACGCCAAAAAAAATTGAAAATCCTAAACGGGATAGTGTAGCAAATATTAAACTTGTTTTCTTGTATGTATACAATATACATGTATGCTTCATTTTCAGAAACAATTTTGTGTTACAGCTAAGTAGCTTCTTGAGCCCATATTCCTCATTATACAGAAATGTATTATAAACGATCAAAATTACGAAATACCTTTATTTAAAATCATATTTTCGCACCACCTGCTCAAAAATGACATATTCTGTGTCATGTAAACTCAATATAATGAAAGTCATTGAAAGCCTCAAAAGCGCGGAATTCAGTACAATATTCAGGGATTGAATTCCCTTCTTTCCCCAGAGATAGAATTAATTTGTATTTGGAACACAAAAAGTACTTAAATTTTGAAATGATAAAAACCTATCTTATATTGTTAAGCGAAAAAAAAAATGATTATGAATCGACAACATACTCGTACGTATGCTCAAAAATTCGTGAAATTCTTCATTTTCTCCGGATCACCTCGGGACGGCTCGGCCAGCTCCGGGCTGGGTCTAAACGCCTGTAGGGGATTACCCTGGATAGCTGTAATCCCCAGACGTGTAGGTCTATAGTCGCGTGCATCAGCAAATCTATCACGATCGCAAGAAAATATCTATCACGATCGCCTTCGACTCGACGTCCATTGCGCCGTCAACACAAGACTGCGCCTAATTCTTTTTATAAAGTAGTAATGGAATGTATGCGACTGTCAATGAAAACGATCACGATAGATTTTTTCATTGCCAGTAACCACCCAGGTGCCATCTTAGTTCGCAGGCCACACCTGCACGCGTAGCACAAGGATCGCAAGAGTATTTTTTCGGCCGATTTCTCACCGAAATGTCACTTTTGACAGTAGCGAATTAGGTAGCTATTGTTTGGTGTCGAGAAAGTGACAGTTAATGATAGACGTATATTTATCTCGGGGTCGATAATGGAAGATGGGTTGGATAGGTCCGCTTTCTATCGGCCAACTGTCTGCGCCGGAGAGGAGACGATACTACTGAGATATAGCTCAGTGTTCATTGATTCTCATTAAAAAATTGCATACTTAACAAAGATTTTGTTTCGATTTCTTTGGTTTTGATTAAAATTAGTTTCACTTTGTATGTCCACAAAACATGCTAAGCGCCGAGATTTTTTAAAGAGTGGCCGCAGCTGATAAAATATTATTATCCCCCCAATAAAAGTAAAAGGTTTGCGATAACAATAATTTTAAATTAGATCAATTTAGGACGATAACGGCTTCAGTTATTATTTCCATAGCGGCGATAAAGCTTGTAAATGGTTTTCCAAACGTCCCGGCCTCGTAGCGAGCCTTTTTATTAGGGTATTTGTCAAGATATTCCCGTCCGAAAGGGACTATGAGTGAAAATTTTACGTTTGTATAACATACGCCCTACTTCTGGTGGTCTGCCGTTAATTTTAATGGATAATAGTCGTTGAACAGATTAGAGTTAACTATAGATTAAAATTTCACGTTTGATTAATTTTATTCCATACCAACTGGTCAGTTAGTACGTCGTTCTATTGATGTGTTTGTTGAATCAATACACACGTATTTAATACAAAAGGATATTTGAAAATATTTTTTTTTCCAATACAGCATATTTATATTATTTAGAAATCAGTTGTAGGGGTTTCTTTTTTACATTCTCGATAGGAGCAGTCCCTCTGCAAATCTCTGCTCTCTTTATCTATACTGCAAAAACTTATTTTGTAGAAACTTTCGTATCTAAGATAGAATTTATTAAAATATCTTATAAAATACAATATTAATACTATTTATCACAAGTAAACGTTTCTTGGTAACTATAAGTCCTCTAACGGCTTGTTTACACAAATCACATAGCACATACAAGTTTAAGGCACTACAAATCTCCAGGAGCACTTACTTTGTGCCGGGACAGGCTTTGAGCTTGTTCATATCTCGAAATAGACGAGACGTTACGAATATAGCGGCAGATGTATAACTGGTTATATCATAAATAATAAATTTATCATTACATAATAATAATACATAGTATCAGTAACATAGCAAAAAAACTTTTAATTAAATAACAAAAACGTGAGCTTAAAATTTCCATTGTATTCCCAAGAAAAAAAACCTTAAAGTTTGACATACTCTGTTATTAATTGTTCACTTATGTTATCAAATGCCAAGCAAAGGAACCTGAACAGTCTTTATCGAAATATAAGAATTTTAATGATTAAAGTTGATTTTAAGTTAAAAATAGAATTACTTAGTGTTTTACGCAGTTTTACGTTGATTTTACTTCAAACTGACAAACCCTGGCTGTCTTCTTTTTCATTGCTCTATTAACGCTATTATTTTTAAATCGCTTGTTAATGTAATAATTGATTGTAAAATAAATAACAACTGTGTATAAGTATATGCTATTGCTGTGTTCGTAGTGGCAAGTCTACACCTACGTGTAGGACATATTTAAAAAAATAAATATAAAAAACCTTTTTAAAAACAAGCTTTTATTAAAATGCGCTAAAAAGAAAAAATAAACTTTTACACTAAAACTTTTACTTATAACGTCATTTCACATTTGACACAATTTAGGTATATGACATAAAAGCTTGTCGTGAGATTTATTTGTGTGTAGTAACTTAAAAGTACTTAAAAGAGTACTTTTAAGTACCTACTCGTATTTACTTAGTTTGAAAATTCTAATGGATAAAATTATTCACATCAAATTATTTAATTTACTTGTTTATCTACAAAAGTAGTATCTTCAGCTCAATCGGTTAAAGATATCTGCTTCAAAATTGAGTTGCAAGATTTCACCCGAACATACTTACATACTTACATTGCAAGTTAAATAAAAGCTTGTAAAAAGCTTGTAATAAAATATCATCATGTGCCGGACCGCTATTAAATCGAAAAACAAATAACTTAATCGATTATCTTCAGCAAAAAAAAAATTGGGAGTCTTATAATATGAAGGAGATTAATGCAGTTTAAAAAAAGTCGTAGGTACAGAATTTCTATATTCACCTACTATACCTCACAATGTATTAAGCATGTCCGTGTTAAAAGGACATTTTTAGCATAACATTTTAGCCGTACATGGAAAAGTGATAATTTATGAAAATAGATACAGTAACATGTTCGCCGACGCGATAATGTGGCGTGAGATATAAAATTAGTATTCAACATGTAGAATAATGCAGATGATACAGCGTCCTGAATAATTATGACGGCCGGAGGTCTTTCGTGAAGTGTTCTTGATCGCACGCTTACCATTTTGGAAATAAATACTCGGATAATATGTAGTTAACATTATTAATATAGATATAAGATTGAATTGAAATGTAACTCGCTAAATTGCTTTGCATTATTTATTATATTCAATGCTGACAATGAATGGTTTATTGCGCTGGCTACGGAAGGGTTGAAACGTCAGTCATAAAAACATTGCTGAATGCTATTCGATACCTACTCATATTAGGAAAGGGTAGAAAGTTAACAAAATTTTCTGCTTGGTTCATATGTTTGGGGTCGGTCTTTCTTGTCCTCTAAGTCCAAGTTATACGATGTTTAGCTATGTCTTCATCAACTTTTTATTTCTCAGGTCCTTTTAGACCGTAGTCAAGAGATTGTTGCATTGGCAGATGGTGTGAAGTTATCCTAACAGATAATTTTTAAATTAGTTTGGACAACTTAAAACATACATGTATATTTTTACGTTGTCTAAATAACAAAAAACAACTGAGATAAAGTGATTAAAAGTTATGGAGTGCTTGCTACAACTTGGTAAAAATGTATTTAAACGTGTGACGTTACACAACATTATTTATTGTCGCAAATTATTGATTCGGTAAAAATTGAAAAAATACGTATCTCATATTTTATTATTATCTACAAGACGAATTATTATCATCCCGGATAAACTTTTTTTATATAATCTATGGTAATATTAAAAATGGTAAGTACTGATAATGCAAAGCCACTTGTTTCTGCTGGTGTATTTACACCACCTTTGAGTACTTACGTCAGCGTATAATGTATTGCCTGTTACCCAGGGAGACCTGCCCACCTAGCATGAACACCGAATATGATCAAACGATAAATCGATATAAACTGTTAAAATATGTTGCATATAATTGCTTCCTTGAAATTTTATCGATATTAATTAATATAATTAATATAATTATGATACCCAAAACAATAATACCAATAATATCCAAATCATACTCAAACTTCAAGATAGCTGAAAAATCCAACTTTTCCTAACAGTTCATATCGATATATCGTTTTTTCATATCGTGTTTCGGTGGACATGCTACGGGGCTGGTATGTCCACTGGACGTTTCCCACATTATACTTACAATACAGCATTTGTAGCTGTCTGAAAGCGATGTTCCTTGCTATCCTTTGCCTTATCGTTTCTTGTTTTGATTGTCAACAAAAAACAGTAAAGTATATACAGGATAATTTTTAAAACATCAACAACCTCCCAGGGCCTGATTCTAGTGCTCAGATGCAACAACTTTTTGTATAGCACCAACATCGAAATCGCAAAAAAAAATCCACTTTCCCATACTAAAGTCTCGATCAGCTAACCTAGTTTGTATGGAGAAGTGTTTTTTTTGAGATATCGATGTTGATCCCATACAAAAAGTTGCTGTATCTGAGCACTAGAATCAGCCCCCGGGGAGGTTGTTGCTGTTTTAAAAATGACCCTGTATAATTCATAAATACTGTAGTCATTTATTGAGAAAATAGAATCTATAAAAATATTTCAAATTAATGACTGGTGATACTTGGTATCGGCTGGTAGTTTATGAACAATGAATAGTACCAGTTACAAGTACTGGTATCTTCCATATAACATAAACGCAGGAATAAACGCTTGTTTATGAACCAATAACGCGTACCCAGTCCCGATTACGATTCTATACGTGACTATGGCGGCGCATTTGCATGTTTAATGAAATCATTGTATGTACACGGCCGACACTAATTGGACTAGTAAATCCATTCACTTGTTTATGCATGCCAAACTAATTATTTCAGTTTGTAATCGACATCGATGCGTCTACGATATTCCACGTATGATTTTCGTTTTATTTCATTTAAAAAAAATCATTTTCGAATGGATTTAGTATTTACTAGCCTAACACCTACATGTAAAAAATTACATATCCTGATAACGATTGTTGCTGATGCTGTTCTTAAAGGTTGTTCCATAGTCCCATAATTTACGCAAAATGTAATTTTA
The DNA here is from genome assembly GCA_963935595.1 of Schoenobius gigantellus. Taxonomy (NCBI): domain Eukaryota; kingdom Metazoa; phylum Arthropoda; class Insecta; order Lepidoptera; family Crambidae; genus Schoenobius; species Schoenobius gigantellus. The sequence goes on along the minus strand of OZ012557.1, from coordinate 18,825,674 downwards.
ATAGAAAACACAGATTTTTTATTAGAAAGTTTAATTTTTTTATTGCTTCATAGAGTATGCAGATTGGGGTTATGTATGGAATAGCACGTTGGATAAATGACCACCAAGGCTTTGCTGCCAAGTACGTATTTTTTATTGCAATTTTCGATGACCGTTTCGCCTAAATGTGGCTGAATTTAATTGATACACCGCGCACCGCCGAATTTCCTCCTTTAAGGCGTTGGTGGTCGTGGGCTTGTTGGCATAGACCTATAATTTCAAAAAACCCCCAAAGAATGAAGTCACCAAGTAAAAAAAAATCCCAAAGAATGAAGCAAATTCTGGGTGGTGATTTTGTAACTCATCGATTGATCGACAACCATTATTACACTGGATGACTTATTGAAAAAAGCGGGATTATGTTCATTAGGTATAAGTATTGGTTGATTTATTCAACAAATAAACCAAGACAACTCAGATGACGTAGTTACAAAATGCTAAACATAGTGAAAATCAGTTTAAATCAAACAGAATTATCAAATCTATACGAAAGCCGATTGCCGATGAGTTACAAAATCATCCACCCAGATCGCAAAAACGGCCAATTACACAATTTGGAAAAATTTCGGTAAAAGAATACGTACTTGCCAGCAAAGCCGTGGTGGCCATTTATCCCACGTGCTATTTCATACATAACCCCAATCTGTATACTCTATGAAGCAATAAAAAAACTTTCTAATAAAAAACTGTTTTTATTAAAATTACATTTTAATTGTAATAATAGGTCCTATCCTTCAATAATTATTAGCAAATGTCACATAGAAAAACTAGACAAATGAAATATTGTCAGGTGGATTCTCTTGCTATACTAATATACACAAAGAAATTTTGAAATTCACCCTTTAGGGGGTACAATAGGCATTGATAGCTTGCACAGCACTACGTTATTTAAGCCCTATAAAGTATAAAACTTTGTATTCAGGTAAATAATTAGAATTGAGTAAATACAAAAAGTTTCAGCAGTTTTAAATTGAGTGTTTGTGTTTTGTTAGTGTAACACACTTTATTTATTTAACATATTTTATGCCTTTAATAGGATTTTTTTGATAGCTTCTTTTCTATAGTTTAGATTATTTAGTGGTAAAATAAAAGTGCCCACTGGAAGACAGAAAAATAAGGCGTGCAAAGTTGCAGGCGATAAGCTAGTTAAATATATTTTTTCGCTCTCAGCCGGGTTATTACAAAGATAAATGTTTTATTAAGAATGAAAAAGATCATCACCACAGCTCATATATGTCCCCACCGAGGGGCTCGAGCCTACCCTTAGTAAGGGTGTTTAGACCTTAGTCAACCACGCTGGCCCAGTGAGGATTGGTCGACTTCACATACACCTTTGAACTTCTTGTCAGATGTATGCAGATTGCCTCACGACGTTTTCCTTCGCCGTAGGAACATCGTCGTACAAAATATATACGTATGAATTTCGAAAAACGAAAAACACATTGGTACATGGCGGATCGAACCCCGCATCTCCCGATTAAAAGGCCAGTGCCGTGTCCACAGCGTCACCGACGCTCACACATACAACTCTACCGTATGTTGCTCTAGATAAAAAGATACTTCGTTGAAGAAAATCCAGGAAGCGATAGTAAATAATGAAGTGTACTTTTTTGTTTTTTATCTTTAAAATATTTGTAATAAGCAACTCAGTAATGCCAGATAAACCGTTTAGGTTTTTAGGTGTGATTTCAAAACATAATGTTTAATAACTACCTATTATGTATAAATTGGCAATAAATAAAAAAAGATACGTACAAGAGTAAAGTACATAATTATGCTGACACTACATCACTCTCCCTATAAAAATAGAAAAGGGTATACAAAAGCATAAAATGAGCAGAGCGGCACGTGTAAAATGACATTTTGTTGTTTTCGCTGACCGGCAAGTACTAGCCGTATAAGCGCGTATAAGCAAAATATCAAAGGCGGGATGCGATGTGACGACGTCGTCTTACCATTATATACAAGGCCAGTTCGAAACTAATCCTGTACACGTTGAAAAATACCTTTTTACTAAACTAGACTAGACAAATGCCACACGCTAACGTTTCCGCAGTGGTTCCGCAGAAAAAATATATGGAAATGACATTAGCTTACGACAACCTTACGCTATTTTTTCGCAGCTAATGTCATCTGTAGCTAATGTAACTGAGGAACGACTGCGGAAAAGTTAGCGTGTGACATTTGTCTAGGGGGGCCATTGATTTACTACCAAACGTAGATAACGCATGAACGTTCGAGAAGTGGGCCGGTGAAGAACTGCCCAATCGCGACTCGTGCAGTTCTTTTCCATAGTTACTAAAACGTCAATTGATATTGATCTGTGGCTAGGTATGAAATGATGTAACTTCACACGGTTGTACTTAAAAAAGTTGCCGTAATAATGTAGAATAAGATTGAATTCGATAAATACGGTCCTTTTTTATGGTAATTTTAATTCGGGCGTTCATAATCAACAATATATCAGCGAGTACAAATGTGTAGTCGATTAGGTGACAGATTTCAAGCGCGTTTTTGTATGAAGTGCTCCATCTACGTTTGGTAGTAAATCAATTAGGGGGGCAGATCGATTAACTAGTTTGTTCCATAATCGAAATAAGCGCGCTAATCACCATGTCTTTTATATTCAGCAGCAGTTGCAGTCTCTATTTGGATTTTATCCTTTAGAATTTAGATTTGTCCAGGTTCGATTCCCGGCTATGTATGAGAGTTAAAAAAAATTAAATGCCATTATTATTAAATCTAAGATCGACGCCATGGTTCCTTAGAGCAAATTTGGCTTTCTCTCATTGTTTCTGACTTCTCCCTACTGACCCATTTCGAATGATCATCCGGTATATGTCAATATACAAACTTAAACAATATAAGGTACAATTCTAAATAATGTCATTATCATAATGCTTAAATGTCATGTCAGTAAAATAAAATAATAATGAGCTTATTAATAAATATCACTACTTTAAGCGTTTGTGGTTTCTAAGTATTATTATATAATAATTGTGTATTTGTGAAATAAATAAAAAGAACGTAGCCAGCCAATGAACTTGTTAATAGTTAATTCAGGTTTTTTATAAAGGCGTTCGGATGTGAAAGTAGGCTGACTTTCTATAATTGGTCAAACCGCAGACATGTGCTGAAGTGAAGACCACGAAATGGCTAAAATAGTCTAGGACAGACGTGAGTCGACGGAATCATGCCGATGGATTTAAGAAGATAGCTTGAATATATTGTTTCTCTTTTTTATGGTATATTTTACTGGCTTACGAATATTTTTTATTGAAAACATACTGAAATTCCTCATTTTAAACATAAGCTATGGTTATTAGTAGTAAACTTTTAGATGCATTTCTTACAATAAACTTCAATAGTTTAGATATATACCAGCTTATTACCTAAGACTTGCCTGCTATCAAACATATTTAATTCATTCTATGATTTGAATTTAGGAATAGTATAATAAACTCCTTTTTCCTCTTAACCAAATTCGATAAAATTTCCATAGAAAATAATATCCACTACAGTTTAAAAATGAACCGATTTGTCGTTTCTTTTCAGACAAACAATGTTTTTGAACCAGTTTTGGCTTAAAAATACTAGCTGTCCCGATGAGGTCCCGACAGACGACACGTTCTGTCAAAACACGCGAACTGTTAAACGAGCGAACATTAAAATAGTCGTTTAGTTAGGATTTTTTATCAATTTTATGCGCAATTATAAATTTCTCTTTCTTTTCCATTTCTTAACGTAAAAACCTTCTAAGTACAAAGTATTAGAAAACTTTTAAAAGAAAACACGAATGACATCGGTAAAGTCGTTCTCAAGTTATGGCATGTCCGAGGAAATATAGAGATTACAAAGAAAATTATGTAAAAAAACAACAATACCTCATTTCATACTCAATCGGGGACCTTTCATTTGGCATAATGTTGTTTGTCATAAAGGCGCTTGGCATAAATCACTAAGCATAATAATCGAAAAGCATAACATTAACGTCACATAATTTTTTCTTTGCATAATTTGTATAAGACACAATTATCCAAAGGCATAATTTCATGAAGCATAATTAATGAAATCCCTAATTTCTTTTGACATAATATTGGTAGTCCTAAAATGTTTTGCCATAATTAATGATATTATCCCTAATATTTTGAGGCATTTCTTATAATTAGAAATGATTTTATTTTAAGGGATATCACCACGTTCATTAGATACAATGTATACTCTCTGTTTTACTAAATTTTTTATAATAACATTTCATATATTATTTTATTCAAATATGATACTCGAATATTCTATATTTTCATTTGATATATTTTTTTCATAGTATATATTGATTTTTTATATGACAAAGTAATTCATTAATGCTACTAGTGACAGAAACGAATCGCTGCAAAACCGACTCCACGTAGTCTTGTTTGTCCTACCCCTAGAGTGTAATTCAAACCCGCGTGGGACCGCCGGAGCCCCGCAGCGTCGGAGCCGTGACAGAAACCATGCATGTGCATGCTTGCTTGCAAGGTGCATGCTTGCTTGCGTGGTACATGCTTGCTTGCACTATGCATACTTGCTTGCATGTTGCATGCTTGCTTGCATGCATACTGCATGTTTCCTTACATTGCTGCATGCTTGCGCGCCTTTTATGCTTAGAGAAATTCTGCGTAATTGTATTGTTCGTTGTGATTAATATGCTAAACATTAATTATGCTTTGAAAAATTATGCGTCAAGTTGTTCTGTGTTTCGAGTTTATGGGTTTTAATACTTATGACAAATGATTTTCTGCCACACAATATTATGCTTATTACTATTCTGCTTCCTGATTATTATGCGTCTTGACGATTATTACAATCGAAATTATGGAATATGATTTTATGACAATAATTTTTATGCCTAGAAATAGAGAGCCATACTCAATCATCTTATATTTTGAATCATAATAACATTATTCCAGAACGACTAGATCCAGACGAAGAATTATTATTTTAGGTTTCTTTTCATACATGTTTTCGCAAAATAAGTACTAACTTCGTCTCAAGTTAAACTCAGTGACCGAAACTAGCAAGGTAGGTACGTCGATTAGTCAATATCCAGTAGTGTGGTGTCGTGTGGTTGGCCAAATCGGCGGCCGTCAATTTCCGCTCGTCAGACGGAAGCCTGAAGATTAGCTAGCTGGATGGACCGGCGCGGCGTTACGTTTCTATCATAGGAGCACCTGGAATATGGTTCAGGTAATATTCAGCATTTCGAATAGCGTGTCTTTCTTTACTTTTTATACATTACTAGCTGATCTGTATGTAGGATCAACGTTATACTAAACGTGTATAATGTACCTAGTCAAATTAAAATAATAAAAATAAATACGCACAGTATACACCAAAATTATAATACACGTGTGTGTGTGTTTACGTGTGCGTGTTTACGTGTGTGTGGGTGCGTGTGCGCGCGTTTGTGTACTCTGCAGTTCCTTGAATTGTTACCAAATATACATATACATCACCCTAATATAGGGTAGGCTCGAGCCCTTCAGTGGGGACGTATATGAGCTGTGATGATGATGATACATATACCTAATCATCTTATACTTATGAAGATGTAGATGAATGTGTCTTAATAATCAAAACCATCAAGCCTGTATTTCTCGAAAGCTTACTCAGAAGAAGAAATCCGCCAGACACTGATTCCATACTACTGATAACTTTTGCCAGGGGTTAACAGTTGATCTTCCGCTCCCCCTACCTCCGCTATGGACAGAGGGCTGCTGGATCGGGTGCTGGGGACTCTGTTTCCCGATCCCGGTCCGTTCCAGCCTCCCAGAATGGTCCCCCCGGACGCTCCTCCGGTGGAAGTGGCTGCCGCTATCCCTCCCGTGTCGAGCATGGAATTCGGTACGGTGAGGGAACGGTTCCGGCGCAAAAAGAAGGCGCCGGGACCGGACGGTGTCCCAAGCAGGGTTCTGGCCCTCGCCCTGGGACACCTTGAGGAGCGGTTCCGGGCGGTGCTAAATTTAAGCATCTCCTCGGGCCGCTTCCCCAGTCGTTGGAAAGCGGGCAGGCTCTGCCTGTTAAGGAAAGAGGGCCGCCCCGCGGATTCCCCGACTGGGTATCGGCCGGTGGTACTGCTCGACGAGGCCGGGAAGTTCCTGGAGAAAATCCTGGCTTCCCGCATCGTCGAGCAGCTAGAGGACCGGGGGCCGGACTTGGCTGACAACCAGTTCGGCTTCCGCACCGGCCGGTCCACGGTGGATGCGGTGGCCCTCCTCAAGGGGTGGACTGAGGAGGCCACAGCTCGTGGGGAGACTGTTGTTGCGGTGTGTCTTGACATCCACAACGCTTTCAACAGCCTGCCTCACGAGTGCATAAAGGAGGCACTCCGCTTCCACCGGGTGCCTCCGTACCTCCGCGCCCTCGTGGAGGATTACCTGCAGGGTAGGTCCATCCTCTACGAGGGGCCGGATGGCCGCATCCACACGTGGACAATGGCGGCGGGTGTAACGCAGGGTTCCATACTAGGTCCTCTTTTATGGAACCTTGGGACAACTGGGTCCTACGAGGCGACCTTCTGCCACGAACGAAGGTCGTCTGCTTCGCCGATGACACGCTCGTCGCGGCGAGAGCGAAAACGGGGGAGGAGGCGGCCTACCTTGCGTCGGTCGGCACTTCACTGGTCGTCCGACGCATCCGCCTCCTGGGCCTGGATGTGGCCCTCGAAAAAACGAGGGCCATGCTATTCCACGCCCCCTGTCGCAGGATCCCACCGGGGCTCCGCGTCCGCGTGGAGCGGGTCCGTATACCGGTCGAGGCGCACTTTAAGTACCTCGGCCGGTTCGAGGAGCATTTTAAGCTCCTCGCTCCACGGCTGTGCGCCGCCGCAGCCGCACTCGGACGGGTCCTCCCTAATATAGGAGGACCAGGATCGGCGTGCCGTCGACTGTATCATGGGGTGATACGGTCGATGGCACTCTACGCAGCCCCGATATGGGCGGAGTGCCTCTCCCCCCGAACGGTGGCCCTCTTGCTTCGTTTGCAGATGGTCATAGCGACCCGGGCCGTACGAGCGTATCGCACGGTCAGTCACGGCGTGGCCTGCGTTCTTGCGGGCCAAACGCCGTGGCATGTCGATGCACGCGTCCTCGCGGAGGTGTATCGACATCGGGTTGCTACTCGTGAACGAGGGGGACGGTCCGCTCCACAAGAGGTGGAGCGGATTCGTACCATGGCGCAGAGGGAGGCTCTGCGTCAGTGGGGTGAGGCACTCGCCTCCCCAGCTGCCGGCCACCGAACGATGGACGCGATTCGTCCGGTGTTGGAGGAGTGGGTTGGGCGCCGGCAGGGCAGTCTCACGTTCCGCATGGTGCAGGTACTGACCGGGTATGGCTGCTTCGGTCACTACTTGCACCGGGTCGCGCGTCGGGAAGAAACGCAGCGGTGTCACCACTGCGACGCTCCCGACGACACTGCCGAGCACACCCTATTGGAGTGCCCGGCATGGCGACCCCAGCGCAGCGAGCTTTTCGCTGCGCTGGGAGTCGGAGACCTCTCGCTGCCGAGCATGGTCGTGGCCATGCTCCGCGGCGATGCGGAATGGGGGGCTGTCGCCTCCTTCTGCGAGGACGTAATCTCGCAGAAGGAGGCCGCGGAGAGGGAGAGGGAGGCAGATCCTCAAGCCGCTCCCATCCGCCGCAGACGGATAGGCAGGCGAAGGCGGGCATTTGCACAAGCGATGCCCGTCTAATGACCCTGCCGTGGAGGCCTGCGTGCACGGTTGGCCCCGTGCACGCCGCCGTAAGGCCCTCCGTCTGGGGATTGCCCTGGTGTTCTCGGGCAATCCCCCCTTGGCGATAGCCCGACCAGTGGGTCGGGCTTGCCCGGACGCGTAGGTAGTGGAGTCGCAGTGTGGACCTTACCTAGCGCGCCCTTAAGGGCAGGGAGAACACCGGGGGGTTTTAGTGGGTAGGCCTGGCATGCTGCCGAGAGAGCCCCACACACGCTCGCTGTTTAGCCAACGGCGGGTACGGTGCGGTAACGCATTTCCCCCCGAGAAAAAAAAGGGGTTAACAGTTGCTCTCGTAATACAAAACAACGTGTATCATTTGTAAAAAATCTTAATTAATGCCTGAATGACCCTGACATACGAACTTCTACGATTTGAAATCGCACTACTAAGGCTCTATACAGACGGACTGCATTCCGGCTGCAAAATTGCAGTTCAAATGCAGTTCGAATGCAGTTGGTACAACTGCAACCAAACTGCAAACCAATCGCGCAGTCCAGTCCGAATGCAGTCGTTGTGCAGTTGTTGGAACTGCACACCGACTGCAATTGAGATGCAGTACGTCTGCCCAGAGCTTTAGGAAATTGTGTTTGTAACAGATCGAGTAGTAAGCGGCAATGGGAATTCTGATTTCTCCACTCATGTGTGGCCACTATTCAGGAGTAGGTTCTGTTGAGTGGCTACTGTGTCGCGTCGATCATACTAAATTGCCGTGTGCTTGGTAAATTCGGTTCGCAGTTACGGCGACCGAGGTGGACCCAATTTCCGTCGGACGGAACCTCACGATTAGCCGCCGATACTTAACCGCTCCTCGGAGTTTGCTATATTGCACGAAGTGTTGTATTGGGCGGTATAACCTACTTATGTTATTTCATATTTATGTGTTTGAGCTGTTTCCTAATAAGTATAGGTTTAAAAATAGGTTTTTGGGTGCGACGTGATTTTGTATCTCGTCGAATTGATTGGCCAGTGTAATCGAATCAGATGACTTAATGAAGAAAACGGAATTATGATCATTGCTTATTTGTGAATTCATTTGACAATGTGTATAATGTTAAGATCACTCGGACGACGAACGTTACAAAAAACAAATTTATTAAATCTAAACAATGGTCGTTTGCCGATCCTTGGTCCGGGTATGTGTGACTGTTGTGTGTGTGAGAGATAGAGAGAGTAAGAGAGTGCGAGAAAGTTATGTGTGGGTGTGTGAGGGGAGATATGTGAATGAATGAATGAATACTTTTTTGAACAAACAAACTTTAAATAATTATACATAACAGAAACAAACACAAAAGGCGGCCTTATTGCTAAAAAAAGTCAATTCTACCACGCAACCTTAAGATAGTGAAGTTTAAACATATTTTTGATTCATACTCGTTCTGACTGTCTTTGTAGTAAGTATCTAATATTTTCGATCTTATATCAAAGATATAATATGGTATGAAACAAAAAATAAGGATGTTTATTTATATGTGTATAGTAGAATTTCACTGAAAACAACAGAATATGCAGTGTATGGTATAGTAGACAAGTGTAGAAGTGTTTCCGAACAGGTGTAGAGTCAACTTTTTTTTTCATATGACTTGTACGAGTATTTGCACACAATCTTAATAATGGTTGGGGTGTGTGTACATAAAGGATTAAATAATTTGTTAATTAGATTCTTGGTTGAAGATTTTTATGTTTTTTTGACGTAAATAAGTGCCTGTAAAGGTCTATATTGAATAAAGATTTTTGAGTTTGAGTTCGAGTGTTTGGTCACGGGCTTACAGTTATGATGCAGTTACTTTTAATTAAATTACATTACCAACTAACCGTGTTCAGGGCTGTTCCACATTCGCTACTTGAATTTTCCTCGGAAACGTCCGAAGTAGGTATGCGGGGTCCCTGTTTTCTTGGGATACTTGTCACTGAAGGCGCGGTTGAGATTTGGCTAGATTTTCTGCTACAAACAAGTGGAGACAAGGTCTCGCTATTAAAGCAAACGTATAATTTTTGACACAACATTTACAATGTTGCGGTCCGAGTATGAAAAATTTTAAACTTTTTTGTGAGTTAGTTAGATAAATAAAAAAAAATATACCGGGTATAAGTGACGGTGTCCCATTTCTTTTAACAGTGAGTTCAGACCAATGTTAATATTTGTTTACCGATGTTTATTTTCCCCGGAAAAAGGAGTTTTCATTTTTAACTTTATTCATGTTACGCAATGTATGGCGCGCCGGTATCATTTTTGTTCCGCTTACACCGGGTGCGCTGACATTCGATGACCCAAACAGCTGATTCCGCGCGCAGTATGATGGAAATGTAATACAATTTACGTTGCGAAGTTTATTTTTTGTGTAATTATTGCGGTTTTTTACAGATATATTTGAGATGATTTAGATATGATTTGTAAACGTTAACTAAGTTATATTACACCAGAAAATTTAGAAAAAAAATCGGAAGATTTATGAATTTTCCGGGAGAAAATTTCAGTGATTTTCTAATAAGGGTCATGGTCTGTATGCGGAGTGCGAGTTTTATCGAGCTTTACTCGATCACACGCATCGAACGCGTAAACACGAATTTGTATGGAATTAGAGCAGTGCCATCTAGTAGTCACTAGATGAAGCTGTCTCATTCCATAGCAGCTACTAGATGGCGCTGCTCTAATTCCATACACTTTTCGCGTTAACGCGTTTGATGCGTACGATCGAGTAGAGCTCGATAAAACTCGCACTAGGCACTCTGAAACTCACTGTAAAAAGAAATGGGATACCGTCACTTATACCCTGTATGACACGTGTTTTTACTTTTACTATTTCACAGTCAAGTCAATCAAAGTTACGGTGTGGGTGTTCTATATGTCACAGCTCAGTAGATTTGTTACTAATTTATGGCGTCATGCTTCATTTCAACAAAAAATACATGTGCAATTTTTTAGTAATTTACCAGATGGATGGTTAAAAAAAAACCTTCGCTTCCCTATTGCTATCCATCATCATCAGCTCATATACGTCCCTACCGAGGAGATCGAGCCTACCCTAATCTAGGGCAATTAAGCCTTAGCACAGAATATATAATAGTCAACGGTTGACTATTATATATTCTGTGCTAAGGCCTAATTGCCTGACCAAGTGCGTGTTGGTCGACTTCATACACAACCTGTAAAGAAATTATTTCTTCACAGGTGTGTGCAGGTCTCCTCACGATGTTTTCCTTCGCCGTAAAAGCGTCGAATAGACGTACGTATGAATTCACAATTTGAAAACGCATTGGTACGTGGCGGGGTTCGTATCGCTACCTCCCGATTGGAAGGCAACGGCCTTACGCACTATGCCATCGACGCTTTTACGCCATCGACGCTTTTTTTGCTATGCATACTAACACACAAACAGTCACCCAACACAAACTTCCTGCTGTGCTCTTACGTTGATCGCTTAAAAGAGTAGCAAGACGGCATCACGGCAGTGAGAGCGGGTCGGCGCTTAGGTCAGCGCTATGCGCTACTATAGAAAGAAAGCATGCTGCGGAAAAAATAGCGTGAGGTTAGATTAGGTTAGCGCCACTCGGGGATCCCGATTGTGTCTCTACGGAGGTTGAAGTTGCTGGAGGGTGGTTTAGCCAGGTATGGGGTTCATGGGGTGCGATGTCAGACAACCTCCTTGTGGTGCACCCTGGGCAACCCGCCAGATTCTCTGCCGCGGGCTAATAGTCTGACGAGAGGACCCCCATAGAGGGGAGGGGGGGGGGGGGGGGGGTGGGATGGCCGGGTTCAACCTGGCGGGCCACTTAGTGTGGCCACCCGCTTCATGCGGGGAAGGGCGAAGTCCCCTCTTCTTGTGTTAAGAAGAGGTGTGGCTTTCGCTGGAAGTCGATTTCGGCTGGCGGAGGTGAGGCGATTCTTATCGCCATGGTGCTTTGCACCTTCTGGGGATTTTCCCTGAGCTTCGGCTCACCGCGCGGCGGTGGATCCAGTGGGGTCTGCCGTCGGGCAACCCGTTACCCGCACTGAGCGGGCCGGGGGTTCGGCGCACTGAGCGTCGGACCGCGTGGAAGACAACCACAATAAAAAACCAACCGGGGTGTAGAGCGGCGCAATTCTGTGCCGCTCCACAAAGTAGCTGAGCCAGGTGGAGAGTCCGGCAACGGACATGTCACAGGCAGGGGGTCAGCGGGAATAAGGCCTGGCTGTTGTCCCCTTCCCCCTGTCTTGTGACGGACGGAGGAGCTGCTGGGGGGGTTTTTAGTGGGTAGGCCCGGGCCGGGTACGGTCTGGGGAGTCCCACATATCCTCGTGGTTTCGCTCGACCACGAGGAATGCGTAAATGAATTTTCCCCCCTCCCAAAAAAAAAAAAAAAAAGGTATGGGGTTCATACCCGAGTCCAATGGCATATTACTGGAGGGAGACTCTGTACCAGGGTCGTCTGCTTAGGTACCTCCATCTTACCTATTTCTGCCGCAAAGCAGCAGTGCTTGCATTGCTGTGTTCCGGTTTGAAGGCAGTGAAATTACTGGGTACTGTGACTTTACATCTGGTGTCACAAGTTGGCAACGTACACTGTGGTTCTTGTGGGGGTTGCAGTTTTGCTGCGAATTTCACAAGAGCCGCATGTATTATAATAGGTGACTGTTACCACTTACCATCAGGTGGGCAGTTTGCTTGTTTACCAACTTTCTGCAATAAAAAAATATCCTTGGGGCGGCCTTGTCAGCTTTCAGCCCCTTGTTGAATGGTAAAGAGATTCACCCGCCTTAAAAAAAAGGTTAGGTTAGCGTGAGGTTCCGAGAACGGGGGGGACGATCTGCCCCACAGGAGCTGGAGGTAGTTCGTACCCAGGCGCAGAGGGAGGCTCTGCGCCGGTGGGGTGAGGCAGTCGCCTTCCCAGCTGCCGGCCACCGGACGATCGAGGCGATCCGTCCGGTATTGGAGGAGTGGGTTGGGCGCCGGCAGGGCAGCCTTTCATTCCGCATGGTGCAGGTACTGACCGGACATGGTTGCTTCGGTCACTACCTGTACCGAGTTGCACGTCGGGAGGAAACGCCGCAGTGTCATCACTGCGACGCTCCCGACGACACGGCCGAGCACACTCTGTTGGTGTGCTCGGCTTGGCGACGCCAGCGCAGCGAACTTAACGCTGCGCTGGGAGGCGGAGACCTTTCGTTGCCGAGCATGGTCGTGGCCATGCTCCGCGGCGAAGCGGAATGGGGGGCTGTCGCCTCCTTCTGCGAAGATGTCATCTCGCAGAAGGAGGCTGCGGAGAGGGAACGGGAGGTAGATCCTCAGGCCGCTCCCCTCCGCCGCAGACGGATAGGCAGGAGAAGACGGGCATTCGCTCAAGCAATGCCTGTCTGATGACCCTGCCGTGAAGCCTGCGTGCACGTTCGGCTCCCGTGCACGCCGCCGTAAGGCTTCTCCGTCTGGGGATTGTCCTGGTGTTCTCGGACAATCCCCCCTTGGCGATAAATAGCCCGACCGACCGGTCGGGCTAGCCCGGACGCGTGAGTAGTGGTGTCGCATTGTGGACCCTACTACACGCACCCTAAAAGGGCAGGGAGAACACCGAGGGGTTTTAGTGGGTAGGCCTGGCACTCTGCCGGGTGAGCCCCACACACGCTCGCCGTCTAGCCAACGGTAGGTACGGTGCGGTTGCGCATTTCCCCGCGAGAAAAAAAAAAGGTTAGCGTGAGGTTGTCACAGGCTAATGTCATTTCCATACATTTTTTCTGCGGAACTATTGCGGAAAAATTTGCGTGTGCCAATTGTCTAAGCGCGCAGTACAACTATCACAAACTTGTTTATAGTACTTACATTATTATTTATGACATACGAATAGTATATCATAATGTCATATCTCATCTATTTTTGGACTAATAATTAATAATTCTAACTCTAAACTAAAAACTGCGTTGATCCTCGTTGGTGATTATGTTGCGCAGTATTATTATTAGGTTAGGTTTTTTATAATAAATCTTATGATAAACTTATTTGTTTTTTGTCTTCCCACGATCGACTGGACCAATAACCGCAATCGACTGGTCGATTAAAAACGACGGAGACCCATTTTTGAAACAATAGAATACGAATTTCCAAATTCACTATTTTTGAATATTCGTTCCGTGAATTCTGCAACGAGTGGTCCTACCCACTCGTTTTTGATTCCTACTAGTAGAATGTACGCAATATACACGGTTATTTTTTTATCACCCTGGAAAATTTTAGGGACGCTTCAGGAAACATTCATTATAATATAAAAAAAATGAAATAAAAAAATATAAAAAAATTCTAAAAATGCTGCTCTCAACTATTGCAGCATTTGTTGATATTTTAGAAAATTAATATAAAAAAGTGAGTTATTTTTTTCATTCATATTTAAATAATTCTAATACTATGTCGTGAAGCGTCCCTTAAATTTTCCAGGGTGATAAAAAAATAACTGTGTAATGCACGGTGTTTCAAAATAACCAATAAATAATCAATTCTTTATCGAAAACTCATTATTAAAATATGTTTACTCGTAATGTTATTCAACCCAAAATTTTCATGTAAATCATAGACATGATGATGATACTATTATTTACATGAACATTTTGGGTTGAATGACATTACGTGAAAACACATTTTAATAATGAGTTTTCGATAAAAAATTGATTATTTATCGGTTATTTTAAATCACCGTGTATACGTTATACGATATAACGCGCATGATTTAGACTTTGACAGTGGGGTGCGCTTTTCTAAAGCGGCTGGCTACGGCTACCCCCAGACGGGAGGCTACGGCGACGTCTTTCCGTCGTATTAAATAAGCAGGCGCTAAATTTAAATTTAATGAAACAAGTTTCTGAGTGCTGAGTTATTCCGTTATTCCTATTCAGTTCATAACCGTGTCCCGCCTTCCTCCGCTGCCTTGGAACATTGTGCTGCAAATTTACATTTATATGTATGTATAAGTATAATTTGTTATTGAGAAATGTTGGAATTTCACGTAATTGGTAAGTTAACGTATTACGGATTTATCATACTTACATAAATTCGTTAATTTTTGTTGGAAGAAGAAGGTATTACTCATATTTTTGTATAAATAGGCAAAAAATTTATAAATTCATTAATTTTATAAAATATGTACAAAAAACTTATGAAATAATAAAAGCAATCATTGTCAATTGCAAAAACTGTATATTTGCGGACAGGAAAAAGCGTAATTTCGAGGCTCTAACAGAAATGCGAATATTGCTTATGGCGCAACCCTTTGGCTCTATATCTCCATCTGAAGGGATATTGATAAACGTGATGGGTAAACTCTTAATATTGAGCAGTAATGGATAATGTAGAAGACCTATCCGTGTCTTTGGATACATTTTCTGTATCTGACTCAATGATGTGTGAAGTCGAGGATTGTCATAAACTGATTCCTAAGTTATCACCACAATTTTCTATACTCACACAGAATATCAGAAGTGTGCAATGTAATTTTACTGGCTTAGAAGTCCTTTTGAGTAGAGCTCAAATTAAATGCGATCTAATAATACTTACGAAATGTTGGCTAACGGACAATACTGTCATCCCAAATATCAATGGCTATCGGGCAGCATTTACAAAAAAAAACTTAAAACAAAATGATGGTGTCATTGTGTACTATAGAGACTATCTTAGTATTTTGGTCGAGGAACCTGATTTTTAAGATGCCAATTGTTTAATTGCCTATGTAGAGGGTCATACTGCTATAGTAGCAATATATAGATCTCCGTCTTTCTCAACCATTGACCCGTTTTTATCTTCATTGAATACAACTCTCCATAAAAGTTCTGTTTATAGTAATGTCATGATTGTGGGTGATATTAATATTGCAATAAATCATGAGAAATTAAATTCTAATGGCGAAAATTACCTAAATTTGGCGGCTTCTCACGGTCTTTTACCGGCTCATACACTGGTGACTCGTAGTAATAGTGACACATGCCTAGACCATGTGATACTAAAAACAAGAGCAAAGGCCCTTAGGCGTCGTCGCGCATTCGCGTTCTATTAGGACGACGCCTTACTCTTGTTCCACGTGCTACAATAACTGACCACTATCCTGTAATATTAACTATGAACGGTTGTAAAACTTATCACAATACGGCTATACTTACAAATAAGATTGATTATATTGGACTGGAACAGGATATTAAAAATATTGATTTAAAACCTATATATGACTCAATAGATCCAGAAATTTCTCTTAATTATCTTATCCGGAATATAAAAGTCGCTATTGATAAAAACACAAAACTAATACATTCCAACAAACGTAGTTTAATATTAAAACCATGGATCACTCCTGGCTTATTACGTTGTATCAGAAATAGATACCGATTACACAAGAAAGTAAAAGCATCTCCTGACAACGCTATATTAAAATTAACATATAAGCGTTATAGAAATTTTTGTAATTCAATAATTAAAAAGGTAAAGAGATCGTATGAACAGAGTCTTCTAACAGATGCCGTGAATGATAATGGAAGGCTATGGAAGGCTGTCAAAACTATCACGCATATGAAGAAAGAGGCTGACTTTCCGCGTGAGCTTCTAAATTTGGCTGAAACTCCTGATTGTTCTCTTAACAAAATCAATGAATTCTTCATTGGTGTTGGGGGATCATTGGCAAAAAATTTGCAACAGAATATTGATGTGACTACAACACAACCGCAGATGCTAACCTCCTCTCCGCTCAGTTCTTTTGTCCTGGAGGATACCGATGAAACTGAAATAGAATCACTTATAAGAGGATTAAAGAACAATTGCTCTGTTGGCTGGGATGGAATTGGTAATAAAGTACTGAAAAGTTACGCGTCATTTTTAGTTCCACCACTCACTTTTATTTTTAATTCTTGTCTGCAGATAGGCATTTTTCCTCGGATTCTTAAAAAATCTGTGGTGCGACCTATTCACAAGAGTGGAGATAAATCTTGCGTGGCAAATTACAGACCTATCTCTATATTGCCCTC
Organism: Schoenobius gigantellus; assembly: GCA_963935595.1. Classification (NCBI taxonomy): domain Eukaryota; kingdom Metazoa; phylum Arthropoda; class Insecta; order Lepidoptera; family Crambidae; genus Schoenobius; species Schoenobius gigantellus. Next base: position 18,808,896 of record OZ012557.1, on the reverse strand, counting down.
ACTGTCTAAAATTCTTGAAAAAATTAAACAGTAGGCTTGTCAACTACTTGGAATATAACCACATGCTCTCCTCTAACCAGTTTGGCTTTCGTCGAGGCAAATCTACGGAGGGAGCAGTGAATGAGCTAACAAATTATATCAGTGATTCCCTAGACAAGCGTAAAAAATGCCTTGCTATATACCTAGATCTTACAAAGGCTTTTGATACCATTTCTGTAACAGGATTGTTGTGCAAGTTAGAGAAAATGGGAATTCGGGGTACACAACTTAAGCTTTTTGAAAGCTATCTCACAGACAGATGGCAATGCGTGCGTATTGGAGATCATTGCAGTGTTGAACTTACGGTGGAGTACGGTGTTCCCCAGGGAAGTATCTTGGCCCTACCCTATTTTTGGCCTACATTAATGACTTGACCTGTCTTGATTTGCCGCAAGGTCGCATTATCTCATATGCAGATGATACAGCTCTGTTATTTGTTGGTGCCACATGGGGTGAAGTTTTTGTCTCTGCTCAGACGGGCCTTGATATAGTAAGCAGATGGCTCAGAAGCAATATTCTTACTCTTAATGTGCAAAAAAATTAAATATATGTTGTTTAGTATTCGTAGTGATGTTCGTCTGGATAGAGATTACCACATTGTGTCACATAGTTGTCAACAAAATGGTGCCTGCCAGTGTCCTCATTTGGAAAGGGTCTATACTATGCGATATTTGGGTATTATTATTGACTCAAACTTAAATTTTAAAGAACATATTAAAACTGTTTGTTCAAGGGTTCGAAAATTGATATATATCTTTAAATATCTTCGACATATCGCGGAGCCAAAGATAATAAAGAGGATTTATTTCTCTCTCTGTCAGTCAATAATCTCGTACTGTATATCAATTTGGGGAGGAGCTCCGAAAACAACATTGAAGAGACTAGAGGTGTCTTAACGCGCAATTCTCAAAGAAGCCACATTTAAACCAATTCTATTTCCAACTCACAGGCTTTATACAATATGTGAAGTCTTGACTGTTCGACAATTGTTTTTGTCCAAATGTGCGCTCTTACAACATGAGAAGACGCCCTTTGACCAATCTGTAACAAACGGTCGTCGTAGGAGAAATGTTGGGAGACCTCCAACCCGTAATACAATTTTCTTCGCGAAATTCTTTCCGTTTGTTGGACCACTGGTATATAATAAGCTTGATAGATTGTTGAAAATATATACATTAAATAAACTCCAATGTAAAAAAAAGTAAATGATTACTTACAAAAACTTACCTATGAAGAGACGGAGGAATTTCTCAAAATAATATCCTAATAATAATATTAAATTGATAAAATTGACATGATTAATTATATATTTCCAAATCGAATTTAAATTATAATATTAATAATGAGATTGACATTGTAATTAATTACTTAATAATAAAATATTGCTTAGCTAGTATAAAATAATATCATATTCATACTCTAAAAAAGCCTATAGTAATATTAATCGTTTTATTTCGACTGCAAAATTAAATTTTAAAGTATTATTAATTAATTAATTTTTTTTCCAAAATTGACATGATAATGTAATAAATGTAATAATTTAGAAATACTTGATTTCTATTATAACTTAATTGCAATGATGTTTTTTATATGTATAATTTTAATGATAAAATTTGTATTTTTGATATTATAACAAATCAACATTAGAATTATTATCTAACACACCCTCTCACACAAACACTCACATTCATTTCAAGCAAAGAGAGGTCACTTTTTCACTCTAGTAGTAGGTATTTTAATGTGAATTTTTTAATTATTTAATTGTAAAATTAATTTATAATGTAATTTTTATATTTTTCTTTTTGTTATAATTATTCTAATTGTCACCAAAGCATGTATTTTATGGATAATAATAGGGAGGGCTCTGCAAGCGCCGAAATACAGTATCTTACTAGTTCGGCTGCAGATGACTTTAAATGCTTATCTAGTTCGAATTAAATTTAATTATAATGAATGTTTCGTAGTATTAGAGTAAGCAAATATGAAATTGTAATTGGACTATGAATAAATTAAATTAAAAATTAAATTAAATTAATAAATGCACACAATTTGTGAAGAATCGATTTCTGAGTATCCCATCTCATTTTAAGGGTTTGTATGGCACGAATAATATTCTCCGCGAGATAAAAGTCAGGTTACTAAGTTGTTTGTGAATAATACTAGTGATAAAAAATTTACTATTTTTTTCAATTTTGAAATAGGTTGTTATAACTCTACAATTCCATTTTTTCCACAAGTCACATTCTATATTACAACAAATTATTGGAACTAACTAGATTGTGACATTCGTGCTAATCGTTCTTATTGTGAAAACGACTCGTTTCCATACTTATTTCAATTTTGAAGTAAATTAATACTCGTAATAAGCGTTGGAAAAAAATTAATTAGATTAATAGCAGCTAGCTTCACGAAAACCGATGAGATACAGAATAGGACAATGTGTTGTTGGCAGCATTAGTCTACGGCTACTATCTTTAATTTGAAATTAATTTCCTTGAAATGTTCATAAAACACGGCATTAGAGCGTGTGTTCTTAGTTGGTCCTACTTACGTAAATAGTGGTCATAAGGTTGATATTGGACCTTAAGTGGGTTCCAATAAAAGTCTACGACAGACACTGCATACTATAAACATTGACAAACATTAACCGATATTCAAAACAACTTTCAAGAATTGACGAGAACGGGGCCCGAATTTTGTGCTCGAAATAGTTTTTATTGCCTATTGCCAGTTAAATTCAGTTTGCAAGGTGAGCGCAAACGTATACCTATCTGGGTCGGCCGAGGAAAAGTACTGACACAGTACACCATCTTACCCAAAACTGTAAATCCTCGAATTCAAACTAAACTCTAGGTAACTTAACGTAAAGTATAAAATAGCTTATAGAAATTATCTAATATGACAGTAAACGACTATACTCGTACATTCAACTGTCGGCGAAAATAAAAACCCGATATTTCTATGTAATTTCTCTGATTCTCCGAGTCTCGTACCACACGTGATCCTGCGTCAGTATCGGATTATGCCTGCTAAAGAATATTATCTTTCTTTCATTTAGCTTTCATAAGCTAATACCCAAGAACGAGATATTCTTTAGCTTCCTTAATCCATAGCTAAAAGCTCACAGAAAAGTCGTTCGGTATTAATATTGATATGACTTATTTATACGAAAATGTAGACATATATTTTATTAGTGTACACGACGGCGATAAAAGCGATAATGACTATTTTGTTTTTCCTCATTTATTGATAGTTAACTATTTATTATTATCATAATATGTCACACGATATCACGAAAAACTCTTTTATTATTTACGGAATATATTTATAATTTATGTGATGTATAATAGGTTGTAATGTGAGTGTAAAAAAATATTACAGTACTTATCTTCATTTCTCATTTATGTAGTTTCATAGCTCTAATACAAAATAATTTGGTTTGGATCACTGTTGATCACCAGAAAATAAGAATTCTTCCTTCGGTTTTCGTTTGCCTTGTGTTCTGCTGTCCTATTGAATTCTTGGCTAATTATATAATTCATTATACCTTACATAGTTAACGCATGCCGTGGCGGCCTTTGAATAAGACAGCACTCAGCTAAGCTTTAAATATTAAGGTTTTTATGTATATGTTTCAGTGTATTTCTTGTTGGTTGTCCTAAATAAATGAAATAATATTTTTGCAGCTTTGAGTCTAGTTAAGTTAGTCATTGTCATATCTAGACCATCTATTTTTCTGCTAAATGACGTCGATTTGTGCTAAAGAATGACTGTGGAGTTACTGTAAGCTGAAGAAAGTTGCGAAACAATGAAATTAATGAATGTAAAAATTTAAAATTATTAAATTTGTCCTAGACAACGACAGTACACAATTTTTGTGAAAAAAAAAACTAAAATTGAAAGAACAGCAAAAGCAGTGTTATTTTCTATATATGGTGGGAAAGTTATATAACCGTAAACGAAACTCTCTCTCTCTAATAGCCCATAGTGGAAAAGTCCTGTCGTTAAAATACTCATATTATGCGAATCATTTCATCAGCGATTCATCCACAGGTGTAAGGTTCTGACGGTGAATCCTTCAAAAACGAAACGTCTTGTTGGTAATCACTTCAAAAGAGAATCAACTTTCGGAGATAGCTTTACAATGCCAGAATAGGAGTGCGGATTGACAATGAAAAATCGAACTCTAATTATTCCGTTAGTTTTGCCGAAATACCAAAAAACTACTGAGTTAAAGCGACTTAAAGTAATGGAGTGAGTTTGCTAAGTCACTAGTGACGTATGCCGTCATGCAACATCTTCTTCTTCTTCTTATATAATAGGTTGGGGAAAAAGTTTCTTCGCATTTTTTAAGAAAATTCAAAACATTTTTTAATATAGTTTATTTACATTTAACTAAAGTATGTAGGTACCATTTTGTTCGATAACTTTTTGCCATCTTGTAGGTAGGGACATGATCCCATTGCTATAGAAATTTTGGGACTTCTGGTCAAAATACCGCGACAAGTGGTTTTGGCAGTCCTCTCGTGATGTTAACCTGACACTGCCTAAAGAATTCTGAAGAGACCGAAACAGGTGGAAATCTGAAGGTGCAAGGTCAGGACTATACGGCGGATGCATTAACACCTCCCAGCCAAACTCTCTTAATTTTTGCTGAGTGGCTAAAGATGTGTGAGGTCTAGCGTTATCATGATGAAAAGCCACACCCCTTCTGTTGATTAATTCCGGCCGCTTTCTCTCAACCTCTTGCTTTAATCTCATCAGTTGTTCGCAGTAGAGTTCAGAATCGATGGTCCTGCCTGGGCTACGTTCCAAAACATCACCCGGAGTGAGTAGGTGGTGGGGGGAGAGTGGCCGGTTAGGGTGGTCGGAGTGTTGGTTGTTTTAGAACGGCAAGAGTGTTGTCCGCTTTATTTACATAACCAAATATACAAAAATAAGAAAATATATAATTCATCGGCGCCTCCGTTCGCTTTAATGCATGGATTACATTCCTCTGTTTCATCTACGAAAATGCTAAAACCAACTGAATATGAATTCTGTTATATCGCGGCCTAACCTAGCTTTAGCGGAAATGAAGGACAATTTTACAATCGTGTCACTTACGATACCTATAGTCTTTGGAATTTAAAATTAACTTATTGTCGACGTTACGAAGCGCATCCTCGCTCTCCGAGATGCACAAATTGTGTGTGAATATGAAATCTTTGTAATCACAATCACACACAACTTTAAAATCCACAAAATTTCCCGCCAAATCCAATCGAGTGAAATTACACCTTGCTCTAGTAAGCGGGTGAGATTCTACTCGATCGAGTGCACTCCGTCGCGTTTTAGGACACCCCACTCCAACACTCTCGAGTGCACCCGAAATGTTTTAGGACATACTTCGGGTGACCGAGTGCACTCGGGTGATGTTTTGGAACGTAGCCCTGGTGGTAACAGCTCATAATGAATAATGCCCTTCCAATCCCACCACACACACAGCATCACCTTGTTGCGAGTTAACCCGGGTTTCGCCACAGTCTGTGAAGCCTGACCGGCCTTTAACAACGACCTTTTTCGCACGTTCTTGTCGTACGTGATCCACTTTTCATCACCAGTTATCAGCTTCTTCAAAAATGGTTCGGTTTCATTACGTCGTAATAAAGAATCACAAATGAGTACACGGTTCATTAGGTTTCTTTCAGTGAGCTCGTGAGGTACCCAAATGTCGAGCTTTTTTGTGTACCCAGTTTTTTTCAAATGCGCCAAAACTGTTTTGTGGTCAATTCCCAGTTCTTCAGCTACGTCGTAACTACTGACATGCCGATCTTGCTCCACTTTTTCAAAAATGGCATCCATTTTATCTGTAATAGGGCGACCAGAGCGACGTGCATCTTTGACATCAAAATTTCCGGATTGAAAACGCTTAAACCAAATTTGTGCTACTCTCACAGACACTGCACTAGGTCCATAAACATCGCAAATTTTTTTCGTGGCTTGCGTTGCATTTTTACCTTTTTTGTAGTAAAATTTTAAAATGTATCGAATTTCTTCATTAGATTCACTCATCTTGGCGGTACGAAAAACAAATGAAAATCACACATTTTCCTAATTTGAATTTGGAATTATGATCTTTAAAATTTAAACTTTCAATGATACCAAAACCAGCCAGATACAAATAGTATAGCCAAAGAGATTTTATTACAAGTTTATACATACTATAATGCGAAAAGACTTTTTCCCCAACCTAATATATAAAAATGAAACGCTGTGTCTAGTCTCGCAAAAACTCTGAAACAGCTCGACAGATTCTTACGAAATTTTCTGGGTGTATTTGAATAGTTTCAAGGAAGGTTTAGACGTAAAGTTGGACCTAGTAGGGGGCGCTGGAATCGGGCAGGACAACGCGTCTGCCGGGCCCACTAGTTTCAAATAAATATGTAATCGCAAGTTGTTAATTAGGTAAGAAAAGTAAAAGTATGTGTCCCATATTTTTTGTAATTTGCAGGACGGATATTAAAAAAAAGTCCGCTTCCTTACTGAATTGCAGCGTGCAGTGATTTTATTGTCTTCTGTCCACCTGATCAGGGTACTACCATCACTGCCCTTTCCAATGTAGGGGGTATCCTTATATTAGTGCAGAATTCATTGAACAGGAGCCTCCCGCCTCTATAAAATCGTAGCACCTCAGTATTGAGAAACGAAATACCTCATGCGATAGCACGTGTTCTTTATTTGCCTGTGGAATGCTTGTCGAGTTCTTTTTACCTTCACGGATGAATAGAGCTTTCCACTGGTTCAACGAATTCACTTCAAGATAAACCTAAAAAGTTTCGGCTGAAACAGTCAAAGCTGATAGGACCTCTTTCGCTGCGGGCGTAACCCATTTAAGTATTGGCGAAAATATATCACACAGAATATTGTTCTGAGTCTGTAGTTCAGGGAGCTCTTTGAAGTGAACAACTCGAGAATATTACGTTACCAGAAGCGAACACAAATTCGTGTATTAGTCGCTGGAGGAATAATGATTATTCTTTTCTGAATTGTCCAAATTGGAAATTTGAGTATATAGCCCTTAAATATATGGCATCTATAACAAGTGTTAACAAGTCAGTTATTTCTATTATATAATAGCAGTGCCCGAGCGAGAACTACGTTTCGTCATAATAATTGTCAAAAAAATAATTCTGGAGAGGGTCACTCTTATCACCTAGGGGTAGAAACGTCTACGACCTATTATCAGAACTACCAAATATACACAAAAAAGGCATCAAAATCGGTCAATCTGTTTTGGAGGAGTTCGATAACAAAACAAACACTGTGACACGAAATTTTATATATTACGAGAAGATTAACACTAATATTTCTATAAATGGTGGTCTAAAATAAATAAATAAATGTTTATGTATATTTTCCCACAGTAAAATATCCTATTTGTTGCTCAAAGTCGCGTAAAAGTAGGTTAGGTAGTAAATAATTTAAGGGTGACAGCGTAAAACTTTCAATCCCTTTTTCTCTTTTAAGAATAGAATTTTAGGTACTCTAACATGATTTCTCGTTTCTAGGAACAAAAACAAAGTTGCACGCTTCTAGATTCAAAATAAATCCATCTAATCCATCTACCAACAATGTTTCAACATTTTTAAAAACGCTAAAGCGCGCGTTTAATTACTCATTCATTGTTTATTCTGTCTTTATAAAAATTGTTCACACAAATTCATTCTCTTTTATTACATTCATCCTCTATCGTATCGCTTCAAGGGGGTGAATTTTCCAAAACTCCTTTCGTTTGTAAGTGCTCAAGAAGCTTAATCTGCGTTGAACTCTAGGACAGTTTGCAAGTCAGTTATAGATATCACAAAAATGTCTTTGAAACAGAAATGGACAAACATAATGAAGTTGCGCTCGATCGAAGAGACCAATATTCAAACACACCTCAGTTGAAGTAGGATATCCTCAAACTGGGAAATCACAATTCAGCGCTGAGTTGAACAGGGAAAATAAAAATTTCGTACAAACAGGCAATCAGGAGCATTTGCGAACTCGCTAAGCAAACACGTTCGTTCGCCCGAGTGCTTGTCAAAGACTCGCTTGTACGTACATACGTCGTCGTCGGTTCGATGTATTTTTACACTGAATCCCATTAGGCACTATTGGCATCTAGTATGCACCTAAGTTGCAACCGAATTGATGAAACATGTACGGCGATTTTTGTTGTAAGTGCGTTTTTACGATTCATGGAATCCTAGTGACTGTTGCCTGAGATATGTCGGATAAAAGTGTTCAACTTTTCTTTGGCTGGCGGTATATTGCATTTGACAAGTCAGAAACTATTGCGATATCTTAAATAAATAAAACATTGTGATAATCAAGTGTTATTTTTTAATTTCTGTATTTTTTACACACACCAGGGAAGCTCTTGGCCTTCATATCACTTGATGGTGTCACTTACTATAATGGTGATAAGGCCAAAGGTGGAAACAAACTTCACATGTACTCTTCACCAACTGAGGAACTGGCTATCTTACGTCTTATTATAGGAACACAACAAAGTTATTAAGGTTATTATTATGGCGACAGACTTAGGTAGAACGGTGGTAGCTAACCAGACGGGCTCAGAAGCTTGACTATCAACCAAACCCAGCAGAAAAACTTATCCCACCATGGGCAATCGAACCCAAGAGCTCTGGATCAATACCGGATGGTCTCAATGTCAAGGCAGCCTGGAGAAGCCGGGTGAACTGGATTCGATAAACGTGTACCCACTGCTCCAAAAAAATGTCTAAACAAAAGAAATGTACTTACTGCCTTGTTTCCACCATTTCTTTCTGAATATTTACTTTGAGCCTAACTGGTAATAACGGAAGTTGTACTTAATGGGCTTTCTTTTATTGTAGGTACTGAAATGGTATATAATTTTTAAGAAATTGTAGGTACTGAAATGGTATATGATTTTTAAGAACCTAGTTTCTGAATAAACTAAATAATAAGCTTTGTTTCAAGATATTGCCACAATATGTATGTTACATGAAAAATAACTAAGATATCAAAAACAGCTCGTAGTGGGCTTTTTTAAACAATTTAATTTTTGAAATAAAATGTAATTTATACCATTATATATCGATTATCGTGAAACAGTCGAAAACAAACGAATGAAACCTGTAAATTGAACGTGAAGGTAGTCAAAACGCCTGGTTGTAAGCCCAGAAATCCATTGCGCTCATAAAGGTTCCTCGCGATGTGTACAAACCTTTTGTTTTGTATCACTACAGTGGATCCAGTTCGAATCGAAAGATATTCCTTCGAGCCCGCATCGACAAGCGGCTTAGTTCAAATTGAAACATATTGGCGGGGAAGGGAATCCTCGCCTTACGTGCACGATTCCATCTGTTCAATAAAGTAGTCGTGGAGACGTTGCGAGGACGCCCGGCAAAGTGGGAAATTTTTCCTATCCCGGCTTCGCGGAATGGTTTTGTACACTTAAATTAAGTGGATATGTCCTTGCATAGGACTGATGTTCTTAAAGCTTAGCTACATCGAGAGATGCTTTTAGTTATAGCTGTTTAAAAATAATTCCATTTTCTGTGGTGTATACTGTATAGTTTTGTGTAGAATTAATAGAAGTGCAAAAAAAAGTTTGGAAAAAGCGGAGTTGACGCACCAATATGTAGTGGTTAAAGGGTAGGTATTGCTCAGTTCTTGTAGAAAAGAGCTAAGCGGAGCGATCACTACTTATTATATAATCAACGCAAACAATAGTACATTGTTACCTTAGGACTAAATAAGTCTTTAACCCGAGGTAAACACTGTGCTTTTCATAACGAATACAAGGAAAGAAAAAATAAAACAATGAATTAGCTAAAGAAAAAACATAAATCAACAACTTCTGCTTTAGCCCGCTTTCTCATAAAATCAGGCGTTAACTTCATACCTGAATCAGATGAAATCATTGTGTTAAAACACAATGTTATACAAATATAATTAACAGTTAATACAAATCTCTGCTATACGGAAGTACGAGTACAAATGGAAAAAACAAATGAAGATCGCATTGCCGCTTTCCCGCTTATTTTGTTTTTTTCCTGTGGCCGGCCAGTTATTCAGTCATTATTTTTCATTTTCATAATTTAAAAAATGGTAAATATTTTGCCCAAATGTATGTTATTTTAATGGAATAGTTGAAAATAAATTATAATAAAGTCATTTTAAAAATATATTCTTTAAATACATAACATTATGTTATCTCAATTTTACACCGCGCTGTAGTTGAGTGGCTGTATAGAAAGTCGGAACATGGTTTAATATAAATGTGAAAAAAGAACTAGTTTCTATTTTAAAATTTGACAGCATCTGTCAGTTGAAAGTGATTCTCCCTAGGGCTGAAAAGCATTACTTTCAACCCGCTCCTCAGGCAACTTCAGACCTACTTTCAGAGTATGAGTAATGAAAAGATAATTATGTATGTGAAATGAGTGGAGAGATGTGTGCGATGCCGCGTAAGCAAAATGTCAACAGTTGCTGATTTTCACGCTCATCTTACGAGTACATCATTCATATTTTGGGTCATGTCTACCAAAGCGGAGACGAGACGAACGGAGAAACGTGCTTACCTTCGGTGGAAACCGTTGGGTAGAGGGAAGAGATGTCTCATTTTATTACCGTTTAAACATACTCGTAACTGCGTCCGATTTGGCGTTGTAAAAAGCATCGTTTTCACTGTTAATTCATATACTTACCTATTTATTTTTTAAAATTGTTTTTAGTTATAAGTATTAATAATGTGTGCCGAATAAATGCTTTTTCTTTCTTCTTTTCTTTCTAAGTTGTGAATTACCGTGAAAATAACTAGATGTGAGCTATCTAGCAGGTGGTGACAGCGGTGAACGCGTGGCGAACTGGCAAGCAGCGGAGTCGAGCGAAATGGGCGGCGTATGGTTAGCGGCATTTCTACCGGGTTTCTTTCAATTCATTCATCTCAAAATTCAATGCTCACTACATACAGGTCACATGCATCTAGCGAGTAGGTACACATCTTTTCTCTGGTCTAGTCAGTACGCATCCCCGTACAGCTTGGAGATAACCTAACAGCTTGACGTTGGTTTGGGGACTCTGATAAACTCACGAGCTCTCGTGGATACCCTAGGGAATCGGGCCAGGGGATCTTGGTGGCCTAACTCCACCTGCTTTCCACCGCTCAGCTACTTCTACCTAGAAATAAAAGATAGTGTATAAATATACGTAAACTAGATTTTGATGTACTCGTATGTTAGTCTATTATGCCCTGATCATAAATATATTATTCGGAACAAGTTAGTTGTGTCTTGTGCCCTAATAGCTGTAAGCATTTACAATAACAGTAATTTCTTCACACCAGCACCCATATTAGTTAGGTTTGGTCCTGTATTTAGGGCCGCACATTAGATAATAGCGCAACTAAGGCAGTAGTGATCAATCTTGTCGACTGTCAAACTGTCCCTGGCTCGATTTGACGTATTGAGGTCATTGTAACCGGGGTTAGTATATTCTCCTAAAAGCGTCGTTATAGTCGGTACTCCATCGTAATAGAGATACAATTGCGACGGAAGAAGAGCATCGCGCTGCTGCTGAAATTAATAAATATGTAAAATTGTTTTATATTTATACTTAAAAAGTTAGGGTTCTATTAGCTTCTTGAAGCAATTATACACAATCTTTTATAGGTTTTATTTTCTTTTATTGGTCCTTGCATATTCGCAGTGATATTGTAATTAAGTTTGAATACATTTGACGACTGTTTGGTAGTAGTTCGCAGTTAGTTACTTCACCCATTTATATTCCTCCCTAAAATTCCATTTAAGAACATCCACGGGAGGAAAAGTAGTGGTGACATATCTGCACGGAAACGGAAACCAGAGAACTCGGCTTCAAATCTCGTTAGGTGAAAACATTTGTATGATGAACACAAATATTGGTTATTGGGTGATGGATGCTAAACACCAATTTATTATAATATATTTACGATTATTCATAAGTTTTTAATGATAATCTTGTCAAAATGTCATCCTTTTTTTAATTTGTTTAATAACACTTCAGTAACTGAAATGCAGGAAGCACATTCAGTATTTATCGATGCAACATCGACGCACTCGCAAGAAAACTAGTTCGAAATTGATGCATTTTTGATCAATTCCCCCTGAACGGTGTACGAGTGATATCAGTCAAACGTCTCGCAGCGTTCACGATACAACTGATACAACTGTATTTCATTTATGACATTTCCGTCACAAGTATTTTATAACAGACTGTTCCGCGGAGCGATGTCGAGGCGCGTGCCGGGAATCTCAAACGCGAAATAGATTTTCGCGCCGCAATGTTCTTGCGAGAATGTAAATTAAGAATCAAGTTAGTGTTTATAATTTATTTATAAAACTTAGAGGTTTTGTCGGATTTGAATCGAGTTGTAATTTTGATAAGCAAAGCTCGATAAGCTAGCCTAAAAGGGTATCGTATAACGCTGCCGGTGGAAGGCTGATGGTCTGAAATATTTATAAAATAAGAATGGGTCGTTCCGTTCATCATCACTGTTACCCGCAGTAACAAATGAAATCACTTTAATTGCTTTAATAGGGTATATTGGTTAGGGTAGAATGGTCTTATAATATAATATATAAACTTATATCTTATAATATAAAAATAAAATAAAAAACTTACTCATGTTAAGAGGGATTGATATTTTCGGGTGTTTTTCTGTGTACCTGCTTAAGGACATGCGGAGAAGTGCTCGGGGATGTTATTTCCCTTTAAATTACTGGTAAAATACTCACAGGAAATTTAATTGAAATCTAGGATGCATGTTTTGGAGTATAGTTTAGAACAAAACTATTCATATTCATCTGTTTGTGCTTTTGTAACTATATTCTGTTATGTGTCTTACAAAATAAAATTAATAAAATAATTATTTTATGTCTTTTACCTGAACAGCATGCAAATTATATTGTTCATTTCAGAATTATTAAATTATATATTATTTCAATTTATATTAATACTACTTCATTATCAATTATTGAAGTTCTTATTACAATTTGTACAAATTATTTATTTATACAATTGTGTAGGAACACATACTTTTATTATTGTCTTTACATTTTTATGACGTTTTTTTATATTTCTTTGTTTTTCTATCCCGTAATGTCAGTCTAGAAAAAATATATGATATTGGTGCAGCTGAACAGTGTGTTTTCATTAAAAGCTATATTATTCCACCAAATAGTGGTCAAGGAGCTCTGATGGCCTCTCGTCTCGCTGCTGCAATCTGTAAAAATCATAGATCACAACCACATCGTCGCTATTTTTGGTGCGACTATGACGGTGTTGGGTTGGTTGCGCAGTGACGCCAGGAATTTCAAACCCTTTGTGGCTCATCGCGTTGGGGAAATTATAGAGTGCACTGATGTAAGCAAATGGCGGTGGGTCCCTGGTGAACAGAACGTGGCCGATGATGCCAGCAACTCCATTACCTTAGAGTCGCGCTGTATATCTGGCCCTCAGTTCCTTTTATTACCCCCTCACGAGTGGCCACGTGAAGTAGATGGTGGTCCTCAGTCGTTTTTGGGAGAAGAGGAACTGAAGCCCTCATTCAAACATCTTACGCTTATAATCACATCACTATCATCATCTATACATGAGGCTGCTAATTACATTGACACACGAGCTTATTGGGCTGTTGCCCTTGCCATTAGTTGCTAATGTAGCCCATTTTAGTTCTTGAAATAGATTGGTAAGGGCAACAGCTAGGACCCATCAGTTTTTGGCAAGCATATTCCATAACGTAAATCACCCATTTCATAACCGTTACCTTAGGGATATTACTCACAACTTTTTTTCTTCGTCAGATCGCCCGATCAACTCTACAGCACGAAGGCTAGCCGCTGCTCCTGTGCCAGTCATGCAACCGTTGGACGCAGCAGCTATCCGTCGGGCAGAAATCCATATTTAGAAGCAGAGTCAGATCCAGACCTTCAATGAGGAACTTCTTTGTTTGGCTAGAGGCATTCCGGTCACCTAGAAAAGTTGCCTGGCCACATTATCCCCGGCTCTCAATGAAGACGGATTGATTTACTTATTGGGTCGAATAACATCTGCTCCAGGAGTGCAAGCCGGGATAAAACGACCGATCATCCTAAGTGGGAAGGAGTCAGCGGTTCGCCTGCTCATAATGCACTTTCATATAAAATATGCACACGCCAGCAGTATTGGATTCTCGGACTGCGGAATGCTGCGAGGTCTATTGTGCGCCAGTGCCAGAAGTGTAAGCTGTTGAGAGCCCCTACACTCCAGCCACCAATGGGCGACCTTCCAGCAGCGAGACTTACCCACCATGTCAGACCATTTACTATCGTCGGGCTAGATTATTTTGGGCCATTACAAGTTTCCTAGTTTCATTACAAGTTAAAAGCTATATTATTCCACCAAAACAATTTCATTATTATTGAAATTTTATTAAGTTACTTGTTTACCGCTCTAGACCTATTTACCAGTTATCGAAGTTTATAAAGGAAATGAGTGAAAAGTTGATAGCGAGGCTAAGTTTATGTCGTAAATTTCCGAATTTTTCATAAGACATACGTCAATATAGGAAACATTATATAACATTTTAACTATCCACAACCAAAGAGTAGGTTATCAGCTAACTGTTTATATGTATTATATGTATATGTTTTTAAGACGGTACAAATTAAAAGTCTTTACCTAAACTTCCAGCAAAAATTTACACCTGAAGGTAGCTTAATACTGGCTGATGATACCATGCTACCATGATAATAGCCAGTTTATCGAAAATCTTATTTCTAAGACATTAAGATTCTCTCATGCGCCTTATATGGCCAACATATGTCACTGATTTTTTGAGTAGCATTAAGGACTTATATTGTAGGATAAATTCATTTACATCAAATAAAACTTAAATGATTTTTCATGGAGATAAAAATTAAGTAGTTTCAATAAATTTCTGAAAATGATTTTGAAAAAAAGTGTGAGTATCTATATACTTACTATCGAACTGAGTAAAATGCCGCATTTGGCTCGCATATATCTGTCGAATATTTTTTGAAATGAATCCTGATGATAAACGATATAATGTGCTACCGAACAAATTAATGATACATGACACATAATATTAACGAATGGGGTACGTTGCTCAGCGACAGTTCGGTACACTATAAAACCTCTGTAACAGAGAAATATGTATGTTGAACGAGGTGTTTTAATGGCTGCGGAGCCAATCAACGTTACGGATTGGGGACGTGTCGAATGTCGAGATTTCGATTTTGCACTCTGTTTGCGGTAGTGAATAAAATGAATGTGTCGAGCGAGCCTCAGGATTGCTATAATTATAATCAGGTCACTAGGATGCACAGGTCATACGTGTCGGGACTTGTGTATCTAATCAAGAATTAATATAATTTAATAAAACGTTCAGCGTGTGTTAACTTTTCATCAAAAAGCAGGTTACAGGTAAAACAAAATAAGATTCGTACATAATCATCGACTCGAAATATTCGAAAATATCGAATGTATAAAATTTTTTTTTATCTATTTCTCCGACAATTATGGACCGATTTTTGAAGAGCTGATGATGAAAGGTACCTTGATGGTTAGGAGTTAAAGGATAGCTCTCTAAATATTATGGGCATGTTTCAGTGCTAGTTGTGTTCTTGAAAGGTATTTAGGAGAGGTGATGGTTGAAATTAAAACCCCATAACAAATAGGATAGGAGTTGGGGAATAAATAATTCTTTAAGTAGATACCTATACTGTTTTAGAATATAAGTCATATTTGTAAAAACAGGACCAGTTTTAAACACAAAAGTAAATAATACAAAAATAAAGAACTAAAAGTGAAAATTAATATTAAAAAAAAGTGTACAACGCCGCTAAAGAAGTTCTCACTTCAAAAAATACCTAAATAAAAATAACATTTTATAATAAAATCGATTTTGAATAGTACACAATCATTTTTGAATAGAGCTTATAATAATAATATTAGAAAAAAGGCGCAGTTGGCAGATCACACAGGGTTTGATTTAAACATAGTGGATCGTGGGTAAAATAAAGTAAGACTCGCCTGGTGCAAAATAACTTTGTTTTGTTCAATAAACAGTAAAAGTGTTTATTCAACTAATAAAAATCATATTTATCTATGAAAAATACACAAGACACTATGTTATTAAATAAATATGAATATACGCGTTAGCACTTGTATTCTACTATGTTTGTAGGTACGCACGCACGGAGCTCAGAGCATCTTTTTGTCCTTAATCAATGCAAAGCGCCATTGAGAGAGAGAGAGATGTCCCGGATCCCTCCTTGTGGGAGGTCGATCTATTGTAGAGGATGTATTGTGGTCGAGTTGATGAATCAATGTCTCACCTCTCGCCGTTCACTTAACGCTGCGGTCGCATAATCTTTAGTTACGTTGACGCAGCAGTTAATAAAAATGTTAAAAGTATAAAATGTTGTCTGAAGAAAATGTGCAACGAATCACTATTTTATAGAAGTTACCGACATAACACTTCTAAACGGTAACAAAGTATGAAATAAAATTCGTACTTTGTTACCTTTTTCATGGTAACTTGTGTACTTGACGCTGTTTGGAACCACTTTTTCCGAATTAATCTATTATACTGGTGAATTGGGTTCATGGGGGGTTTTGGGCCATCTCCCACCACGCTGGCCCAGTGCGGGTTGGTGAGGAGCGCCAGAGCCTCGTCTGTTATATAGCAGGGTGCACCGCGTGCAGGTGAGGTTGGCTTGGGTCCCGATAGGTGGTATTTGGAACCCCTTGCACCCCGACATAGCCCAAAGAATTGCAAACCTTAAGTGGCAGTGGGCAGGACACATAGCTCGCAGGACTGACGGCCGTTGGGGCGGAAAGGTCCGTGAGTGACGGCCGCGTAGTGGGAGACGCAGCGTTGGTAGGCCCCCTACAAGGTGGACCGACGATCTGGTGAAGGTTGCGGGAAGCCACTGGATGCGGGAGGCGCAGTACCGATCGGTTTGGAGATCCCTGGGGAGGCTTATGTCCAGCAGTGGATGTCTCTCGGCTGAAATGATGATGATGATGATGATGACTGGTGAATTCACTCTCCACTCTTATAGTCCCATGTGGTCTCCTATGGCTATACTGCTTTACTGATATTATATTATTTTTTTATCTGGGGGGTTTGATTGCTATTAATCAGCTAAAGTGAACTTTAATGGCGGCTGGACACTCTCGCCGAGACACCCCGAGACAGGCCGAGTGCGAGAGTGTACATGGTAGCTCTCGCCTCGCCTCGCGATGTCTCGTGCTTACTCGCCCGCTCTCGCTCCCGTGTCGGTTTTTTGTGCCCGAGTCAAAGGGTCTCGGCATGTCTCGCGAGGAACGGCGAGAGCATTGATGTACACTCTCGCCAAGTGCAGTGCACAGCCAGCAACCGCTCTGAACACACGTGAATTGAGTCGTACTAATCATAATATTTCACATCGGAATAAGTATTTGCACGTCGAAAAATGACAAAATATGTTGGATTAGCTTCTTATAATCATCTCTGTAACCATATTTTTATCCGACTTCAAAAAAGGAGGAGGTTCTTAATTCGATGCGTATGTTTTTTTTTGTGTGTATGTTACGCGATTACGCCGCCAATTGTGGACCGATTTTCAAAATTCTTTTAGTATTCGATAGAGTAAACCCCAAGGGTGGTCACCAAAGTCAGGATCTGATCATGGGATCCCATGAAAATCGAGGGAAACGCTAATTTAATACCAGCTCACCTTCAGTGAGCTGGTATTTAATTTGTATTAAATTCGGGTTTCTTTCACTAAAAAGATTGCATTCACTATAAAGTTAAAAATAAAAAATATTATATAAAAAATAAAAACCAACTTCAAAAATACTGAGAAGTTAAAAATAATATAAGAATAGGTACAGACAACATCTCACTTCTATATTGAAGTCGGTGCCAAACGATGATCTCCTAGAAAGTGTTAAAATTTGTCACCGACTTCAATATAGAAGCGTGATGTTGTCTGTACCTATTCTTATATTATTTTTAACTTTTCAGTGTTTTTGAAGTCGGTTTTTATTATTATTATTCTATGCATAGCGACCATCCACCATCTTCTTTGACGCCACTCCTGTTTTTTTTTTTTTTATGATATTCGTGTACATACATATAATAATTAATAGTGCATAGCGAAACATTGGAAGCGACTTCTAACGCGTCCATCCTCTCGGTGATCAAAACCGCAAGTGAATAGACGAGAGTGTACATGGTAAGCACTCGCTGACAGGTCTCTCGGGCGAGACCTCTCGGCGAGACTTGACGAGAGCACTCGTCGAGAGTGTACAGCCGCCATAAGCAATATATGTATACAATTGTCCCCAATAAGGGCAAACATTTACAACAAACATTGTAAAGTAATGAGTATATGCAATAAAATTATATTCATAATTCTTAATAATGAAGAAAATGATAATACAAGCTTAAATAAAATATCACGACGTGCCGGGTTGAGAAATTTAAATTACCTTGACACTTATGTTTTGCCAGGGTATAAAAAAGTGAACAGAACTTGCGTGGAACAATACATGCTGCCCAAAGTGCTCAATGGCCTCCCTGACAAACTATGCCAATTATATGTATATCTCTGGAGGAAAATTTAAGTACCTACATAATAGTATCAGACACACAACTTAATTTAACTAAACTATTTTGACAGGATTAAAACTATCGCCATCTTTCTTTTTTTCTAAAGTATTAAAGGTGACGGCTTTATTTTTAGACCTGTCAAATTAGTTTAGTTTAATTAAGTTGTGTGTCTGACTCGACACTAATGAAGTGTTATTTTATAGAGCAAAATCCTGTTTTTTGTGATTAAAATTAAATAGTACCTGTATTACCTACAGTTTAAGTACATCAGAATCAACTCGATCGGGCCAGATAAACCAATAAGGTTTATGGTAAGGTCTCAGTGTGAGAAACATGTATATAACTAATGTAATAGAAATAAAAAAAAACTGTTTATATCCCGATAGCTCTTTTATACAGCGGCCTCATACGGGTTTAAATATCCACGAGATCAATAATTCAGCTAATTTACAGCCTTTTGTGCTACATGGGATATGAAGAACAGCGATCATAAAACCTATATATATCGAGGTTGGTGCCGCTATGCCGATATTGACGACGACGTAATAAAATGGTAAAAGTAAAGTTTACCAGAGGCGTTATAAAACTGCACGTTTTATGATAGTAAACGGTTTAACTGACTGGGAAACATCAGCAATAAATAACCGACCCGGAAGGGACAGAGGTACAAGAGATTCGTTCAAATGAATTGAAAAGGCCTCATACATAAAACAACGCGCACAAACGTCCTATCACCTCGGTTCGCGCGGTTGATCCGCCAACGTATTTGCATTGAGAGCCATTTTTGTAACAGCGTGAGAGCAATTATTAGCTCAAGCGTTTCGAATACTTTTGCAATAAATTGCAAAGATAAGATTCGCAGGCAATCACGGTTAATTTCTCGAACAAGATGATGTTAGGTTTCGAAACGAATTTTATTGGCACATTTTTTGTTTCCTTTTTATCAAGTCAAGGTATCATTATGAGCTGTCTTAAAATATTTCGGTGGCATAATCCTTTAGGTCAGATTCGGATATTTATCATTTGCCCGATCGGCCTAAAAGGGCCTCATCGCAGAATCATATTATGAATCATATTTTGATTCATATACATGGATCCACCACTACACGCCTGAAGTCATCAGCTGAGTGGACAGAAGCTGGTGAAATTCGTCCAAAGCGACCATAAACAAAAAAATCAGCTGGCAAGATTATGGCATCCGTTTTTTGGGACGCGCATGGAATTTTATTTTTTGACTATCTTGAGAAAGGCAAAACTATAAATATTGAATATTACATGGCATTATTGGATTGATTGAGTGCAGAAATCAAGGAAAAACGGCTCCACATTCAAAAGAAAAAGATCCTGTTGCATCAAGACAATGCCCCGTGTCACAAATCGATGAAAACAATGGTTAAATTGGATGAATTACACTTTGAATTGCTTCCCCACCCACCGTACTTTCCAGATTTGGCTCCCAGCGACTACTGGCTTTTTGCAGATATGAAAAAGATGCTCCAAGGAAAAAATCGGCTCAAATGAAGAGGTGTTGCCGAAACTGAGGCTTATTTTAAGAGCAAAGACAAAGCGTTTTATATAAAGGGCATCGAAAAGTTAGAGGAGCGTTGTAATGGATGTATTACTCTAGAAGGAGAGTACCTATGTAGATGAATAGAGTTGTTGAGTGATGGTTATAATTATGTGGACGGATGATACGCATTTATAACTTAAGGCAGAACTTATTGTGTCGTGTTGTGTTGTGACGCGTCAGAAACGTATCGGTTGCATACATTTAATATGGCTAGAAACACATTATTACAGTGTGTTGTGTCGTGGTGCTAATGTGTTTCTAGCCATATGAAACACTGAAAAAATGTAAGGGTTGAAAATAAATAAAATACTGTTGAAAATAACCCAGCATGTTTGTCAATATAACGCCTGCAAAGTTTGTAGCTAAAATCAAATATGTCAACTTTGTTATCATTACTTGATAAGTATTAACCGTTACAATTTGTTAATAACACTTCTTCATTGATAACATAGTAGCATACATTAGTAACAACAAAGTAAAATCGACTGCATTTGGCCAATTTTACTAGGTTACTACAACCGGTTAACTCGGTAACTGCTGCAAAGTTACTCGGTTTTCTCAAACAACTTATTGGGCTACTACAACCGGTTCACTCGGTAACAGCTGCAAAGTTACTCGGTTTTCTCAAACAATTTATTGGGTTGCTACAACCGGTTCACTCTGTAACGGCTGCATAGTTACTCGGTTTTCTCAGCCAATTTATTGAGTTACTACTAACGGTTCACTAGGTAACTGCTGCAAAGTTACTCGGTTTTTTCAAACAATTTATTGGATTGCTACAACCAGTTTACTCGGTAACTGCTGCAAAGCTACTCGGTTTTCTCAGCTAATTTACTTGTATCCCACTAAAAAAATAAGAGGAATCATTGGAGTCAAAATGCTCGTTCACGACAGCTTTAATTTCTTCATCATCCCCAAATTTTCTGACCTGAAGGTCTTTTTTCAAATTTTTAAAGAGAAAGAAGTCGCTGGGAGTTAGGTCTGGACTGTAGGATGGATGATTCACTTCATCAAAACCAGTTTCTCGAAGGGCTTGCCTCGCAATTCGCGCAGTATGGACTGGCGCATTGTCTTGCAAAAACAGAATTCCTTTGCTAATATTCCCTCTTCTTTTTTCCACAATAAGATTGCGTACTTTTTTTATAAGTGTGTAAGTATATCTTGCATAATACGCGGCGTTCATTGTAGTGTTTTTTCAACTTGTCCAACGTTTGACTGTGGCAGGACGATGGTCCAGATTCTGGATAAACTGCAGACTTTTCTTCAAAAATCTCCTTTGCCGTTTTCCCCTTTTTTACGAGGAATTTTATGACAGTACGATGTTTCAATTTCGTGTAATGCAGCGATGACTCAGATATGTTGATGTTTACAGATCTTCTTTCACAAAACTTTCCTTATATACTAATTAGATTTCACTCAACTAGTGACTAGCGCGAGTGAGTTTCTGGTTATGAATGAGTGGGTGCGTGATCGATTTACCGTGGTTGTGTTGTTGTTTTAGCTGAACAGAGCGGTTATTCCTCTTTTTGATTTCTCTAAAGGTTATTCCCAATTACGTAACTCGGTTGTTACATAGTTTAGCAATAATGTAGTTTGCTATAACTAACCGATTATATTTACTCATTTAAAAGGAAATAAGTAACGTGACTCGAATTAATGAATTCATCTTAAATATCAATAGATCAGTTGATGTCTTAAAATCAACCAAAAACTACTCGATTAAAATCAATAAACAATTAGGTTGGAATCCAATAAGTTCTACTTATCTATTATTAAATAAAAATGTTTGTAAAAATCAACCAATTGAAATAACTTGTTTAGAAACAACAGCATACTTATTAAATGTTGACAAAATCACTTAATAGTTTTGGATCATGTTTGAAAGTGTTAAAATTTACCAATTAAGGTATTTGTGAATAATTCATGTTTTATTTGTTACTAGCTGTGCCGGCGAACTACGTTTCGCCATAATAAAAAATAGGTAAAAAATAGTTTACGACATATTCTCAGACCCACTGAATATAAACAAAAAATTTCATAAAGATCGGTCAAGCCGTTTCGGAGGAGTTCGGTAACAAACACTGTGACACGAGAATTTTATATTAGACTAGCTGTGCCCGCGAACTACGTTTCGCCATCAAAATACTTAACACAGTGTTTAGTTTTTTCCTCCATTTTATTCCATAATGATTCAACTTTATTCTGCCTTTCTTGAGCATCGGCCATTTCGAAATTAGGACAATTTTCGTAGGTTCGTAATGCTCTTTTTCTAACAGTCCACAAAATTAAATACATTACATATTACTATAAACACTAAGTATTATTATTGTTTTAGAGACATTATTGATATTAATAAATTCTTCTTCAGTAGAAAGAACTACACAGTTGCAAGAATAATCTTTATCGTATTCATGTTTCGAATTAAAATAAACAATTGTTAATAAATTAGAACTGTATACGAATAAAGTGGGTGTTGGTAACACCAACAAAATATATTTTTTGGATATGACAACTTAGCCAATTTTGACTGGTCGTACAGTAAGCTCCTTGTCAAGCTATACTGTTTGACCTTTGAACCGTTCTTATGTCGCTCGTAATATTGGCGGTTTTCGTAGAGTTAATGTATAGCATGAATGGGGGGGTACTGTACAAATACGTTTTCCGTATTCGATATCCGATCACGGAATACAGACACGGAGTTTCGTGAACGTACCGCAGACGTTCGTTTCTTCTCATTCGGGATTTCTACCATTCTACCTAAACGTACGTACAGAACGTGTTCCGTTCGTAATAAAAACGAACGTGTGCGGCAGTCAATGAGGATTTTGTATAGATTTGATGCATTCGGATGCCCGCATTCAGAAAACGAATGCGAAAAAACGTATTTATGCGGTTAGCCTTAAAATGTATTAAGACTTCCGTTTTTTGTAACGTGTACTGTGCGATATAATGTTGCTGGCATAGTTCGGTTAGCAAACTCGCCGTGATGAATAACATCCAACACACAAACTTGGAGTTATCGTTAGTTAGTTCACGATCGTTGCATTATCACGGTCTCGAAGGACACTAAACACAGGTAACATCTAACATCGAACATCCAATAGGCCCCGAAGCGGTTCTCAAACTTTTTTGGTGACGGAACCCTTTTGGAAAGCGAAATACTTGACGGAACCCTAAAATAAATCAATAGTTTTTAAAGGTGTATTCTATATTAATAAGCATAATGAAAGAACGACCAGAGAGGGTGTTTTGTTTTTTCTAAAGGAACCCCTTATAGGGGTAGTGTGGAGTCCTAGGGTTCCGCGGAACACACTTAGAGCATGGCTGCTCTAGGTACCCTTCAGGGCGTACTTTCATTTAATACCCCTATTGCTGGGTTTGAAAAGCAACTGTTATCCGTCTTTTTTGAGCGGCGGCCATGTTGAATTTACGTCAATTAGCAACATTGACGTAAATTCAACATGGCCGCCGTTCATAGTGCTCTACTAATCAAGGCCTTTCATATGATACCCATATTGCTGGGCTTAGAAACAAACTTTTATCAGTTTTTTTTGAGCAGCGGCCATATTGAATTTTGTGCTATTTTCCTAGGTTCATGTGCTCTACTCTTCAAGGCCTTTCATTTGATACCTATATTGCTAGGTTTGGAAACGAACTTTTATCCACCTTTTTAGCGGTGGCCATGTCGAATTTACGTCAATATTGCTAGGTCCATAGTGCTCTACTTATCAAAGCCTTTTATTTGATACCCATATGGCTTTGTTTGAAAACGAACTTTTATCCATTTTTTGAGCGGCGGCCATGTTTAATTTAGGGCAATTTTCCTTAGTTCATAATGCTCTACTCTTTTAGGCCTTTAAGTTGATAGCCATATTGCTAGGTTTGGAAACGAACTATTATTCTTCTTTTCAGAGCGGCGGCTATGTTGAATTTATGTCAATGTTGCTAGGTTCATAGTGCTCTACTTATCAGGGCCTTTCATTTGATACCCATATTGCTGGGTTTGAAAACGAACTTTTATCCTTTTTTTTTTGAGCGGCGGCCATTTTGAATTTAGGTCGATTTTCCTAGGTACCTAATGCTCTACTCTTCAAGGCCTTTCATTTGATACCCATATTGCTAGGTTTGGAAACTAACTTTTATCCACCTTTTTTGAGCGGCGGCCATGTTGAATTTATGTCAATTTTGCTAGGTTCATAGTGCTCTACTCATCAATGCCTTTCATTTGATACCCATATTGCTAGGTTTGGAAACTAACTTTTTTCCACCTTTTTTGAGCGGCGGCCATGTTGAATTTATGTCAATGTTGCTATGTTCATAGTGCTCTACTCATCAATGCCTTTCATTTGATACCCATATTGCTGGGTTTGGAAACGAACTTTTATCCGTTTTATTTGAGCGGCGGCCATGTTGAATTTAGGGCGATTTTCCTATGTTCATAGTGCTCTACTCATCAAGGCCTTTCATTTGATATGCATATCGATGGGTTTGGAAACGAACTTTATCGGCAGTCATGTCAAATTAAGTCAACGTGGCTAGGTTCAATGTGTTGTACTCTTTAGGTTCTTCGTTCGATATCCATGTTCCTTGGGTGGATCCAAAAAAATGTGATCTGTCATTTTAGACATTAGGATCAAGAGTCCCGTCCCGTCCCTCTACGCGTAACCCAGAACATTGCAGTCAGATATTTTTTTAATTATCAATATTAATCTATTACTTTTAATAGTTTTAAATGGATGAAAGAGTTTGAGTCCTAGTGTAAAAACATATAACACCTTTCAAAATACCTTTAAAAGAGTATCTTCATTTTTCAACATTTCAAATATTTCAAAAATTGTACCGATTTTTGTGAAAATTAGTCAAGAATTAAACCAATCTACAAATTGTATGGTCACTCGATAAGTATTATCATAAAAAATGCTTTATACATTTGTTGTATGGCTTGATCTTTTTGCCTTACCACCATGGTACGACATAAGAAAAAGACAATTTGGTTGGCGAAATCCAGTTGGGCACAGCCATTAACAGAAAAAATTAAATTTTATTTGTACTATGTGAAACACTTCATTCCTGCCTTAATTTCCGAAATCCAATTACTTAAGATCAGGCTGTATGGCGTAGTTCCATTGCCTTTCCGTCGTGGAAGAAAATACCTTCTCTCTGTACTATGTGACAGACTTGTCAAAATAATTTCACGTGCGCCATGTTGTTTTTCTACCTAAAGCCAATTGGAAAATTTTATATGGTATTTTTTCACTAAAAATAAAAAGTGAATTTAAACAAACGAAATTATGCCTAAATGTTCTTCCGGAATATTCTAAGCATTGTGGTGTAAGCCATATCAAATTCTGTCCAGTAGTTTCGGAGATCTTTCCGGACAAACAGACAAACAAACAAACAAACCAACAAACAAACAATTTTTTTAAAAACTATTCTATCGTGTTCTGCTAATGATTTTAAGGCGACCTGTGTATTTTTTTCTTAATATTTCGTAATTACAGATTTTTGTACCCCTACGATTTTATTATATATAGAGAAGAGATTAGACGACAAGAATATTTACACACAGGTCTGCTTTATACCAAGTTCACTTTTAGAGATTTTTAGTTAAGTCTTAGTTAAAATTTACCGATATGATTGTAACCGAGCCAAAAAGGTACTCTGCTAAAATAATATTTTTTCAGTGAATGTATGAAACCGATATGCTTCTGACGCGTCACAACACAACACCACACAATAGTTTGTTTCAAGCTTTATTCACACGAGTGTTAAAAAAGCGTTCCGTTAAATCCCGGCATTTTGGCGCTTTCATTACGTTGACTATACGACTGTTCATACAAGTTCTTTTAAATCATCCTTGTATCGTCTTTTGCTACAGTTAGACGTAGAAATTGTTTAAAAAATGATTATGATTACACAATTTTGTGGATTTATTAAGATTAAGTGGACAAATAAAGATGGATTCCAATTTGCCTTTCTGCCTTATAAATGTTAGCAAATTTTTATACCGTTTTAAAGCGTCACACATGCTAGACGAAATTCTCGAGAACTAATTCTGACGATTTCATTTTCGAATTTTAGGCGATTTACGTATAGTTATATGGCTACGTAGGTACGTGTCAGTCTTAGCCAACAGCGTTGTATTAGAGCGAACCAAAAAAGGACATACAAAAGTACTATGACAACAGCATGTTAGTAACTAAAGTAATGAGAGTGTACCGATACGATCCGGATTCCGTACAACAAGCAACTGGACCGGTTCCGACAGGTTAGGTGTAGGACGATCGGTACCCAAGTAGAACAGACAGGAATTAAAACAGAAGCTCTAGAACAGAAAACAGAGTCGGTAGCTTGGATTACCGCTATACGATTATATTTGTCACAACATCAAAAATCTTTATCATACAAACCGCCTTATGGTAGCGCGCGCCTCTGCCTAAGCATGTGATTCAAAATCATGCGCGTTCTTGTGCATAGCGTAACGATGTACAAGTGGCCTTAAAAGTAGATAAACATTCTAGTACCATGTCACACCAATTATTAATAATGCAATATAGGTGTAACCATACTAAATAAATAGTTGGTGCAACATGGTATACGAAAATGCCCATCTACTTCTGAATCCGACCGTACCGTTTTGACTGCCTCCGTGATTTAGCGCATAGACCAATCCTGATCTATATGATGAAGTGAAATTAAAGATGTTTTTGTGTAATGCGATAGATGGACGAAAAACATTGAGGGAATGTAAAAATGTTTCACTTTAAAAAATATTGATCAAATAATGTCCACTATTAGATTGTTTTTAAAATTGATAGATTTGAAAAAAAAAATGTTTCTAATATCAGACAAGGTATCAATTATCGTCATAGAGGGGGAGGCGCTGCGAGCGCACAAGAGGTGAGCAATCGGTATTACTTTTAAAATATTAATTATTAAATGTTTATTTTAATTTTTCTTTTAATGACTAATAAATGACTTTTAATAAATGACATACATAAAAACCATCATATATCGATTCTGAAGATACGTATTAAAATACCGAAATTTCATAATAACTAGTGACTGAAATACCGACGTCCAAAACAACGAAATTCAAAATACCGAAAGTTTTAAATGGCGATAGCCGTTATATCGAAACATAAAATACCGATGTCCAAATGTCCGAATGGACGAAATACTGAATGGACGAAATACCTATGGAATTAATAATATGATTTCAGTGGTATAGGCACAGATTACTAAATAGTTACTACGTAAATATAGTATAGGTTCCCATGTCTTAGAACAGTATGGCGCATAATCATGTTCTGAAGCTAACCTAACCTACACTAGACAATTTCGTCACCTATTTCGTCGCCGATGGGTCGTTTTCTCTTTGTCGCTGACGTCTCCGAATTATAATCTACATTTATCTCTGTGACAAGTTTCATTTGCATAGTACCTTCTTTTCGAAATTATTGATGGTCAATGAATGATGAATGACCCCTTGCTATTATTTTATTAAATAATGTTACATTGTTACAAAATGTACTCAGAAAGTTAGTCGCGCAGTGCTGTGTAGTTTTATTGTCCGCGGCGAGTTGGCAACTTGTGGTCAATCGAGATCTCGATGCTTCGTACAGTCAGCTCCCATTCAAGCTTTACATTTACACTATGAAAACCGCCACTATTACCAGCCACATAAGAATGGTCCAAAGGTCAAACAGTATAGCTTGACAAGGAGCTTACTGTACCTACCTCGTGAACTTTCCGCTCTGTGAAATAAACCTGTGCGTTATTTTTGCGCTTGCCGCTTTATATTTCGTTTGAAGTCTGTAGCTTTATTTTTAGGAACGTCGCAGTTTTCAGGTGCGATAAACTTTATAGCGCTAGATTTTTTTTAAAAGAATTTAGCAGCAGTAAACAGTTTTTGTAAATCTTATTTTAATCTTAATACCGATATCGATAACAGATCAAGTAAATAATCAAGACTGAAAAAATTTCATTGTTATTGTATCGTACGAATAATTTCTGCTTTGCTATCTTACACAACAGTCACAATGGGTATATTTGTGCCATCTTAAAAATAACAATATCTGTATCAATTACGGTGACACTTTAAAACGCATACTGTTAATTGTCATAATTTCGGTTGGCATACATCATTTGGCATAAAAATCAAAAAGCATAATAATATTTGGCATAACATATCAATCGGCATAAACATTATAATGCATAATTGTCGAAAGGCATAATATCATAATCTTTGAAAGGTATAATTTGGTTTGCCATAATTTTATAAAGCATACTTTAAAGCGCATAATTTTACTACGCATAACTGTAATTATCCATAATTTTGTTTGACATAATTTAACTATGCATAACTCACTAAAGACATAGTTTTATAAAAAATAATAACTGTAAATAGGTATCCATAAATCTCCTTTGACATAATCCGGAATGTATTTTTCTCCATACGAGGATAACTGATTATTAAAAAACTAAATCCGGCTCGTTCCTGGTACAACGGATGGCCATCGCTATTCAGCGTGGTAATGCTGCTAGCATCATGGGCACCTTTGCGCCGGGTTCGATTCGGGGCGGGTTATTCGATTCGTAGTTAGTAGTTATTTGACATAAATTTAAGAATAAACTCTTCAATCATCAAAAAAAAAAAAACTAAATAATGTTATTTAAAACCGACTCAGTCAACCCCGACTCCACGTAGTCTTGTCTGCCCTACCCCTAGAGTGTTATTCGGAACCGCGAAGGCACGGAGGGATGAGGCGGCCCACAGTGCCGTAGTTATGGCAGAAGTCTTGCATGCTGCATGCCTGCTTGCATGCCAGCTTGCGTGCCTGCATGCATTCTGCATGTCTACATGCATGCTGCATGACTGCTTACTTACGTGCATGCTGCATGCCGACTGCATGCAAGCTGCATGTCTGCATGTATGCAAAATTATATAATATATTACTATTATTACGTGATTTCTTAACATTAATCGTAAATTAGAGCTTTTTATTTAGTATTTTTAAACTATTTCTTAATAAATAAGGTTAAAAAAAACAATAGTAAATAATTTAAACATAAGACAATTTTAATCTGTTATGTATAGCAAGCGTTTGCTTTTTTACCGACGAAAAAACGGAGGAGGTACTCAATTCGACGCGTAAATTTTTTTAAATGTATGATCACGCATAACTTTTTACAGAGAACTCCGATTTTGATGATTCTTTTTTTATTAGAAAGGGTAATAAAAGAATACCGAATGCCAAACGATGATCTCCTAGAAAGTGTTAAAATTTGTCACCGACTTCAATATAGAAGTGTGATATTGTCGGTACCTATTCTTATATTATTTTTAACCTTTCAGTGTTTTTGCTTCTTAGTTTATTTGGCGGTTCAATTTTTTGAAATTATGGTTAATGAGTTCGCTATAGATTTATGGATTTTGTCAGTTATGCTTTTCAAATGTATGTGTTTTGAATAGTATGACTTTGAAATTTTATGACAAACATAAATTATACCTTTTGTTACTTATGCTTATTCAAATTATGCCTTTTCATGGTTATGCCTTACATATTTCGGCCTTATAATATTATGCGTTATGAAGTTATGATATAGAGACTTATGGCAAGTGACGATTATGGCAATTAATATTATGCATTTTTAGTTTATGACGAAAAACGTTATGCGTTTCAATAGGTAACCATCAATTACTTTTACAAAACTGATGTTATATTCTGCATTAGTTTAAACGCCTTCGACGGAAATAATATAGAATGATTCAAGGTACATGGTCCGTAATGTCATTAACGTTCAATTTGTTGAAGTTGTAAATACAAAGTTATGTTGACTATAAGCAGCATTGTGTTTGAGTGTAGCAAAGGAATGTACTAAGATAGCTAAGTGTAAAGTTATAATTTATAATGTATCGTGACTTAATAAATTATATTGTTGATGCAAAGCTGCGGTTTGCCCTTGCCCCAATACACAGTCCGCCACTACTACCGTAATATATTCTAGCACAATTCACTTTAGCAACGATCATAATACAAGGTGGCACAACATTGATGTCATATATCTGAATGTGCCATAATATTTGCAAATGGAATCAAATGTCATTGTGCTTTGACAAAGATGACAGACAGATACAGAGTTAGTCTCGAGATACGTAGTATCTCCTACTTAGCATTGTCGAGCATTGTTGGTTTCAGCAGGACGGAGCAATCGCTCACACATCTCGGGCAGCGATGGAGATTTTGAGACATCAATATCAGAGTCGAGTGATCTACCGTTTCGGAGATTAGAATTGGCCGTCCAGATCACCAGATCTAACGGTGCCAGACTTCTTCCTTTGGGCCTTTTTGAAATCTCGCGTTTACTACAATAAACAACCAACCTTGCAAGTCTTGAAAGTTAACATTAAGGACGAAATTGCCAATTTGTAGCTAGTTGTTTAGCGAGCAACAATCAAAATGCTGTAAAACGAGCACGATTGTGCATCTACTCGGGAGGTGGTCATTTGAGCGATATCATTTTTTCATCTTAATGTCACCAATTTTATATCTTCAAATGAACTTTTCATGAAAACAGACCTATTTTTTTCATTTCTAAGCCTCTGGTTACACCATCAGTATTTCATCAGTCTCCGCTGGACTAGCGAAAATACATCAGTATTTCGTCAGTCACTGGGTTACACGATCAGTCTGGCGTCAATCGTACCAGACTGATAGATCAGATTGATGGACCAGACTGATGAAATACTGATGGTGTAATCTCGCTCTAACAAAATGGTAGCCAATTCACATCATGACATCTTTGCGCCACCTTGAATAACCAAAAATCCTTCTTTGTTTTTGTTACGCTCGACCGAACGAATTCAACCAGCCTTATTCTAGCCATAATGCAAACTATTATTTGGAGCTATAATAAAGATGCAGCGAACTGTTCATAAGGAAGATTCTTTTTCCTTGTACCTGTAGATGCAGTTTGGAGTTCGGACCGGCGGCGCGTCGCGGAAAATGGCGCCAGTGGCTGCGGCGCCCCCATAAATCCAAATTTATCGCAGAACCTGCCGAACTTTGGGCTGCTCACCTCTCGCCACGGAAACCTTATTTTATTTAACTTCTTTATTCCGGCGCTGCCGAAGTTGCACTAGAGATAATTATTATGGTTTGTTTTCGTCTGCCGCGCGCTTTTATGGTTAAGGCGGTCGGTAATGGTATGGGGTAGATCTGCTTATTCGGATAATGGGGAAAGTAGGTAAGGCTTATTGAGACAAACTAGCGTCGTTGAAAGTTTGAGATGGCTCTTGATAATATCGTGATTAAATTTAGATGCTTTGCGAAGGTGAAAAGTGTTGCAAGGAAGGCGGCATGCGTTGCAATGCCACGTAAATGCCTTTTTTTTGCTAGGAACCCTCACGGGTGACCCCATAACACCCTACCAAAGTTTCATTACAATCTGATGATTGGTTTCGGAATGCATAGAGGACAAACAAACATAGTAATACATTGATTTTTATTTATATAAGATAGACTAGCTTTACTTTACGCAGCTTCGCTCGCGTTGTTTTTGATTTCCCGTGAGAATTTTATATTTTCCCGTAGAAAAAATAATTCTGTATCCTATGTTAATCAGGGATAATGTAGCATTCTAATGGTGAAAGAATTTTTGAAATCGATCCAGTAGTTTTTGAGTTTATTCGTTACATACATACAAATCTTTCCTCTTTATAATAATAGTGTAGATGTAGAGAGTAGTAGAGTAAGTAATAAAACATTTTGTTCAGTTTTACAGTAAATTTAAAATATTAACAAAAGGACATATTAATTTTGTTACAAATTATTAATACGTATATACAAATACACAAATCACACAACAACAAACATACAGGTAAGTAAATGAAATAAAACTTCACTTCTCCACCTGTGACTTTGTATTAAGAATATTCAAATTTCCGTTAAACATAATAATAATATTTCCGTATATGCATAACACTGTATAGACGATAAATTAGAAATGATTATATCGTGGATGAGATTATCCGACGAAGATTCCCCTGTACGACAAATTCACTTGCGTATCTTTTTATGTCGGAGCCAATATACAACACTCGTATAGATTCAATCGCTCGCTGTACTAAGATTACGTCGTGGGATGGCGGATTTGAGGAATATTACACGTAAGCACACGAATGCTCAGTTATACTTTAACCAATATCATTTTCGTTTTTGTAGGTAAAAAACAAGCATCATAAGCAAGGGGTACGGATAGGGACAATTCTTTTTACTGTAACTAAGTTGGCAAACAAGCAAACAGCCCACCTGATGGTAAGTGGTAACAGTCACCTGTAATACATGTGGCCCTTGAGAGATTCGCAGCAAAACTGCAACCACAGTGTACGTTGCCAACTTGTGACATCAGATGTAAAGTCACGGTACCCAGTAATTTCACTGCCATATCTTACCCTTCAAACTGGATCACAGCAGTGCAAGCACTGCTGCTTTGCGATAGAAATAAAAATCTATAACAGGTTCCATCCAAACTGCAGAGATGGTATAGCTTGTGTCAAACAGGAAAAAAATAAATTATTATAACTCATTGTGTAGAAACAAAATCATAACATATTGTTTTCGAAGTAAATTCGGTAATTTTTTTCACCGAAGAAAAAAAGCCTCGTTGAAGACCCCATTAGGGTCATATTTAAAAATAATCACAATCTCACGCCACAAGGCATACGTTTTTAAAAATAATCACAATCTCGAGCTTCTTCGTACTAAAGATTTTGCTGTGAAATTCAAAAAAAATTAATCAACATGGGCCTATACAGGAACTTTTGACGTCCAAAATAAAACAAAAATTTAATTAGAAAAAAATATGACCTGGTATTTGTATACAATATTCCAAATTATAATCAAGATTTCTACTTACAAGGAGGAGAGAAAGAAAAAGATGACTCTATATATGTTAATACAGCCTTCATGACAAGAACAGGCAAGAAACTCGAAAAGTCGAATTTTTTTGCTTCCTCTCTTAAATCGCCATTTCCAGTATTGGTTTTTTCATATCAGCGGCCACGGACGGCACCGTGGTGTGTCGTGACTTGACCGTCGTGGTTCCCACGGCCCGGTATTCCCCTGGCGAGGGTTACATTAAATTTAATCTCCCAAATAATGCAACTACTAGGACTAAAACTGTCCATCTAGTTACATCAATGTAACTTAGAATGTAAGTACTGGAAACAGAGCCTTAAAGTAACCAACATTCAGCGGATACGTACGGGCGAGATCGGGTCACTTCGGGCCGCCACGGACAGCACCGTGGTGTGTCGTGACGTGACCGTCGTGGTTCCCACGGCCCGTTATACCCCTGGCGAGGGTAATATTAAAGTAACCAACACTCAGCGGATACGTACGGGCGAGATCGGGTCACCTCGGGCCTCCACGGACGGCACCGTGGCGTGTCGTGACGTGACATTCGTGGTTCCCACGGTACGTCGGCTCGAGCTTGTCCGAGGTGGTCCGTGAAATCACGCGCCGTGGGACGCGCTGTCTTTGTCTACCGTCCGTCCATTCATTTGGCTCCACTGAAAACCAGCGCCACGGAGTTTTGCTATGGCATATAGCTGAGTGGGCAGCCATTTTGGACATAATAGGTTAATTGTTTACATGTACTATGTATTTCGTTATTTTTACTATGTCCAAATGAATTATTTTTCATTTCATTTCACTCTGTAGAAAAGCTTAAGTATTTGGGCCGTCTCTCCTGAATCAATCTGCATCTTTGAAATTGTGCCTTTATGAAACAAAGGAAACTATACGTAAGATGTCTGAGCAAAGTATAATCGTCTAGATATTGATGATAGCTGTGATAAAAAGGATATACGAAAACACCGTGATGATAAGTCGAAAACAAATCCATAAAAATTTTGCAGTTTAAGCTTTGGCGAAATCGGAGTTCGTGTTGCTAAGGAGAGAGAGAGGGGGGGGGGGGGGGGGTACGTACGGGGGTGGATAATAATTTGACTTCGTTTTCTTTTTTGGTCGTTGTTTTAGTGCAATGGCATTTTTCTAAGTAAGATAACTGGTGATATTGTTTTAAACTGTTATTTTTACAATAACTTTTCAAATTATTAACGTATATGAGCTGTTATCATGAAATTAAAAATTTGTAACTTTTAATTTCACCATAACAGCTCATATACGTTCCCACCAAGGGACTCGAGCACAGAACACATTCTGTGTTCTGTGGAATCGAGCCTATCCTAAGTTAGGGTGTTTAGGCCTTTTAGTCAACCACGCTGGCCCAATGCGGATTGGTCGACTTTACAGTTCATTTATACAACTTTGAATTTCTTCGCAGATGTATGCAGGTTGCCTCGCGATGTTTTCCTTCACCTTAGGAGCGTCAGATAAATGTACATAAATGAAATTCGAAAAACGAAAAGCACATTGGTACATGGCGATCTCGAACCCCGGACCTCTCGATTGAAAGGCAAGTGACTCCACAGCGCCACCGACGCTTAATTTTTAATTTAATAAAGTAAAAAGTTATATGACAAAATAATTTGAATATGATTGCAATCATAACAATTTGGTATTTCTAATTTGTAATTTGATATTTCTCCTTTGTGCATACAGTGTTTTGTCTGAATTTTCGATTTACAATTTTATTTTTCGTGGCACACACCTTATATATTTAATTTTCAACGTTTTAGGTATATGAAGGAATAAACGTGGACTATGCCAACAATATATCATTTTCACCATGAGGTACTTTAATTTTGTCTTTTCAGGTCAACTTTGTATTAAAATAATAGTAATTTAGTATCAAGGAAATGGTTTCAAGGCAGCAGCAAGATACTTATACACAGAACATTCAATTCTTTATATTCGTAAGAGCATTTTCCAAAGCTGCCAGCGTTATAAGGCTCATAGAAATATAAATAAATCATTTCGAATTTGTAAATAAATGTAAGTTTCAATGTTTTCCAAGCTCCAATGCCAATATCGCTCCCCCAACTATAATATCCATTCAACAAGTAAATCTTTAAGGTGCGCCACAAACAAACCGATAAACTTTCTGTACGGGGAAGGGGAGACTAATAATTTATATCCCTTCTTAATGTATTAGATATATTTTCTATGAGTAAGCGGCTCGTTATTGAAGCGTGGCAAATAAAGCTACATATAGAAACAGAGTAATATACTCGTAGGTAGTCAATTTGTTTTTCGTCTTGTGTTACTATAATTGGAAACGTAGGTTTCTTATTGTGTTAATATGTAACTTTCTGTGTTATTTATTACATAGAGTGGAAAAAAATAATAGGCCCTGAAGGTACTTTAAATTCATAACATAGATTATTTTACTTAAAGGAAACATTCCTTTATTTTTAAAAAGAAATAAAACTGCATTTATAAAACTTCCGGGGAATCGAACTTGCTTCTAATTTAAAACTATTTTATTCTACGCATGTTCGCCGATTACTCTATGACTCCTGGACCGATTCGGGAAATTCCTTTTTTTTGTAAGGGTTATACTCTTCAAATGGTCTCATGAAAAACTTACATGAATCGGCTTAGTAGTTTTTTTAGAATCGTAAAAATACGCCGTCGCATTATGGATTTCGCCAACTTTTCATTTTAAACGTTATATTTTTAATATTTTTTCGTCTAATGCTACGGATCCACCTGCGTCATTGTGCGTCGTGAGTGACAAAAGATTTTAAGTTACAATACTCAGTAATTTCACTGCCTGTCTTACGCTTCAAAGCGGAACAGCAATGCAAGCACCGCTGTTGGCAGCAGAAACAGATCCAGAAAAGACGCTTTGCTGTGTTCATCCACCGAGCAAAGTTGCTATAAGCCGTGATGTAAACAACTTGCCAATTACGATGTCTGATAATCAAGTGACTCTACCAATGTGTCGGCACCTTACACTCGATTACTTGCAATTAATATAATATTTGTTCTCGCATGGCCACGAAATGGCGGAGTTGAAATGAGCAATTAGATGGCGGGTTATTGAAACCGGCAATTACCCAGTATTCGAGCTTACGGACGGACGTTTTAACTAAGTTTAAATGAATTGATGGAACTTTTCGACGGTCTGGATGGCCCTTGGCATTGGAGTTGAAGGTTTTACCAAGAAGTTCTCAGCCTGTTGGATTTAAACGTTTTTATCCGACATAAATGAGCGCCAATGCGCTTAGTTTCAAAGATGACTTCTTATTAACTGGTAATTATTTTTGCTTTTGCAAAAAGTCTAGCACGGAAGTATGGATGGAGGTGGAAAGTTTGTTATACACCCATACCAAACATCAAGTATGTTTAAAATATAGGTTTGGGATATTGTGCGAATGGGACGTTTTGCTAATGGGACTTTCTGGCGGCGAGGCAATTTTAAGAAATGCGACATTCCACGAATGGGACGATCTGCGCGTAAATCTTAGGTATAGCTAAGAGGGTAAAGACTCGCCTTTATAATTTTGAAAATAAACTGTGATACTAACATTCTTGATAATTAAAGAGTTCAAGAAAAAAGAACACGTTTTATATTCGTTATTTTGTATTTAAGATGTAATATAATACAGGTGGTAGGTATTGCAATGTTCTACACTATATTTGATGATAATAGTATTTGACTGAGTGCTCATGTCAAATAGACCTGTTGTTATTTTGATAAAACGGTCAGTTTGCAGGTTACATTTTATTGAAATTAATTATGTTGTGTGGAAACATCTCCACGTATCACTTCATTCAACTTTATAAGTATTCAACTTTATAAGTAATAATAAGGAGCTGTCAGTTTTTTTATACAACTAAGTTGAAAAATAGTACATTATGGTACAAGTGTGTAATGTTGGTGATTACCGCTGAGGCGCATTGAGGCCCGAGCCGTCGGGCGAGGGTCTTAAGAAGCCGAGGACGGTAACCATCAATACACACGTGTATCATACAACGTTTTTCAACACACTTCTGAATAAAACAATACTTAAATAAAAAACCATTTTACATAGTAGATAAAAAGTTTACTTAGAGAAACAATTAGTAAATGTGCAGTTAGTAAAATTATAATTAACTATTTTTGATGACATAGCGGTCTCATCAGATAGATTATTTATTGAAATACTTTCATGTTCTATTGTTATTTGTGATGGTTCATTATTCGTGTAGGTAGGTGAAATCCAATCATTGGACGTACGTTGGTATTTCGCCAGTAGGATGCGTCTCAGAATCAAGTTTAATTCTTTTTGTGATTTTTGCCCAAATTTCCTTCTTGTTTTGTATGGAATCTTCTACGTATGATTCTGCTACATTGCTAGATCGCCACCCGCCATGTCGCTTCAAAGTCATTATATCAGCTCCTGAATTTGCCAGCAATGTAGCTGAAGTTCTTCTGAAACTATTATATGTCCAGTGTAGCTCTCAGCATCTACTAAACCCAAAAACTTAGCGATTTCTTTAGGCATAGAACCAAATTTGTTTATACCTATTGGCCGACAGGTACATTTACCATTCTGGTAATTTAGAAAGAAACGGTCATTTTTTGTTTTTGGCGAACGCAAACTTTCATACTTCTTAACAATATCATAGATTGGACCGTGTATGGTGAATGACCTAGGTATTTTATTTTTCGTGATAGGTATCTTCACTAAAAGCATCTGGCCATGGTTCTCTATATCTTTTACAGTTATATTTGTTAATTCTTGTATCCTACAGGCACCAGTTACACCAAATATTAAAGCAACCTGAAACAAAAGAAACAATAATTAAAGTCAACACACAACACAAGCTGCTATTAAATATTTAATTAAAATTAATTTAACTAACCTTTGTAGCCAAATATTGGTTATCTGGAGCATCTTTAATAAATTTTTCAATATCATCAGATGATAAAACCTTTGATTTTTTGCTTCTAAATCCATCAGATAGTCTCTTTAGATAAGCTGACAAATTCGAGTATGTTTTTAAATCCACTCCATTCTTTGTTCGGACTGTACTTTTTAACATTGAGTAAATACACCACAAAGAGCTAGGTTTGTACTTAGAAGATAATTCTTTAAAGTACGCCATGAACACATTTTCTGAAAAAGACTGCGTATTCTTGTTGTTCTGCCATTGTATGAAATTTTGGTACGCTAATAGATATTTTTCCTTTGAGTTTTCTGGTAGTAAACTTTCCATAACGTTCTGGGCTTCACATCTTATATCGGGCGGTGTACAACATAAATAATTTTCTTCATAAATTGTATTTGCAGACATCTTAATTAATAACTAACTAATTTTTTTTTAATTTTGTTTATCCCATTTGGGAAAGGCAAAGGCGTCAACCATACAGCCTAGTCTGTATGCAATAACTAACTAAATAACTTCAAAAGAGAAAACGAGACGAGTTGTGAAAAATGTTTCGTAATGGCGGGAAAAATTAATCAGTTTTCCTATGCGCGCGCATCGGCCATAGACTAATAAATTTCGTAATGGCGGGAAAAATTAATCAGTTTTCCTATGCGCGCGCATCGGCCATATACTAAAAAATGAGGTTTCTTTTTTTTGGGCTTTTCGCGGATAGCATTTTAGCGCAAGTGTAAGCGTAACTCAACCAATAATATTTAAAAAAACTATTACTCACTCGTGAATAATAGTAATGAAAAAGTCACAGTTTGATTATAGGTGTCATTATGTGCCTAATTGCCATGGCATTAGAGCCACTTTATGAGGAAGTGTGTTGAAAAAACATATAGACACCGATATACGTTGGCAACTTGTGAGATAAGATGTCAAGTCACAGTACCTCATTAACTTCACTGTCTGTCTTACCCGGTACCGGTAAGAGTATAGAGTAATGTAAGCACCACTGTTTGGCAGCAGAAATAGGTAGAACCCATGACGATGACTTAGGTACAGAGTCTCCTTCTGTTCGTTTGTTACGATAAGGTTTATATTTTCACAGAAATATATAAATTTAAATAATTTCGTCTTACTGCTGATTTTGGATACACATATATATCTCTATATATGTGGTTCCCAACCGGACGTCCGCAAATGCCACCTCACTAATTCTCGGAGCAGGTCTTTGTTGGTAATAGAACAAGGTCCGAATTGACTGAGAGCATTATCAACTATTTGCTGGTTGCTTCGAGCAATAATATTAGCCCTACGAACTTGTGTAGAAAATGAATGTCATGACACTATTCAGTTATATAGTGTAAAAAAAAAATATATATATTGAGGTTTTTGTTAATAATGGTCTCGGCTCATGACAAAGAAATGTTAATGTTTCCTGGATGTATTAAAAGGTTGGGAACCACTGTTCTAACGGATCCCCATAAACTTCAATTCATGAAAAGAAAACTCCCACAGAATATTCAATTATATTAAATATAGATAGAAACAAGTGCTTCAACTTTAACCCGACCAATTTCTTGAATACTCCAACCCATTACTGTAACAGTATCATGTTTTTAAAGCATATTGTGTTTCTGAGCTCCGCAAGTTATTAACTGCGTGTTTTCGACGTGCGAGCTTGAAATCCATAACAATTTCTTGATTATTAAAATACTTTGTACACTTAAGCAAAGTTTAGAAGTAAACTCATTAAAACAGTGTCAAGTACAGAAACCAGATTAAATTACGATAATGATTACGTAGACTTTAGCGGTTTTGGGACGAGGAATTCGAATTTTTGGGTAATTACAATAAATAATAAAATTTGTGGGCTATTTAATAATTGTTCCTCATTATACCCACTTCGTCTTATACTAGAATATCAGTTTTAACAAAGTATTAATAGCCAAGCTTTAAACTAAAATCTAATTAGGCTTCTATAAATACGTTGGCTTAACAATTTAAAATGAGATGAATACATTGAGATGTCAGTCGTTTTGGATTAGTCCTCGTTGTTTTAATGGCGTCAGAACGGTATGTTGCAGAAGCAGGTTTGATTCCAGCCCGAGATGACGTTTTTTTCTTATATAGCTTTACCTGGCTTTTGAATGTTTCTTGCTTCAAAAGTTATTAGCTCATTCTCCATACAATACTTTCATTTCGAAGCAAGCACATTTCAGTAGACACATCTTGAACATAGTTGTATTTTTAACATATGCTACGCGGGAGAATTCCTAGCAATATTCTACAGGGTGCTGTTTGACTCGTATTTTAGAAGTTCTTACTTGAATAAAATATTGCGAGTAAAAGTTTATTGTGGGAGCGATGCAGCTCCACATTAACAACGTTCGGTCCGAGGAAACATCAAAAGAGTATGAAGTTTTATTTCTGTACGTTAAACGCTGGCCGGGAAACCTGTACGAAACAGGCGAGGGAATTCTGCTGCTGCGGTCTTGTTGGAAAAAGCTTCTTTTAAGCGTAGAAATCTTCGTGACGCGTTCTAATTAGATTTAACATTTATAATCTGCGGTAAAAGGAATAGATCTGGTATTACCTGTTATTTACCTTTTTATAATGACGATGGAATTTACGCACTGCATCGTGCCACGCGGCGGCGGCGTAAGGCGCGAGTAGTACTTCTTGTAACAGACAGAGATTACCCACTAATGACCGGTTTCAATATCCTATCTATCTGTGAATTTGCTTACTGGAGATAGAATTTCGTCGCATTTTGTATGGAGCTAATGTTACATGCCTATCGCTAGTAACCAAATCCACAGATAGATAGAATATTGAAACCGGCCGATAGTCACCGGGTCTCTGCAAGGTTATTGTGGCAATAGTCTAGGATCAAGACAATATTAATACACCCGACAACCGTTACATTGCCTTAATTGGAACCTTTTACCAGGAAAAGTGGCAAATCCTTCATAATATTGCCTTACTTGCTTACTCTCCATAGTGTCTGTTGTTGAATACCAGACTGAACCTTAGCTACACAGAGATACACCTTGCTCTCTTCCATCATGATAGGGTCAGGTAGCAACGACCCATAACCCGGAGGAATTCGGAACCACGACGAACTGTCCCTTGTATACCGGGTTCTCCCGTGATCTCCTTTGCCCTCGGCAGGAAGGGAGAGTTTGGGTCGTCTTTGAGCATACCACATACCTGTACATTTCTTCAAATAATGAAAGGCGACAGTGTGACACGTAAATAGCTCGATATTTACACTTTTTCAATGTTCGACATTATGAAAGTTGGTCATTTGTTTGAAATATTTATTACACACCAGCAGTACCTGAGTACTATTAGTAGTATTTATTACACACAAAGGTAAGTGCCGATTAGGCCGTAGAACTACGAGGCGAAGTTAGGCGAGTTTCACCTAGACATCTCAACAACTGAGGAGTTGGCTATGTTAAGTTATAATCGTCGAAACACAATAATGTTATTATTATGGCGACTAACTAAGAGTTACATTTTTGTTATTATTGTTATTTACTACTTATTTTATTTCACAATTTTTGTGTACTCTTAAACCTAAAAAGTTTGTGTGAGTACACACATTCGCAACGCATTGCTTAAAAATACAGTACTATAACTACATCTAGAAAGTAAACATCTATTCATTCATAAAATTACAAAGTCACAATCATTACCATCATCTACGATAGCACGGTAATTGACAATAGTTCGAGTTGCACACAGCTGGGTGATCTGACTCGCGCGCAACGATACGGGTGGTAGCTAGCCATGTGGGCTCGTAAGGCCTATCATCAACTCAAGCAGACAGAGAAAAATGTTTGCCCCCACAGGGAATCGATCCCCGACCTTCAGATCAATACGTGGTCTTAATCACTAGACCACTGGCGGTTAAAAGCATCATGAAGTCTACCATAGATAATCGAAATTACCCAATTATTTATTGGACCAACCAAGTAGGATTTTTCTTTTTTCTACCAGAATAAATAAACGAGCAGAAAATGTTAAGTACACTTCCTTTCACTATATACAATCAAGCTTTTTTATTCAATCACTAGCTGTGCCCGCGAACTACGTTTCGCCATATATTTTTTTTCCCGTTTCTACAACATTTTTCATTGTTGCTTAGCTTCTATTAGTCGTAGCGTTATAGCCTAAAGCCTTCCTCGATAAATGGACTATCCAACACAAAAATAATTTTTCAATTGGAATCAGTAGTTCCTGAGATTAGCGCGTTCAATCAAACAAATAACAAACAAACTCTTCAGCTTTATAGTATTAGTATAGATTATAGAGCATTGAAGACTAACGGAAAACCATTCTGGAGTTTATCGCAATAACAACTTCGCCACTTGATAGTTGCTTGTGTAGGCATACAGCTAATTGTTTTTAAAAATTTCACATATCAAAGTAAGGAAGTTTTTAAAAATTTCCTTACTTTGATATGTTCGATGCGATTGGAAAAAGGAACCTTTGTTTCCCGGGAGCAATTAAAAGCAAGTTTAACGCAGATCAAGCGTTTCTCGTTCGCTTCAATGAGCTATGTTTGTGATTGTGTTGTGAATTTTGTTTCGATTGCTTACGAATGCATGGAGGTTCCTTGTTAAACCAACCGCCATTTATCAACCGACTTCAAAAAAGGAGGGGGTTCTCAATTCGATGCGTATTTTATGTGTAAATGTTACGCGATTACTCCGCCAATTTTGGACCGATTTTCAAAAACTTTTTATATTCGATAGGGTGGTCCGATTATCACCAAAGTCTGAATCTGATGACGGGATCCCATGAAA
This sequence comes from Schoenobius gigantellus, assembly GCA_963935595.1. NCBI lineage: Eukaryota > Metazoa > Arthropoda > Insecta > Lepidoptera > Crambidae > Schoenobius > Schoenobius gigantellus. The sequence continues at coordinate 18,765,981 of OZ012557.1, read as the reverse complement.
TTCGAGTAAAAACCCTTAAATTTTATAGGTACGTCAAAAGTGTTTCATGTTTTTTCCGAAGCTCTTCACGTATTCGCGTCTGGTAGTCGTGAACCGAACTGATGATGGAGGAATCCTTAATTTTAAGGAGTTAGAGATTTCATTCACTAAAAAGAAATTTTTTTTACCAAAAAATAAAAACCGACATTAAAAACACTGAAAAGTTAATATAACAATAGGTACAGACAACATCACATTTCTATATTGAAATCGGTGCCAACCAAACGATGCTCTCCTAGAAAATCTTAACATTTGGCACCGACTTCAGTATAGAAATGTGATGTTGTCAGAACCTATTCTAATCTCGTATTTTTAACTTTTCAATGTTTTTGAAGTCGGTTTTTAAGTGGTCAGTATGAGAGTTCTGTATTTTAAGCTTCTGATTCTCCAAAAAGATGGTCGAGCCTTGATGGTTAATTTGCAAATATTAGAAATAAGTTGAAGAGAGTGAAACTCCCCGAAAATGCTGAATGCCGTGCACCTGCGAAAACCGTGCAAATACATATAATCAATACAATCTGGTTGTGGCGTTTGAAAAGCAGGCCGCCGCAGGGCTAATGTCATTTGTTCCCGTCACAACTCGTTGTTTCCTGCTATGGCCTAGTTGTAAGCTCTGCTCGTTGACAAATCCATTGGACCGCGTGACTAGACTGTAACGTAACAAATGAAATCCTCTCCACAGTCCGAATAGATTTTAATTTGCACAAAAGCGTGACTTTTGCGTTGCGCTGCCGTCAATAGAATAGACAGCAGCTTATTTATAAAGTAACTACCTGTACCCGCGAAAGATATTTCGCCTTAAAAGTTCAAAGAAAAAACTGTAAATCTACTTTCCCGCGGGAACTACTTACTTTTTCGGGATAATAAGTGGCCTATATGTTAATCCCTGTTGTAATCCGTCTATCTACAAAATTTCATCCAAATCCATTCAGTAGTTTTTGCGTGAAAGAGTAACAAACATACATCCATACTCACAAACTTCCGCGTTTATAATGTTTTTAATTTAAATTTTTTTTAAAACGTCGCCCCACACTAGATTTTCTCCTGTATCGTGGGTGGAGTTACAAACATAGAATACCACATGCACATACACGCCCAGACCGGGGGGGCTATCGCCTAACTCATAGCGATCACTCGCTATCGCTTCGTGACATTAGAACAATAGCTCTAATGTCATCTGTGACATTAAAACTATTATTCTAATGTCATGATAACGATAGCGAGTGCTCGCTTTGAGTTGGGCGGTACGGCCGCGGAACAAATTTCTGTAGGCCTTACAAAATATTTGTCCCGTACGGGAATCGGACTCGCGACCCGTTGCGCAGTAGGCGATCACTCGACCTCTACGCTAGCCGTGTCGTCATATTAGTAGGGATCTGTGTTTGTTTCTTTTATGCTACGGCTGTCCTAACGCGAAGGTTTTGACATCACACCAACGTCACGGTAATAGATTACCGTGCCTATGTTGCCATCGTCTTAGCGCGCTAATTGGTATGTGACGTTTAACAACGTCGCTTAACGCGCTAGCATAAGGTGGTAGAGCTCATCTTAGTTGAAATGACGCGCTCTCATCATCATCATCATCATCATCACAGCTCATATACGTCCCTTCCGAAGGGCACGAGCCTACCCTAACTAGTTATGTTAGGGACGCGCTCTACTATACAGTCAATTATTTGATTTAGTTGTGTGACTGCAAACAAGTATTATTAACTACTCAAACTAATACGTTCCTCACGTTGTAGTTACTACTAAACGGATAATAGTTATTTGTTATACATGAGTGCAAAGTTGCTTTTTAACCGCGTGCTCAACTTTGATGACCGAGCAAGCGAAGGATTCTAAAATTGAATCCCGAGCGCAGCGAGTGATTCTAAAATTAGAATCCTGAGCGTTAGCGAGGGAATCAAAAGAGCACAAGGAGAAAAATCTTTGCACTCTAGGGCAACACGTAACTTTTCATACCCCTCAGCGAGGAAATGACTAAATGCAAGATAAAACATTTACAATCACAAGATACTTTTATTTCAGCTTAGGTACCTATTTACTACAACATTATGATAGGTAAGTATTACAGAAAAATATTTTTATTATGTATAACAAATAATCCTTTTTTTACTTGTTTTCAAGTTTCTTATTTATAACAATACGACGTCAAAACAAAATGGCGCGCGCAAAGCAAATTAAAAACAAAAGTATACCAAGGAGGTTCAGAGTCTGAGTTTTTAACATATTTAAAAAATAGTTGTATGATAAATTCGGCACCATGGAGATGGAAGTAAATAGGTTTAAGAGGATTGTGAAGTAATCATGCGCGGCGCGAGTAGGTATTTTCTAAAATGCTATCTGTTTCACACCGCTCCGCCTCCGGTCTGGCGTTTACACCACAAATACAACATGCGCAAATTCTCATCTCACGCACACAACGACAGCAGCGCGCGACTCCTCGGCGCGAGAACTCGAGATCATTATTTTACCGTTTGTAATGTTTTGCGTTGCTTAGGTATTCCTGCACGGAAAAAAAAGATATCTTGATTCAAGAAAATATGCGGTTATATATGCACTATGCAGTTAAATGTCTTGAATTAAGACGATGTATTTTTTTGAATTCAAAAATGATATCATTTTGAACGAATGTAAACTGCATTCAATCAAAATAATACTGTCGATTCACTAAACTTATCAGAATCTTGAATTAAATAATGATTGTCTTATTCCAATGAATTGGTTTTCAATAATACTTTAATATAACACGATCACGCCATTCAGTCAAGATAACAGAGATTTTGTCCTGAGCTCTTCTGCCTTAAATTGAATTAAATAATTTTTTGATTCAATGATATCGGTTTTCTAAACCACTTTATTTAGACGATCATTTCTTCCAGTCAAGATAATATTATCTTGTGCTAATCTCTACACAATTAAATGAATTAAATATAAAGTATTGAATGGAGATTCTGTCTGCCTTGGTTCAACATGATCGATATGATTGATTCAAGTCATTACTTCTTTCAGCCAATATAACTGAAATCTTGGTTCTAAATACAATCTACTTTAAACTAAGTAGATATATTATTGTTCTGAACAATTATTTGTTTTGCATTATAACATCAGCATATTAGCTCAATACAATATTTTGTTTTCGTAAGATTTAACATTTTGAACCAAGCATATCGACTTATCTGATGGAAATCTAGGTATTCGAGTCAATATAATTTTTATTGTCTTAAAATAATAATTTCTATTTAGAAGAAAATATTCTCTCGGTTTAAAGTATAAATGATCTCCAAAGAAACTGACAAAAGCTTGACTTAATGGAATAAATTTATCAGGGCGAAACCCCACTAAACAGCACCGTTTAGATTCCTTCTCCTCATAGGTATACTATGTTTTTGTGGCATTATTGCTATTGTTACGTACACTTTAGTTACACGGCGTATTTATATATAATTCAAGAACTCCAAGGGTGCTACACCACTGCTTAGATTTCTACACGACGATTCGGAGATGCGATAAATAAAGTTGTTGCTTCTGAGCAGTACTATAACATCTTCGGAGCTCTTGCATTATTTCTGGTTACGTCGTGTAACTGATGTGTGGGTAACAACAATATGCCACAAAAAATAATAAGTATGAGGAGAAGAATGTTCTACGGTAATGCTTAGTGGGGGTTTGCTCTGATAAATTCATTCCATAGAGTCAAGTAGAGGTACAACTGGATCTGAAACAACAAAAATAATTATCACTACAAAGTACTTCGATCAACAAAAACACATTTTTTCACTCTAGTATTGTCAGTTTCTTATTTAATTCATTCTGGGAAAGAGTTTTAAAAATGAAAAAATTCTTCATAAAGTATAAAATATTATTTATTCATTAAAAATTAACTTTACAGTAAGCAATTTCCTTAAGATACACAATTAATTGATTCCCATTTTTATACAATTTTATTGCTTAACTATATAGTCGATATATTTTATAATTTTTTTACAGATGCAATAAAATATTACTGTGCCACATACATCAAAATATCTAATGACCTAAGCCATCTCGATGATCCTTACGTGCAATACCCTATGCGGTAGATCACTTATCATTTTTTTGTGGTCTTAATCTACAAACCTTACATTTGATAGAATAAGTCTATATTGGCAGACTAAACTTTAAACCTAGACTCAAGTTTCCCTTAACTAACACAATATACACAATAACATATTTTTTTCGTTTCCCACCTTTTTCATCATCTGCTTTTATATAGAGGCGTTATTATCACCAGGATTCTGAAAGAAAAATAAAAGTAAAATACAATATTTTTGCCATCATCATAACAGCTCATCTACATTACGTCCCCATCGAGGGACTCGAGCCTTCCTTAAGTTACGGTGTTTAGGCCTTAGTCAACCACGCTGGCCCAGTGCGGATTGGTCGACTTCACATACACCTTTGAATTTCTTCACAGATGTATGCAGTGTTTTCCTTTACTGTAGGAGCGCCAGACAAATGTACATAATTATGAAATTCGAAAAAAAACCACATTGGTACATAGCGGTCTCGAACCTTGAACCTCCCGATTGGAAGGCAAGTGCCGAGTCCACAGCGCAGTCATTTTTGTCAAATTGACTAAGTTTTTATGCAATTTTGTAGCTGACATATTCATGTTCAGTCCGATCTGCTGATTATGAATGTGCCAGCTATAAAATTGTATAGCTAACTAACTATAAAGGTGACTCGATTTAGGTGTTCCGGAGTGTATAAACGACCATTAGCCATCGGACTCGCCCACCGAGGGTTCCAGTAACATTAAGAGATGCAACCGCATATTATCGTAAGCTTAGAGGATTTTAAAAAGTTATGAAGGATTTTTTATGATTTCTAAAAGCAAAGTACAAGAATTCAAAGAAGTTGTATTCTGCGTTGCATAAGTGTTGACTCACCTCAACTATATCATGATACTGTCTGACATTCTTGAGTGAAAGCTTCCCAGTCTTGGATGACTCCCAGGATGTATTTCCATGGATGGGTCCTGGGACGGGTGGGATAATGTAGGCTTGCGTCGAACCCATCTCAACTCCGTTGGCAATTTTGAATCTGAAAATTTATATTTTCAATGTTATTTGCAAACGTCATATGTCATATACGAGGTGTAACAAAGTACCTTACACTAACACTCAAGGAAGTGAATGAATGTTAAAAATTTCCAAAGTAACATCTATCGAAATATGAAAAATGTTGACTACAAAACAAATTTAGATTAAGTATAATGGTATACTCACTGCAAAACGTTGAATTAAATCTTTCGGAATTTTCCAGGACTCCAAAAGAACAGCAATAATATTTTTAGGTACGGCCATGGTAATAGTGCGCTGCTTGCTTCATATTTCACTAAATTTGATCTGAGAACTATTAAAATTATCACTAAACTTATACATTTACATTATATTGGCACAGTATTCATTGGTTTTCATACTCCAAACCAGTCGCAAACACAGAAAGAATTCATCAGACGAAGGCTTCTTCACTGAATCAATTAATCAGGAACGCGTAGTGTGGTATGGTTGACGCATTGTGGAAGAATACTCGTACAAGTTCTCTGTGGAAATTGTGTTTTTCATCCAAGCATTGTGTATTACATATGAAAATCTGACATCTTGTTTGAAAGTAAAAGTTGTAAACCGAAAGTGATATTACCTTAGTTTAAAAGAACATTTGTTTTCAAAGTAAGATAACGGAATTTTTGTGCTAAAGCAATATCGCATTAGATTAAAATTCTGTTGACTTTATTAAAAATTCACAATTTATTTACATTAAAACAGTCATAAATTTTCGTCCAAGAAAAATAAAAGGTTGGACGGACAAAAGATGTACTTGTAACAAAGAAAACTATGGTATTAAAGCAAAATTTTCAAATATTTTAATTGAAGAACTTTTTACATTAAAATAATATATACACACTCTTGAACGAAAGCAAAGGGAGTTGTGATAAAAAACCTCAGTGTATTTGAACCAAGACAATAATTTTCTTGTGTTAAAGTGATGTTGTATTCTATTAACAATCTGTTGACTCCATTCAATAATGTCTTAAAATTAAATCAAAAAAATAAAAGTTTCATCGGGAAACAAAATTTACTTTGATCAATTGGCTGTGATATTAAAACAAAATTTTGGAATAAGTATTTCAATCCAAGAAGTTTTTGTATTGAAATGAAGCACTAGCACCCTTCAACGAAAACAGAGAGAATTCTAATGAAAAACATCACTCTATTAGAACCAAGGCATCGGTTTTCTTGTGTTAAAGAAATATTAAATTATATTAATATTCTATTAGTTTCGTTTAATATTATAACTGAGTTTCGTTGCATATTTATAAATACTTGATCTAAAGGTATATTTTGTAAAACAAGAACATGAAAGTATTGAAACAATTATTTGAGATATCTTCGGTCAAGTAAGTTTCATGTTATTGAAGCAACGAAATTAACTTCAGGTTAAAATAATATGTTCGAATTGAATTAAGAAAATGAACATTCTTAATTCAATTCCGTGGCAAACTGTTTCAAAGTAAATTGTTTTGTCTCAACAAAATATGTTCAAGACAATATAATGTTTTGAATGAAAGAAATCCCGGGACTCTTTTTTTTCCGTGTGACTGCCTTTCCGCTCGCAACTATGCCTTCGTTATTTTCGTTTTTCGTGAGGGAATTTTGATTACCCGTAGGAAAAAATATTTTATAACCTTAAGGTTATAAAATATTTAGCATTCTATTAGCCAAAAAAATTTTAAAATCAGCCTAGTAGTTTTTAAAAATAAAAAATATAATAAATTAAAATTGCTTTATTTCTAAAAATCATTCTAACAATAATTACGCCGGGACTTCCCAGGGAGCTAGTTTTTGAGTTTATTCATTATACAAATATAGTAGCATCTTCTTTCTTTATAATATTTTAGTAGATAAAGTTCGTAAATTATTTCAGTTTTCCTTTGAAATTTATAGTGTAGGCACTTACCTACTTGGTATCCCTACCAAGTCCTACTTTATAGGACTGAGCTGTTATTTGTTATGAAAGTACGTATCTATCGTACTTTTACCTGTCTAAAGAAAATGACTTTTTGTAAGATGAGTGTTATACTGAATTAAAATGATTTTCATTTGAGATGTGAATCAATGTAAAATGGATCCTTTTATGAAAAAAATAAACACTAAACATAAAATGACATTTACAATTGTTTAAACAAGAACAGACCTCTTCTTAACTTAAAAATAAATAACAAAAAATTTATTATTTTAGATAGATAAATTAATACTTTTACATACAAACTAAATAGGAGCAGGGATTTAAAAAATATAAAGTAATAATTATGCATCTGGTGGTGCCCAAAGTAGACTCCACCACGTCGGCGTTTCACCGACACTATGATTTGAAACCGACTACCAGATTCTAGAAAACTTTGTGGCTTACCCCTATTCCAATTGGTCTCCGTACGTAGCCGGTGGACTTCCTGAGCTAGCTCGAAGGAAGCCGCGGCTCCCGAAGGGTTGGTGTCAATCCAACGATGGAGACCGGAGCACTACATAGGCCTATTAGGCCACCAATACCCGAACTTCATCGATAAAAGCTTTAAAGCATTTACACTTTCACAAGCGGACGTTCGCACATTATTTGGTGCGCCACGCAAAACTCAATGAATTCTTTTATTCTCGAAAACGAACCTAACCTATTTCAATGTCATTCCGTATTCGACTCGACTGACATCTTACATGCGGCCGACCGCCACAGACTTTAATGCTGTGTTGCCACTCGCTCTACCTCGAGCATCATCAAATAAAAAATACCTCTCATTTTTATACACTAATCTCGGGTAGTTACTAATAGTCTTAGAATTCTAATTTTTACCACCTCCGTGGTCTAGTGGTGGCCACCGGATGTTGATCGGGAGGTCCGTCCGGAGTTCGATTCCGCACGGGGCCAAAAGCTTTTCTGCTCCGTTTGGTTGGTGGTAGGGCTTCTGAGCACACCTGGCTAGCTACCACCGTCTTACCTAAGTTTATCGCCATAATAACAATGTTAATAGAATTGTTGTGTTTCGATAATTAGAGGTAAGATAGCCAGTTCCTCAGCTGTCGAGGAGTCCAGGTGAAGCTCACTTCCACCTTCGGCATTATCTTCACATACCAGCAGGTGAGATGAAGGCCAAGAGCTTTCCTGTTGTATGTAAAAAAAATATTTTACAATAAATATAAAAATGGACTACAAAAACACTGAAAAGTTAGAAATAGTATATGAATAGGTACAGACAACATCATACATCATTATTGAAGACGGTGCCAAATTTTAAGACTTTCTAGGAGATCATCGTTTGGCACCGACTTCAATATAGAAATGTAATGTTGTCTGTACCTATTCTTATATTATTTTTAACTTTTCAGTGTTTTTGAAGTCAGTTTTATTATTATTTATTTTTTGGAAAATATTTTTTTTGTTTAACTTTTTAGTGAAGAAACCCAAATTAAATTAGGGTATCCCTCGATTTTCATAGGATCCTATCATCAGAACCTGACTTTGGTGACTTAGGGACCACCCTAGGAGTGTACTCTACCGAATACAAAAAGAATTTTGAAAATCGGTCCACAATTGGCGGAGTAATCGCGTAACATACACACAAAACGGTTGACACGGTTAGCGCAGAGGTCGACTGATCGCCTACTGCGCAACAGGTCGCGGGTTCGATTCCCGCACGGGACAGATGTTTTGTATGGCCTACAGAAATTTGTTCCGGTCTGGGCGTATGTGCATGTGATATTCTATGTTTTTAACTGCACCCACGACACAGGAGAAAATCCTAGTGCGACGTTTTTATATTAAAAAAAAACACGTTGGACGCACCTAAAAATTTAAGGATTTCCCCTTCATTTTTATGGGATCCCATCATCAGATCCTAACTTTGGTAACCATGGGACCACCCTTGGAGTATAATCTTTAGAATTCAGAAAGAATTTTGAAAATCGGTCCGCAATTGGCGGCGTAATCGCGTAACATACACACAAAAAAAAACATACGCATCGAATTGAGAAACTTCTTTTTTGAAGTCGGTTAAAAAATACCTATTAGTATATGTAATCAGCTGCTTTAAATTTTATAGTTAAAATGAAAAAAAAAACTTAAAAAACGTACGGAGGGTGCCTTCTTCTCATATATGCCTACCCTGCCTACCCTACATACTCGTATATTATTTAGGTACGTTGTCGTTTGTATTTTTTATACAATCGTAGATTCCATAACGCGAGTAAAACCTTAGAGCCCAGCTTTAGAGGAATAAAATTCAAATAAAATAATATTAAAAATAACGCTACTTGCATAGTCTATTACACGTTTTTAGCTGCTCCAACTTCATACATTGCATAACAAATACCTATCACAAGAAACAAAATACAAATTTATTTTGAGTTTGTGTCTTTATGGCACATATTTATTATAACAAACAACTACTTACATACTTACTTTTTTTCCATTTTTGGTTTTGAGAATTTACAGTAAAGTTAACAGGCTACAGGCTGCTAACCCTTAAATAAGGAAATTTGTATTGAAATAAAATCTTTAAAATAAAACACTAAAATCAATAAACGTATTCAAAAAGATATTTACTTTTTCATGTATAAGGTATTTGTGAAGATTAATAGTTCCGACTTGAGTAATAACTTTCACTATTGATATATCGATATTACTTTCTCCTTCCTAGGCGACAATAACTACGATAACATTATGTCGCATCACTATCACTACATTATACCCCTGCCCCCGACCCGTATCGTGCGATAGAGAGAGTTGCAAGAAATGGTCGAAATTGCCTACAATTCCTGTTTGAAATATTGTTTCGGGCGATAACTGTTTTACCCCCCTAAACCTTTATGAAATTAGACGCTTTTGGTCTCATTAGATTCAGTATACCTTAATCTATGTTTGTACGTTTTGTTTTTATTGTAATTCAGTATAATTTAGTCAAAAAAAGACAAAAATATTCAAGGTAGTTTTTAAGTCGAAAATATAGATATTTAGATGCTAATAACTTATATTCTGAGCAATATTTCTTCAAAATCAAAACGTACAAACCTAGTTTTTCATTATATCTACAAGATTTCCAAAAATTATGAAAATCGGAATATCGGGAGAAAAGCGTTATCGCTTTTTGTATGAAAATTTACAGCTTCACAATCCTCTTAATGATGTTTTGAAATCACATACCTATAATAGTGCACGCGATGTTCTAAATTCAAATTTACGTTAACCTCAAGCGGATAAAAACGGCTTTGGCGGTCAGATATCGAATAGCAAAAATACTCTTTCCGAGATGGGGGGATGAAAAATGTATTTTCTTTATAAACACTAGCGAAGCTCTTGGCCTTCATCTCATCTCATGATAAGATACGTCAAGGCCAAAGATGGAAGCAAGCTTCACCTAGATTCCCCAACAACTGAGAAACTGGCTATCTTACCTTTACTTGTCGGAACAATGTTATTATGGCGACGAACTTAAGTAAGGTGGTAATAGTCATTAATCATCTTAGTTTGGTTGGTACTATCAGCGATCAAACCACCAAATCAGCCCTCCCACATGGAATCGAATTTTGGACATTATTTGGATCAATAACGGGTGTTCTCAACCACTAAACCACGGAGACGATTAATATCTGTTTTTTTAAATCTAATATCAAAATTTATAATCTATTTAAATTGCTAAATTAATGATTTAATGTTATTAAAACAAGTTTGAGCAGCCGAACAAAACGGAAAACATGTTACGGCGGTTACGCGACATAATTTAAAAGTTTTTATTTGAGATTAGCTCCACGCGACATTACCAACCGCTATGCGTGAAAATTGAGAGCAATCACATAATTGCTTTGCAGTTAATTATACAAACATTTACGTAACGAGAAACGAAACCTCAAAGCCGAGTACGTGTATGTAATACAATTTTATTTTAATACAATAATGGATGGAAGGTTTCTGAGATTAAACGATGAAAACATAATATACGATTAAATTAACATGAACGATTGTTCGTGGAAGTGAATTTTCAGATATTTGACACGCAAGCGAACGAACCAGACGTCACCATCGATTAGATAATAGTTACCGTCTCGTCTGTTATTAACCTGTTTAGTAAGTTTTAAATTAAAACTTAATCTATGCTTTCGTTTAAACACAAATTAAACAGAAATAACACTCGGATTTCAAATAATATTCAACAAATTGCAGAAAGGCAAGTTTTCTTATTTCAAGGGTAAGCTTTTAATGAATTCGGGATATTTTGATGGATTGTAATTTTAATTGCTTATTTATTTTTCACAACGCGCAAAGGGGGCTCTTAATGAAAATGGTGTGATTTTGAATAACCTAATTTATTTATTTTTATTTTTATTTATTTATTGATTTTAGGAAGACTATCGACTAAAATATTATACACATAGAAAACTTCGTACATCGCTACAAAGTCATTTACAAGTCTCCATGCACTGTTAGAACTAAAGTAAATAACAAAATTACCTACTATACTTAACTTAGATCTAAGAATACATTTCTATAAATATAAATTAATTGTTTATGACAAGTTAGTGGCTAAGAACAAATGCACATTGCTATTCAGATTTTATTTATTTATTTACGTATATAATGAGTAAGAGTATGCCTACTTTTTTTTTTTTTTTTTTATGGATGGCCCGGCAAATGACCTCCTCCCGCCTGATGTTAAGCGGTGAAAGAGGCCCAAATGAGTTGACAGATAGAGTAGGGACGACATCCACTCTCCTACCTGCCCGCCCCTTGCCGGCCCAAAAGATGCTTTTTCACGCCTCTTTTGAAGGAACCCATGTTGTAGGATGGAGGAAACACGTGCGCAGGTAGAGAATTCCAAGTGTGGGATGAACGACAGAAGAAGGAATCTTGGAATTTCTTGGTACGGTGTGAAAAGGAGGACACAGTGTACGGATGACTCCGAAGGCCCTTACGCGTGTTTCTGTTAAGGAATGGAGAGGGAGGGATAAGGTTAAAGAGCTCCTCAGAGCATTCCCCATGGAACATTCGGTAAAAGGCGCTAAGAGAGGCGATGTCACGACGAAGTTGTAGAGGCTCGAGGGTGTTAGTTGCCTCTACATCGCCAATTATGCGAATAGCGCGACGCTGCAATCTGTCCAGAGCATCGAGGAGGTACTGAGCGGAGCCGTCCCAAAGGTGCGAGCAATATTCCACGCAAGACCTAACCTGAGTTTTATACAACAAGCATAGTTGGTCCGGCGCAAAATACCTACGCACCTTGTTCAGGACACCGAGTTTCCGTGAGGCAGTAGTTATGACGGATTCGATGTAGTCTCTGGGGTTCAGATCGCAGCGAATGTTCATTCCGAGCAAGGTGATGTTGCTCTGTGTGTGAAGGGTTGTGCCCTGAAGAGAAGGAAGGGGGAGGAAAGGTGACCTTTTCGCCGAGAACACGCACACCTGTGTTTTCTTAGCATTGAACTCAACAAGATTGTTGGAGCCCCATTCGGAGACGAGGTCCAGCGTCCTGTTGAGCTCAATGATAAGATTCTGCCTTTCCCTACCAATATCACCACGAGCAGCCCCCGAGGCTCCGTGATATCCCCCATGCACTGTACTGTCGTCTGCATAGCAATGTATAGCTCCCAAGGAAAGCATATCATTGATATGCAGAAGAAACAATGTGGGGGATAGAACGGAGCCTTGCGGAACACCAGCGTTCACTGCCACGAACCGCGAAGCGCAGCCGTCAACGACAACGCGAATTCTACGCTCGTGGAGGAAGCTGGCAATCCACGTACAGAACTGCGCGGGTAATCCGTATGCCGGAAGCTTGGAAAGAAGAGCCTTGTGCCAAACTCTATCAAAAGCTTTGGCGATGTCTACTATTACAAATTAAGATATTGGGATTCATAAAAAAATGTTTTGTTAAGTTTAGATTTGAATAAGTTAATACTGTCGAAACAAATATCGAGGTTTAGGTTTTTACTTAATTCATTATACGTCTTCATAGCACGGTATATAAAACTATTCTGCCGATAATTGGTTGCAACACTAGGGACATAGAATAAGGGACTATTGCGGAAATTTCTGTTAGGGACATAAAAATTGACATTACTTAACAATTCAGGACAGTCTATTGAACAGTTAACGATTTTGTGAAGAAAAATTAAATCCGCAAATTTTCTACGATATGATAATGGTAATATATGATGTTTTTTGCAAAGTTCAATATAGTTTAAGCGTTTTGATCGAGAGCGGTAGGTTAGGAATCTAAAGAATTTACGTTGAATTTTTTCAAGCCGGTCTGTATAGCATATATACCTTGGATTCCAAATTTAGGATGCGTATTCAAGGTGACAACGGACACAGGTAGTGAAGAGAATTTTAAGCGTTTTAATGTGTTGAAAGTCCTTAGATACTCTCATAATGAATCCAAGCGATCTGGAGGCTTTGCTAGCAATGGATGATATGTGACTTTGAAATAATAATTTAGTATCGTGGATAACCCCCAAGTCCCTCATCTCCGCTACACGGTTTAATGTATTATTTTTTAATGAATAATTAAAAACTAATGGATTCTTCTTTCGCGAAAATGTAAGGACAGAGCATTTACTTACATTAAGGTCGAGCTTGTTTTTGTGACAATAATCATTAAGTCTTATTAAGTCATTTTGTAACAAACGACAGTCTTCCAAGGTGTTTATGACTTTAAAATTTTCATGTCGTCTGCAAAACTAAGTATTTTTGCATTTAGAAACAGCTTTCAATGTCCGATATAAATATTAAAAATAAAAGTGAAGTTTAAAAATACTTATTCTAGTAGACCTAATAGGATACCCATATTTATTTATAGTTGCCAGTTTTTTGAATTGATATCCATAGCAATAAAATACGCGCGTAGTTTGAATGATCTAACTAAGTCATTCTTAGATACCCATTTCTAAAGATCAATAACTGTTATATTTGATTTTATTTGTTTATATATTTCTGTAATAAACAATTTGCCAAAAGCTTTAGAGTGCATTCGCACTCTAAAAAAAGAACTACAAAAGACCTTTTTTCAGTATAGTGTACAAAAAGTTAGACATCCGAATCTCATTTGTATGTTAAGAGAGGTACTTCCCCGGCCGGTGATTAAGAAGTCTTCCCCGAGAGTCAAGTGTACGAATAATCTTAATGACATTCCGTATTGACCGAAGCGGGTAATGACTACATTACGACGCTCACCTTCAAAGAAGTGGCACTCTGTTCGTTCAATTATGCCCAAAATAAACCCTGGAGCCATGGAGCCTTCAAATTTACAGTCAAAGGAAAAATGGACTGAGAATTCGGGCAATCGGGCTAATCTCCACTCATTTGTATGCGGAGAAGACATTGGAATAGTCGACTAATTAAAAAGAGTTGGCTTTGTTATGCAGATCCGCTCTAAGGCGCCAGGCCCGCACGAGGTCGGCTGGGCCAAGAAGTCATAAAATAGGTATTAAGTTAGAAGTTAGTTTCGGAAAGTGTTTTGATTAAGATCCTCGCGATGAAGACTTAAAAATCAAAGGGGCACAATTTCAATTAACTCGGCGATATTAATTTATCGTAGGGTTTGGCTGATATAATCCACTTAAGCGTTAGTGAGTATAATGACATTAAAATTATTTTCGGTATCAATAAATTTTGAGACTTTCAATTAAGTGGAACTGTCAACGTAAAATTGGTTTTCCGTTTAATTAATTCAATACAACGATAATTTAATCGATTAAAACTAATTACATTTTGTTTATTTTGGGCTTGGCATGTTCCAAAAATAAACGTGTGTACGTAAGTACCTACATGTTTTTTTTCAATCCCGTTAATTTAAATTAATATAATGTTCATCAGTTGTGCGTGGTCTTATAATCACTGATTGTTTAAATTTATTGCAATAAATTCTTTATTAAATCTTTTAGTTTCTTTTAGCTCACATAGCTACACTTCTAAATACTCTCCTCTTACATCAATTTAGTGTAATTCATGTTAAGATTTCAAGTTTGGAAATATTGAACACCTCTCGTTAGTCGGTACGGGTTGCCCCAGGAAAGTGCTCGCTAGACCCAACTCGTTTGTAGGATACACTGGAGGTACTTACCCGCAGCACTGCCGTAAGTGTTAAGCTGGCTGGACTTGGGAGATACGAGTATATTAACACCCAAAGCCAGTTGATTCCAGTGGGAATCGCGTACAGTATTATTGTATGTACAAATGGCTTGGATTCTGTTGGTAACGTGTACTGTCATAGTAATGATAGTGTAATGTTTGATATGTTTTTACTACGCATATGATTTACGCTACAACGCTTACGTTAAAGTCCTTTTGGTCATTACTAATAGATACACTTATCGTTCAATTGTAAGATAGATTTGACACCGCGGGCACACGTCTGATAAATGTCATTTGGAAGAATTTTTCGGAATAAAAGAAGTTTTTCATATAAATTATTTAAAAATGTTGTATTTGTTGTGATCGAAAGGTTTCGGATGAAAAATTGTCTATCTATTGTTAAGGCTACAATAAATACGGGCCAGGGTCTCTCCTCTTGGAGTGCGATGTCAGACAACCTCCTTGTGGTGCACCCTGGGCAACCCGGCAGATTCTCTGTCGCGGGCTAATAGTCTGACGAGAGGACCCCCATAGTGGGGGGGTGTGGGATGGCCGGGTGTAACCTGGCGGGCCACTTCGTGTGGCCACCCGCTTCATGTGGGGAAGGGCGAAGTCCCCTCTTCTTATGTTAAGAAGAGGTGTGGCTCTCGCTGGAAGCCGATTCCGGCGGCTACCTCTGGTGGTAGAGGGTCGAGGCGAGTATTCCGCCGTGGCGCTTCGCGCCCGTTGGGGTTCTCCCCGAGTTTCGACTCACCCGCGCGGCGATGGATTTAGTGGGGTCCGCCGTCGGGCAACCCGTTACCCGCACTGAGCGGACCGGGGGCCCGGCGCACTGAGCGTCGGGCCGCGTGGAAGACAACCACAATAAAAAACCAGTTTCGGGGTGTAGAGCGGCGCAATCGCGCCGCTCCACAAAGTAGCAGAGCCAGGAGGGGAGTCCGGCAACGGACATGTCACAGGCAGGGGGTCAGCGGGAATAAGGCCTGGCTGTTGTCCCCTTCCCCCTGTCTTGTGACCAATGGAGGAGCTTTTGGGGGGGTTTTTAGTGGGTAGGCCCAGGCCATGTAAGGTCTGGGGAGTCCCACATATCCTCGTAGTTTGGCTTGACCACGAGGAATGCGTCAATGCATTTTCCCCTTCCCAAAAAAAAAAAAAAAAAGGGTCTCTCCTCTTGGGGTGCGATGTCAGACAACCTCCTTGCGGTGCACCCTGGGCAACCCGGCAGATTCTCTGCCGCGGGCTAATAGTCTGACGAGAGGACCCCCATAGAGGGGGGGTGTGGGATGGCCAGGTTTAACCCGGCGGGCCACTTCGTGTGGCCACCCGCTTCATGCGGGGAAGGGCAAAGTCCCCTCTTCTTATTTTAAGAAGAGGTGTGGCTTTCGCCAGAAGCCTGATTTGGGCGGCTACCTTGAAGGTATCAGAGTGGAGGCGAATTCTTGCCACGGCGCTTCGCGCCTGCCGGGGGTTTCCCCGAGCTTCGGCTCACCCGCGCGGCGGTGGATCCAGTGGGATCTGCCGTCGGGCAACCCGGTACCCGCACAGAGCGGGCCGGGGGCCCGGCGCACTGAGCGTCAGGCCGCGTGGAAGACAACCACAATAAAAAACCAGTTCCGGGGTGTAGAGCGGCGCAGAACCGCTCCACAAGTTAGCAGAGCCAGGAGGAGAGTCCGGCTACGGACATGTCACAGGCAGGGGTCAGCGGGAATAAGGCCTGGCTGTTGTCCTCTTCCCCTTGTCTTGTGACGGACGGAGGAGCTGCTGGGGGGGTTTTTAGTGGGTAGGCCCGGGCCGTGTACGGTCTGGGGAGTCCTACATATCATCGTGGTTTGGCTCGACCACGAGGAATGCGTAAAAGCATTTTCCCCCCTCCCACAAAAAAAAACAAAAAAAGGGTCTTTCCTCTTCAGGCTCTCAGGTGATTCTATCACCCGCTCACGTACCAGGAACACCTGAGGAGTAGCTAATCTTCTATGGACACTACCACCAAAAGCATCTCAGGAGTAGCTAAGCTCCTAAGCACGGTCCACTACAAGCTTTACTATGAATCTCATCTACGGAGCTCATCAGGCCTCTTTACGGAAGTCCCTTGAACCTGCCTGCCACCTATATCTACTGAACGCCACCGGGAACCAGACGTCCTTGCATGCCGCCTAACTGCCATCCACGACTGCTGGACGTCGCCAGAACTAGCTGTACCTGCTTACCTTCGTGCCTGCCATCCATGACTGTTTGACGCCGCCGGGAACCAGCTACGCCTGCCCGCTGTTACCGGAGCTGCTAGTTGACTGCCTGCTGTTACCTGAGGCTACTCACCGGTCCCTACTTACTTTCCCTAGCTACGTTAGACATTTTTTTATTAATACATAGTCTAGTTAGTCGGTCCCTATATACCCACTTTCAATAGCTACGTTAGATATTTCTTTATTGATACATAGTCTAGTTTGTTAAAGTTAGCTTTAAGTCCGTCCTGGCCGTGCCCTTTTAATTCTTGGCTACTCTTATTGTAAAATACACATTTAACCTCTAATCTTTGTTTTATTGCCCGTAGCCTCCCGCTACGCGACACTTTAAATAAGCTTATTTTACGTAAAGTTAAAGTGAACACTTTATAGGATCACATCACAAAAGAAATAAGTCGAGGATTTAATAATAAAACTAAGAAAACTTCAAGCTAGACAAAGAGCGAAAGTTGGCAATGTGTGATGAAATCATTATTCTTTTATTAAAAATAAAAACAAATTCGAGCCGAGCGATGCTTTGTTCGATTAGGTATACTATAACGGTTGGCACATTAGTATTGTTTCTAAAGAGAGTGGTAATACTCTTTGTTTGTTCATCTATTATGATTATACAATAAAAGAAGAACTAAATGTTAGAAAACACAAGATAGTACTAAAATAGTAACGTTTCCTTGTTTTGTATGTAAAAGTGCACTTAAAACTTTGAATCAACTAAAACCAAAAGACGCGCTTACAAAATAAAGCACAATTAAACAAGTTCCCTTTACCCAGCATGAACAGATCGCTAACCAGGTAAAATTTATTTTCCGACGAATTCGAAATCTTTCATTTTAACATTACGCAAAGTTTCCCAGAGTTGTTTGCAACAAGAAAACCGCCTTTAATTTCGAGCAGGCAGAACAATTCGCAAAAAGCACTTTCATAATTTATTCGTTAAAGAAGATTTAAGACACACTTGCATTGCATAGCTGTCTACCGCGGTATAAGCGACCGAGTTACCGCAATGATAGTTTGATGAGACTCCCGAGCGAAATTTGTCGGCGAAGCTGTACTAACAGCTGTTTATAGTTTAATCAGATGCGAGAGTAAACTTCAGGAGTGGAACAGAGCGCGCAAAAATGATAATTCCGAGTAGGTACGACCGAGTTTGCCCTGTGTTAATTAAATAAGTGGGGCTGCTTTAGAATTCATAAGGCAAGCTATGAAAGTGAAATTCAATAATTTCACAAGGTGCTAAAACGATTAGTACGTCTGATGTTTAGGATAAATTTAATTCACAGACGTATAAAGGGAAGCAAACTAAGCGTATCGTTCAAAATGCGTGGCAACTTTACTGCATGTAGACATTACTCACACACAAACAATATTAATTTAATTTTATTGTAATTTGTGGAGTTTTATTATATGATGCATTAGAACACTTCGGGGCACAGCACTTTACCATTGTTCTTGTCCGATTAGCGGTTATTTTTATTTATAATCACAAAACAAAACATTATAAAACAATGTCACGATGCCATTTGTCTCTTATTTTGACAAAGCTAAACATGGCGTCCACGTGGCGTCTGCCACGGCTTCGGAAATGAAATAGCGATATATCATGTCACTTTGGAGTGAAAGTAAAAACGATATATACTTTACTTATGAAAAAATGCGTTTTTTTTTTAACTCAAATTGCAACCTAGTTGATTAATTACTAGTATGTAATCAAGGTGTCAATATAGAAGCATTGAAGTTAATGTTCGCTTACAAATCTAATATATATAAATACTAGCTTTTGTCCGCGACTTCGTCAGTGCGAATATCCTTTCTTATTGATTTTTCCCTTTATAAATTCCCCCCTTCATCCTTTTCGATCGCCAAATGTGTTGCTAAGTGCAAAACCCGAGAACGGGTGAACCAATTTGGCCATATTTTTTCATATTTTCCTTAAGGTACAAGGAAGGTTCTTATGGAGAGAAAAAACATAAAAATGGCGTGGAAAATAGTAAAACCAACACTTTTCTTTTTCCATACAAATCACAGACTAAATAACTTTTGACAAATTGAACTCTGTCCGGACAGCTCGTGTTATATATAATAAGTAGAAATAGTATAACAGTCAAACATTTTTAATAGCAAAGTACAGGCCCGTATGAAAAATACCTTGGCTATTAACATATTTTCATTCCTTTTCGCTGTGAATTATGTTTTTTCTTGTATATGATTGATGAAAAACACTTTAAACCAAGAAAATGAATAAAACCCAGCATAGATTTCACTTCTAAATAAATCTACTAAAAGTAAGATAACACATATTACTTCCAATAATTACAGACAATAACTGCCCTGGTATCGGCTAACATGCCTGTTTTAAATCGTTTCACAAGGTCATATAAAACGCATGAAAGTACAAGCGAAATATTCTGTTGCTGTAAAACGGAAGTTATATTAGGCCGATACTTTAATTCTTAGTCTATTTAATAATTATCTTTTAAAATAATTGATAATTAATGAAAATGAGTATTTGCAGCTATAAAATCATTAAATCTTGGCATTAATAAAGAAACTCACATTATTTCATAAAAGCAGTGACTTTCGCTTATGATTTTCGCACACCAACGTTTTTAAGCGAGAGTTACGATTGCAAATATTTATTTATTTATAAATATTTCTTTGTATCTTTAAAAATCAATATTTAATAATATCTAATGTATAATAAAATTGCAAATAATAATATTTAAAGCATAATTAACAATCTTCTGCCACTGATTCTTTCCATTATCTTTAAGCAGCAACTTCCGCCTATGTTTCCTTTCCAACATGTTCAACATGTTCGAAACCTTGTCAAAACCTACATCTTTCCTACTCTATACTCTTAGTGCGATAAATATAAAAGCGCAGATTAGATTTGCCTTCGTAAACCAAGTGCACAAACACAGTGGCATCGGCACCAAAGCGCGAGTCCGGTGACGCCCCGCTGCTAATGAATAACATGCAAATGAGTCTTCCAATGCAAACCGAGTCACTCGTCACTAGCTAGATTTATTTTAATAACCTTTCTAAGCCTTAATACTTTTTAGAGCAGTACATTTGATATACAGAGATTTTATCATATTTAATATTTAATTAATTTCGCGGTTAAACGTAATTTAAGGGTGTGTAAAGGGCTATTTACTCGTATAATCAAACCTGCTTGTAGTACACCCTGTAAACGAAAGAAGCTTTCGCAGTCAGGGTGGTGGGTGATAGCTTAATCCTTCGATTCTTAGGGTAGGTCTTTGCCCAGCAATGAACGTATAATGGCTTATATGATATCATAATTTATAGAGTGACCTATTAAGCATTTTGATGATTTGATTTAGTAGATATTACTGATTTCTTGATTTTTCGATATCAGTGAGTTTCATGCTCACCTCAAAATCAGCGCTATTAGGGTAGTTTTATCTATTAACAGATATCTCCTTCCGTCTAAGAAAAGGGGTGCATTGTTGCCAAAGTAATTAGTTATCAGATGAAGTGAAAGGTCATGCTCATGTTGACCATGTTTTCTTAGTATGTCTTTTATTTTAGTACTGTACAAAATTTGATTAGCTCATGCTACGAGTAATATATACTAGCTGTGCTCGCGAATTCATTTAGGGGTATAAAAAATAGTTTACGACCTATTCTCATACCTACCCGAATATACACAAAAAATTGGTCAAGCCGTTTCGGAGGAGTTTGGTTACAAACACTGTGACACGAGAATTTTATATATTACTCCTTTATATACCTAATGAGGCATTCACTACAACAATACGAATTACATTAATTTGTTAGCATTAATACACCTTTATTATTTTATTTCAATTTTCGATTAGAGAGCAATACAGATATTGTTCTTATGAAATATCTTTTGTGAAAAAGGCAACAATTGTCTTCTGAATATAGCAAAGGATGCTGTGAGAAAATATAGCAGGCTTCTTTGTTCTTTGTTCTCAGTCCATTGTGCAGAATTGAAATAAGACATGGTTCCAATTGTTTTTCTTATATTTCACACATTATTTTCAGCATGTTTCTGGGTAAAACATTTTGGAGAGAGACAACTTGTGAGTAATAGGTAGGCATATAACTTTCTTGGTAATAAGTCAAACACAAAAAAGAAGATTTATACTTTGACATCGTCATTATTGAAATCCCTGTCAAATATTTATTTGACGTTTGTATAGGATGACAATAAGTATTACTCATTGGTATTACAAGACCGAAATCACACCGAAATGTCCAGCATATTGGATATCATAACCAAACAGACACATGATTGCCAATAAGACATGAAATAGCGAGTGGGTTTACGTGTAATCGGCTTTGAGCATACACCATTTGCATAGTCAGTATAGGTTGGTAAGTGCCATCAATCTAGACACAGAGCCATCGCTCGATTCTAGATACTTATGACTTGGTAGCGTTGGTAGCACTGGTAGTTGGATTTTTAATAGGAGGATAATGCAATGAATTTGTATCCCCCTAAAATAGAGGGATCCTAGCTACTTCTACTAAACGCGTTATTTTAAGAGATTTGCAGTTATGTAAATGATATAATATGTAACTGCGCCATCTTGAAATTTCCAGAAACGTAGTTTAGTAATGGTTTAGTAATTAATTTGACAATTTTGACATACAAGAATTTTATACTTGAAGCAAGTTGAAGTATTTATTTGCAGTTCAGCCAACAAAATCTATATCTCTACATACAATACCAGAACCTATGGCAAAATTTACATTCCCAGTAAGTAAATACAATTCAATCACAACATAGTTCGTTAATCGTCAAGTTAGTGATAATATCGTATGTAAATATGAAAGAAAGATATCGTAGGATCTATCGTAGGACTTATTACGAGTATTAAGAAGAATATCAGTAATAAGTGTTGTTAGTGCAAACGATTACAGTTAAAAGAAATCAGTGTAAAAAAAACAGTGCTTACCCGTGGTATTTACTACCGTTGGTACTACTGGTAGTACCCACTACGGGTAATTTTTTCTGCCCATGGTACTACTTCACGTGTCCGGTGGTACTACGGGTGATTAATTTTGCCCGTAGTACTACTTTTTATTTTTGACAATAAATAACACCATGTGGGTGACTATCGGTTTTAATGTTTATATTATTTTGAAGAAATTAAGGAACGCTTTAATAAAACTATTTGAAAAGCAACTTTAGGGGTAACTTTTCAATTGCGTATTATAGTATAATTTCATTTTTTAACTGACTTCACAAAACGGGGATCTTATCATCATCGAAGTCGGGATCTGGTGATGGGATTTCAGGAAAATCAAGGGAGATATTTATTTGTTACCTCATAACTCTGTTTATTTTATTAACCGATTTGTATTTTTTGCTATTTGAGATAGGACCAACCGGTGGTACTACCGTCGGTACTACTGGTAGTACACCAGTAGTACCAACGATAGGTACCACCGGTAAGCACTGTTAAAAAATCAAATATTTATATTGAAGTTAGTGCCACTGACTTCTTTTTTGCACACCGAAACAAAAATATAGAAATCGAAATATTAAAAGTTTTTGTATCTTGTTGAATTCGGTTTTTATTTATTTTTATTTCAAATTTTTTTTGTAGGACATATTATTTGTTTTTCTTTGACAATAAAGATATTTGTCCATATCTTGAAAACTACTGAACCAATTTTGATGAAGTAGCACTCGCACTGTATTTAATCTCAACCACAGATGCAACTCAAACTCCGCGCCAAAATGGAAAACAGTTGTGCCAATCATTCATTTCCGATCCTCTTTTGACAGAATTTATTACATTTTTTTTATGGGATAGGGGGCAAACGAGCAGACGTATCACCTGATGGTAAGTAATTACCGTCGCCCATGGACACCCGAAACCCCAGAGGAGTTACAAGTGCGTTGCCGGCCTTTGAGGTGGGAATACGCTCTTTTTTTGAAAGTTTGAAGGTCATATCGGTCCGAAAATACCGCAGGCGACAATTCGTTCCAAAGTTTGATTGTGCGAAACAGGAAACTTCGAGAGAAACGCACAGTTGTGGACTGCCAACCATCTAAGTGATGGGCATGGATTTTTTGCCGCGTGGAACGATGGCGGAAAGAGGCGGCAGGTATAAGTCCGAACAATTCCTCGGAGCATTCCCCGTAATAAATACGATAGAAGATGCATAGCGAAGCGACATCTCTACGCAGCGCCAAGGTATCAAGCCGATTTGAAATTTCCTGGCAGTCGACGATTCGAGTCGCTCTCCGTTGAATGCGGTCCAGTGGGAGAAGTTGGTATTGGGGTGCCCCAGCCCAAAGATGAGAACAGTATTCCATATGAGGCCGAACCTGCGCCTTGTAAAGCTGAAGGCGGTGCGCCGGAGTGAAAAACTGTCTCGATCTATTGAGCACACCAAGCTTTTTAGAAGCTAATTTAGCTTTACCCTCTAAGTCGCCACGGAACTGGACTTCGCTCGATATGTCGACACCAAGGATCCCAATATTGGCTGAGGCAGTTAGGGGAATGCCCTGATAGCGAGGAGATACGACAAATGGCATTTTCTTTGCGGTGAACGCGCAAACCTGTGTCTTTGAGGGGTTGAAATGGACTAAATTAAGTTGACCCCAGTTAGAGACTTTCTCTAATGAAGTTTCAATTTCAGACACAAGTTTATTCCGGCACTCAATGACGTTTTCCCAAGAAAAGTTCGCAAGGCCGTTATAGAAGGTGTCTTTCGTGCTGTCGTCTGCATAACAATGAATGCTGCTGATTTGCAGCATATCATTGATATGCCGAAGGAATAGTGTAGGTGAAAGCACACATCCTTGGGGGACACTAGCATTTACAGACAGTGAGTCTGAGCATTAACCATCAATGAACACCTTAATGCTTCTGTCTGCTAGAAAGCTAGTGACCCATCCACATAATTACTCGGGAAGCCCATATGAAGGAAGTTTTGAGAGGAGCGCTTTGTGCCATTACCGATCGAAGGCCTTCGCGATGTCCAAACTAAATGTCAGTGCCTCCCCCTTCGCTTCAATTGCCTCTGCCTAATGATGTGTCAAGTAAACTAGAAGATCACCAGCAGAGCGACCCCTACGAAAGCCGTATTGTTGTTCACTGAGCAGCTGGTTATCCTCTAGTTACCGGAGAAGCTGGCGGTTGATTAGTGATTCCATTATCTTTGAAAACAAAGGGGTTATAGCTATCGGCCTGTAGTTGGACGGATTCGAGCGGTCACCTTTCTTTGGGATCGGATGCACTAAAGCTGTCTTCCATGAGGTTGGGACTACGCCAGATGAATAAGAGAGCCGAAATAGTCGCGTTAAAACCTGGTTCCTGTCCCCCGTCATCCAAGGTCGAGTTGGATGCAAAGTGTTGCCCTAAAAGATCGGCTTTCTCTTTAGGATCATGGGCTAACGAAGTGTTATCCTTGTGCAGTGGTGGAAAAGATAGCATGCAGAAATTTCCCTGAATAGCTTTGGCGAGAGACCAGAACGCACGAGACCCCGAAGGAAGATGCTCTAGCCTCTCGCCAATTCTACTGATGTGCTCCGACTTCGCTCATGCAATGTCCATTTTGAAGGATCTGGAGGCATAGTTATACTGCTTTTTTAAAGCGCTGGTATTTCCATCCCGAGATGTCACCGCGTTTACCCAGGCTTGGTAGGTTTCCTGCTTCCAGCGAGAAGCCTTTTTGGAGGATTGATCAAACCAAGGTTGGAATCTGCCACCAATGGGGATAACTGAGGATGGAATGAAAATTACCATACCTTGCAACACCACATCGGTAACAGACTCAGCGGCGGAGTTGGGATCATCCGGCATAAAGTAAACCTGCCTCCAAGGGTAGGATGCAAAAAAGGACCGCATCCCATCCCAGTCTGCTGACTTGTAGTGCCACACACGGCGACTACGTGCAACTCGAGGTCGTTGCAAGCACGTGAGTGGCACCGAACTCCTAATGAGGCAATGATCTGAGGAGCCAAGAGGGGCGCCGACAGATATGAAGTAGCCGTCGGGATGAGAAGTCAGCAGAAGATCCAACAGTGAAGGTTCCTAGCTCTCCACATCGGGAATTCGCGTGGGCGTAGTAACCAAGCCATATGCAAGAGCAAAGGCGTGAACAGATCTCCCCGCATGATCGGTCTTGCTTGAACCGAGCCATTCGGTGTGGTGAGCGTTAAAATCGCCAAGTATCACGATCTCTGCGAGTGGGATCTGCTGCTGCACATAGTCTGCAGCCATTTGAACGTGCTCGATGAGTCGGTCGGTTTCGGTATCACCGCTATGGGACCTATAGAGGCACGAATAGACGCGGGGATGGTCGTCGCTGTCTACACGGAGCCATAAGGTGGAGAGGTCCCTACTTTCAAGGTGACCGAGGCGCCGAGAACAAATATCGTCTCTGACGTACACGCACACACCGGCCTTAGGTGCGAAGAGGTGTTCCAGTCCGTACCCTGGGTAGGAAAGGTAAGAAGTATCCACCGGAGACGATATCTGTGTCTCGGTCAAAAAGAGCAAGGCCGGCTTTACTGTCTCGAGGTGGTGGTGGACAGCATTGAGGTTGGAGTGAAGTCCCCTGATATTACAGAAGTCCACAGTCAGTGTGGCAGGGGGTGCCGTGGGTTTGCTCTTCCCCAGGTATGTGCCCCCCCCCCAGAATACGAGGGGCGGCCTAGGCGTCCACGCCCAGGTATATTGCGTCCTGAAAGTGGACGTCCAGAGAGGGATTCTCCAACGCTAGCGCAGTTGGTACCCTCCTGGGGTAACAATCTGTTTAACTGCGCCATCATAGGGGGGGTAGGGGGGTTGGGCCTCCGGTACCCTCACTCACTCGACGAAACACAACGCAAGCGTTATTTCACGCCGGTCTTCTGTGAGGCCGTGGTATCACTCCGGTCGAGCCGGCCCATTCGTGCCGAAGCATGGCTCTCCGCGGGTAAAAATATATATTTTTTGCATGCTGTTTTTAAGCCCATAAACATAATTATTTTGTTACTATTTTAATTTACCACATATATATAATTACATACATATCTATTGAACTAATAACTTCCTTGAAGTTGGTAATACATTTTGAGTAAAACAACAGGGCATATTGAACAGTTTGGCCTTTGAATTTCTCATAATCTCAACAATTCTGGCAATTTATTGTTTTCGATAGTGTCTTATTGATCGTACATGAATATATTTTAATATTCATTGTTTTTTTGCGAAAATATATAAAGAATGGCGAAATAATTGTCAATATATTATAACCTTTTGTTCGGTAAGAATCTTTGTTTCTACAGTTGTATGACTTCGAGGAATCCTTAAAAATTAGCACGTCCTATAAAATAAGACAGATTGCTTTTGTTGTATTAATAATATTTTATAACAATGTCCCAAATAATACAATTTTAGATTTTTTTGATTAAAATGGGTTATTAATAATAATTAAGTTTAAGTGTTGTAGGTATAACTCATTGTTGTGTTGTTATATAACTTCAAAACTAAATTTTCGAAAACAGAGGAAAATTATACTATGTGGACGGATTTTATTTTTTGTTTTATGCTACTGAATCCATCAATTCAGGGTATGATGTCAAAATATAAATATAATTCACCGTGAATTGTGTATTGTTTTTATTGAGTATAAAAAATTATTTGAATACCATGCCATTTTAAGATCGCTATTAATTTAATATTTTATTACTCTGAATTGTGTACTTATTGCTTTTAGGGTTCCGTACCCAAAGCGTAAAAACGGAAACCCTATTCATAAGATTCCGCTGTCCGTCCGTCTGTTTGTCATCAAGCTGTAATCTCATGAATCGTGATAGCTAGACTGTTGAAATTTTCACAGATGGTGTATATCTGTTGCCGCTATAACAACAAATACTAAAAACAGAATAAAATAAATATTTAAGGGCAAAAAACGGCAATAGGCAACGGCAACAGGTCTCCTTTTATATATATACAATACATATAGATTACTGTGAGAGTATACATAACAATAGAATAAGGACTACACAATAGACACAAATGGTACTAATCTATTGTTATCTGATGTCTTATTCCAATTTACTTTTTATAGCAAGGTTGATTTCCAGCATTCGATTATTTGCTATTTCGTCTAAGGGATGTTATCTTTCACTTTTATATTTTTTATTACATGCTCAACAAAGTGTTTGCGAGACAGAATATTAAATTAAGACCCTTCTCTTTGGTCTGCTACTTGCTTAAAGTTGAATTATCCGGAAAAAATTTCTTGTCGTTTGTCGATATGAAAATTAATGTTTATAGTAATGTAATGTCTGTAGTAATTAATGTCTATTAATACTACAGTTAGGAATTTTTGATTGTTATTAAATAAAAAAACAATAACAAATAATTGCTAATTGATCACCAGTTTAAAAAAAGAGCTCTCACACCACACGCACATTTAAAAATATAAGTGGGTGTTACGTCACGACGAACGTCAAATATTATACAAAACTGATGCAGTGTACATTTAATTTTATAATACGAGTATGACATATAGAACTTTTCTAAAATACACCGTAGCTATGATGATTCGTCTCTGAATAGGTATTCCATGCTTAGCTTGCTAAAATGAATACTCCAAAATATGCACAAAAACTTTCCATCCAAAAGCTTACATTCTTTGAAAGAGTTATCAGAGTTCTAGGAGCAGTTAAACTCTAGCATTACTGTATTGGTTAATTGTTTCCCTGTGATGCTCATGTTTCGTTGTTTAATGGGTCTGAGTTATGGACTTATATAATTATATATTAGCTTGACTTTACTCTTAAGGTAAAGTAAACATGAACGAACCTATCTAATTTGTTAGAGTGCAATTACAGGTTAATATTTTATTATGTTCTTTAAATTTTCATTTGATTGCAGTTTTTGATAATATACTATTATGCATAGCAAATAAAATTACTAAGATCTCACAATATTCTATTAAAAAAATGTAATAAGAAAAATTATCTCAATATGTCAAATGTTTAATAATAATGTATATCCACACTTGTCTTAAGTTTTGAAGAATACTTTTGCGAAAGTCCCGGTGCCTTCGGAAGATTTTTTCCTAACAATATAAGAAGCTGAGTGACACCTCCAGGCACGGTAATAGAGGGCTGTGTGATTTGCGCTCATGAGATTCAATTTCACGCACCCTGTATGATTGACGGCGACATTATACAGGTGTTCAGCTCCACGCGGCTTACTATTTCGCTTTTGCAGTGTCGTTTGTTTGTTGAAATTATATTTTTTCTTAGATTTGCACTTATTTATGGTATTTAATATTCTTCAGATATCTATTTTCGTTGATGTTTAGTATTCTGGTATGTGTTTGTTATTTTTGAAATTGCTTTCGCTTTATTGATGACAGTTATATCTACAAGGCAAATGAGACTCATTCTTTATTTATTATTTTTTGCCTTCAGTCGTCCATCCATATTAACTGTTCATTCACCTTCGGTTTTCCAGCTTATGGTATAAATAGACTGTTCGAAGTGAAAAATAGTGTCTTGCCTGTTCTCTCAATATTGGGCAGAGGAATATAAACAGAACACCCATATTTTATCCGATTATTTTAAGTAGGTTAAAGTGTTATTTTAAGCAGATAAAAGGGACGTCAATAGCAATTTATACAAGCAGGCTGATGGTAGGTGGCTACTGGCTATAGTCGCCCAAAGGAATTACTCGGTAAGGGCCGATTCCGGTGTATGTGGTTCCTGTAAGATATCTACAAATCTACAACCCTTAATTACCAATGTACTTTGTCAGCTTGTGACATAAAAAGGCCAGTCACAGGACCAGTAATTTCAATGCCAGTCCTACCATTCGCACGGGAACACAGCAATGCGAGCATCGCTGAAGACGACTCTAGAACTCGTTTCTCTTTGGTAAATCTGTTATTTTATATGTAGGATTTTCTGCCGCGATGAAATCTGAACAATCTATTAATGTGTAGGAACAAGGAGATTCCGTTAATTTTAAATCGCTTACACACCCTTGTTTTAATCTCCTGAGATCGGAAAGTTTGGACATAATGTATTCCAATCTCTACAAATTCTGTAGAGTGCGCAAAAACGTATGATGAGTTGACGATGTTCTGGAGTGGTTAATAGTCGCTCGGGGAAAATAAGTGGGTGTTTACATCGAGCCCCTGGGCTCAGAAGGTTCTCAAGTGACGGAAAGTGAGTATAGGTATAGTAGCGTAGAATTTTTCCGATGACTATGAATTTACAACACATTTTGTATATCAGCATATACAACAAAAATGGGCGCTTCTATCAAACAATGTTGTGACATACATAATATTATAATTTTTAATATATATAGACAGACATTCAGTAGCTGTACAGGACACACGAGTATTCTTTTAATTTATATTTGGTACTTTAATAAAATAATTCAATAGTCTATGAAAGGAAAAAAGAGAAAATCAATTTATTTCAGACATAGTCCATGTTAATAATTACCTAACATAACAATTTTTTTTTCATTTTAATAATATTAATGAATTTACAATTTAAAATTAGGTAATTAATCTTCCAATCCCAGACATCAATTAAAATTAAAAATTTTAAATTTATTCAAAATTAGTCCAAATTAAAACAATAGCACCAAAATAACTAGAAATATGTTTTTTTTATCTAATTATTTATAGGACTTTGGTCTTGAAAAGACATGTCAGTCCTATTGTAGACTATAAAATTACTACATTAAACTTATTATATAATCAAAATCTAACCAAATTACAAATTAACTTAACATTATCGGATAGAGGTTCAGACCTAATACTTTGAAAAACACCTAAATTTAACCTATTTAATTTTAAAGAATTTATTAATTGCTGACGTTGATTTTCGATCCGTTCGCACTCCGTTAATAAGTGTTGAACATCATCAACCTTTCTGCATACTTCACAATTAGGAGAAACAACTTTTTTCATGAGGTACTTAAAGCTGTTTGACGGTATGTGTCCGGAACGAAGTCTGAGAATTACTATAATATTACTTCTATTCAACTTTGATTTACAAATCCAGGGAACATGAAGAGGCTCACTTTGGATAGTTTTGTACCATATTCCTTTACTTTTAGATCTTTGGTCAAAATATTCTTTCCAGTTTTCTTTTATAAGTGTTTTACAAATATAAATAATTTCGCTGTAGTTGGGCAGAATATTATATTGTATTCCATCTACTGTTGCAAGTTTGGCCAACCGGTCAGCCTCTTCATTTCCACTTAACCCTATATGGGATGGAATCCATTGAAGCTTAATGCTCACACCCTCCTGAATAAGTTTGTGCAACAAATCAAGTATCTTATATGCTATCGATACACCTCTGTGTCCAGAGGCGCACCGAGCTATATGTTGCAAAGCGCTCCTACTATCAGAGAAGATAACAATTCTTGTAGCTTCTTTTCTATACGCATACAATATGGCCTAATGTATAGCAACTCATTCTAGTGTCATAATAGAAGTGTCAGATAATATTTTCAACATTGCGTTTTCATTAAGTTGCCGACAAAAATAGGCTGCTCCTCTATTATTATTTGATTTTGACCCATCTGTGTAGATTTTAAACCAACCTTTATACTTTTTATTTAGTTCACATAGAATGTTACATTTCATAAAGTTTAGTTCTTGGGTCTTTTTGGGGCCTTTGATACTATCTAGGAAAACTTCTATAATTTGATAGATATCAATATATGACACCCACGTATTTAACTGAAACATTTCTAGAGGAAAGGTGGAATTAATATTTATTTCTGGAAGATTATTAAGCATTTTAACAATTAAGGGTATTTTTTTATTATGCCAATATCTATTTGAGCAAAGTTCTCTTAATTTTTTTTTAAAATTTCGACTGTAGGGTTGTTATCCCAAGATTGTGTTTTTACCCAATATTTACTACCTAGGAATTGTCTTCTCAAAAACAGAGGTGGAATGACGAGTTCGCTTTCCATTACGTGGATGGGTGAACTTTTAATAAAGCCTCCTATAATTCTGAGAGCTTGATTTTGTAACTTGTCTTATTTCGAGAGATGGGGTTTACAGCAATTGTCATAGAGATAACATCCATAATCCAGTCTGCTTCTGATTAACGTCAAATAAAGAATTCTTAAATATCTGGGATGTACTCCCCAGTTAGAGCCAGCTAAAACTTTTAGAATATTTAAGAACTTTAAAGTTTTCTCGTAAAGTTCGTTGATGTGTTTTCTCCATAGTAGAGACCTATCTAACCAGAATCCCAAGTACTTTATACATTCTGATTGTTTTATTATCTGACCATCTATTTCTAGCAAGATTGATTGTCTTCTTTTCCCTTTGCTAAAAATACAACATTGGGACTTCTGTGACGATATTGTTAGACCTAAATTGTCCAAAAATGTTACTAATAGGTTTATATTATGCTGAAGGGTTAGTTCACATCTCTTAAGATCATTGTTACTATTGTAAACTACAAAATCATCAGCGAATTGGCTTACCATTAAATTATTTCCTAATTCATGGCAATGTTTGTGAGTCACAATATTAAATAATAGAGGAGAAATTGGGTCACCTTGTGCTAAGCCTCTACTTGTGCATCTAACAATTTTTTTGTTATTTAGTTCATCGACTATTTGCAAATATCTCTGACTAAGAAATTCATACAAGTATTTGCAGATTGTCTTGCCAATATTTAATTTATCTAAAGTTATTGTTAACTGATTGATTAGGACATTGTTGTAAGCATTTTCTATATCTATAAAACAAGCTAGTGTTGGTAGATTTTTTGAAAATCCTAGTTGAATGTAACTTACTAACCGTACAAGAGGTTCAATGGGAGATTGAGCCTTACGAAAACCTGTAGAATATACAGATAATAGATTGTTTTTCTCAATGTGCCATTCTAAACGTTTTGCGATCATATTATGAAAAATTTTACATATACAAGAAATAAGTGAGATTGGTCTAAATTTAGGATAAGTATCTTGGTTGTTGGTCAATTTAGGAATTGGAATTATTTTAATATTACGCCACTGTTTTGGTACTGTCCCGGTCCGAAGTATGTCATTGAACAAGTTTAATAATATTGTAAACCCTATTTCCGGTAAATTTAAAATCATAGAATATGATATATTATCTAATCCTGGAGCATTATTTTTTTTCTTTAAACATTGTTTTAATTCTTGCATTTTAAACGGAGATTCTAATATAGAGTTATTTGACTCAAAGTTCGGAGTGTTTTCTAAGGCCGTGTCAGGTGTCAAAGAATGTAGCAATTTTAAAACAATATTATCAGATGGGTAATATTTTTTTCTGGACCGGACTTTAATCCATTTCATCCGGTTCCACATATCAGATATGGAGTTTGTGGAATCAATACTGTTACAGAAGTTTTGCCAAGATTGTGATTTTACCTTTCTTATCATACGCTGTGCTTCACTTATTTTATTGTTAAGGATTGTTAGGTTTTGTGGAGTAGGATTACGGCGAAATTGTTTAAGGGCTAATCTACGTTGGGCGACTACTTGGGAGAGAGATGTATTCCAATAGTCTTTTGGTTTGAAATTGTGTTGTGGATCGGTGCATATTTTAATTATTGGGATATTTTCATTGGAAGACTGGATTATTTTGTTTCAAAAAAATCATATCTACTTTGAATGTCATCTATAGCATGATTATATTCAGACATATAACTTGAAAAATCTTTCCTGAAGTTTTCCCAGTTTGCCATTTTATAATTTTTTCTTTTTATATATTGTGGAGAATCTGTATAATTAATAGATATTTTAATAACAAGGTGGTCGCTGCCTAAATTCTCCATATACTCACACTCCAACAGAGGTCAATAACTATATCCGACGATGCAAACGATATGTCAGGAGCAGATTCTTGGATTGCTTGATTTACTAATTTGACTCTGGTCGGTTGACCATTATTTAGAGTAAGAAAACTGTTTTCAAAGGAAGAGTCAAATATACACATACCTCTTGTGTCTGTTTTACAAGACCAGTTTGTGTGGTGAGCATTAAAATCCCCACAAATTAATGTTTTATGATTAAATAATGAAAAAACTTGATCCCAATCAGATTAGACAGTAGAGACAGACGGAGGGCAGTAAATTGATATTATACAGTTTTTTTACAGTTGAACAATATTACACATAATATTTCTATTCCAGAATTATTTAGAATAATTGGGTAAATACTAGATTTTACAGATGAATGTGTTACAATAGCAACTCCACCATAACCATCCGACCTGTCTTTTCGATAGATATTATAACCGTTTATGTTGAAATTGATTTCTTCATCTAACCAAGTTTCGCTTATAATACCTACATGGATCTTCTCTTGATAAAGGAACGCTCCGAAACAAGAGAGCTTAGGCTTTAGACTTCGTGAATTCCACTGAATTATATTAAAATCATAACTTTTATCTATTGTGCTATCCATTAAATAAGTTAATCAAACATTGAAAAATATCACATTTATCGATGTTATTCATTAAAAAGAATTTGCATTCCTGAAAAATAATCTTAAGAGATATCAGAATCTTTTCCTCTACACTTATATTAGATAAAATAATGTCTTTGAGTTGTGATAATAGTATCTTTAAATTAAAACGTTTTTTCTTCTTAGTACTGGTCTCCACATCTTATTGAAAGCTCTCTTCAGAGTGATTTTCGTTTATACTGAAGTCTTGTTGGTCATTTTGAGGTGAATCCATGTTGTATATAGGTGTACTTTGTTTATTTTTGTTTCTTAACTTGTTTACATTATTGTCTGTTGTTATATTCTTTTGCTGTTGACTATTACTTTTATTTAAACTTTTGTGTATATTTTTTGAAATCACAGAGCTATATGTTTCCTCATGATTATATAATTTTTGTGTTTCTTTAGTAATTGAGTTGGTCGGTAAGATAACTGACTGACTTTCCATATTCTCTAAGTCTATGGTTTGTTCTCTTGTTTTCTTTTGGGTGAATTCTGTCAAATAGATTTCTAAAGCTTTACGATATGTAACGTTTTCTTGGCTCATGATTATACGGATTTTTTTTTCCTTGAGGAACAAAGGGCATGATTTATTTATAACAATGTGGTCACCGTTGCAGTTCAAACATTTGATATTTTTTAAATCACAATTCTCGTGTCCCTTTCCACATTTGGGACATCGTTTGGTTTTGTAAGGGCAATACCTAAGGTAATGACCAAACTTCCAGCATCCTGAACATTGAGAGACAGGAAAAATGTAACGTTCTACTGCAATTCTGCAGCCATATACTAATATGTGAGTTGGTATTATTGGACTATTAAAACATACCCGTACAGCTTCACTTTTGATCCATTTGCCTTCATAGTTTAATCGTTTTAAGCGGACTATTGATAAAATTTCGTAGCAACATTCAAGAGCTTCTAAAATGTCCTTGTCCTCCATTTCTAAGTCCACCCCTCTTATAACTCCATAAGAAGTATTTAATTCCAACGTTTTTTGACATTTGTAACCCATTTCATTTATTTTAGTACAATTCAGTAATTTCTCAGCTTGTTCGCTGTTTTCAAATAATATTAACACTTTGTAGGGGCTTTTATATTTAATTTTAATTATGTTTGCAATTTCTTCCTGCTTCAATAGTCTCGCTAATGCCATTTGTTTGGGTAGAATATCTGTAGATGTCATACAAATTTCAATGCTATTTTCCGGTCTCGTCATTTGATTTGGTAGTTGTGCAAAATTCAGGTTATTATTAGAATTACTTCGTATTAATCGCTTTGTCCTCCTTTTAGTCACCTCAGTAAACTCTTGCTCATTGTTCTCATCACTTTCTTCTCGAACTCGTTTTTCCACACCATGTTTATTTATATTTGACGTCTCCATCGCTTCAATATTATCCCATTCCAACATACTTTGTAACTGACTTTCACACTCCTCTATTATGGCTGAGTCACTTTTATCACTACATATCTCTTCTTCATTACAATTTTCTTCCATCGATGAGGTGGGTAATTGTGCAATAATACACACTCACAATACGCGGACAAAGAGAATAGAAAGCGTGCGATCGCTGCGGCGAACGACGCAGCACTGATGAAATATATTTATCCACACTTGTCTTTAAATAAAATAAATTAGAATAATTTCAAATTCCTAAATCAAATGTACAAGGAAGAAATAAATATAGTTAATAATTTTAGTACATAATGTAAACGCACGTACATTCATTTCTACCCATATTGGTTATGACTATTGTGTGAAATTCTTGTGAAATGTGACTAACTTGATCAAATTGACAAAAACGTTTTTTGGATAAGCACATAGAATATACGGCAATTTCATAATGAACGGCATATACTCGTAAGTAGATGTCCGCTTACTCGAGTGCAAAGTTATCTTAATTAAACCGAGTCACGGAGGGAAGCATGTTGGCCTTTTGTATACACAGGATCTCTGGTTGGAGCAGAACTGAACGAGCAACTAACCTGTTTGGCTGGTAAACACTACTGTGAAAAAGTATGTCGTTGTGACAAAGGAATGAATGGGCGTGCTGCGAAATGTCGCGGCGCACGGGGTATGAACCTAAATTTAAGGTCTATCTCTCTTTTATTTTTTCACTGTTTATTCTGCGGACCTAAAAAGGCCGCATCGCAGAATCATAATACGAATCATATTATGAATGGAGTGCAATTTATCATAAGCAAATATTCTATTTGACAGCTTTGTATGAATATTCGTAAAATGGTTAACAAATAAGGCATTGCTAAAGGGCCAATTAGGACCATTTAACGAATCTTCATACAAAGCAGTCAAATAGAACTTGCTATGATGAGTTGCACTCAAATCATAATATGAATCATAATAATATGATTCGTATTATGATTCTGCGATGCGGCCTTTTTAGGTCCACACTGGTCGTCGTTTCTTTTAAAGACAAATGATAAAAGCCTCAATTATAATGTGTTTATTAAAAATTAACCGATACATATAACATGTTTTTCATCAATAGCCATGTAAGTATAAATATTTTTATTTATTTATTTTGAGGAAAACCAACAGCTAAACATACATAAGATGAACTAAAAATAACAACAGAAAGCCAATCACAAGTTCTCACAAATAAAAACCTATTTTGTTTTTACAATTAAACTGTCAATGGAACGTCTCAAGGACTTAACTTTAAGTTTACGAGTAGTTTTTTCGATTTTCTATGAAATATGGAAGATACTTTAATATGGAAGTAGATACTTTAATATATTATTTTAATATATAGTAGAGTAGATACTTTAATATGGAAGTCCTATTTTTATCAATTATTGTGAGCACATGTGAACTGGTCTAAAAATATAATAAAATATTCAAATTCATATATTTTTAAGTTACGGTCTAAGCGTGTCGAGTCCAATTTAGTTCGCAATTTCTACAGGCCGCAAAGAAAAACACATCAGTAAGAGACAGCTCAGTTACTTCTAAAATATTGAAGACCGCATTATGAAATTAAAACTAATTTAAAGTTCATTCCATAAAAAATTCTATAACCCTTTTGAGGATTTTTCAAATACAGTAACGGCCGGTTGCACCAAAGGAGACTGGCGGGTTTCGGCCTGAAGTCCTACAAGATTGAGACTTTTATGAAAAAAATTTATATTTTTCATAGATTTAATTAACGTAACAAACATCTTTGTAGAACTTAGCAAACTCAAGAAAAAAATCCTTTTCATTGAATTTAATCGATACATTTTAAGACTCGATTTTGGCGAATTAACCAGTTTTAAAGAGAAAATAGTACATTTACAAGTCATTGAATTATAATGCTAATTTATTTACCGCAGATTTCTTTATATTTTAACTGAAATTAATGTTTTTAAAAGATTTGAGTATAAAATGTAGTAGATCGACGTAGCAATTAATTTATTTAGTGCGACAACACTGATTACTCGTCTGTGGTAATTTGCGTTTGTGCGATTGATTTTATTTTCACTAAAGTGTAGAGTATACATGTGGCGTATTTCCTATTGTGGTACAAAAATATGTGTTTACGTCTATTATACAAACTGATTTTTATAAGTAACTGTTAATTATAAAACAAATTATTTGTCAACATTCAATACACTATAACTAATTTTTTCGAAGTTCCTGGCAAAATTTTAAACTATTTTCATTTGTCTTATAGATTGAGCTTTGAAGAGAAGTTAAAAGTTTTCGTGTAGGAGATCAGGCCGAATACTCCTAAGAAACCCGCCAGTCTCCTTTACCTTTTACGATTTCGTAAAAGTAATAATATAAATACGTAAGAATTGCACCATAATCTAGTTTCAATTGTAGTTTAATTTATCCTTTACATTTAAAAAGGTTGAAAAATGTACGGCGCGAATCATATATTTAATAGTGAAACGACCCATTTTTAGGTGTTAAGTTGTTACTTTCTACGAAATCGTATAACGTAAGACTTGGTGCAACCGCCTGTAAGTGTTGTTAGCAGTGGCTCTACATATCTGTACCTTTAAAACGTCGTTGATACTATGTACATATGTATACGAAATTCAATTAGCTGCGGAAGCAAGGGCGTTGTTTGGTTGTAACTTGTAAGCTTGTAGCAGCAAGCGCAGAACTCCCTCAGCTCACCGCTTGCAAGCTTTAGGAAACAACTCATTAATTAAGTACCCCACTGACATGTACCTATTCACAATGTGCTCTGGGAGCTCATAACCTGCGGTACATTTAGTTATTAATATACACACAATTACTATTGTCCACCGTGGTATATCAAAGGAAATAGTGAAGTTGCATAAGAATAGGACAGGGTTTTTCTCCCTAAACGTAACATTCACGTTTAACATTTTGTTTATGTTAGACATCTGGGTTTGGGTTACGAAATATACAATAATTTTTGTGTAGTAGAATTCTCTATTATTCTTTCACATTGGAAGTTTAAACATCAATATCTTTGCCAGATTTCGTGAATTGGCTTTGCTTTAATATTTTTTTATTTCTTTAACTATGAAATAAATACATCTTACATTCAAACTCAAACTGAAAACTCTTTATTCAATATTACAGACCTTAACAGGCACTTATTGACGTTAAACAAAACAATAAAAATCTACAAACAAGAATCTAATTAACTAATTATTTAATCCTTGTATGTACACACACCCCAACCATTATTAAGATGTATGTGAACGAGATCTTTCTAGTGAATATCAGTTTAAAATCACTTATTAATACCTGCCAATTGTATTTAAAAAACTAACCTCTAACTCCTAAGTGTTAAGGATCCTTCCATCATCAACTCGGTTCATAACTACCAGACTCAAATACGTGAATAGCTTTTAAAAAATGAAGTACATTACTAGCGTGACCGGCATGTGCAGCATTCTGTGATGCGTGCCTCGGGTATAATACACGCGTTTTATGAGCTGCTTTATGTATCTAAAACCGGTAAAATTAGATACACTTTACGAGCAAGTGTGTTGAAAAATAAATTGCAGACGTTATTAGGCCTTTTTGACATATTGAAATTCACGGTGTTTGAAAATTATCACAATAAAAAATAATAATTATATACATATACAGAATTTATATTGAATTCTAGATTTTATAAATTTTAGATAGTTTATTCCAAATCTGATTCCTATTAAATAATCGTGTGTAAACATACATTTATCATAAAAATTCGGCGTAATAAGGCTATATTGACGTGGGTAATATAGGTTTACCCGGGTATAGTTAGTATTAAAAGCCTTTAAAAAGTAAATCAAACTTAGTAAATTTTCGGCGCTTACACCTAGGTCTAAGCAACACTGAGTAATGTTAGGAGTTGCGTCATTTTTAAAACGTATTGGGACTACTTTTTTATAGTGGGTCTAGCAAATGATTCCATTTTATCTAAAGACAAGTGAAAGTGAAGTCTAAATGCAAATAGCTAGTGAAGGAGAGTTATGCACGCTGCCACCTTCACCTTGCTAACTTGCAAAAAATAAATTAAAAAGACAAAATACTGTGTAACTTTTTAGACGTTATTCAATGTTTATTAGTAAGGCCATAATATGATTAGTATAATTTGATAAGTTTGTCTCTAAACTATTCCGTCTTGTTCGTTTTAATTTTCATTGATTTCTAATCGTAAAGAAGACCAATTCCTAACAAATTAGCTGCTGATAATATCACTTCTGCAATACATCGTTTCATCGGTGTGAGTGGGGTATTCAATGGCATTTCACAATTTCTCACAAATGTCCCACGCGAATCCGTATTCGGTTCAATACATTCAGACGTCTTCGATATTGCGAAAAACAACACAAAGGGCATTGTAACGACGAGCTTCTTAGAATTTTGTCACAAGAACTTCCTCTATTGTTCTACGGGAAGGTTATAAGCTACATCTCTACCTTTCATTAAATGCGGCTCAATAGAATATTGAAATTTATTTTGGAATCTGTCAAGTTAAAGACAATAATAATTATTTATATATTTATGCTGATTTGTATTGATGTATTTGTGTGAGAAATCTTTTGATACGAGTATATTATGTTTATTCCGCCCATATATTCTTGTTTAGGTATGATTCTGCCCATTAAGGTGTCTGATAGACAAAAAGATGCGTTTTGTTTCTTTGACTTTTTAACATTATATATTTTTTATTTGATGTATTTTATAAATAATTGCTTTTCAATTCATATTTCAATAGTAAAAGATTTCTCAAGCTTGTTTTACATCCGTATAAAATATTTTGTTGATGTTGCAGTCTGCGACAACCTAATATATTTCATTACTATTTAATTCTTTGTCTTTTCTTATTTTTTTTAAATCTTTATTTATTTAGGGATTTTTATCTCGAAGATATGAAAATCCCATCGTATCTAATTCTAATCAGTTAACACAACAAGTTATTAACAACAGAAATAATTATTTTTTACACTCGAAAATTTGCCAAGTCATATAAATTTTGTGATGTTTTCTTAATTTATTTATCGCGTTTATCGCAGTTACTAGATAGACAGATGAAAATGAAAATGAAAATGAATATAGTTTATTTCCATAACCAATATATCACAGTGGTTGAGACCTCCTAGTAGGCAAATTAATGTGCCTGTGTCAAGAGGTCCCGCTCTTCCGTAACTCGGTTATACAGAATTGGTTACAAGTAGCGTTTACATAAAAGAAAATCTTAATACTAATAATTAGTTGTGATTGTAAGTATGGTTGTATAGATGTGTGTATGTATGTGTGTATGTGTGTGTGTGTGACTGCATGTTAATTGGTATTTTGATTATTTTTTCTATAATTATTTATGATTAATTGTTGCTTGTTTAATGATTATTACTTATATATTTATGATGTATATATAATATTTATAAGAGTAATTTTATTATTATTTATAAGGTAATTTAAGTAGTTGTTCAGTTTGAGTATAGTCGAGAGTTTTCAGCCAAGATAATACATTTTTTTTACATTCACGCATGCTAAGTTTATAAATCTTTAGTTTTTTTCTTTTTATCTTTAGATAGCATATAATTTTTATAAATGCTGATATAGTACGAACTAGTGAATAAAATCCAGCATTGGTAAACATTTTGTCCGTATTCAATTCCATTTTGAATCCCAATATTCTCGTGTAGTATTTACGTACTATGCAAGAATGTTAGATCGGTCAAATCACCTCTGTAATGTAGACTTTTCGCAGTTAAAAAAGTTTGTACAACATAGTAGCGGAGTCGTCTTAATGGCCTTAATGGGAACAGGAGATGCAAAACTTGGGCATCTTTTTTAAAAGTTTAGTTAATGGAGTCACCTCCGCAGAGATAAAGCTGGGTGATGGATCAATACGGTGAAAGCGGCCAGGATTAACTTTTGGGAAACAAGCAGAGGGGAGCGAATGATTTTGCTGACGTTAGCACAGATGAGGTACAATAGTTATGAGGTAACAAATACATCACTCTTTAAAAAATTGTTAATGTTATAATATGATAGTCTTTTTTAGGGTCCCGTACAAAAAAACGGACTTATAGAATCACTAAGTTGTCTGTCTGTATATTTGTCCGTCCTTCCGTCTGTCTGCCAAGATCCCTTTTCTCGGGAACACATAGAGATATATTAAATTGAAAGTTATATCAAATATTCGGCTGTATGGTCTCTTTCAGCTGTAAAAAATCAAACTTTTAAGTCAATGCTATCAAAAGATATGACCGTTTACGTCGCATAATTTCGCATATTTTGCGATTTCACAAGGGAATTAAAACCTATAGGGTTCTTCGCCGAACCTTCTGGACACTTCCATGACCTCTTCAGGGTAACTATTATAAAAGTCTTCTCTTTTGAGTCTCTAGACGGTACGAACGTAAACATACCCAAGTTTACAAGCGTGGAAAGTGAGTTTTGCTTTGTTGATGCTCGTAGCAGCGTGGCTAGTTTGGGTACCTACCAGTGATGTACCTACATAGTCATACAAAACACAAAGAGGTGATGTTGTTTGACGTTTTCTCTATTTTTTATTATTATAACACATACAATATAATGGAGCTCAAAATAGAAGCCTCGCAAACCACTTTCGTGGTTATATGCATCATGTCTATGAAATTATATAAAGTCAAAACGCAGGGTGAGGGGAACGTTAGAGCTATCTCTACTGGCGAACAGAAGTACTTGAAAAGCGCGCTATGTGTATGTATTCAATACAAGTTTTCCGTATTCTTATGCTAGATGGCGCTACGTGTAAACATATTCATTTTGGTCAGTTTCGAAAGTTCCAGAAGAAATGCTTCTAGTGACAAATAAATAAGCCATATTAAAGTCCGAAACTGGGCTGAACGAACACCCTTGGCGTGTACCCGTCACGTGTTCACGTGCGTGCGTGCACACGCGCGTGGACTCCGCAAGCAGGCGACAGTCCCAGAAGACGTTCAGGTATTACGTTACGGGGTCAGAAAACCGTGGGAGTGACATACGCTATATCATTTGATATTGGTTAATGATGCAGATGCACCCCCTTGAAAATAATCCTGGCGGCGCCCATGATTGTAGCAAAACAACAAGATTTTCAAGGTTATATGGATAAAGTGACCTTCTTACTCAGTTAATGTAGTCGGTCTGAGAGATAAAGTTTCTATAAAATGACAATAATATAAGGTGTGTTTATAAAATGTATTAAATCGCGAGCAGGACAGAATAACATTGTAGAGTGGACGGGCAGCGCCCGGCGAAAATTGTTTAATGGCCCACTTGCGATTGTCGTAAAACTATACTTTGTGGGGCCAGCAGAGATGGGCCTCGTTAAAACTCGGGCTGTCCACTAAATCTTAAGGGTTTACGATTCCACAAAAAATGGGGTAAAGCGCTATAGAAATATCACTTGTTTGAAGTTTGTAATGTTGCATCTAAGTTCCTTGCACTCCTCACCCCCTCTTTTCGAATTTGCGGTCCGAGTATGCAACTCTCGATAAACAAAATTTGACAGCTAAGATCGACATACTCCACAAAAATCTTACTAGTGCCGAAAAAATCAAACTAGTGTACATATAATGTGTGATATGCAATCTCAAACTACGTAAGAAATGTCTAGGTACAGGTAAACATTTTTCAAATTGTATTTATTCAGAATTATTCAGTAAAAATTCAGAAATATAATTCCAAATTTGAGCATTTCGATGTTCAACACTCCGAATATTTCCTATTTATTTATTCTTTTCGTACAACATGT
Source organism: Schoenobius gigantellus (assembly GCA_963935595.1). NCBI lineage: Eukaryota > Metazoa > Arthropoda > Insecta > Lepidoptera > Crambidae > Schoenobius > Schoenobius gigantellus. Next base: position 18,722,868 of record OZ012557.1, on the reverse strand, counting down.
TAAGGATGTTCAGAAGGCGGACTTAATGCTAATGGCATTCTCTACCAGTCAACCGGCATGGTGTGAGAGAATGTGTAGACGGTGTACGAATTAAACTTATTATTATGTATACTAATAGGTATACATAATAATAATTCCACATAAAGATTTCCTATACATATAATTAAGACATACATACATACATAAATAACAACAACATCTTATCTTATCTTCGGGTGGGGGTGGCCCAATTATTGAGCCTTCGCACTTCGACCCACCATGGATCTTTTGTGCTACCCCTTGCCGTAAAGCTTAGTCCGTAATGCCATCGCCACCAACGGTCCAGTCTATCGTGCCCATGAGCTCAACGATGTCCTTCGGTGGTATGGCCCTGTAGTCCTCCGGTTTTGGGTATCCAATTCCCGTCAGCCTTAGTCTCCTGCAAGCTAGGGCGTCACAGTGGCACAGCAGGTGCACCATGCTCTCCTCTCCCTCCTTGCAGGCCCTACAGATTTTGGAACTGGCGTGTCCCATCCTGGTTAGCATGATCCTAGTGCCGAAGTGTCCGGTTAGAGCACCCAACAGTAGGCGAATCTGGGATCTGCTTGAGCTCAGTGTAAATTTGAGCCAATTGTCCATACCCATAAAGAGCTTGGCGTGGTTCATTCCTTTTTGATTGGCCCATTCTCTTTGGTGCCTCATTTGCAGTTGAGTTCTTATACCCGTACTGGCTATTTTTGGAGTGATCCCGACAAATAGTTCCGGTCCTACCAATTGTGTTTCCGATCCCTTTCTTGCCAGGTAATCAGCTTTCTCGTTTCCGGTGAAACCCTTGTGACCTGGTATCCAAACTAGACGTACTGTATTGGTTTTACCCAATTTGTTCAGTGCTTCGATTGTATTCAGCACTAGTTTGGATTCCGACCCTTGTCTAGATTCTCCTGTGCACAGGCTAGGATAGCACATGTTTCAGCTTGAAACACAGTTGCCAGCTTACCCATGCTGATCGATATATCAGTTTTGTTGCAGTGTATTCCTGCCCCTGTACCAGATTTCATTTTTGATCCATCTGTATACCAGATCACGCTGTTCCCCTGAGGGGGTGCCAGCCCCTTATCCCATTCCTCCCTTGTTGGAATGTGTACCTCAAAAAGTCGTCTGAAAATATATTGAGGTAACATTCTGTCGCTGATCATGCTCAGCAGCAGATTGCCTCCTTCAAACGCGAATGCCGTGTGTTTTCTGGGTGGCTGGTTCGCATTCCACATTCCCAAAGTTCTGAGCCTGTAGAGTGCCCTCATGGCTTCTCTTTGTACAGCATTGTGGAGTGGTTCGAGATTTAAAAATCTCTCCAAGGCCGCTGTAGGGGTAGTTTTGAAAGCCCCCGTAATGGCCATACAAGCCAGCCTTTGGAATCTACCTAGTAGTTCCCTGCATGTGACTAGTTTCGTTCTTGGCCACCAGACAATACTGCCATATGTTATGACTGGCAGTATCATTATTTTGTAAATCCAGTAGAGTATCTTAGGTTTGAGACCCCAGGTTTTACCGAAGGTAGACCGGCACATATTGAGTATCCTTCCGGATTTTTCAATAGTGAGGTCTACATGTTCCTTCCACGTTAGTTCTTTATCCAGGGTAACTCCTAGATATTTCACCTTTGTGGAGTATGGTATCTCAGATCGTATAGTTTTAGATTTCTCATGTTGTTGAGCTTCCTCTTTTTTGTGAACGGTATGATCACTGTCTTTTTGGGATTGATGCTAAGATGTGTCTCTCTGCACCAGTGCTCAACCCTTTGTAGTGCCCCCTGCATCAGGCTTGCTACTACATTTGGCACCTTACCGTTAGCCAAGATGACTATGTCATCAGCATAACCTACTGTGGTCAGTGGTCCTTTGTTCAGTTCCTCGATCAACGGATCTATCACAAGACACCAAAGTGTAGGAGACAGGACTCCTCCCTGTGGCCATCCCTTGGTGGTTGTGACGCTCATTGTATCGCCTAATACGCTTGCAGATATGATTCTGCTCTCTAGCATGCAATTAATCCATCTTATTATGGTGTCATTGATGCCATGTAGTCTCGCCGCTCTGCTAATGGAATCAAATGTGGTCTTATCAAAGGCGCCTTCCACATCAAGAAAGGCGCCTATGCACACCTCCTTTGAATCCAGTGCCTTTTCAATCCTGCTGATCACATAGTGTAAAGCAGTCTCGGTTGATTTTCCTGCTTGGTAAGCACATTGCATACCCTGTAATCCTATTTAAGAACAACAACATCCTATTTAAGAAATAAAACTACCGACTTATTTATTTGAACAGTAATGTCAAGTGTAGTCTTCTATTAGTTCGTAACTATCTAAGGTATATCCTAAATCTTTTCCAATTAATTAATATATTACTAAGTATAAGTACGCATGAATTACATGTTTGATATTTTACCGGCATCAGGGCTAGAACGGCAACGAAGACAAAAACTCCCCGGAGAGTGAACAAACGTCTGTCTATTTATTCGTCTCTCTCCTTTTAGCTAGCATGGCACCAAGAGGAGATTGTTTGTCTTCCACAGATAAAATTCATCCATTTTGTCTTCAGAGCTTCTTAACGTTTCGTTCGCACGAAAATGCTACCAATATAGGCCTACCTGCGGAGGGAGACTTTGTACCTCAGTCGTCAGCACGGGTCAGCGTCCCTATCTTACCTATTTTTGCCGCAAAGCAGCGCTGTTTGCATTGATGTATTCCGGTATGAGGCGCAGTAAAATCACTGGGTACTATTACTTTACTTACACCTTATAAGTTGACGATGTTGAGGTAACGTAGGTACCTATATGTCAATGGTTGGCGACGTATAATGTGGTCGTTGTGGGTTGCATGTTTGCGAATATCACAGGGATCACATATACGAGTAGTATGGGTAGCCATCATGCTGTTTGTTAACCAATTTTGTTATACGAACTAGTTAATTTAAACTTATCTCCACGTGTTTCTAATGCCAGATCCACATTGAGGTGTAGCGAGTGAAGGTCGCACGAGTGTTGGCTATCCATACTCTCGTAGCTGGTATAGACTTACGTACGTACGTGTATGTAATGCAACGTGTGATTCAACATGAAACGAGCATTTTATAAGTGTGGACGCCCCGCGCGCACGAACCGAACATGAACCACCTACTTCTGTTCCCGGCATGCGTGCGAACGTTGTTATAGATGAAATTCGGTTCGTGCGAGCGCACGTTTTCATACAACCCATCCATACAGTTGCACCGTGCACAATGTGCGCCCTTTTGTGTTCCTCTAAAAACCGACAATTTTATTAATGGATCGCTCCGCGCGCGCTCGCAGCGTGAGCGTGAAATGCGCAGTTCGTGCGCGTTCACACTATGGCAATTTTGTTGCATTATATGTTCATTGCATAAGTATGTAAGTACCGGCTTTCGTATTAGTGTCGCTTCGCATGTCTTCCGTGAATAGTGTAGACCAGGCATAAGAAGATCTTGACTGGCGACAATCATTAGGTGAAATAAAAGCTATTACCCACCTTAATATGAATGTAGGAATGAAAAAAAATGTAGGAATGGAAATAAGAACTCGTTTTGGATGATGATAAAATATATAATTAAAATAACAGTGTAAGATTAAATTAAATAACTCGACAAGACATCACAACCACACTCTCACCCCACGTATCTCTCCCCTTCTCTCTGTTCTCTCAAGCTGTCAATAAATATTTAAAAAGAAACTATAAACTACTAATTCAGTATAATATACATGATATCCTACATGAATTTAAAAAATACAGCTAATAAGTCAGATTACAATTCGCTGCAGTGGAAAAAAATTAAATAATCAAAAGGTTTTTGGTTACAGTACGAATGTATCTGCATAACGAAACGTGTGGGACGATGCTTTGATTTTCATTAAAATTAAGTAGAACCTTTCACAGCTATTAGTATCAATCGCTCTCATAAGATTGTACTTGAGACTTGGCGGAGCCGTGTTGTGGCTTAATTGACCCGTCTCCTTGTATTTCGGGAAGGGTTGTGCCCGCAGGAGGGTGTAATAGGCTAATTACTTTTGCTCCTTACTGGCCTCCTTGTACTGTGGCCTCGGGCTGTTCACAATATTACCGGACGTTTGACAACCCTAGCGCCAGGTGTTCCCGATCTGAATACTAAACACGGTTCAATATTATACGCCATTCAATTTCGAATTCATTAGTTCGTATTTCAGGCGGCGATTCGACCCATTTTATCCTAAATGCGACACATTCTGTACGCATTTATTCCATAAGGTCACTGCACACGCATACGAAAATTCATTTGTAAGGAAATAATAATAATTATAGTATACACGGTGTTTCATAATAACCAATAAATAATCAATACGTTATTTAAAACTAATTATTAAAATGTCATTACAGACACGTAATGTCATTCAACCCAAAATTTCATGTATATCAGAGTATCATCATCATGTCTATGATTTACATGAAAATTTTGGGTTGAATGACATTACGGGTAAACACAATTTAATAATTAGTTTTAGATAACGCATTGATTATTTATTGGTTATTATGAAACACCGTGTATATGCATGCACGTATTATATCGTACGACGTTTTTCAACACACTTGTGAGAAAAAATACTTAATTAAAGTGAATTTTTGGATTAAATAACTCAAATCATTGTTGATTTGTAGACAAAACTAAATAATGGTATAAAAATAATCGTTTGGCAAAATCAATGTAGTTTGTTGATGTCCCTTATATTACCTCTAGCTTTAAAATAATATGCAAGTGCAGCATTACCGGACTCTGTTATGCGTGCTAAGTAGACAAAGTATGATTTTAGGTATAATGATGTATGTATGTGGGCGTAGACGTGTGATTGGTTGTGAATATATCTTTATAGCTGTCTGTGCATGCGTGTGTATGTGAGTTTGTGCATACCCATGAGTGTGTATGTATGTAACTAGGTGTTTGTAAAACAAGAGAGCAAAATTGGCTTTTTTTATAATACAATCAAGTTGGCAAACAGTCAAAGGCAGCCTGGTGGTAAAGTGCTAGCTGTACAGTCGCCTGTACATGTGGTTACTATGCAAATTTACCTACACTACAAGGACGCCAATGTACGTTTCTAACCTGTGACATAAGATGTCAACTTGAAGGATCAACTAACATTTTTTTTATCGGCGTTCGTTCTAACTGAATTAAGTAAGTACACAAGACAATAGGTCAGACTCGTTTGTTTGACTTTTGGACTGCCTTTATTTCGCCCGTAATAGTGGTGATTTTCATAGTGCAGGTGTAAGGCTGTTGGCCGTATATTCACGGTGTAAAAAGACCCATAACGAAGTCCGCGTCTACGTATTCGGTACATTAAAATGAACTTATAAAAAAACTAGCTGTGCCAGCGAACTACGTTTCGCCGTATATTTTTTACCCGTTTTTGCAACATTTGTCATTGATGCTCAGCTCCTATTAGTCGTAGCGTGATGTTATATAGCCTAAAGCCTTCCTCGATAAATGGACTATCCAACACAGAAAGAATTTTTCAATTTGAATCAGTAGTTCCTGAGATTAGCGCGTTCAAGGAAACAAACAAACAAACAAACTCTTCAGCTTTATAATATTAGTATAGATATTGATGGGAAACGAAATTTATTTTAAGGTTTTCAAAACAACTGCAAAAAGTATTATGCAATGTAACGCGAGCTTGCGCGCTACGGATATCGTCTCTGCATAGCATGAGTCAGGGGCTCGTGGCGACGGGGCGCGATGTCAGAACACCTCCTCGTGGTGCACCCTGGGCAACCCGGCAGATTTTCTGCCGCGGGCTAAGAGTCTGACAGCTGCCCCGTGGAGGGGGCGTGGTGTGGCCGGGTTTAACCCGGCGGGCCACTTCACGTGGCCATGTGGGGCGTCACCTCTCCTTCTTTGTGAAGATGGGGTTGTGTGTCGCCTGGGGACCCGCTCGCGGGTCATGGCGCGTTGCGCTTTGTGCCGTTGCCCCTTTGGTCGGGTCGGTGCGGGTCCTTGTTGAGCTTCGGCATGTCGTTGTTCCGAGTCGGTGCAAGCTCGTTGAGCTTCGGCGTGTCGTTGTTCCAAGGACTGAGGCTGATCCGATCACTGTGTGGCTTCGGCACACTTGTGAGGCCCCCATGAAGGGGGCGTGGGATGGCCGAGTGCTACTTGGCGGGCCACCTCGTGTGGCCACCGTGGCCGCTTTTTGCGGTGGGTCGGCGCTTCGGCGCCGCTGAGCTTCGGCTCGTGTGCGCGGCGGTAGATCCAGTGGGGTCCGCCGTCGGGCAAGCCCGTTACCCCGCACTGAGCGGGGCCGGGGGCCTGGCGCACTGAGCGTCGGGCCGCGTGGAAGAAAACCACAGTAAAAAATTACCACCCGGAGTATGCCCCGGGAACTCCTCTCCATCTCCACCTTGGAGAGGGCGTGAGGGGCCCGCCATTGGTGGGCAGGTGCCGCGGACGGGGTTATGGTCGGTCTGTAAGGGTTCCCACGACCTCGTTCGACAGCGGCGCGTCCTTTGGACGTGGCTGCGCTAGGCGCCAAAGAGGGCATATCGAGGGGTTTAGTGGGTAGTCGCTCGCTGCGGAGTCCCACACACCCTTGCCCCTGCGGGGGCTTGGACGGTGCGCAAACACATTCCCCTCGTAAAAAAAAAAAAAAAAGGGGCTCGTGGCGACAAGAGACAGCGGCAGTGTCCGTTGTAAATCTTAGATCATTTAGCCCATGGATATAGTACGCAACAAATCGTAGTATACATTTTTCTGCACATTTTGCGGGAGGCGAGGTAAACATGCATGGCATATTACGAAAATCTAGCATTCAATTACAAATACGCACACTATGAAAATATTACTTCACTATAAAGAAACACACACACATCGACAAATTAATGTGTATCTACGCAATCGCCCGCAAATCGTGCCCGTGTACTGTGTTGAGCTACCAACGTACCATTGAATTTTTTTATCGACGACATAAAAATTACCTTATAATTGTACTTAAATAAAACACGTTTATGTATATTTTATACTTACATGTGATAGAAAACGCCATAGTCTTGAAGATTTGGGTTACTGGATAACCTTTTGCAAGAGGAAACTGCACAATAAACCATTTTTTACGAGCTCTTACTTGCGATACGAAACGACACCTAATGGCAGCCGGCAGCGGCCATCAACTAGTTTTATATAACGTGTATGGTCATATGGTCTACTTAAATTGGCAGAGGAGTTCGCCCAGCTTGCCATCTCCCGTCTGAATGCTCTAAGTTGTAAATACATTACGCGTTGTAAATTAAAAAAAAATATTTGTTAATAAATACTGATTTTTCTTTGATGTTTCTTTGGACGAAAATTAAGAAATAATGTTCCAAACAGTTTGGTATAAAAACCCCAAAAAAACAATTTTTACTCTAAACTTAAATATATTTTGGTAACTATTAATTTCCTAGGTATGGTGTAGAAGACAAAAAGGTTTTGACGATGGGTTCAATACGTGGCTTTCAGCTTCGCGTTCAATCCTTTGTCGAAATTATTGCGAAATTAGGTGGACCCGCATATTATTGAAATGGGTTATCTTAGAATAGTTGATATACTATGCTCTTAATCTATTGCTATCGCTTTAAGAAACCTCATTAAGACTAGAAGACTTATTAAGACTGTTGGGATATCGCTTCACGACGCAGCTACGAAGCATAAAATACTCACCATAACACGAATCTAATTAGCAAACTGACCTAAGTTGTGGTAATAAAGGTGTAAAATATCAGGTAAGAGCATCGCTAACACGACTGTAGAGATAAGAGGCATTGTGATGGGAGCATGTGAGTTATATGCGGCGAGGGAAATGGAAGCGCCGTGTGTTGCTCGAGTGTGAATCTTATGACTTTGAAATAAGGTATTTAATAGTTTGTTTGGTGTTATAATGCGCTTTATATCTTGCCGTGGAGAGCAGGACAAGCTACGACCTGCAGGTCTAGCGTATAGAGCTGTTTATTGAATGCTTAGTGGAAGTAAGGAATGCTCTTCCGAACTTTCACATAGTATTCATAGAAATATTAAGATTGATAATTCGTTTTAGGAAAGGATACTTAAAATTATATTAGAATACAAACAACAATTCCTTTATAAAATAACTACTTAAAAAATTGTAAGCCGGCTTGATCTTTTAAGATCTATGGCTTTAATTTAGAATAAAAAAAAACAACGATTCCTTTTGATTTTTATTATGAACTTAATACGGACGATCAATGATCGAAAGTTAAAATTTGGCACCGACCTCTAAATAAATCTCGATTTGTGAGGGACGAGATGGTGGCTTTGGTAACAATAGGAAATCAGGAACCCCCCCAAACAAAAAAGAATTTTCCAAATCTGTTAAAAATGACAGAGTTATGAGGTAACAAACATAACAAAAAAATATTTAAAAAGCTGTAAAATTAATAACCTCCTTTTTTTGCGAAGCCGGTTAAAAATAAATTAGCGTGCTTACTAAAGGGATCGAAGAAGTAAAGAGCTTTGGATGTAACATGATTCATGCTGTGTAGTGAGTGTCTTTCCTTTTAAAATATGTGGCGTTGGAGTGGTTCTGTAGATAAACCACAAATAAACGGACACCACTAAAACTATTAACTTTGCTGTGACGTCCGTCCCGTTAAATAGGTAGTCTGTTAGTAGGAAGGCAGTTGATTGAAACAAAGCGCGATAATAAAGAATTGCTCGCAACTTCTAACTCCTTTGTCTCACTCAAACGATTGCAATTAAAGTGTTGAAAAAGTTTTGTTATCCATTGGCGCCTAGTGGTCTGATCAATTAGTGTTGACTTGCCCTAGTAGAGGCTTGCTGTGATGGTGTATTTACATAAAACATATTAGGGTGTGTGCGGAAGAATGAAAATTGGAGCCAATTACTGAAACATGATTTTTTTTACACACGACAGGGAAGATTAAATTTTACAAAGTATGTTTTTTAATTCCTCCTTTTATTGACAGTTTGAAAAAATCACTGTGTGCTTTTATGAAACCACGATGCAAGTGAAACTTCTTCTCGTATAGTAGGCGTTTAACTAAAAATTTGGGAAAATTATTTGATTTAGGGTATTAAAATCACGTGTAATCATGTGTAATCTTAACTTAAATCTTTTTTTTTCTGAAATTAAAAATGAAGAACTGTTATAATAAATAAAAACAAAAAGTAATAAAAAAAATAATACGATAAACAAAAAGCAATAAAAAAGAACAATATAATAAAAAACACAAATTTATGAAAAAAATAACGCTATACACCAGTGGGGCTAGCACGCAGGAGAATCGAAAATCGAATCGAAATCCGAATCGAGGAGTTTGTATGGCAATTTTATTAGCGCCACGGCGGCGAGTAGCAGAACTAATAAAATTGCCATACAAACTCCTCGATTCGGATTTCGATTCGATTTTCGATTCTCCTGCGTGCTAGCCCCACTAGATCGAACCACTGCCACACAGATTTAAAGTCGAAGATTTGACGCATAAACCAATCCTGAGCTATATAGGGTGTAGAGAAAATAAATAAATTATTATTATTATTATATGAAGTTAAAGATCTCATGTTTTTGTGTAATGCGACATGCGATAGATGGAAAATTTGAGGCGATGTAAGAAGTTTCACTTTAAAAAATGTATCAAGTGGCTAATTAAAATTTAAGAGGTTGATTATCACACATTGCTGTCTTTATTGGACTTAATAAAAACTTCTTGTTTAGAATATCGGTTTTTTTTTGAGTCCACTACCTACTCACATAGATAGAAATTAATGCAAAACAACCACAAATAAGTGTGTTTTGCCCATACCGCACTATTGATACAAGAGGCGGCTCTACAATCCGGATGACGTGTATGTACATCCGAAGTCACAGAATAGATAATAGTACTCCGAAGTACTAAGATGACAGTCTTATCAGTTCGGTCAACCGGACTAATAACCGAACTACTGATCAAAGGGTTTATGACTTATCTCCATTAGGACAGCTATGATTCTGAACACGTAAATATTTTTTGAAAATGTATAGATCAAAATATAATTAGTTATGGAACAGTGAAAAAAAGTCTCTTTTCGAAGCTGGTTAAATTTACTTTAGTTAAAAATGTGGAAAAGTTTTCTCCTTTAATAACTAGATACGAAACAGTGAAAAGATTTCTTTTTAAGTAACCAGTTATCAATACAATTGCCAATATGGCTGAAGGGGGAATTACTCATTGGTTAGTGATGGCATTTTCTAATAGTATCGTTCAGCGTACAAACAGATTAAACAGATGAACAAAACTAGTACTCATATTATTATAATATGCATATTTTGAAAGTGCTAATAAATTATAGTCCCGAAAAGGGCAAAATATTTTCGCTAGGCCGTTCGCGGAATAATATAATGGAGCTGTCGAATATTTTAATGTATTTACATTCAATTTACATCTCTGATTAACGGTAAAGTGCACGTGTTTATTTAACGGAGTGTGTTATTGTTATAATTACAAACCCTCTGTTGTTGGAGACAAACAGACGGACTGGGTCGCAGAAATAATAAATGCAATCAATATATGCGTGTAAGCTTGCATCCATCATGGATATCAGGCTCACGGCTCGATTGACTATTGTAATTGTTGAGCAACAGTATTGGAAATATAAATGAGGCTTTAATCTTCATTGGTGTTGCGATGCGATGTACACACATATATTGCTGTTGTCGTTCCCATCTCGGTGCTTGGTGGCGAGGACGCTTGGGGACTGCAGTGTTTTAAAGCAATTTTTTGATAGCAACAACTTAATTATACAAGAAATTATGTGCATAAAATTTTATTTTTATCTTTTAATTATTATTGTCATAATTATGTAATAAAAAACATATTGTAAATGGCGATTGAAAACAGGAGACAAAAAGCAAGACCGTCCGAGTTTCTTGCCTGTTCTTCTCGAGAAGGCTGTCTCGATTTCCGAACAGAATGGATATGACATTAGCTTGTGACAACCTCACGCTATTTTTTCCGCAGGCAATGTCACATTCAAGGTTAAATTGTTTTTCTCAAACATGCTCGGAAATGTAGGCATTATTGTAGTAAAAAGAAGACACGAAGTTTGTAATTCTTGGCTCATATATTACTTTATCGGCCTAGGCCAGGAAAGTAAGTATGAAAATTCATTTCTGGTCGCTGCTCAAATGTTTTTTACTTCATCTACTACAAGTTTAATTATGTAACTTGTCACACAGCCAATGTAGTAGCAACATTATAAAAAATGCACTCTTCGAGCATATACGTTTCTCATATCTCTCTATAAAAATTATAATACTCGTATTTAATTTTATTTAAACTATCAAAATTGCCAACCTAAAACTGTTCTAAAATGGGATTTTCATAAATTTAACGATTAAATTTGATTGATATGACAAGTTATTAAGGTTGATACTTTCTTTTTAGGTTAAATTAATATTATAATTTTTATGGAGAGTTATAAGACACGTTGTATATGAATATTGTTCTATTTACTTTATACTAATAAATCTGTTTGTTTCCATTATGTACGTACTTTTATTTTCCCAACTTATTTCAGAGAGACATACATAATAGACATTACAAATGACAAAAAATTCAAACGTAAGCTAAGTAGGTTTTACTACATCAACACTCCTCTTCGATTTGTAATGTAATAATTCAAATTATTTTTTCTATAATTATAATTCAAATTAATACAGCGTTTCATTACAAATCGCTTTTTAAAATTCACAAACAAAATAAACCACTTCATTATATAAAACATTAAGTTAACATTTCTAAATTAAGACGTAAGTAGGTAGTCATACCTAACATTCGCTAGTTAAAAGTTTTTTTTTACATTAAAAACATTAAAATATACATTTCACATTACATAAAAACTAACGTTTGAAAAATAACTGTTACTTATTTATTTGTAAAATTATATTATTTATCAATTTGTAAAATTTTATTTTTTAAATATGTAAACTTTTCATAACATAGAGATTTTGTAAGAATATCAGCTAAATTATCGTTTCCACATATATATTTAATATTTATTTGTTTATGTTTTATTAAATCTTTTATATAATGATATCTAATATCAATATGTTTTGTTCGTTTACTGTTTTCGTTATTTTGAGATATGCATATAGCTCCTTTATTATCAACAAAAATTGTAGGTGTGATATTTTCACCAAAATCAGAATTAATACCCTTAGTATTCACTGCCTCACATGCTGCCATAGCTGCGGCAATATACTCCGCTTCTGCGGTTGAGAGTGCTACACAATTTTGTTTTCTTGAATACCAAGCAACTACATTTTTATTGTACATAACTATACATCCACTCACGCTTTTCCGGTCAATTCTATCTCCTGCCCAATCTGCGTCTGAGTATATTTCTATAATATTATCTCCTTCTTCATATTTCCTAAAACATAAACCAATATCTTTTGTAGCTTTTGAATACCTGAGAACTCTTTTACCGTGCTTCCAACAATTATCATTAGGTTTTTCCAAAAATTGAGATAAATAAGATACAGCGAAGCTTATATCTGGTCTTGATACTGTTGCAATGTACATTAAGCTTCCAATCAGTTCTCGGTAAGGTGCATCTATAATTTCTTCGTTTGTTTCAATTTGTAGTCCATTCTCCATAGGCGTCTTTGCTCCATTACAATCTAGCATTCCAAACTTATCTAAAATATTTTCAATTTGCTTTGTCTGAGAAATTGTTATTCCATTATCATTAATTTCGACTTCCATTCCTAAAAACTTCTTAATTAGTCCTGAGTCTTTTGATTTAAATTCATCAAACAATAGCTTCTTTACATTATTTACATTATCTAATTCTCCCATCAACAAAATGTCATCAACGAATACGACAAGATTCACTTTATCGCCATTATATAAACAGAAATCGTGTTCTGATCTCTTTAACCCACATTTCAACAAAAAATCATTGAATCTTTCGTTCCAACATTTTGGACTCTCCTTTAAACCGTATAGACTTCTTCTTAATCTCAAAACTTTACCTTTTTCTAACTCTACCCCTTCTGGTTTCTTTATATAAACTTCATTTTCAAATATACCATTTAAAAATGCTGTAAGTATATCCAGTTGATGTATATGATATTTTTTCTGTACCGCATGAGCCATAAACATTCTTATTGTGCTTAATCTCGCAACCGGTGAGTAATTATTTTGAAAGAAATTCTCCTCCTGAATTTGGAAACCTCTAGCAACCAAACGTGCTTTCTTCATTCCGTTTTCTTTCGCGGTAAACACCCATTTAGTATCTATTGCTTTCTTTCCGGTTGGTAACTTCGCCTCAGTCCGAGTTTCTAACTTTTCCAATGAATTTATTTCCTTATCTATGGCTTTCTTCCAATCTTCTGACTTAACTGCTTCTTTATAAGTTTTAGGAGTATCATCATCATTATTTGTAGATAATAAACAGTAAGCAGCGTATACTTCATACTCATCTAAATATGTAGGTGACTTAACTATTCGACCTGACTTCGTAGTTTTTTCTTCTCTATTATTTACAATATCATCAGTAACTTCTTCGTTGTGTAAATTTGTATCGTCGTTAACTTTTTCTTCTTCTTTATTTATTTGTTCATTATTTTCTTCATCTTGTCTAATATATTTAAGATTTTTACAATTACAATCTATATTATTTACATCTCTATTTTCATATTTATATTTATTTTCGTCAAATGTGACATCTGTTGATATTATAATCTTGTTACTTTCTGGATCCCAGAGTCTATAGCCTGATCCACAATAACCAACTAAAATTAAAGATTTAGCTCTCGGTTCTAACTTATTCGGTTTTGGTATAGTTGCACACCATGCTCTCGAACCAAAAATTCTTCATTTGTTTATATTGTTACTTCCATACCAAATCATTGAAGGTGTTTTTCCGTTTAAAACTTTTGTCGGGCATCGATGCAGTTCATAGACTGAACATTGTATTGCTTCAACCCATAATTCTTTCGGAAGATTTGTTTCAGATAATTTAGTTCTCGTCCTTTCTAGCAACGTTCGATTCATCCTTTCGGATGTTCCGTTTTGCTGTGGTGTATAAGGTGTAGTATAATGTAAATTTATTCCTTTAGACTCACAAAATTTCTTAAATTGATTTGACGTAAATTCACCACCATTATCTATTCTTATATTTTTAGTTTTTAAGCCAAATTGTGTCTTGATGTGTTGAATAAAATTTATTATATTACCTTCCGCTTCATTCTTATACTTTAGTAGTCGCACTACTGTATAGTGTGAATAGTCGTCAATTAAAACCTGAAAATAATTTTCCCCATTTATACCTGTTGGAGTTATTGGACCACATAGATCTGAATGAATCAGTTCTCCAATCTGTCTACTTTGTCTTCTAACTGAAATGAATGATCTTCTAGTAGCTTTACCTTGGATGCAGCTTTCATATTTCTCATTTAAATATGGTAATTTCAATATTTTTAGACCAATTTTATTTAAATGTCCAAGTCGCTTGTGCCAAACATTATTAAATTTGTCAGTAGCTACCATTGCATTATTTTCATCATTGTCTATGAATTCCTGATTTATTATATGCAAGTTTCGTTTCTTTTCTCCAGTTAAATAAAAATTTCATCCTTTTATGATCACGTGATTTTCTTTAAATATAATTACATGTCCTGTTTTAGTTATAAGGTCAACAGATAATAAATTATGACATAATTTGTCTACAATTATTGCTTGAAAATCTACCGTTTTGCTATTTGACTTGCCAATAATGGTACCTTTCTTATAAGCGTACAATTTTTCGCCATTCGCGATTTTCACTTCTATAGACCGTGATAAGATTTTTACATTATTCATAAATTTCTCTATTTCAGGCTTGACCATGTGCATTGTTGCGCCAGAATCTAATATGAAATAGTCATTCGTCATTGAACAATCATTCACTAAATTTGCTGTCATTGCTATAAAAGAGCTTTTCTCTCTGTCAATACTCGGTCGTCTATTCGAAAATCCCCGTCTACCTCGATAGTTTCTGCCTCGATAATTATTATTATATGGTCTTCTAATACTATTACTGTACTGATTATAATTTTGACTCGTAGATGCTTTAAAAACTGTCCTACAATTCTTGTTCTTTATTTTCAATTCTTCATCTAATAATCGACTTTTAATAAATTCTATCGTTAAATCAGAATTCATTGTCTCAATTGCTATTACGACGTTATTATATTCATCACTTAACGTTAGCAATAAGTGACATATTTTATCGCTTTCGTCTAACTTTTTGTCAATGAATTCAAGTTCCGAAACTATCTGATCAAATTTCTGAAAATGATCTTCTAATTTGTCTGTGCTATTAAGTTTTAGAGTAAGTAATTTCTTTTTGATAGTTAATTTGCTGGCTATACTTTTTCTTTGGAATACATTTTCTAATTTTTCTAACATTGTTTTTGCAGTTTTTGCTTCTTGTACGATACTTATATGTTTGTCCGTAATGCATTGTATAATAATAGATTTCGCTTTTGCGACATGAACTTTTAATATTTTATCATTTTGTATTTCGTTCTCATCTTTTTCTAAAACATCTAATAATTGCTTTTCTTCTAATAATGCTTTTACTCGATATTTCCACGTAATAAAATTGTCTGCTTTGAGTTGTGGAAAAATTTGCAAATTCGACTGCATTTTTTTAACGAATATAATTTATATTTACTTACTGCAGTTCTTCAGCCGCTAATAGCCCATAACCTTTGTTAGAGTGTGTATTCTATTTACTTTATACTAATAAATCTGTTTGTTTCCATTATGTATGTACTTTTATTTTCCCAACTTATTTCAGAGAGACATACATAATAGACATTACAAATGACAAAAAATTCCAAATGACTCGTAATTATTGTCAAGGCCTCGCTAATGCTGAAAAATTTACTCGTCCGGCAATCCCTACCTTCCCAGCCTCTACAGTAATGTACTATTCTTTCCTTCAAATTAGAATTTTGTTTTGTAATTGACGTTAATAAGTGCCTGTAAACGCTTATGTTGAACAAAGATTTTGAACATTGAATTTTATTACCTTACATATGAAATTAGAGTTTTGTCGAATTGGCCATTTTGATCTCAAAAATCTGGCGTTTGGTTCGGAATTCCATATTAAAATCTATTTCGATTATAGGGTCGTGAATTTCCACTTCGAATTTAGTCATACATTTGTTTTTCCTTTGACATCGTACTGTTCACAAAATGGAAAACTGAAAATATCGCGTTACTTACGAATGCGAGTTCCACTGCGACACCAGCGTTGCAGAAACAGTTCGAAGGAGTACCTAATGATGTGTATGGTCACGGGAAATTTTGGGATTCAACGTTTTCGTTCTGCAACTTTTGATCCACAGAACAAACTTTGTGGACGTGGAAGCATTTATCGCAAGTCACGGCAGGCTAGCGGCAGGCTTCGGTGTGAGCGAGAAAACAATTTTAATTTACTTGAAACAAATTGGAATAGTGAACAAGTTCGATAAACAGGTACTGAATGAATTAAGTAAAACACACCAATAAACACGCATTGAGTGTTGCGGTACATTACTCAGTCGTCACAATAACAAGAGAATTTTGAATCGTATCGTTACTTGTGATGAAAATGGATCCTGTAAGACAGTCAAAAGTCACAGTGGTTGAACCTAGGAGGACCGGCCAAATCTTATCCTAAGCGAAAGTTGACTCAGAAAATGGCACTAGGGAAAGTCTCTTGGCGCTTGCTTCGACAGACTACACTAATTTTTTCAGAATTTGGTCAACTTCTTCCAAAGAAAAAAAATCAATTCCGACGAAGGCATCCAAACTGTCTTTAAAGGTGTTAATTTACGCTCCCACAATTTTTTCAGCAATGAATTCAAGAACTACATAAAATCACGAAAATGCATATATAATAATGGTATGTATATACTTCGATTGATTTAATAATAGTAGTTTATGAAATAGTCACATAATAGGGGGTCTTAATTATTATAATGTAGTCTTAACACT
Organism: Schoenobius gigantellus; assembly: GCA_963935595.1. Lineage (NCBI taxonomy): Eukaryota > Metazoa > Arthropoda > Insecta > Lepidoptera > Crambidae > Schoenobius > Schoenobius gigantellus. The sequence continues at coordinate 18,705,827 of OZ012557.1, read as the reverse complement.
GGTGTGTGTTTAAAATTCGAGGCTTGCCGAGAATTTTAATAGTACCACACGAGTGTTTTAAGACCTAATTATGTGCAATTTCATACACTACTTTATCTACACGCATGCAATCAGTGGTTACCTAAATTAAATAAAAGACACAAAATTAAAACAAAATCAAACTCATTTAGTCTAATAATTATTTGCATTTTGAACAGTGCAATTGTGAAACTAATACAGAAATCTAAAACTACATACATTAATATTATTAAACTTTTCTTTAACCAATAACAGCAAAATAATGAATGAAAAATTCAGAGAAATGGCGCCAACACCAACATTCTACCGCGCATGCGCTGTTGCACGCGCCGCCATAGACAATGTACAGGCACAAAAGAAAATTGTGACAAAACCTCCTTGGTCGGGCTTTGTCAATCGAACTGTATTTTATTGGAATTCGAGTTACATTAGAGTACTGGTTTTGTATGGCGAACCTGTATTATAATGTAATTTGTAAAAGGCCAAGGGCTTTAAGTTATGCCTTTAAAATATTAGTGTTGAGTTCTTAATATTAGAATTAGAACATGAGTGTAGATAAATAATTTGCACTCTACTTCACTTTTTCCATATAAAACTATTACTATTCCATATTTAAAATGTTATTAAAATGTTTGTAAACATTTTCCATCAGTGTAGGAGCACTCATAACATTTAAAAATTCCCAACAGAATGTAACAATTCCTAACATTCGTTAGTAAATGTTTTAATGTTAAAAAATGTTTCTAAACATTTTCTAACAACAGTGTGGGAGCACCATGCCATTCTATAGTCAGCTGGACTATGGTTGTCACTTGAAAGTTTTTTCTTTCAGTTTAAAGTCCATTAACTCGAAAAGAATTAGGTTTCCAGATCGAAAACAAGCACCACACCCTGTAGATATCATTTACGTGAATACATAAAGGGGTGATGACAGGGTGGGTATGATGAGGAAAAAAAATATTTCGTTTGCCAGTTAGATATTGAAAATAAATCAGACATGACTGTATTTTTTGCTTTTTTTACATACAGACATGGGAACTCTTGACCTTTATCTCACCCGATGGTAAGTGATGTTAAGATCGAAGGTGGAAGCGAGCTTAACCTGGTCTCCTCAACAACCGAGGATCTGGCTATCTTACCTCAAATTATCGGAATAATGCTATTAACATTGTTATTGTGGCGACAAACTTAGGTAAGACGGTGGTAGCTAGCCAGGCAGGCTCAGAAGCCCTACCACTAACGAAACCAAGCAGATAAATTTCCGCTCCCATGGGGAATCCCCGGACCTTATGATTAGCACTCGGTGTTGTTGAATATTAGACCACGGAGGCGGTTGAAATAATAAAAAATAACTAAGATAAAGTGATTAAAATAACAGAGTGGGCGCTCGCTTCGACACAATGTAAACATTGTATTCGACACTAACAAACAAACTACAATAGTCTATTTTGGAAACTATTTAAGCTAATGATATGTTTATCTGACTATCTATAATATATAAAGCTATTTCTTGTAAGATGTAGAAAAAGTTATAAGATTTTTTTACAGCTTTACTACCATTTTGTATGTGTTGACAACTAGAGAAATATACTCCATAATGTTTTGCCACACATCCCGATAGCTGTTAATCATTTTCTTTATAAAATTTTTGCGTAGGCCATGAAAGTACATAAATGTAAATAAAACAATAAAAAAGTAATGTGTATTTTTGTATTTTTCTGATAGATAAACGATGTACTTGATATACTTGGAATAAAAAACTCCCATTAGTTGCATTAAATGTAATCTCTACAAGAATGTAACTGCTTGGACTAAAACAGTCTATCTAATTAAATGAATATACCTAAGAATGTAACTACTGGGAACAGAGGAGTTTTTCAGCTATTCATTACGTTTACAACACGGAGACGTGGAGTTCCAAGTGAGATTTCCGAGCCAGTTCTCTTCACGAACTGATTCCTTAATAAAAATCTTTTCAGACCATCAAAGATCATCCTTTTCGAGTAGTTGAAAAGATGTTTTATCTGAAACCTTTCCGCTGTTTATTTATAATACAACCCTACATAGAATCCGCATTTTATCTCGGATCTTTAGCAGAGCGGGTGATTCAGCGCGAATGGTAATGCATTACAGTTCCTGTATCGCATTTCGCCAATAATCGACCTACCAGTCATCCATCATGCGATGTTCCCGCCTATTTAAAAGGAACGCCTATCAGTATGCAAATTCGCGTTTGTTTATTCTAGATTGATTTATGTGGAATGCGTACTTTTAGCGGCGCAAACAAAGGGGCCTTCTTCGTACTTATTACAGTAAAACTCATCTCAAATAATGTGGGAAGAAATGCTGAAAGCATATATGATAGGTTAATGCTGACATTTCAACAAAATCTTGGTAATACCTTACTGTGTGTAAAAAAAATGCGATCTATGCTTAGCCTCTTGAGAATAATGTTAGGAAGTTGTAGAATCTACAGTAAAATAATGCTATCATGTGCCAACAAAAAGACTAGTTAAAGTTTCTACGAGCATTTCTTACATCTTATTGAAGATAAGGTAATCTTCAATATTATCGTAAGAAACTAAATATTAACTGTTGCAGCAGATTACAATTTCACGCTGATACAGATTCCTCTCAAGTTCGTATTTAAGCAAACGCTAATTGTTTTTAAACCACTAAACAAGATGTAAGGTCATCTGATGTTATGCTAATTGAGTCTCCGCTCTGGGCAGACAGAAGACAGACTGGACAGAAGGTCGCGGGGTAGCGCTCGTCCAGAAGAGTCTGGAGGCCTGGGAACATAGGGAGTAAGTTAGGGTGTTTAGGCCTTAGTCAACCACGCGCGCCCAGTGCGGATTGGTCAACTTTACACCTTTGAATTTCTTCGCAGATGTATGCAGTATCCAAATATACATTTAAACTCTTGGACCATGGGGCCAATCCACTCAAAACTTCCTCAAGAAAATCATCCCAAAAGTAATTTCATCGACTGGTGACAAGAAGGCTGGCTCCTTCCTCGCTCAAAAGATCAGCATCACAATACAGCGAGGAAATGCAGCCAGCATTCTTGCCACAATGACCCCAGAGCCCGACCTTTTCGACCCCGCCCCTCCCACTCCACATATTTTTACTACATTTTGAATTATTGTACATATAGAATAATGTTAGAATGACTAAATTGTAAATATCGTATTGAATCTCATTACGTACTTGTGCGTTATTGAAATGAAACTCAATAACACTTCATGTATTGTTCTAGTCCATACATTTTCAAAAGCTATTCTTAGTGAGAGAAGGCAATTCAGTACAATATTCAATCCCTGTTTTTTAAGGCTTTTCATAGCTTACATGTTGGGTTTGCATGACACAGAATATGTTATTTTTGAACAGGTGGTGCGAGAAAATTTTTATGTTTTAAACAACAATATCATGTAAATATCATACATCATCAATATCATACATCAACAGAGATGTCCAGTCCATTTCCTTAACATTTGAGTCACTTTGAGAACGCGCACGTGTACCGTATAAGTTGAACAAAACGGGATCTAATTAAATGGAAGTAAGAACGTATGAATAAAAAAAGTGTATGAATAGCAGTAATTGAAGAGCCGCTCGCCCCTCGAATAAAAGCGGAGCTTAGCAATATGTGAGTCGAATATACGCACGACGCTTATGAGCACGTGAGTAAGGAAAGGGGCACTTTCTGTCACGTGTCGGGATAAGAAATAAAAGGTCATGTTGTTATGGATTTAGAATTTTAGAAGCAGGTCATTACTATTGATGTCTTTAATAAGAACCAACTATAAACATTCCTTTTTTATTTTTTTCCTCTTGCCGCAGTAGCACCTAAACCAGCAATGAACCATCATGGCCTCGAACGGTTTACATGAGTAAGCGAAAATTTTGTGCGCTATCATGACTTACCTAACACGTGTCCACGTCTCGTGTTAGATACGCATGACAGTGTTAATGAACGTTAATAAAAGTGTGAAGTTAATAGCTTGCCGTCAAGAAAAATAATTAATAAACTTGATTAGTTATTAGTTAGTTATCTAACGATATTGGTAAAATGAAATAATATAGACTTAGTTTCGCAAGAGCATTGCAGTGTGAATGATTGACTATTGTCCAGAGATGGATTACATTGATAAAATGCAAGCTTTAGTAATATTATATTAAATGTTTGATTTCTCAACGTTGACTCAAAAAATATTATATTTAAAATAAATGTTATAAAATAGTATATCTATTAAAAGACAGTTTTTAATTTACAATCATATTTCAATGTATATTTGCGTTAAAAGATCTTAATGCCGCTTCCCTTCGAGGCCAGCAGGAAAGAAGACAAGCCAATGCAGCGGCCACCCATGACAACCCTGAGTGAATCCTACGTGCTAAGATGGCTCCTGATAACCGCGGATACAGGCTCCTCCCGTCTAGGGATTATTGAGTATGTCCAGGGAAATCTCCTACAGTCGTTAATACACGACTCTTAGTGGGCCGGACCGACTGGATTGTCCTGGTGTGATTCAGAGAATTAAATTTTCCCAGTCTCCAGATTGCCTCAACTATGGATATAATGGTCGTCGAGATTGGTCGTATAATGGTCGTTGAAGGGAGAGAGAGACGGGAGAGTCCCACAGTTCTACTCGCTACAAGGTGACAGTGGCGTCGCGCACCCTCCCCCCGCACCCCGATTTCCGGCTTCACTTGATTTCATACGGAAAACGCGATAGGGCACCTCCTCTTTGTATTTGCTTCATGGATACGACCTTCAAACTTTCAAAAAAAGAGCGTATTCCCACCTCAAAGGCCGGCAACGCACTTGTAACTCCTCTGGGGTTGCGGGTGTCCATGGGCGACGGTAATTACTTACCATCAGGTGATACGTCTGCTCGCTTGCCCACTATCCCATAAAAAAAAATCTGTAATTAAAGAACTTGCCCCAAAACTTGTGTTGAAGGTGTCTTTCCCGACCTCATGAAAAATAGCAAGTTAATACCTCTATTTAAGTCTGGGAATAAAAATGACCCTTCAAATTATCGACCAATTTCGATTCTACCAGCTCTTAGTAAAATATTTGAAAAAATTATATCTAATCAGTTAACTGATCATTTCTCAAGTAACAACATTTTACATATGAACCAATTTGGTTTTACCAAAGGTCGTTGCACTACCGATGCCGGTGTTGCACTTCTGAAACACATTTTTGCTGCTTGGGAGTGTAAACAAGATGTAATTGGTATATTTTGTGACCTATCAAAGGCTTAACTCAAGCATTATGGTGTTTCTGAAGAAACAATGAGACTTATTGAGTCTTATTTGTCCAATAGGGTTTAGAAAGTTGTTATTGACAAAACCGAGTCTGCTGGTGCACCTATAGTTATGGGCGTGCCACAAGGATCGATATGGGGACCTTAACTTTTCTTAATTTATATTAATGATCTCCCATACTTCACTAAGAATCTGTGCGATACAGTACTATTTGCAGATTACATTACATTAAGCCCTTTATATGTAAGCCCTTTGTATTTTAAGTTTTGCATACAGTTCAAATTAATTTTCTTCTTACAGTATATCTCTAAGCTCAGTGTGCCTATTGGCAAAGGCCTCCTCTAACATTTTCCATTGTTCCCTATCCTTAGTGACCCTTCTCTAGTTAGGACCCACCATTAATTTTAACTCATTTTCCCATCTTTTGTGTTGTCTTCTCCTTCTCCTTTTACCATCTCTAGGATATTCTAGAGAGTATTTGCAGATGATACATCTTTAATATTTAAGGTTGACAGACGAAATGGAAATACTGACGTTGTAAATAGTACTCTCTCTAAAGTATTGCATTGGTTCACTATAAATAATTTATCTTTAAATTCACGTAAAACTAAATGTATTAAATTCTCATTGCCAAATGTAAGAAAAGTGGATACAATTGTGGAAATGAATAATGAAAATGTTGAATTCATCGACTTTACCAAATTTTTGGGTATTACACCAGATTCTAGATTGCAGTGGGATCCACATATTGAGTCCTTGGCAAACAGACTTAGTTCTGCAGCATATGCAGTTAAAAAAATAAGACAACTTACTGATGTTGAAACGGCAAGATTGATTTACTTTAGTTATTTTCACAGTGTCATGTCATATGGAATATTACTGTGGGGATCGGCTGCTAGTATAGAAAGTATTTTTGTACTTCAAAAAAGAGCGGTTCGCGTTATATATAACTTACGAGCAAGAGATTCTCTAAGGGACTTATTTAGAGAAATAAATATATTGACTTTAGCAGGACAGTACATTTTTGAAAATTTGATTTATGTCTATAAAAATTATAATACATTTGAAACTATCGATTATACATCGATTGACCTATCGACTAGCGATCGACAAGTAGAAGGTTCTAACTGATTGATAAAATTTGGAAATAAGTATGTTAATTATTCATACAGACGCAAAAATCTACAATACAAAAGTAAACACAAATAGCGTATATTAATTAGAAAATGGTTATACTTTAATTGGCGGTGAGATTTTGCGGCGACAGATATGCCCGGAAAATGTGCAGGACGCTCGTCCTGCAATTCCCCGCATTATGATAAATTCGTTAGAAGTTATAAATCGTAACTTTAAATTTTTTATCGAAGACGAGGAACTTGATGGGATATAATGTTCAAGTCACAATAAAAAACCAAACACATAACTGAAAGTTACTCAATAGAAATCTTAACATGAACATTGACACAATATTGTTTAACATTTATATTTGTGTTGAAAAAAAGCGGCCGCTTTGTGCTCCCGTCATCTCCGTGATGGCATCTCCCATGTAAGATGATCCCGAACCTATATTTGGGGTGCAGTAATCCCGCGAGAGAGACGAGGGCCGTTTACAACGAGTTGGAGGCCTACTCCCGATCTCAAGATGATATTTCGATAGGCTTTCCGTTGTAGAATGTATTGTTAAGGGTGGGGGTATAAAAATTTATAATGCCAATTTCCACAAAAGAAAAATTTTATTTCAAAGTCTACATCAAACACTCTTAAGCTAATCAGCACACAACACTATTTAAATACACTACATTCTGTAGATCCTGGTGGACGAACTCGCATTAGGCACAACTTAAAACGCACTACACTTCGTAGTACGCAATCGATCGCTCTTATTGTCACTCATAGTTATAGCTTTAGATTGGCCGCATAAATAAGTTTTCCGTATTTGATTTCTGAACACGGAATATAGACACGGAATTCCGTGAACCTAGCATAAACGTTCGTTTTTGGTCATTCGGGATTTCTACCATTCTACCTAAACGTACGTACGCAATGTCTCCGTTCGGAATTAAAAAGAATGTATGCGGCAGCCAATTTATTTTTCATTACTCATACTCTGACACTCGTATCTATAGTCAAGACAAAGTAATTACTTGAGTCGTTACTTAAATTGTGATTTTTATACAATAAGTACTGTGACAATAAAAAAATTGTTGCGTTCGGTGGCGCAGTAGTTTACACGTCCGGCCTGTGCTAATGGCGATTACGCTTTCGCGATGGTCCGTCACGACTTCACGAGATAAGTGACCGAAAATTTAGTATCTCGTGCTGCTCCGTCTTTCAAAAGGCTAGTTAAGCCGTTGCTCCCAGGTGTATTTGCAATCGTTAAAATGCACCAACCTGCACTGGGTGATGAGCATAACTTTCTTCACTTCATTCAAATTCTCGTTTATTGTATAAAATTATTGTATAAAAATCACAACTTAAGTAACGACTTTTACTCAAGTTATGCCTTTGACTTTACTATTGATACGAGCGTTAAAGTAGGTCTGAAGTTGCCTGAGGAGCGGGTCGAAAGTAATACTTTTCAGCCCTAGGGAGAATCACTTTTAACTGCTGCCAAATTTAAAAAAAGAAACTAGTTTTTTTTCACATTTTTATTGAACCATGTTCCGACTTTCTACACAGCTATTCAATTACAGCGCGGTGTAAAATTGAAATAACATAATGTTAAGTAAAGAATGTATTTTTTAAATGACTTCATTATAATTTATTTTCAACTATTTCTTTAAAATAACCTTTTGTACTGTCTTCACTTAGTAATATTTCTACATATATTTTTAGTGTACAATAAATTATTAAATAATGAAATAAAATAGATTTGGGCAAAATATTTACCATTTTTTAAATTATGAAAATGAAAAATAATGGCTGAATAGCTGGCCAGGCACAGAAAAAAAAAACAAAACAAGCGGGAAAGCGGCAATGCGATCTTCATTTGTTTTTTCGGGCGGGCTAAAGCAGAAGTTGTTGATTTATGTAAAATAAAATTTACACGTTTTTTCTTTAGCTAATTCATTGTTTTATTTTTACTTTCCTTGTATTCGTAATGAAAAGCACAGTGTTTACCTCGGGTTAAAGACGTATTTAGTCCCTCGAACTATTGGTGCCCTCGCTACGCTCGGGCGCCAATCACCGTCTCGGGACTAAATAAGTTACTTTCACCCCTGGGGTAACAATGTCCTATTGTATAGATTTGATACATTCGGAAAATGAATACTGAATTCGAATGCAGAAAACGCATTTATGCGGCCAGTCTAAATCACACACACTCCGAAGTGTGACCTGCGTGCTACGGTGGCTCCTAACGCGCACAATAATAGGCGCCCCTGTTTGGGCATTACCCATACGTCCAAGGTAATGCTCTATATTAAGAGGACTGTGAAGTACCAATTCATGGCTCAAGTATGCACTTCAAAAATGCAGTTTGTTGCACACCGCTTAGAGTTGAAAGTCCGAGGCAAGTGCCTACATTTCTTATTGAAATATTGTTTCTGGCGATAACTGTTTTACCCTGTTTACGAAATTAGACAACCTGTTTTACCTTTACGAAATTAGACACTTTTGGTCACATTAGATTCAGTATATCTTAATCTATGTTTGTATGTTTTGCTTTTTTTGTAATTTAGTCAAAAAATATAAAAATGCTCGAGGTAGTTTAACGTCTAAAATATGGATATTTATATGCTAATAATTGGACTACAAAATACTGTTAAACAAAGATAACACTGTTCTTTATATTGTGTTGTAGTTGGAGATATTGTCCGGGGACATTGTTTAAAAATAAGGAAATAAAATAACATTATTGTATTATGTAAGAGGGCATAATTTACAATGATTATACTAAAACTGTGATTTTTTAAATGCTTAAGTTTAAATCATAAATAAAGGCGATATTTATTAATATAGATTAATTTAAAACAACAATTATTTAAAATAATATAAAAAACTACATTAATTTATAAAACTAAACTTGCTAATAATTTGTATTCTGAGCAATATTACTTCAAAATCGAAACGTATAAATCTAGATCTTCATTATATTTACAACATTTCCAAAAATTATGAAAATTGGACTATGTAAAGAGGGAGAAAAGCGTTATCGCTTTTTGTATGAAAACTTACAGCTTCACAATCCTCTTAAGACCCGCAGCCGTACCGCCAAACTCAAAGCGAGCACTCGCTATCGTTATCATGACATTAGAACAATAGTTTTAATGTCACAGATGACATTAGAGCTATTGTTCTAATGTCACGAAGCGATAGCGAGTGATCGCTATGAGTTAGGCGGTAGCCCCCCCGGCTCGTACCTGGCTGTCCATGGGTGGTCCGGAGATATTGAGTCTACCAGTCTCCAAGATCATCTCGATTAAGGTAAATAATAAGATGGAGGTTGAGGTGGTTAAGTGGGTATAACCCGCACAGTGCGGGGAGAGTCCTACAGACGCCTGTCGATTAGCCATCAGCAGGTATGGTGCGCAACAACTTTCCACCTCTTAAAAAAAGTTGTCACACACACGCACGGTCTTTTAACTTACTAGTCTGTGGTCTTTATCTTTATATACGGTCTCCGCGCTCCTCAAAACCTACAGAGCCGCCTTCGCCTTCTAATTTCCTCATAGGTTCGTAAAGTTCCAGAACGTTCGATGCTTTTATATTTATACATTCCTTTTAAGTTCCAAAATGTTCAGTAGGCACGGTAACTTTCCAGAATTTTCGACGCCTTTCTGGAATTTTATAGAAGTCTCGCGTTTTCACTGGAGTATACGAGAACCTTCCACGACGTCATTTACCTGAATTGGCTAGATGACAAAAAATTTTTTTTTGCTTTAATAGAAGCTCATTCATATAATAAACAGAAAGAAAAAATCGGTTTTCGAATAACTATAAAAACAACCAAGATATAAGGTATTAAAGATTTTTCTCCATCTCTTTCTAGCAAAACGGCATTTTATATGGAGTTTATATGGCCGTACTCAACGATGACGTCACGGTTGATGTCGGACCTCTCTGTCTAATCGCTTCAAAATTAACAGCCTAAAATGCTTGTATCTTATGTATTTCTAAGCCGATTTTAATTATAATTTCACATCATTGCATCTTTTTCTACGCTATTTTAATATTTTATGTCGAGATGTGAAAATTAGAATTCAGTCATCATCCCAATTAATGTGTTTACACCCTACACTCACCATCATCATCATCATCATCATCATATCTTGGGTATATTTCTATGTATCGAAGTTGCAATTGCACTTTCAATCGCATATTGCAACGTTTTCCACAACTGATTTTTTCCCTTCGGTCATATTGATAACTGACTGTTTGATAACTGGTTACTGATACTGGTTAAAAGAAATTTTTTCACTGTTTCGTAACTAGTTATTAACGTTACAGAAGATTTTTCTGCATTTGTAACTAGTGTATGATAACCAGTTTCGAAAAGAGACTTTCTTTTTCAGCACGGCATATGCTATTGTGAGTGAAAGAGCGTGACATATAATTTCATGTATTCTTTGCTTCGCCGGCAGCCATGGCATTGCCATTGACAGTACCATGCATTTGCAGTGATAAAGCGGCCATTAGAGTGAATGCGTAAATAACGAATGGTAGAACTTCAAACAATAAACGAGGAACGGGGAAGGACTATGATGTTATGAGATTTCATCGATCCGTAAAATGAACCAAAAACTTTAAGTCATCTTTTGTTTACCCAGCTAAAATAAGAGTTGGACTGGTTAAGGAAGATATTTTCCGAATCTGCAGATCTAGAATTTTAAATCGGGAATAATCCCTCTATCCGCTTGCTGCGTAATAAATCGCTGACGATGCTAAATTTATAGCAGTTAATGTATTTTTATTGTAAGGGTAAGAAGGGTGTCTGGGGCGGCAGAGTTCCGCGCCACCACTGTTTAGTTTGGTTTTTTTTCCTTAATCATCTTTTAGTTCATGGGTTACCGTCATATCATAATATATTTTAATACATTGCCCTTAAATGATAAATTAAGTCGTCAAATTACTAGAAAGAAGGTAGAATATCACGACATTACTTTGTGCCACAAGATACTTTATTGAGATAGGTAACAAAAATAGGTAAAAAAATGAAATCATTTTCAGCTAACAGTTAATATTGTATGACATTGTCAATTCAGAAAAATGTGATCACTCTATTCGAATCGTACCGAAATAAAAAGTGAAAAGTGTTCATAATGGGACATGTTGTTGTTTCATTTATATTTTTCTTTATTTTATGACTGTTAAATTAAAAAGCTCTAGCTCGCCCTAAAAGGGTACCGGAGCCTCTGTTTCTGAGTTTATTTATTTAAGGAAGATATTATTATTTTGTAAAAGGCAAAGTTGAATTTTAAGTAGCCATAAATATGAAAGTGGGGAATATCAAAAAGTGTTTAATTCAATAACATTTAAGTATTTTATAATTGCATAAGTTTGTATTCGTTATATGTGAGAAGAGCTAGTACTTAAAAAATTACCTTAAATATGAAAGCTGTTTTATATTAATACTAGCTGTGCCGGCGAACTACGTTTCCCCATAATAAAAAATAGTTTACGACCTATTCTCAGACCTACCGAATATACACAAAAATTTCATAATGATCGGTCAAGCCGTTTCGGAGGAGTTCGGTAACAAACACTGTGGCACGAGAATTTTATACGAGTACGAGAATTTCATATATCAGATATTTGAAGATAGATTAGAAGATGATAATATAATGACACATACGAGTAAGTACACACGGAAAACAGAAACCATAAATAGCAAAACACGATTGCTACACAACAATCATTATCTAGATGGAGATGACAAAAATTATATAAGAATCCACCCCCAACCTTCAAAGGGGTTGGTGTGAAGGTTGGAGGCTCTACGCTGGAAGTTATTGACGAGTATCTATACGTACGGCAATTAGTTTAGTAAGTCCAACTGCCAGTAAGAGTTAAATCGACAAATCCAACTTGGCTGAGTAGCGTTCGGGAAGTATATACGCAGCATATACGAGAGCGAGACTCTGTACCAGACCCTTCTGCAGGGATACCTCTATCTTACTCATTTCTGCTTCCAAGCAGCGGTGCTTGCATTGCTGTTCCGATTTGAAATGTAAGACAAGCGGTGAAATTACTGGATACTGTTACTCAACATCACAAGTCATAATTTGGCAACGTACATTGGCGTTCTTGTAGGGTCTGTAGATTTCCCCAGCGCGATGCATTAGCCCTCGCGCTGGGCCTAGGTAGGGGTACGCCCGTCTCGCTGGCCAGCGTCGCACGGCAGATGCTGACCAGCGCGGCGGCGTGGGAGGCTGTCGCCTCCTTCTGTGAGGATGTTATCTCGCAGAAGGAGGCTGCGGAGCGGGCGTGAGAGGATGACCCTCTCGGCGCAGGCGGTTGGGGAGGAGAAGGCGTGCGTTCCTGGACGCGCGTCACCAGCTCCCCTAGCAAGCTGGGGACTGAAACGGCTCGGCCGGCTGACTACCGGTTGAGAGACACTTTTCACCCCTAGCTTGGCCGCCTGGGGGGGTCGAATTTCTCAAGATACTTGTCGACCCCCCCCCCGTAGAGGTAAGTCCTGGCGCGTGCGCCAGGCAACCCTCCAGGGGGCACAATCGGGGAATGGCTAACGCCGATCCCGATTGTGTCTCTACGGAGGTAGAAGTATCTAGAGGGTTTTTAGCCGGTATTGGGTCTTCTACCTGAGTCCGGCATATCCTTGGGGTGGCTTAGTCAGCTCAAGTCCCTTGTTGAATACCGTAAAAACTGTATCTTCCCTCTATAAAAAAGGGGTCTGTAGATTTGCAAGTCTTAACGGAACCATATGTACTGTAGGCGACTGTAGCCACTTACCACGAGGTGGGCAGCCTACTTGTTTGCCAACTTAGTTGTATATACATATAAAAAAAATCTCGGCACATCGTCCGCAGTGAATCAAGACGAAAGTCTTCAATTCGTGCGTGTTGCCAGTGCCTGACGTACGTGTACGGAACTGAGTCGTGACCGCTTACAATGGCTTAAGGCTTAAAGTACCGGTTCTGTGATGCACGCACGCACACCTCTTGTTTGCCTAGCGTTTGTGATGCTTTTACTGAAACCCAACATATGTAATAAGAACGTGCATTGTATTATGATAATTAATTGATTTATTATTGTAATGATTTTCCCGTACGGGAATCAAACCCGCGACCGTTGCGCAGTAGGTGATCACTCTACCTCTGCGCTCACCGTGTCGTCATTAACCGGCGATTAATTTGTATTAATTGTTATTTTAAAAAAAAGATGGACCAACGATGTGATGAAGGCCGCGGGAAGCCGCTGGATGTAAAAAGCGCAGGATCGATCGGTTTGTAGATTCTTGCGGGAGGTCTATGTCTAACAGTGTTAACAGTGGGCATCTGTTGACGTTGTTTATAAAGGACAATGTCGAAAATCGCCCCATGACCAACAAAGATTTGATTTACGTCATAATTATATACACATTTTATAACACTGATAACAAATATATGAATTCGACGGACAAATCAAAAATATATAAAAGTACTTTCAGAAACAAAACCAAATGAAGTAAAATAAACGAATGGTTATTATTACCTTTGCTTGACTGAATAGAATAGCTAGAGTCGATTTTATGTAGGTATGGACATTAATTTATTTGTATGAATTATGTTTTTTGTGATTTGTTTCACAATTTACAACGAAGATTAAATTAAAACATACGTTCATTGACTACTCGCGCGCTGTCGCTTGTTAGTTCGTTGTGTTTTTGACTTGCTTTATAATTTCGAGATTTCTTGTAGTTTACTACGTGGCTATAATAACGTTCTTAAATAATTGCAATAATTATTATTTTAATAATTATATAGGTATGGACTATGTGTATTGCTCTAACGAAATAAAATGTAACTTCAACTAACCTCAAAATCTGATTCATTTTGATATGAAATTCGATTACGAAGCTTGTCCGTAGTAATTGATGTTGACGTACAGTATTTACTAATGTCTTATTATACGAAAAGCATTTTCTCACTGCTGTTGGTTTTGGGGCGAACAATGTATGGACGCAGAGCAATGTCCTTTCTATTTGTAATCTATAGGATAATAAGTAGTGTGTTAACATGATGTGCTTAACAACACCGATACATACAGTCAACCATTATATACCACGACCATAGAAGGATACTCGTGATATACAAATTATTACAGCAAGATGAAAGGTGTTTATTGTGTGGGAATACTCGTATATGATACTTACCTACTGTATTTGCCCGGCACCTCGTCTGGTTTGAAATTCAGAATGTTTGGATCTGATCAGAGGGCCTATTACTGATCTCATGGTTTTGCAAATGATATCATAATGCAACACGAAATATACGATTTCCGGTCAGATTTTTGATTATTTGTTCATTATTTAATGATGACATCAATGAAATTAAGCCATAGTGATGATATCATTGGAGATCGGTAATACGAAATGCAGCATTTCATGACTTCTTTTTCTCAAATTTATACCATGTCATACGATAAAAGATCCATAATAGGCCTACTGAGCGGACTCCTCGCTGATTATTTTCCTGTCATTTTATAGTGGTAATACAATCTATTTATAAAATATATTTTTTCACATTTTTGGATTTAATTTTTGATCGTCTCGATGGTTTAATTTCAAAATTGCTAAATACGTTCCGGTTGAGGTTATGAATAAAAAATGTTACGAGTAATTTGCACCATAAACTCTCGTCTCCCTATCCTCCAAAGTGCTTATTTATACATTTCTATTTTTTTTTGGCAGAACAACCGTGAAAATATTATTTTTAATTATTTTCACAAATTCACAAAATAACATACTCATGGCCAAATATCTACGTAACATTTAACTAAACGTTAAGTGGCCGATTAATGTTCAGTTTAGGTGTTTTAGTGCCGAGAGACGAAGTAACTCGAGCGAGTCTTGGGAGCTCATTATAAAGAGCTGAGCTGATCACACTATCCCACTTTAATGCACACAGAGGATTATTAAAGCAAGTGCAACCTTAGTTTCTAGAATATAACATAGTTAGGTATCATTAAGATTAGGTGGAGATTAAAATTTAACGTGCAAACTACCAAGTACTATATCAGGTGGATTTTCTACGTTTTCGCTGATAATAAGTAGGTCGTATATTTGCATATTTATAGCTTCTGAAATTATGCCTTGTTTAGAAGAAAGTAAGCTTTATATTAATACAAATTTTAAACTGATTTAAACTTGGATAGCTAATTATCTTGAGCTTGGTAAATAAGGTGATTCACACATGGATGCACCACGCAGCTTAGCGCGTGAATGCGTGTTCTTACGTTGCTTGTAAGTATCTCCGTTTGCATATAAAACACGCACAGTCCAACATTCAGAAAACGCATCCTCGCGATCACGCGTCTACAAGCGGAGAAAGACGCACCCACGCGCGTAGGTGCGGGCGAGACGCAAGGTATGGCACACCGAGTCCCGCAGTGCCGTGCGTGATTTTGGAAGGGCTTGACGATGATTTCACCACATTCATAACTTCCGAAAAAACATGAAACACGTTCGACGTACCTATAAAATTTAAGGGATGCCTTCGATTTTCATGAGTGTCCATCATTAGATTCTGATTTTGGTGACCTTGGGACCACCCCAGGAGTATTCTCTATGAAATATAAAAAGAATTTTGAAAATCGGTTTAAAATTGGCGGAGTAATCGCGTAAGATACACATAAACATGTTGGACACACCTAAAAATTTAAGGGTTTTCCTCGATTTTTATGGGATGCCATCATCAGACCCTGACTTTGGTGACATTGGGACCACCAGGAGCATATTCTATCCAATACAGAAATAATTTTGAAAATCGGTCCACAATTGGTGGCGTAATAGCGTAACATAAAGACAAAAAAACACATCCATCGAATTGAGAACCTCCTCCTTTTTTGAAGTCGGTTAAAATAGAGGTAATCTCCAGACTAGGGGTCTATAACCGTGTGCATTAGGAGCAATGCACGCAGGCTACACCAAGGACGATCCTTGCCTACGCAGCCCACCTTCCACCACCCAACCGAAGGGGAGAGGTTTGAGGATCGTTTTCTTTCTCTCTTTCTGCTGCTTTCTGCGAGATGGGGCCGTCGCCAGGCCGAGTACTTCAGCAATGTATGCTCGGTAGTTTCGTCAGGAGCATCGCAATGGTGAAAGCCCTTGTCATTTTCTCCCGACGGGCGGCCTCGTCACTTTGTCTAGGTGGTTACCGGAGCATCCATGTCTGGTCAATATGCACCATGCGGTTGGAGAGGCTGCTATGCCGACGTCTAACTTTTCTCTTCAACCATTACCATGGGCTATGATTTCAAAAGAGTAGTGTAATCAAAACAATATGAAAAAATTATACAGACAGCATACTAACTTGTGATATGAGATCCCTTGTGCTTTATTAAATTTTGAGTCCGCTTGCTACAACTCTTAATCACAATCTAAGATGGCATTTTGTAGTATTTTTAAAATTATCAACACACAATATTATATAGCCTCCTTGACGCGGGCTGAAGATATAACGTTTTCGAGACTTCAATTCAATTCAATTTTTAGTTTGAGTGGCACGCGCTCGCTTCGTTATGACATATGTGCTTCTTTTTAAGTAAGTATAATATCATTGGCTGTACCTGTATTAATATTTGGATGATATTCACATGCGTGTTGTATAAGAAGACGTTTCATTTCGCGCTCGACAGTCATTTCTATTCGAGAGAAGACAGTTTCTTCTTTTACTTATATATTATTCTATTATAGCACGAAATATTCAAATCATCTAGTTTTATCCGCGACTCGACCTCGCAGCTCGCTATCAAATTGCTCTCTTTTTGTATGAAATAGTCTATGGATGAAATTTTCTTTCGTGAGAGCTACATTCATGAAATTTTTCTGAATTTGTAATTCAAATTTGAATTGAATTTTCTGAAGACATTTTGGTTACATTCTAGATGATATGAATAAAGTAAAAAAGATAATATCTTTTTTACTTTATGCGTATCACCTAGAATGTATATTTTTACTCAATCGCTTATACGTTTAAAAAAATATATTTTACACATTAAGATTTTATTTAATAAATGATCAAACAAAAGTTCATGTTGACATTATCGCAGAATTTAACATGTCTAGAAAGAATAGTATACTTTTAAAGTATTTGACGGTTCTTAAAGCGTAACATTGTTTATCGTTATATATTATTATTTCCGAGCAAAAACCAAAAAATTGAAAAAAGCCTAACAGCCGGTTGCACCAAGTTTTACGTTATACGATTTCGTAAAAAGTAACAATTTAATACCTAAAAATGGGTCGTTTGACTGTTAAATATATGATTTGCGCCGTACATTTAACTTTTTTAAACGTAAAGGATATAATAAAATTACAATTTAAACTAGATTATGGTGCAATTCTCACGTATTTATATTGTTACTTTTACGAAGGTGCAACCGGCCGTAAGAGTACAATGATACTATTTATACTCGTGCTTACTATTTCGACGAAATTCTTATCGAATATTTTAATGCTCCGTTCGCTGTTTTTTCTCTCTCGAGGTCTCAAAGATAAAAAGAGTTTAGCGGCTGTCATAATTTTATCGGGCAAATCTACGCTACATGACAGGGGCAATGTAATTTTGCAAGTGTCAACGTTTCACGCACCTTTTGTCGCAATTATCTTCGCATCTTTTTATATTTCAATGCGATGCCGTTGTGATTGACAATCGAATTTAATATTCTTCAGCGTGGGAGATGTTTCGTATTGGGAGAAGTAGCTTTGTCTTTATATTGGAGGAGTTGTTTACGATTATAAGCAGATTGGGTTGTATTCTGTTGATATATTATTGCTCATGCGGTATTACACATTATTGTCATAATAAATAAGGTCCTTATTATTCAAATTTAGGAACGTTAAATGTGATGCTAGGACTACTTATAGCCTTAAAAAATGCGCTTTCAGCGTAACTACATTGTGCAACTACATATGTACCATAAATTAAAAAATGTAACACAATCTACTCTAATATTATAATACTAGAATGAAATTATACCTGGCTAAATAACAAAAGTCCTGAGTCACTTCGCAATGAATATTTGATGACCGAGCAAAGTTCGAACAGAAGTCTGAAAATTTTCAATGCTCACTTACGGAACACTAATTCTTACAATGTTCATCTCCAGAATCTCGAAAATTCCATTCGCTCCCGACCCTCTTAATCTTTGATTGGGGGTAGAAAATGTCTTTATTAAGCGAAAGGATGAAATTGGCTCATTTCGTGGCCGAAAGTGATTGCCCTTGATAAGATAAACAAACCCGTTCCTATGCCGGGCCTCGGCGCCGGGCCACCTTCAAAATAGGAAAAAGTAAACACAATTTCCTATTTAAGATAAACGTATCAGCGTCCAGATTAAAAGAGACCTTTTCAGTGACATTTTGTTAAATTTTTCATGCTATCTCTCGAGTTAACTTAGATTGTTACTGGTTTTATGTTTTTGTTTTTTAGTTAATGTAAATTATTGTTTTTAGTAAACCTTGAATTGGGTTTGTGATGACTCCCATTACGCTCAGTGCTGCTTAGTAAGGAGTACCAGTGTCTTTCTTTGGTGAAAGGGTACTCTGCAAGCAGGTTGGTTTCAGTCCTGTCAAAACCCAGATATTAGTACAATTATTGATAATTTCTTACCTATGGTATGCTTAATTATTTTGGTCAACCGTCTCTCTAGTAACGATAAGCGTATACTCTACTGCGACATGTATTCTTTTACTGCATCCTTCCTTCTTTCCTTCCTTTTCCACATCGTTCTTTCCTTACATACGACAGGTCCTTTTTTAAAAAGTTCGTGGCCTTCATCTCACCTGATGATAAATGACGTTAAGGCTGAAGATGTAATATAGCGTCGCTTGGACTCTTCACCATCTGAGAAATTGGTTATCTTACCTCGAATTGGGATATTTCTTATTTGGATCTTTGCACCCGATCTTTTCATTCTGAAGGCTGACTTTTCACTCTTCGTCTTCGTAGAAAGAAGAGAAGGGGGTTTAGCCCTATTACTTTATTAAAATCTATGATTTTGAAAAATAGATTTTATAGCTGTTCTAAGCATTGTCATTTGAAAATTTCTTGTAAGTATTTTTATACCACTAAGTTCGCAAACAAGCAGGATGCCTACCTGATGGTAAGTAGCTACAGTCGCCTACAGTACATATGGATCCTGTAAGACTTGCAAATCTACAAACCCTTCTAATCAATAGGCGTGTGTGGGACTCTTCCTGCAGGGCATACCCACTAAACCAACTTCGATGTCCATCATGTCCATAGTCAAGGTGATCCAATCTGGGTAACCCCAATTCTCCGAACCACCCCTTGACAGCCCGGCCAGCTACTGGCCGGGTCTTAACGCCTGTGGGGTTATTACCCTGAACATGGGGGTAATACTCAGACGGGAGGGGGGGGGGGGCTTTAATCGCGCGCATCAGTAGCCACCCTAGCGCGCAAGCCACACCTAGGGCGGTTATGGAACGTGGGCTACAAAAGCCCGCCTTCTATCGCCCAACCGTCTGCGTCGGAGAAGAGCGGCATTTGGGTCATTTTCCCGCTCCCTCTCTGCTGCCTCCTTCTGCATGATAATATTCTCGCAGAAGGAGGCGACAACCTCCCATTCCCTCTCACTTGCCAGCATCTTTCTGATGATGGCTGGCAGCGAGAGGTCACCGCCGCCCAACGGCACGCGTAGCTCGTGACGTTGGGGTCGCCAGGCCGAGCACTCTAATAGAGTGTGCTCGACCGTATCGTCGGGAGCGTTGCAATGGTGACACTGTTTTTTTTACCGTGGGAGAGCCATGCTTCGGCATGAATGGGCCGGCTCGACCGGAGTGATACCACGGCCTCACAGAAGACTGGCGTGAAATAATGCTTGCGTTGTGTTTCGTCGAGTGAGTGAGGGTACCGGAGGCCCAACCCCCCTACCCCCCCTATGATGGCGCAGTTAAGCAGATTGTTACTGCGGGTACCAACTGCGCTAGCGTTGGAGAATCCCTCTCTGGACGTCCACTTTCAGGACGCAATATACCTGGGCGTGGACGCCTAGGCCGCCCCTCGTATTCTGGGGGGGGGGGGGAGGGCAAAACCGCATTAAACTTTGGAACGAATTGTCGCCTGCGGTATTTCCGAACCGATACGACCTTCAAACTTTCAAAAAAAGAGCGTATTCCCACCTCAAAGGCTGGCAACGCACATGTAACTCCTTTGGGGTTGCGGGTGTCCATGGGCGACGGTAATTACTTACCATCAGGTGATGCGTCTGCTCGCTTGACCCCTATCCCATAAAAAAAAAACTGTTTCCTCCCGACAAGTGACCTTGTGCAGGTAATGATCGAAGCACCCATGTCCGGTCAATACCTGCACCATGCGGTACGAGAGGCTACCATGCCGGCGTCCAACCCACTCCTCAATCACCGGACGGATAGCTTCTACGTCCGGTATAAATCTACAAACCCTATAAAAACGCCAATGTACGTTGCCAATTTTTGACATAAGATGTTAAGTAATAGTACCCAGTAATTTCACTGCCTCTCTACCCTTCAAACCGAAACACAGCAATGCAAGCACCACTATGTTTGCCCGCTCATGTAGATGATTCTGGTAAGAGTTTTCCTCTGGTATTTTCTTTGAAAAATAAACATAACAACTTTGAGCGTAAAAGAAAGGAAAGTACAATTAACTTTTTACTAATCTTTGCTTTTTCCTTTTAGCAAAGTACAGTGGCGAAGTAGCATTTTGTAA
Source organism: Schoenobius gigantellus (assembly GCA_963935595.1). Taxonomy (NCBI): domain Eukaryota; kingdom Metazoa; phylum Arthropoda; class Insecta; order Lepidoptera; family Crambidae; genus Schoenobius; species Schoenobius gigantellus. The sequence goes on along the minus strand of OZ012557.1, from coordinate 18,684,660 downwards.
CAGAGTAATTTAGGTGCCTCAATATTTTAACCCAAAATAGCACATTTCGAAGCCATGAAATAAATCAAGATAGGGGAATAAGTAAGAGAATTAATTGTTTTCCTTGTTAAACCAAGTAATTAACAGGACGTTCAACTATGTAAGTAATTGCATAAAAATGCTTTTTCTTAGTATTCAGGGTAATTTAATGCCAGTCAATCATTTTGGTGCCTTAGTTTAGGTTTCGACTAAACGTTATTTGTTGTTGTCAAATTACTTGTAAACTTGAGCAGAGGTTTTCGTAGCATAAATGTAAGTTCGACGTATTGCGGAGTGTACATATACTACTTTCATAACACTATTTAAAATCATAAAATTTTTGAAATTGTAACTTCTTAGTATTCACAATATCTGGATGAGTTAGTATCGTTTTTTATTTTAAAGCTCATTTGTATTACGGAAAAAGTCACTGAAAAATTCGTTCGTGTTTTGACGCAGTATTTCTGGATAATTTAAGGGGTTATACGAGCACGAGTTTTACACATTAAAAACTCATGTTCGTTCTAAAATCACCTCATGATTAAATACCAGTTAATAGAATATGATTACCTTCAATTATTACATAAACATTTCCGCAGCTATTAAACGGACGCCTAAGTATATGTAGTCATTATTTATTTTAACTAAGTGCAGGGATTTTGCAAAATACGCTTCTCATAACCAATATTTGTGATTTTAGGTAGTAACGATACCGGTGTTTGAGTGTAAAATAGCAAACTAGAAACCCCATCTAGCACAACATAGACCTAGGTATTGTTGGCCATTCCCGGTTCTGAATAGCTTACATTTGGACAAGGGTAATTAATTGGAGTGGAGTGGGATGTACGCCGATTGAATAATAAGAACAAGGCGTGTTCCATTGGTCGTTGTTATTCGCGAATAATCATTTCAGTGCTCCGTTGAGGATTGGTGATATTCTGATAGATTTCGGACTATATATTGACGACATTAAGTCGTTCGTCGAATAGTTATTCCGCTTAGAAATCAAAAGCTTACAGTTTCTACCACAGCATTATTTGTACTGTAAGGTATTGATGTAAAGGAACGTAAGTGTGAGTGAGAGATGAAAAATATGATAGTGAAAGTGTATGAAAGAGATAAAAGAAATGTAATGACGGGTTGTGTGAGAGCGAAATAATTATTAGAGTTAGAGAAGAATAAAAAATAAAGATTCATTATGGTCGAACAAGTTTTTCATTTTACATGGCACTGCGGACCGGATAAAAACAATAAAAGTGTTATTAATACGTGTCATTAATAGCAAATATTGGTATACGTTTAATACCAAAGTTTTTAAGTCTTCGTACTGTACGTTTGTATGCTTGTAAGTATTTAAAGTGTATAACTTTTTTAAGTAGTTTTATTTACGTTCATTGCCAAGCGGAATAGTTTACTTTCATACAGTCGCCATGCGACATCATATTTCTTTTATTTTGCTCTAGTTAAATAATTTTACTATTGTTTTTTTGTACATATATAATTATGTTGGCAAACAAATTCGCAAATATGGCGATTTCACAAGGAAAAAAATCGTGTTCAGGTATTGGCAAAGGAATCACCACCCATACCACCACAACCAATTACACAACTCATAAGTCAACATGTGAATCTTACAAAGTTCCACAATATATAATTCTCGTTGACCTATCGAATCATGAAATTTGACAAGAAGCAAGCTTTTACAGCACATGTCAAAGAAAAAATCATAAAACCGTAAATGTACATAGTTCTTATATACCCAGATAAGTTTGTTTGGAACCCTCGATGTGCAAATCCAACTCACACTTGGCTGTTTTTTTTTCTTAATCCAACGTATGGAGTGGTTGCTCATAAAAAAGTAAAGTTTGCTTTTTTCACTTGCCTACATAAGTTCAGTGGCAGCAACACGTATACACGAATTCCAGTATTTGCCCAAAACGGACGCATGTTTGCGTTAACTTGAGTGGGATTCAATCAGCCGCCTCGCGAACTTTGCCATAGCAACTTTCTTTGACTACTCCTTAATCTAGTTCCCGTTAACTTCATAAAAGCGCCCGTGTGCCTGGTTTATGTTTTCCGCGCTGGTTAAGAGCTTTCCAAGAGTTTCGACTTTACAAGGTCCGGGGGTGAGGAATGTTGAAAAATTTCTCAGTCCCAAGTAAAGATGTCGTTTAGCGCTTATTAGAAACTAGACGGGTGTATTGGTATTTTATATTCGTTGTATAAAACATTTTGGTCTTCGTTATCATGATAAGCCTCATATTACATTTGACTCAGCTTAGAATCGTTTCGGGTAAACTTTTAATACGCGTGCTTGCTCGCTTTTGGATATGCGCGTAGGCGCATAAAGGCATGCCTTTTACCATACAGTTGCCACTTGTACGAGTGTTAACGTACTTATAAGCTAGTATGAGCGCTTAACGCTATTAACTCATCACCACTGCTGGTCCAAGCGAATGTCTTCTAAGAAAAGTCCCAAGTTTTTCAGAACGGGAAATGTTGCGGGTATGCGCGTATACTGTATCGATTGTATATATGCAGTCGGCTGTATATGGAGCTACGGGACTCGGTACTAGCCTTCCAATCGGAAGTTCGGGGTTCGAGACCGCCATATACCAATGTGTTTTTCGCTTTCGAATTTCACATGTCCGACGCTCCTAAGGTGAAGGAAAACATGGTGAGGTAACCTGTATACGTCTGCGAAGAAATTCAAAGGTGTACATGTGAAGTCGACCAATCCGCACTGGGCCAACATGGTCGACTAAGGCCTAAACACCCTAATTTAGGGTAGGCCCGAGCCCCGCGGTGGGGACGTATAGGAGCAGACAATTACGCCAGTCTGTAAATGCCCTTAATTGCGAGATACTGTAATGCTCTTAGTGAGCAAGTTTGACTTGATGACAATATTTGTATTAGCAATGTTCCATCAAGGTCGCTAACAGCATGATGTCATGGTGTTGGCAAGAAAAGATCTATGAAATGTGGAAATCTGTAACATTCGCCGAAGTTGTGAAAATAGTAAAAATAACTATCACACTTTATTCCGCTGTCGTCTGTCACAGCGAAATTCGATGTAAAATTACCATTTACAAGTTGACATTGACGAATCTGTTAGCTTTGTGCGTCTTGGAATAGTAACACTGTCTCGAGCGGATTGTAAAAGTAGCGAGGGACTCGTACACTTATATTCAGAGCAATATTCACTGTGAATGTCGTGTTGATACTCAGGAATTTCGAAAGGTAAAGTTGTCAAAATTCCTCAATTGCAAAACATAGACTTCGGTCGTTTTTTAGTGGAAGAAATATTTATTATCGATTAGTAGAGTGAAGTATTGTTAATGATTTTGACAGCGATTGCTAAAACATTGATAATTTTTCAATTTTTTTTACTTACCACCCACTAGGGGCGACTTTTAGGCACTTTAAGAACTGTGGTTTTTGCAGCGATCCAAAGAGCTTAGCCTCCAATGACTGCGGCTGCGGCTTTGGTTACTTTGGCAATAGCTCCATACAAAATATGTAAAAGTTCTATCTCCGGCAAACAAATCCAAAGATAGGATAGGATATTGAAACCGGTGTTAATATAAGCTACGCAGCATAGCTGCTACGCAGTAGCACAGCTACTACGCTAATCTGTAGCACAACCACTATGGTACAAGTATCAGCTACGGCAATCCATAGTATAGCCGCTACGGTAACTCGTAGCTTAGCCGCTACGGTAACTCGTAGTATAGCCGCTACGGTAATTTGTAGCATAGTTGCTGGAGTAGGTGAAAAATGCGCAACGTATTATAATTCGCATAGTGACACATGCGATAGCGCATGAAGCTTTTGTTGATTGGTTCAAAAAAGGTAGTAGTAACGGAAAGTGGGACAAATCGGTCTTAACAGACTCAATCAATTCCCGGGTAGGCATTTTTACTGTTGTATGGGACCCACATAGTTTAGTCGTTCGTCCGACCATTCCCGGTGTGGCTTTCACCTTATGCTATTTTGAAAATTCATTTTCATTATTAATTCACATATTTTTTTTCCGTTTCTATTTGAAATACAAATATTGACGTAGATATAGGATTTATGAATGATATTTGCTATTAAAAAGAAACAAGCCACTTAAGTTGTGATCGACTGAATAAGCTCATCAAATGTAAATGAACAATGCTGGCTTGCCTTATAATTTCGCTTTATGAATAAACCATTATTTCGAAACGTCACAAAATTAACATCGCAATAATAAAACTACATTAGAGTCACGAACAACATCGGTAGAGCTGTACTCATTACATTACGAAATGAACTGCAATTTGGTTGTAAATGGATTGAATGCAGGTGCTTTGGTCGGCCGTTGAAAAATTTCTTCATTTTCATTATTCATAGTCACGAGACCGCAGGGAGCATTTGACAAATATACATATTATCCGGCTGCAGCCGGGTTCGCATTTTGTGCAGCCAGTTGGCGAATATTGGTTTTCCGTTGAGTTGATTCAGAATTAATAAATGATTATACACAAAACATGTGCACTATATTTGGCTTTTGAAATAACCCGCATAGCTATGGTAGCTGCATAAGATAGAGATTGCAACGATTAAACATTACTAATATTCGACGAAAATTTTGTCACCAGCGCAAGGGAAATTAATTTTTATTTTCTTGTGTCACTTTAACTTAAACAAGGATGTCTCCGAATTTTAGCAACAGCATTTCTTTAATACCCTCATTCAGTTTAAGCGCCATTAATTCGATGTTTAAATCGGGGAAAAACCCGTGATCCGCAAAAAATATCCTTGATGATCGAGCAAAAATATCTGACGTATCTATCAGCGGGTGAATGAAAAACTCGAGCTACACACGACCACAAAACGGCTTGCGGAATCGTATCTCGGCGCGGAGACAAAAACAAATGGAAGTATTACCGAGGACAATCTACATTTAAATGGATCCTTTTCCTCAATTCGTGCGAGAGTTTGGTGATAGGTATCACCGCCGCCGATTTATTTCGTCGAATTTACATTTCGGCGGAGCTCAGATCTGATGCTCTTTTGTAGAGATCTCAGATCGATGCGTTTGCAGATCAGTGCCGCAGCCGAGACTCTTCGCACTCAGTCAAACGATCCTGTACGTCTGTTTGACGAGCGCTTATGACATTGTTGCGATAAGTGACAAATCTTTTCACATTATCCAGTAAGTGTTTTCTGGAGTGACAACTTATGTTGTTATAGTAGATTAATAGAGTATACCGGGTGTAACAGGATACCGCAATAATATTTAAGGTTGTTGATTAACAAAAAAAAATGTTTTATGACTATTCTTTGTATTTTTATTATATGCCTACTTACGATTTAATACGCTTAACTGTTAAGCTTATTAAATCGAAAGTAGGCATATAATAAAAATACAAAGAATAGTCATAAAACATTTTTTTTGTTAATCAACAACCTTAAATAATATTGCGGTATCCTGTTACACCCGGTATATGTTTGGAACAAGATTTTCTGTGCTAATAATTCCGACTTATTTATATAACTAAGTCTTCGACATTTCGGTTGAACAAGTAACTTAATAATAGAGATAAATGGCAAATTTCATCAACCTTATCTTTTTTTTATTATTTAGTTATAATCACCACAGACTCGTGGTTCGTGCCTTTGTTATTTTCATTTTCTTATTGATCTATTGTGTTCTTATATATTTCCGACTACTCTTATATCTAGGGTGAGTTGCGCATCCCCTAAAATTGGACTATTCTACATGTTCTTATGTATATAATCAAACATAACATAATAATAATAAATTATTATTATTATTATTATTAAACATATACAGATACACACACATTATATGTACATCCACATATCGTCGTTGAAGTTCTAACACCGCGTATGTCAAAATAGCAACTTTTAAGAAGAGTGCAAAAACTGCACAATTATACATAAATATACTATTATAATGCCATTCCATTACTTACATATATTTCATTGGATTCATTAGGAAAAATAAAACCGTTATAATATTAGTACGAATTTTTAATTAATGCGAAGAATTCTAAAAACGTCGTGTGGTCTTTTTTCCGCCAAAAATGACTTACGTGGTGTTAGAACTTCAATGACGATATATACATGTAGATACATACACACAGATATATTCACATATTCCCAAAACATTATATACGGTACATTTATTTCTCTATGGATATATCAATTTTAACTATTTAATTAACTATGTCTATACTTATATCAAATTTTTATCTTTAATCTTATAACTTTGCTAAGGTTGTGGCTAATGGGACTACCGCTAGAGGGATTCGGCTTGAGGCGGTTCATTTTCCGCACCTATGTCGCTGCGCGTGTCTGGGCTCTGACAGCCATTTTCATGTTATAATCGACGACCTCGTGATCCGTTGCCGTTCTGGAAAAGGCAATGAGGCGTCTAAGGGCGTCATCCTCCTTCAGCTCCTGGTAGTAATAGGTGCAAGTCACCGTGTGCCTTGTTATGGCGACCACCGCGTGAGGGACGCTGTCGTGGACTGGGTTCTTTGGTTCCGCTCCTCTGAGTACAACCACATGGTCGTACGTTAGCCCCTGTGCTTCATGGATCGTGAGCAACCTAGACTTTGCTCCAGTGCCGAATCCGTCCTTCCTGTGCACTTCTTTCTCATCTTGAGTGAAGGTCAGGAAGAGAGTATTGGAATCACATCTTCGCAGTCTCGCTCCCGAAGCCATTCCGCAAGTCAAGGACCTCAGTACTTGCCGGGATGTGTAAATGCCCTCGTAGATGTCTTGGAGGGCGTACACCACATCCATCGGACTTCGGTGTGTACAGAGGAGCTTTTCGGTAATGGACGCAATGGCAGCAGGACTTTCGTAACACATTTCGAATAGGTCGTTTCTGTCGATGAAGGGGATCTGGTTAGTGTCTGCCATCAGAACCAGTTCCTTTGCCCCGGTCAGCCTTGATGCCATAACTATGGCTCCAAAATGGACCAAGAGAGCCTCGTCCACTAAAAGGCGCTTTGAAGCTCTCGCCCCATTGATCAGGACTGAGGCAATTGTTCTTATTTTCCCCTTCGCGACCGCCCCTAGACGACTCGTCACTTCGTCCGACTCTTTTGCCGTTTCGAGTGTACTGGTGATGATCAAGTCTTCCTTTATTCGGAAGTTCTTGAGGAGCCATGTGGTCTTCCCACACCCCGGCACTACATCCACCCACCTGATTGCCAACTTACCCCATGGCTCTAAGATCCAGGTTCCGGTCACGTTTTTTGCTGTTTTCAGAATCCGGCTCTCCAGCATGAAGCGAGTGTACTTAGCAATCACCACTATTGGGTCATCGATCGGTGCATAGAATGTGAGGGCTCCTCTTTTTTCTGTCGCTTCTTGATCCACTTGCACCATTCCCGACGTGCCACTGTATGCCGCCATCTGTCCCTCAGTTATGGGGTGATGCCCCACCACCACCGTCCCGAAGTTGTTGTCATAGACCATAGCCCTCGCCCCATCTAGAACTCGGGCGTTTATTTGAAATGCTTGAAGTATCTTGCTGCAGGTGATGTGTTTTACCTGCAGCGTCGCCCGTAGTGTTTCCACGTACTCCAGGTAGGCGTTGACTAGGTCGTCTCCGTCCCGGTCTGATGATAGTCTTGGCGGCGGCCTCATCCTTCTCATGTCGGCCAGTGTGGTCTTTGTGGGTTTGAGTATCGAGGGTGCTCTATTTTTGGGGTCCGTGGTCGTTGCTGTCACGCTCCTTGGTCCCCGAGGATGGGCGTGGCCCAAGGCAGCACATATTCCCCTAATGAGATCGTCTGTCGGGGATGGCCTTTGAGGCTGAAGACGTCGCCTATTTTCCTCCTGAACTGCCTCCTCATGCTGCCTTTGAGCTCTTGCTGAGCCACATTCCATCTGGCCGTCGCGTGGACTCTGCTCTCGATGTTTTAGCAAAAAGTCGAGGTTTTCGCCTCTCCCTTCGTACACAATTATTTCGTGTTTTCGGGCGGCCTCCAGTAAGGGAGTGTAATCCGACACTTTCCCTTTCTCGAACATCACTCTCATGACGTCCACGCTGATGACCCTCGGATCTCCGTCGAGGCATGACAACAATTCCCGGGCTTTTGTGAAGGGCGACTTATCGTCCATGTCCCAGTTCAAGAGTAGGATGGACTCATTCCTGGAACGCACTATCCTGCATTTCTGTCCGGCCAGCATTACCTCCGGCATTGAATCAAAAACTTTCTTCTTGATGGTCGCCCTGGTGGTGCTGCCTTTTAGCAGGACTGCTAAGCCAGGTGATATGGCCAATCCTCTCTCTCGCGCTATCCATGAAGAGCACCACATCCCCTTTGATAAGGCCTATTTTCTCCCTTTCCTCACCACTCAACCAGCGATCTCGCGGTATTATTGGCGCCACACGGGGAACTCTGTTTGGCTCCGCGTTTACCCTAGTTACCTCATTTCCATGAGCTGGTGGTGTACAATTCTTGTTGTTTCTTGAGGCTATTTCTGCCACTGTTTCCAGGAACTTTAGGGTGGTGTCCTTGGTCTTATCGTCCAGCAGTAGTACATGGATGGTGTCCTTTCTTAACGCTAACCCATCCAGTCTATTTTCTAATTCAAAGCTGGCTCTGGCGAATCTGGGACAGTCCAGAATCAGATGCCACACCGATTCAGTCTCCGCAGGATCGCATTCACAGTGCGGGTGATCCTTGAGTCTGAATGGGTGCAGATATTCTCCGAAGCCCCCGTGCTCCGTGAAGACTTGTACTAGAAGGGGCGAGGGTTTCTCTTTCCGTTTCTTCCACACGTAGGTCGAGCGGAAGTTGTCCCGATAATGTCAGGGCAGACGTTAGCGACACTTTTTGGCAAAGTTCCTTTGGACCGACTTCAGCTGTTTTTTGACCAGTTCTAGTGCCGTGGCCTGGCTCCATGCTCCACTGGCGTAGAGGATAATTGGTTCGATAACCGCTACGTATATCGTCCTGATGATCTCACCGTTTATGTTACTTTCGCCGCGCAGGCAAGTTGTTTATATATGTTTGCTGCTTTCCTGCACTGTTCTGAGACTGTTCTGAGGCTGGGCGAAGTTCAGGTTTCTATCTATAGTGAGTCCTAGCACTTTAATCGCGCTCATCAGTTCGACGTTTGTTCCGGACATAGTCACTATGAGGGGGTCGTATTTCAACTTTTTCGTTATCAGCATCGCCTTGGTCTTATGCGGAGCGAAGTTTAATTTGTTACGTCTTCCCCATTCGACTACCTAATTCAGGACTTCATTTGCAATCTCCTCTACTTGTTGAGATGTATCTCCAGAGAAAACCATGACCACGTCGTCCGCAAAGGCCTGATAATGTACGTTTCCCCCCCCCCCCCCAACTGTCTGAGCAGGGAGTCAAGGATTATGTTCCAGAAAGTGGGACCTCCTATTGATCCCTGGACACATCCCTGGGTTGTATCTTTCCCTGCTTTTTCTCCCATGTAGTTTACCTGTACTTTTCGATTCGATCATGAAGTAGAGATTTTGGGGGCAGTTTTTGGTGATTAGTTGTTTTTTGAGCGCTGGCCACCATGCGTTGTCGAAGGCACCCTCTATGTCCAGCGATACCATCAGAATGAGCTTCTTTCCTTGGAGCTTCATCCTGACGTGTTCTACTAGGTTACAGAGGGCATCCTCGGTCCCGCGTTGTGGCATGAAGCTATATTGGTTTGCGCTCAATGTGGGTAGAATATGCCATTGCAGTCTACTGATCATTAGCTTTTAAACTATTTTTCTGAGCACCGATAGGAGGCCGATTAGTCGGTAGGACTTTGGATGTGTGTAATCGTCCTTTCCCGGCTTTCTCAGGATGATCACGTGTGCCACTTTCCATTGGTAGGGGAAATGTTTCAGTGATAGGCACTTGTTTGCTATTCCCAGAAACACTCCCCCGTCGTTCCGGATTGCTGCTACGCATACGTCGACTGTCAGTCCGTCTGCTCCCGGTGCCTTTTTAGGATTTTGATTCTTGAGCACCGATTCCAGTTCGGCCCTGGTGAACGGTGGTTCATCGCATCCCAGCCGATCATCCCTCCAGCCCCGACTTTCTGTCGCTGCTCGGATCTTTTTATGGTACGCTGTGTCAGTCTCTATCGTGTCGTCCGCATAGAACGTGCTAGTAAGGAGTTTTGCCGAATCCTGGGGAGTCAGGGTGCATCCGCTTCGATCTTTTAGGAGTACATCCTCAGATCTGCTTGATGTTTTCCTTAGGACCCGGTACACCCTATCCCACATGCTCTCCTTTTCCTGCTTCGTGCATAACTCCCTCCAACTTCTCGTTTGCTCGGAACCCGCCAATGCTAATTGCCAGACCTGATTTTTCCGGTGAGAGGCTGCGTTCCTGATCCTGCGTTTTAGTTTGAGTACCTCCCCCTTTTTTAGCTCCAGTTCTTTTGTCCACCAGGGGGGTGATGGTTTCTTACCCTTCGCCGATGTCTTCGGAACGACCTGTTCACAAGTCTCCTGTATCACTTTGGTGTACGTGGCCACCGCTGTGTTCAGGTCATCCGTGGAGTCAAGTTGTGAGGGGTCCAATCTGGCCGATCCAATGCTGTGTCTAAAGATTGTAATAAAGTCAGACCAGTTGACTTTGGCAGTGTTGTACACCCGGGTTGTAGTGGGTTTCATTCTACCTATAGGGTTTGCGAGCCCTACTGCGTATGTTATTGCATTGTGATCGGATGTAATGAGGTGTCTGTCTACCTTCCAGTTAACTATCTTTCCTAACAGGGATTGACTGCATGCTGTAACGTCCACGTGGCTTTCGTACAGCTTCCCTCCCCTGTAGGTTGCGAAGGTGGGCGTATCCTCCGTATTAACAATTTCCAGACTCATGTCGGTCAAGAACTCTGTGTACTGCTCCCCTCTCCGGTTACCAGATTTGCTACCCCACCACGGGCTCCAAGCGTTTACGTCGCCGGTCACGATGCGGTCCCTCATATTAAGTTTACCAATTAAGTGCTCACGCTTCGTATGCTGGTTTCAATGTCCTCGGTCCCCTCGAAATAGACTGAAATTACTCCTAGTCGCAGATTCGCTGCCTCCAGCCAGACCGCCACCTCCGTCTCCGTAGCGAGCCCGGGGTCTTGTACCACCCTGAGCCTGTCACCGAAAACGATAATGGCCGCCTTTACTGGTTTTGTGGCAGTGCCTGTGGACTGTATTATTCTAGTTCCGGAGTAGCGTTTGACAACTCCCCGGTTACCCACATACGGTTCCTGCACTATTGCTAAGTCTAATCTTATCTTAGCTTAGGAAACTCTTAAGACGTATGCTGTCACTTTTTGTCTTAAATGAAAAGAATGTGACAGCATTCCACCTAAAAGTATTCTAAGACATAGACATATATTTATTGCATAAAACTGTATGTACATTGATGTTACATAGAATCAGGATCAACAGTAAGCTAAGATAAGGTTGGCCATAAGTATTTTAATTACAAAATAAATAAAGACTTTACTAGTTTTCGGCTACGGCACTATGTTTACCACAAAACGACACAGTACAGGCCTCGCAGTATGCAAAACAGGTCACATTACAGTTTGTGCTTTAGAACGCCCTTATGTCGCACAAGCTTAATGTATTGTCGACTGTACACTTAATCTAACATGACACAAGGCAATATGAGACAAGGTTTGTAAAATCGTTATATTTATATGGTATATTAAAAAAAATATCCTAATGTGTGAGCTAATGTGCATACTTACATAAATAAAATGTTTTTTAAGTGATTGCTAGTCTAGTGAGTGTGATGCTATTAAATGTGTGTATAGTATATCTAAAAACCTTTTTAAAAACAAGCTTTTATTTAAATACACTAAAAAGAATTAATAAACTTTTACACTAAAACTTTTACTTATAACGTCATTTCACATTTGACACAATTTATATGACATAAAAGCTTGTCGCGAGATTTACTTGTGTGTAGTAACTTAAAAGTACTTAAAAGAGTACTTTTAAGTACCTACTCGTATTTACTTTGAAAATTGTAATGTATAAAATTATTCACATCAAATTATTTAATTTTCTTTTTATCTACAAAAGTAAATCTCGTATTAGTATTAGGCGTTATTTTCAGATCAAGCGCTCTGAGTTGTTGAAGCGCAGCGAAGGCAACAACATTCTGAAAATACCACGTGAAGTGGCAGAAACTCCTCGAATATAAGCACCTACTTGCATTTGGTGTGGTACTAATTAGTGATATTCCGTTGTTACATGCGATTTAAGCGGGCGGTGCAATATTGGCCTGCGTAGTTCGTACAATATTCATATATTTGTCGGAAGTTTTGTTATAAACTTACTCATTCACAATGATGTAGTTAGCTCCTCGTCTAAGGAGCCGCACCCAGCTCTGGGTCGTAAATTGGTCGAAATGATGATGTGACGATTATTTTACATATGGTTAATCCATTATTATTATTTTATTATTTATATTATGACTGTGTTCGCTTACTACGTTTCGCATCAATAAGGATTTATATTGAAAATAAATTAAATTAATTAATCCTAAATTTCACCACATAAAGTTTTAATTTATGCAGCTGTTAAACGATAATTCCGGAGTGCGAATTGTAACGCGCGAATCGTCAAAAGCTCGGACTGTCAAATGGGCGAATTTTAAATAGTTAAGTTTTCGGAGCTTTCCCAATTTTCCGCGCATGTTTCTAAATTATTTTTTCCGTAAGAAACTTCTGCAAAGTACTACAAAAATTAAAAAAGGATGGATGACTTCTCATTTAAAAGTCACTTCCAAGTTATGGCTATGGGTTAAATCTATATACATAATATAAAAATTAAAAAAGGATGGATGACTTCTCATTTAAAAGTCACTTCCAAGTTATGGCTATGGGTTAAATCTATACACGGTTATTTTTTTATCACCCTGGAAAATTTAAGGGACGCTTCACGACATGGTATTAGAATGATTTAAATATAAATAAAAAAAATAACCTCCCTCCTTAATTTTATATTAATTTTTTTAAAAATACAAAAAATGCTGCACTAGTTGTGAACAGCATTTTTAGAGATTTTTTTTTTTTTTTTTTTTTTTTATATTTTTTATTTCATTTTTTTTATTTTTTATATAATATTGGATGTGTCCTGAAGCGTCCCTGTAATTTTCCAGGGTGATAAAAAAATAACCGTGTATACATAATATAAAAAAAAGTCGTGTTAGTTACACTATTTATAACACAAGAATGGCTGAACCGATTTGGCTGAAAATTGATGGGGAGGTAGCTTAGAACCAAGAGACGAACATAGGAAAGATTTTATCGCAGAAATCACCCTTTAATGGGGAGAAAAGGGGGGTTGAAGTTTGTATGGGGAATCAATAACCGTTGAACCGATTTAGATAAAATTTAGTATGGAGATAGTTTGATTTGTGGGGAAGGATAAAGAATAGTTTTTATCCCCGAAATCATTCCTTAAGGGCTTGAAAGGGGGGGGGGGGGGGATTGGTAAAGGGATTCAATAAAAAAGGATTTCCACGCGGACGAAGTCGCGGGCAAAAGCTAGTTTTTATTTAAAAAGATTTTCGATATAGTTACTTATCTAACTCGTAGTTGCTCACAATGGTTTTGTCTGTTAATAGTCATCTTACTTTAATAGGTAATCTCAGCTTTAATAGGTATTCACAAAAAATGTGAATTCAAAATATGTCTAACTTGAAGACTCAGTCCCATATTGAGAACAGTAAAATACATAACAAATTCTTGGCGCATAATTATTAAAGCACAGAAATAAGCAAGACGCGATATTACGTTGAAGCAGGTTTTCAAATACGTCTCAATTGTTGCATGCATCCCCTCTGTGGTTTGTGCTGTTATTTCATCCAACATTGCAATTTAATTTGAAATGCAGCTTGGGAACGGTTTAATTGCTCAACTTGAAGCTACATACAAAAGTGCTACAAAGAAGCACCAGAGTGCTCGAGAATGTTCCATTATAGGGCATTCAACTCCAGTAAATATTCAAGCGAGTATGTCTATTCATTGACTAAGTCTGTAATATTAAGTTGTGTAATTTTTAAAATCAGTCGTAGTAATTTTACTTGTATCTAATCACGTTAGTAATTTATCTTTATTTAAGAACTAATAATTATAGGTTCTTATTGAAAAATATGCCGATCAGAGGCAAATAAATGTGCACTGGAGGGAAAGCGTTCTAAAATCTTAATTTAGAAAATTTTACTTATAATACCTTGTTTTAAAAAATAAAGATAACACAAAAAATTGTGAATAACTATTTTTTTATGTTTTACCAGACTTAGAAATCAAACACGTCAAATATTGAATATATCATGTATATTTATGATACCAATTCAGCGATAGAATCTTGCATAACTAATAAATCTTTCTAATAAACATTATACCTGAAAAGGGGAATATTAAAATTTGATATGGATTATTAAATTTGTATATCTTCCCCTTTTCAGGTGTAATGTTAACTAATATTATAAATGCGAAAGTGTCCGTCTGTCTGTTACCTCTTCAGCTTTAAGCCGCTAAATCGAATAAAAAATAAGCAACCCAAATTATTAATTTCATGTGAACGAAGTCGCTGGCAAAAGCTAGTAACAATATAATTTGATTAATGAGACAAGATACGGGAGTTAACTCTTGGATACTCAAAGGATTATTTTGGTTGGTCGACTTTACTTTTGCATAATCTTTTTTTTGCTTAAACGAAGTGGAATGCTGTTGCGCACCATAAAACAAAGTTGTATCATCAATTTTATCATCAATGATACTAATTAATGGTACTACTGACATAAAGGTTACTCGTTGATGCGAGTATATAGTTATTGAGACTACTTGGTTCAAATTTGAGAGTTCGGGGTTTCATTCCTGCTGACGATACATGATTTCTGCTGAGTATAATATGTAAGATTTCCGAGCCTACCTTCTATCATCAGCCTAACTACCTTCTGGCCATCCTTTTCATTTCCAAGTTTGTACTCATAATAATAGTTTTAATAGTGTTATTGTATGCCGTTGATAGAGTCACATATTTCTTTAAAAAAAACGAGATAACTATGGCAAACTCAAAAGGGGGTCCGTATGCCGGTCGAGTCGCACCTCAAGTACCTCAGCCTGGTTCTGAACCCCCGATGGAGTTTCGAGAAGTACTTCAAGCTCCACACCCCACGGCTGTGTGCTGCTGCAGCCGCACTCGGACGGGTCCTCCCTAATGTGGGAGGGCCAGGATCGGCGTGCCGTCGACTGTATCACGGGGTGATACGGTCGATGGCACTCTACGAAGCCCCGGTATAGGTGGAGTGCCTCTCCCCCCGAACGGTGGCCCTCTTGCGACGTACGCAGAGGGTCATAGCAACCCGGGCCGTGCGAGCTTATCGCACGGTCAGCCACGGTGCGGCCGACGTTCTTGCGGACCAAAGGCCGTGGAATGTTGATGCACGCGTTCATGCGGAGGTGTATCGACATCGAGTAGCCGTTAGAGAACGGGGGGGGGGGGGGACGATCCGCTTCCGATGAAGTGGAGTACCCAGGCGCAGAGGAAGGAAGCGAACTCAACGTTGCGCTGGGAGGTGGAGACCTCCCGCTGCTGAGCATGGTCGTGGCCATGTTCCGCGGCGAGGCGGAATGGGAGGCTGTCGCCTCCTTTAGCGAAGACGTCATCTCACAGAAGGAGGCCGCGGAGAGGGAGCGGGAGAATGATCCTCAAGCAGCTTTCATCCGCCGTAAACGGACAGCGATGCCCGTCTAATGACTCTGCCGTGGAGGCCTGCGTGCACGGCTGGCCCCGTGCATGCCGCCGTAAGGCCCTCCGTCTGGGGATTGCTCTGGTGTTCTCGGGTATTTCCCCCTTGGCGATAGCCCGATCGGACCGGAGTCGGGCGCGTGGGGAGTGGAGTCGCAGTGTAGATCTTACCTAGCGCGCCCATAAGGGCAGGGACATCATCGGGGGTTTTAATGGGTAGGCCTGGCACTCTGCCGGGAGAGCCCCACACACGCTCGTCGTCTAGCCAACGGCAAGTACGGTGCGGTCAAGCATTCCCCTCGAAA
The DNA here is from genome assembly GCA_963935595.1 of Schoenobius gigantellus. Lineage (NCBI taxonomy): Eukaryota > Metazoa > Arthropoda > Insecta > Lepidoptera > Crambidae > Schoenobius > Schoenobius gigantellus. Next base: position 18,668,592 of record OZ012557.1, on the reverse strand, counting down.
AAAAAAAAAAAAAAAGGCCTGGCACGCTGCCGGGAGAGCTCCACACATGTTCGCCGTCTAGCCAACGGCGAGTACGGGCGGTTGCGCATTTCCCCCCGAGAAAAAAAGGGCAAACTCAAAAACGAGCCGAAATGATATCCTGATGAAGAGTAGATATCTACCATTAGACCACTGAGACATTCTAACCGTTTTGACTGGTCATGCAATGTACTCCTACGTTTCTATATGTCCCCAACATATCGAGATTATGGCTTGCACGTCCAAACCCGTTGCCGCAACTCGTCGCGAATTACAGAGACGGATTACAGGAAATTTCCGTTTATTCTGTCGACATATTACCCTCTTAGTTAACTAGCTAAGAAGATTAATCTGGTCTTTGTCGGAGGAAGTAATTAGAGTACGTTTCTCGGTCGCTGATCTCCGCTCGCGTTATACGTGATAGTTGCAGTCTGAAATTATCGAACGAAACTTAGTTAACATGTGCAGGCTATAAGTCTCAAAGAAGGCGAAGTATCATAAAGCAATGATAATGAGACAGCATTGAAATCTAGTGTCCGACCGAAGCTTCGGCTTCGACCTCGGCCACATTCGACCAAACCTTCGGCTTCGTCGAAAATATGCAGAAGTTTTTGCCGAAGCTGAAGGTTTTGCTGTTAAATATTTGTCTGCTCCTCCGACTAAGTGTTCCTATTAAACAATTATTGTTCAGCGCCGCAGTACAGATCCACGTAGACAAAATGTTAATCTATGATTGTACGTTTTGCTTTATTGTAATTATAATTTAGTCAAAAAAAGATAAAAATGCTCGAGGTGGTTTTTAAATCTAAAATATAGATATTTAGATGCTAATTACTTATATTCTGAGCAATATTTCTTCAAAATCAAAACGTACCAAACCTAGATTTTCATTATATTTCAACATTTCCAAAAATTATGAAAATTGGACTATGTTTAGAGGGAGAAAAGCGTTATCGCTTTTTGTGTGAAAATTTACAGCTTCATAATCCTCTTAACAAATCATTATTTTAAGCGCATAACATAATATTGTTTGAGATTATTAGTATTTAAGTACCAATTCTTCTTTAATATATTTTTATGGATATCAAAACGCTAATAAGGATTGAATATTCCTTTGCCAATTTTATGTGCAAAGAATCACATTTTATAATTAATAAATGTATCTTCAATTAAAAATTTGAGACTGATTATGAATCTGAACTTAATTGTCACTATGAAATTACTTGAAAATAAGTAAATAAATATTTTAATTTACAGTTTTTTAAGTGGTTATATTTTTAGCAAGCTGTAAGGTAATTCACACTCGTAAACGTCTAAAGTAATTATTTTATGAACGAGATGAGACCACTTGGAGGACGGACATTGAGGTTGGTTTGAGAGGAATTTCCTCACACTGTTGGGTGAGTTCCAGATACGCTTGTCAGCTAGTCATTGGCAGGTTCGGTGTGCAAAGCTTTCCAAAGTTCTCATGAAGAAAGGTATATTTTTTAGGAATGCAGTTGAATTTATTTTACGGTGTTGTCACTGCTTAGAAATATCTGACAACATGTAAAGACCACTTGTATATTTATGCCAGCGTGAAAGTATATTGCCAGATTGCTATTCTAGTTTGAAGAATTTTAACCAGATATACTCGGGGATTACAAGAAATCACCTGACAGCGGTAGTCAGTAGTCATCAGGTAGGCTTTAGTTCTTTAACAGCTAATTAATAAAAAAATATTTGAAAACAGGCTCTTAATTTAATAGTATGTAATTCTATGAAGTTTATAGATTTTCACTGTTCAAGTCCTTTCATTTTTGCAAGGGTTGCAATGCAATTGGGATGATGACTGAATTCTAATTTTTACTTCTCGTCATTAAATATTAAACTACCATGGAAAAAGATGCAGTCCTGTGAAATTAAAATTAAAATCGGCTTAGAAATATAATAGATACAAGCATTTTAAGTTGTTAATTTGAAGGCGATTAGACAGAGAGATCCGACATCAACCGTGACGTCATCGTTGAGTACGACCATATAAACTCCTTGTAAATTGCCGTTTTGCTAGAAAGAGATGGAGAAAAATCTTTAAAACAGTATATCTTGGTTGTTTTTATAGTTATTCGAAAACCGTTTTTTTCTTTATGTTTATCATATGAAGGAGCTTCTATTAAAGCAAAAAAAATTTTTTAGTCATCTAGCCTATTGTGATGCGTTATCTTGAACAGTGATTTTAAAAGTGATTACATATTTAGTGTTTGTGGGGTACAGAATATTTTTTGTTTTAATTATGTGTGTAGTTAAAAATTTATTTATTTTTACTTGCGGTAATTATAAAAAAATTGTTTGTTAATATTTTAAGTGTAATTCAATTATTATATTTGCTTTTGCTTTATTTGGTCGAGTATATTGTAAATGTTGTGCCCACGATAGTTATAAGTAGTCGCGTATTTCAAGGTGAAGTCGCTCTCGATTCATCTACCGACTGTGCTTACGTGTGTCCCCGCCGCATCCGTTACTTATTTTTGTATATGCAAGTCACCAAAACGATGAATATACTGTATACGTGTATATACAGTGGGGATTAAAACGATCAGAGAAATGGGATGTCAAAGCCAAGTGAAGCCATAACATGAGTTTGGAATTGGTATATAAATCCGAATTTTCCACGACATGTTTTCGAATACGCAATGTAAATACAGTCCCCCATAATGATTATTTGAGCGAACAATTAACATTGGAAGCCTGAAGCGAGGATAATTTGGTTTGGTCGTGCGTCGAGGACTGCAAACAAAGCCATTCGGTACGATTAATACTATTACTATCAATGTGTCACTTGGAATGGAAATTTAATACTTAGGTATAGATGTCAGAAGAATAGCGCTAGTAGCTCTAACCCACCTACGGGGATTTAATGATCAGTGTACACAACCTTCTACCTTCTCTTGCACGAAAGAACAGCCAAATAGCTACATATTGTTCAGTCTTCAACGGAGTCAAAGAGAGTTTTGGAAATAAATTACAAAAAAACTACAAGAAACAAAATTAAACCAGTTGAATTATTGTATGTTAAATTTGGTTATTAATTCTCGAGAACGCCCTAACGTTAACTTATACTATGATACGTTAGATGATAATGTCATGAAGTCTTAAAGAAATTAACGAAATCTTAATGAAAATAACAATTTTAAAAAATTTATGTCAATAGATTATAATTTTTGTAGAATTACCAACATCCTAATAACATTAGAATCAAATCAAAATCAAGACCTAGCATTATGACTGTAAATATGAAAAATTAAGTTTCGCTTTGCACCAAAGTCATTTGTTTACTATAATTTATAGCAAATTAAAGAAGAAAGTTAGATGGGAACTTAAATTGAACTTCGAAGTTACCTTGTGAATTCGAAACTGTGCGAATTCAGAGATAATATAATATTAACGTGATTTAAGTCTAGTTAAATTTCAATTACGACTGAGACGTTCACTGCAGGTATTAGGTATTATTTATTAAAATTACGAGTAAATCTGCTTACGTCACGTATAGGAAACATGAGAGAATTGGGATTATAATCCTTGTCGAAAACAAAAGTCATACATTTGAAACTAAAACCACTATGAAGGAAATATCAAAATTCATCACCTATCTTCCGAACGTTTTCCACAACGACAATTTTATTTTATTTAGAGTTATCTAAGTACCTCAAAAGAAAAAACAGAAACTCTTATTTGATCACTAAGTTGTCCGCCTGTCTGTCTGTCAAGATTTTTTTCTTAGGAATGCATAGAGATGTCAAATTGAAATTTATATCAAATACTTGGGTTACGGTCTCTTTCAGCTGTAAAAAAATCATATTTGTTAGTCAACGCGATCAAAAGATGTGACCATTTAAATGTCACAAATTTTTACAATTTATAAGGGAATCAAAACCTATAGAGAGTATACTTCCCGTTGACCTGGAATCATGAAATTTTGAAGAAGCAAGGTCTTATCGCGTACAAGCGCAGATCCACCGTTGTGTTCACGATGGGCATGCCCACAACCCTAATAGACTTGTGACGTCACACTTTCATGGTCTATTGAGGTCGATAGCCTCACGATAATTATATCCACTCTTTTGGAGCGAATCCCATTAAGCGTTCCATGCCGGTATCCCAGGCATAGCATCACTAAAACATTTCAGACTCGACACTCTCGTACTAACCTTGGACATTTTTCTCCCCTCTACCGTATTCTTAATAATTATAATAATTTAAATAAAACCTTTACTTTAGATATATTTCATGATAACTTTCGTAAATTCAAAAACAAGTTGCTAAACATTTGCTTCGTTTAGTTGGATTTAATATTTCCCCTTCACAAAACTTAAATAAAATTCATTTAAAACTGGCCGTAATTTTGAAAATGTTTGCCTCCACAATTACTTAGTAAGTATCGCTTAAATAATAGAATTAGGTTAAATTATTTCTTTTCATAGTGAATGTTATGTACGCCTTAATTGTCATATATACATATAAGACTATTATTTGTTGTTTTTTCTTATACAATTGTGTAATATATATGATGTGGCTGTGCTAATTAAATAATTAAATAAATAAATAAATATCCAATGCCTTAATAAACAATGAATCTTGGTCAGTTTCATATGTTTTGAAAACATCTTTGTAGGGATGTACTATAATATGATCATGAGCGAGGTCATACTCTGACTCGCACTTGGCCGATTCTCGGATGGCTGAGACCACAACCTTTTTTGAGAATTGGATCCACGTCTGACGGCACACGTTAAGGAGAAAATCTGGAAACCGTAAATATGTAAATAGAAATTTATATAGGGACTTACATAAGTTTGTACGGAACCCCCGGTGCGCGAGTCCAACTCGCATTTGGTCTGTTTTTTGTTAGTTTGCATGTTTGGTGAGTTATGGGGTTTGCGGATGGGATGGAGATGGAGCTCCAATGCGATATGACGCATTCTCGCTCCATCTTTTGTGTATGAGAAAAGGAAATGGAAAGGTGGAGTAGGGAGAAACGTAGGTTCAAAGGTGGCAGTATGGGATGCTAGGAAGCTGTGAGGGGAAAAGGGGAGAGAGATGGTTGGCGGTACGGTCGCTGGCGTCAGAGTTTCACTCCGCAGTTTAGGTATGTTTGGCCGGCGCACCGGCTAAAGCTTGCCGCTCGGCTCGCATGCTGACCGCGTCGCACGTCGTAATAATTTAGATTTTTCTCGGAAACGATAACTGCATATCGGTGAGTGGGAACCCTGCGCTCTTATCGCCAAATCGGTATCGGGTCAGCGACGCGTAACGGAATTGGAACACTCGTGCCATGCAATAAATTTCAATTTCCCGTGCAGTCAGATGAAGGTCGTAAGACTAAGTAAATTTTCATACCTAAAATGGGCTTTTCTTCGAGTACCTAAAGTACAGAAGGATCACTCTCGAAGTACTATTATTTAAGCTGCACTCGTGTCGGCTGCGCCGCGCTGTCGGTTGTATAGGCCATAGGCGCACTCATTAGCTGTACTGCCAGCAGCGGCTGCATCTCTCGGCTGCGGTGGTATTACCTGCTACAGATTCTGATGATGAGGTTGCGATGTTGCCGGAGGTGGTTTCAGAGGTTAACACTATGTTTGTGCCGGTGTGTGTGCTTAGCCTGTGTGTACATGTTTATGGTGTCGATGTGATATTGTTTAAAACAATATGTATGTACGAATGTGTGCGCGTGCATGCGTGTGAGTGTGAGTGCGTTTGTGTGTGCTTGCGTATGTATGTGTGTGCGCGTGTTTGTTAATCATAGCAAAGAATAAAAAATAGTACGAAAGTACTCTATGGTAGCATCGGTGGGGCTGTGGCCTCAGGACTGGACTGTGCCCCGAGTAGAATCAGAAGGCCTGCGATCGATCCTGCCAATGTGTTTTTTGTTCCACGAATTTTATATGTACATTTATCTGACGCTCCTACGGTGAAGGAAAACATCATGAGGAAACCTGCATACACCTGCGAAGTAATTCAAAGGTGTATGTGAAGTTAACCAATCCACACTGGGCCAGCGTGGTTTGATAAAGGCCTAATCGCCCTAACATAACTAGTTAGGGTAGGCTCGTGTCCCTCGGTGGGGACGTATATGAGCTGAGATGATGATGATGACTCTATTGTTACATAGAGGCAACGGCTATCAGCGTGTTATCCTTGTTTGTATCAGGACGGAGTTGTTTCAACACCCATAGGACTCCAACCGGTGGCTTGGGACTAAGAGACTTAGCTTGTGTGTGGAGTGTGTGAGTGGGTACCGACAAGGGGTCTCAAAGTACCCACTGACTCCACAACAAAGTTAGCTTTTGGATTTCTATATCTGATTACCAGCAATTCAAAACCTATTTGACAAAAAAAGCCACTCTGATTGATAAAAAGAATAGGCTTAGTTACAAAAAATCTTTTAATATAAGTATAGGTTTGTCTGTTGCTCCTACTGAAGGAAAACATCGTGAAGTAACCTGCACCTGCGAAGAAATTCAATGGTGTATGTGAAGTCGGCCAATCCTCATTGGGCCAGCGTGGTTGACTAATGCCTTATTACCCTAACATAGGGTAGGCTCGAGCCCTTCGGTGGGGACGTATATGAGCTGTGATGATGATGATAGGCATAAAAACTAGCTTTATAAAAAAAAATTCAAGTTTATTGACATATATGATAAATTGCAAAATCTTTAATGTATTTTGGCGATTATATTAAATGATAAAATTTATTATTTTATTATTTAATTGTTATTACTGACCTGTTATCTTTAGGCCCAGTGTAAAAAAATATGCATATAGCCTATGATAAACGTGCCTTATCACAGTACTGGGTAAAAATATGTCTCTTATTATAAAAAAAATACAATTAAGTATCTCTTTTTGTTTTAAGTTGTGTAGAAAATTCGAAAACAATAATTTGTCCACAAAAGCACTGCGCTAGCTTATATCCCAAGAGGGATGGGGAATTCGTCGGAACTTTTGAATATATGAGACGAAACAAATATTCTAATTTAGTTATCTTTTAGAAATACATTTTTTTTATATTATGGGCGTAAAGTTGAAAATGTTCGTTTATTAATTAGGCAAAAATGATGGCGTAAGTAGCGGGTATAGTTTATAATTTGGATTGAAATATACAAATAATATTTATATAAATATACATTTTTGTTTCGTTATTTTCAATTTTAATTCGAGAAATGTCCACAGTATTGATTCGACAGGTCGCTTACCAGGAACTCAATGAAAAACTACTTTTTGAAGTCCATATAATTTATAAAAAAAATAAACCAACATGTAACTAAGGAGAAGTTCTTGTATTACGGAAAGCAATTTTTGAAGATATTGACCCTCCCTTCCCCTATGTAATGCGCCGTAGCATTTTTTTGCACCTCCTTAAATATTACGGAACACATCAAAGTGACCATTTTATCTTAAAGTTACTGTTGACGCCCTTTAGTAGCATCAAGCAGTAACAAAACGCAGCGAACAACAACTACTACCACTCGGGGGCGCAGCGATCGCAACGGCCACAACTGTTAAAAATTCAAATTTGGCGTACACACTATCTTCTCGCTTTTGAAATTGTCAGCACGATAGACACTCCTTACTAAATTAATTGCATTATTAATAACTTTGTATTTTGGATATTTTAATTAAATCCAATACACAAAAAGCCGTCATCCTCATTGAAATTGCCCTGTCTGAACCAACTTCAAAATCGGCTAAGCCATAGCCTCAACATTGGACCTTCGAGTCGGATCATCGCAGAAGCAGCTTCAACCAGCACACAAGGATCAGGTCGGCCATTTACCATTCTATCCTTCCTTCTTTATTTATTACTCACGGATTTGTGCCAATATCGTGTCTGTCGGTTATAAAAAGTGTTCATAAGTGTAACGGTTAAACACACACACACCGTACCTTATTTTAATTCGTGCCTTGTATAAAGACTTGGACTTGTCTGAAGTGTTAATTTACTAGTTTATATCCTATTTCACAACATGAATAACGAAAAGGCTTCCCAGAAATCACCGTTAAAGTTACATGTGGAGAATAACGATGTACGTAATTTAATTAAAAAGCGAGGCACAGTCAAAGGCAAACTTACGTTATTCGAAAAATATGTTAACAGTCTCAATGAAACTTTAAGTTCACTGTCGAAATCGGAATTAAAGTTACGTATTCAAAATTGCACAGCTTACATTACGGAATTTGATTTAATTCAAACTAAAATTGAAGAACTGATCTCAGACGAAAATGAACTTATTCAACAATTAGATTCTCGGGAAGCTTTTGAATGTCAGTATTACCACATCATGGCGGTGGCTAATAAACTAGTCGAAGATACAAGTGGTGAGAGCGTAACTAGTGTGCCTAGTAACCCTTCTCTAAGTTCGTGTTCCATCAAGTTGCCCACCATTTCACTACCATCATTCGATGGTTCGTATGAGAGTTGGTTGGAATTCAGAGACACATACACTTCACTGATACACGACTCCAAGGATGTCGGCCCTATTCAAAAATTTCATTATTTGCGCTCGGCTCTAACCGGGAACGCCTTGCAGGTAATTAAATCGTTGGAATTTTCATCAGACAACTACAATATTGCATGGGAACTATTAAGTAATAGGTACAATAATTATCGCGTACTCACACACACGTACGTAAAATCTTTATTTACCATGCAGTCTATAACGAAAGAATCGTCATCACAAATCAGGAAATTGATTGATTCTGTTCTGCGTAACCTCCGCGCGCTTGAGACGTTAGGTGAACCTACTAACTCTTGGGACACAATTATAATATATTTAATTGTCTCAAAATTAGACTCAACAACAGAACGCGAGTGGGAGCAGTATAAAGGGTCAATTAATTTACAAACAGAAAACGATATCTCTTCTAAATTGAAACTGATTGATTTACTAACATTTTTGAGAAACAGGGCCGACATGTTGGAGTCGATTAAATCTAATCATACAAAGCACACGCATACACACTCAATTGATATTAAAAAATTGAATCAATCACAAAATCTATCATCATTATCACAAAGTTATGTTTCCGCGGGTACGCACATAAACACAACGAAGCCTAAGTCTAAACGTACTTTCACTAAAGTTTGTCAGATGTGTAATGGAAATCATCCATTATATTCATGCTCGAGTTTCTTAGATTTGTCCGTTATTGACAAGACGCGCCTACTCAACGATAAAAACCTATGCCTTAATTGCCTAAGATCAGGTCACAACGTAGCTAACTGTCTGTTTGGGCCGTGTAAGCTATGTCATAAGAAACACAACAGTCTTATACATAATTCGATCGATAGCGATAGTGCATCCATATCTCAGAGTAATAACACACGCGTTACAACCTCGGCTAATCATCATTCACTAACTCTTTGCACTTACAATGCGCACGACGCTGGCAATACGCGGGCGCTGCAACCGGTTTTGTTGTCCACAGCGCTAGTAGACGTTACTGATAACAATAGCAAAATTCATCGGGCACGCGTTATACTCGATAGCGGGAGTCAGCATTGCTTCGTTACGCAATCTTTCACAAAAAAATTAAAAACACCAGTAATACAGTCCACCCATAAAATTACTGGCGTAGGTCAATCTATCACACAATGCACACAATCTTGCCAAATTAACCTGCGATCAGTAATTAACGATTATCATACACGCATCAATTGCATGGTTCTTCCTTGCATCACACATAAGCTACCGTCGGCTCACATAGACGTAGACACGCTAAACATACCACCAAGTATTCATCTTGCGGATCCTACATATTATAAACCGTCAGAAATTGACATATTGATCGGTTCAGATGTATTTTGGGACTTATTAAACGAAGGTCACATTCGCCTGGCTCAAGGGCCACATTTAATAAATACCAAACTTGGATGGATAATTGGTGGTCCCTTACACACACAAAATTTACGCAAAATGCATTCGTCTCCCAGTCACACTCAATGTAATTTTACACATACCGAGACATTAGCGTTAGACACACAACTTCGCAAATTTTGGGAGGTTGAGGAGGTTCCAAAAATAGGCGATGGTTTGACGGACGGGGAGCGCGCCTGTGAACAGCTGTTTACAAACACCACTATGCGCTTGGATAACGGTCGTTTCTCAGTTCGTATACCCTTGCGAGAAACAGCTGATTCACTGGGTGATACCTACTCCTTAGCAAGAAACCGTTTCCTATCACTGGAACGAAAATTTGATCGCCTTCCTGAATTTAAGCTTATGTATACTGATTTTATGCGCGAATATATAAGTTTAAATCACATGCAACTACTTGACACATACTCAAAACCGTATTGTTTTCTTCCGCATCACGGCGTACTTAGAGAACACAGTGTTACAACGAAATTGCGGGTCGTATTTGACGCCAGTGCGCGTTCAACAACGGGTATGTCACTCAACGACTTGCAATTAATAGGGCCGCCGTTGCAATCGCACATTTTTTCTATTTTGTTGCGTTTTCGACAAAATAAATTTGTCGCATGTGCTGACGTGGAAAAAATGTATCGTCAAGTGTTAATACAGCCTGATCAACGTAAATTGCAACTGATTTTGTGGCGAGAGAACAAATCGGATCCACTCAATGTTTACCAATTAAATACAGTGACGTATGGCACTGCATCGGCGCCATACTTGAGCATTAGATGTTTAAAACAATTGGCAACAGAATGTAGTGACGTCACTATTAAACGCGTAATAAACGAGGACTTTTATGTGGACGATTTGATAACTGGTCACAATGACAAGCAGACACTAATGAGCATCTGTGAAAAAGTCACTGAAGTTCTCCATACCGGTTGTTTCCCTCTCCGTAAGTGGGTGTTTAATTTTGATGCATGTAAACCATCCTCTAAAATCACATCACGAGACCTGTCTTCTGGTGATCAGTGTCAAAGTAAAACACTCGGGCTTGGATGGTTAAATGACACTGATGAGTTACATTATACCACTAACATACAGACTGACACATTACAATTTACGAAGCGCAAAATATTGTCAGTCATATCTCAAATTTACGATCCTCTCGGCCTTTTAAGCCCAGCTGTAATAGTTGCAAAAATATTAATTCAAAAATTGTGGCTGCTGAAATTAGGCTGGGACGATCAAGTACCTGATGACGTATCTCAGCACTGGCGAAAATATATAACAACACACAAACAACACATTCACACTGCAAGGATACCTCGTCACGTCATTACACACACACACGCATTACAGCTGCACATCTTCTCAGACGCAAGTCAATGCGCGTTCGGTACATGTGCATATATACGCACACACACTACCGATGAGCTATTAATAGACGTCAAATTGTTATGCGCTAAAAGCAAAGTAGCACCGGTTTCCTGTCCATTAAGTATTCCGAAACTGGAATTATTAGGTGCCTTATTGAGTGCTAGATTGTACGTAAAAATCATAGATGCGCTACATGTCACATTCGAAAAGGTTGTTTTCTGGACAGATTCCACGATAGTATTGGGTTGGTTACGTATGGCTCCTCACCAGTTAAAGACATTCGTGCAAAATCGAGTCGCGGAAATAAATAACCTGACTGGCGGCGCGCAGTGGGTGCATGTTAGCACTACGCACAATCCGGCCGACCTAGTGTCGCGGGGAATCGAACTTGACGCGCTTATTGACTCGGAGTTGTGGTGGGGCGGCCCGCAGTTCTTGCATCAACCGGAATCGAACTGGTTACCACATCACGTAACCCATACTTGTAAATTAACACACGATGACTTACCCGAGTTAAAATTCAACACAATTAACTTGATTTGTCAAACTAATTTAGAATTATTTCCGTTTCATAAATTTTCTTCTTTCATTCGCATGATACGAGCGGCTGCTTACATGATTCGTTTCATTAATAACGCGCGTATTAAAATGAAAAGCGTTCGTAAAAGCGGTCCACTATCTCTCGACGAAATCGATCAATCAAAAAACTTGTTGGCTCGCCTTGCACAAGCACAAAGTTTTCCTTGCGAATACACTAATTTATTAAATAATAAAAACCTTAAAACTACAAGTAATATTTCAAAATTAAATATTTTCATGGACAATAATAAAATAATAAGAGTAGGCGGACGCATCTCTAATTCAAACCAATTCTCATATGATAAGAAATTTCCCATATTGTTATGTGCTAAGCATAAATACACACAGCTTTTATTTCACAATGAGCACAAGCAGTCATTGCATAATGGACCGCAACATTTATTAGCTACTGTAAGAGATAACTGGTGGCCCCTTGGCGGTAGGAACCTGGCTAGGCGGGTGGTACGCGAGTGCGTCACATGCGTGCGTATGAAGGGAAACACCTTCAAGCCTATTATGGGTAACCTACCATCAGAGCGCTTAGACCCCGGCTTTCCCTTCATGCGATGCGGTGTCGACTATGCGGGGCCAGTGTTCGTGCTCAACCGAAAGGGTAGGGGTGCTAAATTGGAGAAGGCTTACATTTGCGTCATTGTTTGTTTTTCGACTCGTGCCATTTATCTCGACCTAGTGACTAGTCTAACCACACATGCCTATTTGCTCGTATTAAAGCGCTTCATGTCTCGTCATGGCAAACCAGCCGAGATATTCTCTGACAACGGCAGAACGTTTGTTGGAGCCATGAAAGAATTTTCCATGTTCTTACAACAAAACACCACTGACCTTATTGACGCTGCCTCGGTCGACAGTATAAAACTTACGTTTATACCTCCTTACGCTCCTCATTTCGGTGGTTTGTGGGAGGCTGGCGTTAAGTCATGTAAGAATCATCTCAGACGCGTCGTCGGCAATGCTCATTTGACATACGAAGAGTTCAGCACGGTACTGGCACAGATCGAGGCCGTCCTAAATTCACGTCCTATGCATCCTCTATCCTCTGATCCTAACGATTATCTTGCCTTAACTCCTGCTCATTTCCTTATTGGCCGACCTATGACGTCACCAGCCTGCAAAGACCTAACTGCAAAATCCACAAGTCGCCTCTTACGTTACGAGAGGCTAGAGCAGATAAGGCAGCATTTCTGGAAACGATGGTCGAAGGAGTACGTTTCTGAGCTTCAAGAGAGGAGAAAATGGCACACACCTGGTCAAGATATAGTCGTGGACACCCTGGTTCTCGTAAAAGAAGACAATTTGCCTCCTCTCAAGTGGCGTTTGGGCAGGGTGACCAGAGTGTTCGTCGGCAACGACGGGGTCTCACGCGTGGCTGACATAGCGACCTCCTCCGGACTCATCCGGAGAGCATTCTCCAAACTTTGCCCGCTCCCGGTGCAGACCAGCGACGATTCGGCATAATTCAACACACAATATCTTGGGACCGTGGTGTTCCCAAGGCCCGGGGCATGTTGACGCCCTTTAGTAGCATCAAGCAGTAACAAAACGCAGCGAACAACAACTACTACCACTCGGGGGCGCAGCGATCGCAACGGCCACAACTGTTAAAAATTCAAATTTGGCGTACACACTATCTTCTCGCTTTTGAAATTGTCAGCACGATAGACACTCCTTACTAAATTAATTGCATTATTAATAACTTTGTATTTTGGATATTTTAATTAAATCCAATACACAAAAAGCCGTCATCCTCATTGAAATTGCCCTGTCTGAACCAACTTCAAAATCGGCTAAGCCATAGCCTCAACAGTTACAATTATATTATGAAAAGTATTGCCAACTTGGGAGATTTTTACTCCCTAATTTTTTGTTTAAAAAAAATATGTTAAGTAATGCATAGTTCGAACACCCCTTCCGCCTTTGTAACGCGTCGTAACGTTTTACAACATAACGTGTAATGAAATTCGGTCTTTCAGCAAAACACAAAACACAAAGCAACACCCACGTCTTTCGTAATTTTGCATCTATTATTAGCCAAAAAATATTTTCTTAGCGTTTCATAGAAAAAAGTAAATACAATTTATACCTACAAGACAGGTAACATTAGCAAATAATATATTTATTCCGAGAATTCAGCTTTCTTTTGTGACAATATTAGAACAAAGTCTGTTGGAAAGTCAAAATAAGAAAGGTTGCGAGGAAAATTAAATATAAAGGATGAGAATGAAAGGCGACATATGAAAAGTTTTTGGTTACCATGTCTCAATTTCAATGGTAATAAAAAGGAGCCTTAATTTTTATGGTAAAAATTTTAATAGGCATTGATTTCTGTTGAAAAGAGTTTTGAGAGACAGATAGTGACTATTTTTTTTTATTACATACAATCGGAAGCTCTTGGCCATCATCTCACCTGATGGTAGTGACGAAATGGCCGAAGGTAGAAGCGAACTTCACCTGGACTTCTCAACATCTGAGAAACTGGCTATCTTACCCTCAACAAAAACTCAATCGAGGAACTGGCTATCTTACCTTCTGTAGGAACACGACAATGCCATTAACATTGTTATTATGTCGATAAAATTAGGTAAGACAGTGGTAGCTAGCCAGGCGGGATCAGAAGCCCCATCACCAACCAAATTGAGCCGAAAAGCTTCAGCCCCCATGGTATAAGAAGCCGCGGACCTCTGGATCAACATATGGTGGTCTCATCCACTAGACTATGAAGGTGGTTAAATGATTATTTTGAAGTACAGAAATCACACTCATCACAGCCTATACAAGGTTATTTTTTCATTATCACAAAAAAATTGTCGGATTCTTCAGACAAGCAAATTAAACAACTTTCACTATGGGACCAACTTTGAAATCGCAAATAAAATCAGCTGTTCCATACATCTAGGTTCAGTGAATGTTAAACTAAACATTTGTATGGAACAGCTGATTTTTTTTGCGATTTCAAAGTTGATCCCGTAGTGAACGTTGGTCAGTTTGCTTGTCTGAACAAGCACACATATTTACATACCTCCCTCTACTATGCACAGGCCTTCCTCCATGGAAGAAACACATGAGGAGTATAATGGGCCACAGCACCACCACGCTGGTCCAATGCGGATTAGTGGGTATAGGAACGGTTGCAATAGCAACCGGCATCAACGGCTTATCGTGCATTCCGAAGCACAAAGCAGCTCGAGATCATAAAGTTTTGGTCACCCATCCAGGGTCCAAACATGGCGAAAGTTGCTTTGCTTTCAGTATCGAAACCACAGCATTATGCAGAACTACTACGCCACCGAGCTCCTCTCACAATCGCACTCGCGTGGCTAATATATGTCTGTTGTATTTATATTCATAAGTATGACCAGCCCTCTTACAAGTACCATTAAAACAGAGAGTGTGATATCGTAATACGCTAAAATAGTGGTGTCCCTGTTTTGATAAATAGTTCTTTGTTCTTTGTTCCCTTGCTAAATAAGTTACTATTTACAAAAAAAACGAAAACCGACTTCAAAAACACCAAAAAGTCAAAAATAATAACAAATATTACATTTTATATTGAAGTCGGTGCAAGCAAGCAATTTTTTAACATACGACAGGGAAACTCTTGGCCTTCATCTCACCTGATGGTAAGTGACGATAAGGCCGAAGGTGGAAGCGAGCTTCGCCTGGACTCCTCAACATCTGAGGAACTGGCTATCTTACCTCTAAACTGTCGGTACACTTAATGCTATAAATGTTGTTACTATGGCGACAAACTTAGGTAAGGCGGTGGTAGCTAGCCAGGCGGGCTCAGGAGCCCTACCACCAACCAAACAGAGCAGAAAAAATTCTGCCCCCACAGGGAATTGAACCCCGGACCTCCCGATAAACACCCAGTGGTGTCAAACACAAGACCTAGGAGGCAGTCGTTAGTTAAAATTTTGCAACCACATTTGGTCTTATATATTTCAAGACTTTTCAGGCGACCATTGCTTGGCACCGACTTCAATATCAAACCAAATAAAATGTGTCATTGTATATTTCCTGATTTAAACTAAAACAGATTTTCATTCTATCGTTACAC
The DNA here is from genome assembly GCA_963935595.1 of Schoenobius gigantellus. Classification (NCBI taxonomy): domain Eukaryota; kingdom Metazoa; phylum Arthropoda; class Insecta; order Lepidoptera; family Crambidae; genus Schoenobius; species Schoenobius gigantellus. The sequence goes on along the minus strand of OZ012557.1, from coordinate 18,652,647 downwards.
CGTTTTTCCACCATCAAAATGTAACATTTATGGAAATATCTCTGAGATTTCATGAAAGCGTAGCTATGTTAAACATAATGGGCATAATGCTTGCCTTATACGAGATCCTAGAACATCGTTTTCTTCATAAAAAGTAATGGAATATTACTAAGTGATTTCCTGTCGTTTACTAAAGAAAATGTAGGTATTTTGTATTACCTGACTTTCTTAAATGACATTTGAAAAAAATTCTCCTTTAAATATAAAAATTACTGAAAAGACCACTGCAAAGTAATTTATTATAATATGATTTTAACACTTTTGCATGCTGTGCAGTGTTAGCTGTTGACTGTAAGTACCTAATTATTAATAAAACTGTATTAGTATGCATTACACAACATATTATTACTCAATGATCTAGCGTAGAGCATGCTATTATTTCGCATTTTAGAAAATAAAAACTCGTAGTTGTATGTAAATGATCTCTTATCTAAAAAAACTATAACTTCGAATGACAACAGTTAATTTGATATCACCATCAAAAAATAAATTCTAAAAACTATTCTAAAATTACATAACTAGAAAAGTTACAAGCGAGAGTTAGCGGTGGACGCCAAGGTTAGGGCGAGTGGTAGCGAGCCGGTGCCGGTGGTCTTCGCTTACGATACGATCTCTTTGCTATAATTTAAGGTGTAATACGAAGAAGCGGGAGAAAATGTATTTAGGAGGAAATTATATATACATACGGTCTTTCCACACAAACGAACTCCCGTGTTTTCTTGGATAATGGCAATAGTTGTTCTATTTTTCCAAGAAATTAAAGGCCACAATTAGCACGTTCCTGGGTTTTAACTTTGTTATTGAGTAAAAAGATTTAAACCTTCAAGAACCTAAAAAAATGCCAGGTTTTCTGTTGCATTCAAATATGCTGCAAATAAATTTGACGAGTTATGAAAAAAGCAATACATAGAAACACAGCCAAAGCCTTTCTTTATTTTTTAATGCTTAAAGTAATTAAATCGGTTTAGTTTTAGAGGTGAAAACAGGGGACTACGAAACGTCTATTTTGTGTACTTTTCATATAATAAGGTATTTTCGATCGGTGCCTCAAATGTCTCTATCGCGCTCAGCTTGTTTGATTCGGGGCACAGCGCGACAGCAATACATTAAATACTTACCTATTTTTTAATTATCTCAGCCTTATTGTTTCAGATTAATAATTTAGTGAAGGTCACGGGAAAGGTTTAGAATTAGATACAGTCTGTGCAGGACCGATCAGTTTTGAGATCCCCGGGAGGCTTATGTTCAACCCCCCTCGAACAGTGAGCATTTCTCGGTTAATGATTAATGTACGTGGTATTTGCGACTCTCAGATAATAAGTTATTTTTTAATCAGTAGTTCAGATTAATGATTTGATGAAGGTCACGGGAAAGGTTTAGATACTGTCTGTGCAGGGCCGATCAGTTTTGAGATCCCCGGGAGGCTTGATTATGTTCAACCCCCCTCGACCAGTGGGCATTTCTCGGTTAATGATTAATGTACGTGGTATTTGCGACTCTCAGATAATAAGTTTTATGTATTCGCAGAAATCTTGAGTATATTCAGGATGTATGCACATAAAAGGTTAATATCATTTCTTTAAATTAGATTGTTTTGCTGTGTTTTGACATCAATAAGTGCCTGTAAAGGCCTATGTTGCATAAAGATTTTTGAATTTGAATTTATGAATTGAATGCACGTAGCTAATCACATTATATCATACTTGCCTTCTATCTGCGGATTACAGCCAGACCGGATTAATACGGTTTTTCGTTGAGATGCCGCGCATTACGTATTCATTTCGTTCAAATATAATCTTTGAATCTTTACATACATATATAATAACAGGATTTGGCACGTAAACCGTTGTACGTAAGGTGGTTACCATCGAACAGGTTCAATCCCATTTTATCCAGGATTTATTTCCAATAAGCTGGAATTCCGTCGAAATATTCCCGGATTTACAAGATCAAATTCTAAACGTATTGTAGTGTAAGCGACTCGTGTTTCTAGATTTTTCTAAAAATACATTTCTTGTCGTTTTAGGGTTCGTAGCGTACCCCAGAAGGATAAACGGAATCTTCACTTCGTTGTTCGTCTGTCCATCTGTCAGTCTGCTTGTCTGTCCGTCGATTTGTCCGTCTGTCTGCTAAGACCCTTTTCCTAGGAAACGTGTAGAGATATTAAAGTGAGATTTATATCAAATACTTTTCAGCTGTGAAAAAACATACGTATGCCAACGCAAACAAAGATGACCGTTAATGTCGAAAATTTTAGAATATATTGTGGGTACTTCCCATTGACCTAGAACCATCAAATTTGGCAAGAAACAAGGTCTTATAGCACACGTTAAGGATAACATCTTTTAACCGTAAATATGTTCATAGTTAGGAACTTATATAATCGTACTTACACCCAGTTTCTGAAAGGCTGTTCAGCGATAAAATGAACTCACAAGCTGTCAAATCTAATGCTAACTGTGAATTGAGTTGCGGAAAGCAACATCATCCTAACACTGTGTCAGTTGACACAGCTGTCAAATTTATTTTAAAACTAGTGGGCCAGGCAGACGTTGTCCTGCCCGAATCCAGCGCCACCTACCGGGTTCAACTTTACATTTAAACCTTCCTTGAACCTATCCAAATACACACAGAAAGAGAAGAAGAATAAGAAGATTACTAAGGAAAGATCCATTTTAAAAATTAAAAATCTTTATTTTGGGATTTACTTACTTACTTACCTATTTCTGCCGCAAAGCAGCAGCGCTTGAATTGCTGTGTTCCGGTTTGGAGGGTAAGATATGGGAGTGAAATTATTTCATTAATTTATTAAATCTTTATTGCACGTTACAAAAAAATACGTACGAATGGCGGACTTAATGCTATACGGCATAATCTATCAGTCAACCATTGGGCTTAACGGATTATCAGTGGCGGTGCTCTTCGTAGTCACGTAAAAATTACAGGGTACCGTGACTTACATCTTATGTCACAAGTTGGCAACGTAGACTGTGGTTCTTGTGGGTATTGAGGATTTGTTGCGAATCTCACAAGAACAACATGTACTATAGGTGACTGTTACCAATTACCATTAGGTGGGCAGTGTGCTTGTCAGTTCGAAGTCGGTTAAAAATTAGACAACACTGAGTTATTGTGTAATTTTTAACCGACTTCAAAAAAGGACGAGGTTCTTTGTTCGACGGTAGGTTTACTCTTAAACCAATTCTTATAGATCGACATTGGGATTTTGATTTTTCGTACGCCTGAGTAGCAATACTAGCGCCAAATTGGTACCTATCTTTAATAAAAACAATCAAACCGACTTCAAAAACACCAAAAAGTGATAAAAACACATACAACAACACAGTTTTTTATGTTGAAGTCGGTGCCAAGCAATGATCACCTTGAAAGTCTTAAAAATATACCAACAATTAATATAGTTATCTACATAAAATTTGGCACTAATCTATACTAATATTATAAAGAGGAATGATTTGATTGTTTGTTTGTATTGAATAGGCTGCGAAACTACTGAAACGATTTTGATGAAAGTTGGTATAGGGATAGTTCGAGACCAGGGGAAGGACATAGGGTACCTAATTTTTCTACGAGAAAAAAATCCTACGGGAAAATAAAAATAACGCGGACGAAGTCGCGAGCGGAAAGCTAGTTCAATATAAAACTGTCACGTTGTATGTATTATTATATAATTTATGTAATTTTTGGTGCTTTTGATGTCGGTTTTATTTATCAAAGATAGGTACCAATTTGGCGCTAGTGTTGCTACTCAAGCGTACGAAAAATCACAATCCCAATGTCGATCTATCAGAATTGGTTTAAGAGTAAACCTACAGGTCAAGCTTTACATTTGCACTACGACAACAGTACCTATTACGAGTGACATAAGAGCGGTCTTAAGGTCAATTAGTACCTAAAATGACGCGGAGCTTACTGTACTATAATATGTTTATCTATTTGCTCGTTATATCCCAAAATTGAGTTTTGGGCTTGATTACCTAAAAATTATAGACAACTGTTGCCCGCGACTACGTCTACGTAAAATTCAGCTATATCGCGGGTTTAGTTATATGACGCGTTCCCGAGGGAACTCATTAAAATTCTGAATAAAAAGATACCTATGTTCTTTCCCAGGGTTTAAGTTTTTCTATACCAGATTTCATTAAGATTGGTTCAGTAGTTTAGGCGTGAAGGCGTAGCAGACACACAGACAGAGTTACATCCGCATTTAAATATTAAGGAGAGTAGGGATTTCCTTTCTCATCACGTAAGCCCCGATGTGGGATTTATTCCTAGAACTTTTTTACTTCAAGTTTGTTGTGTTCTAAGTACCTGGTTGTAACAGAAATTGATTTCTTATACTTCGTCACATTTTAAGACATCGTTTTCGCATCGCTTCTTTTGTTACTTAGGTACATTTTTTATACAAAAAGTTTAATTCGAAATTACAAATCCTACGACTGAGTGTAAGTAAAAAGTGTTCGGTCTCTATGTAAATCGCAGACTTACATAGAGACCGAACACTTCCTTTGTTAGTAATTGTAAGTAATTTCAATTTAAGCTAATAATATTCAAATCAATTAATCAAAATCAATTAATATTCAATTCAAATTAACATAGAGTTATGAAATGTTAATTTTAATATAAAAAAAAATATCTTAAACCTAAATTGCTATTGATTGAAATAATTCATATTGTAAATGGTCTTAAGCGCATCATTTCATTCATTATTAATAAATTGTAATTACATTAAATGTGAAGTGTTGTAAATTAAACTCCAAAGTCAATTAAAAAGCTTTCAGCTTAGCACAATCCATAATACAAAAATTGTAAATTGTACTAACTAGTCTTAAAATAAATAATAATAATTATTATAATGAACAATTTCAGCTCAGCAAAGGTAGCATCAAGACATTCAATTTAGATTTTTTTTTAATTATAAAGGACCAAATGGCTTAATTGTTAATTAAGCAAGAGCCCTAGGGAAAACTCCCAGAAACATTACTAAATTTAAAATATAACTAATAAATGGAGAAGTGGATTAAGCAATTCACTGTTGCCAAACTGTTAACTTAATTAAACTTCTATCCGGAGTTACCGAAGTTTGAATCATACTCGGACAGTTTATGCGGCCGTGGAAAAATGTAATTAATAGTTCTACTGAAGCGTTAGGGTCTCGAGAAACTCTATTTAAGATCACACCTAGGACTTTTATTCACAACGTGCCATCCAATCAGGGACAGATTATTCACCTGAATAACTTTGCAAATTCGCACAGGCCGTTTTTAATGGCATACTCTTTTGAAAAAAATGAGTTTTAGAGCATAGCGCTTACGCTTTCATAAGCGATTCGTTCAGAGAAGTATGTGCATCTCCTGTAGAAGACCAAACGCAAACCTATTTTAAAAAAGTTCAAATAGCCGAATCATAAATTTTCGAATTATATGAACACTGTTTACGCTCGAGGAAGAGCGAGTGGCAACACAGCATTATAGTCTGTGGCGTAACTTGTCAGTCAGTCGAGTCGAATACGGAATGACATTGTTAGAGGTTATGTCCGGGCATCAATAAAACATAATATAATTTAAGATATAACAAATAGTATAGTATTGCGCGGCGCACCAAGTGATTGTTGGTGCGAGGTTCCGCAAAGTTTTAGTGTCGGGGAATAGTGACAAGGTTTTATCGTCGCGAAGTGAGTGATGGTGGCCTAATAGGCCTATGTAGTGCTCCGGTCTCCATCGTTGGATTGACACCAACCCTTCGGAAGCCGCGGCTTCCTTCGAGCTAGCTCAGGAAGTCCACCGGCTACATACGGAGACCAATTGGAATAGGGGTAAGCCACAATGTTTTCTACGAGCTGGTAGTAGGTTATAAGAATCAGCAATATAAGTCGGTGAAACGCCGACGTGGTGGAGTCTACTTTGGGCACCACCATCTTTTGGTAGCAGAGCGTGGTTCTTAGATTTGATTGATTGATTAGTAATTGATTAATATTGTACAATTAATATTGTAATCTTGTTGGTTGTCCAAACGGGCAATACATATTAATTGTTTTTTGATTGCTGATTTTAAACCGACTACCATCTCATTTGTGGACCGATCACCTTAACTAATTGTCATTGTATATGAAAAATTGGGGTTAAATGCCTTTTGTTGTTCTAGTTAAGTTCTAGCATTTACCTATATTTGATTTTGGTTTGTTTTTTCATATCTTTGTTTTGCCCTTGAATATTTTGTTTGTTAAGTTGTAAACTTATACTTGAATTTAATTTGTTGAAAAAATTTTGCTGCTAAATGACTTTGCTGTTGTTGTAAACTTGTAATACACTATTTTGCTGTGTTAAGTTTTAGCATTTACATTTGATTTTGTTTTGTTTGCCTTTGAATATTATGTTTGTTAAGTTATTGACTTAATAGTTGAATTTAATTTGTTTGAAAAATTCTATTGTTAAATGCCTTTGTTGTTCTAGTTAAGTTCTAGCATTTACACTTGATTTTGGTTTGTTTATATATTTTGTTCTGCCTTTGAAGTTCCTCCCGATCTGTTTTATTGTCTGCGGTTGTCGGTCTGTTTGTCCGTGTATTATTATAGTGTATATTAATTTTGGTGCAAAATGGTCCCGCCAGTCAGTCCGCTTAGTGGTGCCCGCGCGGGTGCACAAAAGATCTTGAGATGGTTTGCTAGTGCCGTCGCCTTGGTAGACCGACCAGACCGAGAACAGGCCTTGTTAATTCGGCATGAGGGACTACCTGCTCGCTTGAAGGAATTGGAGCAGCTTTTTGTTGTTCATCAACAATATTTGCTCGACCACCCAGCCGAGGGTGCCGCTGAGTTGCGAGCAGTCGAGCAATTTAATGCCGATTATGATCAATGTTTTGAACAGGCGCATGTGATCATAAACAAGGCTCAGGCTATCCTATTCGCCCGGAGGGGTGAGTCATGCACGCCCGGGGAGGTCAAGCCTACCCCGGCCGGCTTGCTGGGCAGACTGCCCACTTTAGACATCCCAACCTTTGATGGAAACCTGGCTTCTTGGATGGGGTTCATTAACCTCTTTGATAGCCTGGTTCACTCGAGGGACGACCTGTTCCCTAGCCAGAAATTGGCCTATTTGCTCTCTGCCTTACGTGGAGAGGTTGGTGTGCTTGTCCAGCATCTACCTGTCAACGATGACAGTTATGAGATTGCAAGGGCGTTGTTGACCGCCCGGTATCAGAATATTCGCTTACTAGCGGACACACATGTGGCTGCCATTTTAGGGCTGCCACGAGTATCGCGGGTCTCCTCATTGAGGAAGGAGATTTCAAACCCGCTGCTAAGCGCTATTAATGCGCTCAAACGACTTGACCTACCGGTGGACCAGTGGTCCTTCATATTGCTCCACCTCATCCTCAATAAGCTTCCCATGGAGATGAAGGGGCGCTTTGAACAAAGATACGGGGGCAATAGTGCCTCGTACCTCCCCCCCCTTCTCGGATCTCCTCAGATTTTTGGAGGATGAGTGTCGGATGACCGACCACTTGGATCTGGCTCCTATACCGGGACCGAGTACAGGCCGCTATGAGGCAACCCGGGCAGCGCCACGGAGAGAACGCCGCCCGCACAAGCAGTATACTGCAGTGCGGCAGAACTCTCCACACGGGGAGAGGCCGATGCCTTGCAAGTGTTGCAAGCGGGATGGCCATCGTTTGCCGGCCTGTCCCAAATTTGTTGGCCTACGCACCGAGGGGCGTAGGAATATGGCCAAGCAGCGGAATTGGTGCTACCGCTGTCTGGGGGCTCATATGGCATCGGCTTGCCCCCACCCACGAGATTGCCACTGTTGTTGAGGGGCCCATCACCCCCTCTTGTGCTTTAATAATAAAGACACTCCTGAGGTGGTGAGAGAGAGGGACTCGCACACGGGCGGGGGCCCTCGTAGGTCACCCACATCTCCGAGGAGATCGGAGGGGCGTGCCACCCCTTCGCGGAGATTGGACAGGCGCCCCCTCTCCAGTGAGAGGATTAGGCGCCCCACCCCCCCTACGGGCGGGGGGGATCGACGCGCCGCTTATGAGGCGCCACCGCGGGATTGGGCCGCGGTTATTAGGGAGCCACGTCGGGAGCCGATACGCTTCTCTCCCCCTATGATGGAGAGACCTCGTTTATCACGGGCTCCCCCAACCTTCGCCCATCATGGGCACCGCCCGGCCCCCCGATGCAGCTTTGGTCGGGGTGTGTACGTGCCGGATTGGGACCCGCTCGAGCGCCTTGAGCGCCCTATTCCTCCGCCGCGCACGCATTTTTCCTTGAACCCCCCTTCCCCCCCGTTGCGGGGAATGCGGAAGGATTTTCATTAAACCAACTATCGGCTGCAACCCCCCACAGGAGCAGGTGCTGTTACCAACAGCCTCCGTACAGGTGTGGGGCCCGAGGGGCACTTTTGTTTTAGTTCGCGCCCTTTTGGAGACGGGAGCTCAGGGCTGCATTGCCTCCAGCTGGCTGGTCCGGCAGTTGAGTTTGAACACATCTCCATACCTTGAATCGGTACGAGGAATCGGAGACCTGCGGATCCCGGATCCGATCGGTCAGGTTTTGTTCTCCTTCTCCCCCCACTTCTCTTCAGCGTCCAAAATTGGCGCTACCGCGATTGTTTATGAGAAAGTTGTTGGTCAGCTCCCGCAACAGCACGTTTCGCGCGCTGTCGTTGATGCGACATCAGGATTGACCTTGGCTGACCCTTCCTTCTACCGAACCGGTCCGATTCACTTATTGCTCGGTGCCGATGTTCTAGGCCGCGTGTATTGTGGGAAGAGGAGAGAGTTACAGAAGGGTGGGCTGGTAGCCTTATCTACATCGCTTGGGTTTGTAGTGATGGGACCAGTTAGGCATAACCCACCATCTCCATCGGTGGACAGTTACATAACTGTTAGCTCCACCTTATCGGATGTCCTTCAACGGTTTTGGGAGGTGGAAGAGCCACCTACCGTGAAGCGAGTGAACCCCTTAGACGAGGAGTGTGAGTTGTTCTACCAGAACAATACAGGTCGCCTTCACTCGGGACGGCTGATCACTCGTTTGCCCTTTTTGTCAGTTCGCCCCTCACTTGGCAACTCCCGGCCGTTGGCCGAGAAGCGGCTGCTGTCCATGGAGCGTCGCATGAGTAGGAACTCCGACTTCAAACAGAAGTATGTCGACTTCATGCGAGAATATGAGCAACTGGGGCACATGTCAGTCTCGCGACTGGACTGGCGAAACGAGGAACATAATTTTCTTCCTCACCACGCGGTTTTGAAACCTTCCACCGGGAAGATACGCGTTGTTTTTGATGGGTCAGCTCCCACGTCTACCGGAGTTTCGCTGAATCAATGTCTGCATGCTGGACCGAAGTTGCACCACGAGGTGGGTGATGTATTGACCAACTTCCGTCGCCATGCCGTCGTCTTTGTGACCGATATCCGGATGATGTTTCAGCAGACTGTGATTCACCCGGACGATAGACGATATCAGCTCATATTATGGAGGGAGGATCCCAGAGATCCCATGCTGGTCTACGAGCTGAACAAACCGTATGTATTGGACATACGGTTTGCGTTCGAGCCCCTTTGTGGCAATTCGCTCACTTGTGGAACTCGCTGAACGTGAGCGGTTACGATACCCTCGCGCATCCTTGGTTCTCAAGGAGGATGCATTTGTGGATGATATTTGTACGGGCTCCTCTAGTGTCGAGGAAGCCTTAATTTTGCGAGATGAACTAATAGCTCTTCTCGGGGCTGGTGGTTATGAACTGAGGAAGTGGATGTTCAACTCTGGTGGTGCCCCAAGTAGACTCCACCACGTCGGCGTTTCACCGAATAAGGAATTTTGGGTTGATTGCTGATGCCGCCACTACAATCAAAGAATTTCACTACTTACTTGGATCCGTTCGGTCTCCGTATGTAGCCGGTGGACTTCCTGAGCTAGCTCGAAGGAAGTCGCGGCTCCTGAAGTTCTGCTGTCTGACCGAACCGGATGGTACACTTGCCTATTAGGCCACCAATACCCGAACTCATTAACGAACACAAAGGCTTTGCGGAACCTCGCACCAACAATCACTTGGTGCGCCGCGCAATACTATCTGTTAAATGTATTTGTGTATTATATTTTATGGATGCCCGGACATCATAACCTAATTCAATGTCATGACATTTCGACTCAACTGACATGTCACATGCGGCCGGCCGCCAAAAAGGCTCTCACTGCACAGACTACAATGCAGTGTTGCCACTCGCTCTTCCTCGAGCGTGAACATCCCCCCGCTCCGGACAGTCCCGGACTGTCCGCCAAATCAGTCTAAGGGGAGGCGAGAAAGAGTAGCGACCGCGCGCTTCAAAACAGAATCCCCAACTAGGACCTCGGCAAACCTGGGCACACCATCAGACCCTAGAGTAAGTTGGACAATGCGTCCGCGACGCCAACGTAAGGGTGGCAGGTTTGGGTCCTTCACTAACACGAGGTCTCCAACCCTCGGTGGGTTTGTCTTATCTGACCACTTAACGCGCTGTTGCAAAATGTGTAAATATTCAAGGTGCCAGCGGCGCCAGAAGCTCTGGGTAAGCTGCTGGAGCAACTCAAACCGCGAAAGGCGTCCTGGATTGACATCTCTATAAGGATACTCGGGCAGGGCGTTAAGTGGTCTGCCTATCAAGAAATGGCCCGGCGTGAGGGCCTGCAAATCGTTCGCGTCGGTAGACAACGGACATAACGGACGCGAGTTGAGAACCGCCTCAATCTTATGAAACACCGTCGCGAGTTCCTCGAACGTGAGAATAGTCTCCCCAATAACGCGGCGAAGGTGAGTCTTGGCGGCCTTTACAACAGATTCAAAAATCCCTCCCCAGTGAGGGCAAGACGGCGGGGAGTATCGCCATGTTACCCCCCTACGGGAGAGTGTGGATCCGATCTCAATATTATTTTTATCTAAAAATTCACAAACTTCTCTTATATGTCTATCAGTGCCCTTGAAGTTCGTCCCACAATCGGACCGAATTAGAGAAGGCAGTCCCCGGCGGGAGACAAATCTGCCTAACGCTGCTAAGAAAGCGTCCATGGTGAGTACACTCACCACCTCCAAATGAACGGCTTTAGTGGCAAAACAAACAAATACACACAAGTAAGCCTTTTCAGTCTTAGCATTACGGAGTCGCGACGTTTTTATAGTGAATGGTCCCGCAAAATCAGTTCCAACTCCTAAGAAGGTCATCGATTCATTCACACGATCAGCAGGCAAATCACCCATTTGGGGCTGCATCGTCTCGGGGCGTATACGATAGCAGGGCAGACATCGAAAGATAACAGATCGGATGATTCTTCGCGCTGACAAAATCCAAAACTCCCGTTGGAGGAGCGCGGTCAATGCATTACATCCGGCATGAGCATTCTTCACATGGCGATCAATGATCAACAATCGCACCAATGGTCCGTCCTTGGGGAGCAACAGGGAATGACGTGATCTATAAGGCAAGTTAGCGTGCCTCAATCGGCCTCCTACACGCAACAATCCCTTATCATCCAGAAAGGGAGTCAAACGCACCAAGGGTCCCTTCAATTTGGACGTCCCGGTACGGAAAATCTTAAGTTCCGGTTCAAACGCTCTAGACTGGGTCATACGCACCCAATGCAAAAGAGCATCTTGGCGCTCCTGCGGAGAGAGGACCGGACACAAATCTTTGTCCTGAGGCCGGCGACAATTTCGTATAAATCTTTTTATCCAAGCGGTCACGCCGAGCAACTTGTCCAGAGAACTGTAGCGGTCTAATAAAAATTCCCGCTCTGGAGCCGCCATAGTCTCGACAGCGTGAACACGCAAGCCCGGATTTGGTGCCTTCACCACAGCTGGTGTGGAAGGCCAAGACGGCTGTAACAACCATTCGGGACCCCACCACAGAGTGTGGTCAATAAGCTGAGGGGCTTCGCTGCCACGTGATGCACAGTCAGCAGGGTTTATTTCACCTGGCACGTGGCGCCAAATCAACGTGGCCTTCGAGGCCTGTATTTGGGATACCCGATTGGCCACAAATACTTCCAGGGAGTGGACGGATGCATTTGTTGATGATATTTGCACGGGCTCCTCTAGTGTCGAGGAAGCCTTAATTTTGCGAGATGAACTAATTGCTCTTCTCGGGGCTGGTGGTTATGAACTGAGGAAGTGGATGTCCAACTCACCTCAGCTTTTGTGTGACTTGCCAGACGACCACCAGCAGGAGCCTCATATTTTTGAGAATGCCAACACTCCAGATTTACTGTCTGTTTTGGGAGTGCAATACAGACCTGTCCAGGACACGTTCACCTATCGATTGGAGCTGCCAAGCCCCAAGGTCTGGACGAAACGGTTGGTTTTGTCTACAGTAGCTCGTACCTTTGACCCAAATGGCTGGATTAGTCCCGTAGTGTTTTGGATGAAGTGCTTCCTACAGGAACTTTGGTCAGCCGAAGTGTCGTGGGATGAGCCCCTCTCGGGCCGTTTGCTGCGAGATTGGGAGTCCTTCATGTCATCTCTCCCCGACATTAACCGTGTTAGTATCCCTAGACATATACTGCCTAAGGGACGGTTTACGGCCAGCCTTCATGGCTTTTGTGACGCGTTTGAGAGTGGATACGCAGCCGTCGTATATATCCGGACGGTCGATGATAGAGGAGCTGTTAAGCTCCACTTGTTAATTGCTAAGAGTAAGGTTGCTCCACTTCGGACTCGATTAACGATTCCGAAGTTAGAATTGTCTGGAGCTACTCTTCTGGTTCGGTTGATGAACCACGTTGTTGACACCCTGGGACGTAGTGTCACAGTACGTATATACTCTGTGATTCATGTTTATATAGACTACTTAGAAAATAGGTTAATAATCTGTGAGTTTTTTATAAGATGTCTCTCTCTCAATAAAGATGTGATTAATAAAACACATAGTTTTAATATGGTGTCAGGTGTAAATTTATTATAATATAAAGTTAAAATATAATAATAATAACATACATGTAAGTGGTTTATAAATGTAGTGATAGAATAATAAATAATGGAGAAGATTCCAGCAGATTTTGATTTCAATGCACTAGACTTAAAAAAGGAATGGTCACGTTGGTATCAAACATTTCATATATATTTAAAAGCGTCGAAAAAAGACAAAGAGACGGATGACATAAAAATAGCCATACTACTGAACCAACTTGGAGCCAAAGCCATTCAAATATACAACACATTTGAGGTTAAACATGAAAAATATGACGACTTGGTTACGGAATTTAACAATTATTTCCAACCAAAGATTAATATCCTGTATGAAAGGTATAAATTTAATAGATGTGAAATCAAAGAGGATCAATCATTGCTACAATTCACAACATTATTGAAAACACACGCCAAGCATTGCGACTTTAAGGAACAGAATAATATAATAAGAGATAAACTATTAATGAATATTAAGGATGAAATCCTAATTAATAGATTATTGGACGAGGGAAATACATTAACACTTGAAAGAATGATAGAAATAATTAACTTGAATGAAGAAAGAAATAAAGAAATAAAATATATAAAAAATGAAGAAGTTAATATAATAAATGAAAGTAATAAGAAAAAGTATAAGAACATTTATAAAAGTAACAATAATAAGTATGAAATAAGAAAAACTGAAAATGAAATTTATATTTGTAAGAAATGTGGTACTAAGCATCGAAGAATGGAATGTCCAGCCTATGGTAAACAATGCTCGAAGTGTAAGAAGTTTAACCACTTTAGTGTTGGTTGTTTTATGAATAATAAAAGGTCAGGTAACAAACATTATTGTAATACATATAAAAAGAAGGTAAATTACATAGAAAATAATAATGACTGAATTTTCAGATACTTCCCAAGAACTACTTGTTCATTCCTTAGAAAGTAATAATAATGATTGGTATACATTTGGAAAAGTTGATAATATTAGTATTAAATTTAAAATTGACAGTGGTAGCCAAATAAATGTTTTACCAAGTAGAATATTAAAAATTTTAATAGCTAATAAAAATAAAATAAAAATAACTAAGACTAATGTTAAAGTGTCAGCATATAATGGAAGTTCTTTGGAAGTTATCGGTAAAATTTTGTTAAGTGTGAAATTTAAACATATCCAAGATATTATTGAATTTGTGGTAATAAATACTAATGATAAGGCAATATTGGGACTTCATACATCACAAAAATTAAAATTGATAAAAAGAATAAATGCACTAAGTGTAGAACAATGTAATAATGACATAACTTTAAAAAGTAAACAACAAGTAATTGATATGTACTCTAAAATCTTTGACGGGTTAGGTAATTTTCCTGGTAAACCCTATAAATTGCAGTTAAAGCCAAACGCTGTACCTATAACACATAATGCACGTAGAATTCCTAAGAGCTTAATGCCTAAACTTCAGTTGACTTTAAAAAATCTTGAAAAACAACATGTCATTAAAAAAGTAGAAGGTCCTTCAGAATGGTTACATCCTTTAGTAATAATTGAAAAACCTAATGGTACTCTACGTTTATGTTTAGATCCCAAGTACTTGAACGAACAACTTCTGGATGATAAGTATCATATACCGAGTCAAGACGAAATTTTGTCTGACCTAAAAGGCAAGAAATTTTATTCAATCTTAGATCTAAAAGAGTAATTTCATCAAGTGAAAATTTGTAATGAGTCAGCTAAGCTATGTAGTTTCAATACACCTTTTGGTAGATTTTCTTATACTAGACTTCCCTATGGTATAAAGCCAGCATCTGAAATTTTTCAAAAAAAGAATATGGAGACATTTGGTCATATAAAAGGTATTAAAATATATATAGATGATATATACTTATTTGCGTCCTCAAAGCAAGAACATGATTTTATCCTAAAACAAGTGTTAGACACTGCTAAGAAAAATAATATTACTTTTAATATAAATAAATTTCAGTTTTGTGTTAATAAAATCAGAGTTTTAGGACATATAGTGTCAGAAAATGGAATAGAAATTGACCCTCATCGAATACAGGCTATAATAAAAATGCCAGATCCAAATAATAAAAAAGCATTACAAAGATTTCTTGGAATCATAAAATATCTTAATAAATTCATTCCTAACCTTTCTCAAATCTCTGCTCCATTACGTGAATTAATTAAAGAAAATGTAAAATGGTCATGGACAGAGGAACATAAAAATTGTTTTAATAAATTAAAACAATTAATTACAAAGGCTCCAATTTTAGCACATTTTAATGATAATGATTCACTCATAGTTCAAACTGATGCAAGTGAAGGTGGCATTGGTTGTGTTTTAATTCAAAACAATAAACCAATTGCATTCTCATCACGGTCATTAACTAAAACAGAAAAGAGAATGGCCATGATTGAAAAAGAGCTGTTAGCCATTGTTTATGCCATGGAACATTTTCACTACTACACATATGGCCGACAAGTAACTATACAGACAGACCATAAACCCTTGATAAACATAAGTAAAAGAAATATGGATAAAGTCCCTAGTAGACTACAAAGAATGTTGCTAAAACTAATGAAATATAAATATAATATAATATACCTTCCTGGAAAAGAGATGTTGATTGCAGACGCTTTATCCAGGGCATTTTTAATATCGAATGCTAAGGATGATATTGAACTTACATATGCTGTGCATTCAATAATAAATACAGTTATGACTCATGAACGAAAATTAAATTTAATACAAGAAACTAAAAATGATCCAATTCTGTGTCAAGTGATTAAATATTTAAACTCTCAATGGCCTTCTAAAATTGATGACTCTTTGAAACCTTATTATCAAATAAAATATGATTTATCTAACAACGATGGAATTTTAATGTTTGGAGATAAAATAATAATACCATTTAGTTTAAGAAAACTATTTTTAATTAATCTACATCGAGGTCACATTGGCATTGAAAAAACTCGTAGAAAAGCTCGTAAATACTTGTATTGGCCTAATATGTCAAAACATATTTTTGAATTTATAAGTAATTGTAATACTTGTCTAGAACTAAGACCAAAAAATTGTAATCAACCTATGATAAGCATGCCCATACCATCACGCCCATGGTCACACATTGCTACAGATATTTTGGAATATAAAGGATTCTCATATTTAGTAGTAATAGATTATTTTTCTAGGTGGATTGAGTTGTTTAAACTAAAGTCAAAATCAGTAACTAACATAGTAAAAATATTTAATAGAATATTTGCAATACATGGATATCCTGATAAAATAATAAGTGATAATAATCCATACAATAGTTATGAGTTTAAGAAATATTTAAAAGAAATTGATGTTATTTTAGTGACAAGTAGTCCACATTACCCACAAGGTCATAGTCTTGCTGAGGTAGCAGTTAAAATATGTAAAAATATTCTAAAAAAATCTGATAAAACTAATGTTGATCCTAATGTTTTACTTTTTGAGTACAGAAATACTATGTTAACAGATTTAGATTACTCTCCCGCTCAACTATTATTTTCTAGAAATTTAAAAGATAATGTAATATTCTTAGAAAGTCATTTAATGCCTAAGAAATTAGATTATGATGTTATAAGGAATAAAATGAAACAAAATCAAAGCAGGCAACAATTTTATTATAATAAAAAGTGTAAAAATTTGAAAGATCTAAATGTAAAAGATAACATTTTATTTAGACATAATAAACAATGGAAACATGGAAATGTATACTTACCAGCTAATACTCCTAGGTCATGGTGGCTATCAAATAATAATGGAAAATTATATAGAAGGAATAGACAAGGTATAATTAAAATCAGGCAATTTAATAATAACTATAGCATATGTAATAATGAAAACAATATGGATAAGAATAAAATTAATGTTTGTAATAATGAAAATATGAAATTAAGAGATAGGCGAATAATTAAAAAACCTATTAGATACATTGAAAATTGAATTGTGAAAATAACGTCATAATAAAATAATGAATGTTGAGAAATGATTAATATAGCATTGTTAAAAAAAGAAAAGGAATTATTATAAAAATAACAAATATAATAATAATTCATTTTTAATAAGTTTGTGTAATAAAGTTACTTTATAAAGTAAATTGTCATAAGATTGTTTTACCAAGTTTTCATTGTTAATTTATAATCACTATAAAAAATGTTTAGAAGTTTTAAACATTAATAATTATTCTTTTAAAAAATAATAATAAAAGAGGAAAGATGTCACAGTACGTATATACTCTGTGATTCATGTTTATATAGACTACTTAGAAAATAGGTTAATAATCTGTGAGTTTTTTATAAGATGTCTCTCTCTCAATAAAGATGTGATTAATAAAACACATAGTTTTAATACGTAGTGTGGACTTTGAGTCGCTCTTTGCTTGGTCCGACAGTCAGGTTGTCCTGTGTTGGATTAAGAACTCCGTCCACTCCCTGGAAGTATTTGTGGCCAATCGGGTATCCCAAATACAGGCCTCGAAGGTCACGTTGATTTGGCGCCACGTGCCAGGTGAAATAAACCCTGCTGACTGTGCATCACGTGGCAGCGAAGCCCCTCAGCTTATTGACCACACTCTGTGGTGGGGTCCCGAATGGTTGTTACAGCCGTCTTGGCCTTCCACACCAGCTGTGGTGAAGGTACCAAATCCGGGCTAGCGTGTTCACGCTGTCGAGACTATGGCGGCTCCAGAGCGGGAATTTTTATTAGACCGCTACAGTTCTCTGGACAAGTTGCTCGGCGTGACCGCTTGGATAAGAAGATTTATACGAAATTGTCGCCGGCCTCAGGACAAAGATTTGTGTCCGGTCCTCTCACCGCAGGAGCGCCAAGATGCTCTCTTGCATTGGGTGCGTATGACCCAGTCTAGAGCGTTTGAACCGGAACTTAAGATTTTCCGTACCGAGACGTTCAAATTGAAGGGAGCCTTGGTGCGTTTGACTCCCTTTCTGGATGATAAGGGATTGTTGCGTGTAGGAGGCCGATTGAGGCACGCTAACTTGCCTTATAGATCACGTCATCCCCTGTTGCTCCCCAAGGACGGACCATTGGTGCGATTGTTGATCATTGATCGCCATGTGAAGAATGCTCATGCCGGATGTAATGCATTGACCGCGCTACTCCAACGGGAGTTTTGGATTTTGTCAGCGCGAAGAATAATCCGATCTGTTATCTTTCGATGTCTGCCCTGCTATCGTTTACGCCCCGAGACGATGCAGCCCCAAATGGGTGATTTGCCTGCTGATCGTGTGAATGAATCGATGACCTTCTTAGGAGTTGGAACTGATTTTGCGGGACCATTCACTATAAAAACGTCGCGACTCCGTAATGCTAAGACTGAAAAGGCTTACTTGTGTGTGTTTGTTTGTTTGGCCACTAAAGCCGTTCATTTGGAGGTGGTGAGTGCACTCACCATGGACGCTTTCTTAGCAGCGTTAGGCAGATTTGTTTCCCGCCGAGGACTGCCATCTCTAATTCGGTCCGATTGTGGGACGAACTTCAAGGGCACTGATAGACATATAAGAGAAGTTTGTGAATTTTTAGATAAAAATAATATTGAGATCGGATCCATACTCTCCCGTAGGGGGGTAACATGGCGATACTCCCCGCCGTCTTGCCCTCACTGGGGAGGGATTTTTGAATCTGTTGTAAAGGCCGCCAAGACTCACCTTCGCCGCGTTATTGGGGAGACTATTCTCACGTTCGAGGAACTCGCGACGGTGTTTCCTAAGATTGAGGCGGTTCTCAACTCGCGTCCGTTATGTCCGTTGTCTACCGACGCGAACGATTTGCAGGCCCTCACGCCGGGCCATTTCTTGATAGGCAGACCACTTAACGCCCTGCCCGAGTATCCTTATAGAGATGTCAATCCAGGACGCCTTTCGCGGTTTGAGTTGCTCCAGCAGCTTACCCAGAGCTTCTGGCGCCACTGGCACCTTGAATACTTACACATTTTGCAATAGCGCGTTAAGTGGTCAGATAAGACAAACCCACCGAGGGTTGGAGACCTCGTGTTAGTGAAGGACCCAAACCTGCCACCCTTACGTTGGCGTCGCGGACGCATTGTCCAACTTACTCTAGGGGCTGATGGTGTGCCCAGGTTTGCCGAGGTCCTAGTTGGGGATTCTGTTTTGAAGCGCGCGGTCGCTACTCTTTCTCGCCTCCACTTAGACTGATTTGGCGGACAGTCCGGGACTGTCCGGAGCGGGGGGATGTTTACGCTCGAGGAAGAGCGAGTGGCAACACAGCATTATAGTCTGTGGCGGCCGGCCGCATGTAACTTGTCAGTCAGTCGAGTCGAATACGGAATGACATTGTTAGAGGTTATATCCGGGCATCAATAAAACATAATATAATTTAAGATATAACAAATAGTATAGTATTGCGCGGCGCACCAAGTGATTGTTTGGTGCGAGGTTCCGCAAAGTTTTAGTGTCGGGGAATAGTGGCAAGGTTTTATCGTCGCGAAGTGAGTGATGGTGGCCTAATAGGCCTATGTAGTGCTCCGGTCTCCATCGTTGGATTGACACCAACCCTTCGGGAGCCGCGGCTTCCTTCGAGCTAGCTCAGGAAGTCCACCGGCTACATACGGAGACCAATTGGAATAGGGGTAAGCCACAATGTTTTCTACGAGCTGGTAGTAGGTTATAAGAATCAGCAATATAAGTCGGTGAAACGCCGACGTGGTGGAGTCTACTTTGGGCACCACCAAACACTAATAAATGCACATTATTCCATCCATTCTTCGATAAATAGGTTAAGGTTTTCATGCGGCGGGATTATGTTGTGTTTCAGCATGCGACCGAGTTCGCCATCAATGATGATGATCTCTTATATGCATCGATGTCGGGACACTTTCTTGTCCTGCGAGTAGGGTGTTTGTGATGCGCAGGCATGGCCGGGTTCAGCGTAGGGCTATGTGGGCCCGGGTCTATTATAATAGCGGCCATTTAAAAAACAATAGGCAGAGAGCTCCATTTGCGAGAGACGGTACACATAAATATGAGATAACGGTCTTAGACCATTTAGTACTAAATGGTCTAAGGATAACGGTAGATGTTACTCTATGACACCCACCAACTTTAGTCATCCCGTGATCAAGAACTGAAAACCATTCGAAACGTCTCGGGCTAAATACTTAAGATGATTTAAAACTTAATACACGCGTGTTAATCCGAAAAGTGTAGTTTTATTTAATTAATGTGTAGTTCTCGTGTAAATAAAACACAATATAATGTGAATCTTTACCTACAATTTGATATCCCGACCGAAATTATTGCTTTCTTTTATTATGTGTTATTTAGTGTCATTGTATTTTCAAGTGTTGCGTTTCGTTGGGCCTATAGGTGTAAATAATGTAAGGTCCGCCCTGTGCGCAGGGGATTCCATTGTTGCAAGCGACTAGGGTACTAAGAGACCCGCACTTAATAAATGGTGGGCTGTTTGTATATTTGCCATCCCAGTAATAATAAGTAATGTCCCAGTATAAGTAATGTCCTCCTAACCGAAATTCGGTTACGGTGGCGAATCTCAACAGAGACTAGCCATCTGCGCAGGAAATATTGTAGTGCACAAGTGATTGCGCAAAAGCAAAGTGCACTCTCTGTTCCTTCACTCGCCTAGTCCGATGGGACGGTTAGCCGACACGACCGGGGCGAGATCAAGCGCAGGAAGGACCCACTGTTTAACGTACCTTCCGAAGTAAGGAGCTCGAGATGTTTTGTATTTTGGTCACCCATCATAGAACTGACCACAGGCAACGTTGCTTAACCATGGCAATCGTTCGCTGAGCCCACTTCCTTTAGTGAATATACGGTTACCTGAACAGTAACTAGCTCATCTATTTTTGGTCATCCTTGCGAAGGATGAGACGGTTCTTGAGTCGGTTTTGGAAAATAGAAGGGCGGAATCAAAAAAATCTCACTTAAGTCCATGCTTCAAGCCTTATTATTAAGCCGAATATTCTCAGTTAGTATTATTACGAAATCCTAACTTAATGTTTAAAGGAACGGCCGTAACATATACTTACGCTACTGACTTCTTTTATTTCAGCCCATAATACTGGCGTGCAGAGGCGACTTGAAGATCATTTTCTGAATAGGGCTGCCATCTATGATTCGTTATGGAAAATAATAATTATTTGTTATTAATTATCATTATTGAATCGCTTTAAATGGCTTAGAGAAATGTGGAACACCAGTTTAATATTTACACCAATACTTACCTACATTTTAAGATATTAAACTGATATTGCACGAACCATTTTTAGAGTTCCGTAGCCAAATGGCAAAAAACGGAACCCTTATAGATTCGTCATGTCTGTCTGTCTGTCTGTCCGTCCGTATGTCACAGCCACTTTTCTCCGAAACTATAAGAATTACACTGTTGAAATTTGGTAAGTAGATGTATTCTGTAAACCGCATGAAGATTTTCATACAAAAATAGAAAAAAGCAATAAATTTTGGGGGTTCCCCATACATAGAACTGAAACTCAAATTTTTTTTCATCAAACCCATACGTATGGGGTATCTATGGATAGGTCTTCAAAAATAATATTGAGGTTTCTAATATCATTTTTTTCTAAACTGAATAGTTTGCGCGTGAGACACGTCCAAAGTGGTAAAATGTAACCTGTAACTTCTAAAATAAGAGAATAATAAAACTAAAAAAAATATATGATGTACATAACCATGCAAACTTCCACCGAAAATTGGTTTGAACGAGATCTAGTAAGTAATTTTTTTAATTCGTCATAAATCCTACGGAACCCTTCATGGGCGAGGCCGACTCGCTCTTGGCCGGTTTTTTATTTAAAATTAGGTGCAGTCAGCAACCCGTCAAGCTTTACATTTACATTACAAAAGACCTCGCATGTACGTGCAAGCGTGCAACATAAGAGCGGTTTTAAAGTAAACATATAAAGTCTAGCGTTTTGCTATTTTTCATCATCAAACAGCTCATATACGTCCCCATCGAGGGGCTCGAGCCTAACCTAAGTGAGGGTGTTTTAGGCCTTAGTCAACCAAGCTGGCCCGGTGCGGATTGGTCGACTTCACATACACCTTTGAATTTCTTCGCAGATGTATGCAGGTTGCCTCACGATTTCCTTCACCGTAGAAGCGTCAGAAAAATGGACATATGAAATTTGAAAAACAAAAAAAAACATTGGTGCATTGTGGTCTCGAACCCCAGACCTTCAGATTGGAAGGTAAGTGTCGAGTCCACAGCGCCACCGACGCATCCCCTGTTACTCGAAAATTATCACATTAGTTACACAGCTTTTGGTTATTTTTGCAACTTTATACATGCATTGTCTTAGTTCCGGCGAATAGAAGCAATTTTTTATTTTGTCCAGTCTTACTAACTGGAAACCTTATTTTCGTGAAATATGTTTTTGACGTTAAAAATAACTATAATTTAAAGACATAATTCACAGCTCGCAAATAAATCATGGCTCTTGTATATATTGAGAAGAGAGCATACCAATACTGTATTCTCCGTGGTTAACTGATTCAATAGAACAGTTTGACTGCCTACACCAAACTGACTAGAAATTCAGCTATTCAACTGAGTGATACGAGATTGGCAAACGTTTTAACTTGTGAAAATGGATCGGCTGGCAAATGCCTCTAAGCCTGAGGTTTCACCCTTTGAACATTTACTGGAAAATATTTGATGTGAATTTTAATTTTAACTAAAATCGCTGTATATTGCACATCAATGCTAAGTCTGCTGATGAATTCTCATTGTCAAAAAGTTAAACCTATAAGTTTATATTTTAAGCGTCTTGAGGTATATGTAAAGGGTTTTCCAATAAGGACTTGACAACTTTTTTTCAAAATAAAATGAAAACCATTTGAGATATTTCAAAAACTTTATTATCGGGTTGAAGTACATTCAAAACATTTATGAATGGAACTCGACTTCGCTCATATGACCACCGCGGGCACGTTTGCAGCGGTCGTTTCGTTGGACCCAATTTTCCATGACTCGGCCACACATTTCGGCCGAAACGGCTGCTATTTCGCGTTCAATGTTGGCTTTGAGCTCTTCCAACGTCGTCGGCTTATTAGCATAGACCAATAACTTGACGTAGCCCCAAAGAAAAAAATCTAGAGGCGTTAAATCGCACGAACGAGGCGGCCAATCGACTGGTCCATTTCTTGAGATAATACGCTCGTCAAACTTGTTCTTCAATAAATCGATTGTAACGTGTGCTGTCTGGCTTGTGGCGCCGTCCTATTGAAACCACATGCTGTCCAAGTCCATATATTCCAATTCGGGCCAAAAATAATCGATAATCATGGCGCGATAACGATCACCTTCACAGTAACGCGGCGACCACTATCGTCGACGAAAAAATATGGCCCTATGACGCCGCCGGCATGCAAACCGCACCAAACAGTTATCTTTTGTGGATGAAGTCGTTTCTCATTAAGCACATGTGGATTTTCACCCGCCCAATACCGCATATTTTGTTTATTGACAAACCTATTGAGCCAGAAATGAGCTTCGTCACTGAAGATGATTTTGCGATGAAATTGATCATCTTGGCGCATCTTTTCCAGAGCCCAATCGGAGAACGTACGTCGCTTCGAATGGTCCATCGGCTTCAATTCTTGAGTGAGCCTGATCTTGTATGGGTGTAAAGTAAGATCCTTACGCAAAATTCGCCATAAAGTGGTCTTGGCGATGCCCAACTCTTGAGAACGCCGTGGAATTGACTATTTTGGATCATTTGCTACGGACGTTTCAACGGCAGTGATATTTTCGACACTTCGACCAACCCGTAGTCTCACTGGCACGGCAACATCACACAACGAATATGTAGACTCAAACTTTTTCACTAAACTTGTTACTGCCTGTCTACTAGGGCGAGAATTACGACCGAAAATCGGAGTTAACGTTCTTAAAGTAGCGGCCACCGACTCTGAATTTCTGTAGTAAATTTTTAAGATTTGTAGACGTTGTTCGTTCGTGTACTTCACCATGATGAAAAGGTCATGTCTACTGAATAAACTGACAGTGATAGTTCGATGTTAAGTGAAAAGGTGCGTTCACAAACTAAATTCAAAATTGTCAAGTCCCTATTGGAAAACCCCTTATAAACAAACGAGGATTTCGTAGCAAAATAGGAATATTCGTAGTGTAAATGAATATTTATGTAGATTGTGGCAACCCTGTTTTACTCATACGAAAGTTAACAGCCACTTGCCTTGCTTTCGACAATGAAAAGTCGATATAAACTTTATGCACCTCTTCAGCCAGAGTAGGTACTTTACGAAACAGATCAGTTATTAGCCACTGAGCAGGGATTATGGTTTAGATAGCATTATGTACATGTCTTCATTACATATAAAACATCGCAGATTACATATGTAAAACATAATTCGATTACAACCTACAATTTTTTACCGGATAGAGATTTACTTTTTTTTACTTACTACAGGGAAGCTCTTGGCCTTCATCTCAACTGGTGGTAAGTGACGATAAGGCCGAAGGTGGAAGCAAGCTTCACCTGGACTTCTCAACAGCTGAGGAACTGGCTATCCTACCTCTAATTGTCGGAACACAACAATGCTATAAGCATTGTTATTATGGCGACAAACTTAGGTGAGACGGTGGTAGCTAGCCAGGCGGGCTCAGAAGCTCTACCACTAACCAAACTGGGGGAATCGAACCCCGGATCTGCCGATCAATACCCGGTGGTCTAAGCCATTTGGCCACGGCTAGGCGGTTCAACAAGTACAAGAGGCGTCTGCGAGGGTATCTTTATTTAGCTGCCGCCAAACAGCGATGCTTACATTATTGTGTTCCGGTTTGAAGAGTAAGACTGGCAATGAAATTACTAGGTATTGTGAGTTAATATCTTAGGTTTATCTTTAAATTTATTTATCCAAAGATATACAAAATGGTATAATTAATTTTTGCCCGCCAACCTGCAAAATCAGGTTGTTGGCGAGATAGCGCTCATTTACAATATTATTGTATACCTAATGGCTAGAAAATCGAAATTGAAATTACTATATAAGTCTAGAAAGCTATTACCTACGCTTAAATAAATATTAAATATTATTATTAAATAAATAGATGCAAATTACTGTTGTAACAGTGTAGTTTTAAGTTTACATTTTAACACATTTTTGCTTACTTTTCTACTTTCTCTTAGCCAGTCTATGCTATTGAAAAATTTTGGTATTAGATATTCGTTTGTTCTTTTACCATATGTATTTTGGCAATGTACATTGGTGTCCTTGTAGGAGTTGGTCATAAACCCTTTCCTCAGCACATGGGCGAACAGGCACCATGGGTCGTTCTCGTACCACCTGGTGCAAATCCTAAGCGGCCATGGTTCTTTCGGCCGCTATTTGCACTGCATTGGGGGAGAAAGGACCCCTGGGTGCCACCACTGTGGCGCAAGCGAGGACACTGCGCAGCACACTTTAGAGGTGACACGTCCCTCCTCGACGTACCTTCCTCATCTAATAATGGAGAGGATGCGGCGGTTATGGACTGGCGTTTGTGAGGCGGCATCGTTGGGTTTTAGTCGGTAGGCCATAGCCGCTGTACTATCCCAGTGGCAGCGGAGAGTCCGACATAATCTCGCGTCTTCTCTAACGTGAGATATGCGTAATGCATTTCCCAACGTTAAAAAAAGGAGTTGTAGGTTTGCAATTTTCACGGGATCCACTTGTGCTATTGTCAATTGTAGCTACGTGCCATCTAGCGGTCAACCTACTTGTTTGCCAACATTGCAATTCATAATAATCTAAAATCTTTTAATATATAATACAGCTTTAATATTCAATTAACATTTCACTTTGTCCATTTGATATTCTGTGAGCCAATGGGCGTACTCAATTTAAAAGCCGGTGATAAATATTTAAATCATTCCAGAAAATCGTTTATACGCTCCCAAATGCATGCCGATTTATTTCGCAAAAAGCCAGCACTTAAAGTTACAAACATGCGTTAAGAATGAAATTTACCTGTGTTTTACCGAATCATTTAAAGTGCCACATTTATAAATGTATCGTTATTTGGTTCTGTTTTGTTTTAAAAATTGCGATACTTAACTTTTAACTTGAGAAATTGTTTTTCATTCTTTATTTCAGATATTGTTTCTTGAAATAAATTGATAGCTGAATTCATTTCTATCAATTGATAGGTACCTTTAAAGGATGCAGATATAAAATGTAATTCTTTGGATTCTAGTTGGTCAATCTCTGTTCAGGCAAGTAATATACAGTGAGGCCCGTTCATGGCGTCCAAAACCTTTTATAAGTGGCATTTCAAAAAAATATTTGAACTAATAACTGTGTTTTACTCAATTAATCATAACTCCGTCAATTATAACTAAAAATAATAGGAACTCAATAAAATCCATAATCTTTAAAAAATACATTTATTGGTCTCAACTCCAGTTACAGGAGAAAAACTCCTATTAAGGTCTGGTTTTTATGAATGATATTCGTTGTTAAAGGTTCTTAGCAGTTTTTAAGAACGCTTAGAATATTTCTGAATTCTGAACTCCAACAGTAATTTTGAACTTCAGATAAAATTTTACGTAAGTTCTGCAATGCCTAGCCAAACCGCTTTATTTTAGGTTTTAGCTATCATTATAATAATTAATTAAACAAAAAAAACGTCTGAAAGCGTTAGGAAAAAAAGATAATTAAGGAAAAACAATGTCAGATAAAAACTACGGAAAAAAAGATAAAATAATTCTAGCTCCTGAACTACAGAACTTTGTATTGGCACGGTAATAGTGGTATTGGGGCGAACAATGTATGCAGAGCAATGTCCTTTTGTATCATCATTTAGGGTACTCATGCCTTAAGTAACCAGCATTTCCACTCTAACTGTCAACAATGTAACCAGAATTTTAAATACATATACATAGGTATACTCGAAAAAAAAAATATAAACAGAATTGTTTTTACCATAAAGTGGTACACAATATACACCCACTCATGCAAGCATACACACATACTTATACACATCCACATACATACACACACACACACACACACACAGTTAAACAAAAATAATTATCATTATAAAATTTTATTGTAATATGTATGTATAAAAGTGGTAATTGCACACAGGCACGCACACTAACGCACACATACACACACACACACACACACGCACACATACATTAGTTTAGTTTTATTTTGCAAAATGAGCGGATTTTTTTCTTTTCTCTTTTTACAGTCATGTAAGGATAAACAAGACAATAATAAGGAGATGTGTCAACCCTGAGGGTGGAGGCCTGATGTCCTAACATACAGACTTGTCTAGTTTAGGCATCAGTCTCCCACAAAATAAATTGTATTGTATACACTAATATGCCTTTTTTATGTACTGTAATTTTGTGGTGAGAAATAAATATACTTTATTATTATTATTATTAATGTGTGGATATGCTAACATCCAACCATACCGATAATTTCTTCATTGTTTGGTATGGACGGCTCTCACCAACACATTGATTTCAACGTATTTTTTGTTAGTGGCTGGTTTTCCTCGAAGTTCATTCTTCAAGTCAAATTTTCCACTAAAAAGCAATTCAAACCATAAAGGCACACTAACCAACAAAATATTAACGTCAAAATATGTTGGTTACGGTTGATCATAAACTTCAAAAACTTTTCAATCAACATTTTTATTATATTTGGCACCTGTTTAACACGCTTTACAAATTTTGAATTTTCCATTCAGACATGTTCATTTTAACTCACATTTCGTTAGAAAGTTAGTAGTTCAGTTAATTTTAATAGAATGAAGAACGATCTGACTTCGGAAGCTCCGGCTGACGTGATAGCGGCAGTAAATTTAAATGATATGAGAGGGAGCCTCTTGTGTGTTTCTGCTAAAAGGACTTGACATAATCAGAAGACAAAGGAGTCTCTCAGTCGGCGTCTGTACAATGGGTGCAGGGTTATTAATTATTCCCAGAATCCAGAGCCCACAAAAGGCTGCACCAGATGTATTTAGCATCTGGCCAATTTAGTTCCACGCGAGAACACACGATATATGTTGTCACGGCCTTCAATTGTTGATTGAGCATGGGTATAAATTAAGTAGAAAATATATTGTCTGTTTTTCAAACTTCAACCTCTAATATTACATTAGTGCGTGTGTTGGCAGTTTAAAAATACTATCGCCGCTCCAGTTCCTCTCATGGATGTCGCACGAGTCGACTTAGAGAGTTTACCGTTATAAATTTATATCTGCGAAGAGATGCAAAGCTCAAAACAAAACCCTTCTTTGAGGCGAGACAAATTTTTTTCAATTTATTTATCCAATATATTTATCTATACGGTCATATAGATAAATATGTTGCTATAGCTATAGGGTCATTTTTAAAACATCAACAACCTCCCAGGGGCTGATTATAGTGCTCAGATGCAGCAACTTTTTGTATGGGATCAACATCGATATCACAAAAGAAAAACACTTCTCCATACAAACTAGGTTAGCTGATCGAGACTTTAGTATGGGAAAGTGTTTTTTTTTTTTGCGATTTCGATGTTGGTCTCATACAAAAAGTTGTTGCATCTGAGCACTAGAATCAGCCCCTGGGAGGTTGTTGATGTTTTAAAAAAAAGGAGCATATGCATGAACTCAGGAATAACAGATTTAAATTCTAAATAACTTTATTTATATCGTATTTTTCAAGAAACAATGGACTAGTTAGGTCCTTATAAAATCTGTGCTCAAATAAAAGTGCGATTTCATCATTTAAGATGTTTTTTTAAGCATTATATAAAGTTATTATGTAGGTTATATTTGAATATTATCATTAGGTAACTTAGTACTGGCGTTTTTTAATCGTATATCACTACTTCGGCTGCCACAATCAGAATGTGGGAGTGTCCCCTTTAACACCTGGTCTATCAGTGCTTCGATCATGAACTACTCACTTTTAACAATATTTTGCTATTACCTACCTCAATGCTTTAACCGTCGTCTCTTGGCTAAAATGATGATGATGGATAGTTTTTTATATCATATCATAGCCTCTACTGGAATCCGTGGTGGATCTTACCAAACTCCCTGAGTGCTGTTCGATCCACTGGTGGAGCATTAAAATGATATAGAGCATCATAGGATCCACCAGGACTAATGGTGGATCACAGTGAACTTCAAAGCGCTATTCGATCCACTGGTGGATCGAATAAAGGATTAGTAGTGTCGATTTAATAACAATTTTGGAAAATCAGTTCTGTGTTTTATTTAAGAATATAAATGTTCAAATCACATTCAGATTCAGATTAATAAATACTTCAATTATCTTGCAATATGAGAATAAGGTGTACTAGCATACAACAAATGGCAAAAACATTCATGGCAGCGTTTCATTCAGAGGTTTGATGAGATAGGTTACCAAATTTTTGATATTAACCAAATGGTTTATATCTCAGAAGAAATTGTTCTGAGGTTTATATAGAAAAAGTGACATCGTTACCATAATAGCTGACACAAAAATTGTTACAAAATAGTGACGTCATATCCTCCTTCATTTTCAAGTCGTGTGATACGCTAGTCAAATAGTGTTTTACTTTTACAAAATATGTCTTTTTGAATTTTTTAAAATAAATATTGCGAATTCAGTCTTACTCTTCAATCGTTAACTTTCATTTTATCCATTTGCTATATTTTATATCGATTACCGGACCTTATTACAGCTATAGCTTGTTTTTTACTCTGTAGAAAAATACTGTTCGTATTCCTGCGAATCTTTAAGAATAAGATTAAATTATATCCACTATTTTGGGTTGTGTTACTGATACTGAGTTGCTTTGAATTTGGTTGCTTATAGCATGTAGTACGATATAATATATATTTGAGCACATTTCTATCTCAAACCATTCCCAGTGGGCCTGGCGGACGTTGTCCTGCCCGATTCCAGCGCCACCTACTGGGTCCAACTTTACGTTTAAACCTTCCTTGGACTTATTCAAATACACACAGATAATTTCGTAAGAATCTGTCGAGCCGTTTTTGAGTTTTAGCGAGACTAACACACAGCGTTTCATTTTTATATATATGAAGACTAGTGGGTCCGGCAGACGTTGTCCTGCCCGATTGCAGCGCCACTATTTTTATGTTTAAACCTTCATTGGGCCTATTCAAACACACACAGAAAATTTCGTAAGAATCTATCGAGCCGTTTTTGAGTTTTAGCGAGACAAACACACAGCGTTTCATTTTTATAATAAGATTGTTAGAAATTGATAAAGAGATTATTGTACCTACAACATCACACGCCTTAGCCAGTAAGGCCCATACTGGCTATTTGGTAAACACATCACGCGTGCAAGCAGATCGATGTATGGTTCAATATTTGCTCAGCCAAAGTTTGTCGCAACAGCATGTTATGCATATGCATGTTGAAATTAAAAATGTGAAAGCTTTTTGTATTGATCTTATTATATTTTCAGATTGATTTGGTTGCTTATAGCATGTAGTACGATATAATATATATTTGAGCACATTTCTATCTCAAACCATTCCCAGTGGGCCTGGCGGACGTTGTCCTGCCCGATTCCAGCGCCACCTACTGGGTCCAACTTTACGTTTAAACCTTCCTTGGACTTATTCAAATACACACAGATAATTTCGTAAGAATCTGTCGAGCCGTTTTTGAGTTTTAGCGAGACTAACACACAGCGTTTCATTTTTATATATAAGAAGACTAGTGGGTCCGGCAGACGTTGTCCTGCCCGATTGCAGCGCCACTATTTTTATGTTTAAACCTTCCTTGGGCCTATTCAAACACACACAGAAAATTTCGTAAGAATCTATCGAGCCGTTTTTGAGTTTTAGCGAGACAAACACACAGCGTTTCATTTTTATAATAAGATTGTTAGAAATTGATAAAGAGATTATTGTACCTACAACATCACACGCCTTAGCCAGTAAGGCCCATACTGGCTATTTGGTAAACACATCACGCGTGCAAGCAGATCGATGTATGGTTCAATATTTGCTCAGCCAAAGTTTGTCGCAACAGCATGTTATGCATATGCATGTTGAAATTAAAAATGTGAAAGCTTTTTGTATTGATCTTATTATATTTTCAGATTGAGTGATACTTAAATTTGACAATTCGAATCAGTAGACGCAGATTTATACACGGTTACTTTTTTATCACCCTGGAAAATTTAAGGGACGTTTCACGACATGGTATTAGAATGTTTTAAATATGAATAAAAAAAAATAACTCACTTACTTAATTTTATATTAATTTTCTCAAAAATCCAAAAAATGCTGCACTAGTTGAGAGCAGCATTTTTTGTTTTTTTTTTATTTTTTTTTTATATAATAATGGATGTGTCCCACGGAGTACTTAACTCCGTGATGTGTCCTGAAGCGTCCCTAAAATTTTCCAGGGTGATAAAAAAATAACCGTGTTTATGTATATTGTAATACTTGTTATAATTCAATTTTATTTACAAACTCGGCAAACTTCTACATTAATGTTTATTACTTTGAGCAAAAAGTCTGAATAAATTGAATTTAAGAATAATTTTGTTTATGACAGAGAAGTTATTAGTCTTTATACTGGATCTACACTCTCGCTAGTATGTATCGTGTAGACCTTTGAACGAGGCTTAGCGAGCGGAGTCTGCGTCGAGCATATAAATCTCGCGAGTGCGCTTATAGACAAGTCCTTACTAATATAATATTATATGTATTATATTATAAACGCGAAAGTTTGTGAGTACGGATGGATGTATGGTTGTTTGTTACTCTTTCACGCAAAAACTATTAAATAGATTTGGATGAAATTTTAGTAGACGGATTACGACTACGACAGGGATTACATATTATTCCGCAAGAGGAAGTAGTTCCCGTGCGAAGGTAGATTAATTACAGTTTTTTCTTTGAATTTGAATGCGAAACATAGTTCGCGGGCACAGCTAGTCTATACTAATATTATAAAGAGGAAATATTTGATTGTTTGTTTGTTTGTATTGAATAGGCTTTAAAACTACTGAACCGATTTTGATGAAAGTTGGTATAGGGATAGTTCGAGACCAGGGGAAGGACAGTTTTCCTACGCGAAAAGTTAGTTGTAATGCAAACAAAGTTGCATACGGTCAGCTCGTAATTTACGAGTATATATCAAGTGTACCTAGCGGAGACGAGATTTCGCCACTCACACAATCGCACTGGCGGACGTCGCCTCGTCTTGCCTTCTAGAGAGTGTGGTTCTGTCATTATTACACCATACCGAAAATAGTAACGTGTATTCTTTAAAATAGGGAAACAGGCTATTATGACTCTTCTGAATACAACAACGCTATTAACATTGTCATTGTAGCGAGAAACTTAAATAAGATAGTGGCAACGGGCATGCTCAAAAGACCTAATAATCCACTCAGCCATGAAACCCGAACCACCAGATCTGAACCTATCATGAGATCCCGAAGGCATATATACTTTATTGATCATGCAGTCAAATTCAAACTTATTATATTACATCTATAGTATCAGTAGGGTGTTAGGATAAATAACTATTTGGTTAAATAACCACTCAGTTTGTTAAGCAGATGATCACTTATTTTTGGCAAGAGGACACAGATCAGACACCTAATGGTGTATATTAGTAGTTACATTAGAAGATTCGCACATCTGCAACCTGCAAAGATACATTATACATTCTACTTGTGACATAACAAGTATAGTCACAGAAACTACACAATAATTTGACTGCCTATTTTATTTAAACCGGAACGCAGCAATGAACACTATACTTGAGCTGATAATCTAGCAAGGTAGGATTGCACTCATATTTTTAGACAAAGGGGTGGACAATAGTGGACATCTACAAATGTGCCTGTTCAGTCATGCAGTTGCGAAACGCGAAACTTATTCTCCGAGTTCTTCTTTTATTTTATATTTGCATTTGTGAGGATCTTTGTTTTTCATTGACATATAGGCAGCAAACAGATATAATCGCTTCATTCATAAACTACCTAGGTATTTCCAAAGTTAGGCGTCGTATTGGCAACGAAATCTTCCACACAACCAACTTCATTTCATAACATTCGTAAAATTATTCTTCTTCAAGATTCTTGATCCAAGTTATTGTGTCAAGTCACGTGTAATGATTTAAACGTGTTTAACAGTTGTCTTAGGGCAGCCATGGCTTAAACGTGTTTAAAAGTTGTCTGAGGTCAGTCATGGCATAAACGTGTTTAGCAGTTGTCCCACAATAGTCTTGTCTTAAACGTGTTTAACTTGCCTTAGGACACTCATGACTTAAGCATGTTAAACAGTTGCCGCTGGACAGTCATGGCTTAAACTTGCTTAACAGTTGTATCAAGGCAGTCATGGCTTAAACGTGTTTAACAGTTGTTTGAGCCCAGTCATGTCTTAAACGTGTTTAACAGTTGCCTCAGAAGATTCATGGCTTAAACGTGTTTAACAGTTGCCTCAGAAGATTCATGGCTTAAACGTGTTTAACAGTTGTATTAAGGCAGCCATAGCTTAAACGTGTTTACCAGTTGCCTCAAGACAGTCATGTCTTAAACTTGTTTAACAGTTGTCTCGGGTCAGCCATGACTTAAACGTGTTTAGCAGTTGTCTCAAGGCAATCATGTCTTAAATGTGTTTAACAGTTGTCTGAGGTCAGTCATGGCTTAAATGTGTTTAGCAGGTGCCTCAAGACGGCCATGGCTTAAGCGTGTTTAACAGTTGTCTAAGGTTAGTCATGGCTTAAACGTGTTTACCAGTTGCCTCAGGACAGTCATGTTTTTAACGTGTTTAACAGTTGTCTCGGGTCAGTCATGACTTAAACGTGTTTAGCAGTTGTCTCAGGACAGTCATGGCTTAAACGTGTTTAACAGTTGTCTGAGGTTAGTCGTGGCTTAAACGTGTTTAGCTGTTGTCTCAGGACAGTAATATCTTAAACGTGTTTAACTTGCCCTATGACAGTCATGACTTAAACGTGTTTAACAGTTGTCTCAGGACAGTCATGGCTTAAACATGTAAAACAGTTGTCTCGGGTCAGTCGTGGCTTAAACGTATTTAGCAGTTGCCTCAAGACAATCATGTCTTAAACGTGTTTAACAGTTGTGTCAGTCATGGCTTAAACGTGTTTAGCAGTTGTCTGAGGTCAGTTATGGCTTAAACTTGTTAAGCAGTTGCTTCTAGACAGTCATGTCTTAAACGTGTTTAACAGTTGCCTCAGAAGATTCATGACTTAAACTTGTTTAGCAGTTGTCTCAGGACAGTAATGGCTTAAACGTGTTTAACAGTTGTCTCAGGACAGTCATGTCTTAAACGTGTTTAACAGTTGTCTCTGGTCAGTTATGGCTTAAACTTGTTTAGCAGTTGCCTGTGGACAGTCATGTCTTAAACGTGTTTAACAGTTGTCTCAGGGCAGTCATGAACTAAACGTTGTATCCCGTTTGCTCAGTCCAGCCCCGGTAAAGTATGACGTGAATCTTTCTGTTTAAATGCGGTGTTAAAAATGTTGTATTTTTACCGGTAAAAACTTTCGTACTGGAGAGGTGAAAATGTTTAGTGTTGTTTTTCTAACGTTTTAAGATAATAGCGACGAAAGAGTACGCTAGGTTTTAATATCTTGCAAGGTGGGCTCAGATTTCAATTAAACCAATTACTTTCGGCAAGATATTTAGCAAATATTATCAAAGTAGGTCTAAAGCAAGTTTTCTCAATGTGGATATATTAATTACGTTTACTTCACTTAAACTTAAGGCGCAACACACGTACATATCAACTCGAAGTCTGCCGGTGTTCGTTGGCCAGAAAATTAAATTGCATTGGCAAAAACTGCACCAATAAATTCACTCTTCCGATTCAAATGACCGATTCTCAATTTTTCACAATCAAAACCGTGCGGTAATCAATTCCACACGTCGCATATTACCAGGCGTACGGCGTGAAGTAAGTGGCAACATTATGCAAAGTGGCGCGCTGTCCCGACGAGTGTTGCCAGGCTCACATCGTTTCTACTTACACACATTGCCTATAGTGGTAGTTTTAGAGATAGGCTTCAATAAGTTTTTCTGTGTTACGTAAAAAAAGAGAAATGAATACGAGTAAGTCATGATGAATTTGTAACTTGTTGAGTTTTTGAAATTAGGGTAGGATGGATTGAATGTGAGCTGGCTACCTTGGGTCATCTAGACTCCAGGCGACCTCACGACTGGAATGAAGGAACCTTAGTCCTTCCTTATTCTAAGGAAGGAACATAGGAAGTACTTATTATATCTTCTGCGACCCCGGAAAAGTTTTTGGTGGGTAACCGCCAATTAGTGGGAAAGTCCTACATAACCACCAAGAGGCAGCCCCGGTCTCTTTAGGGATTTGGGATTTTATATAGCCAATTTTAGGGTTCCGTAGTCAACAAGGGAACCGGAACCCTTATAGTTTTGCCATGTCTATATGTCCGCGGTTTAATTAAGAGATTCTCGGTCTTACTACAAAAAGTTGTTTAAAAGCTGTTTAATATTACATAATGTTTAAAGGTGATGCTGACTCTATCTATCCTTTTAGAAATGGAACAGCATCATGCTTAAATAACTTTAGACAGCGTTTAAGAACTTTTTGTAGCAGGCAGTAAAAAATGTAAGAAAAATATTCTTTGGCTAGCTCCCCTCTCCCTCCCCCTGTTAAGTAAAGTTGTAATGATTTTTTTCTTGTCTATCCCATGGTGTGAGGCGCCGTTGGACAGGTCTTTCAAAAGTAATGTAAATGTGTAAACACCATTGTTATATTCAGCGATCTGTTTGTGACATATTAAGTCTGAAAGTGCTAATTTTTGTAACAGGTGTCTCCCACCCCCCTTTCCGCTAGATAAATGGTTGATTATGGATACGTGAATAAATTCTTGGTAGTACCTAGTAGGTAACGACATTAAACGGTAAACTATCACAGCTAAGTAGGGTTTAGGAATTAAAGGGTTTTTAGTCGATATACGATGAAGACCCTTCTCTCATTACGAGACCCAAAAGATACGATACTCGAGTTGAAAACTAGTTGGATACTAGTTGGCGATCCGTGTATCGCATATTACGCTACTAAAAATGAACAAATTTTATCATTTATTGCCTACGCTTGGAATTAAAAGGACCTCAAAATGTATTGTTTTGAAAACGTATGAATATCAAAGTATAAACCCTACTTATACTACTACTACCAAATGGTTAATTAACGTTATGACGTTTTTGTTTTAAGTTTCCTTTGTATGAATGGTGCTTAACATTATGAATTTGCGTTCAGGGGATCCTTTTTTTTTTTTACGAGGGGAATGCGTTTGCGCACCGTCCAAACCTCCGCAGGGGCAAGGGTGTGTGGGACTCCGCAGTGAGCGACTACCCACTAAACCCCTCGATATGCCCTCTTTGGCGCCTAGCGCAGCCACGTCTAAAGGACGCGCCGCTGCCGAACGAGGTAGTGGGAACCCTTACAGACCGACCATAACCCCGTCCGCGGCACCTACCCACCAATGGCGGGCCCCTCACGCCCTCTCCAAGATGGAGATGGAGAGGAGTTCCCGGGGCATACTCCGGGTGGTAATTTTTTACTGTGGTTTTCTTCCACGCGGTACCCGACGCTCCCAGCGCGCCAGGCCCCCGGCCCCGCTCAGTGCGGGGTAACGGGCTTGCCCGACGGCAGACCCCACTGGATCCATCGCCGCGCACACGAGCCGAAGCTCAGCGGCGCCAAAGCGCCGACCCACCGCAAAAATCGGCCACGGTGGCAATACGAGGTGGCCCGCCGAGTAGCACTCGGCCATCCCACGCCCCCCTCATGGGGGCCGCACAAGTGTGCCGAAGCCACACGTCGATCGGGTCAGCCTCAGTCCTTGGAACAACGACACGCCGGAGCTCTACGAGTCTCCGAGCCTCGGAACAACGACACGCCGAAGCTCAACAAGGACCCGCACCAACCCGATCAAAGGGGCAACGGCACAAGGCGCAACGCGCCATGACCCGCGAGCAGGTCCCCGGGCGACACACAACCCCATCTTCAAAAAGAAGGGGAGGTGACGCCCCACATGGCCACGTGAAGTGGCCCGCCGGGTTAAACTCGGCCACACCACGCCCCCTCCACGGGGCAGCTGTCAGACTCCGCGGCAGAAAATCTGCCGGGTTGCCCAGGGTACACCACGAGGAGGTGTTCTGACATCGCACCCCACGTTCAGGGGATCCTGGTTAACTTGCGAGTTCATGTGGATCCCCTAGGGGATCGGGCTGGGGGATCCTGGTGGACTACCTCGAATAAAAGTATGATTTTTAAATATTTACTCTATAATCACAACATAGTACTCGCATTTTTTTCTTATTTTTCATTAAGGCGTCTGGTAAACATCATATTTGATGTTGATTTCTGTTATAACTTCAGTAAATTGCAAGATCAAGACAAATAGATTGACGCCAGACGAATTAAATTCCGCTCACGTGTTTAGCTCTTAGAGCGCGACAAAGGAACAAACAAACATAATACATATATAGGAGGCCAAGTACTCGTACATTAATATTTTTAATTTCGTCGCGCAAACTGAAGAAAAAGTATACCAACTTCTTAAATTGTCATCATCATCACAGCCACAAAACGCCAATAGCAGACCGTCTTTCACACTGGATCAGAGAAGGTTAGCAGGCAGCATCAAAGCCTCGTCAGTCGACCAGCAGGGTGCACCAAATGCAAGAAATTTTCCGTGTCAAATTTTACGACAGTATTAACACTTTGTCAACTTCGTCATCATGTCGCGTATCTCCTGACACCGATGGACAAATCGTTTTGGCGATTCTGCATCTATGTAAAGTCTTATGTATCCTAGCCGCAGTACTAAGCCGTTCGCAACACTTTTGTCTCCGCCGCGGCGCCATTTTAAATTTCACAGCGATATCCGTCCATTCGCAGTCGGAAAATTTAAAGTGCGTCCCGAAACGTATGCCGGTGGCACACTGTCGCATTTCCCAGATATCGTCGGATTTACTGGCTCGAAGGCTTTGTGCCTCAGAATAAAACGGCCCGTCGAGAAAACCACTGTATGTTATTAGACCTAGAATTTATATTTTGTATTCAATTCCGGGTGTTTGTTTGCACTCGATCACGATAAGAGCGGCATCGATCGTTTTAACTATGTTTAGAGGAGTCGTACCGTAATCAAAGCTTGTGAGAAAGAAGATAAAAAGTTCTTAACTATCGCTGCATGTAAAAAGGCGTATTGGAGAAGAATTATGATATATTTTGTATTCAATTCCGGGTGTTTGTCTGCACTCGATCACGATAAGAGCGGCATCAATCGTATTAATTATGGTTAGAGGAGTGGTATCGTAATCAAAGCTTGTGAGAAAGAAGATAAAAGGTTATTGGCTACCGCTGCATGTAAAAAGGTGTATATGAGAAGAATTATGATATATTTTGTATTTAATTCTGGGTGTTTGTTTGCACTCGATCACGATAAGAGCGGCATCGATCGTTTTAACTATGGTTAGAGGAGTGGTACCGTAATCAAAGCTCGTGAGAAAAAATATAAAAGGTTCTTGGCTATCGCTACATGTAAAAAGGCGTATTTGAGAAGAATTATGATATATTTTGTATTCGATTTCGGGTGTTTGTTTGCACTCGATCACGATAAGAGCGGCATCGATCGTTTTAACTATGTTTAGAGGAGTGGTACCGCAATCAAAGCTTGCGAGAAAGAAGATAAAAGCTTCTTGGCTATCGCTGCACGTAAAAAGGTGTATTTGAGAAGAAATATGGTTAGGCTGGAATGTTTCCATTTGCAAACCGATCGGTTCTTCGTTTTGTCTGAAAAAGTATTTTGAATTACAAATATAAATATCATCTATTCCGAATTTAATACTGCCTTTTATTTGCACGAGTACTATATGTTGAACTCAAACTACAAAAAACTTCGTTCGAAACGTTGGGCTAAATAATAAAAATGTTTTAAAGCTAAATATATGCGAGTAAATTCGAAAAATGTAGTATTATTTAAATATTTAAACTTTGATTTTTATTTTTGATACTAAATTACTTAAAGAAGATTGATCATTTTTATTTACGTAGCCGATTGGCTGCTACATTTTTGATTTAAGCTAGTTTGATTCCCAGTCCAAGTACACCATTAAAACTACTGGAATGCTGTTTTACTGATTTTTGATGATAATAAATGAAGGTTTCCTTTTGTAAATTTTGCTATCAAAGTTTTTAACCCTCCTGCAATCTTTTTTTAACCCTGTATGTATATCTACAGGGACTGAAACATTGAAAGCCTCGTCGACTACGTCGAATCCTCACAATACGGACTCTCAACTCATGTTAGAGAACATGTCAGATACCAGTATGTAACTGGTGTGTCTGATGCTCCAAAATTAAGATTGTTTTACCGTGATAAGCACCGCACACTTTGCCCTAAAGGTTGAGGTGAGCTCGGTACACATATAACATGATTCACTTTGGTAAATATATCACGTCCTTAACATGTAGCATTCATAAGTAACGATAACATACATAGCTGATAAGGCAAAAATGACGTGTCGGCAACAATTTTCTTAGGGTTGCTCCTTTAATGTACTTTAATGTTTAATAAGAAAGGGAATGTACTGAGAATGTATATTGTGAGTTAAATAAAAAAAATACAGTTATAGTTAAAAATCTGTATTGAGTTGGCTATAAATAATATGATTCTATAAAATCAAACTGGTGATATTTCAAACATATAGGTATTTGTGGAAATAAGCTATACCTACGTGGTAACTATTATTTAATCTATGCTTATACGTACACTGCCAAAAAGTGTTGGACAGGTCAGCGTATGTTTAGCATACGTTTCGTCTTTGTAATTCTTTATTCCCTCTTCTTTCTTGGTTTCGTCAGGTGTAAAAATCTATCACTTTGGGAGCACTTTTACAGACACACTGATAGGGGAAGAAGCGCAAGCGCACAGACAAAAAAATATCGTGAGGTACTCTTACATAAAGCAAATGGACTAAATCCATACAATATGGAAATATTTTATAATTTTTAGGTTTCTCATATTGAGAAACGTATTCTTATCTCTTATATCTTATTTATAACTAGTTGTGCCCGCGAACTACGTTTCGGTAATTAAGGTAGGTAATTAATTTTTTCCCGACATCTTCAACAAATATCGTATGTACACAGAAATAAATACAAAAACTTTACAAATTATATACTAAACCTTCAGCGAGAATCACGCTATCGAGTGGTGAAAACCGCTTGAAAATCGGTGCAGTAGTTTTTGAGTTTATCGCGAACAGACAGACAGACAGACGCGGCGGGGGACTTTGTTTTATAATATGTAAGGATGCCAACAAGACCATTTTACAATGATGATTGTAGTGTTATCATTGTTTTTTACTCATATAACAATCCTACGTCACATTTGACTAACTTGCCTTAAAACGCCAAACGTAGTTTATGGATACTTGGATATCGGAAGTAGCTCGAGTGTTGCCGACGAGAAAATTCACCCGACCAGCGCACGAGCACTGCCAGTGACCCAGCTTCAGCTTTAGTGATCTTACTCACGCGAGGACCCAGTCAACATGACGTCTCGGTCTTCAATGACGTAAATGTATCTTCAGTCAGGCCTGAGTTATAAACCATAAGCACTGCCCTACTAGGACAAATAAAAAGTTAAAAAGAAACTATCTTTCTTCCTCTTAATCACTTTAATGAGTACCTACCTGGATTGGTGAAATTACTCCACATCACTCGACTCATTTCAAGTGTTGTTCTTACAAGAGAGTGAGGACGACAGAGCTTAAGGATACCTACACTCTATTACTACTTTTGTGGCACCAATGCGCGTGAACGCGGGCCTCCTGCATTAACTGCCACTTGCTACAGTTACTCGCTGCCTACCACCAGTGAAACTTCGCGTCTTTTCTAATGTCATCTGTTCACCTGGTTTACTTGGAGTACTGGCAGGAGCAGTCTTCTGACAACAAAACGTTATTTGTCGTTAAGACAAAAAAAACATGACTGCTCTCACCGAAATGAATTGCCTATCAAGTCTGAACTACATACGTAACAAAGATTCACTGAACACATCGCTCGAACGGTTAATTCAAGCTAGCAACCCTAATCTGAGAAGGGCCGAAACAGACAAAGGGGAAAGGGGCTTCGTTACTCCGTATTAGGGCACAATGAGTGTTATATTGAACATTAGTGCGGCGCAACGGCCTCCAAGGCCGGATCATTCCGGAGGATCAAGAGAGTCTGTTGCGTGTTTCGTTCATTTTCTTTAAGAAGTCGCTGCTTTCCAGGAGTTTCGAGGTCTCATAAATTTCATACAGCGACTTTACTTATGGACTCTTTGTTGTCACATAGACATATAGCTACAAACAAACAACAAATAGCACTCAAATTGGGGTTTTATTCCTATAAAACTATTAATTGTTTTTTTTATTCCTATGTAACTATTAGAGAAGGATATTAATGTGGGGGTGTCGATGGCGCTGTAGATGTCTGTGGACTCGGTACTGGCTTCTTCTAATTGAGAGATTTGCGGTCCGATCCGCCGCCGCCCGATTTGTTTTTAACCGACTTCAAAAAAGGAGGAGGTTATCAATTCGATTCGTATGTTGTTTTTTTTGTGTGTATGTTACGCGATCACGATGCCAACTGTGGACAGATTTCTAACATTCTTTTTGTATTCGATAGAGTATACTTCTGGGGTGGGCCCGAGGTCACCAAAGTTTGGATCTGATGATGGGTAAACTTTAATCATGTTTTCTAATACTTTGCGTCATCTGTCTTTTTTCACTAGTTTTTTTTAACTCTTCATTCGTTAACTACCTTTTATCACGAAATTAAAAGAAACTACTAGACCTACTCGAGAAGATGAAATCTAGCACACAGTTCGAATTTAAATAGGAGAGTCCATGCACCGGGACTGCTGGTAATAGGTAAGCTAAGAAAGGATCTTTGTGAGCTTCACCCATATAAAGAGTAAAATTAGGAGAGGTTGTTTGTATGTTTATCTTCTAAATCTTTGTACATGTCCAAATCCAATTCTTCTAAATCAAGAAACTGGGAAAGTGCATTGTTCTGGATAAACTGGAAATAGATAAAACGTGGTAGTGTTTTTGGGTATGCATGCACCCGAAAGGGAGTAAAACGGGGGTGGATATTTGTGTAAGAAAGTTGTGATTTAAAAGTATGAAATAATAACCATTCTATAAATTTGTTTTTTATACCATTCCCCTTCTAAAAAGCTTACTTTATTCAAAGAAAATAATGAATAAAAAGCAAAAGTGCCTTTTCAATCACTATTTTGGTGTTTTTATTTAGAACACACCGATATATTCGACCTCCATCTCAACTCAATGCTGTACTTGTACAAAAAATACTCTATATTAAATGTCTATTTTCGCTTAAATCTCTCTTATTCTCGTAGTCAATTGAAAAACTTAATTTCTTCGTACTAATTAACAATTGTTTATGATGTGTAAAATTTTATTACGAAAAACTTATTTTTTTACGTGCGCTGTATTGGAACAAGTGTGAGTCTCTGCTGCGTCTGTTTATTGATCCAAACCTGTTTAAGCTTGTTGTTGTGTTTAAACTCGTTTAGATTTTCGCACGAGTCGAACCGATGGCTTGCTGAGCGGTAACTACTGTAATTACCTCTAGCTGTTTCTTTTACGACGAAAGACTTAACTAGCTCCAGTTTGGAGTTAGCTGCTTAGTTTCCAACACCCACTATTTCTGATAATGTGTTTACAATATCAGTTCCACTAAAATGTTGGTTTTCACTTCTGTGTTGTGTTACGATATTTTAATGTAGGAATATTTTTGTATAGGAAAACTACGTTAATCTATCAAAGCAACTGTTACACGTTTAATTTTATCACATCCGTAAAGAGTTAAAGATATACATAATTCAAAAACAGAGGAAACGAGTGCCGAAATATTCGGGCCCATGAAAAGCGACCAATTACAGTGCAGTGGAGTTTCCTGAAAGAAGCAATAAAGCCACGAGTACACGCCGGGGTGTGCTATTCTATGATCAAGAGGGCGTCTCGAGCCTTTCCGCGTCATTTGGTGGCTCCTGCGACTCGGCGAGTTGCTCTCACGGATAAGAAAAAGCTCATGTGTCACTGGCTGCGTACTTTCAAAATACTGTAAACGACGTACTTTTAACTGATTTTAAGCGATTTCAAAAACTGACTTTATTAATTCGACATGTAGGTATGCAACTGCAATTTTAATAATATAAAATATTGAAATTGTAATTGCATTTTTTGTTAGAAAAATCGGAAAATTCTCTCTCTTTTTCTATTCCATAAGTTAGGATAATGAACATCGAACTGATCATCCATTAAATATGCCAGTTAATTTTTTATCGCATTTAGATTTTATAACCGCTGATTGATTCGCAAATCGCAATTGCGCGGAAATAAAATCTTTTCTTTAAAAAAAAAACTTGTAGCACGCATTAATGAGTTTTAAATTTGGAATATAGGTAATCGAGTTATGATTTCAAACAAAAATAGTCCAGTGTTTGTTTAACGAAAATAGTGTATGAACAAAGTCTTTGACATATGCTATAACATCTTGCTTCTTGCCAAATTTCATGATTCTATGTCAACGGAAAGTACCCTATAGGTTTGGATTCTCTTGTGAAATCCTAAAATTTGCGAGAATGTGCGACAACATAATTAACTTACAAGGTTGATTTTTCACAACTGAAAGAGATCGTAAACCCGAGTATTTGGTATAGATTTTAGTTTGATATCTTTAAAAAGGGTCTTTAAAGATAAACAGAGAGACAGGGGGACAGATGAACATCGGCGTGATCCTCTAAAATCCAGAGCCAAGCGAACAATTCGAAAGTAGAATATTGAGCACAGCGAGGGATTCAATATAGGTACGTCATCCTAGTTAAAAAAGGTCATTTCTTATTTGAATTTAGAATGTGGATATTGTCAGTAAAAGACCCAATCATCAGAGATAGTTCGTTATATTGTAAAAACAACAACATGGAAATTAAAATAAAACAATGCCGTTTCGCTTATTTCAGTGTATTTTGCAGAATGTATTTCACAATTTAAAAAATATCGAAAAACCTACTGATAATAACAATATTTATTAATTTTATGTGCTGTAAAACCAACTATAGTTCCCGTCCCTTCCATTACATATATTTAAATAATTTAAAAGTTATTAGTAGTCCATATAATTAAAACATATAAATGAGAATAAAATTTGTAACAAGTATAATACGTGTGAGACTTTAACAATGGAACTAATTCCTTTTCAGACACTGAGTAATTAAAATAAAAAATAACAAACGTAGATTACATACCGTGACGCCACAATTCAACTAAGTAACTAATTAATATTAAGATTTCCACCTGATTGTGACATCCATGTCAGTATAAATGACAAGATAAAATTATAATAATACGAGTATTTATGAATTAGACCAATATGACTAATTAAGTTTTATATATAAAAATAAGACACTCGATCGATCATCATGTCCTGGTTCTGGTGGCTCTCCCGCCGGTAGAGAATGCTCATTATTAGTTTTTTTCTCTCTTGTGGTTGTCACTAAATGAAAGTAAGTAAATAAATAAAGATTTATTCTTACTCATAAGTTTCACTTATTTTCTCATTGAGGGTGATAAAAACTAGAGTGTCCACCTCGGGAGCAACACTATTTAAGCTCGAATGACGTACTTTGAATCCTTCGCTCCCCCACTGGATTCAAAAAACACTCTCGCCTTAAAATATCTCTTTGCTTCCTTGGTAAGCAATCTACTATTTGATCCCTTGTGATACAATCTACTATTAGAAACAGTTGAATATCGAAAAGTGTTTTATATTTCATCCGAACTTACAAAATTTCTCATAAAGTTTTCAATCCTCACTTAACTTTAAACCATAAATATGGCGGCCATCGGATAAAAGTT
Organism: Schoenobius gigantellus; assembly: GCA_963935595.1. Lineage (NCBI taxonomy): Eukaryota > Metazoa > Arthropoda > Insecta > Lepidoptera > Crambidae > Schoenobius > Schoenobius gigantellus. Next base: position 18,607,686 of record OZ012557.1, on the reverse strand, counting down.
CTCTAACTATTGAAAAATCAATCCATAAATAAACTTTAAAAAACAAACCTTGCTCGGAAAATGACTAGCATATGTGTCATTTAATAAAATTGCTTCAAGTAAATAAATTCTAGTGTCTGGCTATTCCATTCATGATCACAATAACATAATATGATAGCGTAACCTAGTTACTATATGTGTCCATTACGCCCATAAATAGGCTTTAGAATTGTACTTAGGCGTGATATATGTAATTGAGAAGAGATTTCAATACGACGTGATTAATAGTATTGTAACTTGATATCCATGTAATGGTTGCATCGCGTGTTCGGTTCAGTCGGCGTAACAAATGATTTCTGCCATAACAAATCTACTTTTAGTGAGTCGCTCTCGCAAATAAGGGAAAATCTTACAAGCCTGAGGTTGCGATTCCAAGAAGCTATAATTTTTTTATACCACAAGTTTGCAAGTCACAGACAGTCACTTGCATAAGGATCGTTAAATTTGATACTTCATTAAAGATTGTGCTGTCAGGTTATTTTACATATTGATAGTGCAAGGTGATATTAGAATATGGTGAAAGTAAAAGTCGTTTCTGCAAATCCCTGTCTGCTCTCCTAAACAATGGACGCTTGAGACTCAAACTCGAGCCTCACGCACCTGCGTGCGGTAAAAAAGTATACAGTTGACAACGTCCCCATAGATATTATCCCTTACAATAAACGTTTACGGTCCTATTAATAAAAATTCTACTCTTTGGATCATCTTCGGTTTAGTTATTGTGTGTTTTGTCTTATTTTGACATATGACAGCCGACATGTGCGGAAACAAGACAAAACACGGAGTAACTAATCCGAGGATGATCCAAGGACAAATTTTTTTATTAATAAGGCCGTTACAGTATTTAAGCCGCAGTGAGATCGAGATAGTCTTTATGTTTCAATAATGGTGTCTCTGTAATAATATTGTTTTAAACTTGCGCTAAATGATCATCGCATGGTCCCTGCTTAACCCTTGCGATCCGATTCATTCGCAAGGGGTCAATAACCCAAAGACTGGTTCAGACTACACTATTATATTACGAGTACCGAGTAATTTAGAAACTAAGCGTGTGTGAAATACAAGAATTTTGTCAACTTTATTAGTAAAAATTTTTTTTGAGCCAATCAATTTCATTTCATTTCTTGTAGCGAATAGCGCGCGCAACACACGTCACGTCTCACTGGTTCATCGGCAAAACAAGTCCGAACCTGTTGTTTTAAGGTAGGTATACATAGGCAGATCTGACATCAGTCCTTACATTTTCTGCCATATTTGCTTTGGTAAAAGGCAAGACCGATTTCTTTTACCACCCACGCACATTAGAAACAATTCAACCCGCAGACCAGTGTCGCAACGGGAGTCGAAAAGATAGCTGCTCTGTTTGCTTATGTTATGCGAAGAAATAAAAAGAAATTAAAGAGAGATTATTGGGTTCATCTAATCTACCGGGTGTAACTGAACACCCCAATAACATTTAAGGGGCACATAAGTTAGATACTAAATGGACCTTCGGTGCTTTTCTGAGACCTGGAACCCCAATACTTTCAGAGTAATTTGATTTTAAACTGAAAGCAAAAACTTTCAAGAGAAATTTAAACACAAAATGACACGTGACAGACGTGAGCGTAGTATTGCCACAATATAGAGAACGATACAGTAGCCCGACTCAGGCGTGTCTTTGAAATTTATACCTAAAGCTGAACTGGGCGCTAGGGTTGTCGTGCTTTTTCTCACTGAATTGTTGAAATATTGGGAAATCTTAGTTGAAAGAAAAAAAACAAACTTATTCCTTTAGTCCGATACAAAATGAAAAGCTTTATTGTTGTAGGTACATAATTATAATACACATATGCATATGTTACTGAAGTACACAAAATCCCTCAATGCAAAGCACTTAACATAATGTTTAATTAATACAAGCCAAGGGCAGGATGGTTCAGGTCTGTTTGATCAATCTCGGCAGGTAAAAATCAGGTACAAATTGGGTACAAAACTACAAAAAGAGGGGCAATAAAGTACACGAACAAATAGTTATAGGTTTCCTTTTTTTTATAAAAGAGATTAGTAGCCTTCCCCGGAGCGGTTGTTAGTAGAGCGTACCTTCTGCTAGATGCTAAGTTTCCGCGATCACGGGTCAGAGATATAATATTCCAATTCCTTAGATTATTCTCTCTATATATGTACAATTCCACAGAATTCCTCCTTGTGTTAGGTTAGTTCGTTATGGTTTCTAGCTGTAAGGTCAAGCAGCGGAGCCCTACGGCCTTCGGTAACTGCCCTGGAGATTCATAGCACAGTGTTAGGTTAAAAATAGAATTAGATATGCCTATGATCTTAGGGTCAGTGGGTCTAACACTGAGTTCTGAAGGAATCCCAGTCAATACATTTGCACTTCATGTAATAAACATAGCAAATGAATTCTAAAACATAATTTTTAATAAATTGACAAATTGTCTTATTGGTTAGTTAATAAAAAGGACATATGGAGGGGAGAGCACCTATTTTGTGTATAATTACTGCTATTAATAAAAAGAAAACAGCTTAATTTGTGAGTTATTTGCCAAAGAAGGATGTGAAACTTAATATTGTAAAAATTTGGAATTTAACAGGAAATTCGCAAGTGTTACTCAATATATGCCTTAATCCCACTAAGATGCCGCTCACTATCAGGTTTTTTTAATGAAATAGGGGATGGAAAAGGCGAATTTTGGAAATGTAACATGTTTGATTTAATAATCAATTTACCCACAAATAAAAATAAAATTAACAAAATCTGTTTTAAATCATGAAATATAATAAGTTAATTAGATACCTTATTGATTTTTTGCACTTATTGAGACAATAAATCCATTTAATTTAATAAATCGCGTGCCGGCGAGTAAATATAGTATTTTTTTCTTAGCTTTACTCTTCAAGCTGAAAACAAAAAGAACTGAATTTTGTAAATTCTTTTCAAATTAAATTCACACGGAAAACGAGAGAAATACCTATGGATTTTCTTCGCTGAAATTAATTTAAATACTTTATGATCTTCGAAACAATAACAAATTTCTTCAGTCGATGTCTCACAGACAAATCATAACATAGACGATAGACGCGTTCAAAGACTAAGGTGAAAAATGGGCGCGTTCCATCTACGCGCATACTAGAATCGAGGTCCGTTCACCGAATGTTAAGCGTCGTATTGGCGACGGAACCTTCCCTAAAACCAAATTCATTTCATAGCATGTGTGTCATGATGTGTCAAGTCAACGTACGGATCTATCGGAATTCTACAATATGCTATAAGTATTTCCAGCCCAAGTTATAAGCTTGGTTGAAAAACGAAACGTAATGAAAAAATTAACCATAAACAAACTGTGAATGCTTCCCAAATTCTATTCGACGAAACTATAATTATATGATCTATAAGCTTAAGTGTATTTCATTAAAATATGTCTATAGAAATGATCGAAACAAACGGTCTAAATGTCAAATTCCGAATTTTGAGAAAATCAACCCACCTAAATGGAAGCACGGGATTTTGGGCGAAAAAAAACTATCTTTGTAAATAAGGCCAGGATAAACGCGAGATTTATTTTGTTTATGCAAAAATTGAATAATGACCAAAGATAATTGCAAATGTCACTGACGTGACGTGAAACGACGTTGACGTTGACACTTGACATTGACATTGTGAAATTCCTTGACAAAGTTATTGTAATTACGATTTTAGTTGGGAAATTTGCGTTAAAACTACAGTGAAAGCAAAGTGTTTTTGCAAAATTAGTGTTTTATGAAATTTTAAGAAAAAACGGTGTTACAGGGTTGGTGCCTACAAAATATCGGTGAACGTATACGTACACGCCGCGCGTGAACGGCGCGGCGCGTACGTAGAACACAACAATTTCGGCCAGCGCGCCGCGTGACATTGCGTTGCTATGCCGTTCAGAGCATGCTTGGCGGCCGTGTAAACGACGTTTGTATGTGTGCGTGCGCCGATTCGTCCCTTTATATGTAGTCGGGCTACTGTATCGTTCTCTATATTGTGGTATTGCTCCTACGCTTACGCAGGGCTGTCGGCATTTAATTTTAAAAAATAATTTATTTAGTTTGTATGACGTGAGCGTAGTATTTCTCGTACACTTTTTTTTTATTATTATTTATTTCAGTACAGTATGTATACAGTTACAATGTTAATATCGCCAAACTGATGTACAGTTTATTGGCGAAAGAAATGCACTCATTTATTTAAAAAAATGTAAACACAAACTACTTACGAGTACTTACTTTTAAGAATTTTGGTAAAAATTATGGATCAACAGCAACTTCTGGGTATTAAGAGACTTGCTTATCGTAGTTTTCTAGTAGCCAGTCTTTTAGTAATTTTTTAAACGTTATTATATTGGTACATTTAAGGTCTACATTCAAGCATTTAATTATTCTTGGCACTAGATACATGCGAGTTCTTGTTCCATAGTAATTATGTGCACTGGGTTCCTCAAACTGTTTACGGATTGCAGTTCTTAATTTACAATTAATAATTTTGGGGTTTAAAAAACATTTTTCTGAGTAATGTTGATCTACTGCTAAAAGATACTTAATTTTTTCGTGAATAGGAAGAATGTTACACATCTTAAAAAGTTTGTCATAGTTATTATTGATTTTATTTTTAACATGTTTATCTACTAACAGTTTGAGGAACCGTACTTGTAAGTTATGAACTTCATCAATGTACGAGCGAAACGTTCGCCCGTAAGCCGCTAAACCATAACTAAGCACGGCATCAGCTAAAGCGTGGTACAACATGCGTAATGTTGGCTTGTCAAGCACATAGCTAAGGTTGATGAATTTGTACAATGTGGATCTTAACTTATTGCACACTGTTCCAATGTGAAGTTTCCAACTAAAATTACAATCTATCGTTAAACCTAAATATCTATAGTTACTTACAAATTCAATGACTTGACAATTATGACAATCGCCGTTATTTTGATGCATACATTCATAAGAATGACCTAATATTCTTAAATTCTTTCCTTTTTTAATATAAGGAGATTGTAAAAGCATACACTTTGTTTTTTCTAAATTTAAAATGATTCCGTTATCATGTGACCATTTAATTACATTGCTAAAATCATCTTGTATTTTTTGTTCTATAATCGCCATGTCTTTGTCTTACTCTTTGACTTACGTAGGGTTGTCGGCACTAAATACCAAAAAATATTTTATTTAGTTTGTATGGGAAAAAAGTAGGTTTGTTAGCCCTAATATATTGCCTACAGAATCTCTACTTCTAATGGAAACATACCCTTAAATGTTGTGGGGGTGTTCAGTTACACCCTGTATAGTGAACTCTAATACCCTATACACACATTATACAACTGGCAAATAAACAGGCTGCTCACCTGATGGTATATTAAGTCATTGTACCCAATAAAAAATCAATGGGAGAAGACGAATGAGAGTTTGATAGATAGAGGTGCCACAGATGATTCAGTACCATATACAAGCCTTATTATGATCATGTCTCCTTACACTTATTAGACATATAAAAATAATAAGTATTTTTTTACTAAAACGGTTTTATTGAAAGTGAAGATATAACTATACATATTATTATTTGCATTGTCAGTGGAACTAAAGGTGTATAGCAAATTTCAGCTTAATCGGACACTGACAAGTGGGTCAAAAGAGGATGCCCGATTTTGCCCCACTATCAAAGTCAACGACCAATAAAGCGGTATTTCTAGTTAAATATATTTTATCAAAACTAATATAAAACAGATAGAAGCTACAGTTATTTTCGGCAATAAAATAAAAACTTACTGTATGCATTTCCTGTTACAAAATGGCAACTGCATATTTATGCATTTTATCGTTGTAGCTACAGTAACACATTTTTCAATGTTATGCATTATTTCTTTCATTACATTTTTAAATATTTATTTCTAATAAATTATAAAATATATTACATTTCATCATTTCAATTAAAAAGCAATTTTTTCAATGACAGAAGGTTGATAGATCGCATAGAGTATAAAACCCCGTTTTCCATCTAAGCAGCGCAACATTTTTTACACTAACATCAATATTAATTTATATTTTGCGTTTCTTTTATACAATTTTAATGTTAACATTTTTAACCACGCTATTTTTCACAAAGGTAATCTTATTCAAAATATTTTATATGTTTAAATGTAGCGCATTACGTTAACATACGCTGCTCGATGACGGTCAAAAATCATAGAGCATTTCAAAAACTAAAGCCGGGTCCGCAGCGCCATTTTTTTAACAAAACATGTTAACAAAACATGTGAGCAAAACATGTTAAGAAAAACAGCCAGTCCGCTGCGCTAATTTTCTAACAAAACATGTAAGCCCAACATGGCGCCTGTTTTTGAAATGTTTTTGTCATTATTTATCAAGAACTAAAAATTTATTATAGGTTCGGTATAATCTATTAATGTAACATCCCACAGCACCGGTCTCTCTCTTATTAGTTGTATTAAAAACAAAATATTGTCTTTATTTCACTCAAAAATAAACCAAAGAGAATTATTATAAACTTCAAGCGATACGTGTTCCTCTAGTGAGCGCTAACAAAAATGCTTAGCTTCCCCTCCCCGCAGGCGAACGCGGGGGATGTTATCCATTCGTCGCGGGAAACATGTTATCGTATTTTTCTAACAAAACTGTTAAGCCACGCCCCTAATAATAACTAAACAATGTTTTCGTGTTTACAAACACGAAAACATGGCGCAGCGGACCCGGCTTAATGACTCGCGATGTTGTTGAAAATTCTCTAAATCTGTACTTAGGTGGAACGCGTCTAAAATAAGTCGCATCGTTGCTTGCGATTTCTGTTACCTACACATTTTAATCCTTATTATTGATAATATTGGATATCAATAGGCTTATTGATGGTGTTATTATAATTGATTGTTAATGATCGATAGTTCAGCATAACTAGTTTGACGTCTTTTTTGCAACTTGTACAGGTCGCATAGGTTAGGTTAGGAGCTATTTTTATGGATATCTACGGAACTGCAGCTTTAATTAAAAAAACAATACTTGATTTCTATTTAAGTACAAAAAGCGTTTAAAATAAGCCTGGAGTTGTTTCTGTTCACGGAAATTTTTAGTGGGGCAAGTCTCCATAAAAAAGTGGGCATCCTCCTTTAACTTGCAAGATTTGACCCAAACAAACAGGGCAAGCTAAATAAAACCGTTCAATAACAACGTTCCGTAGACTATTAAAAATATGACAGTTGCGAAATATGTTTGAGAAAAAACAATTTCCTTATGAGTTAGTACTGTTTGGTAGTGCGCTTCAGACCAAACGTTAATGCGCTCCCAGCTCACTGGAGGTATCACCAATTTATGACAACACCGCACTTTCTTATCAATATTATTAGTACCTAATACGGCGGTTATGCGGGTTATTAGCTAATCTTGCAATTTTCGACATCAATTCAATCGAGTTTATTTAGTACTAGCTGTGCCCGCGACTTCGTCCGCGTAAAAAGTAACGGCTGGACCGATCCTGATAAAAAGTAGTCTATGTTATACCTTATATAATTAGCTATCTATTAGTGAAAGTCCCGTCAAAATCGGTCCAGCCATTCCAGAGATTAGTGGGAACAAACAGACAGACAGACAGACAAAAATTTTTTAAATTGTGTTTTTGTTATTGGTACCTGATATACATTCATAGCCATTTAGTAAAAACTTGTTATTTTGACATTACAAACAGACACTTCAATTTTATTTATTTGTATAGATAGGTACACGGTTTTTATGGTTGAATAGTTTTATTAATTAAGTCAACTTTTTAAGGGTTTTTGATAGCACATGTTTTTACATTTCAGCCATAATCACTTCAATATGAAATATTATTAAAATTAAATTACATACAGAGTGGCACATTTAGATCGGTCAGTATCGGCAAGTCTGTAACTATAAGACTTACAAAGATCTTACAAAATTTGACAACACGGTTAGCGCAGAGGTCGATTGATCGCCTATGCGCAACGGGTTGCGGGTTCGATTCCCGTACGGGACTCTAGACGTATATGCATATGAGATTCTATGTTTGTAGCTGCACCCACGACACAGGAGAAAAATCCTAGTGTGGGGCAACGATTTTTAGGAACCATGCCATCGATTTTAGTGAAAGAAAAACTGCATACATAAATTGGTAAAAAACACTTGTACCTACTCATTTTTTAGTCTTTATTTATTTTAGATATCATGGTCATTTGTTTTACATACCACTACTACATTGACAAACGATTTAAAAATAATAGTGCAATGAAAATAATAAAAAGAAAACGGCTAGTGTTTGTAGATAAGCAAACGTCATCCAATTCGCGCGGCCTTATTGTTCTTGCACTTAGAAAGGCACAGTGTATCCTGCGCCCGATCTCGTCCCGGTCGTGGCGGTTATTAGCCGTCCTAAAGGACTATGCAATCACTTGTGCACATGATATCTTCCGCGCAGTAGGCTCTCTGTTGAGATTGGCCTCCGTGACCTAACAATGGTTAGGGGATATTACTATTATGATATGTGACAATTTTGAATCATAACACACAAGATGGTAGTTTTTAGTTTTTTAAAAATATATATCGTCAATATACGCTCGTTGCACCACTTGATTGCCATGACGCTGATTGATAAGAAAACGTATTATTAAGGATGTTGTTTGTTGTTTGCATGATTTATGACATATCTGTCATCTTTTTCTCGTATCATGGTTATACTAGTACTAGCTATGCCCGCGAACTATGTTTCGCTTTAATAAAGCTCAACACACAAACAATTCTGAAGTACCCTTATCACCTAGCTGTATAAAAATAGCCTAGGACCTCTTCTTAGACCTACCAAATATACATAAAAAAAATCATAAATATCGATTAAGCCGTTTCGGTGGAGTTCGATAACAAACACCGTGATACAAGATTTTTGTATATTATTGTTATATTAGTTATATTGTTATATTAGATACTTATATTTACACACCATACCTAAAGCTGTTATTACGATTTTTTTAGTTCTTCTTCTCTATTTAACTTTCAGTTATTTAACCGCCTCTGCGGTCTAGTGTAGAGACCACCACGTATTTATCTGGAGATCCGAGGTTCTACTCCAAATGGGGGCCAGAAATTTTCCTGCTCGGTTTGCTTGTGGGACTTCTAAGCCAGCCTGGCTATCTACCACTGTCTTATGTATGTGTGTCGCCATAATAACAATGGTTATAACATTGTTGTGTTCTGACACTAAGAGGTAAGATAGCAAGTTCCTTAGTTATTGAGGTGTCCAAGTGAACCTTGCTTCCATATTCGGTCTTATTATCACTAACCCTCGGATAAGATGAAGGTCAGGAACTTCCCTGCTGTATAAAAAATAACTCGAAAAGAGTCAATTTTAATAAGTGAAAACAACAAACCTCATTCTCTTCATATATTATTTGCTTTTACTGTTTTAACAGAAATAAAGTCACGGAAACATCCGTAAACTCTCCAGACGACAGCAATCAAGTGAGACCCATTCGTTTAAAGGGACTCACGTGGAAAATAAATAGGTGACGCTCAGTGACCGCGATTCAAATTCGGGAGGCGACGACGTCGAAAATAATTTAACCCATCATAGTACAGAGCGGGGCATAAATAATTCTTTCCGGTGTCTCGGTAAAAAGACGCAGAAATCGTTAGGTGCTCGCATCAGTGCCGCATCATTTGCCCCGCCCAGGGCTGCCTCATGTTGATAGCTCGCCAAAATTGATGGCTTCTTTTCGATGCACCGAGCGCGGTGCTTTGAAAGAAGCCGTGCCGATTTGCATAATATAATTGAATTTTTAATTGGCCGCTGCTGGCTGTTATTATGAAAATTAAAGTCGTAAATCTTCTATGTAAATAAATACGGCGTATTTCGCGTTTGAACGTCAAACGCTGTATTAGAAAAAAGTTTGAAAATTCGCTCGGTTGAGTTATGATAAGAAAAAGTTTTGAGGGCTAGGTGAGCACGGTAATTAAAGCAGGGCGCACTGAGGATTTATTAAGAGGAAGTAATTAATCAAGAGATTGGTGAAAATGACATATGAGTTAGTACTTATGTCCTCATCCGCCTTGCCATAGGGACCATAGGTGTCATTGCTTTAGTTGTTGTTCTTGTTGTAGGGAGGAATTTTCCTCTATGGCTTTAAAATTCAAATTCGGTATGATGTTTGAAATTGTCATAATGATGTCTGAATATATAAGTCACTGTTTGAAGATTTGTTGTTTTGGGAGTTCGTATTTTATTGTGAAAATTTATTGAAATGGAATTTTTAGCCTTTTTAAATACATACATTTTTTATATAAGTGCTTTTGTTTTACTAAAATCATAAATGACTAAATTGATGAAACATTGAAGAGAAATATGATAGTTAATATGATCCAGATTTCTGTATATCCAGGTGAGATTTAATTGCACTAAAACAATACACTAAGAGTTCTGAGGGTGTCATTGACAGGCAATCGAGCAATAACTTTCTATAGGAGCCAATTGCTGTTAACAAGAAAGCAGAAACATAAACATGAGATGCGTTAGCATTTATCAAAAATGAAAGACTAATATTTTAAAAATAGAAAATCGTGCACTTCGCCATCACGTGCTAAGCAGTCGCTCGTGAAAGAGCAAATTTTATCAGCCCTACACTAAGCTGCGTTTACACACGAAGTTCCGTCGATAGAGCGAGTGGGCGTTTGTCACAGCGAAGGTCGTTAGTTCGCGACTCGAGTTATTGGAAAGAAAATTGTGCTGACTCCAAACGAAGCGCGACGTAGTGGGGGCGCAAAGATTAGCCAAGGTGTAGCTGAGCGTGTACTAAAACGCCGCGTTGCCGTAGCCTTGGTTATGTTCGAGCGTAAAAATTTTGCTGATGTCAGTGATGACATAGAGGTATCGGTGGATATTAAAGCTGGTAAGTTAGCTAACCGAATTAAGATTGAGATACATAGGAAATTTTGATTACTTAGTGGAAAAAACTTGGCAATGTATCTAGTTTATTAGTTTTTCGAGAGCGGTTTCTTACTTCCGTGCTATGAAATAATATGCTATTTATTGGAGAAGTTCCTAAATAATAATAAAAAAGTTCATTAAAAAAAACGTTGTTTAATTGATCATATCATATATCCGCACATCAGTTTGATAAAATAGTTGAAACTTGATAAAATCAGTAAGAAAATCTATCAAGAAAGCTCACGCGAATGACCGTATACAAGCTATAAACTCGTTTTGAAGTTCCTTAAAATACAATATCGGTGAAAACGACAAATAATCCATATAAAGCGAATGATAAATTTGACAGCTCACTGCCTGTATAACTGAAATAATAATCCTTCTCGTGTGCGAGAGTAATGTGGACCGATACCCATTGTCCTGTCATTAGTACCTAGTGGCTTGTGTGTGAGTTTCGCTCGCGCAGAGGGGGGAGGGGGGCACCTTATTAGGGGGGTTGGTCTTTACTATGATTTATAGTTGGACAGCGCAGAGCTCAGCAACTAGCGTCTTCGTTTTTCTGCACGCCAGCAAGAGCCAGGATTAATTGCACTCGGTGTGTGATGTCGCTTCCCCGACATTTATTTGACTGCTTGTTGCACGCGGCATTTATTGTGTGCAATTAACGATTGATTCAGTACCGGAATGAGAATGTAGATTACAAACGGTACCTAATATTATTTCTTCTTATCAGCTTATAGACGCGTCGAATGGGTAATAAGTATATATTTTTGTCAATTGAATACGACAATTCAATATTACTTTTTACTGAGTCAATTTTGCTTGGTAGAGCTTGCCATTGGGCAATTAGTCCTCCTGATTGTATTTTTCTGTTCTTTGCTTTGTTTTGTTGTATTTTGAGTTTGTATAATAATAGTGTTTGTTATTATTATTCGGAATGATAACTTTGACTTTGGTTTATTAGAATTTTTCCAGCGACTATTGCGTGATTATGTGACAAACATTTTAAGATTACTGGTATAAACATAAACAACATTTAAATTGAAGAATTACCTAAATCTAACTTCTATCTGCGACTTTGCTTATGGAATCTGCTTGCGTTAAGCATGGCAATGTGTCATGTACTTATTATTGATAAGTTACACGTAGAAAGATTTGAGAATTTTGTGATTTGTATTTATCTATGAACAAAAACAAAATATCAGAAAAAATACCGATATATCGAAATAAAATTCGATATGCTCGCAAACAGCACAAGATTATCGATTCAAATTGTACCGCAAACAAAGGCGCCTTTACAACGTTGCCTTGTCTTATCCAGAGCTTTGTACTTAAGCGTTACTTATTGCCTACTGCATAGAACGAATCGCCACGGATGCTCGCTACTGCTGCGGATTTAGAACTGTCACTGACGAATGGCTACATTATCGTTAACAACATTCAATCCAACCAACGGAGATATGAAGATAAACAATGAAAAATAGCACCCCTTTGATTGCACTGGTTGGAGTAGTTACACTTAAAATTCTAGAATTGCACATTGTGCAAGTAGCTCGCGATTGCTGGAACACTTGCGTGGATTATATGCATCGTGTTCGTATAGGTAGAGATGCCTTCATGTTGAACATATTATTTTATCAATTTTTATTTAATTAATTAACATTTTAAAAATAAATATTTTAGAACAATAACTATTTTTAAAATAAATGGAATCGTTTTATTTTACGAACTTATGGACAATTTGGGACAAATTTCATTAAAAAATACATAATAATAGTTTTGTAACCTGAGTTGGCACTAAGTGAGCTTAAGGTGCATGTCACCTCAGAATGTAACCTCCTAGACAGCTAGCGGGTCGGAAGTTGAGTTAATCGCTCACTTATGAAGGTGGAGAAAAAACGAACTTAACGAACTATGTTTTTGACGACGTTACTCGTAAGGAAAGCGTGTCTTAACTAAGTCCCGCAAGGTTCCAAACTTAGTCCATTACTTTTCCTGATGTGGTGTTGTTGGCTTATGATACATCCTAAGACTTGAAGTTAGACAAAAATAAAACTACAGCTAAAAGGGAAGTTCATTTCATGTACACTTCAAAATGTGTGTGTGCGTGCGCGTGTGTAGTATGCATGTGTGCGTATTCGAGTGAGAATAACAGTGAGTGGGGCTTCCAGATTTTAAACACTTGTTAGAAAACCTAGTTAGTAAGCAACATGCGCAAGTAGACCGCACCTTTGATTTTAAGCTTTTCGAATACTAAGCAAGTAACATGTGCATAAGGCCCAGCAAACACCGCTGGAAGCTCGGCGAAACGCATTTTAAGACAACAATTTAATAAAAACCGTAACATCTTGGACAAACGGTCAATAATTGCATTCGCCGCGCTTCCAGCAGTGTGCTGGGCCTAATTGCACATGTTACTTGCTTAGTCTTTTTTCAGTTTACTTGTTTCAGTTATACTTGTACCGTGTAAAAGCTCCATAAGGATAGCCCGAGTGCAGACACCGGCGTATTATTCTTGCCTACACTAATTAACATTTTATTCCATGTCTGGACGTGGATCTCGGATATAAAAAAATACACCACAACAATAGCTAACGACCGAACATTCGAACTGCGGAATTACGGATGGGGCAAAATTATGAGGAGCTTCAAATAATCATTAAACATAAACGCCTAATGGTTTCCCATTCAAATGATAGGTCGTAGCGGTTAACTGCCTACGTAATGTCTCAACACAATCTTCCCGGAAAATTGTTGCGTTTTACTCTTGTATTAATGAGTTATTGCCTATTAAAACACAACAAGACCACATTTCTTTATTGTTCGCTTTAAGAGAGGCTGTTAATTTGATAGCTCATTATGTATGACCAATAACGCTAGTTGGTTTGATTAATCGGTGCTGGCTTAATATTGGCCTAGGTATTAACGTGATAATACCCCTTTGTTGGACAATTGGTTCAATGTCTGCACATGAAAGGGATCTAACCGCCTATAGAATACCTGTACGCATGTTCATTGTAAGGGCTCCAATCTGGTCGATGCTATGAGAACAAAGCAAAGTTGTTCATTTACTTCAGATTTTGTTGCTTGAAGTTGGTTTATCAGTAATCGTTACAAGTAAGACTATTTTCAATATACGAACATTTAGTGTTCCTTACTTTTTTTTCCCTCTTCACTTCACTTCTTTAACTTTAGACTATCATAAACAAGATGATTAAAGCTATTGGATTTACTCGTTAAATAGGAATTACCCACGTATCCATTGACATGCATTGTGTTACCAGCAAATCTAACTGCGTTTTGTTCAACATTTATTAATGTTGAACAAAACGCAGTTATTCAAGCAAATAACAGAACCACGTTCCAAAATGTTCCAATAAACGCCATTTAATTTTTTCCAAGTCTCAGAAGGCTTGCGCGACTTAAGGAAGCAAAATATTAAGTTCATTTCTTGGCAAACTGTCCGCTGTTTTCTCCAAACATCGAATCAACTTGTCGGCAGTGACAATATTTTGAAGAATTTGCGTTAGCAAACAGCAATGGCGTGAAGTTTGCGCTTCGTTTGCCGATGTTGCTGTTTTTTTCTCACTTTACCTTCCTTGTTGGCATCAGATAATATTATGTTTGGACTAGAGTCTATTTTAAATGAACACCTTTCGTAAGACCTTATGCCAAAGCTTCAAAAAGTAATCAATGACACAGATCACATGAATTTGGTAAATTGTTAAAATTTAGAAAAGATGTGCCTCTGATGATAGGTATTACAAAAATTGCCTAACTCAACTTTGATTTTTAACCGACTTCCAAAAAGGAGGAGGTTCTCAATTCGATACGTATGTTTTTTTTTGTGTGTATGTTACGCGATTACGCCGCCAATTGTGGACCGATTTTCAAAATTCTTTTTGTATTCGATAGAATAAGCCCCAAGGGTGGTCCCATGGTCACCAAAGTTAGGATCTGATGATGGGATCCCATGAAAATCGAGGAAAACCCATAAATTTTAAGGTGTGTCCAACGTGTTTTGTATGTATGTTACGCGATTACTTCGCCAATTGTAGCTCGATTTTCAAAATTCTTTTTGAATACGTTAGAGTATACTCCTGGTGTGGTCTCAAGGTCACAAAGTAAGGATCTGATCATGGGATCCTATGAAAATCGAGGGAAACGCTAATTTAATACCAGCTCGCCGAAGGTGAGCTGGTATTAAATTAGGGTTTCTTTCACTAAAAAGTTAAAAACATTTTATAAAAAATAAAAACCGACTTCAAAACACTGAAAAGTTAAAAATAATATAAGAAAAGGTACAGACAACATCACACTTCTATATTGAAGTCGGTGCCAAATTTTAAGACTTTCTAGGAGATCATCGTTTGGCACCGACTTCAATATAGAAGTGTGATGTTATCTGTACCTATTCTTATGTTATTTTTAACTTTTCAGTGTTTTTGAAGTCGGTTTTTATTTTTTATAAAATATTATTTATTCTTGTAATTTTGGGTTCAATTTAAAAATAAAAATAAAGAAAGGTACGTTATAAAGACAGAAATCTATTTGAAACGCAGCAACCAATTAGTTATTTTAATTACATAATGAATATTTCTTTTAGTATTCAACATAATTATCTTGTATATAGTTATGCTATGGGCTCATATGCTTTGGCCATGAATAAAGTATTTATGAGGATCATTCATTATCGGCTCAGAATGTTGCGTGTTCCAGTGACGCTCCAGTACTTCGTGTTGTTATGCAAAGTGCAAAACTTGAGGCATGGTTAGCGCGACAAGTTGCATAAGTGGTAAAAACTTTTTCTAATAGAAAGAGCCTTTCATGCTACAGACACTGTCGCGGCGTCCAGCCTCTTTACTAAGACAACGACTCGACATGACATATATTGACGGAGGTTTAAACGAAGGACTTGACGGACAAGAAGAGACAGACGACGCTAGACAGACAAGAGACACAAAGACATTGTATATACTATTTAGTTCTAATAAATACATTTTGATAAATTCAAGACTTTGATATTGACGACGAACCCAAGACAATACAAGTGGTCCTTCGAGCTAACAGAATTAGTCCATGGTAAGCACACGGAGCCAATCGAAAGCAATGGCAGAGACGACGAAAGTAGCCGCCGTTGACATGGATGGACAAGACCGACAGTCCGCCCAAGGCAGCCGCGCCACATCGCCAAGCCCATCACTTCGATCGACGTCTAGCTCCGCGTCCACCATCAAACGACAACGACTACGCCAACTGCAACTGGAAACCGCTGAGAAGCTCGCGGAGATAGACCGACAACTGCTGCGTGAAAAGTTGGCTATCGAGACGCAAGCTATCGAAGAAGAGGAAGAATTGACACGCCGAGATGAATTTCGTACACAATCTCGGAAATCGCTTATCAATCTACATCGGAACAGCCATCGCAATCACATATACTTGAGAAGCAAATGTGTCAACTTCTGGCCCGTCAGACTAGCACCAAGGAACTACCGCCGTTCACGGGTGAGCCGGAAGATTGGCCTCTGTTTTATAGTCAATTCATGACAGCTACTCGGCTTTGTAAATATACCGATGACGAAAATATAGCCAGGCTAGCGAGATGTCTGAGAGGCGCGCTCGTGACTCAGTTTCCGCCCTGTTGGTGAGCACTACGAAACTAGACAAGATCATCAGTACCCTAAAAATTCGATTTGGCAGACCTGATTATATTATTGAAGTTATGTTATCCAAAATTCGCAGTACAAAATTTATACGACACGACGACATAAACCATCTCATCGATTTCGCAACCACAGTTCAGAACATAGTGGCTACAATGACATCGACTATGGAAACCGGACATCTCACGAACCCGACTCTAATCAAAGAGATCATAAAAAAACTGCTATCAAACCTCAAATATCAGTGGGCATTTCATGGCGTAAGCAAACATGACAGCGTCATAACATTGAGCGATCTGTCAGACTGGCTCATGGAAATAGCAAACGCTGCGACTGTCATAGCACCTATACAACTTAGTGACAATAAATATCGAACACAATATCACGAGAAAATAACCATTCTAACAACAACATCAAGCTCAAAACAGAACTGCGTTCGATGTAAAGGCGACCACACACTAAAGGACTGCCTAGAGTTCAAGCGATTGTCAACCAATGACCGGTGGAGTTTCGTGACTGAACAAAAATTGTGTTTTTCATGCCTATCAAACAAACACCAATTGAAGACTTGTAGAAACAGACAGAGGTGCACCGAAGAAGATTGTGACAGAGTGCGTCACCCACTGCTACACGCTCCCCCATTAATAAAACTTGCATGCGACAACATGATGCATGAGAGTGTCAATACCGCGGTAGCGCCAGTGGTGAATTTTTGTGATGAGCCTCGACAACGCGTTCTGCTGAAAGTACTCCCGGTAGTAATATCCGGCCCTAAAGGCGACGTTGACACACTCGCCCTGTTGGACGAAGGCGCTGCGGTATCCCTCATCGACGCGTCACTGCTGCAGCGCGCGGGCATCACAGGTCGTATATCTCCGCTACATATCCGGGGCGCTACAGGTATGACCACCGACGAGAACGAATCGCAAATTGTTTCATTTCATGTTCGCGGATTTAATCGGAGAGACGCTTTTTATATTAACAATGTGCGTTCTGTTTCCAATTTGAATTTGTGTGTAAATAGCTTTAGTTTTAAACAAATTGTAAATAAGTATCCCTATGTAAATAATTATGTACATGACGTTGACAGCAGACATAAGACCGTTGAATTTCTTATCGGACAAGACAATATCGACCTTATTGTGACACGACAGATAATTCACGGTAGTAAGAACGGACCTATGATTTCCAAGACTAGACTTGGCTTTGTAGTACACGGAACCGTAAGTCTCGGTAGTTTGCCGCGTGACGTTTCAGTCTTACATCTGTGTAACTGTCAAAACTTCATGAACTAATCAAAAAATCTTTCTCGACAGAAAATTTTGGTTCGAAATATGTGACTGACACTCCTCGGTCTCGGGAGGATCAGCTCGCTCTGCAGACAATGGAGCATACGACGAAGCTGTTACCCGAGGGCCGGTACGAGACTGGATTATTATGGAAGTACGACGACGCTGAGCTTCCGAACAGCTTACCACAGGCGAGGAAGCGCTTCCATAGTATTCAAGCCAAAATGCGTAAGTCAGTTGATTTCGAACAAAAGTATAGAGAAAGGTTTACAGACAATATAAATAAAGGCTACGTCTCCAAGTTAGACGCCGCGGATGCTGCCGTCCGCTCAAATAAGACCTGGTGGTTACCACATTTTGCCGTCTGTAACCCGAACAAACCCAAGTTGCGCCTCGTCTTGGATTGCGCGGCGAAGTCAGACGGAAAGTCCTTAAATGACTTCCTTATGACTGGACCGGATCTCATGACGTCATTGCTGCGCGTCCTTTTGGGTTTTCGAAGGGGCAAAGTGGCAGTGACGGGTGACATTCAAGAAATGTTCCATAGAGTTTTTATTAGACCAGAGGATAGACAAGCGCAGCGGCTGCTGTGGGAAGATGGCGAATACGTTATGAACGTTATGACATTTGGTGCCGTATGTTCACCATCTTCTTCACAGTACGTCAAAAATTTGAATGCTCGCAGGTAAGACGCTCACAAGCCTCATGCCTGCAAAGCCATTATTGACCACCACTACGTTGACGATTTCATCTATTCGTTGGACAAAGAAGACGACTTGATTCAACTCGTCAATGACGTCATTGACATTCACGAGTCAGGTGGGTTCCACATTAGGAACTTCGTCTCAAATTCGAAGCGCCTACTGGAACACATACCCGAAGAGAGACTCTCTGCATCCGCCATCAAAGTCATTACTGACTGTAAGGACGCGACATTAGTAGAGAGAGTGCTAGGTGTCAAATGGAGGCCTGACGATGATAAACTCATTTTTACGCTGAATTTCTCAAACGTTTCAGACGAACTTAAGACCGGCTTAAAGAGACCCACGAAGCGGGAGGTGCTGAAAATAATAATGTCCGTCTTCGACCCTCTCGGCTTCCTCCTTTACATCACCGTGAAAGCCCGTATATTACTGCAGGACATTTGGCGCAGTAAAATCGGTTGGGATGACGCAATCGAATCACATCATTTTGTATGTTGGCAGACGTGGCTGACGGAACTAGAAACGGTCAGCACCATCAAAGTACCGCGTTGGGTACTGACTGAGGACCACGACGAGCTAGCTGAGCTGCACGTCTTCTGCGATGCGAGCTCCAGAGCGTTCGCGAGCGTCGCGTACCTTCGGTCGTTGCAAAAGGACGGCACGTGGCACGTCGCCTTCCTAATGGCGAGAGCTCGCGTGGCCCCTTTGAAGGTAATGAGCGTACCTCGACTGGAGCTGCAAGCTGCTGTTATGGGGGCAAGACTATCTGCGTATGTACGTGAGAGCGACATACCTAGGCTGTCAAAGGTGGTTCTATGGACTGACTCTAGGACCATTTTGAGCTGGTTGCAGTCGGACTCTGGCCGCTTCAAGCCATTCGTCGCACATCGGGTCAGCGAGGTTACCGAGCTCACAGACGTCGATCAGTGGAGGTGGGTTCCAACTCACCTAAACGCAGCTGACGACTCTACTAGAAACTGCGTCTCCACCGGCCAAGACAAGAAGTGGTTGAATGGTCCTGCTTTTCTCTTGACGCCTGACAGCCAATGGCCAGACGAACTGAAAAGAAAACATGACACTGACCTTGATCCTAACGACGCTGAGGTGAAAGCTGTCCTCTTTCTGACGACCAGGGTACCACGAGAACTATCTGACGTCAACCGGTTCTCCAAGTACTGGCGGCTTGTACGTAGCACGGGGTGGGTATTGCGTGGTATCAGCAACCTGAAAAAGAAGAAACGCGACTGGATCCGAGGAGAGGCCAAGGAGATCGCGAACGCGGTGACTCTTCTGATAGCCGGAAGCCAAGGCCGACATTTCTACAATGACATCGCTGCTATAAAGACCGCGGGCCACGTAGAAAAGTCCAGCCCTTTGCGTCAACTTAACCCGTATTTAGATCCACAGGACATGCTTCGCGTTGGCGGAAGGATCGACGCAGCTAATCTAGGCAGCGATACGAGATACCCCATCATCCTGCTTCCGACCGACACTTTCACCAGACTTCTTCTCCAGCGGTACCACGAAGACTCGGCGCACACCGGACGCGAAAGGGTACTCAACGAGGTACGTAAACGTTTTTGGGTACTGAACGGACGAAATGCTGTGAAGCGAACATGGCATGACTGTCCTGTGTGCAAGATAAACCGTGTGAAGTCTGTACCACCTGTCATGGGCGCTCTTCCGGACTTCAGAGTGCAAGAAGGCCATCGGCCTTTTCATTTCACTGGTGTCGATTATTTCGGCCCTATGCTGGTGAAGATAGGCCGTCGCCAAGAAAAAAGGTGGGGAGTTTTGTATACCTGCTTGACCGTTCGTGCCGTTTACGTAGATCTAGTAAGTGATCTGACCACAAGCTCCGCCCTGCTTAGTTTAAGGCGCTTTATAGCCAGACGCGGCTGCCCGTCAGTGCTTTAAAGTGACAATGCGACAACGTTTCGCGGAGCTGACCGGGAGTTGCGACAAGCGGTCTCTAATATGGACTGTGAAGCGCTACTACGTTTCGGAAGCATCAGAAACCTGGAATGGAAGTTTATACCCCCGAACAGTCCTCATATGGGGGGATGTTGGGAGAGACTTGTGCGCAGCGTCAAAACTGCTCTGCGTGCAACACTGAAAGAAAAGGTACCAAATGAACAGACTCTACTTACCCTTTTGACTGAGACGGAGAGTTTAATTAGCAGTCGACCTCTGACGCACGTTCCCTTAGACAGTGAGGATGACCTACCTTTGACTCCAAACGACTTCATGACGAATGACACTAGGGTGATTGACAGACCTTTCGGACAATTTAATGACAGAGACCTACTCCGGCGGTCGTGGCGGGAGTCGCAGCGACTCGCTGATTTGACTTGGAAACGCTGGGTAAAAGAATATTTACCTACCTTGACGCGACGTGACAAGTGGTTCCACAGCGACGCAGCGCCTTTAGCCGTAGGTGACATTGTGGTCATCGCTGACGACCAGCTACCTAGAGGCCAGTGGCCGCGGGGCCGCATCGTCAAGGTGTACCCCGGCAGAGATCGCCAGGTACGTGTCGCTGACGTGCAGACTTCTAACGGAATTTACACCCGACCGGCGACGAAGCTTTGTAGACTGGACGTCAGCTCCCAACTCTGAGTATCAGGCATCTGATACTGGGGGTGGGGATGTCGCGGCGTCCAGCCTCCTTACTAAGACAACGACTCGACATGACATATATTGACGGAGGTTTAAACGAAGGACTTGACGGACAAGAAGAGACAGATGACGCTAGACAGACAAGAGACACAAAGACATTGTATATACTATTTAGTTCTAATAAATACATTTTGATAAATTCAAGACTTTGATATTGACGACGAACCCAAGACAATACAGACACACTGACTTTTTTTAGCTAATTTGTTCTTTGTATTGCTAGTTGGCTGTTTCTTGGCATAAAGTAAAAAAAGTAAAAGAGATTAAAGAAAAAAAAACTTAAACTGAAAAACTGTTTAAGAATAAGACATTGTTGTTCTCCGTCTTAACGTAAATCAAATCTTTGTTGATCACGGTGATAACGGGTGATTTTTTACATTGTCCTTTCAAAATCAAAGGTAGTAAAACCTTTAATTTGTGGGTTTGCTTTATTCTTTATATATTTTCAAGAAATCTGTAAGGATTTGGGTTTTTACACTTTTACAGAACTAAAAATATATTCCCTAACTCCTTAAGAGGATTGTGAAGTAATCGTGCGCGGCGCGAGTAGGTATTTTCTAAAATGCTATCTGTTTCACACCGCTCGGCCTCCCGTCTGGCGTTTACACCACAAATACAACACGCGCAAATTCTCATGCACACTACGGCAGCAGCGCGCAGCAGTGTTTTTTGACAAAAACACTGAAAAGTTAGAAATAATATAAGAATAGGTACAGACAACATCACACATCATTATTGAAGACGGTGCCAAATTTTAAGACTTTCTAGGAGATCATCGTTTGGCACCGACTTCAATATAGAAATGTAATGTTGTCTGTACCTATTCTTACACTATTTTTAACTTTTCAGTGTTTTTGAAGTCAGTTTTTATTTTTTGTAAAATATTTTTTTTGTTTAACTTTTTAGTGAAAGAAACCCTAATTAAATTAGGGTATCCCTCGATTTTCATATGATTCCATCATAAGAACCTGACTTTGGTGACCTAGGGACCACCCTAGGAGTAAACTCTACCGAATACAAAAAGAATTTTGAAAATAGGTCCATAATTGGCGGAGTAATCGCGTAACATACACACAAAACGGTTAACACGGTTAGCGCAGAGGTCGAGTGATCGCCTACTGCGCAACAGGTCGCGGGTTAGATTCCCGCACGGGACAGATGTTTTGTATGGCCTACATAAATTTGTTCCGGCCTGGGCGTATGTGCATGTGATATTCTATGTTTATAACTGCACCCACGACTCAGGAGAAAATCCTAGTGTGGGGCGACGTTTTTATAAAAAAAAACACGTTGGACGCACCTAAAAATTTAAGGATTTCCCTTCATTTTTATGGGTAACCAACTTTGGTAACCGTGGGACCACCATTGGAGTATAATCTTGAGAATACAAAAAGAATTTTGAAAATCAGTCTGCAGTTGGCGGCGTAATCGCGTAACATACACAAAAAAAACATACGCATCGAATTGAGAAAGTCCTTTTTTGAAGTCGGTTAAATAATACCTATTAGGATATGTAATCAGCTGCTTTAAATTTTATAGTTAAAATGAAAAAAAAACTTCAAAACCGTACAAAGGGTGCCTTCTTCCCATATATGCCTACCCTGCCTACCCTACACTCCACACTACTACTCGTATATTATTTAGGTACTTTGTCGTTTGTATTTTTTATACAATCGTAGATTCCATAACGCGAGTAAAACCTTAGAGCCCAGCTTTAGAGGAATAAAATTCAAATAAAATAATATTAAAAATAACACTACTTGCATAGTCTATTACACGTTTTTAGCTGCTCCAACTTCATACATTGCATAACAAATACCTATCACAAGAAACAAAATAAGAATTTATTTTGAGTTGGTTTCTTTATGGCACATATATATTATAACAAACAACTACTTACATACTTACATTTTTTTCCTTTTTTGGTTTTGGGAATTTACAGTAAAGTTAACAGGCTACAGGCTGCTAACCCTTAAATAAGGAAATTTGTATTGAAATAAAATCTTTAAAATAAAATACTAAAATCAATAAACGTATTCAAAAAGATATTTACTTTTTCATATATAAGGTATTTGTGAAGATTAATAGTTCCGACTTGAGTAATAACTTTCACTATTGATCGATATATCGATATTACTTTCTCCTCCCTAGGCGACAATAACTACGATAACATTATGTCACATCACTATCACTACTTTGTACCCCTGCCCCCGACCCGTATCGTGCGATAGAGAGAGTTGCAAGAAATGGTCGAAATTGCCTACAATTCCTGTTTGAAATTTTGTTTCGGGCGATAACTGTTTTACCCCCCTAAACCTTTATGAAATTAGACGCTTTTGGTGTCATTAGATTCAGTATACCTTAATCTATGTTTGTACGTTTGCTTTTTTTGTAATTCAGTATAATTTAGTCAAAAAAAGACAAAAATGCTCAAGGTAGTTTTTAAGTCGAAAATATAGATATTTAGATGCTAATAACTAATATTCTGAGCAATATTTCTTCAAAATCAAAACGTACAAACCTAGTTTTTCATTATATCTACAAGATTTCCAAAAATTATGAAAATTGGACTATGTTTAGAGGGAGAAAAGCGTTATCGCTTTTTGTATGAAAATTTACAGCTTCACAATCCTCTTAATATCGAGGATTTCAATCACTTGAAAAAATAGAACTACGGTTAAAACTTGTCCATAATAGTTAACGAGTTATTCCCTAACTCCACTGTCAGCTCAACGATATTAAATGGTTGAATGAAACTTTAATACGTGCCTATATAATTTGAGGATGTTATTAGGCTTACCTGAGATTCCACCAGATTCTGACAATGAGCACTCGGTCCACAATTGGCAAAGAACAAACATATTTTTTATGTAAATATGTAAACAGTGTGTCTGGTCACCGGTGTCCGACCCGTTAAGGCGAAGCAATATGATCAATTTTATCGTCAAATCCTCAATAATAAGGCATTTTGCCCCTACTGTTTTGAAATTTTTTTACTGAGTGCGGTTGGGCTCATTTATTTTACCATATCTACCAATGTCCTCTACATTGGTAGATATGGTAAAATAAATGAACTACAGGCATAAAAATCGATAGCTACAAAAGTAGGTAATAAGTTCACACGAAAAAGTTTGGTTGTATTTGGTTGTATTTTTTTACTTTTTGATTGTTTTCCAAAAAAACAAGCCTGATAACATACCTTCTTTAAAATTTTTAGATGCACTAAGGTATTTTCTAAAAACTGATGTCAAGACCTAAGCTCTAAGTCAAATAGTTTAGGAGTTGTGACTATTTGAATATGACCCCGTCAGAAGCGAATTTATCCATAATTGGACACAAATTAAATTACCTACATTATTAAATTTGGTATAGCTACATTAGTTGTTAAAATAACATGCGACCGACCGAGTTCTGAGAATTTCTGGATTAAAGCCTGTAATATTGTAATATTTAATTCATTGTTTTACTTCTACTTGTCAGGAGCTTTAAAGTAAAGGGTCAAAGTAAGGGAGTTTTTGATAAACTTTTTAGTGTGAACTTATTGACTACTTTTTTAGCTATCGAACGAAACTACTTTTATGCCTGTGGGACCTCTACATCGGTAGATATGGCAAAATAAATTAACCCAACCACACTCAGTAAAAAAAAATTGCCGCCATTTCAAAACAATAGGGGCAAAATGCCTTATTATGGTGTATTATAAAATTGATCTTATTGCTTCGCCTTAACGGGTCGGACACCGGTGACCAGACACACTGTATACAGCAAAGATACACTTAAACAAAGAGCCTCCTCCTTTTCTAAGTTCATTAAAATACAGACATGATATCGCTCGACAGATCAGACATTCTCGTTCCTATTTTTTTTGCATTGTTTAACATTAAGAAATACGTACAAACAATACTACTACTTTAAACAATATTTCTTTTTGGCATAGTTGGTTTTGCGTGTGTATAAATTGCAGAATAACATTCAAGAACAATAGGTATTCTAACCGCGGAACCTAAATACGATCACAAGTGATACATTGTTCCATAGATTTTATTGAATAAAACAGAAGTATCACAAGACATTGTAACGAAATTTTACTGCCTCATCGTAGGTCTCCAGCAATTGCTGTTAGAGTGCCGAACTATTCAACTTTTAACTTCACATTGCTGCATTGTTTACGGGCAATATCAGTGTGGTTTTAAAATGGCCGACCCGACTGCGAGGCAGAGCGTGTGGAGTGTCGTTGAGTCTCGGCGTCCTCTTTACGCTACTCGTCTGTTACTCGATTAACCTCCGGCTATTAACTCCTATCGGGCTCTGCTTTGGTACTTGAGATGCTATAGAGCTACTGCACTTTTGTAACATTTCGGTAGTTTTATGTTTGTCTATGTTTTACACTTCACTATATTCAGTCAGTGTTTGTGTGATGTGCCCCTATTGTCTAAGTAATATTGGAGTCATTTGAGACGAAAGTAAATCATCAATATAATGGCAAATCAAGTTCGTGTAATGCTACGGCTTCACCCGCGTTTATGTTAATGTTGACACCTGTTTCATAATAAGCTTTATTGAAAATTAAAAATAGCGTAAAAATGAAATGAAAATTAAAGCTAAAAATAACGTCTAAAACAGACTTTAACCTAAAAATTGGGTAGTTTTCCGCTGTATTCAAACACACATTAAACTAATTTGACGAGATTACAAAACTTGGAAACACAGCCAAAGCCTTTCTTTAATTTTTAATGTTAAAGTAATTTCTTGCTTTCTAGGTCAGATCGAATCGGTCTAGTTTTAGAAGAGGAAATACGAATTGTCTATTTTTGTACTTTTTATAGGTATCTTCGCTCCGCGTTCTGTTTAAGTCGTTGGACATAGCGTTATGGTCGATATCAAAATTATAACGTTACGAAGCAGGACCGGTGTGAAGTTAGCAGCCAAAAGTAGCAGCCGATGTATAACCCGACCAATTTAAGAAGTAGTTATAAAATCTTCAAAAAAACTAGTTAATTCAGCCTTTAAAACATTAGAATATATGTCACATTGCCTAAAGAACATAAAATAAGATAAGATCATTAAAAATTCCATTCTAACACTAATATAAATGAAAATAGTATTAAATCAATGAGATGATATTTTCAAACATGAAAACTGTGGCGCCTATCAATTTGTAGGCTCCTAACTATCTTGATATGCTCAAAACCTTTCAGAAAAGCCTAAATTTATTATTTTATGATATCTATATCACCCAGAAACCAAGTCCATTATCTAAAAAAAATCAGAGTAAATGTATGAAATATCGTGTCACAAGGCTTGTTAACGAAATCCTCCGAAACAACACGACCGATTTTTATGAATATTTTTGTTTATTTTTGGCAGGCCTCAGAATAGGCCATAGGCTATATTTTATATCACTAAGTGATAAGTCCGGCCCTCTTCAGATTTTTTTTGGTTAATTATTATGATGAAACGTATTTCGCGGGCACATCTAGTATATTATATAACAAAGGCGACTGTTGATTAGCTTCAAAATGATTATAGGGAGCGTACCAACTAACGACTTACTTATCAGTCTAAAACCTCTAAAAATCATGTAGGAAAAAGTATATTTATAGTGATATTCAGGGGTTTAGATACCCGTTCAGGCTGGCAGACGTATCTTTGCAAGCGAATATCAAAATATTTAAACTGTGGTATCTGTGCCATAAAAACCAAAGCGCGTACCACTTTGTGGCCTACTTAAAATTCTAGATATGCTTATGTTCTTTTAAAAAAGCCTAAATTTATTGGAATAACTAGGAGACAAGATACTTTTATCACACAGCAGCCAAAACAATAACTAGCAAAATATTGGAGTGAATACATTCAACAAAAAACGCGAATGTTGGTTATTTTTTCAGTCGACAAAGCACATGTACCATTTGATGATTTCTTCTATAGCCTAAAACAGTTCAAAATCTTTCTAGAACATGTATATTTAAAGTTGTGTTGAGGGGTTTTTACACCCATTCAGGCTAGCAGCCGCATCTTAGCAAACCGGTACCAAAATATTGAAACTGTGGTCTCTACCATAAAACCAAGGCGCGTACCACTTTGCCGTCTAGTTATTGAACTAGCCATACTCAAGAGCTTTCAGAAAAGTCTAAATATTAAGGCATATCTAGGGGATTAGATACTTCTATCACCCAGCAGCCAAATCATTACCTAGAAAAATGTGAGAGAAAACATATTCATTTTTTAACATGAAAGGTAAAAATATTTATAGTAAAAGAAGGAAGTGTACCACTTTAGGACTTACTCCAAGGTCTAGAATAGCTCAAAACCTTTATAGAAAATGTAAATTTGTACATGTTTTGAGAGGTATAAAATTTTATTTAGGCTAGAAGCCGCATCTTTGAAAACGAGTATGAAAATATTGAGACTGTGCTCTCTGCCATAAAAACAAAGGCGCGTACCACTTTGTGGCCTACTTAGTATTCTAGACATGCTAAAGGCCTTTCATAAAAGCCTAAATTTATTGGAATAACTAGGGGATAAGATACTTTTATCACACAGCAGCCAAAACAATAACTGGCAAAATATTGGAGTGAATACATTCAACAAAAAACGCAAATGTTGGTTATTTTTTCAGTCGATAAAGCACATGTACCATTTGATGATTTCTTCTATAGCCTAAAAAAGTTCAAAATCTTTCTAGAACATGTATATTTAAAGTTGTGTTGAGGGGTTTTTACACCCGTTCAGGCTAGCAGCCGCATCTTAGCAAACCGGTACCAAAATATTGAAACTGTGGTCTCTACCATAAAAACCAAGGCGCGTACCACTTTGACATCTAGTTAGTAAACTAGCCATACTCAAGTGCTTTCAGAAAAGTCTAAACATTAAGGCATATCTAGGGGATTAGATACTTCTATCACCCAGCAGCCAAATCATTACCTAGAAAAATGTGAGAGAAAACATATTCATTTTTTAAGATGAAAGGTAAAAATATTTATAGTAAAAGAAGGAAGTGTACCGCTTTAGGACTTACTCCAAGGTCTAGAATAGCTCAAAACCTTTATAGAAAATGTAAATTTGTACATGTTTTGAGAGGTATAAAATTTTATTTAGGCTAGAAGCCGCATCTTTGAAAACGAGTATGAAAATATTGAGACTGTGCTCTCTGCCATAAAAACAAAGGCGCGTACCACTTTGTGGCCTACTTAGTATTCTAGACATGCTAAAGGCCTTTCATAAAAGCCTAAATTTATTGGAATAACTAGGGGATAAGATACTTTTATCACACAGCAGCCAAAACAATAACTGGCAAAATATTGGAGTGAATACATTCAACAAAAAACGCAAATGTTGGTTATTTTTTCAGTCGATAAAGCACATGTACCATTTGATGATTTCTTCTATAGCCTAAAAAAGTTCAAAATCTTTCTAGAACATGTATATTTAAAGTTGTGTTGAGGGGTTTTTACACCCGTTCAGGCTAGCAGCCGCATCTTAGCAAACCGGTACCAAAATATTGAAACTGTGGTCTCTACCATAAAAACCAAGGCGCGTACCACTTTGACATCTAGTTAGTAAACTAGCCATACTCAAGTGCTTTCAGAAAAGTCTAAACATTAAGGCATATCTAGGGGATTAGATACTTCTATCACCCAGCAGCCAAATCATTACCTAGAAAAATGTGAGAGAAAACATATTCATTTTTTAAGATGAAAGGTAAAAATATTTATAGTAAAAGAAGGAAGTGTACCGCTTTAGGACTTACTCCAAGGTCTAGAATAGCTCAAAACCTTTATAGAAAATGTAAATTTGTACATGTTTTGAGAGGTATAAAATTTTATTTAGGCTAGAAGCCGCATCTTTGAAAACGAGTATGAAAATATTGAGACTGTGCTCTCTGCCATAAAAACAAAGGCGCGTACCACTTTGTGGCCTACTTAGTATTCTAGACATGCTAAAGGCCTTTCATAAAAGCCTAAATTTATTGGAAT
Source organism: Schoenobius gigantellus (assembly GCA_963935595.1). Lineage (NCBI taxonomy): Eukaryota > Metazoa > Arthropoda > Insecta > Lepidoptera > Crambidae > Schoenobius > Schoenobius gigantellus. The sequence continues at coordinate 18,578,373 of OZ012557.1, read as the reverse complement.
AACTAGGGGATAAGATACTTTTATCACACAGCAGCCAAAACAATAACTAGCAAAATATTGGAGTGAATACATTCAACAAAAAACGCGAGTGTTGGTTATTTTTTCAGTCGATAAAGCACATGTACCATTTGATGATTTCTTCTATAGCCTAAAACAGTTCAAAGTCTTTCTAGAACATGTATATTTAAAGTTGTGTTGAGGGGTTTTTACACCCGTTCAAGCTAGCAGCCGCATCTTAGCAAACCGGTACCAAAATATTAAAACTGTGGTCTCTACCATAAAAACCAAGGCGCGTACCACTTTGTAGGCCAGTTATTGTACTAGCCATACTCAAGGGCTTTCAGAAAAGTCTAAACATTTAGGCATATCTAGGGGATTAGATACTTCTATCATCCAGCAGCCAAATCATTACCTAGAAAAATGTAAGAGAAAACATATTCATTTTTAAAGATGAAAGGTGAAAATATTTCTAGTGAAAGTAGGAAGTGTACCGCTTTAGGACTTACTTCATGGTTTAGAATAGCTCAAAACCTTCTTAGAAAATATAAATTTGTATCTGTTTTGAGGACTATAAAATTTTATTTAGGCTATCAGCCGCATCTTAGCAAACCAGTACCAAAATATTGAAACTGTGGTCTCTACCATAAAAACCAAGGCGCGTACCACTTTGCCGTCTAGTTAATAAACTAGCTATACTCAAGAGCTTTCAGAAAAGTCTAAACATTTAGGCATATCTAGGGGATTAGATAGTTCTATCACCCAGCAGCCAAATCATTACCTAGAAAAATGTGAGAGAAAACATATTCATTTTTTAACATGAAAGGTAAAAATATTTATAGTAAAAGAAGGAAGTGTACCGCTTTAGGACTTACTCCAAGGTCTAGAATAGCTCAAAACCTTTTTAGAAAATGTAAATTTGTACATGTTTTGAGAGCTATAAAATTTAATTTAGGCTAGAAGCCGCATCTTTGAAAACGAGTATGAAAATATTGAGACTGTGCTCTCTGCCATAAAAACAAAGGCGCGTACCACTTTGTGGCCTACTTAATATTCTAGACATGCTAAAAGCTTTTCATAAAAGACTAAATTTATTGGAATAACTAGGGGATAAGATACTTTTATCACACAGCAGCCAAAACAATAACTAGCAAAATATTGGAGTGAATACATTCAACAAAAAACGCGAGTGTTGGTTATTTTTTCAGTCGATAAAGCACATGTACCATTTGATGATTTCTTCTATAGCCTAAAACAGTTCAAAGTCTTTCTAGAACATGTATATTTAAAGTTGTGTTGAGGGGTTTTTACACCCGTTCAAGCTAGCAGCCGCATCTTAGCAAACCGGTACCAAAATATTAAAACTGTGGTCTCTACCATAAAAACCAAGGCGCGTACCACTTTGTAGGCCAGTTATTGTACTAGCCATACTCAAGAGCTTTCAGAAAAGTCTAAACATTTAGGCATATCTAGGGGATTAGATACTTCTATCATCCAGCAGCCAAATCATTACCTAGAAAAATGTAAGAGAAAACATATTCATATTTAAAGATGAAAGGTGAAAATATTTCTAGTGAAAATAGGAAGCGTACCGCTTTAGGACTTACTTCATGGTTTAGAATAGCTCAAAACCTTCTTAGAAAATATAAATTTGTATCTGTTTTGAGGACTATAAAATTTTATTTAGGCTATCAGCCGCATCTTAGCAAACCAGTACCAAAATATTGAAACTGTGGTCTCTACCATAAAAACCAAGGCGCGTACTACTTTGCCGTCTAGTTAATATACTAGCTATACTCAAGAGCTTTCAGAAAAGTCTAAACATTTAGGCATATCTAGGGGATTAGATACTTCTATCACGCAGCAGCCAAATCATTACCTAGAAAAATGTGAGAGAATACATATTCATTTTTTAAGATGAAAGGTGAAAATATTTATAGTGAAAGTAGGAAGCGTAGCGCTTCAGGACTTACTCCAAAGTCTAGAATAGTTCAAAATCTTTTTAGAAAATGTAAATGTGTACATGTTTTGAGAGTTAAAAAATTTTATTCAGGCTAGAAGCCGCATCTTTGAAAACGAGTATGAAAATATTGAGACTGTGGTCTCTGCCATAAAAACAAAGGCGCGTACCACTGTGTGGCCTACTTAGTGTTCTAGACATGCTAAAGGCCTTTCATAAAAGCTTAAATTTATTGGAATAACTAGGGGATAAGATACTTTTATCACACAGCAGCCAAAACAGTAACTAGCAAAATATTGAAGTGAATACATTCAACAAAAAACGCGAATGTTGGTTACTTTTTCAGTCGATAAAGCACATGTATCATTTGATGATTTCTTCTGTGGCCTAAACCAGTTCAAAATCTTTCTAGAACATGTATATTTAAAGTTGTGTTGAGGGGTTTTTACACCCGTTCAGGCTATCAGCCGCATCTTAGCAAACCAGTACCAAAATATTGAAACTGTGGTCTCTACCATAAAAACCAAGACGCGTATCACTTTGTCGTCCAGTTATTGTACTAGCCATACTCAAGAGCTTTTAGAAAAGTCTAAATATTTAGGCATATCTAGGGGATTAGATACTTCTATCACCCAGCAGCCAAATCATTACCTAGAAAAATGTAAGAGAAAACATATTCATTTTTAAAGATGAAAGTTGAAAATATTTCTAGTAACAGTAGGAAGCGTACCGCGTATTGTTCATAGCCTAGAATAGCTCAAAACCTGTTTAGAAAATGTAAATTTGTACATGTTTTGACAGGTATAAAATTTTACTTTGGCTAGAAGCCGCATCATTGAAAACGAGTATGAAAATATTGAGACTGTGCTCTCTGCCATAAAAACAAAGGCGCGTACCACTTTGTGGCCTACTTACTTTTCTAGACATGCTAAAGGCCTTTCATAAAAGCCTAAATTTATTGGAATAACTAGGAGATAAGATACTTTTATCACACAGCAGCCAAAACAATACCTAGCAAAATATTGAAGTTAATACATTCAACAAAAAACGCGAAATTTTGAGGAATAAACCTGGCATTGAGATGGGTGGTCAAATGGTCGAGCAAGTGGGGGAGGCTAGGGATTTAGGTGTAGTCATAGATAGCCATTTGCGTTACGAATCTCATATAATTTTATAGACTTAATGTGCTATATGGAATTCGTAATTATCTCAATGAAGATATGCGTGTTAGGGTATGTGAGGCGTTGATTTTGTCTAAGCTAAACTACGGTGATATAGTTTTCGGGCCGCGTATGCTTTCGAGATCACGTCGCTTAATCCAACGTGTTCAAAATGCTTGTTGCCGTTTCTGTTTCCATATACCACCTAGGAGTCACATCACACCTTATTTGAACGACGCTTCTCTGCTCAACATGAGTTCGCGTAGGCACCTTCATCTTGCGACCCTCTTGTACGATAAACTTAAATATAAAAAACCGAGTTATCTTTATACAAAACTAAAGTTTTATCATACTAGGCCTAACACCAGAGCCAGACGTTGCCTACTGGAGTACCATCCGCATAAAACGGCCAAGTGCTGGAACAATTTACCGCCACCTTTAGGTATATCAACCTCGAAACCCATATTTAAAAAACTTTTTAAATCACATCTTGAAAAACAGCGATTGGGTATACCTGATGGGTATTTATTGAGAAATTTCCGAATTTAGCTTGTTCGTGACCGTAGTGCAAACGTGTAATGTAAGGATACGCAAATGTGTACATTAGTTGACTCTTGTTCATATGTGCAACGAACTCATCGGTTTCATCATCAGACCTATGTTTGCACACATTTTCGTATGTATAATCGAATATCCTTCAAATATTTATTTTTCTGGTAGTAAGTGTCTTTTAACAAACGTATCAATCTTATATTTATATGTAATATGTTTGTATGTGTTTAAACATACCTGCAATATATTGAATAAATGATGAATATGTAGATATTAAATATATTTTGTAAACATTTCTCGATTTTAAACGTTCATCGGAAGGTGTTTTGGCTTTTTGATACCTCATTTTGAACCTCTGGGCTACAGCAGAATACCAGTGATTTGCTCATCTGCATGAGCAAATCGTATGCTGAGCTGTGAGCCCTTTTGCACCACTCCAGCACACAGCGGTCGTACAACACAGTACATGCGTTTATAAATGCATATTTTATACATTGTTCCATTGTTTGTATTGTTGTATTGTGACAGTTTTTGTTTTTGTTTGTTGTATTTAATCGTGTGTTGTATTGTGCAAATAAAAATGTACCTACCTATCTATAAAAATAATCATTATTCGCGTTTTTCATTTAATGTAATTACTCAAATATTTTGCTAGTTATTGTTTTGGCTGCTGTGTGATAAAAGTTTCTTATCCCCTAGTTATTCCAATAAATTTAGGCTTTTCTGAAAGGCCTAAAGCGTATCTAGAATACCAAGTAGGCCACAAAGTGGTACGCGCCTTTGTTTTTATGGCAGAGACCACAGTCTCAATATTTTCATACTCGTTTTCAAAGATGCGGCTTCTAGCCTCAATAAAATTTTATACCTCTCAAAACATGTACAAATTTACATTTTCTATAAAGGTTTTGAGCTATTCTAGACCTTGGAGTAAGTCATAAAGCGGTACACTTTCTTCTTTTACTATAAATATTAATACCTTTCATCTTAAAAAATGAATATGTTTTCTCACACATTTTTCTAGGTAATGATTTGGCTGCTGGGTGATAAAAGTATCTAATCCCCTAGATATGCCTTAATGTTGAGACTTTTCTGAAAGCTCTTGAGTATGGCTAGTTCACTAACTAGACGGCAAAGTGGTACGCGCCTTGGTTTTTATGGTAGAGACCACAGTAAGATGCGGCTGCTGGACTGAACGGGTGTAAAAACCCCTCAACACAACTTTAAATATACATGTTCTAGAAAGATTTTGAAATGTTTTAGGCTACAGAGAGAGAGAGAGAGAGAGAGTCATCAAATGGTACATGTGTTTATTGACTGAAAAAATAATCAACATTCGCGTTTTTTGTTCAATGTATTTACTCCAATATTTTGCTAGTTATTGTTTTGGCTGCTGTGTGATAAAAGTACCTTATCCCCTAGTTATTCCAATAAATTTAGGCATTTATGAAAGGCCTTAAGCGTATTTAGTATAGTAAGTAGGCCACAAAGTGGTACGCGCCTTTGTTTTTGTGGTAGAGACCACAGTCTACTCGTTTTCAAAAATGCGGCTTCTAGCCTAAATAAAATTTTATACCTCTCCAAACATGTACAAATTTACATTTTCTAAAAAGGTTTTGAGCTATTCTAGATCTTGAAGTAAGTCGTAAAGCGGTACGCTTCCTACTTTCACTATAAGTAATTTCAGCTTTCATCTATAAAAATGAATATATTTTCTCTTAGATTTTTCTAAGTAATGATTTGGCTGCTGGGTGATAGAAGTATCTAATTCCCTAGATATGCCTAAATGTTTAGACTTTTCTAAAAGCTCTTAAGTATGGCTAGTACACTAACTGGACGGCAAAGTGGTACGCGCCTTGGTTTTTATGGTAGAGACCACAGTTTCAATATTTTGGTACTGGTTTGCTAAGATGCGGCTTCTGGCCTAAATAAAATTTTATACCTCTCAAAACATATACAAATTTACATTTTCTATAAAGGTTTTGAGCTATTCTAGACCATGGAGTAAGTCATAAGGCGGTACACTTCCTTCTTTTACTATAAATATGTTTACCGTTCATGTTAAAAAATGAATATGTTTTCTCTCACATTTTTCTAGGTAATGATTTGGCTGCTGGGTGATAGAAGTATCTAATCCCCTAGATATGCCTTAATGTTTAGACTTTTCTGAAAGCTCTTGAGTATGGCTAGTTCACTAACTAGACGGCAAAGTGGTACGCGCCTTGGTTTTTATGGTAGAGACCACAGTTTCAATATTTTGGTACTGGTTTGCTAAGATGCGGCTGATAGCCTAAACAAAATTTTATAGTCCTTAAAACATGTAAAAATTTACATTTTCTAAAAAGGTTTTGAGCTATTCTAGACCATGAAGTAAGTCCTAAAGCGGTACGCTTCCTACTTTCACTAGAAATATTTTCACCTTTCATCTTTAAAAATGAATATGTTTTCTCTTACATTTTTCTAGGTAATGATTTGGCTGCTGGATGATAGAAGTATCTAATCCCCTAGATATGCCTAAATGTTTAGACTTTTCTGAAAGTTCTTGAGTATGGCTAGTACAATAATTGGACTACAAAGTGGTACGCGCCTTGGTTTTTATGGTAGAGACCACAGTTTCAATATTTTGGTACCGGTTTGCTAAGATGCGGCTGGTAGCCTGAACGGGTGTAAAAACCCCTCAACATAACTTTAAATATACATGTTCTAGAAAGATTTTGATCTGTTTTAGGCTATAGAGGAAATCATAAATTGGTACATGTGCTTCATCGACTGAAAAAATAACCAAAATTCGCGTTTTTTGTTGAATGTATTCACTTCAATATTTTGCTAGTTATTGTTTTGGCTGCTGTGTGATAAAAGTATCTTATCCCCCAGTTATTCCAATAAATTTAGTCTTTTATGAAAAGTTTTTAGCATGTCTAGAATATTAAGTAGGCCACAAAGTGGTACGCGCCTTTGTTTTTATGGCAGAGAGCACAGTCTCAATATTTTCATACTCGTTTTCAAAGATGCGGCTTCTAGCCTAAATTAAATTTTATACCTCTCAAAACATGTACAAATTTACATTTTCTAAAAAGGTTTTGAGCTATTCTAGACTTTGAAGTAAGTCCTAAAGCGGTACACTTCCTTCTTTTACTATAAATATTTTTACCTTTCATGTTAAAAAATGAATATGTTTTCTCTCACATTTTTCTAGGTAATGATTTGGCTGCTGGGTGATAGAAGTATCTAATCCCCTAGATATGCCTTAATGTTTAGACTTTTCTGAAAGCTCTTGAGTATAGCTAGTTTAATAACTAGACGGCAAAGTGGTACGCGCCTTGGTTTTTATGGTAGAGACCACAGTTTCAATATTTTGGTACTGGTTTGCTAAGATGCGGCTGATAGCCTAAATAAAATTTTATAGTCCTCAAAACATGTACAAATTTATATTTTCTAAGAAGGTTTTGAGCTATTCTAGACCATGAAGAAAGTCCTAAAGCGGTACGCTTCCTACTTTCACTAGAAATATTTTCACCTTTCATCTTTAAAAATGAATATCGTTTTTCTTACATTTTTCTAGGTAATGATTTGGCTGCTGGATGATAGAAGTATCTAATCCCCTAGATATGCCTAAATGTTTAGACTTTTCTGAAAGCTCTTGAGTATGGCTAGTACAATAACTGGCCTACAAAGTGGTACGCGTCTTGGTTTTTATAGTAGAGACCACAGTTTCAATATTTTGGTACCGGTTTGCTAAGATGCGGCTGGTAGCCTGAACGGGTGTAAAAACCCCTCAACATAACTTTAAATATACATGTTCTAGAAAGATTTTGATCTGTTTTAGGCTATAGAGGAAATCATAAATTGGTACATGTGCTTCATCGACTGAAAAAATAACCAAAATTCGCGTTTTTTGTTGAATGTATTCACTCCAATATTTTGCTAGTTATTGTTTTGGCTGCTGTGTGATAAAAGTATCTTATCCCCCAGTTATTCCAATAAATTTAGTCTTTTATGAAAAGTTTTTAGCATGTCTAGAATATTAAGTAGGCCACAAAGTGGTACGCGCCTTTGTTTTTATGGCAGAGAGCACAGTCTCAATATTTTCATACTCGTTTTCAAAGATGCGGCTTCTAGCCTAAATTAAATTTTATACCTCTCAAAACATGTACAAATTTACATTTTCTAAAAAGGTTTTGAGCTATTCTAGACTTTGAAGTAAGTCCTAAAGCGGTACACTTCCTTCTTTTACTATAAATATTTTTACCTTTCATGTTAAAAAATGAATATGTTTTCTCTCACATTTTTCTAGGTAATGATTTGGCTGCTGGGTGATAGAAGTATCTAATCCCCTAGATATGCCTTAATGTTTAGACTTTTCTGAAAGCTCTTGAGTATAGCTAGTTTAATAACTAGACGGCAAAGTGGTACGCGCCTTGGTTTTTATGGTAGAGACCACAGTTTCAATATTTTGGTACTGGTTTGCTAAGATGCGGCTGATAGCCTAAATAAAATTTTATAGTCCTCAAAACATGTACAAATTTATATTTTCTAAGAAGGTTTTGAGCTATTCTAGACCATGAAGAAAGTCCTAAAGCGGTACGCTTCCTACTTTCACTAGAAATATTTTCACCTTTCATCTTTAAAAATGAATATCGTTTCTCTTACATTTTTCTAGGTAATGATTTGGCTGCTGGATGATAGAAGTATCTAATCCCCTAGATATGCCTAAATGTTTAGACTTTTCTGAAAGCTCTTGAGTATGGCTAGTACAATAACTGGCCTACAAAGTGGTACGCGTCTTGGTTTTTATAGTAGAGACCACAGTTTCAATATTTTGGTACCGGTTTGCTAAGATGCGGCTGGTAGCCTGAACGGGTGTAAAAACCCCTCAACATAACTTTAAATATACATGTTTTAGAAAGATTTTGATCTGTTTTAGGCTATAGAGGAAATCATCAAATGGGACCTGTGCTTCATCGACTGAATAAATAACCAAAATTCGCGTTTTTTGTTGAATGTATTCACTCCAATATTTTGCTAGTTATTGTTTTGGCTGCTGTGTGATAAAAGTATCTTATCCCCTAGTTATTCCAATAAATTTAGTCTTTTATGAAAAGCTTTTAGCATGTCTAGAATATTAAGTAGGCCACAAAGTGGTACGCGCCTTTGTTTTTATGGCAGAGAGCACAGTCTCAATATTTTCATACTCGTTTTCAAAGATGCGGCTTCTAGCCTAAATAAAATTTTATACCTCTCAAAACATATACAAATTTACATTTTCTAAAAAGGTTTTGAGCTATTCTAGACCATGGAGTAAGTCATAAGGCGGTACACTTCCTTCTTTTACTATAAATATGTTTACCGTTCATGTTAAAAAATTAATATGTTTTCTCTCACATTTTTCTAGGTAATGATTTTGCTGCTGGGTGATAGAAGTATCTAATCCCCTAGATATGCCTTAATGTTTAGACTTTTCTGAAAGCTCTTGAGTGTGGCTAGTTCACTAACTAGACAGCAAAGTGGTACGCGCCTTGATTTTTATGGTAGAGACCACAGTTTCAATATTTTGGTACTGGTTTGCTAAGATGCGGCTGATAGCCTAAATAAAATTTTATAGTCCTCAAAACATGAACAAATTTATATTTTCTAAGAAGGTTTTGAGCTATTCTAGACCATAAAGTAAGTCCTAAAGCGGTACGCTTCCTACTTTCACTAGAAATATTTTCACGTTTCATCTTTTAAAATGAATATGTTTTCTCTTACATTTTTCTAGGTAATGATTTGGCTGCTGGATGATAGAAGTATCTAATCCCCTAGATATGCCTTAAAGTTTAGACTTTTCTGAAAGCTCTTGAGTATGGCTAGTACAATAACTGAACTACAAAGTGGTACGCGCCTTGGTTTTTATGGTAGAGACCACAGTTCAATATTTTGGTACCGGTTTGCTAAGATGCGGCTGGTAGCCTGAACGGGTGTAAAAACCCCTCAACATAACTTTAAATATACATGTTCTAGAAAGATTTTGATCTGTTTTAGGCTATAGAGGAAATCATCAAATGGTACCTGTGCTTCATCGACTGAAAAAATAACCAAAATTCGCGTTTTTTGTTGAATGTATTCACTCCAATATTCTGCTAGTTATTGTTTTGGCTGCTGTGTGATAAAAGTATCTTATCCCCTAGTTATTCCAATAAATTTAGGCTTTTATGAAAGGCCTTTAGCATGTCTAGAATACTAAGTAGGCCACAAAGTGGTACGCGCCTTTGTTTTTATGGCAGAGAGCACAGTCTCAATATTTTCATACTCGTTTTCAAAGATGCGGCTTCTAGCCTAAATTAAATTTTATACCTCTCAAAACATGTACAAATTTACATTTTCTATAAAGGTTTTGAGCTATTCTAGACCTTGAAGTAAGTCCTAAAGCGGTACACTTCCTTCTTTTAATATAAATATTTTTACCTTTCATCTTAAAAAATGAATATGTTTTCTCTCACATTTTTCTAGGTAATAATTTGGCTGCTGGGTGTTAGAAGTATCTAATCCCCTAGATATGCCTTAATGTTTAGACTTTTCTGAAAGCCCTTGAGTATGGCTAGTTCACTAACTAGACGGCAAAGTGGTACGCGCCTTGGTTTTTATGGTAGAGACCACAGTTTCAATATTTTGGTACCGGTTTGCTAAGATGCGGCTGCTAGCCTGAACGGGTGTAAAAACCCCTCAACACAACTTTAAATATACATGTTCTAGAAAGACTTTGAACTGTTTTAGGCTATAGAAGAAATCATCAAATGGTACATGTGCTTTATCGACTGAAAAAATAACCAGCATTCGCGTTTTTTGTTGAATGTATTCACTCCAATATTTTGCTAGTTATTGTTTTGGCTGCTGTGTGATAAAAGTATCTTGTCCCCTAGTTATTCCAATAAATTTAGGCTTTTATGAAAGGCCTTTAGCATGTCTAGAATACTAAGTTGGCCTCAAAGTGGTACGCGCCTTTGTTTTTATGGCAGAGAGCACAGTCTCAATATTTTCATACTCGTTTTCAAAGATGCGGCATCTAGCCTAAATAAAATTTTATACCTCTCAATACATGTACCAATTTACATTTTCTTTAAAGGTTTTGAGCTATTCTAGACCTTGGAGTAAGTCCTAAAGCGGTACACTTCCTTCTTTTACTATAAATATTTTTACCTTTCATCTTAAAAAATGAATATGTTTTCTCTCACATTTTTCTAGGTAATAATTTGGCTGCTGGGTGATAGAAGTATCTAATCCCCTAGATATGCCTTAATGTTTAGACTTTTCTGAAAGCTCTTGAGTATGGCTAGTTCACTAACTAGACGGCAAAGTGGTACGCGCCTTGGTTTTTATGGTAGAGACCACAGTTTCAATATTTTGGTACCGGTTTGCTAAGATGCGGCTGCTAGCCTGAACGGGTGTAAAAACCCCTCAACACAACTTTAAATATACATGTTCTAGAAAGACTTTGAACTGTTTTAGGCTATAGAAGAAATCATCAAATGGTACATGTGCTTTATCGACTGAAAAAATAACCAACATTCGCGTTTTTTGTTGAATGTATTCACTCCAATATTTTGCTAGTTATTGTTTTGGCTGCTGTGTGATAAAAGTATCTTATCCCCTAGGTTTTCCAATAAATTTAGGCTTTTATGAAAGGCCTTTGGCATGTCTAGAATACTAAGTAGGCCACAAAGTGGTACGCGCCTTTGTTTTTATGGCAGAGAGCACAGTCTCAATATTTTCATACTCGTTTTCAAAGATGCGGCTTCTAGCCTAAATAAAATTTTATACCTCTCAAAACATGTACAAATTTACATTTTCTATAAAGGTTTTGAGCTATTCTAGACCTTGGAGTAAGTCCTAAAGTGGTACACTTCCTTCTTTTACTATAAATATTTTTAACTTTTATCTTAAAAAATGAATATGTTTTCTCTCACATTTTTCTAGGTAATGATTTGGCTGCTGGGTGATAGAAGTATCTAATCCCCTAGATATGCCTTAATGTTTAGACTTTTCTGAAAGCTCTTGAGTATGGCTAGTTCACTAACTAGACGGCAAAGTGGTACGCGCCTTGGTTTTTATGGTAGAGACCACAGTTTCAATATTTTGGTACCGGTTTGCTAAGATGCGGCTGCTAGCCTGAACGGGTGTAAAAACCCCTCAACACAACTTTAAATATACATGTTCTAGAAAGACTTTGAACTGTTTTAGGCTATAGAAGAAATCATCAAATGGTACATGTGCTTTATCGACTGAAAAAATAACCAACATTCGCGTTTTTTGTTGAATGTATTCACTCCAATATTTTGCTAGTTATTGTTTTGGCTGCTGTGTGATAAAAGTATCTTATCCCCTAGGTTTTCCAATAAATTTAGGCTTTTATGAAAGGCCTTTGGCATGTCTAGAATACTAAGTAGGCCACAAAGTGGTACGCGCCTTTGTTTTTATGGCAGAGAGCACAGTCTCAATATTTTCATACTCGTTTTCAAAGATGCGGCTTCTAGCCTAAATAAAATTTTATACCTCTCAAACATGTACAAATTTACATTTTCTATAAAGGTTTTGAGCTATTCTAGACCTTGGAGTAAGTCCTAAAGTGGTACACTTCCTTCTTTTACTATAAATATTTTTAACTTTTATCTTAAAAAATGAATATGTTTTCTCTCACATTTTTCTAGGTAATGATTTGGCTGCTGGGTGATAGAAGTATCTAATCCCCTAGATATGCCTTAATATTTAGACTTTTCTGAAAGCTCTTGAGTATGGCTAGTTCAATAACTAGACGGCAAAGTGGTACGCGCCTTGGTTTTATGGTAGAGACCACAGTTTCAATATTTTGGTACCGGTTTGCTAAGATGCGGCTGCTAGCCTGAATGGGTGTAAAAACCCCTCAACACAACTTTAAATATACATGTTCTAGAAAGATTTTGAACTGTTTTAGGCTATAGAGGAAATTGTCAAATGGTACATGTGCTTTATCGACTGAAAAAATAACCAGCATTCGCGTTTTTTGTTGAATGTATTCACTCCAATATTTTGCTAGTTATTGTTTTGGCTGCTGTGTGATAAAAGTATCTTGTCCCCTAGTTATCCCAATAAATTTAGGCTTTTTTAAAAGAACATAAGCATATCTAGCATACTAAGTAGGCCACAAAGTGGTACGCGCTTTGGTTTTTATGGCACAGATACCACAGTTTCAATATTTTGATATTCGCTTGCAAAGATACGTCTGCCAGCCTGAACGGGTATCTAAACCCCTGAATATCACTATAAATATACTTTTTCCTACACGATTTTTAGACGTTTTAGACTGATAAGTAAGTCGTTAATTGGTACGCTCCCTATAATCATTTTGAAGCTAATCAACAGTCGCCTTTGTTATATAATATACTAGATGTGCCCGCGAAATACGTTTCATCATAATAATTAACCAAAAAAAATCTGAAGAGGGCCGGACTTATCACTTAGTGATATAAAATATAGCCTATGGCCTATTCTGAGGCCTGCCAAAAATACACAAAAATATTCATAAAAATCGGTCGTGTTGTTTCGGAGGATTTCGTTAACAAGCCTTGTGACACGATATTTCATACATTTACTCTGATTTTTTTTAGCTAATGGACTTGGTTTCTAGGTGATATAGGTATCATAAAATAATAAATTTAGGCTTTTCTGAAAGGTTTTGAGCATATCAAGATAGTTAGGAGCCTACAAATTGATAGGCGCCACAGTTTTCATGTTTGAAAATATCATCTCATTGATTTAATACTATTTTCATTTATATTAGTGTTAGAATGGAATTTTTAATGATCATATCTTATTTTATGTTCTTTAGGCAATGTAACATATATTCTAATGTTTTAAAGGCTGAATTAATTAGTTTTATTTGAAGATTTTATAACTACTTCTTAAATTGGTTGGGTTATACATCGGCTGCTACTTTTGGCTGCTAACTTCACACCGGTCGAAGCAGGTGCACCCGAAGCATAACATAATCATATCAAGTATAATCAAACAATTGGCGTAGTTTCTTTGACGTGCAAAAGTGATTATGTAATAATCCGGAATGATTTTACCGGAATATTAATAAATTTTACCGGAGGGAGACTCTGTACCAGGGTCGTTTGCTTGGGTACCGTCTTACCTATTTCTGCCGCAAAGCAGCAGTGCTTGCATTGCTGTATTTCGGTTTGAAGGTGAAATTACTGGGTACCGTGACTTCACATCTGATGTCACAACGTGGTAACGTAACATTGTGGTTCTTGTGGGGGTTGCAGTTTTGCTGCGAATCTCACAGGAGCCACATGTATTATAGGTGACTGTTACCACTTACCATCAGGTGGGCAGTTTGCTTGTTTGCCAACTTAGTTGCAATAAAAAAAACCATTTAAATAAACCATTTTGAATTTGAATCAAGAATTCTTTTGCGCACCGTACTCGTTGAGGGCTAGTCCACAGAAGTACAGTCGGTCATACAAGTGATTTACCACTCTAAGGTTTAATATAGTCTCATGTTACAAAACAACACAGATGACTTGGCGCTATTTTGTTTATACGGTCAAAACTGGTACACCACTTTCTTGGTCGACCATACCCCACACTAAACCAGTAAACCACCTTGACATCTATCTTGTCTTCAGTTTTCGCGCTGAACAATTTACTATTTTGCTTTTAAGTGACCTGAACAGATATAAAATTAAGTAAACATTATTGAGATTTTTCACCAATTTCAGCTTTGGGAAGACTTGTTAGCATCATAATTTGTACATTGCAGCCAATGGACCTTGCTTTAAAGTAATTTATTCTAGAAATTTCAGATGCCTGCTTTGACACGGCAATACTTAGATATTATATTCCCTTACAAGCCCGACCGATGTTCCGGGGGAGACAGTGCTAAATTCTCCTTAATTCCCATCATACTGCGAAATCTCATGAATTTTCATTACATTTTAATTAGAGTCACAAGGAGATTACTAAATGGGTCTTCGTGTCTTCGGCTACTATTTAGTTATATTAAATATTGTAATTAGCAATGATTAATTAGACTTCAACTGCATGTGAATTATTCATGAAAGTGTAGTTAATAATATAAAAAAAGATCTGTGACCAAACATTTTGAGCGTGCTTTTAAGCAACGGGAAATCTGAATGATCTTTCTCTGGTCGATAATGTTTTTAGTCAGTACCTATACACGGCTGCAAAACACAAAAACAAATTTTTCGTTAGAGATTACAAAGGAAGCTTCGATGACAATATAGATTTTCATAACTTGACACTGTCTGCTGGAGTACGACATGTCTACTTCAATTATTATTATTTGTAAAAATAATCATTTTCAATTCAACATTCCTCTATACAACGTGTTTGGTATATACCCTATCAAGCCGAAACATACTCATATCAACAAAGTCATATAAAAGTTATGACGTCATTGAAAATTGTGAAATTAATTTTGGAATCCCCCATATCTTATAGCTGAGTCGGTTAAAAAGTAAAAAAATACGTATGTATGGAGAATTACAAAATTAATTTTACAATTTCGAATCTTCAATGACATCATAACTTTTATTTGACTATGTTAACATGGGTAGGTTTTCTGTTTGAAAGGGATGTACCAAACCCTGCGTGCCACATGACCCGCCCATTCCCATCTTAGTTTGGCAACGCGTTTGATGACATCCTGTAGGATTATGTTATAGTTAAGGTAAATAAATAGGATGGTACCTAAAGGATATTACCATCCATTAGATCCATTAGAAGTAGAGATTCTGTACCAAAAAATATTGTGGCTAATCAAGCTCCTTTTTTCCAAGCAAACTAAATAAATTATTTTTTCATTACTGGGTATCGACAGTCCTACAACGTACTTTGTTTCTTATTCTATAGTCAGCAGAGCTATGGTTGTCACTTGAAAGTTAATCTATTAAAATACCTAAATGATGTGTATTGTCCAGTACTTGAAGGCAGAGTACTTTCAAGTATTACGTAACGTAATTTTGGTTGATTTTTACATACACATTTTTACATTACAGTATGAATTTACATTAACACCAAAGTCAAGTAAAACGAACGAATCGTAACGTTTTACAAGACCCCCTCCCCCATCGGTTGCCGTAATACATGAATGTCTCTATAGCTATAATGTAAGTGTAGACTTAAGACAAACGAATATCATATAAAAGTACACAACTGTCATCATAACTGACCAAACAACTACACTTTAAAAACAGATTAAATCCCACCCATTCGTTTACCGGAGGCGTTCTAATTGGCAGTTTGATTAAAAACACCGAAGCGGAGTGGTCAACACGTCAAACGTATAATCGTTTCTGACCACAAACTTAATAGTTGCCAGTTTGGGTACAAAGTGGCCCTTCACAAATTATTCATGCAGCGTCCTGAGGCGCCGGTGACCCTTCCTTTCGGGTGATTAGTCGAAAACTAATTGATTTTACGGCTAAGCTCGGGTTGGTCCGGTCGGAGCTAATAGGGGTTGAGTGGTTCGCGCTCGGCTGCGCCCCTGCGGTCTGGTTGACGCGCTTTGTCGTTTGATTTGATCTTGGCCACGTCACTTTTGAGCCCGAGGCCCGAGCGCGAGAGCACTGAATTTGTTTACGGCGCAGTCTCATTATAATGTTTGTTTATCGAGGACCGGTCGGACTTTGTACTATAATTAATGGTGTCAGGAGTTATTTTTCGGAAGTCCATTACTAATTGTTAAGAAGTAGGTATATAGCAAAACTTCCGACAAAAAATTCGGAAGTTTTGCTTTATACCTACGTTTAAGTAAGTTTTTTGTCGGAAGTTTTGCTATATACCTACTCCTTAACAATTGGACTTTGTACTGTTTTGTTTGGTAAGGGTTATGAAACTTGTGGAGAACCACGAATGGTAGCTTAAGGCGCATAGTAACGTCAATCATAAAAAATCACTGCAGTAAAAACCGGTTCTCTTCATAAATATTGAATAAAAAAATCTTTAAAAAATATATGTTATTACTCAACGCATTCTTTAGAGGATGGTCTTTTTAATTTTTTGATAAATTAATTAAAACTTGGTTAAAATGTGACCCAAACATGCCTCGATTTTAAAACTTTAAACCTAATCGCTTCGTTAATATTAGGTTAAATCACATACTTTCGATTTCAATAAATAAAGTGAACAATATTCTAGGGGATGGTCTTTTTAGATTTTTCTTATTCGCCCTTATAATTTTTTTATTGAAATAATTCATTTTACGCGTAAAGGTTTGCTTGAATATTCCCCTCACTCTCACTCACTCACTCCTATGTAATCAGTGCGGGACGATCGACGCAAGGTCATTGGGAGCACTATGCGCCTTAAATGGTTTCAAAGTTATGGGGTAAAAAGTCATTTTTAAGGTGCAGGTGAAATCAATAATTCGGTGCTTTGACGTGGACTTAAAACGTAGTTTATGTATTTCGTTACTGAAATCTATTGTTGCAGTACCTATTGCACGTACAACACGTGGTTGATAAAATGAAATTAACAAAATATGAAGGTATCAATTTTATGTTCTGAGACTCTTTAGGTTTACAAAGCACATTTAACGCAGTGAGTTTGTTATGATTTCAAAGGTACTATAGTATAATTAGAGCATCGGTGGCGCTGTGGACTCGGCACTTGCCTTCAAATCGGGGGGTTCGGGGTTCGAGACCGCCATGTACCAATGTGTTTTTCGCATTTCATATGTACCTATATTTGTCTGACGCTCCTACGGTGAAGGAAAACATCGTGAGGCAACCTGCATCCATCTGCGAAGAAATTCAAAGGTGTATGTAAAGTCGACCAATCCGCACTGGGCCAGCGTGGTTGATTAAGACTTAAACACTTACAGCCGGTTGCACCAAGTTTTACGTTATACGATTTCGTAAAAAGTTACAACTTAATTCCCAAATATGAGTCCTTTCACTATTAAATATATGATTCGCGCCATATATTTAACTTTTTTAAACGTAAAGGATAAAATAAAACTTCAATTGAAACTAGATTATGGTGTAATTATTACGTATTTATATTGTTACTTTTACGAAATCGTAAAACGTAAATTTGGTGCAACCGGTCGTTAGGGTGTTTAGGGTAGGCTCGAGCCCCTCGGTGGGAACATAACATGAGCTGTGATGATGATGGTGATGATAATATAAATAAATGAAATAAAAATAATAACTTAAAAATACTCCTGAAAGGTCTTATTTTTCATCTGTTGATATATCATGGTCACATTTAAGGTCACTTCAGAAGCGCAATCACGAAGAGAGATTGCCAGTTACGTCAGCGATTATTACAACAATATCAAGAACTAACGCAAGCAGCGTTAATTAAATCCGTTTTAATCGCCGCCATTTGTAAAGTTAACGTGCGCCTAGTTATTTCAGCTCCAACAACCCTCATGTACCAGTGTGTAAGATGCATGGGGGCATGGGCTGCAATAGTTAGTTCGCAGATTACATTAACTTCGCAATTACTCATGCGATGAGGATAGAACGAAAACTTTGAATATCATTGTACTTAATAATAATGAACAAAATTTTGCTAATAATAGTGTGCCATCATTTAAATGCAGACTCAAGCAACACTTTCTTTCTCAACTCTCCACCTCCATTTTAAGTACGAATTTTTAAGAATGTGTGCAACATGATGAGTTTGCACATATTCGTTTCTTAAGTAAGTATACAACGTGTCTCATAACCCCCATAAAAATTATAATATTTATTTAACCGAAAAGAAAGTGTCAACCTTAATAACTTGTTATAACATTCAAAATTATTGAAAATTCAATTTTAGAACAGTTTTAGGTTGGCACTTTTGATAGTTTAAATAAAATTAAATATTATAATTTGTATAAGTAGACACGTTGTTTATAACATTATGTATTGGTATAAATTTTTGTATTTTTATGTGTATATATACATGTGTTGTGGTTTATAAATTATATTATTTTAGTTTTTTTTAGCAAGAGTTAATAGTTTTCGCGCTTGTGTGTTTCCCACAAAACTATAG
Organism: Schoenobius gigantellus; assembly: GCA_963935595.1. NCBI lineage: Eukaryota > Metazoa > Arthropoda > Insecta > Lepidoptera > Crambidae > Schoenobius > Schoenobius gigantellus. Next base: position 18,559,680 of record OZ012557.1, on the reverse strand, counting down.
AGAGATAAGTCCACCTTTGTGCACAATAACTGTTAAAATTTTCTATTTGTAAGTTACTATGCGCAATAAAGAGTAATATATTATATTCAAAACATATTACTTAAATGTCTACCTTCTACGTCATTTTTTTGATTGCGTTGACCTACAAGTTTGATTTATTTTTCACAACTGAAATAGATCGTAGACGGTAGACCCAAGTATTTGATATAACTTTCAGTTTGATATCTCTACAAGTTCCTAAGAAAAAGTATCTTGACAGCTTAGTCAGACAGACGGACATCGTAGTGATCCTATAAGTGATTCAATTATTCTTTTTGAGGCGCGGAACCCTAAAAAGTATGATTTTGTTTAATAATGTTGGTACAAAGGCGGACTTACTTACCTACTTTACTTATTAAGTATATCATAATATTAGTTCTAGAATGTATGCTGTTGCTACGCTCTAGTTATTCGTAAATGTTGCAGAGATATGAAATTGTAACAACTGACACTACTTTTACTTTTTCATCGCTTGTTACAGCCTACCTTACCCTTTGGGTATGGAACCCATTGATTTACTACCAAACGTAGATAGAGCGCTTCATACAAAAACGTGCTTAAAATCTGTCACCTAATCGACTATACATTTGTACTCGCTGATATATACTTGAATATGCACGCCCGAATGAAAATTACCATAAACGTATTTATCGACTTCGACCTTATTCTGCATTATTACGGCAACTATTTTAAGTACAACCGTGTGAAGTTACATCATTTCATACCTAGCCACAACTCAAACGACGTTTTAGTAATTGCTACAAGAAAATATCAACTTTATACTCTTAAACATAATGCTTGAAATTGCTTATCGCGTTGTCGCTCCAACGCATGAATGAGATAACACATTGTGATACGACGCCCGTGCGAGCGAGACGATTGTGATGTACTGACACTGACGCGAAACGACATGTTTATGATTATAATAATTGTTTTTGATTGGTTTTTACATATAAATCGAATATTTGAATACATGATAAGATTTGTAATGAATTTACTCACGCAAAATATGAAATCCCGTCTTTTTCTGCCGTTTCTGGCTATTGTTACCACAACTTTTGAATGCGCACTTTGGCATGTTTACGTGCCGACAGCTAATCACTCACTATGGAAAGGAACTGCACGAGTCGCGATTGAGCAGTTCTTCACCGGCCCACTTTTCGATCGTTCATACGTTATCTACGTTTGGTAGTAAATCAATGACGGAACCCTAAAAAACTACTTTTTGTGTTTGATTAAACGTTATAAAACTTTGAGATATTCCTATGAATCAGTGGTAATTACTAAACAAACCAAAGAACGCTATAATGTCAATAGCTATGAATAGAAATAGAACAATAGCGACGTGCAACCTTGGTAACAAATTGACCTCTGAAAACCAGAATACCTATAAGAAAGTAATATGCAAGTCACCCGAATGAAATGAACTCGGCGGGCAGAGCTGCCCTTGACACACAGCGGGAAGTCAATCACTCTATAATTTCTTTGCCGTCACCCAAATTTGTTGGGCCATTGACTGTTAAACCAATTGAGACAAGATAAATTCTGCGTGACAAAGTGTATGGATACGTAGCTAAAGTATACGAGTATTTGTGTTTTTAGACATTTTATACCACTAACTAGCTGTGCCCGCGACTTCGTCCGCTTGGAATAGTAACTTTTGTTGAAGTTGATTAAACGTAGCCTATGTTATTATACCTTATATAATTAGAGCTATCTATTTGTGAAAGTCCCGTCAAAATCGGTCCAGCCGTTCCAGAGATTAGCGGGAACAAACAGACAGACAGAAAAAAAAATGTGTTTTTGTTATTGGTACCCGATATACATTCATACCAATTTAGTAAAAACTTGTTATTTTGACATTACAAACAGATACTTCAATTTTATTTATTTGTATAGATTATTTATTTGTATAGATTGATTGGTTTTATGTCACGGGAGAAGATTTTGACTTTTCATCTTTAAAAAAATATTCATAAGATTTTGAAAATTTGATATTATATTAGCATGTTATATCACATAATAATATCATCTGGGATCTTAAGATTAGTTTTTTTTAATCCGCGGTAGCAAACGAGAAGGTTTATGTCTTGCGTCAGACCACAATAAAAAATGTTTCTTGTTTTATTGTTATTTTATTTGCCTTCTATTTCAGGTAAAGCAAATAAAAACAAAAAGCTTTCAGCTTATTGTTACTTAAAGCTATAAGAATAACATGTTGCTATAATCAAAATAATTTCACCGCATATTGCATGACCATTGTCACCTGGAACTTACAAAGCAATCAAAATCCCGTTACGGACATCGCGTGCCTCTTGCGACGCCAATACAGAGCGCAATTGTTGCAAACATGTTTCCACGGCGCGCCCTTCAAAATTCTATTATCTCCAAACATGTCTCATTTTAGAAGTGTTGTGTAAGAATTGAATTTTGTCATGAGAATGCATTTGACGAATGCGATTTTTTCATCAATGTTCGATTTTGCCACGTGGTTTTGCATATCAATGTAGATGCGGACCGCTACTATGTTCTGATTCAATGCGATAAAAAAAACTAAATGCTTAGTAAGGCTAATTTGTGTTATTATACTATTTTGTGCACTCTGTTATGTCTCGACCATAGACTTATTGGCGTATAGATCAACTGACAGTGCGAACGAGAATGTATAATCTTTATAGTTTTGGAGAGTTTGAAAGAGACAATGCATTTAGCGATACTTTGTAACCGATTTTGAATAACAGATCAATCACACTGGGTATTGGAATTCAGACACAAAATATTGTAATTGACAAATCTAAATTAGACACATTTTATTTAATATGCTATTAGAACGTCAATACGCCAGTTTATTCTAACTCTATGGCCTCGGCGCTCTTGTAAGAGCTAAGGCCGTCTTATAACAAATCAAATCATGGTCTAAGTCTATTCTTGATTTAAACTTGACTTCTTAACGGAAAGAGCACCAGGCTTAAGGGGGGCACAGTCATTCCACTAGCGCCGCCATTCGTTTTTTATTAATTGTGATGAATTAAAGACTTTTCTATAAAAAAATAGTACAGTCTTTAATTCATCATCTTATATATAAATAAAAATGGATCTTCGAAATATATGTACGCCCATAACTTTCGAACGACTGCACCAAATTGAATGATTCTTGGTTTTATGTATTCATTATTGTTAGGACAAGGTTTGTGTAATATAAAAATTACAATAATTTAAACAAACATTTCAGTAATTTAGTTAAAAAACATGGCGATACAAAGTGCGCCGGGTCAGCTAGTAATTAATAAAAACGAATGGCGGCGCTAGTGGACTGACAGTGCCCCCTTAAACTAACACTAAGTTGAGATTACGTTTTGTAATAACACCGAGAGAGTTTACCTCAATTATATTTCGGGGAAGATCTGAAAAACTCCAAATAGAACCCTACACCCACCCTTGCCTAACCCTGCTCTGGGTAGTGGCCGGCATATTGTAGGAGGACAGTTCCTATGGGAAGCTCCCTAAGGAGCGCCTTAGAAGAAGAGGAACTGGCTAACTAGACTCTTCTTGTGCTAAAGGTTAAAGAAGAAAAACCGGTTAAGTGCAAGTTGGACTCGCGCGCGTGGGTTCGGTGAAAACATATCTAAGTTTACAGAGTGTCACATTTAGATCGGTCAGTAAGATCTGTTTTTTGGAACCGTCATTTTTTTCAGTTTATCTTGTCACTAAAATCGAGACATGGTTTCTAAGAACTGACCTGAATGTCTTATAGTTACAGACTTGCCCGCACTGAGCGATCTAAATGTGCCATCCTGTATAAGTTCCTAACTTATTACATATTTACGGTTTTCGGGTTTTTCTTTAATATCTGCCGTCAGACATTGCGTTTGGCCAAATTCTAGGTCAACGGGAAGTATACGACACAAATGGTCATATCTTTTGACTGCGTTAGTTTACAAGTTTGATTTTTTCACAGCTGAAAGAAACCATAGATCCGAGTATTTGGTATAAATTTTAGTTTGACATCTTTACGCGTTCCTGAGAAAATGTGTCTTGAGAGACAGGAAGACAGGCAGATGGAGAGACAGACAACGAAGTGATCCTTTTTAGGGTTGCGTTTTCCCTTTTTTTGAGGTAGGGAGCTCTAAAAACAATTAAAATTTCAAAGTAAGTCAATATAACACAAAAAAACATAATCCCTTCGTCAAAAGTAAATGAAATTTTAAGGCCGTAGCGATTTTCTAAGAATATTTTATTATTTTATTTATAACGAAAATAAAGTATGTGCTTTTATCGCGTTTTTCTACAAACTATAAAAAGTTAGTTACTTAGTTTTCTATCTATGTCGACGATATAATTTATGTCAATAACATTACTAACCTAAATAACCTAAATAAGCCTTACAATAGTCGATAACATTTGTAGAGTTTCAAACATTTTGTGCAGTACAATATCATTTTCCGATACAACAAACATAATTATCTAGGATTATATTAGACCGGCTATTTCAAACAGGACCATTAACGATGTTCATACAACAGCTGATTAATTTAGTTGTACATTTTGTGGTTCTAATTAACACAGATTATGTACATGCCATTGCTCATCAACTCCATCGATTTTCCGTTAATTACTGCAGAAAATAGATGCAGCGGTTATATTGTGAATTTATAAATGATATTACGATGAATTTATGTATTATTTAAAATTTATTATTTAAAAGCCAATAAGACAACGTTTAGGCAGACGAAATTCTGGGAAGCTAATTGTACGTGTGTTAGTAATCGCTTGGTTGTACCGCACAGCTAATTTATGAAAAATGAATCTGTTATGTATGAATGACAGTTACAATTATTGACTTATTGAGGGTATATGATTATTTAGTGAGCATGCATTGTGAGGTGAATCAAAAAAAGACAATCGTTAAAAAAGGGCACCAGTAAGTGAACATAATAGTGGCGACGAGGAAAAATACGTGAAATTTATTGTTTAAAGTGATAAAATAAAGTGTTAAAGTGGTAGCAATGGGTATTAAGTTTGGTGAATTTGATATAACAAATGGATGCTGGAAAAATTATATTGAAATATTTACATATTGCTTAGAGGCAAACGAGATAACAGATGACTCTAAAAAAAAAGCTAATTTACTTGCGGTTTGTGGCCCTGATTTATATGATTTAATTATTTCATTAATCTCCCCAGATCATGTAAATAAGGTTACTTTTTCATATATTAAGTTAAAGTTGGACAACCATTTTCATCCTACACCAAATGAAATTATTCAGTCTTATAAATTCCATACAAGATGTCAAAATGAAGGTAAAAAAATGAGAGATTATATAGCACAGCTGCGAAAATTAAGTTTAAATTGCAATTTTCAAGATTTGGATAGAACATTACGTGACAGACTTGTGTGTGGTATTTATGATAAAGAGATACAGAAAAAATTATTACAACAAAATTCATTGACTTTTGATCAAGCCTGTACAATAGCATTGTCTCTTGAAACAGCAAATATAGATGCTAACATGATCATACCACAGCCAAGTACTAGTAATGTGGATTTCGAAACGCCAATGGACATTAATAAATTCCAAAATTTGAATGAGAAAAAGGCTAGGGATAGAGATACGTGTTTTCGATGTGGCAAGGTTCACAGGGGTGAATGTAGATTTCGATGGAGTAAATGTAATTATTATGGAAGAATTGGGCATATCGAGGCAGTATGTTATATAAAGAAAAATCGTGAGACAAATAAAGATAGCTCTAACTGTAATACAATTTATGAAGATATTAATATTGTGCGAATTGAACCATTTGTCATTACATTGCAAATTAATGGGAGGTCATTAGATATGGAGGTTGATTCAGGGTGTGCATTTTCATTGATCAGTGAAGCTACAGCAAGAACAATATGGAATGGTAGATTACCATATTTAAAGGGAGTAGACATAGGGCTAAAAACATGGACAGAAAACAAACTAGACCTGTTGGGACAGATTGATGTGGGAGTTAAGTGGAAAGCATTAATTAAACAACTACCATTATATGTTGCTAGAGGGGGTGGACCAAGTCTCAAAGGACGGAATTGGTTTGATGAATTAAATATTTTTCTACAAGGAGTATACAATTTAAAATCAGATTGCTTAGATACTAAAGAAATAAAAAATATTCTGATGACATTTAAAGATGTGTTTCAAAATGGTCTAGGGAAATATACAGGTCCTGTGGTCAGTATCCATGCAAAACAAGGAATTACACCAAAATTTCTCAAAAGTAGATGCATACCATTTGCTTTAAAAGATAGAGTAATCAAGGAAATTGACAGATTGGTTGCAGAAGATGTCTTGGAACCCATACCACATTCAGAGTGGGCTACACCAATAGTGCCTGTGTTAAAGCCTAATGGAAAAGTAAGATTGTGTGGAGACTACAGATCCACTGTGAACACAGCAATTAATACAGATACATATAGATACATATCCCTTACCAACACTAAATGAAGCTTTTGCGGAGTTAAGGGGGGGGGGGGATGTATTTCACAAAAATAGATTTAGATCAGGCGTATACACAAGTGTTGGTTGATGATGATACAGCTAAATTGTTCACATTAAATACACCTAAGGGTCTTTATAAGGTAAAAAGATTACCTTTTGGTATTAAAGCATGTCCAGGCATATTTCAAAGATTAATGTCATCATTGCTAGCAGGTATACCTGGAGTAGCTGTTCTGTTAGACGATGTAGTTCTGGCTGGGAACTCCAGCAGACAACATAATAAAAGGCTGAGCTTAGTATTACAAAGATTACAACAAGCAGGCCTAAGGGTTAATAAAGAAAAATGTGGATTTGGGGTGACTGTATAACATTTTTGGGATTTCAAATCGATAGACATGGCATGCATCCTTGTAGGGAAAAGATTCAGGCTATTGAAGCAACACCAGCTCCCCGCAATGTAAAAGAATTACAAGCATTCTTAGGATTGCTAAATTTTTATGATAGATTTTTAAAAAAAAGCAACTATTGCTGAACCATTGTATCGCTTACTGGACAAAAAAGGAGAGTGGCAGTGGAATAATAAACATCAAGAAAGTTTTGAAAAATTAAAGAAGTTATTATCAAGTAAAGATACACTTGTGCATTATGATATAAATAAAAAGTTAATTCTCACATGTGATGCATCCCAATATGGCTTAGGAGCAGTACTAGAGCATGAGATGCAAGATAAAAGCTTCAGACCAATTTTGTTTGCATCGCGAACAATGAACAGTCATGAACGGAATTATGCACAAATTGATAAGGAAGCGGCAGCTATAGTATTTGGACTAAAGAAATTCCATCAATATATAAGTGGTAGAAAAGTGATTATTAGAACAGATCACAAACCTTTATTGGGTATCTTTGAACCCAAAAAAGCTATTCCTACTATCATCTCTCCAAGAATGCTGAGATGGGCTTTGTTACTGAATTCTTATGATTATGATATAGAATATGTTGAAGGGAAGAAAATTGGAAATGCTGATGCACTCAGCAGATGGCCCTTACCAGAAAATACAAAGGAAAATGAGTTTTCTGGAGTTTTGTTGTTAGAAGAGACTCCAGTACAACTGGATTTTACTACAAGGGTAGTTATAAAATTTACCAAGAGGGATCCAATACTAAATAAAATAGCATACTGGGCACGCAATGGATGGCCATCAGTAGTTGCAAAGGAATACAAAATATTTTGGCAAAGAAGAGATCAGCTATCCCTTTTCAAAAATTGCTTATTGTGGGGGAATAGAGTTGTGATTCCAGATAAAATGCAATCTGATATATTAAAGGAATTACATAAAAACCATGATGGTATAGTGCTAACGAAAGCAATAGCGAGAAGTTATTTTTGGTGGCCTTCACTAGACAAGGATATTGAGAAATTAGTAAAGAATTGTGTAAATTGTGCAGAGCATAGAAATATGCCACCTCAAGTAACACATCATTGGTTGAAACCAGAAAAACCTTGGTCTAGGTTACATCTAGATTATGCAGGTCCATTCCAAGGAAAAACATATTTAATATTGATTGATGCATTTTCCAAATGGCCTGATGTGAAAGTCGTACCGGACTTAAGTAGTTCTTCGCTTATAAAAATATTGAGAAATATTTTTGCTGAACAGGGATTACCTGATACTATAGTCAGTGATAATGGTAGAAGTTTTACCTCAGAACAATTCAATTTTTTTTTAAAAACAAATGACATTAGACAGATTTTGGTACCTCCTTATCACCCAGCCTCCAATGGTCAAGCTGAAAGAACAGTTCAGACTGTAAAGAACAAATTAAGAAAACACAGCTCTTTGCCTTTACATATAAAGTTACCAATGATACTGTATAACTTAAGAACAACACCCAATAGCTTAAATGAGAAAACTCCAGCAGAATTATTAAACAACAGAAGATTTAGGACAAAATTTGATAGACTCAATCCTTTATCTTGCAATCAGGATGATCAAGCAGAAATCCGAAGAAAGAATGAAAAAGTAAAACTGAGAATGTTGACTACTGGACAGTCTGTTTATGTGAGAAATTATACAGAGGGCCCTAAATGGGTAAAAGGAGTTGTAATGAAAAGAATTGGACTATGTAGATATGCGGTTAAATGTAATAATAAGATAGTACAGAGACATATTAATCAGATACAAACATGTGGGGATAGTGAAGAAAAACCACAAGAGAGGTTTAAAGATGATGGGAACAACTCTGAAGTTGTATCCATACCATCACCCAGTAAATGGGCCAGTATTATTGGAGTATCAGGGCCACAGGACATAGAGATATATGAGAGTCCACAAGCAAGTAGAGGAAAATCCAAACGAGGAAGATCATTTTCACCATCGTCACCAGCGTCACCAGCATCAAAACGCTTGGCTTATGACCTACAAGACGATAGTAGTGATAATGATATTATTGAAAGTGATAATTAACTGTAAAACAAACATTTAAAAGTAGTTTTAAGTATAGTGTAAAGTAAAAAAAAATAATAAAAAAAAATAAGTGTTGTTTTGGGGGGAAGGTGTGTTATGTATGAATCACAGTTACAATTATTGACTTATTGAGGGTATATGATTATTTAGTGAGCATGCATTGTGAGGTGAATCAAAAAAAGACAATCGTTAAAAAAGGGCACCAGTAAGTGAACATAATAGAATCATTATTACACTCAATATACATTTGCGTATTTGCGTATACGCTGTTCGCGTGAACGTCTTAAGGTAAGTGACATATCAGAAATCCTTGATTGCAGTTTTACTTATATTATTACTGAATATAAAGTAATGTTTCCTTTGAGTAAAATTTGCTAATTATCAAGTATTTAACAATGCTTATCGAGGTATATATAACACCCATACACTTAACACTATCAAAGTCTCAAAATCTCAAAGGCAAGACTGAGGGTTGAGGGCTTTTGTCTGAAACAATCCTGGAGAAATGAGTGGGCGAGACGGCGAATTCCATCGATAAACGCATCTTTCCAGACGCCACGCAAAAGCCAAAGGGTTTTTTCCTACAGAAAAAATATTGGCGTCGTCTCAACAGGATCCGCACGGGGCATGGCAGGTGCAAGTTTTTGAAGCACCATCAGGGTTGGGTGACTGTAGGTGGTTTAGGTTATTGCCCGTTGTGTGACTGTGAACTGCTGTCATAAATGTCGTTACCGGGGTGACTCGGAGGACCTCTATAAGGATGTAACACAGGAGGTTATAACTGGTGGCGTGGCCTGGATACAGCTTTATTATCGCCTACTATATGCATGCCACATTAATAAAAAAAAACACTATCAAAGGCGTAATGTAATGTATCACCAAACCTGGATCTAGTTTTATCCAAACGAAGCGTACTGTTCTTTGAATCGTCACATTCGTAAAAGAATACTGGAGCAATAGGTACACATGCGAGCTCTCGCGGAGACTCAGGTCCCTAACGACCGATAAAATTCCTCCCCAATTCCTTTTTAACTGCTAGCGAAGTTTACCTGCGGGTTAGTAAATAGCGCCCTACATTTGGCCTCCCGAGTTGTGATTAGACAGCGGTAAATAACATGAAGACATGTCTGGTTAATCCTGGGTGTTAGTAACTACTTGGTTGGTGTTATAAGAAGGTATAGGTATGTTAATAGTTTGAAGTAATGTGATATAATAATATATTACATTCGTAATTAGTCCAAGGTATAACTATTGTAGTAACGCCTTCTCCCGCTACTAAATACGCGAATTTTAAAGACACCATTAAAAATATAAAAGAAAAATACACCTGGCAACTCCACCGTCACCATAGCTCATTCGTTTTTTCGCGCTCTACGCAGCTGACACATATTTTACATGTTGATGTTTTTCAAAGTGATTTAATTATCTAAATAAAACTAAAATCCAGATACGCAGTGATAAAAATGGAGAAAAGATGTCAAAAGTTGTTCGAAAGTAAAATGGTTATCTTAAGACAGTAAGTCATGACTTTTTTTGTCCTATTGCGTGCTATTACCCTGCCATAAGATTGGACGTTTTTCTTATAGCAACTAAGACAATTCCGTCGCGACTGTTTAGCCTTTCCTTCTTTTGAAAGCAGCTGATGCTTTAGTCGCGACGCTCGTGATGTATTGGGTTGATTTTCTTTATTTTTAGTAGTCGTCAGATAGTTGACGAGTGCACTTCTGAACTGCACAATGCTCATATTTTTTTTTTGTAGTTTGTTTGTATAAAACCAAAGCGTTTACAACAGCTGTATTCAAAAGCAATTCAATCGCCAACTTACGATACCACTTGATCGTCTTTCTAAGAGGAGATGAGTATGCTGACATCTGGTCTGACAAGTCCACTGCTGCTTTAGCTTCGTTATAATCAAGTATTATCTTTGGTTTTCTTTTTTTGACACCGGTTAACACCGGTTGACACGCGGTTAAGTGCATCTAATTGGTCACAGGTGGCTCACGTGATAAAAAGGGCGGGACGTCAAAAATATGAAGTGTCCGACGAAGTGACCCGCGTGGCGCAATTGAAATAATTATTCCGTTCGGGCCACGACGGACACATGTGACCGCCAGTAGTAAATAAGCCCTTATATACAAGCTAACATAGTGTATATAAGACTATTACCTATTTCTAGCCTTCTTTTGACGAAATAAACAAAAAAACCGGGATATCAATTTCAGAAATTTTTAGAATTTCCCTTTGGCAGTTAACGTGTTAACATAAAGAAAATAACCCAAGATGTCGAAACAGTAAGTACCAACCTGTTTTGAAGATGCGTCGTAATTTTGATTTAGCTTGGCAAGAGGACCTAGATACAATTAATTTAGATAAAATTTTATAATAAGAAATATATTTTTAAAACTGCCTGCTTTCCGTGGGAAAGCGTTACCTATCAAGGCAAATGAATTAGATGATGTATCTAGGTACCTACTCGATTATGAACTCTATTTATTGGATATAGGCTAAAGCACAAATACCTTTATAGGAAATTATGGTATATACGAGTAGTTTATATTTATGACCAAGTTTACAAAGAATTGCATTGAAAAATTTTTTAATTGAGGTTGCCTATGTAGATAAAGTTTCTGAAAACTGCAAACTGTTAGATGGTCCATAACATAACATGGAAATTCCTAATATCCTTCTAAAACTTGAGATAAATTACTCGAAAAATAAAGTCAAAGGATATGAGTTTTGCAATAGCTGTAATATCACAAGTATTGACTTCAATTTCCAAACAATCTTCTTATAATATCTGAGTGATGTCTTTAGATTACAATGCAATAAGTTTACAATTTCAGTACACCAGGATCAGAAGGAAACATGACTATGCTTTTATAAAAGACCTAATAGAAGCTATTAAAAGCAATAAGAGGGATGAATATTGTACTCCAATAAAAGTGTAAAATTATTTACAGCCATTAAAAGAATGATAAACATTCTAAAATATAAGCCATGTATAAAAACCTCAAAAGAAATTATTGCAGCGCACAGGCTGCTTATTGCAATACACAGGCTGCTGGTAGGTTTGAAAACCTACCAGCAGCCTGTGTATTGCAATAAGCAGCCTGTGCGCTGCAATAATTTCTATCAATATCCTCCTCGGAGAGGCTCGGAGAGAGGGCCAACCTCAACTATCATTCGGGTCACGAATGAACATGCTCTGTTTTCAGCAGCCAGTCTCGAACCAATTATCCATAGACCCCATATTTTTACCCATCGTGGGAATAAATAACCGAGGTCAATTAATTTTAAAAGTGGATAAGAGACATTTTGTTACTATTTTGAATCAACTTTATTATCCACTGGACAATAATAAATATTGTGAAATTGATAATTATACAAACAAATTAACAACCGCATAGGTAGCAAAAATGCTTGGCCCCATGCAAAGATTTCTTGAGTTTTACTATTCCTAAAAGGATGGTTCCATAGATTTATTTTAAAATAAAATAATGATTCCTTAAAATAAGTTGATAATAAGTTTATTGAAAATCTATACTTTCAAATGAAGATTTCATGTTGTAGATTTGATTAAATTAATGCATGCACTATTTACATCCAAATTATTCATAACGAAGAAAATTGTTAATTTTTATGTTTGAATAATTGTATGAATACAATTGCTTTTACCATGCGAGTTAAATACAGTACATACATACCTTAACCATTTGTCTCAATTCAATTTCAGGTATTTTTATATTGTAAAAAATATATATATATTTAAGAAAAAAGCAGAATAAAGAACATAATAATAATTAAAATTAATAAATGTTTGACGACTTGATTAAAATATTGATAAATCAATAAGAAATGTTAGTTATTGTAATTTTAAACTATAACTTATATAACGGTTTACAATAGGCTTTATTTTTTAAATAAAAATAAAATTTTACTAATTTTATTCAATGTAAAATAATTTGTAGGTTTTAAAATATATTCCTTGGATATGACTTTAAAGATTAAGTGCAATAGAAAGGAAATGTATCACACTTATAGTTGTAAATAAACCGTTTTAAACCAAAATCCGTGGTTTAAAACCCGTTTTAAATTTGTTTAAAACGGTTTAAAACCACGACCACGTGGTCAGTACATTAATAAAATGTTACTTTAAAAGGCAAGATAAAGAGGTTAATTGAAATAATTTACCATTTTTATTAAATAAAATTTAATCACATCACTTTTACTACATTTTTAGGATTAGACACACTGAAAACTAACTTGATATTGTAATTATATTAATACTATACATTTTAATTTTTGTTTATTTCAGACTCAGCTATTGCACATTTAATAGTACATTGTTACCCTAGGGGTGAAAGTAATTTATCTAGTCCCGAGACAGGGTTTGGCGTCCGAGTGCAGCGAGGGCGCCAATAGCTCGAGCAAAACGTCGCATTTTTTTAGTCGAAGTGTAATGTTTTTCTCGCTTCACGACTTGTGGTTGCAACTATTATTTTGGCTGAGGGCGGGCGATTTCACGGTGTTTTCTTGTAAATAGTCACTATGCCGACCGGAGAAAGATTATAAAAGTGAAGAATGAGATAATAATACGGAATTTATGGAGGAATGTGATCCTCTTTTTAACCGACTTCAAAAAAGGAGGAGGTTATCAATTCGGTTGTATTTTTTTATTTTTTATGTTTGTTACCTCATAACTCCGTAATTTTTAAACCGATTTCCAAATTTCTTTTTGTATTTGATAGAGTATACTGCAAGAGTGATCCCATGGTCACCAAAGTCAGGATCGGATAATGGGATCCCATAGAAAATCGAGGAAAACACTAATTTAAATTCGGGTTTTCTTTCACTAAAAAGATTTCATTCACTAAAAAGTTAAAAATAATTTTTTTTTACAAAAAATAGAACCGACTTCAAAAAAACTGAAAACTTAAAAATAATCTTCTTCTATATTGAATTCGGTGACAAATTTTAACACTTTCTAGGAGATCATCGTTTGGCGCCGACTTCAATATAGAAGAAGATTATTTTTAAGTTTTCAGTGTTTTTGAAGTCGGTTCTATTCTTTGTAAAAAAAATTTTTATTACCATAATATCTAGAAAAGCCTACTCTTAACTATTTGAGTTGATTACTAGTTTATTTGATTAAGGGCCGATATTTCAATCGTCAGATAACCTTCTGTAGAAGAAAATGGCGGTTTGACAGATTTTCTATATAAAAGCTGTCAAACTATCATATTTATTCCGCAGATAAAAATTATCTGACTATTGAAAAATCAATTTAAATTGATACCAAAAATTACCAAAACAGATCTAAGTATGAATAATGTTATTAATGGTGTTAAGTAGTTGATTTTATGTAACCTGTATACATGTAATAAAAGTTGATTATAAAACAACTTTTAATTTTTCTTTTTTTTTTTATCTCAATATATCTTAAATAAGGAAATAGGTGCAATCTAACATCATTATGTGGGAAGTTAATGTGAATTCTAATAGAATAACCTTTTAAACCAATATTAAACCGCTAAATGTGGTTTAAAACGTTTTAAACAAAAAAAACGGTATAAAACCAAATGGTTTTAAACGTTTAAAATTATTTTTGCATCTATAATCACACTATTAGTCATCATCACTTATAAATAAATTTGGTTTGTAATTTTGCTCAATGTTTCATTAGGAATGGCAGTTTAATTGTTTACACTTTGAGCTCAGATAGATATAAGTTTATGACTTTGAACGTTTGGGGGGCAATTACAACATGCTTATGTATATGAAAAGTATTGTAAAATGATTCTGCGATATGGAGTACTTCCTAAAGAACGGCGGCTGCTTAAACGGCTTCCTAAAGCGGCTGTAGCCCTCTTAGAGCAAAGTATAGAGAAGTGCAGCATAGGCTTCAACTTTGGTCACATTGACGCCGACACTATTGTAAAAACATTCCGCATGATCAGTACCAAAAAAACTGAAGATCTTTGGGGTATTTCGACCTACTTAATCAAATCTATAATAAAAGAACTTGCTCCGCAACTAGCGTTCATTTTCAACAAATGTATTGATGAAGGTATCTTTCCTGATCTAATGAAATATAGCAAGTTAATACCTTTATTTAAATCTGGAAATAAAAACGATCCTGCAAATTATAGACCAATTTCGATTCTACCAGCACTTAGCAAAATATTTGAAAAAATTATTTCTAATCAGCTGTCAGATTATTTCACAATCAATAAAATCCTACATATGAACCAATTTGGCTTTACTAAGGGTCGTTGCACTACAGAGGCTGGAGTTGCACTTCTCAAACACATTTTTGCCGCCTGGGAGTGTAAACAGGATGTGATCGGTATATTTTGTGACCTGTCAAAGGCTTTTGACTGCGTTGATCATCAGACTCTTCTAAATAAGCTCAAGCATTATGGTGTGTCTGAAGAGGCAATTAAGCTTATTGAGTCTTATTTGTCCAATAGGGTCCAAAAAGTTGTAATTAACAGAACTGAGTCTTCTGGTGCACCTATCATTATGGGCGTGCCTCAAGGATTAATACTGGGACCTCTGCTCTTCTTAATTTATATTAATGACCTCCCACACTTCACCAATAATCTGTGCGATACAGTACTATTTGCAGATGACACTTCTTTAATATTTAAGATTGACAGAGGAAACGGAAATACTGACGTTGTAAATAGTACTCTTTCTAAAGTATTGCATTGGTTCACTGTGAATATTTTATCATTAAACTCGAGTAAAACTAAATGTATTAAGTTTTCATTGCCAAATGTTAGGAAAGTGGACAATATTGTGGAAATGAATAATCATACTGTTGAATTCGTCGATTTTACTAAATTTTTGGGTATAACACTAGATTCGACTTTGCAGTGGGATCCACATATTGCGTCTTTAGCAAACAGACTCAGTTCTGCGGCATATGCTGTAAAAAAAATGAGACAACTTACTGATGTTGAAACGGCAAGACTGATTTACTTTAGTTATTTTCACAGTGTCATGTCATATGGGCTATTACTGTGGGGATCAGCCGCTAGTATAGAAAGTATTTTTGTACTTCAAAAAAGAGCCGTGCGGGCTATTTATAATTTACGAACAAGGGATTCTCTACGTGATTTATTTAAAGAAATTAATATATTGACTTTAGCAGGACAGTATATTTATGAAAATTTGATTTGTTTATAAAAATTATAACACATTCGATACCAATTTTAAATTTCATAACTTAAATACAAGAAATAAAAATAAACTTGCCGTTCCAACGTACAGGCTCCAAAAAACTAGAGGCTCATTTATGGGGAAATGTATATCATTTTACAATAAAGTTCCACAGAGTGTTACTGACTTACCTTTTCATAAGTTTAAAGCGCATGTAAAAAAGACTCTAATGAGTAAAGGATATTATAAAGTCAATGATTATCTGAATGATGTCAATGCTTGGTCTTAATTGTAGACTTAATTTATAGATTTAAATGTATAATGTACACTGACACATCTAATCTTGTAATGGAAGTTGAACACAATCTTTACTTTTGAGTTCTGCTTCCAATTGACGACTCTGTAACAATACAGGGAGAAAAAAATAGCCCTTGCTGGTTTTCTTGCTGGTTCTTTCCAGTACAAGGTCTCCCGCCGTAGACTTGTGAACCAATGGCGTAGCTTCTTTGACGTTCAAAAGTGATTGTAAAATCCCAATTGAATAAAGGATATTGAATTTGAATTTGAATTTAAACATTTTCTTTAGATATTTTCTCAGGTGTATTATCAACTGACAGTAATTAAATGGTAAAAGCAAGACAGTATCAATTTCTTAGAACTGTTAGATACATAATTATGCATTAAGATGTTTTGCTGACCTCTCAAGTAGATGTGATATTTTATTAGAAATAGATAACACCACACTTTCAATACATTAACAGAAAAAGCACAGTTTGATATCAATCCAAATGATCTTGCTAAACGTTTGGCGGTGATGTGAAACTAGCAGCATCTGATTCTTTGCTTAATATATAAAATTTCAAAATATTATTAAGCTGATTTTAAATTGTAGCTTGTAAAAGCTTGTAGTCTCAATGCAGATGTAAGTTGGAAACTGTCGCAGGACATAATGTACTTCTAAGATTTGTGATGCATTGATTCATTTGTAACACATTTTAATAATATATATATATATATATATATATATATATATATATATATATATATATATATATATATGATAAATAAATTATATTTTATAATATACATGTAATCATGGCATCGTCTTATGTTTCAAATGTTGATACTTTTACCATAGGATTAATATTTTTATAAAAGAAGAAGAAACTCCTTTTCTTTGATTTTGAAATTTTTGCAGAGTTATAACTGACAGAGCGTAAGGAATCTAAGTATTTCCTTTTTAGACCGTTACCACTCAGGCTTACTGCAAAGAAATAATGTTTCATTCAGATCTATCCAATGTTTTAATACCAAAAGTTTCTTTATTCAAATCTTATGTTTATTTTTAAAGCAGAAGCATCACATCAATCATTGCATTTTCACTGTTCAGCTCTTACACCAATTATCTAACTATAGGCAATAGAATAAGGTCAGATGATAAAATTAAAAAATGGATAAAACGAGTTGAAAGACTATGTCTGGTAAAGCCAATGTATGTCAGCATAATGGAATATGGCATATGCAATCCTGCCATAGTTTTATATTACCTTAAGCATGGGTCATCTAGAAACCTGACATTGAAATAACCTAGACTCAAGAAAACTGACATTAAAAACTGCTATTATTAGCAAAACCACTGCCCAAAAAGTCACAAATCCTATACATAATTAGTTATGTATTAATTATAGTTTTCTCAAATTAAGATGGCTATTTTAAGAGATATTGAAAGTTCTATGACAGCGACACTTAAGCAAGTTGTCTCTTTTCTATTTAAATATTATTCCAGATATTTTACTTGTGAGAACTTTGTTATTGCTTTAGAAGTAACAAATAATAAAGGACCATAGAAATAAACATTTGATAAATTTATTTTAGACTTAAAATACTACTACTCAATCCATTAGTAGATATGACTAAAGCAAACAATGGAGGAAAGTTAATCTAATTGTTCATCTTTCATATTAATATTCTATTTATTCATCACCCTCCAAACAATATGCTTGAAATTATCATGCATATAGGGCAGGATTATAACTGTTTATAATATTCTAAAGGCTAATAAATATTTTCAGTAAATCACTATTTTACATTTTCGCGTAGCGATTATGTACTCTGTCCGTGGGACAGGCTGAAGGACATATATCTTTCAAAGCACATAAAAATTTTTTTTTAGGGAATCGTTAATTCTACATTTTCGCGTGACGAGGATGTAGGTACTCTGTCCGTGGGACAAGTTAAAGGACAAATATATGCCCAGGCATATGAATGATTTTAAGGAATTGTTAATTCTACATTATCGCGTGGCGATTATGTACTCTGTCCGTGGGACAGTCCTAAGGAATTGTTAATTCTACATTTTCGCGTGGCGATTATGTACTCTGTCCATGGGACATTCCAAAGTACAAATAACAACACCAACAACACAACCTATAATGGTAAATGATTGATTTCAGGATTTTATTACTATTACATTTTCGCGTGGCGATTATGTAGTTTGTTTGTGGAACAGACTAAGGCTAAATTATTTTTAATGTATTTGATATTCATTATTAACTTCTGTACTTACAAGTATTTCACTAAGGCAAAATTAATTGAGTCTCTGTACTGTACAGTGAAATCTCATTAGGTTTCAATCTGGAAAGGGAACCGAAACTTACAAAGAGTTAGATAACACATTGGGTGGCATATCCCCACTATTGGATGATCTAATAAATTATCGACATTTGCTAAATATTATAATATACCACGCCAGTTAGATTGGCAAAGCTTTTTGCCACGGCTGGTAGTTCTTGAAATTTATAGTTATTATATGGTTAACATGAAACTGTTAACACTTAACGTAAACGTTATCTACATTATGAAATAAATATTGAATGTTATTGAATACCTATTGACAGTTAGTAAATAGGTACTAATGTTTACCTATTTATCAAAAACTCACATCTACAATAGTTATACCTTGGACTAATTACGAATGTAATGATAGGATTAAACGAACTTACCTAAAGTGAAGTTCAATCCATATTATATGAAGTAATTAGTCCAAGGTATGGAGCATCCCACCCTTCCCTTTTGAAGTAATAAATTACTAACCCAATTATATATACCCAATACTCTAAACTAATGAGCTATGGTGACGGTGGAGTTGCCAGGTGTATTTTTCTTTTATATTTTTAATGGTGTCTTTAAAATTCGCGTATTTAGTAGCGGGAGAAGGCGTTACTACAATAGTTATACCTTGGACTAATTACTTCATATAATATGGATTGAACTTCACTTTAGATAAGTTCGCTTAATCCTATCATTAACCAACAGTGCCAAACTGTAGTACTAAGTAAACTAGTCTTTGATATTTGTGTTCTGGTTGTTAGGAGAGTAGCTTAATTTCTAGTACATCAATGCGGCAAATATGAGTCACTGGCCGTTGGAGCTAGAGAAAGCGGCTGTAATTTCAAAATAAAATATTGATTCTATCAATAAATTATTAATGTGCATTAACCTGAATCAATTCAGCTCATTCTGATGGTATCGCTGGATATAGAGGGTGCCTTCGACAACGCATGGTGGCCGGCGCTCAAAAAACAACTAATCACTAAAAACTGCCCCCGAAACCTCTACTTCATGATCGAATCATATCTACGAGATCGAAAAGTAGAGGTAAACTACATGGGAGAAAAAGCAGGGAAAGATACTACCAAAGGATGTGTCCAGGGATCAATAGGAGGTCCCACCTTCTGGAACATAATCCTCGACTCCCTGCTCAAACATTTGGAGGGGAGAAACGTGCACTGCCAGGCCTTTGCAGACGACGTGGTCCTGGTTTTCTCTGGCGAAACATCTCAACAAGTAGAGGAGATCGCAAATGAGGTCCTGGAAGATGTCGTCGAATGGGGAAGCCGTAACAAACTAAAGTTCGCACCGCATAAGACCAAGGCGATGCTGATAACGAAAAAGTTGAAGTACGAACCCCTCATAGTGACGATGTCCGGGATAAACGTCGAACTGGTTAGCGCGATTAAAGTGCTAGGACTCACCATAGATAAAAACCTGAACTTCGCCCAGCACGTCTCAGAACAGTGCA
The DNA here is from genome assembly GCA_963935595.1 of Schoenobius gigantellus. Taxonomy (NCBI): domain Eukaryota; kingdom Metazoa; phylum Arthropoda; class Insecta; order Lepidoptera; family Crambidae; genus Schoenobius; species Schoenobius gigantellus. Next base: position 18,539,452 of record OZ012557.1, on the reverse strand, counting down.
GGAAAGCAGCAAACATATATAAACAACTTGCTTGCGCGGCGAAGGTAACATAGGGCCTAAACGGTGAGATCATCAGGACGATATACGTGGCGGTCATCGAACCCATTATCCTTTACGCCAGTAGAGCATGGAGCCAGGCCACGGCCCTAGAACTGGTTAAAAAACAGCTGGAGTCGGTCCAAAGGAACTTTGCCAAAAAGATCTGCAAAGCGTACAGGACTGTGTCGCTAACGTCCGCCCTGACATTATCGGGATTACTTCCGCTCGACCTACGTGTGCAAGAAACGGCTACCCTCCACAGAACTAAAAAACGTAACTGTCGAGACCACATACCACCCGGCCGAACGCTCGAGAAAGAGGTTCCCTTTCTGAAAAGACCCCACCCATCAAAGCGAGTACTAGTCGAGTACGAATGTATAGAGGATACATCCACAGAAAACCTCCAAAAGCACAACATCCGAGACCCACAAATTTACACTGACGGCAGCAAAATCGATGAGGGAGTAGGAGCTGCCATCTCGTGGTGGGAAGGAGGTAAGGAATCTGCCAGCTATACATTCGGACTTGATTCGGCCTGTACGGTCTTCCAGTCGGAACTGTATGCTCTGCACAGAGCAATAGAGATGGTCCAGAGAAGGAGAATAAGCTCAGCAACAGTATTGAGCGATTCCAGATCCTCTCTGGATATAATCGCTAATCCTAAAGCTGACAACCAGCTCGTGCAGAGGATACACGAAGACATAAGAAGCATCAGAAGGAATGGAGGGGAGGTGAGACTGTTCTGGCTGAGGGCACACGTGGGCACAGCGGGAAATGAAAGGGCGGATGAACTGGCCAAAACAGCGGCTCGGGCAGTAAACGGGACACCAGACTACGGCGAGGTTCCCGTGTCATACGTGAAGAGGAAAATAAGAGAGGAGTCGGTCCGAATATGGCAAGACCGTTACTCAACCTCGACCACAGGAGAGGTAACCAGGTGTTTCTTTCCGGATCAGGTCAAGGCATACGCCTGGGTCCGGAAGGAGAGACCTTCGCCCCTCCTAGTACAAGTCTTCACGGGGCACGGGGGCTTCGGAGAATATCTGCACCGATTCAGACTCAAGGATCACCCGCATTGTGAATGCGATCCTGCGGAGATTGAATCGGTGTGGCATCTGATCCTGGACTGTCCCAGGTTTGCCAGAGCTCGCTTTGAAATAGAAAATAAACTGGATGGGTTAGTGTTAAAAAAGGACACCATCCATGCTCTGCTGCTGAACAATAAAACCAAAGACATCACCCTAAAGTTCCTGGAAGCAGTGGCAGAAGTGGCCATAAGAAGGAACAAGAATTGTACACCACCAGCACATGGAACTGAGGGAACTAGAGTAAACGCAGAGCCAAACAGAGTTCCCCGTGTGGCGCCAACAATAACGCGGGATCGCTGGTTGAGTGGCGGAGAAAGGGGGAAAATAGGCCTTATCAAAAGGGGTGTGGCGGTCTTCATGGATAGCCCAAGAGAGAGGATTGGCATCAGTTTTTGCATGTCAGGAACGAGGAAGCACGTAGCCATATCACCAGGCTTAGCAGTACTGCTCAAAGGCAGCACCACCAGGGCGACCATCAAGAAAAAAGTTTTTGATGCAATGCCGGAGATAATGCTTGCCGGACAAAAATGCAGGATCGTGCATGCCAGAAATAAGTCCATCCTACTCTTAAACTGGGACATGGACGATAAGACGCCCTTCATAAAAGCTGGGGAATTGCTGTCATGCTTTGATGGAGACCCGAGAGTCATCAGCGTGGACGTCATGAAGGTGGGCTTCGAGAAAGGGAACGTGTCGGATTACACTCCTTTGCGGGAGTCCGCCCGAAAACACGAAATAATAGTGTACGAAGGAAGAGGCGAAAACCTCGATTTTTTACTCAAACATCGAGAGCAGACTCCACGCGACGACCAGATGGAATGCGGCTCAGCAAGGGCTCAAAGGCGGCATGAGGAGGCGGTGCAGGAGGAACATGAAAGGGGACGCCTCCAATCTCAAAGGCCATCCCCGACAGACGACCTCGTCAGGGGAATATGTGCCGCCCTGGGCCACGTCCATCCTCGGAGGCTAGGGTGCGTGACAGCAAAGAACACGGACCCCAAAAATAAGGCACCCTCCCTACATAAAACTACAAAGTCCACACTAGCTGACATGGGTAGGGTGAGACCGCCGCCAAGACTAACATCAGACCGAGACGGAGACGACCTAGTCAACGCCTACCTGGAGTATGTGGAGACACTACGGGCGACGTTACAGGTAAAACACACCACCTGCAGCAGGATAATTGAAACATTTCAAGCAAACGCCCGAGTGTTGCTGCGAGAGCTTCTAGACGGGGCGAGGGCTGTGGTCTACGACAACAACTCCGGGACGGTGCTGGCGGGGAATCACCCCATAACTGAGGGACAGATGGCGGCGTACAGTGGCACGTCGGGAATGGTGCTGGTGGATCAAGAAGCGACAGAACAAAGAGGAGCCCTCACATTCTATGCACCAGTCGATGACCCAATAGTGGTGATTGCTAAGTGCACTCGCTTCATGCTGGAGAACCGGATTCTGGAAACGGCGAAAAACGTAACTGGAACCTGGATCTCAGAGCCATGGGGTAAGTTGGCAATCAGGTGGGTGGACGGGGTGCCGGGGTGTGGGAAGACCACATGGCTCCTTAAGAACTTCCAAATTAAGGAAGACTTGATCATCACCAGCACACTCGAAACGGCAAAGGAACTGTCGGACGAAGTGACGAGTCGTCTAGGGGCGGTCGCAAAGGGGAAAATAAGAACAATTGCCTCGGTCCTGATCAATGGGGCGAGAGCTTCAAAACGCCTTTTGGTAGATGAGGCTCTCCTGGTCCATTTTGGAGCCATAGTTATGGCATCAAGGCTGACCGGGGCAAAGGAACTGGTTCTCATGGCTGATAGTAACCAAATCCCCTTCATCGACAGAAACGACCTATTCGAAATGCGTTACGAAAGTCCTGCCGCCATTACGTCCATTACCGAAAAGCTCCTCTGTACACACCGAAGCCCGATGGATGTGGTGTATGCCCTCCAAGATATTTATGAGGGTATTCACACATCTCGGCAACTACTGAGGTCCTTAACATGCGGAATGGCTTCGGGAGCGAGACTAAGAAAGTGCGACCCCAATACTCTCTTCCTGACCTTCACTCAAGATGAGAAAGAAGTGCACAAGAGGGATGGATTTGGCACTGGAGTTAAGTCTAGGCTGCTCACGATCCATGAAGCTCAGGGGCTAACGTACGACCACGTGGTTGTGCTCAGAGGAGCGGAACCAAAGAATCCAGTTCACGACAGCGTTCCTCATGCGGTGGTCGCCATAACAAGGCACACGGTGACCTGCACCTATTACTACCGGGAGCTGAAGGAGGATGACGCCATTAGACGCCTCGTTGCCTTTTCTAGCACGGCAACGGATCATGAGGTCGTCGATTACAATGAAAAAATGGCTGTCAGAGCTCAGATATGCGCAGCGACTTAGATGCGGAAACGAACCACCTCACCCCGAATCCCTCTTGCGGTAGTCCCTCTAGCATTAACCTGGGCTAAGAAATAAGTTAAAAATATTAAAAAAAAACATATGGACATAGTTAAGTTAATAGTTAAGAACACGTATAAAAATATCGAATATGCACAGCCGGCTCCGAGAGTGGATAGCAATCTTTTAGCAAATTTGGTGCCATGTCACACCAACTATTCATTTATTTAGTATGGTTACACCTATATTTCATTGTTAATGGTTGGTGTGACATGGAACTAAAATGTTTGTCTACTTTTTGAGCCGGCTGTACAAACAAAATTAATAATAATAAAAATACAACATATATAATATATTTTAATGTTAAAATATAATATATAATGTAATATATAATTAATGTATGTTAAAACATAATATAAATAATAACAAAAATCTGTAATATGTAAAGTATACAATGTAATAGGAATATAATAGGTATGTATGAGCATAAATATATATATGATGTATAAGCGTGTGTGTATTATATATAAACATGTAGGATAGTTACACTTTAGGTGATGCGCAACTCACCCTAGATATAGAGTAGAGTAGTCGGACTTATTAAGTTTAAAAAAAAAAAAGATCAAAACGAAAATACAGCCTTAAAAGGGCACGGACCACGAGTCTGTGGTGATATAAATATATTATTTAAAAAAAAAAAAAAAAACCTGAATCAATATTTAAATTGTAACTTTTAAGTTTGTGCCTTTGCTTTTTCTTCAAAAACGCTAAATAAATTAAAAAGCCGCCTAAATGCGAGTTTGACTTGCGCATCGAGGGTTCCGCACAAATTTATCTAAGTATTTATAAGTTCATAGCTTCATATTTACGGCTTGCAGATTTTTTCCATATAATGCAGGAACTGTAAGTCGCAAGCGAAATTACATGATTCTAGGTCAACGAGAAGTACCCATAGGTTTCATTCTCTTGTGATATCGCAAAATATATGATATAAACGGTCATATCGATTGACTGCGTTGACTTACACGTTTGATTTGTTCTACAGCTGAAAGAGACCGTATGAAGACAGTACAAGTTCAGTTATGCGGAGCTCCTTATACCTGCGGCACGCGCGATACGGACATAATTATGCCACTTCCACTTTTTTTATCCCTTGAATTACGAGGAGGTGAACTTCGCATGTCTGCAGGAGTTCGCGCACCAGTGGCGCAATAGACGGAGCAAGCCGGGAAGAAGAGAAGCAGAGGTGAGGGACTCGTATACCGACCGGAGCCGTAACTGTGTGCGTTGCCCCCATTTAGAGGAGAGAACGCATCAAAGGCGGGTAAGGGATAAAAAGAATTTGTAGGGAGCCAAGAATTTCGCGCGGCAGAGATCAGAAATGATAAGATTCGTAGAAGAACTAGAGTCACTAACATAGCCCAAAGAGTTGCAAACCTAAGTGGCAGTGAGCAGGACTCGAGTGGCGACCACATACCGGGAGACATAGTATTGGTACGCCCCCCGCAATGTGGTTCGATAATTTGGTGAAGGTCGCGGGCAGCCGCTGGAAGCGGGAGGCGCAGGACCAATTGGGCGAGGCTTAGGTCCATAGCATAGTAGGCGTCTCTTGGTTGATGATGATGATGAATGTGACGCAGATTCCACGCGCATCTCCCATGTTTTTACCATAAGAACAGCGTTAAGAATCAGAGTCCGAGTTATGAACTATATCGAAGTAACATACTCAAAACGACATGGTCTTGTAAATGACGTCAGTGAGGTGTGTTGTAATGTGTTTAAAACTCGTTCTTGTGCTGTCGGCGTAATTAATAGGCTATGGTAACCATGTGAAATCAGGCCGTATTGTTGTTTGCTCTTTCCGCCTTTCTGTGATGTAAAATACGTACTTAAATACCTCAGTATCTACCGGGAAGAGACTTAGTGCTATAGGGTTGTCTGCAAAAATACCTCTTTCTTACCTATTTTGCCGCCAAGCACTGGTGCTTGCATTACTGTGTTCTGATTTGAAGAGTGAGACAGGCAGAGATTTCTGGAAACTGTGATATCTTAAGTCACAGGTTGCCAAAGTATTCTAAAAATCAATTTCAAAATATCGGGATTTTGGGGTTGTTGGGGTTGTTGTCTGGATTAACGAGAATCCGCGTGCGCGCATCAGGCATTTTGCCCCGCACCGTACCGCCCACCTCACGTGATACACTGGCCTGTGGGTAAAGTGGACCGCAGGCAGGCAAATAAACAAAAGTTCCATAGCCCGAGCTCCTCGTGTTTTCAAAATTATTATTATGATAGAAAACGAATATAAGCAGTCTATCGGGAGATCTTGTTACTTGTCGGGAGTCTGCTAACTCTATTAGCCATTTACCATCGGATGGGCAATATGCCAGTTATGATGTATAATAAAAAATTGATCTTGTTTAAAAGGTCTATCTACAACTTATCTTCTAAATGACTTCAAACCTATTACCTGAGTCCTGACTGCTGTTGACCGCAGTCAAAAGTATATAGGAAGTGCGAAAAAGACGACTCAAACAGAGAATATAAAAGATAGTAGCGGGACAAGTGTGCCGTCACGGTTGAACAAATTGATGTTCCTAATGGCAGCCATTACAGACATTGTGTGCGCTCGATCGAACATAAAGGTCGACAGACCCGTCCGGGATCACCCTCTAAAGAAAAAAGTATGAAAGGCGATATTCATAAATTCCTCGAAATCTATGTGATTCGAAAAATCCATTTCGAGAGGCACACCCGCCCGGTTTGTGTGAGATCCGGCTATTCAGTATTTTTCTTTAAGCATTTTGAGTCTGTGCTATTTTGAGGCAATTTGGAGGCGATGCGATGGCACAATGCTATTGACTGGTATATTTACAATACTAGTTAGGTGATCGAATAAAGATTTATATAGAAATTTAAGAGAATAAAGATTAATTAAATAAAGATTTTTATATAGAAATTTAGATTTTTATATATTTTAAATAAAACTTTTTATATAGTAAAATTGTATTTTTCATGAATAATTTGATGTTATAGTGTAATGTGACGAGCTCAAAAGTAATTAGAAAAACGTGATCAATTTTTTTTTGTAATCTCGCACAACCCACTGCCAAAAACTCCGATTAATCTGATACTGACATCAAAAAAGGGACTTAGTATAAGGCACCCGGCTGCAAGTACAAAAGTAAGTAATACTTTACATTATCGTGTAAACAGGAATTATGCCTCATAGACTTAAATTAAGTTCGCGAAGTTTTGTGACAACATTGTGTCAAAGCCTCGTAAAACGGAAGCCTTGTTTAGCGAGGAGCCGACAAATATAACTTATTTCGAAAGCCCTCCCTGCCACTAGCTTGCCAACTGGATTCAGGGACGATAAGAGAAACTCGATTAATAAACTAAGAAAAAGTAATTGAGAAATTACGAGAATAGGCTACTACAACTTTAATTACACTTTGCGTCGAACGCAAACTGTAACGCGCTGCCTTTAGATATTAAGAAAGCTATCAACAGGTTAAGTTTTAAAAATAAACTTCGGAAATATGTGCAACAGAACTGTATGTCATAACGTCGCTGTTGTTTATTTTTATTTTATTTTATTATTATAAAAGACACAAAACAGAATACAGTCATAACAAAAAAAAAATCAATTTCTAAAGGCTTAAAACTAGACCGTATTCCAAAAACTTGTGTCCTAATCGAGTTAATTATATTTATTTTAAAAGGTAGTTTTGTAACTTATAATAATTATACTATGGATGCATAAGATTTTAAGGTTTTATACAAAACAAAACACATGAAACGAAACACCATACGCAATACCTCAACAATATGCGTGGGGTCAGCTAGCACAAAATAAGATTTCCCTTATGCAATTCTTAAAAAAGTTAGGTTTAGAGATCATAATATCTAAATTGTCGTTATTTGCTGCAAGCTCATTATACAGGCGACACATTCTTATAATAGGATTATTATAAAATGATGTGTTGTTCTTATATACCTGAAGCGAGAAGATGCTTGAATTGCGTGTTCTATGATTAATGTTAAAAGTCAATAATGAAAGCAAATCCGGAGAATCTATGAGATAATGTAGAATCTTATGTAAAGTCAATAAATTTACGCCGTGATTCAAGTATTTGCATTTTGAATTTTTGTAGCCTGTCGTCATAACATGCGATACTCCTACCATAACCACAGCGATAACATAATGCCTTCAAAAAATTTTTCTGGATGCTTTCAATCCTATTAGTATGTACAGCATAATACGGAGACCATATAACAGCCCCATATTCTAATATAGATCTTAATTCTAATATAGAACAGTAAAATTAAAGAAATTGGATTTTTAAATGACTTGGTATTTCTCATGACGAAACCAAGCATCCGATTAGCCCTCCCAGATATAAAATCATAATGGTCACAAAATGTCAACTCTTCGTCAAATATGACTCCAAGATCTTTTACTTTAGTCTTATGTTCCAGAGTGTGACCGTTCAAGTTATATTGTTTTATAATTTTTTTGTAGTTACGAGTAAACGAGATGGAAAAGCACTTTTTAACATTAAGTGACATCCCATTGGTGAAACACCAAGCTGCCACTTTATTAATATCACTTTGAAGCCGAATACAATCGTTTGGACTATTGACAATTGTAAATATTTTTAAGTCGTCGGCATACATTAAATTTGGACATGATAGGTTACTAACCAAATCATTGATGAATATTATAAACAGCAGTGGACCCAAGTGGGAGCCCTGCGGAACACCCGACGCAACCTCTACTGCCGATGACATAGAGCCTTTCAGGGCCACAAGTTGACTCCTTCGCGACAAATATGAGCGCATCCATCGCAACAAATCACCGTTTATCCCGCAGGCGCTCAGTTTCCTAATAAGAATTAGATGACTAACCCTATCGGAGGCCTTGCAAAAGTCCGTATAAATTGTATCAACCTGTTGGCGTTTCAAAAAAGCAGAGCACAGATAATTTTTGTAGATTAATAAATTGCTAATTGTTGACCTGCCCCTAACGAACCCATGTTGCTTCACTGATATCATTGGAGCAACGTGACTATATACAACATCGTACACAAGAGACTTAAAAAGCTTAGCAACTGATGACAGAATGCTATAGGTCTATAGTTTTCACAGGGTGATCTGTCACCTGTCTTATTCAAATTCAAATTCAAATTCAAAAATCTTTATTCAACTTAGGCCTTTACAGGCACTTATTGACGTCAAAACAAAGCAAAACATTCTAATTTAAAGGAAACATAAATTTAACCTTGTATGTGCATACATCCTGAATATACCTACTCAAGATGTCTGCAAATACAAGTAGTAATGAAAAAAAAAAAAGTTGAATCTACACCTGTTCGGAAATTGGGAGAGCCTTCTCGAGAAGAACAGGCAAGAAACTCGAAAGGTCAAATTTTTTATCTCCTCTTTTAAATCGCCATTTACAATTTTGGTTTTGTTACATAGTCATTGAAACTTTAAAAAAAAAATACAAGCGGTATGCTTACATACACTTAAAATGTCAAAAAATAAGTTATAGACGTATACATTAATCATAATACAATAAATAATGTTGTTACCAAACTTTTGATAACTTAGTCTAATTCAAAATCAGTGTCAGTTCTTTTCTGCAAACAACATTTGTTAACATCAATAGCTATACACAACAACACGATTATTGACATTATAACGAATAATAACTTCATATTAACACCAGGCATTGGCATCATTTAAATAATCGTTGACTTTATAATATCCTTTACTCATTAGAGTCTTTTTTACATGCGCTTTAAACTTATGAAAAGGCAAGTCAGTTACACTATGTGGAACTTTGTTGTAAAACGTTATACATTTCCCCATAAATGAGCCTCTAGTTTTTTGGAGTCTGTACGTTGGAACGGCAAGTTTATTTTTATTTCTTGTGTTTAACTGGTGAATGTGGAAATTGGTTTCAAATGTATTATAATTCTTATAGACATAAATCAAATTTTCATAAATGTATTGTCCTGCTAAGGTCAATATATTAATTTCTCTAAATAAATCTCTTAGAGAATCCCTTGTTCGTAAATTATAAATAGCGCGAACTGCTCTTTTTTGAAGTACGAAAATACTTTCTATACTAGCAGCCGATCCCCACAGTAGTAGTCCATACGACATAACACTGTGAAAATAACCAAAGTAAATCAATCTTGCCGTTTCAACATTAGTAAGTTGTCTTATTTTTTAACTGCATATGCCGCAGAACTAAGTCTGTTTGCCAAGGACTCAATATGTGGGTCCCACTGCAAACGTGAATCTAATGTAATGCCCAAAAATTTGGTACAATCAATGAATTCAATAATTTGATTATTCATTTCCACAATAGTATCCACTTTCCTTACATTTGGCAATGAAAATTTTATACATTTAGTTTTATTTGAATTTAATGATAAGTTATTAATTGTGAACCAATGCAATACATTAGAAAGAGTACTATTTACAACGTCAGTATTTTCATTACCTCTGTCAACCTTAAATATTAAAGAAGTATCATCTGCAAATAGTACTGTATCGCACAGATTGTTAGTGAAATGTGGGAGATCATTAATGTAAATTAAAAAAAGCAAAGGTCCCAATATCGATCCCTGAGGTACACCCATAGTTATAGATGCACCAACAGACTCAGTTTTGCTAATAACAACTTTCTGGACCCTATTGGACAAATAAGACTCCATAAGGCTAATTGCTTTTTCGGTGACACCATAATGTTTGAGTTTATTTAAAAGAGTCTGGTGACTAACGCAGTCGAAAGCCTTCGACAGGTCACAAAATATACCAATCACATCTTGTTAACACTCCCAAGCGGCAAAAATGTGTTTGAGAAGTGCAACTCCAGCATCTGTCGTGGAACGACCTTTGGTAAAACCAAATTGGTTCATATGAAAAATGTTATTACATGTAAAATGATCTATTAACTGCTGAGATACAATTTTTTCGAATATTTTACTAAGTGCTGGTAGAATCGAAATTGGTCTGTAATTTGAAGGATCGTTTTTATTCCCAGATTTAAATAATGGTATTAACTTGCTATTCTTTATGAGGTCGGGGAAGACACCTTCATCAATACATTTATTGAATATCAACGCGAGTTGCGGGGCAAGTTCTATTATAACCGATTTGATTATGTGGGTCGAAATACCCCAAAGATCTTCAGTTTTTTTCGTACTAATCATACGAAATGTTTTTAGCACAGTGTCAGCGTCAATGTGACAAAATTTGAAAACCTTGTTGCACCTCTCTACCCACTGGAACGTCCGTGGGGACTATAGTCCCCAAAATCTCGATCTTCTCGATCGACCTGGGTACTATGGTACCCAGTTCCCTTTGCGTAAAACCGCGCGGTGTGATAAAAAAATCGCGAAAAATAAAATATTTTCTCTATGGCTTTATTCCTTTGTCAATAGTCTCTTTCATAAGTTGACAGGTCATGGCCAATTTATTTTTAGTCTTAGATTGAAATAAATTTGTCATAGTCTGCGGTTTAACTTACTTGGCCGTATCCATACGTTTCTTACTCCATGACCGATGAGATTTATTGCGTACTTACTTAGTCTGTAATCTGTATTAGTATTTTCGTAGAGTGTTCTATATCAAAGTAAACTAGAAGAATTGGGCTACATTATTATGTATGGTTTATGATAGTTTATAGTGTTATATTGCCACACTAAACGTTTTTTTCAAAAAGTGAGTATTTTTGAAATTTTAAGCACTTTAGTTACTATTCTCGTCATTATTCATTCAATTATGAATCCTTATCTAATTAACTATTATAAGTTCATTCCTTATTAAATTAGCTTTCCATACGTATTTTTTATTTAATTTTAGACACAATAATTTATTTTTTGCATTTTTTTTAAATTTGAGGTCGCGCGTGCGCATCTCGCGTATATAATTACGTAATTAATCGATTTTATTATTTTTTTCTTTTTTCATTAAAAATATTACCCAAAACTATTATATATCAAAATAATCTTCAAGAATAGGGCTATAATAATATATATGGTTATTTAAAGTTTTATAAAATAGTTTTTGTGCAAAAATTTTTTTAAAAAAATCGGGTCTTCCGCGACCTTCCGAACATTTTCGCGCTTCATTCATTTAATTATTAATCCTTATCTAATTAACTGTTATAAGTTCCTTCTATATTAAATTACCTTTCCATACGTATTTTTTGTTCTCTTGTAGACAGTATATGTCACTCTCCGCAATTTTTTGAACACTCCGTACGCGCCGGGTTGAGTCATTCCGCAATGGCGGCACCTTTGATGTTTGAGATATACCACTTTTTGCTCTTGAAACCCACCACGCTTCGCGTGGCGAGCGTTCCAGTGGCTACACTCTGCCCTAGGAGAGCTACAGCTTCATCAGAACACGAGTTGAGACTACTTGTAGTTTCTATGGGTATGCGAGAGAAGAAGTCTTCGAATGCATTGGCAACTGCCTTGTCTGATTTGATTGTTTCATTATTGATTTCTAATGAGAAAGAATTTGCAGTACTTTTAAGTTTACCTGTTTCCTGATTAATGATATTCCAGGTGGTTTTTACTTTATTTTTAGATAAACTAATTTTGTTACTTATGTACATAGCTTTTGCGGACATGCACACTTTCTTAAATGTTTGAGAATAATTCCTAACATAATTTATGAAAGAGGGGTCACTAGAGGTTACTTTTAAAGCGTAAAGGTCAAACAGTTTCCTTCGACTTTTGTATATACCCGGAGTAGCCCAGTCACTGAATTTCTTACTCCCGTTTTTGACTTTAATGACCTTTTCCTTGAATATATCATTACATTCATTTTTAACTACATGGAATAAATTATTATAGAGATTATTGGCGTTCGTCCCCTCGATCGACAAATTTGCAGTTTGATTAACAAGATTTTTTTTAAATTTCTCTATCCCGCGTTTGGTTATAGGTCTACAGGTAATCTCACGTATAGAACAAACATGATGGTGCTCGAACGAAGCTAGTTGACCGCTGTGGTCAGAATTAATGCAGTTAATAATTAACTTATCTTGTACATTACAGTTACAAAAGATGTTGTCTAAGCAAGTAGCAGACGTAGCTGTAATTCGGGTTGGTTCTTGAAAAACATAATTCAAGTTAAATGACTTAAATAAATTAATAAATCTACTAGATAATTGTAATTCCTCTAAAATATTTATATTAAAATCACCGCATACAATGATTTTTTTAGTTTTGCTAGATACTATTCTTAGTACATCTTCCATACTGGATTCAAACTCTGAGTAATTTCCAGAGGGGGGTCTGTATACACATATTATAATAAAATTATCAAGTTCCACACATGACAGCTCAATGATTCGTTCAATGGAGAGAGAAACTATGTCTTTTCGTTCTTTAAACTGTAAGTCATTATGTAAAATGATTAGGGATCCACCTCTAATAGCTGTTTTTCTAGTGAATGAACTCACAATTCTATAATTATTTAAACTTATTAACAACTCATAATTTTTTAGCCAATGCTCAGTAATACAAAGTATATCTATGTTTTCATAGTCTAAAAATAAATTTATTTCTAAGTCTTTTCCAGAAAAACCTTGAATATTTTGATGAAATATCCGTAAATATTTGGGCTTTCCTTTGGTCAGTACCTTGCAAGAGGCTCTCTTCCTCTTTTGTTTTAATATTTAATTTAAATTACTTGGAACTTGTTCCAAGACATTACTTTGAGTGTGTTGCTCAATAAAAGCATTGTCAGTAGCCAAATTCTTGGCTAAACATAAAAAATAAAAGCTTAGCGAACCTGCTAATTGTTTTTTTGAAAAGGTAGACAGATATAATCTATCTTTTGTCAGATAAATCTTATTAGGGGCACATGTCAACTTGTTTATATCAATGATATGACATTTTTTGGAGTAACAAGTCAATACATCTAGTGTCAGATTTAATTTGTATCTCATACTATTCTCATATTCAGATAAGTGATGGTGGTAGGGAAATGTATACATAATTATTTTATTTACTTCCAAATTTTCAAACTTCGAATAAAATGTTTTTAATTGAAATTTGTTTAAACTGCCCCTATTTCCCATTAATATTATCAGATTATCATTACTATTAAAGTTATGATTAGAAATTTTATCTACCACATCTTGGAAACTGGAGCCAGGCATACAATAATTTATGACACTTTGCCCCAGCTGGTTTGATAGCAAGTGACCCATATTCTTACCTATTTCATCACAGAATATAACACATTTCGATACGGGCAGCCTGGTCTCACCCGTAACTATTGACTGACGTACCTTACTGAGCGCAGAAGATGTATAACTGGGTACACAATTATTGTTATCCAAATTATTAGTTATATTGCTATCCAATATTAAATTATGGTTACTGTTATCTATAGTCTGTTTCTCCAGAAGGGAATGATAACGATCTTCATTGAATTGACAGAGTGTGGCTAACTCTGTCACTGACTTAATAAGCTCCTTATTTTGGTTTTGAGCACTTTCATAGTTTTTTGTTATATTTGACAAAGAATTTTGTAAATAGCTAATGTTATCAGTTAGGTCTTTTATGTCCCTGTCATACTTACTTCTGCTTTCTTTTAGTTTTACATCGAAAATGTCTAATGAATCAATTAGACATGAACGCTCTTTTCGTAACTTGATATTTGATATAAATACATTATGCTTTTTAATGAGGTATTGTGTTTTTTTAATAAATTTATTGATTTTACAATATTTCCTAAGTTTCTTTTTACTGTGAAAATAGAGTGGCAAATGGTTTTCTGTTGCAGGTGAAGCTTGTGCAAAATTTTGACAACTAGATGATTGCATGAGTTCCTCATATAAACTATGCGTGTGGTTATTTTCCATGTCCCGCTTTAATTGCCCGAGTTGGACAATCTGTTGGTTTGCATCACCCAACTCACATTCTAATTCTGTGATTCTATTCAGAGCAGTTTCATATAAATCATTACACTGGACTAAACGATTGATGTTATCCAGCAATTGGTGACGCTCCTCAAACACTTCTTGATATTTCATATCTAACGCGGAGAGTTCACCTTTAAGAGCTGTATTTCTGTCAATGATCTTCTTTATCTCCTCTTCACTTTCCTCACGCTCCTGAAGCAGTCGGTCATAGGACTCCTTTAGCACCTTGATCTCATTAACAGCTTGCCTGAGCTTTGCCTCAGTATTTTGGGCAGCAGCCTTGCGGGTCAACATTTTGTTTATTCCGTTCCCGACTGCAATCTAAAAAAGTAAAAATTTCTTAAGAGAGTACAAACTGGGAAAAAAATTTAGAACACAAGAATTCAAAGTGAACTGAGAAGAAAGGTGTGATGTTTTTTTAAAAGAAGAAAGAATGAAAAAAAAAAAATCTTAGCAAGGAAAACAAGTAGTAATAAAAAGGAAAAAAAAATATTATGAACTAAAATAATGAATTTACAAAAAGCAACTAATGAGAAAAAAAACAGTTTATACTCTGGAAATGTCACTATGGAATACTAATTTGACTACCAACCAAGTTAAGAAACTAATAAATTCTCCTTAATATGTCACAAATAACTGCATCATACACCACAAAAAAATATATATAAAATGGTTTAGTACTATACACTTAAAAATAATATTCAAGAAACACATAGATCAATGACCGGTTCCCGTTGGCAGCACCTGTTCACAGGTTGACGCATGAATCAGCCATGGCTTCACTCAACCATATGTTAGGGAATGTAACGACCCGACGCACAACGCCACCACCACGCAGACCTTCCAGTGAGCATTAGATCCCAGTGTTCCACACTACATAAAAGCCACAAAATAAAACCAACTGCAGGATACAGCTACAGTGAAAAACCAAGAATTATTCTATGTTTAAGAATATATTACCAAAAAAAGAAATTAGTTTAAGTCAGAGGAAAATCAGGAGTAATGTATCTTATTAGAAAAAAAATATCAAGTTGAATTCCAATAAGTCACTTAGTCAATTTTAATAGTAAGTTGATTAATAAACATATAACCAAGCTACAATCTCCGTTTAGATAGTGAGATCTATATGCATTCATTTAAGAATTGGGAGTCAAAATTGTAGTGGCATTTATTTTCTTGTTTTATTTCTTATGCACAAAAGAATGTTGAAAACAGGAAAACAATTAGGTAAATTTATAACAAATTTAGGTTTATTGAGAGTAATATTTGAGTCTTAGGCGATGCCACTGTGTGTTATTTAGAGTGAACTGAGATTTACTTGCACTGTTTTTCAAGTAAAGTAAACAACAATTATGTAAAGTGTGATTGTGAATTGAGATAATTATTTTTTACGACTTGAGCCATAAGTTAGATACGAGTTAGGCTCGAGTTACTGATATACAAAGGACTGTCTGGTCATGAAAATAAATAGGTATTAAAAATAATACTCCCCCGGTTTATGTAGGTAGTGGTAATCCGTTAATCGACAAAGCTATCGTCATATTATTCGCTCGAAGTTTCTTGACTGCCACGAATCTTGGTTACTTCGTACACTTCGGTTGTTTTTACATTGGTGTTCCACTCAATTATGGTTTGAATAGCTTTGTATTTTTCAAACAATTGAAAGAATATTCTTCGTAAAACGATGACTTCGCTGTTTCAAATATTTTTGACAGTCGGGTACTAACGTCGTCTTGGATTTGTAGTATACATAAAAATTACACCTCCGAACCATTCACAAACGATAGGATTGAATCTTAATACAATGCTTATTTTAAAAATACTATAATTATTACTAATTAGTCGAAATTCTATTAAAATAACTTAAAATTAATAACGAGCAAACGCAATGACGTCTAATCAGGTCAGTGTTATCGGCATATTTAATAAATTACAAAACACAAACGAGTGATTATATATCTATGATACCTAATACAAAATGAACATGCTAACAATACAAAAAGAAGGGAAAAGCTATGTATTGGAATTATGTAAGCCTTTTTCCACTGAGCCGGGAAAACCCAAGAACTCAGTGATTTGTTAAAAATTATAAGTAGAGGCTTACAGAGTTCACGAGAACACGATTTTAAGAAAATCGGTGGGATACCATCCGGGCCCGCACTTTTTCCCGGATCGAGAGTTTTAAGTTTGTTCTTAAAATAAATCCTTCTCCTCAATGCGAATTCCAGATAAAGTATGACAGATGTTAATGTCGGGCATTTCAAAATCATCAACAGAATTATCATTGTTGTGAAGAACAGAGCTGAAGAATTCAGAAAAAAGTTCGCAGACTCCTTCCAGATTAGTCGCTTGAGTGTTTCCTAATTTCATAGTCTGAGGGATGGAGCACCTGCTACGTTTTGTATTGATGAAATTCCAAAACGACTTTAAATTCCGTGATAATCCGTCCTCAACAGAAGAAGCAAAAGATTTAAAACATGACTTAATTAGATGTTTGCTGCGAGCTCTCAATAGTTTGTAGTTGTTTGTAGTTTAATGTGTCGTAATCTCTTGGATTTTGATTACTTTTGAATTTTTAATGAATTTTGTTCTTCTCATCTAAACACTTCCTAAGAGACGCATTGAACCAAACAGGATAACCGCATGAGTTTTTCCTAACTTTAGGGGTATATTTCTTTACAACATCTTTAATTTCCTGGTAAAAAATATCGATTGCAGCGTCGGTGTCGAGTTCGGCGAGAGAAGCGGACCAATCCATACCGTTCAATACTTTCCTTATGGATTCATAATTACTTTTGTAAAAGTTATATTTTATAATATTTTTAGCTTTTAATGGTTTAAAGTTATTTAAATTATATATTTCAATTGAAATCGGTGGATGATGTTCGTCGACTTTACTTAATGGGTCACAAGGATTAACACATAATGTTTTTAAGGTTGAGAGAATTAGATCTAAGACACGTTCATTTTTGTTGAGAATATAGTTAAATTGTGACAAGATACAAACAGACATGAAGTCAAATAATATTTCTGAGTCACGTCCCCTGTAGTCTGATATGAATAAGTCATAAGTGGGTGGGGATCTCGTCCATTCTATATTGGGTGTGTTAAAATCTCCAAGTAACAAAAAATCATTATTAACATAAGACTCAAGAATTATACGTTGACAATGATTATAAAAATCGGATCTAGTCATTAAGGGCGTGTTGGGCGGTATATAACAGACACATATATTTAGTATTGGACATCCACTTG
Organism: Schoenobius gigantellus; assembly: GCA_963935595.1. Classification (NCBI taxonomy): domain Eukaryota; kingdom Metazoa; phylum Arthropoda; class Insecta; order Lepidoptera; family Crambidae; genus Schoenobius; species Schoenobius gigantellus. The sequence continues at coordinate 18,521,713 of OZ012557.1, read as the reverse complement.
TTGATGGAATGACACTAATCCAAACATCCTCCGCATCGGTTTCCCATGATTGTTGCCGTATAACGTTATATGTCTTTTTAATAGGCTAGTTGACCCTTTTTTAAAGTAGGGCTTAAAATGTTCATAATTGTTGTATTAGACCATAGCACATGAATATTATTTTTTTCGATGGCTAAAAAGTGCAAAAAATCTATTTTAAATTAAGATTTTCAATTTTGGACCGAAAACACGGTCAGCCATGATAGTCTGTTCATTATCTGTGGCAATGACGTCAGTCTTATAGTAAACAAAGCACGGGGGCGAAATAACCTCACAAAAACAATGCTTTCTATTAAATATCACAAAATATAGTAAAACTGTATATGGAACGGGACAATAGAACAGTAATATAGAAATACCTCTTCAAAGACTCCAGGAAATCTGTGGATTAGACGTACCCAGTGATATAGACATGCGAAATATTTGGTTAACACTCGCTTAAAGAAATCCTGTAACTATCTACTGAAACTCAAATGTATTTTTGCGAAAATAACATTAATGTAAGTACTATAACTGAATAACTCAATCTGTGTAGGTACTTCAGTTTCAACTTAAACAATATAGAAGTTTTTAGGTTGTATGTAAAATCAAATCTGTATGTAAATTAATTAAATTTTTATCTTTCAGTTAGAATGAAAACTGACTGCAGCCGACCAACCAAATTTTAACTTGACCAGATAACTGAGAGAAAACTTGACCATTTACGCCTTTTTGATTTAATCTAAGTTATACACTGACACTAGATGATGTTTCAAGGAAAAGAATATGTACTTATGTCCAATTGAATAATGATGTAATTGAATATTAATTAAAAAGTATGTAATACAAACAAAAATATCAAAGTTTCATAATGAATATATTTATCTAAACAACTTTTACTTGAATTTACTGAGTACCTAATTAAAATTTGTTGCTTTCAGTGGTTACTTAATGAGAACTATTGTGTACTAACCTGTTCTCCTCTTGACAACGAGATTGATAAGGCAGTAAAAGTTGTGCAACATAATACAAAGCAGTGCATGCTCAGCCACAACATCAAAATGTGACCCGTCAACTAGAACAACATTATGTCAACAAAATAACTCAAGTATTCATATACCAAAGCACCATAGAAGTAAATAGATCCAGTTTGGTAAAACTGAAAGATGTTATATCTTCACTGATTAAACCTGCTGGCCACCATGGCTGGTAAATTTCAGAACAGCTTACGCAAGAATATGCAAGTTATCCATTTTAAAGCCGTATACAAATATATTAAATGTGATTGCTGTGTTGTCAGCCTGTGCTCTTCTTAATTTACAAGACCCTTCTTATTAAATAAATAATATAAAGAATTTTTTTTTCTTTACTTTATACATAACTAACATCTAAAGATGACATAATAAATTTTTGTACTACATTAGTCATTATGTTCTTCACAAAAAAAATGTTCTATGTTTATTTGACAATAATGACTTGTAAAGGTTTAAGTTGAATCAAAATATTTTAATTTGAAATGCATGTGTTTTATTTTTCTGTTACACCTTAAAAGATTTATAATATTTTATAGGTTTGTTGCTCATTTTTATCATTGTTACTCAAATATAGTATATGTTCCAAAAGTACAAATAGGTTGAATAGAGTTAGATCAAATTTATTAATTTGTATATATTGCCTTAAGGTCGCAGGTAATAAAAGTCAAAATAATAGTAAAGTGATTTATTATGAAGTAATACTTTCATATAATTTAGGAAAAATGTAGTATAGTTTCCAAAATGACACTATTTGATCAATAAGTTTTTTGACATTCAGATTGTTAGAACAAATACCTATTATAGCTAATATTGTTACCTTTTGAGTGTTTTCAAAATGACATACTGCTAGCAACACAAAAGTATATACGTTTTGTTTGCTTTGGCACAAAACATCTGCATCTATACTTGAGTTAAGCATACTGTTCACAGTTTTCCGTCTTTGATAATTAACATTATCTTCAGTAAAAGAGCATGACAATTTTGTATTAATCTCATTTTATGGATACCGTTTGTTGAATAGACTATTAATCAGAAATGAGGTCACATTTTGCAAATTTCAACCCAAATCTTCATCTTTCAACTTTTATCCACATTTCATTATACTCGTATGTGTCTGCAAGATTTCCCACCAAAAATCTTCCCAACAAAAGAACCATCATGTGTTATGCACTGGCTGACTTTATAGCACATGGAAGCTGTTATTGTCTATAACGAAGCTCGAACTAAAGAGCACTTCTGTATTGATGATTCGTGGTTTAGTTTTCTATGCACTTTATTGTTTCTTCATTGAAGAGGTCTTTTATTTTTTAAGAAATATGTCACAATCTGTGTCTGTGAATGTATATATATTTTTCCTCGTAGTCATTTTCTTCATGCTTGACAAATGAACAACTGCCAATCTTTCTCTTTTTATGTTCATTTACAAATTCTTGCAGTACTACACTGGTATTTGACACATGATCCTGATGTTTTCTTTTCAACATTTCTCTTGAAGTAAATATTTTTAGTGTTTATTTGACTTTTGAGAGATAGAATTCTATCCAATAGCATTCAACTGCTGTACAAAATAGCTCCTCACTGTGATGGTGCAACCACACCAAAAATGCATGTTTGCAACTCTCTTCTGCCGCGTGACAATCTTGACAAGTACACTTGTAACCGTTCATTATAACAGTATTGAAACTGTACTTATATTGTTTAGAGCGATACACAAAGAATCTCCTGACCATCAATCTGTCTATTTTCGCAAGATTTGTACTATCTGCTCCCACAAATCCAACATCAATGGTTGATTTTGCTATTAATACAAATAATTTACGATATTTACAAATATAATAACGGAGACTTGGACGATTTTTTGCCAGTTTTAGGAAAGAATAGTGCAAATCGACGAGTTGTTGAATCAAATTTGACATTTCTTTGTTTACTATATGATTGACGTCACGGCCCTGACCACAGGATATCAAAGCGTTTACGGCGTGAGATAAAAAAAGATTATTTCTAGCATTTTCAAATTAAAATTTTACAGCAATCATTCATTGTTATTTATTAAAATCGGTATATTGTGGAACCTTATGCCAAATACTGTTAGAAATAAACAATATTTTAATAAATTTTGATATGAGTCAACTACCCTATTGCAATCAGTACTCCGCCGCCATAATGTTTTAGGGAACCTGTACTAGAACGATCTCTACGAAATACAGCATATCTGTTATCAAATATCTCACTATCATATACACTATCAATCAGATTAGATTCTGTAAAACAAATAACATCATAATTACAATCAAGAACATTAAGATAAACTTCATCAACTTTTGAGCGGATTCCATTAACATTTTGGTAATACACTAACAACATAAGCCTATACTCAGTACCATTCATTAAACTAATATATTATTATTATTTTTTAATAATATAATATTACAAATTATCTAAATTAGTTTTACTTTTTATATTTATTGCATTACTGTCTTCATTCTTACGTATATATTATCGTCCATATTTTATCCACACATATTTATATCCTTTCTCTTTACAAATTTTACGGGCTTCGGAATGCAACAGTTTCATTTCTGGTGGAAGATGTTCACATACATATATGTTCCCTCCCGTTAACCCAAGTTGTGTTGCATTTAAATGTTCATCACGATGTGCTTTGTTATACCGATGACATCCAGACAGTATAGTATCTCTCATAATAGTCGAAGAGAAAGAAACTAATATATTTCGAGGACGATCTATACTCTTCTGTAACCTGGAAATTCTACGACAGCCCCGAATATCAGAGTCTTTTATTGGCACTTGAATGACTTCACACAATTTTTTGAATAGATCAAGTGTACTTTCATTCTGCTTTTCTGGAACCAATTGTATTTTTAATTTCATACTGCGCGAGGTATGTTCCAATACTGACAAACGGTGATTAATATTTGTAATATTGTTTCGCAACTTTGCGTTTTCAATTTCAAGCTCTTTTATTATCTTATTCTTTGATACTAATTCCGACTTTATATCCTTCTGTTCAGCAGAAATGAAGTCAGTGGTGGCCGTGAATTCAACTTTTACATTTTCAATCAATGACTTCAACTCTCTGTTAACTAATAATTTAACCTCTTCTCTCAGTGTCAACTTGAATGCATTGGAAAACTCTAACAATGAGGCCTTTAACTTTACATCTAGTAGTGTACTTATTTTATTCATAGTCACTTCCCCATCATATGAAGAAGTGTCGATCATAACAGATTGTTCCAGATTCTCGCAGGACATATCCATGAATTCCTCTCTCTGAAGCAACTGAGTACTCTGCACTGGAGTATTAACATTTGATCTTTTACGATTAGTGACGTTGCTACACAATGGACATTTCCAATTAGCAAGTCTTTCAGGCCCTAAGCTCAAAAATTGTTCTCTTTTTATGTTGAGACATTCTGAATAGTAAGTGCCCTTGCAAGTATTACATTTTAGAAATTCTTTATTTGTAATAATTTCATTACAAGCACTACACTTCATCTTGATGTTTTAAAATATCAGTAGAAACAATTAACGAGACGAAAACAGAGAGAGAAAAAAAATAAAAAATAAAACAAAAATAGTCTGTTGTGACCGAGGATCGAACGGCGATTCGTGGCGTGACACTCGGCTTCTCATTGATTCGGATGTTGGCTGTATTATTGTTGTAACTTGTTAATGTTGGGGAATAATAATATGCATTATTTTTTTATATTTATGTATTAGGTTTTAAATATTTTTTAATAATTTTGATGTAAAATTGTTAATTTTGTTTTTGGTACATTTACCACATTTGCTCTCTGCACCATCCAAAGGTCGACTGGTAGAAAATGCCTCAGGCACTAAGTCCGCCGCTGTACACAATGAACATAAAGCATAAATAAATAAACTTCTAGTCTACTCTGAACACAGCATGATTCGCGTCACCCTGTCAATTTATAGGTTAAATTATAGGTATTGTTTGTCTTTATAATAATAATTATTATGTGCCTGTAAAGGCCTATGTTGAATAAAGATTTTTTAATTTTGATACTGTACCTTCTCCCCACGCACATTGTTCACGCTCGAGGAAGAGCGAGTGGCAACACTGCATTATAGTCTGTGCAGTGAGAGCTTTTTGGCGGCCGGCCGCATGTGACATGTCAGTCGAGTCGAAACGGAATGACATTGAAAAGAGGTTAGGACCGGGCATCAATACGCATTCGAGATCATTCCATATGTGAATGTGGCCTAGACGAAGGCACCGTGGATCATATTTTCTTTAATTGCCCGAGACAACAAACATCACTATACCACCTACTTCCTGATTTCATTCCACGTCCTGTAAATATGAATTTCCTGCTTACTCAAATGAACACCCCATTTTTAAACATACTTTTTAAATTTATTGAAAGAAATCAAATTAAATTATAAAATAGTAGACCCTACAACTAACTTATTCCACATTTTTTCTTAACTCATTTTATTCTCCAACTTAATTCACCTACAATTTTACAAAATAATTTCTAACCATAACTTCAAGCCGCTACTAACAATTTAATGTTCGCTCTGCTTTGCCCACAGGTAGCCCAACCGACCCAGCATTCTAGTATTACCGCTAAATCTTATGAATTTAAAACGTGTTTTCGCTACTCGACATTGGCAAAATTGTCACATCTGACAGAGGCCATACAACCTAAAAATTGAATTGAATCAATAAAATATAATACACAATATTTAAGCATCTAACAAATAGTATTGCGCGGCGCACCAAGTGATTGTTGGTGCGAAAGCCCGCTTTGTGTTGTGCAAAAGTTTTATCGTCGCGTGTGTGAGCCGTGGTGGCCTAATAGGCATTTGTAGTGCTCCGGTCTCCACCGGTGGATCCACCGCAGAACTTCAGGAGCCGCGACTTCCTTCGAGCTAGCTCAGGAAGTCCACCGGCTACATACGCAGACTGAACGGAGACCAATCGGATCCAAGGTAAGTAATACCAATTTTCTAAGAGCTGGTAGTCGGTGAATAAAAACCAGCAACATAAGTCGGTGAAACGCCGACGTGGTGGAGTCTACTTTGGGCACCATCACACATACAATATTATCGTGCTTAAGCTTATTTAAGTATAATAGTGCATCTCTATTATCTATTGGTAGACGAGTGAGACAAATAATCAAGTCTTGTTTATTTAGGTACGTGTTAGTTGTCTGTCACAATTAGACGGAGCTATCGTGCGATTTTGAATATAATTTAACAGTTTTTATAACAAAATGGAAAGTAGTTATAGGTAATTAATTGCTGTTATTTATTCCAAACAAATAAATTGGTAATCATTTAATTAGTGTTAAAAATCTTGAATGAAATTTGCATTGACGACACTGCCTGGGACTCAAACTATGTCTATAGCAAATTTCATCTAAATCTGTTCAGTAGCTTAGGCGTGTTTCCGTAACACACAGACAGACAGAGTTCATCATAACACGCTCATATACTTCCCCACCGAGGGGCTCGAGCCTACCCTAAGTTAGGGTGTTTAGGCCTTAGTCAATCACGCTAGCCCAGTGCGGATTGTTTAACTTCACTAATATTTTCACCTTTGAATTTCTTCGCAGATGTATGTAGGTGGCCTCACAATATTTTCTTTCACCATAGGAGCGTCAGTCAAATGTACATATGAATTTCGAAAAACGAGAAACACATTGGTACATATCGGTCTCAAACCCGGACCTCCCGATTGAAAGGCAAGTGTCGAGTCCACAGCGCCACCGACGCTCCACAGATACGCTCCACGGACTAGACACAGTTACTTTCGCATTTATAATATTAGTAAGGATTACTAACACACTTTCTTATACGAGTATAGTCCCTCAAGATTGTTAAAGCAACGTCTGTAGCACAGTGGGTCAGTTACGAAACTACGTACATACAGCAATGCATATAAAGTAGAAACATAATTTACATTGAGATGTTGCCTGAAATTTTTCAAGCATCAATTTTAAAACAAGCTTTTGAACTACGAAACTGCATTGTGTAGGAAGTGGCTAGTTCAGTGCAGAACTCCATTTGTGAGTTCGGCTGACTTGCGCCAACTTGGGCCATTCTAACACGAGCTTGTTAGCGCGACTTCTGCGCCAGATAACATTGTGTTGGACATTTAAACTGTTTAGTTTAACCCTCTCGCAAAGGACGTGCTAGTGGTTTAATAAAATAGTCGTTGTGATCGTGATACAGAGTCGGATGTAATGTTACATCAGTTTAATTTCGTCCTGATTCTCTTTTAGAGTTTACTTTACTTTGCCTGATATATACGAGTATTTAGTGTTAATTTTTTAATTATCTTGTGTATAGTATTTTTTCATACTTAATTACTAAACTCTGAAGATGACGATTTAGAAAGTTACAGTCATTTTATTTGTATGGTAATACCACCCAAACCCACTTACCAGAGCCAAATTTTGGTCTGGGAATAGGTCGTAAACTATTTTTTATTATGGCGAAACGTAGTTCGCCGGCACAGCTAGTCTTCTTCTAATATATAAAATTCTCGTGTCACAGTGTTTGTTACCGAACTCCTCCGAAGCGGCTTGACCGATCTTTATGAAATTTTTTGTGCATGTTCGGTAGGTCTGAGAATAGGTCGTAAACTATTTTTTATTATGGCGAAACGTAGTTCGCCGGTACAGCTAGTCTAATATATAAAATTCTCGTGTCACAGTGTTTGTTACCAAACTCCTCCGAAACGGCTTGACCGATCTTTAATGAAATTTTTTGTGTATGTTCAGTAAGTCTGAGAATAGGTCGTTAACTATTTTTTATATTATGGCGAAACGTAGTTCGCGGACACAGCTAGTATAAGTATAAAAATCTTATGTTACAGAGTTTGTTACTGAACTCCTGCGAAACGGCTTGGTCCATTTTTATGAAATTTTTTGTGTATTTTTGGTAGGTCTGAGAATAGGTCGTAGGTTTTTTCTTATACCTCTAAGTGACAATGGTGGACCTCTCCAGAATTTTTTTGGACAATTATTACAACGTAGTTCGTGGGCACAGCTACTAGCATATGAAAATCGCGTGTCAAAGTGTTGGTTATCAAACTCCTCGGAAATGGTTGACCGATTTTTATTACTATTTGGGTATAGCATTTGGTAGGTTAGGTTAGGTTAGGTTTTTTTTTTAAAAGCTGTTTTGTTCGATTCGATTGCGATTGCCATGCTTCTCTGTGCGATTCTTCTTCCAGAGCCGCTTTGGTGTTACGGATGACCGTCTTGTCTCCGCCTGGGACTTCGAGATGTCACCAGGCGTCAGGCAAGGGGCCAGTGAAAGAAATAAATAGAGGACAGATATAGAAAAAGAAAGAAAAACAGACACAGAAGAAAGAGAGTCGGGAAGGAAGCGGCAGAAATATAAAGTAAGAATAACATCTTACTTCCTTACATTGTCCTTAATGCGGCAAGTGACTATGGAATCATGCTGGGCCCGGGACAACAACCGTGATGATTTCCGCTGGTACAGATTGTTTGGACTCGGCGGGGGTCCATGAAACCCTTTGAGGACTTAGTGGATGCTTTCGTTGGAAGCCACTGTGGAATTTGGGAAGTAAAGTTCGGCAGCAATAGCCACCCCATGTCTCCGGTTGGCAAATGCTGCACAGAGCTCGTTGTTGGGACAAGGAAACGATAGATGAAAATTTCATTTGAATGACCGGAGAGTGGAGAGGCTATTGCTGCGGGTTAGGTTAGGTTAGGTTAGGTTAGATTAGGTTAGGTTAGAGAGGGGTGCGATGTCAGACAACCTCCTTGTGGTGCACCCTGGGCAACCCGGCAGATTCTCTGCCGCGGGCTAATAGTCTGACGAGAGGACCCCCTATAGGGTGGGGGTGTGGGATGGCCGAGTTTAACCCGGCGGGCCACTTCGTGTGGCCACCCGCTTCATGCGGAGAAGGGCGAAGTCCCCTCTTCTTATTTTAAGAAGAGGTGTGGCTTTCGCCAGAAGCCCGATTCGGGCGGCTACCTATGAAGGTAGCAAGGTGGAGGCGACTTTTCGCCACGGCGCTTCGCGCCTGCCGGGAGTTTCCCAGAGCTTTGGCTCACCCGCGCGGCGGTGGATCCAGTGGGATCTGCCATCGGGCAACCCGTTACCCGCACTGAGCGGGCCGGGGGCCCGGCGCACTGAGCGTCGGGCCGCGTGGAAGACAACCACAATAAAAAACCAATTTCGGCTTGTAGAGCGGTGCAATTCTGCGTCGCTCCACAAAGCAGTAGAGCTAGACGGGGAGTCCGGCAACGGACATGTCGCAGGCAGGGGTTCAGCGGGAATAAGGCCTGGCTGTTGTCCCCTTTCCCCTGTCTTGTGACGGACGGAGGAGCTGCTGGGGGGGTTTTTAGTGGGTAGGCCCGGTCCGCTGGGGAGTCCCACATATCCTCGTGGTTTGGCTCGACCACGAGGAATGCGTAAATGCATTTTCCCCCCTCCCAAAAAAAAAAAAAAAAAAAGGTTAGGTTAGAGAGGGGGTGGGGTGCGATGTCAGACAACCTCCTTGTGGTGCACCCTGGGCAACCCGGCAGATTCTCTGCCGCGGGCTAATAGTCTGACGAGAGGACCCCCATAGAGGGGGGGTGTGGGATGGCCGAGTTTAACCCGGCGAGCCACTTCGTGTGGCCACCCGCTTCATGCGGAGAAGGGCGAAGTCCCCTCTTCTTATTTTAAGAAGAGGTGTGGCTTTCGCCAGAAGCCCGATTTGGGCGGCTACCTATGAAGGTAGCAAGGTGGAGGCGACTTTTCGCCACGGCGCTTCGCGCCTGCCGGGGGTTTCCCAGAGCTTTGGCTCACCCGCGCGGCGGTGGATCCAGTGGGATCTGCCGTCGGGCAACCCGTTACCCGCACTGAGCGGGCCGGGGGCCCGGCGCACTGAGCGTCGGGCCGCGTGGAAGACAACCACAATAAAAAACCAATTTCGGGGTGTAGAGCGGTGCAATTCTGCGTCGCTCCACAAAGCAGCAGAGCAAGACGGGGCGTCCGGCAACGGACATGTCGCAGGCAGGGGTTCAGCGGGAATAAGGCCTGGCTGTTGTCCCCTTTCCCCTGTCTTGTGACGGACGGAGGAGCTGCTGGGGGGGTTTTTAGTGGGTAGGCCCGGTCCGCTGGGGAGTCCCACATATCCTCGTGGTTTGGCTCGACCACGAGGAATGCGTAAATGCATTTTCCCCCCTCCCAAAAAAAAAAAAAAAAAAAAAAAAAGGTTAGAGAGGGGGTGCGATGTCAGACAACCTCCTTGTGGTGCACCCTGGGCAACCCGGCAGATTCTCTGCCGCGGGCTAATAGTCTGACGAGAGGACCCCCATAGAGCGGGGGGGTGTGGGATGGCCGGGTTCAACCTGGCGGTCCACTTCGTGTGGCCACCCGCTTCATGCGGGGAAGGGCGAAGTCCCCTCTTCTTGTGTTAAGAAGAGGTGTGGCTTTCGCTGGAAGTCGATTTCGGCTGGCGGAGGTGAGGCGATTCTTATCGCCAAGGTGCTTTGCACCTTCTGGGGATTTTCCCTGAGCTTCGGCTCACCGCGCGGCGGTGGACCCAGTGGGGTCTGCCGTCGGGCAACCCGTTACCCGCACTGAGCTGGCCGGGGGTTCGGCGCACTGAGCGTCGGACCGCGTGGAAGAAAACCACAATAAAAAACCAACCGGGGTGTAGAGCGGCGCAATTCTGTGCCGCTCCACAAAGTAGCTGAGCCAGGTGGAGAGTCCGGCAACGGACATGTCACAGGCAGGGGGTCAGCGGGAATAAGGCCTGGCTGTTGTCCCCTTCCCCCTGTCTTGTGACGGACGGAGGAGCTGCTGGGGGGTTTTTAGTGGGTAGGCCCGGGCCGGGTACGGTTTGGGGAGTCCCACATATCCTCGTGGTTTGGCTCGACCACGAGGAATGCGTAAATGCATTTTCCCCCCTCCCAAAAAAAAAAAAAAAAAAAAAAAAAAAAAGGTTAGGTTAGAGAGGCGCCGGGACCGGACGGGGTGCCAGCGAGGGTCCTGTGCCTGGCACTGGCCCCCCTGGAGGAGCGGTTCCGGGCGGTGCTCAATACGAGCATCGCCTCGGGCCGGTTCCCTCAGGGCTGGAAGGTGGGGCGACTCTGCCTTCTGCGGAAGCCGAATCGCCCCGCCGATGCCCCGTCGGGGTACAGGCCGGTGGTGCTGCTCGACGAGGCCGGGAAGTTTTTTGAGAAAATTCTCGCTTCCCGGCTCGTCGAGCATCTGGAGGGCCCGGGACCGGACTTGGCCGAGCGCCAGTACGGTTTCCGCACCGGCCGGTCCACCGTGGACGCGGTGGCCCACCTCAAGAGGTGGACTGAGGGGGCCACGTTGGCGGGGGAGGTTGTCGTTAGACATCCGCAACGCATTCAACAGCCTCCCCCACGAATGCATAGAGGAGGCACTGCGTTTCCACGGAGTGCCCCTCTACCTCCGCTCCCTCATCACCGATTACCTCCGCGGGAGGGAAATCGTGTAAGAGGGGGCGGACGGTCGCGTCCACAGGTGGCCGATGGCGGCGGGAGTACCCCAGGGTTCCGTGCTGGGCCCTCTGCTCTGGAACCTGAGGTACAACTGGGTTCTGCGGGGCAACCTCCTGCCGAATATGGAGGTTGTCTGCTTCGCCGACGACACCCTTGTCGCGGCGAAGGGGCGCACGTACGAGGAGGCGGTCCACCTGGCGTCGGTCGGCACGACGATGGTCGTCCGGCGCATCCGCCTCCTCGGGCTGGACGTGGCCGTCGAGAAGACGACGGTCATGACGTTCAGGCCGCCGCGTCGACGCAGACCCCAGGCGGGGCTCCGTGCCCGAGTGAAGGGGGTCCAAGTCCAGGTCGAGAGCTCCATGAAGTATCTCGGTCTGGTGCTGGACCCCCGATGGGACTTCGAGGAGCATTTCAAGCTCCTCGCCCCAAGGATGTCTGCCGCCGCGGCAGCCCTCGGACGGGTCCTCCCCAACGTGGGGGGACCGGGCGCAGCGTGCCGTCGACTTTATCAGACGGTGATAAAGTCGATGGCGCTGTACGGAGCCCCGATTTGGGCGGAGCGTCTCGCCCCCCGAACGATGGCCCTCCTGCGCAGGCCGCAGAGGGTCATTGCCACTCGGGCCGTGCGGGCCTACCGCACGGTCTCTCACGGGGCGGCCTGCGTTCTAGCGGGCTCGCCTCCGTGGGATGTTGAGGCACGCGTCCTTGCGGCCGTGCACCGACATCGGGTGGCAGCGAGGAGTCGGGGGGAGCGGCCCCTCCCGCAGGAGGTGGCGCGCGCGAGGCACCTGGCGCAGAGGGAGGCTCTCCGCCAGTGGGCCGAGACGCTCCCCCACCCAGCTGCCGGCTACTGGACGATCGAGGCCGTTCGTCCAGTGTTGGAGGAGTGGGTTGGGCGCCGGCGAGGCAGCCTCACCTACCGGATGGTGCAGATGATGACCGGGCACGGGTGCTTCGGACATTATCTGCACCATGTCGCACGGAGGGAGCAGACGCCGCAGTGTCACCATTGCGGCGCTCCCGACGACACTGCCGTGCACACCCTCTCGGAGTGCCCGGCCTGGCGACCCCAGCGCGATGCATTAGCCCTCGCGCTGGGCCTAGGTAGGGGTACGCCCGTCGCGCTGGCCAGCGTCGCACGGGAGATGCTGACCAGCGCGGCGGCGTGGGAGGCTGTCGCCTCCTTCTGCGAGGACGTTATCTCGCAGAAGGAGGCTGCGGAGCGGGCGCGAGAGGATGACCCTCTCGCCGCACCGCTCCGGCGCAGGCGGTTGGGGAGGAGGAGGCGTGCGTTTCTCAACGCGCGCCAGCTCCCCTAGCAAGCTGGCGGTTGAAATGGCTCGGCCGGATGACCACCGGCCGAGAGATACTTTTCACCCCTAGCTTGGCCGTCTGGGGGGGTCGAATTTCTTAAGATACTTGTCGACCCCCTCCCTAGAGGTAAGCCCTGGCACCAGGCAACCCTCCAGGGGGCACAATCGGGGAATGGCCAACGCCGATCCCGATTGTGTCTCCACGGAGGTATAAGTATCTAGAGAGTTTTTAGCCGGTAGTGGGTCTTCTACCCGAGTCCTGCATATCCAAGGGGTGGCCTAGTCAGCTCAATTCCCTTGTCGAATACCGTAAAAACTGTATTTTCTCTCTTGTAAAAAAAAAAAAAAAGGTTAGGTTAGAGAATGGGGTGCGATGTCAGACAACCTCCTTGTGGTGCACCCTGGGCAACCCGGCAGATTCTCTGTCGCGGGCTAATAGTCTGACGAGAGGACCCCCATAGTGGGGGGGGGGTGTGGGATGGCCGGGTTTAACCTGGCGGGCCACTTCGTGTGGCCACCCGCTTCATGCGAGGAAGGGCGAAGTCCCCTCTTCTTATGTTAAGAAGAGGCGTGGCTCTCGCTGGAAGCCGATTCCGGCGGCTACCTCTGGTGGTAGAGGGTCGAGGCGAGTTTTCCGCCATGGCGCTTCGCGCCCGTTGGGGTTCTCCTCGAGTTTCGACTCACCCGCGCGGCGGTGGATCCAGTAGGGTCCGCCGTCGGGCAACCCGTTACCCGCACTGAGCGGACCGGGGGCCCGGCGCACTGAGCGTCGGGCCGCGTGGAAGACAACCACAATAAAAAACCAGTTTCGGGGTGTAGAGCGGCGCAATCGCGCCGCTCCACAAAGTAGCAGAGCCAGGAGGGGAGTCCGACAACGGACATGTCACAGGCAGGGGGTCAGCGGGAATAAGGCCTGGCTGTTGTCCCCTTCCCCCTGTCTTGTGACCGACGGAGGAGCTGCTGGGGGGGTTTTTAGTGGGTAGGCCCGGGCCATGTAAGGTCTGGGGAGTCCCACATATCCTCGTGGTTTGGCTCGACCACGAGGAATGCGTCAATGCATTTTCCCCCCTCCCAAAAAAAAAAAAAAGGTTAGGTTAGAGAATAGGTTGTAGGCTATTTTTTATACCCTTAGGTAACAAGGGTGGGCCTATTCAGAAATTTTTGATTGTTGAGCTTTATTAAGGCGAAACGTGGTTAGCAGGCAGTATTATATGATATTAGAAATAATTAAGACCCGCCATTGGTACGCAAAGTGTAGTTTAATTTATTGCGAAGCTCGTTTTAATCAGGAAAGAAGACAATTGAGTGAAGTTCATTCAATCTACTCCAAAAGAACTTTCTTTTCTACAAAAAAATAAATTACAATTTTATTTCTTCATTACAGAATTGATTCTTGGAGTACCCTCTCCAATAAGATCAGAGAACGACTTGAAATATTTAATCGAATATTAATTGACCGAGATTGGCTGTCTGTCTTAATTGTAAGTTAATTGTAAATAAATTGCTAATACTATTGAAGCAGTTTCAAAGAAATAGATTAGATGCCTAATTCTGCTTATCTTAACGCGATAATCGTGTCTTTGTCGTGTATTTTAATAAAACTGACACTAAACTTGTCACTTTTACACGATTTTCGTAAGTAGTGGAATTTATTCGTACAACAATTTTTTGATAAGTCAATAGTGACAAATGTTTTAGTGAGTTATCGTTTAAACTGACTCAAAAAGCAATGCTATAGCAGCGTTATTTATAATGTAATGTTTATGTTTATAATGTAATATTCTTTTTTACATAAAGTATTTTGTTAATGATTACAACATCTAAATAATTACTTTACGAAGTCTGTCTTATATTCGCTATGAGAAAATATTCTTCAATTGTATCCTTAATAGAGCAAATCTTAAAATTATTACTGGACGACCTGGTAGTTTAACTTGTTGTTGAAGTCAACTAGCTCAAAGCCTAAGCTTTATGTCGCACGATTAAAAAGTTGAACTCTCTGCCAACACACGTGTTTCCTTCTTAAAATCCCGGGTCCTTTAAAAGAGGCGTGAAGAAGCACCTTGCGGGTCGGCAAGGTGAGGGTGGCTAGTGCAGCGTGTATTCTCTCTCCTGCACTAGGTATCTTCGCATCTGGACTCTATTTCCACTTACCACCAGGTAGAATGGAGTTATTCGCTTTGCCTTCTATAGGAAAACAACTGCTGCCATTGGCGTGGGAATGTCTCCTGGAGCTTCGCAGATATTTCACTATGAGAGGAGTCTACAGTCAGGCTTAGACCTGCCCTATGTTATATTACAGTTTTTCCTTGAATGTATGAGGGATTATGGTACACAAAAGGGGAGCTCTTGGCCTTCATTCCACCTTTTTTTTATTGCTACTAAGTTGGCAAACAAGCAAACTGCCTACCTGATGGTAAGTGGTAACAGTCACCTATAATACATGATCATCTATGTTCATTTTTTTGTTCATCATGTAGTTGAGGAATTCACACAAAAATCTCAACCTTATAATTGCGAAAGATGGAGACTGATTTCACTTGATGGTTAGTAATGATAATGCCTGTTATCTATTGGATTCCCTGCTGAAAAAAAGATATACTAATATCATTCGTTTGGCGTCAATAACATAGCCATAGCACAATCTCACATGTAATAAAATCAAGCAACATAAATTACCTTAATGGAATTCCTACGATATCGAAGGGAAGCGGGAAAAATATTTATCTTGATTTATTGTAATGCAATCACAATTTATCACTGTTTTTTTATACATTGCTTTACGGGCTTTAAGGAACTCTATATGTAAGTAAATATCTATTCTCATGTAAGTTGTGTATTCGATTTTTTTATTGCTATTCTTTGGTTTGAAATTATTTAATTTTGAAATGAGAACGAAAAAAAGGACAGAAACTTACAAATATTAACGGTTTATTCGGTTTTGGACAGATTCTGGATTCTGGATTCAGATTTTTTTAATGGCAGATTCTTGATTGGTCAGATTTTATAGTCATCCATAGAAACCGAACTAAAATGGACAAAACTTGAAACCAATACGACTTCAGCTAGGTATGAGACAGGGCGTCATTATATCGCCGAAACTGTTCACAGCTAGGCTGGAGGATGTAGCGTAGTTGGCTGGACGTAGTTTAGCCCGTCTCTTGAGGTTGTGTGCATACTATCCAGGATACTGGCAGCTTTACCTCTTTGTTTAATTAGGCTGAGGTGTTATGCGAAATATGCCCTAGCTCTAAGGTCGCCGCCAGAGGTGTGGGTCAACTTGGTCGACAAGGCTCTAACTATAGTTTTTCTGTCCGAAGACCACGGCCCCATAGCTTCAACCGTAAGCACCGCAAATTCGTAATACTTGGAGATTGCTTCATATTTGCGACGCCCTGAGGCCCAATTCTACTAATAAGTTACAGGCGAATCGAAACTAAGTAAGTGAGTTATTTTTTTTATTCATGTTTAAATCATTCTAATACCATGTCGTGAAGCTTCCCTTAAATTTTCCAGGGTGATAAAAAAATAACCGCGTATAGACCTTAGTATAATTGAACGTACGTTGTATATAGTGTATATACAACTGATCTTTTATACAGTGTGTAGTGTGTAACTTATACAGTGTGTAACAAAAACCCTGTGAACCCTTTTAGGAGCATGTTCAGAATCAATATATAAAAATTACGGCGATATTGAAAATTCAAAATTGTAAAATTTATTTTGAAATCCTCCATACAAATAAGTGGGGTCTATGAAAACAACATGTATGAGGAATAAGAGAATTAATTTAACAATTTCGAATTTTCAATGACGCCATTATCTATATCTACTAATATTATAAAGAGGAAAGATTTGTATATTTGTATTGAATAGGCTCCGAAACTACTGGATTTGAAAAAGTCTTTCACCATTGGAATGCTACATTATCCCTGAGTAACATAGGCAACAAAATTATTTTTCCGATGGGAAAATATAAAATTCCCACTGGAAAAAAAATAACGCGGGCGAAGTCGCGAGCGGGCAGCTAGTCTTTTATACACGGTGTTTCATAATAACCAATAAATAATCAATTCTTTATCGAAAACTAATTATTAAATTGTGTTTACCCGTAATGTCATTCAACCCAAAATTTTCATGTAAATCATAGACATGATAATGATACTATGATATACATGGAAATATTGGGTTGAATGACATTACGTGTAAATACATTTTAATAATTAGTCTTAGATAACGCATTGATTATTTATTGGTTATTATGAAACACCGTGTATATAGAATAGAAATAGAAATAGAAATGATTTATTGACACACACACACACAAACACTACATTTAAGTAAAAAAAAGGATAACAAAAATAACACAAGCGATGGACGAATTGCATGTGTGGTGTTCAATGGGCTCCTAGCTCGACATAATGCTACAGCTAGCTGCAGCGTCGATTTTCAGCTAGTGCCTTAAGTGGTTCCCGCAGCCTGAGAGACGTACTTACTACTAACTTATATAACAAAAAAAAAAAAAAAAACATTTATACATATATCGCAATACAAACGCCAATAATTCTTAACTTATAATATAAAACACATACATATAAAATTGAATACCGAGGCCCATAACATGTAATACTTAATTGTAAATTGGTAGGTAAACTCTGTTATTCCCATTATTGCCACTAATAAGTTTGAGTATTGGATTTTTGTTTATTCAGCATTATTTTTTTTAATTTAATTTTAAAATTATGTAAACTATGCTGTTCACGTACTGGGGGTGGAAGGTTATTCCAACACTTGGTGGCATTATATTTAAAACTTCCGCGAAAAGCGGCAGATTTATGTTGCGGTATGATCAAAGGGGCACTTGTTGAACGCATGGAGAATTTGTTACATGCTTTGGATTTCCAATCCAGCTTTGAGTACAGATATTCCGGTATTCCCCTCCTGATCACTCCAAAGAGTAGTGTAGCCAAATGTAAGTCTCGCCGGTGATGCATTTTCAGTATGCTATTATCATTAAGATAAGGTGTTACATGGTCTCGCGGTGGAATCTTAAAACAGAATCTCGCACAAGCGTTCTGAACTCTTTGTATCAGACTTGCAGTTTTGGCGTGCAACCTTGGTCCATATACTGTATCCAAATAATTAAACTTGGATAGGATAAGAGTGTCTGTTAGTTGCACGCGCAAACCTGTGCTCAAACATTCTGAACATTCTGAACATGCTTCTCTAGGCGAGTTAGTCCGTGGGTACTTGCTCGTGCACGAGTTTACAAGCTTTTTGTTATATATAACAAAAAGCCTGTGACCTCGTGCACGTGCATAGTATACTATATACACACTGTATGATTATGAGTCAAATTCAAAATAAGTTTGATTAATATATACACAAACAAATTCCTTTTAAATGTGTATCAGAAATGTAAAAAGTTAGACAGGCAATAACAAAAGTTGTGCTTACGTGAAACGTGGTTGCTCCCGGAGACGAAATTAATCTTCAACTGTCATCATAAAAGTCCACAGATGTATATAGATTCGGGTTGATGAGATACTAAAATGCGTGAATTAAATGAGCACTCGAAACATTATGGGCTTAATGTTTTCGAGATTCAGAATTTTTACGGCTGTGTTTACGTGTTAAAATGTAATGCTATAAATGAATTCAGACGTTATTGCTCAATATAGTCGTACAATCCTTGAAGTGTTAAGAGAAGTGCCATTTGAGATATCCGAGTGTTTGCGAGTAAACAATATAATACAATTTATCTATACATCTATACAAATAAATAAAATTGAAGTGTCTGTTTGTAATGTCAAAATAACAAGTTTTTACTAAATGGGTATGAATGTATAACGGGTATCAAAAACAAAAACACAATTAAAAAAAAATTTGTCTGTCTGTCTGTCTGTCTGTTTGTTCCCTCTAATCTCCGGAACAGCTGGACCGATTTAGACGGGACTTTCACTAATAGATAACTTCAACAAAAGTTACTATTTCACGCGGACGAAGTCGCGGGCACAGCTAGTAATTAATATAGTTATTAGGGACAATAATTAGATCAGCTGATGGTAAGTGACGATAAGGTTGAAGGTGTTTCGACGTGTATTTAATTTTGCAATGTATGGAATTGGCATAAAATTAATTTTTCATGGTCTCAGAAAATGCTCTGCTCTGCTCTGCTCTGCTCTGCTCTTGGTGTGCGCTGACGCTAAGGGTGCCGGTTGTTCCTTTTGAGGTACAGAACCCTAAAAAATTATCGCCAAATATGCTGCCAAGCGTAAAATTCAAGACCGATTCAGTGAGTTTTATTTTTTTTCAAGTATTTGTTTATCGGTGCCAAACAAATCTACATCAAACATGTCATCGAAAACAAGAGCTATTGACAGAACGACGTCTCACAGTGTAGGAATTTCATAATCTAACGGGATTTAATTATCAATGACATTTAAACTATGTTTTTGATTGTAAATAGTTGTGATAAGGTTTGAAAAGTTATAATATTCGTATAAAGAGTATCTTAATAAGTTTTATAGACAATAACTCATCATAAAACTTAAAAAATTACATAAAAATGTTACTTTAAATATTAGTCACCTAGGTCGTCCCTAGATGGCTCATTTGACGTGGGTATGGAGAGTAAATTCAAAACTTCGGGCTCCAGTGGACTTTTTTTCTTCTTCTGGGGACTTATCGCAAACTTACTATATACGGATCTGATGATATGAGAAGCCTGTTAACTAGATCCACGTTAGTATCGACTCAAGATGTTTTTCTTGTAAAGAATTCTCTATAACTTCTGTTGTCCTTTTGTCCTTATTTCTAGCCTCTTGAGCTTCCTCAGACAATTGCCCAATAGGAAGAATACATGAGGCGACTACTTCTCTGCCATGAAATAACACTTTGTGGACGCTAACAGGCATATTGTAGCAAGAGTATTCTTGAAGGTAAAGGTTTCTAGTATCTGTGATATACGTATCGAAGGCACCTAAGTCGATAGCAAATCCAGAGCCTAGAGTTTCTAAAATTATATGAAATCTATTTATTGCGCGAATCCATAGAAAGCTCTTTGACAATAGCAGCTGAGTCTCGTTTGCCTTGTTTTTGTAGATTGAACGTGTTTGCAATAATGATTTCTTCCGGGCTAGTGGAAGCTATAAGATTTTCAATTTATTGCTTTTTAGTCCTATCGCAGCATTCCGAAAAGGGCTGTTGTGGTCTTCTAGTACTACTCGAATGCGAAAAAGATGGAATTTCTTGCACTATAGTATATGGAAGCACAATATTTGTGCTCAACCAGTCAGCATTATTCCTTAAAAAAACGTTCGTGTTGACGACGACTTGCTGCCCATTTTTCTCCCAATCTCGCCAGTAAAACTCTTAAAAATATCTTTATTTCCTTTAAAGCAGCTTCAGAAAACCTTACCAGCTCATAATGGTTGATAAAAAAAGCAAAAACAGCATCAAAACGTTCATTCGCCTTCTTCATATACCAAATTTGCCTTCTGGTAATTTCACAAGTCATCTTACAAAACAAAAAAAAATGTATGAGGGGTGCAAAAACGAGCAAAATCTATTAATCATATCTAATAGTTAAGACTTTGGACTATAACATGGTGTAATTTATGTTGTGTAATATCGTGTAATAATGTAACTTTTATCCTATTCAAATTATC
Organism: Schoenobius gigantellus; assembly: GCA_963935595.1. NCBI lineage: Eukaryota > Metazoa > Arthropoda > Insecta > Lepidoptera > Crambidae > Schoenobius > Schoenobius gigantellus. Next base: position 18,501,185 of record OZ012557.1, on the reverse strand, counting down.
CAATAATTAAAAAATGATTGTTTTTCCGGCTTATTCATTATTCTGCGATTATGTCTTTAAGAAATAATTTCTACATGCAATAAAATAGTTTTATTCTTAGCTTAAGATATTGTTGACACAATAAAAAACACAAAATACTAAGTTTTAGCGAATATCACTGTGTAATCGTATCAACAATGCACGCAAATAAACGATTTGTTTTGTGTGAATCAAATGATTTAGTTTGTGTACTACCTTTAACATAATTTTATTCTAGGTTTTAAGATACCTACAATAATTTTAAGTTTATAATGCTTGTTAGTAGGGTCTAAGGTACAGGAAAAAAATATTAATTGCTCGTTTAGTCCAAGTTGATATTTCGAATTAAATCCCGCTAGATTATGAAATTCCTACACTGTGCGTCTGTCGGAAATAATAAAACAATATTGTATATAAGTACGTTATTAATCTAAATATTCTTACTGCAACAGGATGCTAGAAACACTAACAGGTTTGGGGCTTAAACTAAGTGACGTCGCTTTAGTGCACGCGACAAATCCAAGGCGGCCGCGTAATTAGTTGGTCGTATAAGCGAATTGCTTTACATGCAATCGTTTATTATGTATTTAAATCAACTATAAGTACAACGTAAATCGTCCTGCGCCAAATGAAGCCATAAAGTAAAGGTTGCAGATTACAGCTACTAGGTCAAAAATTAATAACAAATGATTTTTGCAACGCAATAACCAGTAGGCCTACTCTCGAACCAATTCCGATCGATCGGCATTGGGATTGCGATATTTCGTACGCTTAATTTGCCGCAAATTGGCGCCAAATTAGACCCTATTGCGCAGATTTGAGTAAATCCAGCTTAGTGCTATATAATATTCTCAAAATTCGGATTCAATTTGGCGCTGGTGTTGCTACTTAAGCGTACAAAAAAGTACAATCCCAATGACGATCCATCGGAATTGGTTCGAGAGTAAGCCCACTGATCCGCGGAGGTTGGAGGCTGTACACGGAAAGTGTTGACGATAATAATACAAGAAGATCGACATTGTACCGAAGATCTTTAGAAGCCGCTGAATGCAGGAAGCACAAGACAGAGTTGCTCTATTCCACAAAGCTTAACTGGAAGCTCAATTTGTCAGGAATTGGACAGGTTTTTCTTCTCTTAGCTAAGATTATGATGATGCTAATAGATTCAAGAAGGTTATGCACTTGGCTTCAAACAAAGTGTTGGAAAAAATATAAATATAAGAACGCAACCAGCAATTTTATTAAGAAATATTGAAATTCCGAAGTTTAAAGTGCGGTGGCTCGTCTCGAGCGGGGCACATGGGAAATGATTACCATATTCATCGCGTTTCCTACGCCGCCGAGGTAGGCTCAAAGGAAATTATTTGTCATATTAACGTCACTCCGACCGAGTTTCGACAGCAAGATGTTAATATATTAAATTATCCTCGGAGGTGTACTAAGCAGTAACTCGATGCCGATAGGTTGGCGTTCACCGTTTAAACTCTTGCGACCGAGTTTGACAGATTTTAATCGTTATTTAGGAGGCTACGGCTGTCTTTTTCAACAGCAAAACTTCATTACCCTATATTGTGCTACGCGTCGCGTTAAGAGCATAACACGGATTATTTAACCACGAAGGTGCTGGTTTTCTTTGAAACTTTCTTTGTCATATGGGTATCAAACTTCGCGATGCCGTTTCGTGACAACATGGCGTTATTTTGTATATATATATATATATATATTCCTTGTTGTACACAAATTGACAAAGCAAGGTATAAAAGAGAAGAACAATGTACAAGGGAGAGCTTATCTCTGTGAGAGATTTCTACCAGCCAACCCTAGTGGGTGTATTAAAACTCGAATTTTCTGTGGTAATGTCTCATTCGCGCAGCCCTTCGGTTATTTTGACCGTAGCAATACAAAAAAATCTGTGTTCCTTACCAATTTTCGGTCATATCGGCCGATCTCAACAGAGACTAGCCGTCTGCACGGGAGTAATTATACTCGTAGTTTAAAAGGGCCTACGCAAACTCAGATGCTCTCTTGCTTGCTGTTGCCACGCAGGCATCTGGATCTTATTCAGTCCTGCTTTGTAGGTAGGTTTGTCTTTGGATACCAGACAATACTTCCATATAAAATAATCTAATCTGTGTAATTCTTGGAAATACAGTCAACTACAGAAAGATCGATACGGCCAAAATTACAAAACTCTGTATACACAACTTTATTGACCTAACATTAAGGTAGAGTATGGGTAGAGTGTACATATTTTTGCAACTTTCACCGTATTTCTCTTTTTGTAGTCGACTGTACCATGATGCATTCATTGCCCAGGGTGTGCCGGCATGAGGTCTGCGATTGCCCAAACATTTGCTTATACCTGGTCCATCACAGAAGCATTATGCACACGAGAAGGTGGCTGAGGAAACGCACCCTATAATGGCGGGCTTAGTGGGATACTAAGAAACGGGTCATAGTGATAAAATAGATTCCTAGCATCAAACAAGGAAAAAATTTCCCTCGTAGAATCGAACTCCGAACCATTCAACAACGGTGATTCAAAACCATATATAAATTCAAATATCCGTAAGATCTATTTTAAGAAGTCTTTCTTAAAAGCTAGAACATTACAACTTCTGAGCGCAATAATTTTATTAATCATACTTTAAAGATAATTTTAAGCTGTTCAAGAAACGAAAAGCAAAAAGTTTGAAGCTCCGAAGTTCATTAACTAAATAAGCAATCTGACTAAAAGCATGGGCCCTCCGAGGTAAAAAGCAATTAAAAAGTTATGGAGTGCTCCAAACCATTATTTTCCTATTATATTATGCTGAAACATTAGAAATTAAAACTACAGTCCGACCACCGATACGAGATTGATGTAAAGCCTTTTTATAGAACATTTAATGGAACTTCTGGTTTACGTTATAAAAATATTGCCTTTCCATTGAAATTTTCAAAATGGTACTTTTTGGAAACATCGAACTGTAATTTTAGTATCATTACGATTGTTTTGTGCATGCTCAATGTGCATCATTGAAATGCTAAAAATACGTTGAATTACGGTAAAAGGAAAGTTTTTCAATAATATTTACTTATGTTTTAATCTGAGTACATAATATCTTGTATTACTACCTAGCAACTCAATGTTTGAATTGCTAGGCAAAATCCTATTTGCAATTGTCCGGGCTCTCCGTTTTGAACAATGTACTTATGTTTCAAAAATAACTGTGGAAATCAGTCAAGGAATTATATTAATACTAATATCATTATTAAAGAGAATGTCCAAATTCGCCTCACTGGTCCCAGAGTAGAGGGACACAATGTAAATAAAAAATATAAATAGACTTAATAATTTTAATGAGTTTTTACAAAACTCATTAAAATTATTAAGTCTGTTAAGCGTGCAAGAGAAAAACTAAAAAAAAAATTTTTTCTAGTAAAAGTAGTGATTTGCAAAGCTATTACTATAATAATATAATTTTAATAGATGTAATAAAGTCAGTGTTATTGAGTACTATACTATGTCATATTATTCTTGAGCTTCGTTAAATTCAATTTCCATGGCAGAAATAGACCATAATTGATTAAACTGTAAGGCTATTTTACTCTTAAATCGCAAATATCTGATATTTCATACAAAAATCCAAGACATTTAGCCGAAAAGCTATACACGAAATGATCGTGTAAATTTTTGTACAAAATACATTTATTTCATGCGAAACAAGTCTATTTTTATAATGATCCATCCTAAATGCAAGATTCTAAGTATAAAACTTCACAGTTTTAAGTTCACGAAGGTTTTCCAGCTCAATAATATACTCGTTGGTGGCTGATTACCATTACTTCCAGTTCAATATCGCCTTTGGACCCGTAAGAATAAGGTGCGCTATTGCTTGCGGGATTTGGGATATAAGACAAAAGGGTAATGAGTGTAGGCAGCGCGAGCATCTGCCGGCCTCAGTCACATTACGGGGTCGTTCTTACGGAATCTGAGCGGGAGACACACTAAGACGTAATAATATAATACACGGTTGACGGTTGTAACACCGTTTTTTCTTAAAATTTCATAAAACACTAATTTTGCAAAAACACTTTGTTTTCACTGTAGTTTTAACACAAATTTCACAACTAAAATCGTAATTCAATAACTTTGTCAATGAATTTCACAATGTCAATGTCAAGTGTCAACGTCAACGTCGTTTCACGTCACGTCATTGACATTTGCAATTATCTTTGGTCATTATTCGATTTTGGCATAAACAAAATAAATCTCGCGTTTATCCTGGCCTTATTTACAAAGATAGTTTTTTTTCGCCCAAAATCCCGTGCTTCCATTTAGGTGGGTTGATTTTCTCAAAATTCGGAATTTGACATTTAGACCGTTTGTTTTGATCATTTCTATAGACATATTTTAATAAAATACGCTTAAACTTATAGATCATATAATTATAGTTTCGTCGAATAGAATTTGGAAAGCATTCACAATTTGTTTATGGTTAATTTTTCATTACGTTTTGTTTTTCAACCAAACTTATAACTTTAGCTGGAAATACTTATTGCATATTGTAGAATTTCGAAAGATCCGTATGTTGACTTGACACATCTTGAAGCAAGTTAAGAGTCTTACGAGTGTCATGAAATGAATTTGGTTTTAGGAGAGGTTCCGTCGCCAATACGGCGCTTAACATTCAGCAAACGGACCTCGGCTCCGTCGCTTCCACATAAACGCAAATCTGCGCGCAAGTGGAGCGTTGGTTTAGTCTATCGTCTAGGTTATGATTAGTCTGTGAGACATCGATCGAAGTAATTTGTTATTGATTTGAAGATCATAAAGTTTTTATATATTTATATAGGTATTTCTCCCGTTTTCCGTGTGAATTTGATTTGAAAAACCACAGTGAAACTACAAAATTCAGTTCTTTTTGTTTTCAGCTTGAAGAGTAAAGCTAAGGGGAAAAATACTATATTTACTCGCCGGCACGCGATTCATTAAATTAAATGGATTTATTGTATCAATAAGTGCAAAAAATCAATAAGGTATCTAATTAACTTATTATATTTCATGATTTAAAGCAGATTTTGTTAATTTTATTTTTATTTGTGGGTAAATTGATTATTAAATCAAACATATTACATTCCCAAAATTCGCCTTTTTCATCCCCTATTTCATTAAAAAACCTTGATAGTAAACGGCATCTTAGTGGGATTAAGGCATATATTGAGTAACACTTGCGAATTTCATGTTAAATTCTAAATTTTTACAATATTAAGTTTCACATCCTTCTTTGGCAAATAACTCACAAATTAAGCTGTTTTCTTTTTATTAATAGCAGTAATTATACACAAAATAGGTGCTCTCCCCTCCATATGTCCTTTTTATTAACTACCCAATAAGAAACTTTGACAATTCATTGAAAATTATGTTTGGAATTAACTTGCAATGTTTATTACATGAAGTTCAAATGTATTGACTGGGATTCCTTCAGAACTCAGTGTTAGACCCACTGACCCTAAGATTATGGGCATATTTAATTATATTTTTAACATAACACTGTGCTATGAATCTCCAGGGCAGTTCCCGGAGGCCGTAGGGCTCCGCTGCAACTAACCTACCTAATAACCTAATATCAAGGAGGAATTCTGTGGAATTACACAAATAATATTAGAAACAGAGAATAAGTTAAGAAACTGGAATATCATAGCTCTGACCCGTGATTGCAAGATTTAGCATAGAAGGTACGCTCTACTAACAACCGCTCCGGGGAAAGCTACTAATTTAAAAAAAAATGAAACCTATAACTATTTGTTCGTGTACTTTATTGCCCCTCATTTTGTAGTTTTGTACCCAATTTGTACCTGATTTTTACCTGCCGAGATTGATCAAACAAACCTGAACCATCCTGCCCTTGGCTTGTATTAATTAAACATTTAGTTAAGTGCTTTGCATTGAGGGATTTTGTTAACTTCAGTAACATTATGCATAAGTGAATTACAACCATGTACCTGCCAGAATAAAGCTTTTCATTTTGTATCGGACTAAAGGAATAAGTTTGTTTTTTTTTCTTTCAACTAAGATTTCCCAATATTTCAACAATTCAGCAGGAAAAAGCACTACAATTTGGGTCCCTGTTCGGGCGCCAAATTGTAGTGCTTTTTCCTGCACGGTTAAATCCTTTGACCTAAGACGGTATGTTTTTGAACCCATTAAACGGAGGGCCTCTATGCACTTTTTCTGGTAGTGTTACCGATTCAACCTACACGCAACAGCAGATCTGTACGGTGCTATAATGTGAAGGATTCTATGTTTAAAGTTCTGACGTATCTGTTGGATTGTCTTCTAATGTCATTATTATTCCCTTTTTTATGTAACAAGAAGCTACAATAAATTATTATATTTGAAGTTAACTTGGTATTTCTATATACAATACAGCAACATCTACCTATTTAGTTATGCCAGTTTAACATTTGGTGACCCTTATCGACGTGGAGTGAACCACGATATTTTCTAATAAGCGACGTGTGGATCCTTGGAGACAAGCGGAATCCCAAAGTCCAGTGAACAATACGAGATCATCCAGCACGAGCACAGAGATTACCGAGGAACCCAGGCGTGAAGTGTTTGAATTGCGTGAATTCATTATTACATTCTGCAAATTTTTATGGTTGCTTCAATCCTGCTCTGCATAAGGTTGTATCCTTCAATTATTAATTCAATAAAACTAAAGAGAGTTTTGTATTAATTTATCAGTAAACATTGAATTACCTCAGTTTTGATTTGAAAGGAAAAATTGTCCAGGCAATATAAACTTAGCCCAGTCATTATAGTTAATTTAGTCTTGCATATAAAATGAAAATCTTTCTTAATTTTTTTAAAACTAAATAATCTACATTTGTGCATAATTTGCAACAAGAGCTTGCTTTGGTGTAAGTTTAATAAAAATTTCAGGGATTTAGCTATATGTTGCCTTTGAGATTCTTCCGGAGATACGGGTGTAAGCTGGCTTCCTGCGTAGTCTTCGCTGCTTGATCGCGAAGATATCAGCATCACTGTACGCGGCCAGCTCTCTTATTTGCCACCTGTTTAATGCGGTGGCTTGCACGGTTTGAAATTCAATTTAAGTCTGTTCAATGTTATTTTGCGTGTTTACTAGTATAGTATAATTGTACAAAATGTCTGAAGACTTAAAGTCGTTAGTTCGAAAGCGCGGCACCATACAGGCAAAAGTAACATTATATGAAAAGTATATTGATAGAATAAAATCAATTTCAGCTGAGAACTTCACTAAAGCTTTATCCAGTGAACTCCAGATAAAACTAGGCCGCTTTCAGGAACTATTATCTCAATTTGATGATGTTCAATCAGAAATTGAAAATTTAGATGACGCCAACTTACCCGAACAGATTGTAGAACGTGAGCTTGTTGAGGATTCAATAATAAAGTTGATTTCAATGTCACAATTAATAATTGAGTCGATCCAACCAGTGAATGACACTAAACAACAATGAACGAATTCTAATTAATAACCATATTAAATCGATGTTTAACTTTGAACCTATTACTAGGGAATCACATAAAGCTATTAGGTACATGATAGACTTTTATTCGAAAAACCTACGTGCTTTACACACGCTCAAAGAGCCCACAGACAGTTGGGACACATTAGTAATATACATGATGGTGTCAAAACTAGATGGCGCTACTAGTAGGAAGTGGGAAGAACACAAAAACGCACTTGTAGTTTCGCCTAAACTTGATGATTTCTTAATGTTTCTTCGTAATCGAGCAGACGTTTTGGAAACAATACAGTGCAGTTCTTCTACACAAAAACATGATAAACCTACTAACCAAAATAAAGAAAGTAAATACTTTAAGACAATGCTAGGTATAAGTGACGCTAAATACACAACTAGTACAAGTGAATGCAGTACAACAAAGATAACTTGTGCGTTTTGCAAACAAAATCATTTTAATCACGAGTGTGACAAGTTTAAGGAAATTTCATTGGATTGCAGGCAAAGGGAAGTGTCAAAAAACAATTTATGCAAAAATTGTCTGCGCCCTGGCCATCATTACTCTCGTTGCCACTTAGGCCCATGTAAAAGCTGTCATAAAAAACACAACACACTTTTACACATTGAAGCAAATGCCAACAATGACACTTCATCTGGAAATGCAAATATTAACGCCATGATCACTGCGATGTCTTCCTTCACTCCAGATAGAAAGGGTCATGTCCTTTTATGTACTGCTGAAGTGAATTTAGTTAATCCTTTAACGAAGAAATTTCTCACTACAAAGGCTCTTCTAGATTTAGGGAGTCAATCTTCTTATATATCTACAACAATGCAAAGAAGCTTAAACCTTACATACAACGAAACTGACACGAATTGTATAACTGGTTTAAATAATTGCATAATAGGCAGTGCTTCTAAACAGTGTGTTGTTCAAGTGCAAACTAGAACAGGTAAATTCGAAATGAATCTTGTTTGTCTAATCATGCCACAGATAACACGAGCAACGCCAAGTATAAAAATTGATACATCACGCTTAGATATTCCTGAGTCCTTTGTTTTAGCGGACCCCAGATTCTATCATCCGTCTGAAATTCATTTATTGCTGGGGCTCGATGTGTTTTGGGACATTGTTGGTTCGAAGAAAGTTGAACTAGGTAAGAACAAACCGACTCTAAAAGAGTCTAAACTGGGTTGGCTTGTTTCTGGTCCGACAGGTCAGGGCTTAAGTTCTTATACTCGATGCAATTTTTCACAAGAAATCAAGGATTGCCTCAAAAAGTTTTGGGAGCTTGAAGATATACCCAACTCTCCTCCTGAATCGAAGCTCACCAAGGAGGAAGAGTACTGTGAGAAGCATTTTAAAGAAACTACAGTGCGTCTAGATGATAGTCGCTTCTGTGTCAAACTGCCACTCCGTGAGGCCCCGGAGGAAGCCTTAGGCGATTCATATTACATAGCTAGAAGACGTTTCTTTAATCTTGAAAAAAAAAATTTAAAATCTAACATGAAAAATGATTATGCTGCGTTTCTTAAAGAGTACGAAAACTTAGGGCACCTGACCGAGACGGAGCGTCCTGTTTTTGGGTATTATATCCCACATCACTGCGTAATTCGCGAAAACAGTGAGACGACGCGTTTGCGTGTCATTTTTGACGCGTCGTGCAAAACATCAAGTAATACATCTTTGAATGACATCCAGATGGTAGGACCAGTAGTCCAAGATGATTTACTATCAATATTGCTGCGGTTTAGGCAAAGTACTTATGTTGTAACTGACGATGTAGAAAAGATGTACCGTCAAATTTTGGTAAATGCGTCTCAGCGTCACCTTCAATTGATCCTATGGAGGGACGAGGAGAGTCAGCCACTCAAAATACTTCAATTAAATACCGTGACTTATGGCACCTCTTCTGCCCCCTATCTTAGTACAAGATGTTTGTTGCAAATTGCTAATGAGTGCACCGACGAAACAGTAGCTAACACAATAAAACATGACTTTTATGTAGATGACTTAAATACTGGATCTGATTCGAAAACTATTTTAGCTACAACCATTAAAGGTGTCATTAGCGAACTATCGCGTGCAGGCTTTCCTTTAAGGAAGTTTCGCACAAACTCGATTGATATATTTGACAATATTGAAACAGTCCAAAATAACCCGCAAGACTTCTGCAAGCAGTCAACAGTTTTGGGCCTGAAATGGTCGCCTACAAATGACACACTACAGTTCTCTTCAGAATTTAAAGACATTCAAAGGGTAACAAAGCGTATTATCTTATCTAGCTCATGCAAAATCTTTGACCCGCTTGGTCTTCTGTCTGCTTGTACAATATTCCATAAAATTCTTCTACAGAAGTTGTGGTTAAACAAATTGGATTGGGACGAATCTGTACCCAAGGAAATTGAGGCATCATGGCGTCAATTTGTCGATGAATCGCGACATCTTGCAAATTTAAATATACCACGCCATGCTCTCTGTCACGCGCCGGTTACAATTGAGATTCATACTTTCACTGACGCTTCAAAGGATGCTTACGGAGCATGCTTGTATATGAAATCTATTGATTGTCAAGGCAACATATATGTTCATCTTATGTGCGCCAAGGCGAGGGTGTCGCCGCTGAAGCCAGAAATGACAGTTCCTCGTTTGGAATTGTTGGGAGCTTTATTGGGTGCTCGATTGCATGCGAAGGTTATACAAGCTTTACGTGTAACAGTTACTAGATCCATATTTTGGTCCGACAGTACAATTGTCCTGGGCTGGCTTAAGACACAACCAAAAACGCTAAAAACATTCGCTTGTAATCATGACCAAATCCGTGAATTATCAGATCCAAGTGTTTGGCGTCACGTTCCAACAGAGTTTAATCCTGCAGACCTTGCTTCAAGGGGAGTTAAACCTCAGCAACTACTCGCCAGTACTTTGTGGTGGGAAGGACCCTGCTTCCTTAAGAAGCCAGAATCAGAATGGCCTTCAGCCGAAACGTTAATGCAGATTTGCCGGAAATTAAATTGTTTATGACCAAACAAACTGATTTTAATGTGGTTCCGTTTAACAAATATGCAAAACTAATAACATTGCAAAGGGTATTCGCATTCGTTTTGCGTTTTATAAATAACTGCAACAAAATGTCAGGTTGTCAGGTGATTTGAATGCATCTGAATTACAATCTAGTTTAAAAGCGTTAGCGACAGTATCACAAAGGGAATCATTTGATCAAGATATTCATTCTCTTAAAACAACAAAGTCTCTTAACCGTAAATCAAGGATATTAGGGTTAAATCCATTTCTTGATGAAAACGACATTTTGCGTGTTGGCGGTCGCATAGTAAACGCAAAATTGTCAATATGAACAGCGACACCCAATTCTCATTGATAGTAAGCATGTATTTACAAGACTTTTATTTGAAAGGGAGCATATTAGGCTGTTACACGGTGGTGCTCAATTGTTGTTAAGTCATGTGCGACAGCGATTTTGGCCGATTGGTGGTCGAACTTTAGCAATTAGTATTATTTTATTATTTTATTTTATTTTACATTTTGGGATAGCTAACAGCTTCTTAAAATAAAATTAACACCGGCTTATAATGTCTTAAAGCTATTGATAAGCTACCGCATATAGGTATCAAGAGTTTAGAATAAAATTGTGTAGTTTTGTGTAGTGCATATCTATTTGGCAGTTTTCGATAGTGCTCCAGTAATAGAATTGATTGAGTCGAAATGGATGTCAATATTTGCGTCAGAATCGTTAACAGCTCTACAACTTCTTATTAGAAAGCTATTTTGTCTATAATTTGTACGCACAACGGGAATACTGAATGGCTCATATCTGTAAACTAACTGTGTGCAGTGTCAAAGATTTAAAGTAAACCCAATACAACCAATCATGGGCAACTTACCTGCTCCACGTGTGACTCCTGCTCCACCCTTCACAAACTGTGGGACCGATTTTGCTGGCCCATTTCTAATTTTAAATAAAAAAGGTCGTGGGGCCAAAACTACTAAATGCTACCTTTGTGTATTTGTCTGTTTTTCGACAAAGGCTGTCCACCTTGAGGTCGTTAGTGACCTAAGCGCAAACGCCTTCATCATGTGTTTGCGTAGATTTATTGCTAGACGTGGTAAGCCAGAAAATATTTATTGTGAGTAATTGTGACATTGGAAAAAACTTTATAGGCGCAAAAAATGAATTGAACAGAATGTTGCAAACGTGCAAGCGACAGATTGGAGAGTTTGCTTGCAGTGAGGAACTTCTCTTTTACTTTTCGCCTGTCTACGCTCCAAACTTCGGCGGAGTCTGGGAGGCAGCAGTTAAATCTGCAAAGTATCATTTAAAACGAATTGCTGCTAATACCAGTTTGACGTTTGAGTAATTAGTAGCTCTGTTTGCTCAAATTGAAGCAATAATGAATTCGCGTCCTTTGACACCACTGTCTGAGGACCCATCGGAACTAGCTCCACTCACGCCTGGACACTTCCTCGTCATGCGACCATTGATGTCACTGCCGTCACCTGAAGTGAAGACGATGACGGTCAACAGATACCAGCTCGTACAACGATTATGGCAACACTTCTGGACTCGGTGGACTAAGGACTATCTGGCTACTCTCCAGCAACGCACCAAGTGGAAAACTAATAAGGGTTCCATTAAGATTGACGACCTAGTTCTGGTGAAAGATGATCAGCTACCGCCAATGAAGTGGCTACTTGGACACATCGTAAAATTGTATACTGGTGACGATGGCATTTGCCGAGTCGTCGACATCAAGACAAAGAACGGCATAATAAAGCGAGCCGTCTCTAAGCTGTCAGCCTTAGAAGGTTTAGGTTCCCATGAAGCTCTTGAAAGTTAGGCTTTCAAGGATGGGCAGAATGTTACCGATTCAACCTACACGCAACGGCAGATCTGTACGGTGCTATAATGTGAAGGATTCTATGTTTAAAGTTCTGACGTATCTGTTGGATTGTCTTCTAATGTCATTATTATTCCCTTTTTTATGTAACAACAATAAATTATTATATTTGAAGTTAACTTGGTATTTCTATATACAATACAGCAACATCTACCTATTTAGTTATGCCAGTTTAACAGACAGTCAAAATATTAAACATTTACGTTTTGTAAAGCATATCACCTAGTATTATCTATTCTACACTGATTGTATTTTTTTTAAGTTTTAATGACTATGTAACAAAACCAAAATTGTAAATGGCGATTTGACCTTTAGAGTTTTTTGCCTGTTGTTCTCGAGAAGGCCAATTTCCGAACAGGTGTAGATTCAACTTTTTTTTTTCATTGTTACTTGTATTTGCAAACATCTTGAGTAGGTATATTCCGGATGTATGCACATACAAGGTTAAATATGTTTCCTTTAAATTAGAATGTTTTGCATTGTTTTGATGTCAATAAGTGCCTGTAAAGGCCTAAGTTGAATAAAGATTTTTGAATTTGAATTCTGTTACCATGCCATAAGTCGCAATCTTCGTCGTCAAGCTACGACGCGAACTTTTTACTAAACGCATCATAAGTTCGTAGACGCTAACCCTACAGTAATGTGTATTGTAAGGATACTGTTAGTGTAATCTATACTAATATTATAAAGCTGAAGAGTTTGTTTGTTTGCTTGAACGCGCTAATCTCAGGAACTACTGATTCAAATTAAAAAATTCTTTTTGTGTTGGATAGTCCATTTATCGAGGAAGGCTTTAGGCTATATAACATCACACTACGACTAATAGGAGCTGAGCATCAATGACAAATGTTGCAAAAACGGGTAAAAAATATACGGCGAAACGTAGTTCGCTGGCACAGCTAGTGTTTGATATGTTTCCACTACGCTTATGCTTGACACTACGAATCATATTCTATATTAAAACCCTTTCGGCTTTAACTAATAGATTGACAGGTATTCTTTTCTTTTCTAACGTGAAAAATCGCTTTACCGCTGACCTCTCGGAAAAAACACCTATATTATGTAAAGCTCGAAAGATCAATTTTGTTTCATTTTAAAACTAGTGTGGCTTTTGATTCATCTAGCAACATGTGTCTTGAAACAAATAAACTTCATTTGCTTTACATTTTTATTAGCCGCATCCGTTGTAATGTGCATTGAGAAATTATTATTTTTTTATTTTCGGTCATCCTCCTAGTGTGCCCAAAACTTATCTCTGACCACAATGTCGGTTATTATATCTGTTATCTTCCCCAGTCCATTACAGGCGAAGGACTCTGACGTCCCGAACGCCAGTGCCTTACATTATTAACGAATATTTCTATTAAGGCGCTCTGAGTTTCATTTGAACAGATGTTATTACCTGTTAACGTTATGATGGACTAGATTCTGTGATTACTGTGTCCGAGTTATGATTGCGCATTAGGAATACTGTAGCGTTGTTGTGCTTTTGCTATGAAATTCAAGTTTAATCTTGGAACAAATTATTTTAATAAACCATTGTGATTACTGAGCGGTCTATCTACAGAAAAGTATACAGAAGGATTACCTTACAAAATACAGCAACCATTTTGTTAATAGGCATGGTGAGATCGCGTGATTTCAATGGAGAAGGCATCATCACAACACAAGAGTTCTGACAGGGTCCTCTACTGGTGACACTGGGGCTAAGAGTACGTTTAGATGGACGGCACTTCGTCAACAGCAATTAAAGCTACTTTAGCCGTCGACATCTATCGGTAACAGTCGTCCACAGTTGTACACAGTTGTACAACAGTTGTACAGTCTGATCAAGATTTTTTGGTACGTAGATGGATTGTGAGGAGGGCGCTGCATGTTTGTTCCTTAGAAAAATACTTTACTTTTCGCACAACCTCTCTGGCACTACTACGTTTCACTGTAGCCATTTGCTTAAATAGGTAAGGGGGCCTTGGGGTCCGTGCATTGGTGCCACAAGATCTTCGTTGCGTGGTAGCGTTACATGCTCTTCATTCTTAATCGACATCAAAAAAGGAGGAGGTTGTCAATTCGACCCGTATGTTGCTTTTTTTTGTGTGTATGTTACGCGATTATTATTTGTGTATTCGATAGAGTATACTCCTGGGGTGGTCCCAAGGTTACCAAAGTCAGGATCTGGTGATGGGATCCCATAAAAATCGAGGGAAATCCTTAAATTTTATAGGTACGTCCAACTTGTTTCATGTTTGTTCCGAAGCTATTCACGTATTTGCGTCTGGTATTCATGAACCGAGCTGATAATGGAAGAATCCTTAACTTCTTTACTTGAACTGACCTGACCTGACCTTGCACCGCAATTAAATTCACAATTCAACTGTATTTAAGTCACTAAAAGATTCCATTCACTAAAAAGATAAACCTAAAAATTATTATACAAAAAATAAAAACCGACTTCAAAAACACTGAAAACTTAAAAATAATATAAGAATAGGTACAGATAACATCACACTTCTATATTAAAGTCGGTGCCAAATTTTAAGACTTACTAGGAGATCATCGTTTGGCACCGACTTCAATATAGAAGTGTGATGCTGTCTGTACCTATTTTTATATTATTTTTAACTTTTCAGTATTTTTGAAGTCGGTTTTTATTTTTTGTAAAATATTATTTATATTTTTTTCGCTACAACTGCAAAGGACGGTAGCCGCTGACGTATTGACGGCTGACACCGATACGTCGACTGCTGCCAGTGATAGGTATCGACTGTTGAAGAAGCTTCTGCGGATAAATAACTATGTAATCTTGGTCAGCATTTGGCAACGTACTTGAGACTCTGGTTACGGTCATTAGTAGTCGTTAATATCTGGTAAGACCACGGACCTGAAAAAAAGACGGACGTAACGTTGTTGAATCACGAGTGAAGCATGCAAATGGCAGCACATTTGTGTGTGCGTGTCTTGCTCGCAAGAAATGACGGCGGTTTATCTGACCAGCCTTGCGAGCATGGAACTCTCGATAAACAAAATTTGACAGCTAAGATCGACATACTTTACGATAAATTTGACAGATATTCCTAAGGAGTGAAAAGGACAGATGCTTTTGAACTTACTGAGCACTGAGACTTAGTTAGTTAGTTAGTTAGTTTGGCTGGGCTCTTACGCACTTAGCCTCATGATTGGGCCATTGTGCGTCCTAATCTACGTTTGCTTCCACCCTACTCCATCCATCCCAGGTCTCCCCCAGAACGCCAGCAGCCTTTGTGGGCTGCTGCATGCTTCCGGCATAGATGCCGGGGAGTGGAGAAGTTTTGCCCGTTGATCGGCCACGCTTGTGCATTCCAAAAGGACGTGCTGTGGCGTTTCTTCTGCCTCCATGCACCCTCTGCATAGAGGGCTGTCTGTCACCCCTATTGTGAATAGGTGTTTGTTTAGTAAACAGTGTCCGGTTATAGTAGCTATAACTTTTCGGATTTTGTCTCTCTTTAGTCTGATGAGGGATCGGGCAAGCTTCTTGGATGGTACCGGGATTGCATCTTTTGTCTGTTTGCATCCCTCATTGGTTCTCCACTCTGTTAGATGATGTTCCTCGGTTTTTTCACGCAGCCAGGTTTTAACCTGGGCCTGTGGAATGGGTAGTAGGGGCTCTGGTCCGTACATTTTCGTGTTTGAACCCATCTTAGCCAGTTCATCTGCTGCGTCGTTACCAAGTGAGTTACTGTGTCCTTTAATCCATTGCAGAGTTACCCGGTTTGTATCTGCTATGGCTTGGAGCATGTTATGACATTCCAGTATAAGGACAGAGTTAATAGTATTGTTTTGGAGGGCCTGCAGGACAGACGCGCTGTCTGTGATAATCTTTATGTTAAGATTAGTAACACCTCTAGCTGCAATCGCCTGTGCCGCCCTGGTGATGCCAATGCACTCTGCTTGGAAGATGGTGTTCCGCCTGTCTAGGGTTATTGATAATTTGATATTAAGGTCGTTTGAGAAGACGCCTGCTCCAGTTCCATCAGTGGTCTTGGAACCGTCTGTGTATATCCTAACTTCTTTGATGTCAGAGCAATCTTTCGGTTCTGCTGTAAGTTGAATATCGTATCTTCTGTCGAAGACATGGTGGCATGGTATTCTATCGATTGGTGCATCGAGAAAAGGTATTTCTTTTGTAATCCAATCTAGGATTATCGTGTGTGTTGAGCACTGAGACTTATGGCCAATTTCACCAACCTTATCTTAGCTTAGGAAACTCCTAAGACGTATGCTGTCACTTTTTGTCTTTAATGAAAAGAATATGACAGCATGCCGCTTAAGAGTCACCTAAGCCAAGACAAGGTTGGTGAAATTGGCCATAAGTCTCAGTGCTCAGTAAGTTCAGTGTCTGTCTCACATTTCAATTCCGAACACAATAGCCATGAAAGCACTATTGCCTTGCGGGTTGAAATTATTAAGATAGAAGTATCCGCGCAGACGTCTCAGCTACAAAAACTTCCTTTAGTGTTAGCAAGCTGGTCTGTTCCTTTAAGTCTGTGTGATTGTAGACTTAGAATACTGACATTAAAGCTGTAACAAAACATGTTTATTACATCTCTTCGAAAATAGCTACTTCGTTACTCGTAAGCAGGGACTTAAGTCGCTTTTTTATCCCTTAGGGACTTACAGTGATTAGAATGTAGAATGCGGATACTATCAGTAAAAGTTTTAATCACCTAAGAGAGTTTTTTTTATAATTATTCGGTTTTTTCTTTCTCTTGTTTGATTGTCCCTAACTTATTGTAAGTAAATAAATATACGTATATTCTTTCATATAAGTTTCACTTATTTTCTTATGGAGGGTGATAAACATAGACCGTCTTATTACAAAACATGGACAAAAGTTAGTCCTGGTTTAAACCAGGACTAAGTTGACGCTGTCTCTATCTACGAGTATGTACGAGTATATTGACACAAGTGAAAGCGCACCACTTTTAAACCAAGACTAACTTTAGACCAGGTTTAAACCAGGTTTTGTAATACGACTGAGAGTGTCCACCTCGGGAGCAATACTCGAGTAATGTACTTTGAATCCCTCGCTGCGCTCAGGATACTAGGTACTTTAGAATCCTTCGCTCCGCTTTGGATTCATTCGGTGTTACTACAAAATGTTAAAAACGTTATCTAAAATAAGACACGGTTTAAATATGATGTTGTTTCATTTGTATTAAAAGGATAGATAGAGACAGCATTGTGTTTAAAAAGTGTCTAGCTTAAGACAGACACAACTTTTGTAATAACACCGATAATGTCTCGGGACTAATTAATAAAAGTTAAGGTTCAGAATAAAGCATACCAAGCAGTGTTATAATATATTACTAATCTCAGTTGAAGATTGACCAGACACAATAACAACCTACCTACTTGAAATTCAACGTAGTTTCTAACTTAATCAGTAAGCTAATTACATATTAACGTGTATGTTCGCTTATTGGGAGATATCACACATATTAATGGCTTGGGAATGGGAATACATTGACAAGACCTAACAGTGTTTGTGAGGTAATGAATGGGTAATGATGACATAAAATTAAACCATAATCTTTTTTTACATAAAACAGTTACAATAACATGGCTGATCAGAATATAATTTTAGTAGGATGAATTGTTTGGGTTGAATTTAATCTTCTATATATATAAAAGAAGAAACTGACTGACTGACTGACATATCAACGCACAGCCCAAACCACTGGGCCTAGAGATTCCAAATTTGGCAAGTAGGTTCCTTATGAGGTGAAGGGGTGCACTAAGAAAGGATTTTTTAAAATTCACCCTATAAAGCAGGGTTTCTTAAAGTGGGGTCCACGGACCCCTTAGGGGTCCGTAGCGTGTGTATCAGGGGTCCGCAGTGGGTCAGTCTGTAAACATATTTACTAGGCAAGTGTGTTGTAGCACCTTGCCTTGTCGAAGACAATCGCACAATTTAACGTTCTCATTGAGGCCAAAACAGCAGCACCCTTCTCATTAACTTAGTTGTAAGTGTAATGAAAGTGCCAATGAAAGTATTTTTAATTACAATTTGAATAAGGTTTTCTTTCATTTCCAAAAATATTTTGACAGGGTCCGTGGGGTTGTTTAATTTGTGAAAGTGGTCCATGACTGAAAAAAGTTTAAGAAACACTGCTATAAAGGGTTGACAATGGACTCCAAAGTTTGTATGGGGAAACCAGATTACTTGCTCTATTTTAATCGAAACTTCACATGAGTACTCCAATCGATAAATCAGTTAACACCTGTTTCAGGATTTTCCAAATTTCAACCCCTAAAAGAGGAATATGGGGTGTCAAAGTGTGAAAATTGATAATATCAACGCACAGCCCAAACCACTGGGCCTAGAGATTCCAAATTTGGTACGTAGGTTACTCGTGAGGTGTAGGGGTGCACTAAGAAAGAATTTTTGGAAATTCCACCCCTGAGGGGGTAAAATGGGGATGAAAGTTTGTATGAAAGTCCGTCAGTTTTGAAGTTAAGATTTCCAAATTTTGGATTTAGGCTGGAGATTTATGCAAGTGCAAAAAGAATGGATTTTTCAAAATCCAACCTCTACGGGGTTTAAACGGAGGTCTAAAATTTGTACAAAATTAGATTATCTATACCAGGTGTACTGAACACACCAATAACATTCAAGGGGCATATGAGTTAGATACTAAATGGACCTTCGGTGCTTGTCTGAGACCTGGAACCCCAATACTTTCAGAGTTATTTGATTTTAAACTGAAAGCAAAAACTTTCAAGTGGCAACCATAATCAGCTCTTAACACAAAAGAAATTTAAACAAAATGACCCGCAACAGACGTGAGCGTAGTATTCCTCCTACGCTTACGTAGGGCTGTCGGCACATGATACCAAAAATATTTTATTTAGTTTGTATGACGTGAGCGTAATATTCCTCGTACGCTTACGTCGGGTTGTCGGCACTTTATACCAAAAAATAATTTATTTTGTTTGTATGGGAAAAAAAAGTTAAGTTTGTTAGCCCTAATATTTTTCCTACAGAATCTCTACTTCTGATGGATACATACCCTTAAATGTTATTGGGGTGTTCAGTTACACCCTGTATAAACGACACACCAAAAAACCAAGGCAAACACCCTTACATCTGTTCCAGTCATCCCCGCGATATCACAGAAATCGGCTCTCAATCAACGAAGTTCCACAGTAGCGAACATAACTGAATTGACAGCCCCCTCCTTTCTGAAGGTTAAAAATGCAATGCAGCCAGTGCCAGAAGGAAAAATATATGAATTTTTTTATCAAACTAACACTTCACCGTTTTTCATAAGTACATTAGATTCCTCCGACTTATCTCTTGGGTATCACAGGGATCCAAAATTTCGTTATTTTTTAAGCTCCGACGCATACTTTGGAGATATTTGTAAAATCTCTAAATTTCTCTACATAATAGGGCTCGGGATTAAAAATGATTTATTAAATATAGGTCTCGGCTACATATTACTTATTATCTTCTATCTATATCTGTATACATAAAAGAAGAAACCGACTGACTGACATATCAACGCACAGCCTAAACCACCGGGTCCAGAGATTTAAAATTTGGCACGTAGGTTCCTTATGAGATGTACTAAGAAAGGATTTTCCAAAATTCACGCCCTAAGGGGTTGAAATGGGGCTCCAAATTTTGTATGGCGGAACAAGATTAGTTGGACTATGTTATTCGAAGCTTCACAGGAGTACTCCTAACGATAAATGAGTCAACACTTGTTTTAGGTTTTTTTCAGAATTCACCCTTTTAAATGGGGGATATGGGGTATCGAGCGTCGGTGGCGCTGTGGACTCTGCACTTGCCTTCCAATCGGGAGGTCCGGGTTCGAGACCGTCATGTACCACTGTGTTTTTCGTTTCGAATTTCATATGTACATTTGTCTGACGCTCCTACGGTGAAGGAAAGCGTCGTGAGGCAACCTGCATACATCTGCGAAGAAATTCAAAGGTGTATGTGAAGTCGACCAATCCGCACTGGGCCAGCGTGGTTGACTAAGGCCTAATCACCATAACATAGGGTAGGCTCGAGCCCCTCGGTGGGGACGTATTTGAGCTGTGATGATGATGATGGGGTATCGAAGGCTGAAAATTAATATGGGTATCCTTTGTATGGTTTATCGGGTCGCTGGTTACAAAAACAATAACGATTTCTAAATCCAACCTGGCGGTCGTGAACTACCATCATCGTTTTCTATCTTCGTCATAATATGGAAAAGAAGAAACTGACTCACATATCAACGTACAGCCCAAACCTTCGGGTCTAAAGATGCAAAATTAACCAAGTAGGTTTCTTATGAGGTCTAAGGGCTATGAGCACTAAGAATGGATTTTTCAAAAACCACCCTCTAAGGATTTGAAACCGAGGCCCAACATTTGTATGAGGAAACAAAATCAGACTATTTAATTCGAAATTTCACAGGAGTACTGTTATCAATAAATGAGTAAACACGTGTTTTAAGTTTTTACAGAATGCAACCCCTAAAAAAGGGAAATGGGATGAAAATCAACATGGGTATTCTTTTTGTGGTTTATCGAGTCGCTGATTACGAAAACAGCAACAATTTTAAAATCTAACGTGGCAGACGTGAAATATCATCACCCATATAAGGGTTCTATATATTTTTATATTTTTTCATTTTAGGTATGCCATCTCGATCGTCGTCAATCGTGTACCTAGGCGAGCGCGGGCGGTGCGGCGAGACGAGAGGAGTAGTGTTATCAGGAATAATTCTGCATCTATAATTAGTACAGTTCAAGGTGCTGCTGGAAGGTGGTTGCCTTAACCCGAATTTGACGCGAGCGAAACCGCGGGCAAAAGCTAGTTATGTATATTCTGGCATATTATTATTTTATAATAATCTACACAAAAAACTGATTAATTTAGGTGAATACCACTCTATTGTATTGAAACTTAGGATATTTACAAGACTTATAATCAAAATTGCAAATCTCTTTTCCTCCTATTTTACCTTTGCGGTAATTTTTATTGCATAAGTCTAGTGACAAGTAGCCAATTATATTACATAATTACATAATTTAGTTTTATTTAAACTTTTTCACACTAAACAGTGCATGTAATGTTTTTAAGCGCTATTCGAATTAACATACTTTCGAGAAAGAAGAATGAAGAAAATATTGTTTGAATATCGAAACACTTTTAATAATTTAACGAAAAATGCTCTTCGAATTCTCGGAATATTGTAAATGCTTGAATATAATAGTCGGCAATGTGAATTAATGGATTAAATGTTAATTCGCTATAAAAAAAATCGAAATCCACGCCGATGAAATAACTTGCGGTATTTAAATACTTTAACAGAAAATATTTTAGTGTACACGTAGCGTAATCATGATTTACTTACGAGATCGTACAAATCGCTTTTCGTATGAGGCGTTGCGTAAGTATACAATATTTATAGCATTAGCATTTTATATATTTTATAGCATTTTATAAAGTGTGCGTTTTTAATGAACACAACTTAAATGTTGGTGGAACTTCAGGTTATGATACAGGATGAGAAATAGCCGTAACTCTTGATACAGCAATAGTAGGCGATAAATACTTTCCAACTTACATAAGAAAGCAAAGTCCTATATGAATACCAAATTAAATACGAGTTAAGAAGATATCAATTCTTGTAGAATAGCCCAGGTTTACCAAGGGTCAGCCAAAGGTAAAACATAAAACCTAATCGCCTAATACCACAGTCAAATCGAAAGCAAACATCAGTCACTGCGAAAACTTGCAGTCATATTTTTCGCCGGCTGGACGTAATAACATCAGATTATAGAATATGTATTATATAGAAAATCATCTATTTATATAATTATGGTTATTTTAAATTTTTTTGCTACCATCAAACAATTTTAAGTCTTTTTTGTCCCGTACACCGTCTACAATTTTTCCCACATTATTACTGGTTGACTGGTAGAGAATGCCTCGGGCTTTAAGTCCGCCTTTTGTATATATCTTTTGTGTTGTACGAGTATGATAAAGATTAAATAAATCGCTTGTTGAGAATAATCGATTTCTATATTCCCGTTTTCTGCCATATATCAGAATAATAATATAGTTTATTGATTATTTGACAATGAATATTATTATAATTTAAAAATCCATATTTTCATATGAATTCTTCTTTCTTTCTTTCTTTCATAGGCAGGTATTTCTTTCTCAAACTAGTTGAATCAGTCATATCGCGAGAATAACTTATTTTTTTATTGACTTATTATTTACTACATTATTTATGTATGTAGTTCGTTAAAATTTGGCACCAACTTCAATAAAAAACTCTGATTTTGCATTTGTATTCTTATATTATTATGACTTTTTGGTGATTATAAGTCGGTTTTATTTTTTTAAGACTTTCCTGGTGATCATTGCATGGCACCGACTCCAATATTAAACTGTGATATTGTATGTGTTCTTATATTATTTAAGGCTTTTTGATGTTATTGTAGTTGGTTTTATTTTATGTAAAAAAAATTATATCAAACTTTTTTGTAAATTTAATTAAATTAACATGCGTATAACAATCTGACCCAAGACAAACACCAGATTAACTTAAAATAAAACGTCTTTTGCTCTAAACAGTATTGAAAGACTTCATCTCAAACTCTTAACCTACCAGAATTCCTACTTTCCATCATCCGCTCAGTAACATGATTTATGATGACTACCAGATGCAAATACATAAATATCGTCAGAAAAAACATGAAACACGTCGGACGTGCCTATGAAATTGAAGGATTGCCCTTGATTTTCCTGGGATCCCATCATCAGATTATGACTTAGTGACAATGGAACCACCTCAGGGGTATACTTTTTGATTACAAAAAGGATTTGAAAATCAGCCTACAAATGGCGGAGTGATCGATGAACGTACATAAAAAAAGAAACAGTTGATATTGCTGCCAAAGTCAAAACATTGAAACAAAATATGACAGAAGCCATACAACCTAAAAATTGAAGTGATGTGAATCTATAGCACGAAGTTAAAACTATGAATGGATTGCACATAATTTGGTTATTCAATAAACATGGTTCTGAATACAGCACGATTTTTAGCGGCATATCTAAAACGGTAAATTTTATTATATGGACGTTTTCTGATAGTTTAATTTGATTTATAGTTGCATTTTCTGTTATTTTAGGTGTTATACATACATTCTTAATAAAACTAAATTTTACTCGAATTTACTCGCGTATATTTGGTTTTCAGCATTTTAACTAAGTGGCAGTGGGCAGGACACATAGCTCGCAGGACTGACGGCCGTTGGGGCGGAAAGGTCCTCGAGTGGCGGCCGCGTACCGGGAGACGCAGCGTTGGTAGGCCCCCCACAAGGTGGACCGACGATCTGGTGAAGGTCGCGGGAAGCCGCTGGATGCGGGAGGCGCAGGACCGATCGGTTTGGAGATCCCTGGGGGAGGCCTATGTCCAGCAGTGGGCGTCTCTTGGCTGAAATGATGATGATGATGATGATGATTTTAACTACTTATCCCGACGTTTCGAACGCTTTCCAGCATTCGTGGTCACGAGATGACTAAAACTAGTGGGTGTTATAGAGTAACATCATATTTATTACTAGTATCCGCCCGCGACTTCGTCCGCGTGGAATAGTTACTTTGGGCTAACGCTAACTTTAACCCGCGACTTTGTTTATATAGGTGAGTAAGTACTGGGTCTTATAATCTTATATCATGTAGATTGTAGGTTATTCTCAAAAAAACTAAAGTAATGTTATTTTAAAGTACTTCTGCGTATACTATATTTTTAGTTTTGTTTCCTTCCCGCAGAAGTAGATAGCTAACTGGGGCCACCGCCCTTCCCCGTCATGACTGCCCGCCGGCTTTGCAGTTGCACATTGTTCGCGCAGTACTCGATCATTATTTTGCTGTGATGTTATTTTAAAACTGCGATATCTCCTAAGATATTCATTTAAATCGAATGATGTAAAGAGCAATTTTGTTTTAAATTAAATACTTGTGATGAATAACTTATTTATTTGGATAAGGATTAATATCATGTTTATAAAAACACCTTCGCAAATAATGCATTATTTTAGAACAAATTTGGTTAGCATAAAAAAGGTTATAGTGAGCTTTAAAAGATAGACATATGCTGTCACGGACTTTTTTTTAGAACTTTTAAAGGGGAACAATTCTTTTATACATGATTTTTGCGAAACTCTAACCGTTTACGCAGCGCACGCAGCGGAAGCTCTCAATAGGGAAAAAATCCCCCGATTTTGAAACATTCTTCATTGGTGCTCCGGTCCTATTGGTCTTAGCGTGATGATATATAGCTTATAGCCTTCCTCGATAAATGGGCTATCTAACACTGAAAGAATTTTTCAAATCGGACTAGTAGTTCCTGAGATTAGCGCGTTCAAGCAAACAAACAAACTCAGCTTTATATATTAGTAAGTAAGATAGATTTTACTACTGTCATCTCACGGCTCACGAGCTAACGGTATCTATTGTTTTAGCAGTACTATTATCGCAACCCATAGCCTTCCCTACTTATATTTTAGAAAAATGTATCTCTTTCCTCCTTTGCTAATGTATGTGACCTTATAACTTTGTGCTTAAAACTACAAATAAATTTGTAATGCATTAATAACAATTTTAGTTGTAATTCTTTCACTTAGACAAATTAAGTTTATGTGTATAAGTTTTATCGGTTGCGCTGTCGACTCGGCACTTGCCTTCCAATCGGGGGGTCGGGGTTCGAGACCCGCCATGTACCAATGTGTTTTTCGTTTCGAATTTCATATGTACATTTGTCTGACGCTCCTACGGTGAAGGAAAACATCGTGAGGCAACCTGCCTATTAATCATCCTAATATAAGGTATGCTCAAACCCCTCGGTGGGGACATATATGAGCTGTGATGATGATGATGATGATGTATAAGTTTTATTATTTTGGGATTTCATTAAGAATTAAAGGTAATTTCTATTGCAAAAACTGCATATAATTTCGAACAGTAACTTTTTAAATAATTTCGTATCTGAATCAGCTTTCAAACTTATCATTACTGTAGAACTTCTAACCAACGAAAATAGCGATTTCCCACCCGAAGGTAAAGGGGGAAAAAATCATGACCTAAATATAAATTCGTTGTATTCCACTAAATTGAGCTGTTACGCTCACAAACGCCACTAGCGTTAATCAGACGATGTTAACCGAAATTTTTATTCGCTCCAGTAAATAATGTTCCTCCTACTAGCAATAAATTACTCGCGCATGTATTCAAATGGCCCCGACACCCGGCATCCACTATATGTAGAAAAACTCCGCAGTTAACGAATGAAAAGGTCGCTTAAGCGATTTTATGCGTCGAGCGTGCTACCGCTGTATTAAATGATCCGCATAATATGTCTTGAATATTCAGAGAAAGCGTTGCATTCATACGTGTGCGTTGTTATTAAGAGCACGTGGCTTACTATTCACGACAATAGCTTTATTGCTTTTATGTGCGATTCGACTAGAGTAAGAATTTATATAAGCTCCGCACAGAGTGCTAAGAAGGAAACGACTTACACTGTTTGTAAGTGCGTCTCTAAAGATGGTGATGGAATATCAATGAATTTATAATTTATTGTTGGTTTTGAAGTCATAGTTAGGTATTAGTAAATTTATTAAAACGAACCACTAGAATATTTTACAAAATATATTTATAAAAACTGTGACAATAATATCTTGTTTGACAAAATATTCAAGCACCAATTGCACAAAAACTTTTAATATAGCCGACAAAAGTATTTTTTATTAATGGGCACAGAAATCACAATATTACACATAAAAATACATTTACTACACTTATTCCAGTTTTTATGTGTTTACACTTCACACACAAATCGGATCAGTCCTTGGAATCATTAGAATTGCATCTTGATATTTTGAAGTAAGTATAGAATCGAAGGAAGGATTTGAAGGAAATATTATACCCGTCACATGAGCTCATTGTACCATGTCGTTGTTGCGTTGTCGATAGTCGCGTACGTGCTATATTTAATTAAATATGACAAAATCAAAGTGCGACTTATTAAAAGTACCTGTATAAGAACATTCGATTTAAAGTAAAACAAAATCAAGATGATCACTTTTTAAACTTCACCCATTACCCTAAATGTTATGAGAATCTGTCCTTTTGAGAATCTGTCTTTTTGAGAATCTGTCCTTATGCGAACAAAGGAAGAAAATATTGATATTCTGATGTTTTTCAAAATTATTTTTTATATACAACTATATTGGCAAACAATCAGACTGCCCGCTTGATGGTATTTATGTAGCTACAGTCGCCAATAGTACTGCTAGATTTGCAAATCTATTACCCCCACAACGACACCAATGTTTAATCGACCAAAAAAGTGGTTTGCCACGCGAAGTTTAATATTCATTTTGCGTCACAAGTCACAAAACAACACAGTTGAATTTCTTCTGAAATAACATACTGTCAGTTACCAAGGTTTTCCTAGAGATATATATCCAGTAATATCATTGCCTAACTTACCCTTAAAACCGGAACACAGCAATCCAAGCACTGCTGCTTGGTCGCAGAAGAACCTAGATGGTATCCATGTAGACGACTCTGGCACAGTCTCCCGGTGGCAGAAAAATGCATGCTTTGCATGCATGTAATTATCGATGAAAGCTTAGTACGAGATGACCGAATTTTACACACATGTTGTCGTTTAAAGCCATATACGAAGCGGTACTTCACGCCCTATCAACGCCTTGTACTTTATAAGGCCCAAGTTCGTCCGCACGTGGAGTACTGCTCGCATCTGTGGGCAGGGGCTCCCAAATACCAGCTGGATCCATTTTACTCTCTGCAAAGGCGAGCTACTCAAATCATCGGGGATGCCAATCTAACGGACTCGCTAGAGTCACTGAGCTCACGAAGGGACTTTAGTAGTTCTCTCTGTGTGTTCTACCGTCTCTTCAACGGTGAGTGCTCCAAGGAACTGTTCGAATTGGTACCAACGTCACCTTTCTATCATCGTACCACTCGACACCGCAGTGGGATTCATCCATATTACCTGGAAGCAATGCCGACTAGTACAGTTCGCTTTCAGCGCTTATTTTTACTACGAACATGTCGCCTCTGGAACGTACTTCCCACTGCTGTGTTTCCCGAACGCTACGACATGTCTATTTTCAAGAGAGGTTTGAAGAGAGCACTATATTCAAAGTTGGCAGCGACTTAGCTATGTCCCTGATATTGACGAAGTCTATGGGCGGCGGTTACCGCTTACCATCAGGTGGGCCGTCTGCTCGTCTGCTACTTACAGCAATAAAAAAATATATACTTCTTCTTCTTCTTTGGCCCTTTCCCATTTACTTGGGGTCGGCCTTCCCTGTCCTTTTTTTTCATTCTGCACGGTTGATTGCAAGGTTTGAGTCTATTTTTTTATCTTTCAGGTCTTTCTGAACCGTCGTTACCCAAGTAGAAGGTGGTCTACCGCGTTTTCGCGTCTTCTTTGGCAAATCAAGGGCAACCTTCACCATGTTATCGTTAGGATGTCACTGTACATGCCCATACCACCGAAGACGTTTTTCTTTCAGCTTTCTGTTATTGGTGCTACCATGAAACTACCGCGAATGTACACATTTCCAACTTTGTCCAGCATTGTAACCCCCGCTGACCAGCACAACATGCGCATCTCTGAGGTGTGGAGCTTGTTTAGGGGGTTTTTGGATATGGCTTAGCAATACGAACCATACAGCATAGCAGGTCTAATTGCTGTTTGTAAACTCGCCCTTTTACCTTAAGCGGCATACGCCTGTCGCACATAACACCTGTGAGCTGTTTCCATTTCATCTAGCCTGTCTGAGTTCTATGGAGGACATCGCTGTTTATCCCTCCATCGCTGCTCAATATAGAGCCAAGGTATTTAAATTGATTGACTTTGGGGAAGCATTCGTTTCCTATATAGAAGCTGACTTCATTTGCGTTTGTTGTGCCGTCAAATATGTATGACACATGCTCGGTTTTCTTCCTGCTGATTCTGGGTCATTTCCTTCTAGCGCTTCCACCCAGTAATTTAAATCGCACTGGAGGGACTTTGCGTTGTTATCTATAAAGGCCACGTCATCGACGTAAAGAAGATTCCATGGCCCTGTACGCTGGCATTGCTTAGTGACGTTATCTATTGTGGCGTTGAAAAGTAGGGGACTCAAAGTAGACCCTTGATGTACGCCCACCGTAAGATCGAAACCCACACTTGTAGCCGTTGGGCATACCACTTGCGTTGAGACATTTTTGTACATATCTACTAACAGAAGCAGTCGTCATCGAAATCGTATGTGAGGTTCCGGAACACAGTGTGCTCGGAGGGCTTCCCAAATCAAGTCACGTGGCACGTGATCGAATGCCTTTTCTAGATCAATAAATATCGTGTGCAAGTTTGTGTTACTAGCTTTAGTATTTTCTGTAAGTATCCTTATGGCTTGCATTGCACCTGATGTACTTTTGCCAGTCACATACCCACATTGGTTGTGTGTAATATGTGATCCGTCAATTTTATTGCTCGGTAATTTCCGCAGTCGCGTACATCTCCCTTACCTTTATAAAACGGTATCAGGTAACTTTTACGCCAGGCATCCGGTATTGTTTCGCCAGCAATGAATCTATTGAATAATACATGCAATTATTGTATACCATTATCTCCAACGTGTTTCTAGATTTTAATTGGTTTTTTTATCTGGGCTGTGAGCCTTGTTATTTTTCATCTGCTGGATTGCCTTTTTTATTTCTTCCGTAGAGACTGTGTCTATATGACCCGAGACAGGCACAGGATGCCTAGTTACATTGAGAAGATGACTATAGTGTCCAGACCATCTATGTCTGATGTCAGCATTCACTGTTAATAATTTTCCGGCTGCGTTATTGATATACTTGGCCGAAACTACGTTTTAACCCATATCTGTCCCACTAATAGGTACGGATATTCTCAAACGAGGACTCGACTGGAGAGAACTGGACTTTTACGCTACGCTGGTTATACGGGTTCATGTTGGGTATTATTCTAGTTTTCCATTTTCCGTAGAGGTTTATCTACAGTACACTCATTCCCTTAGCTTTTACGACATTCACGGGAAGAAAGGGAACCGTGTCGAAGTTCCCTTTCTGTGTCCTCGTACATTCTAAGTTCGTCACCACGAAACTACGTAAAGTCAGCAGCACGTAAAGCTTTACATTTGCTTTACGAAAGCCGTCGCTATTACGAGAGACATAAAAGCGGTCTCAAGATCAACATGTAAAGTTTGGCGTGTTGCTGTATGTACGGTCGGCTTAAAAAGTAGATGGGCATTCTAGTACCATGTCGCACCAACTATTACTTTTATATTGCGTTGTTAATAATTGGTGATCCATGGTACTAAAATGTTGATCTACTTTCAAGGGCGATTGTACATAATACAGACGTCTAGTCAAGATCAAACCCAAATGATTATTGCCTAAGCTCGTTAGAAGCGATCGTTTGTACCAAGTTTATAAACAAGTTTATACCAAGAGTTTGTATTATGTACATATTGGCAGTTAATTGTGACTTTGATGTAGCCAAGTCAATTGATTGACAACGTGTAAATTTCCCAAGGGTGAGGTTTACTTGACGCACACGAACTGGGCGGTTGAAGATCCTTGAGTTTGTTGGGGTCTTTGTTATGCCGAGATCTCTCAGGGTCCTCGACGGTCTCTTGAATGTACACAGAAGCTACGAAGTTGGAATCTACTCATTACCAGTAGTGCACTGAACAGTCTTAAAGTATATTCACTATGCTTTAAGACTGGATTAATTAAATATTTATAAACTTAGTTGCATTTTTGAATGAAAGTGTTCATGCAAATGACAATGCCGATTTGTGACCGGAAATGTACAAGAATATCCACTGGAACGCTCGCCACGCGAAGCGTGGTGGGTTTCAAAAGCAAAAAGTAGTATATCTCAAATATCAAAGGTGCCGCCATTGCGGAATGACTCACCCCGGCGCGTACGGAGTGTTCAAAAAATTGCGGAGAGTGACATATACTGTCTACAAGAGAACAAAAAATACGTATGGAAAGGTAATTTAATATAGAAGGAACTTATAACAGTTAATTAGATAAGGATTAATAATGAAATGAATGAAGCGCGAAAATGTTCGGAAGGTCGCGGAAGACCCGATTTTTTTTAAAAATTTTTTGCACCAAAACTATTTTATAAAACTTTAAATAACCATATATATTATTATAGCCCTATTCTTGAAGATTATTTTGATATATAATAGTTTTGGGTAATATTATTAATGAAAAAAGAAAAAAATAATAAAAACGATTAATTACGTAATTATATACGCGAGATGCGCACGCGCGACCTCAAATTTAAAAAAAATGCAAAAAATAAATTATTGTGTCTAAAATTAAATAAAAAATACGTATGGAAAGCTAATTTAATAAGGAATGAACTTATAATAGTTAATTAGATAAGGATTCATAATTGAATGAATAATGACGAGAATAGTAACTAAAGTGCTTAAAATTTCAAAAATACTCACTTTTTGAAAAAAACGTTTAGTGTGGCAATATAACACTATAAACTATCATAAACCATACATAATAATGTAGCCCAATTCTTCTAGTTTATTTTGATATAGAACACTCTACGAAAATACTAATACAGACTAAGTAAGTACGCAATAAATCTCATCGGTCATGGAGTAAGAAACGTATGGATACGGCCAAGTAAGTTAAACCGCAGACTATGACAAATTTATTTCAATCTAAGACTAAAAATTAATTGGACATGACCTGTCAACTTATGAAAGAGACTATTGACAAAGGAATAAAGCCATAGAGAAAATATTTTATTTTTCGCGATTTTTTTATCACACCGCGCGGTTTTACGCAAAGGGAACTGGGTACCATAGTACCCAGGTCGGGCGAGAAGATCGAGATTTTGGGGACTATAGTCCCCACGGACGTTCCAGTGGATATAAAAAAAAAATATATACTTTATTGCACACAAATAACGTAGAAAAATGTGGCAACACTTTTTGTCTATGCTCACTTGTCAAATCAATCAAAGTACTGTCAAATTGAGTTTAACGTTTTGAGATAATAAATTGTTGGGTGTATGTAGGTCTAAAACAAACCTTGATTTAATTTTTAAATGGTGTTGAAAAATTTCACTAAAGCACTGTTTTACTTGTGAAAAACACTTGTGATAGTAATTGCAACGACACTGAAAACCTTAATCGAACTATTATGGATCGACAGTAGCTAATTATTTTAATCTAAGCAAAATACTAGTAGCAACATGTAAGTACCATAACTGATCATAGACGTGTTAATGTAATATAAAATCCTTTATACATAAATCTATGTAAAGCTTGTAAAAGAGATAATAAATTATAATGTAAACGTTGACACGTAAAAGGGACCCGATTTCGCAATTTTCGAAACGCTTCAAACGCCAAACAGCTCGTGTCAGAGGTCAGAAAAATGTTTACACGGGCGCAAGCGATCAAAAGATTACTAATTTATTGGGAACGAAAACCCATTTTACTTAGGGAGCATGATAAACAGAAACGGGGCATTCAGGAGGGAAAGGATAGTAAATAAATACTTGTATAAAGAATTTGTTTTAATATCGGAATGCCCCGGGCGAACGCTACTTCGGCCATTTCGCTCAGATTTACCAGTGTTTATGTATAACAAGGGTATTGGTGATTTTTTTTATTATAAATTTCTCGGATAGCTAAGGTGGTTTCTATATTATATATTTATAACTAGATTAGCTGTGCCCGCGACTTCGTTCGCGTCGATGTCGGAAAATAACAACTTGTCATACATTTTTTCCCCGTTTTTGCAACATTTTTTATTGATGCTCGCTCCTGTTAGTTGTAACCTGATGTTATATAGTAGTAACTAGTACTTAATCTGTGATATAGTCTATAGCCTTCCTCGATAAATGCACTATCTAACACGAAAATATTTTTCCAATTTGAATCAGTAGTTCCCAGTGGTCGAGATTAGGCGAAGGTAAGCCGTAATATCAAAGGCCGTAACAAAAAAGCACTCACCGCTGACTGCACCGCGTGATGCCAGCGGCATGCGTTCTTCAGATGAAAAGGCCACTTTCATCATACAAAAAAGCACTGATAAAACAATTATCATGAAGGCATTAAGTTCGCCTTTGTACTTCTTCTGTACATAAAGAATAAATAAATGAATCATGGAAACCAAAACATTGTATTCAGTTTGCAATTGTCTTTCATCTACGTATATTTTTTTTATCGTGTAAAGATGAATGAAAATGTTTAAAAAATCCATTTCGCCTTTTACAAATATTATTTGGAAGAGAAGACTGAGTTGGACAATCTGATAACGATTGTCCAACTTAGTCCCGAATTACGAATGACCGAATAACTATTGCTCGATTTTTTTTAGATCGAATAATCTTTCATCGAATCTATTGTAAGTCCGAATAACGTTAGCACGAAGTTACTCATGGTCATAAAATGACTGATGTACTTTCTCTATTACGCCAGGTTTCTAGGGAGTTCTGGGATCTTGGTACACAATTTCCGTATATCGCCCGTGGTGGAGTCCCGAACATTTTAGTGATAAACGGAAAATGTGATCAACTACCTGACCTAAAAAAAACAGCTTCTACTGGGGTGTACTAGGAGTACATGACACCAGAAGAGTTCTCAACTGAAATTTTATTCCATGTAAGTAGATTTTATTTCATATTTTGGAAAGAGGCATTTCTAGCAACATCTTTATGGAGATCTGTTTTACTGTTATGCACTTCTGGTACTTTTCCCTGATTATATCTCTCTATTTATAAAAAGAATTCTACCTCTATAAAAAATCTAACAAATTGATCGATGACCCCCGAATTGGTTATACCTCTACTCCAGTCGTGTGTCTCTGGTACAATTTGGTTCATTCATGCACTTAAATATTCGCCGGAGTACTAAAAAAAACATCTTGATGGAGATCCGTCTGTTGGCTTTCATGCCTCACTTTGTGAAACTTGACCTTTTCCGTGCTCCTGCGATCCTATGGCATTTTAGCTCACGAATGTCTTAGGATTCCTAGGATAGACGTGAGGTAATGCCAATTTACTTTATAATTTAATTATTAATAGGTAAAATTACAATATATTGCGATCCTTTTATCAAGTACTGGGAAAGAATAAGTAATCAAACGCGTCAAATGTGAGAAATCACTTTTAATTACTTGCTCACTTTCAACAAATCGTAATAGAAAGAGTATATTAGTCATTTTATAACCATGAGTAACTTCGTGCCAACGTTATTCGGTCTTACGATAGATTCGATCAAATATTATTCGACCTACAAAAAATTCGAGCGATAGTTATTCGGTCATTCGTAATTGGGAACTAAGTTGTACAATCTTTGATAACATGCTTTTTATTTTCGTAACTAAGTTTGGGAAACGAAGAACTAAGCAAATAGTCAGTTAAACAGCATTCAGTATGTATTAAAGCCATTTTGGCAAATAAATCTTACTGCAGCAAAGAAATATGTAAGATCACATCACGAAATCAAACAAATACCGCTAAAAATTTGAAATCTCACTTATTAATAAAATGGCGGACGTCGGACACGTACCTACTAATTAATAATTTTCATAATCCTGATTCCTGACCACTGAGGCATCGACGCGACGATGATTTCTGAAGACAAAGAGATAGAAACATTCAAAATTATGCATGAGTCAGAAAGAGATAGATAACGTAGGCTGGTCCATGATAGCTCACATTTTCCGTATTGGCCCGCGAGCTGCGCGTAGGTCGTGTGAGAGATCCAATAATAACAATGAATGAAATGCCCCGAGACAGTGCGCAACGTTAGGCCACAGATTACTTAATAGTTACTACGTAGTTAGGCTTTTTTTTATGGGATAGAGGCAAGCGAGCAGATGTATCACCTGATGGTAAGTAATTACCGTCGCCCATGGACACCCGCAACCCCAGAGGAGTTACAAGTGCGTTGCCGGCCTTTGAGGTGTGAATACGTTCTTTTTTTTGAAATTTTGTAGGTCGTATCGGTCCGGAAATTCCACAGGCGACAATGCGTTCCAAAGTTTGACTGTGCAAGGCAGGAAACTTCGAGAGTGACGCACAGTTGTGGACTGCCAACCATCTAAGTGATGGGCATGGATTTTTTGCCGCGTGGAACGATGTCGGAAAGAGGCGGCAGGTATAAGTCCGAACAATTCCTCGGAGCATTCCCCGTAATAAATACGATAGAAGATGCATAGCGAAGCGACATCTCCACGCAGCGCCAAGGTATCAAGCCGATTTGAAATTTCCTGGCAGTCGACGATTCGAGTCCCTCTAACTGTCAAACTGGCTTACCGCTTCTGATGCTGTCTGATGACAATCTTGTAGATCTAGAAGTAAATGCGCATAATGTTTTCTTTCGCCGAATTGTGCTTTAAGAAATGATTTTAATTGGTCCCAATTATCGAAGTCTTTTATTGAACATGCAATCTCGGCTTTTCCCTCTAACTGTGAGACTATAAATCTGAATAAAATAGGTTGTTGCTGTTCTGAGCCTAGTTCTAATGTGTTGTCGCAATTTGACAAAAATGAGTTCAACTTTTCTCTTGACCCGTCGAAGGGCTTAATAAATTTAAAAAGTGTGGCAATTGGAATGTGTTCATTTTCAATTTTAATCGAGTCTTTAGTCGACATTTTTAGGTTAAATAATAATAACTACCAACAATAAAACAAAACTTGAATTGATCTCGAGGCTTCGGTGTAACAGTCGGACGCTGATGTAATTCAATACGATGCAGGTGTGCACTGATAAGGGCGAATGATGAGCGACGGTGCTATTATTACAATGCGAGAACGGAGAAAATGATAATAATTGAACACATGGAACTTGAATTAAAATAGGATTTATGACTTACAGGTTAATGAAGATGACGAGCATTACTATTTTTTTTTTCAGGGGCTTTTCTTTCAGGATACGGCGGTTTTTGAAAGACACGGAGCTGCTTTCAGAGATATGAAGATCTTCGAAGGACACAGAGCTGTTTTCTTTTTTCTCTTTTTTTTTTCAGGAAACAGAGGTTCTTCTTTTTTTTCAGGAAACAGAGGTTCTTCTTTTTTTTTCAGGAAACAGAGGTTCTTCTTATTTTTTTTTCAGGAAACAGAGGTTCTTTTTCTTTTTTTTTTCTTCAGGAAACAGAGGTTCTTCTTTCTTTTTCAGGAAACAGAGATTTCTTTTTTTTTCAGGATGCTGGCTGGAGGACGAGGTGAGTTCGACACTGAGACAGAGTTTATTTTCTTCTTCTTTTATTTTACGATGACACTAATTTTGTGTTAGCTGGATGCAGAGTTCACAATTTAACTTCACTTTTCAGGAATACGGAGACGAACCGAGGATTTGTTATGGGTTTTTTCCCGTGAGTCTTTTAAAAAAAAAGTTTATTTTCACAAATTATTTATTTATAAGAAAATAGAATAACACAAAAATAACTGAATTTGGGAATAACTTATCGATTGAAATTATAATATTTATGGGCAAGTGTCACCGGTCGCGCGGATGGAGTCGAACTGAGGTGAAAACTTTGAAAGAGGCAAAGACTAACTAAGATGCTGACGTGCAGGGTGCATCATCCCGATTCTATACATAAAATATATATAACAGAACGTTCGGCTTCCCTTACGCGATTTTCTATAGAAATCATCGATGTCCAATTCTTCAAGCATCTAAGCTCGCTCACATTTATTCATTGAAGTTTTTAACAGCGCCATCTACAAAATTATGGTATTTTTTATATAAAAAGTACCATAATTTTGTAGATGGCGCTGTTAAAAAGTAGCTCCTTTTAAGAATTTTATTTAATGCTTTATGTACATAAAGTGTACAAAGGTGGACTTAATGCCATTAGGCATTTTCTGCCAGTCGACCTTCGAATTTTGGGTGATTTCGAAAGGTACGCCGATGGGAATTGGCTTATATGAACCCTCCGCCACTGGTAGTTCCTGAGATTAGCGCGTTCAATCAAACAAACAATCAAATAAACTCTTCAGCTTTATAAGGTTGCGCAGGCCCCGTAATAGGCTAGATGACTAAAAAAATTTTCTTGCTTTAATAGAAGCTTATTCATATAATAAAAAGAAAGAAAAAATCGGTTTTCGAATAACTATAAAAACAACCAAGATATAAGGTATTAAAGATTTTTCTCCATCTCTTTCTAGCAAAACGGCAATTTACAAGGAGTTTATATGGCCGTACTCAACTATGACGTCACGGTTGATGTCGGATCTCTCTGTCTAATCGCCTTCAAATTAACAACTTAAAATGCTTGTATCTAATGTATTTCTAAGCCGATTTTAATTCTGATTTCACAGGATTGCATCTTTTTCCACGGTATTTTAATATTTAATGACGAGACGTAAAAATTAGAATTCAGCCATCATCCCAATTGTTCCAAGCTTGTGAAATTTTATATAACATGCAAATAAATGAAAATAATCGCGTAGGTACCCCGCTTTATCACATTGTCGGATATCACAACTTTTAGCGGTTTGTAATAAAAACTTTATTTTTTGTTTACTTGTGATTACCCTAGCTCCGAGTAGGAACCTTGTCAGAATGCCCCAAAACCGCCCCTGCTTTATTATCCCAGCCATAATAGTGGCATAATAAAGGGTAGCGGGTTCGATTCCCGTACGGGACAAATATTTTGTATGGCCTACAGAAATTATACCGGCGTATGTGCATGTGATATTCTATTTGTAACTGAACCCACGACACAGGAGAAAATCCTAGTGCGGGACGACGCTTTTTTAAAAAAAAAAAAAATTATGTCCGTTGGTCGACAGGGTGAACTTTGGTTGATCCATATCCCCCCTTCTTAGGAAAGGCGTGGCTTATCCAGGGTGCGATGTCAGGCAACCTCCTCGTGGTGCACCCTGGGCAACCCGGCAGATTCTCTGCCGCGGGCTAATAGACTGACGAGAACACACCCATAGAGGGGGTGTGGGATGGCCAGGTTTAACCCGGCGGGCCACTTCGTTTGGCCACCCGCTTCATGCGGGGAAGGGCGAAGTCCCCTCTTCTTATTTAAGAAGAGGTGTGGCTTTCGCCGGAAGCCTGATTTGGGCGGCTACCTTGAAGGTAGCAGAGTAGAGCGACTTCTTGCCACGGCGCCACTGTAGTACTGTAGACTGTAGCCACTTACCATCAGGCCCTACCCTATACTTACCCTTATTCTATTTCATCATCTCTGACAGTGCGACAATTGTCAAAATATTATGTTTGCTAATTGTTTTGTTGTATAATACAGAGGTATCTAAGATAATGGAACACACATGTAAGTACTATATGCACTCGTGGTATCTAACCTTTTTATAGAAGGCAAAAATTACTTATTCCAAACTAAACGCTATTGACATAATGGCTTATTCCACTCAATTTCTGATGTTACCAGTGTCAAGGTAGGGAGCTCAGCAAGGGGTGCGATGTCAGAACACCTCCTCGTGGTGCACCCTGGGCAACCCGGCAGATTTTCTGCCGCGGGCTAAGAGTCTGACAGCTGCCCCGTGGAGGGGGCGTGGTGTGGCCGGGTTTAACCCGGCGGGCCACTTCACGTGGCCATGTGGGGCGTCACCTCCCCTTCTTTTTGAAGATGGGGTTGTGTGTCGCCTGGGGACCCGCTCGCGGGTCATGGCGCGTTGCGCCTTGTGCCGTTGCCCCTTTGATCGGGTTGGTGCGGGTCCTTGTTGAGCTTCGGCATGTCGTTGTTCCGAGTCGGTGCAAGCTCGTTGAGCTTCGGCGTATCGTTGTTCCAAGGACTGAGGCTGACCCGATCAACGTGTGGCTTCGGCACACTTGTGCGGCCCCCATGAGGGGGGCGTGGGATGGCCGAGTGCTACTCGGCGGGCCACCTCGTGTGGCCACCGTGGCCGCTTTTTGCGGTGGGTCGGCGCTTTGGCGCCGCTGAGCTTCGGCTCGTGTGCGCGGCGGTGGATCCAGTGGGGTCTGCCGTCGGGCAAGCCCGTTACCCCGCACTGAGCGGGGCCGGAGGCCTGGCGCACTGAGCGTCGGTCCGCGTGGAAGAAAACCACAGTAAAAAATTACCACCCGGAGTATGCCCCGGGAACTCCTCTCCATCTCCATCTTGGAGAGGGCGTGAGGGGCCCGCCATTGGTGGGCAGGTGCCGCGGACGGGGTTATGGTCGGTCTGTAAGGGTTCCCACGACCTCGTTCGGCAGCGGCGCGTCCTTTGGACGTGGCTGCGCTAGGCGCCAAAGAGGGCATATCGAGGGGTTTAGTGGGTAGTCGCTCGCTGCGGAGTCCCACACACCCTTGCCCCTGCGGGGGCTTGGACGGTGCGCAAACGCATTCCCCTCGTAAAAAAAAAAAAAAAAGGGAGCTCAGCAAAATGTTATGGGTTCATAAAGGTTCAAGAGGTACCGTCATTACTAGGATATGAAATTTACAGAAACAAGTTCAACATTATTCTGGGGTTTCACAAATTATCAAAACCACATTTTAAAATGTGGTAGGTATGTGGTAGAAGTAATAACTTTATTATAAACCTTTACAGTTATAAACATTATAGCATAAAGTCTATGCCATAATGGTTATTAAATATTATATTTCACACACCTCACCTATACACACAATTTAATTATTTTTATTATTATTTTACTCTTGAGCTGGAGTGTATGTATTACAAAAGGAAAATGTAACAAAGCAAAAAACACATAACGAAGAACCCGTTAAAGTTGGTGACCTAATTGAAACTGCGACTGCATTACTAAAAATGTTTACAAGGAAAACAAAAACAAGAAAAGGCACAAAAAGCGCAGTTAATTAAGCCCACTTTACGCGGCTGCAGTGTTTGAAGTTCCGTTGACATTGAGAGCGCCAGGAAAAACTGTTTTAAGTCTACTGGTCTCAAAAGCAATGTT
This sequence comes from Schoenobius gigantellus, assembly GCA_963935595.1. Lineage (NCBI taxonomy): Eukaryota > Metazoa > Arthropoda > Insecta > Lepidoptera > Crambidae > Schoenobius > Schoenobius gigantellus. The sequence goes on along the minus strand of OZ012557.1, from coordinate 18,461,769 downwards.
AAGGTAGCTGTTTAATTAGTTCCTCGGAAATAGACTTGTTTTATTTTTTATTCTTTTACTGATAATTAAAATGTTATTTACCCCCTTTTTCTAACGAACTGGGAGAGTTTATCGGTCTAACAGTATTTCTAATTGACTGCTTTTATAAAAGCAGCATCTGAAACAATAGAAGGATTCTACTTTTAACTGTCAGAACAATAAGCAATGTATCATAAGCTTCTCTCTGGTTGAGAAATGCTTACTTGATTGCTTTAAACTCTTGCTGCGAATAAAAAAACGAATAATATGATAATTATACATATTATTATCATTATTATTCATGACAATACTAGAACACCTTACTTAATTAGTGGAAACATGACGATCAATCGTAAATTGTAGAATTCTGTTTAACGGCTCCTAGTATGAGTATTTGTGCATAAAAGGTGCAAGTAGTTTAGGCTAGGCACAGCTGCTGGCAGATATCGACCAGTGCGAAGGTAGGTATTAATATTAAAATTTCGAATTTTCAATGACGCCATAACTTTTATATGACCATAACTTTTATATGGGTAGGTTTCGGCTGGATAAGGTATTAACCAACCACGGTGTATACAGTGATTAAACAAAAATCCTAAAATACTTATAAACTTAATCTGAATTAAAAGTACGTTAACACCTATGTAAGTAATGTATGTAATTATGAATTTCGTAGTATGCAACGTATGCTTTAGGCTGGGTATCTACCAAAAAATAACCCGTGCTGTTATTGCGTTAAACAATTTGTGGAGCGTGAATTCTTTAAAAATACTTCATTCTGCTAATTTGAATAGAACGAGCTTTTATCTCAGAGGCATTTGAAGTTATCATGCCAAATCTGATTTCATGAGATGGTTAAGCCCGTCTTGACTCGAGGTGTTACTTTCTTTTTAGGTTTTATTACATCAAGTTAGATTTCATTGTGCAGGATTAACATATTTTCAGAGTGACGTGTCAGAACTATCAGCAGTAAACGCATGTTGTGTCTCTTGTACAAGGTACAAGGGGTACAAGGGGTTAAACAAATTAATAGAATAAATGAAATTAATGTTCTGTAATAAGATAACTCTCAAATCTGACATAAAATACTGAACAAGATCTATTGAAAAAAACGTTGATTTATGTAACTAGTGTTGTGATTTAAAATAATTATTGTTTGATTTGTATTCAATTGTGGTTTATTTTCTTTATTAGTTTAAACTTTTAATAAATAATAATGTTAATCATAAGTTAATTATGCGGTTTACTAAGAAAATACACAAATCGGTTTAGCTTCTTCCGTTCTTAAATACTATTCCAAAAACCATTGTCAATATGGTGGTGTATAAAATGTAAGGTTAATTTGTATTCAGGCATTTTAATCTAACCATTTTAGTCTAGCACTTCCTGTTTAAGTATTAACAATGTAGCGTTTTAAAAGACAGTATAAATATGGCTGGACTTCCGATTGGTTTGTGTCGGTAAATGCAGGCGGACGTACCGACAAGCTGGCGACTAAAACCATAATGATATTGCTTACCAATTTCCGGATAACATGCGTCGATAAAGGCGCTGATGATGAAAATCTTACTATTAGTTACCGACATCAATTCGGCATGTGTCGACAAAGGCGTAGAGCACTTTGCCGACACAATGTGGAGCGGGTGAATATAAAATACACCGCAAACCAGTCGGCAGACGAGTCGATATTTGCTGTTAGTTGTGAAGAATAGTCTCTACAGTGTATTCCTGCTGTTACCTACTTGAATTGTGGTTCCAATAAATAACAGAAGCGACTCCAGTATTTTATTCATCAAACTAGTTATGTTGAACTATAAAGGTGTCTATCTGTAGCTAATCCATTTTTCACTTTGTGTTCTAACCCTGCGCAGAAAGTTTGCCGATGGCTAACCCTCGCGTCTCCGGCGACAGCGACCTGTGCCCGCTTAGTTAGTATCACAACCGTACCAACCCTTGTCGAGTGACGTCATGACGTCCTAGACACCTATAAAATTGCTGGTTTTGAATATCGGTGCTAATAAATAGCCTAAAGCGTGTAAGCAAGGAGCGTCTGTGGCGCTGTGGCCTCAGCACTGGACTGTGCCCCGAGTAGAATCGGGAGGCCCGCGATCGATCCTGCCATGTAACACTGTGTTTTTCGTTTAACGAATTTCATATGTACATTAATCTGATACTCCTACGGTGGAGGAAAACATCGTGAGGAAACCTACATACACCTGACAAGCAATTCAAAGGTGTATGTGAAGTCAACCAATCCGCACTGGGCCAGCGTGGTTTGACTAAGGCCTATTCGCCCTAACACAACTAGTTGGGGTAGGCTTGTGCCCCTCGGTGGGGACGTATATGAGCTGTGATGATGATGACGATGATGTTTATGCATTCATGACACGTCCAGGGGCGCCATTTTTTAATCATTTAATCGATCTACTGCCGCGAACGGTGTTATGCACTTCTCGCTAGGTGTTTACGGTGAGCGATGTAGGTAGTACATGACCTATGTGAATTCCAACGAGCAATTCAGAAATGGAGCTATGTTGAAGTTTGTGCATCGCAGCGGCATGCGGCATGCGCATGCGGCAGATGCAACAGTAGTATTTATGGCGATGCCAGTCATAGGCTGTTTGTACGCGTTCATCGCAGACTTCCGTAGCCTATTTTATTTAAGCCAATCACCAACACTATCAAAAGTGTAAATGCCATTCTGCGCCTTTTGCACCATGCATATTAATTAAATTTCTAATCGCATCTGCTGTAAACATTCTCATACCTACCAGTCAATTTATTCAATTAAGCACTTTAATAATTAAATCAAATTTGAGAGCATTGGAGAGAGCCAGATTCGAAGGAAATGCTAATGCCTTCGGACTGTAAATATATTCTATGTATGTAGGAAATGACTTCGAGCTCCGTCCTTGCCCTAACGACTTGGATAGTACATACTGACCTTAATAATGTAACCTTCTGCATAATATATTTTTAATGTTAGTTTTTTTTTGCGGATGGCAGCACAGTGGCGTGTAGTTATTGGGTTGATGTTGACAGTACTCTTGCTTGGGTAGCATAAGGTTGGCAATACTTAAGTGATTCTGGCTGCAGGCTCTTTTTATTTATGTATCCAATTATAGGTTTTCGCTAATTTTACCAAAAATTTAATGGTATTTGCCACATGTAAATATTTTTTTTAAATCCACAACATGAGTGTTATTGCGTGACCCCCCCCCCCCCCCATGTTTACGAATCACTATATGTAGGAATAAAATATGAATTATGATGGATGATTGCTAATTTTCTAATTTGCAATACTTGTTTGTACTTTTTTAAATAACTATCTTACCGTGATACTCAACAACTTAAAAATTAGTGATCTTTAAAAAAAATATCTCAAAATTCTTATAAAAATGAATGTAACTCTTCTTTTATAGCTTGGTGGGAGTTTTGTTAAATTAACAATTAGAAAAATCAAAACAAAAATCCATTCTAACTGATAAAATAAGGGAATAACTAAGGCTGGGCAAACACGGACTGCTCGCGCAGTTAGCTAATGAAGAACATACACGGACTGCGCGATTAAGCTAGGCATACACGGACTGCTGGAGCAGTTAGCTAGTGAACAACATACAATTACCACAATATAGAGAACGATACAGTAGCCCGACTCCATGTAAAGGGCCGAATCGGTGCACGCACACATACAAACGTCGTTTACACGGGCGCCAAGGATGCTCTGAACGGCATAGCAACGTAGTGTCACGCCGCGCGCCGCCCGAGATTGTTGTGTATACGTTCACCGATTTTTTGTAGGTAAACCAACCAACCCTAGCGCCCAGTTCAGCTTTAGGTATAAATTTCAAAGACACGCCTGAGTCGGGCTACTGTATCGTTCTCTATATTGTGCAATTACTGCGCATGTAAGCTGGGCATACACGGACTGCTCGAGCAGTTAGCTAGTGAACAACATACACGGACTGCGCTTTTAGTCAAAGTCAACTGCTTGAAATTGCCACCCTAAAAATCTTGTTCGAGAAGTTGCTACAAACCACTTCATTCATCAAATTCATACATAAACATTACGGATTTTGGCCCATGGCGTTATTACTCTAGAGTTAAACCAAAAAGAATCTCAAAATATCCTACCGTCTAGTAAAGTCCCGAATTTTCTAGGTGGGCCAGGGATCGAGATCTTGGTGGAACGGACAGACAGACGAACGGATAGACGGAAAGATGAGCATATAACCGTTAGCAAACAAAGTCAGAGTCACGCTAAAACACTGGGCGTTATGATTGCTATGGTAAACTCGTTAGTTTCCCATAGCTTGTGGTCAAAGCTTTGGGGGATGTATTGAAAATATCTCGTCACGATAAGCACTGAATTTTGACTATACGAGTAAGGAAATAAAAGCAGGCATAGCTATTACGCTTAAACTTAGCTTAGGAAGCCCCTAAGACGTATGCTGTCACTTTTTGTCTTTAATGAAAAGAATGTGACAGCATGCTACCTAAGAGTCACCTAAGCTAAGAAGAGGTTGGTGAAAATGGCCATTAGGCTACAATATTTCTTTGACTTAAAAAGTAACAAAAAATTAACAAATTATTAAACATTAAAGGGTGTGGGGGCAGGAAGAATAAAATCAACTGAATTCGTATAAATCCATTTCTTTATTTTTTCTATTTAATATAAAATTACGATATCAGATCGTTAGGACCACAGAGAATGTTTCACAGTTGTAACGTTTCAGTAGACATTTCATTTTATGTATCAATTAAACTCTATAATATAGAATCAACACGAAATAAAAACATTTTTGTAGGTTATACAAAATGGCACTACTTACGGAACAACAATTTTCAAGCATGATCAATGATAGAAAATTAAACATTTGATATGCTATATACAAAAAACCGGTATTTTGAAAAAGTATATTTAATTTGTTTGGCATAAAATATACGTTTGTTAGGAATCGCTAAAATGAGTCATGCTTTGTGAATTGTTACCTATCCGTATTCTTTACATCACTACTATAAGATCTTATTTACAACCTTAACATTATTTGACATTAATATACAACAAAAGCCGTTAGAATAAATTCTATATTTTTACATCGTGCCGCAATAGCGTCCTCTATTTTTATTTACATTTACACAACCGAGTTCGATAAGCACAAGCGTTTTCGGAAAAGAAAGCGGCAATTCTCGAGCTTTTGCTCGATAAGTTAAACTGAATTAATATTACTCGTAAAATGGGAATAGATAAAAAAGACAATCATAAGATCCTCGCAAATGTCTACATCTATTTTTACAGTCTTGAGCAAAAGTGTGTTAACATGAAACCACATAAACAAATTGTTGGCATAGAGCACCATTGCAAACTTATTTATAACTTTTTGGAACTTAAATTAATAGAACTGTTCACGTTCTAATCGTTCTATTTGTGTTCACCATATTATAATTATAAAGGTATGACAAAACAGCCATTCAGATTCTGTTACTTCTAGGAATCCTTAAAAAAATTGTGTGGCAAAATCTAGAACAGCGTTAGTTATACAAAACACAAAAACCCTTTATTTTCAAACACAGCTCTCCGGCCCTGGAAGATTTTCAGCTAGTACATGTTCTCTTCTTCTGGCATTCCCTTTACCCTTAGTCCTATGCAATGTGGATGTAGTGATACTGTTCGAACTTAAAGTTGGTCCACTCATAGCTAATGTTTGGCTCCCGAACGGAGAACCAACATTACCGTTCGGACAAACGAAATTTGGACTTCCCAGTGTTGGGCTATTAGTAACTACAAAATTAGGCCTAAAGTTATTCCCTATCGGTAGATTTTGGTTCAGCATGTCTTCCTGCCTGCTGTTTGGCTCCATTTCATTGGTCGGCGTAAGCTGTGGAGAAGTTGTAATTGGAAATGAAGCAACATGCAATAAATGACAAATAAGAAATATTCACGTGAGAAAACTGAAGTAATACCTGTTGCGGCCGTCCAGTAGAATCTAGAAGTGCCAAATCCTCTGCAGAGAACACAGCGCCAGTTTTACTCCAGTCACCTGATAATAATTTTTAAAAATTAAAAACTAGAAATATTTAAAATTGTCTATCCCGCGTTTATAGTGTGTACCCCTACATACCTCTAACTTCTTTGATACTAGGCCATTCATCTGTTTCTTCAGTGGTGAGAGGTTGTGGATTCTGGCTTTCAGCATCTAAAATGAATATTTTCGTACTTTAATGTTGCATCTACAAAGTACAAAAGTGTACATTAACGGTCGGTTGCACCAAACTTACGTTTTACGATTCCGTAAAAGAAACAATTTAAATATGTAAGAATTACACCATAATCTAGTTACAATTGTAATTTTCCCTTACGCTTAAAAAAGTTAAATGTACGACGCAAATCATATATTTAACAGTAAAACGAACCATTTTTAGGTATTAAGTTGTTACTTTTTACGAAATCGTAAAACGTAAAACTTGGTGCAACCGGCTGTTAGTGTCTTTCTATAGTTTCCAACAAAAGTAACAAAAAACGTCTTTTAAGACGTTTTTTGTTAGGTACTTTTGTTTGAACTTCAATCTTTGATGTTTGAACTTAGAGTGTGAAGCAATGGTGTAGAATTCTCTACACAAAACTTACAAAAACTGAAAAAGAAATCAAAATAAAATTACTGAATAGAATATTTAAAAATTGCTTGATAAATCTGTAAAAACAATCATAAATATCACCATAAAATAAACTTCAATAAATCATATAAATTAGTGTTCCGTAAATTTCGATAACAGTGAAAATTATGTTTTTTTTTTTCACAAAATGGATAATTTTCCAATCTTAATCAATGTTTTAGTATTCTAAAAATTATTTGAGATGAACTAAATAGTAATGTTTTCTTTCGTGAACTTGGTGAAACAACAATATTGAAGCTTTGTAATAAGTCTACCATATTGCAATAAAGAGTAGATTTATAAACTGGCCTGGCCTTAAATTTTATTACATATTATTTATAATAAATTAATTTCGTTTGATCCAGACAGTCTAGCTATTATATAACACTGTCTAAATATCATCTTAAAATATACCTGGAGAGCTTTTCATTATTTCAATATCACTTTCGGGTGATTGTTGATTTGAAAATAATGACAAATGAAAAATAAGAGGTAAAATTATAACGAATTAGTTTGTAAGGTTATCCATAGACTTAAGTTGCCTGACTATAAATAAATGAATAAATTTAAATTCTAATATAATAAACAAGTGGGTTAAACCTTAGACATAAAACTAGAGAAAAATAAAAACTTCAATCCAATAGCGAGTTGGACGCGCCTCCCGATGGTTCCGTATAAATTTATCAAAGTATGTAAGTTACTAACTACATATTGAGAGTTTTCAGGTTTTTTCCTTAACATGTGCTGTAAGGCACTACTTCTTGTTATATTTCAACTAAAAGTACCCTATCGGTCCTATTAATAAAAAATTTACTCCTTGGATCATCTTTGGATCAGTTACTCCGTGTTTTGTCTTATTTTTACATACGACAGTCGACATGTGCGGAACCAAGATAAACACGGAGTAACTAATTCAAGGATGATCCAAGAAGTAAAATTTTTATTAATAAGGCCGTATAGGTTTAGATGCCCTTGTGAAATCGCGAAATATGCGACATAAACTGTCATATAATGTGATTTCGTTGACTTACAAGTTTTAACAGTTTTTGTTCACAGCTGAAGGAGACCGTAGACCCGAGTATTTATTTCCTTTCAAGGTACGGAACCATTAAAACGTCTCGTAAAAAGATTTATATAATGGTAGATTGGTAGAATGGTTCATTCTTACCCGGAGCATTTAATATATCAGGCTGCGGATCAGGAGTCTTGAGGTCCGGCGATGGCTTAATAGTATAAGCCACTACATAGCGACGACCGCCGTCACTTAGTTCTAGCATGTCGCCTGGTGGATGCTTGTGGGGCGGTTGGGCTCGACGTTTCCGCGCATACAGAGCTAAAGATGCTATCCCTCCCGCTGCTAAAGTGGCTGCTAAAGCTGCAGCTACGGCTACGCCAAGTGTTACACTTCCAATAGCACTTTTGCCATCTAAAAAAAATAAACCACAGATCTATAACATAATTACGAATAAAATACATATTTTATTTATACGTTTGCATTTCAATTAAATGCGTGTATGCACTGTGTGTAATAATAACACATTGAAAACAGCTGTGTTTGAAAATTTAAAATATTTTGTTTTGAAAACACAATTAGAGAATCCCATCTTAAACGCAGTTACAATTATCAAGTTTCGAACAGAGAAGTACCCTATGAATGAATAAAAAGTAAGTTGAAGTTATTATGTCAAGAAATTTTCCTTTCGATCGAAGAGAAATTGCTTTCTTTTTTCAATTCAACAAGTTTTACAAAAATATCAATTGGACCGTACGTGTTTGAGAAATGGGGGAGTGAATAAACACAAATGCATTATCTATTTTCCAAACCGGAATACAGAAATAGGTAAGATAGAGATATCCGCGCAGATGAATTAGATACAGAATCCTCCTTTGTTAATGGTCGGTGTAAACAAAATTTTATGTTTACGCTAAGTGATTGTATTGTTAATTGCTCTATAATAGCACAAAATGCCATATCCATTCGTTTCTTTATTAAGAGTGATCACTCGTACGTACTGATTAAATTTCATTCAATTACAATAAACAGCAGTTTGATAGAATGCCACAATATATCGAGAGAATATTCCAGACTTGTAACAAAGGACGCCTTTTAAAAATTCCGGGTAATGGAGTTGATAATGGTGGATAAATAATAACAAATGACAAAAGCTACGAAAAAAGAAGACGGCATTATTTGGTACAAATATTTTCATATTTCAAAATCAACATCCCACATAAAACACTTGTTTTCTAGATTATGTTTGCTGCGAACTTTTCCATGTTTCTCACAATTTTGACGAGCTTTTGCTTTTGTACTTACAAAATAACGGACAGATTTATTTTCGTCTTCGTAAAGCGTCTTGGAATATTATTATTATTGTTTGAGTAAGTTTTTACTCTTATAAAATTGTCATCTGAATTTCTTGAATGTTTTAGTATATGTGAGCATAGTAATTTTTATCACCTTGGATCAGATTGAACACTTCCTGATATTGACACGTTGAAAGTAGGGAGCTTAAGGGGCCACAGTACCTACTACTAGCGCCGCCATTCGTTTTTTATTAATTATGATGAATTAAAGACGTTTCTCCAAAAAATAGAACAGTCAGGAACTCAATATATATTTTTTTGATTTTTGGGAGCCATTCAGGCATAGATTAAAAGTAAGGAGTAATCATAATCAGAATTATTGCTAAGAGTGGCCACTTTAAGCAATAATTATGATTTCGACTATTCTATACGGTTAATGTGTACAAAATACGTAAATATAAATCTGAAGTATCTATATTGAGTTCCTGACTGTGCTATTTTTTGTAGAAACCTCTTTAATTTATCATAATTAATAAAAAACGAATGGCGGCGCTGTTAATGTGTACAAAATACGTAAATATAAATCTGAAGTATCTATATTGAGTTCCTGACTGTGCTATTTTTTGTAGAAACCTCTTTAATTTATCATAATTAATAAAAAACGAATGGCGGCGCTAGTAGTAGGTACTGTGGCCCTCTTAAGAGGAAATCGTACAGGCCGTTTTTCCATACAAACGTAGTGCCCTGTTTCCTTCCTGGATAATGGCACTAGTTGCTTCATTTTCTCCAATAAAATCAATGGCCACTATAAGCATGTTCCTTTGTTTTCCTTTTTTTATTAAGTTAATTATTAAAGGAGATTTTAAACCTTCAAAACCCTAAAAAATCGACCTAATTTTCTGCTGTATTCAAACGTCCAGCAAACAAACTGAAGGAACATGCTTATAGTGGTGTATCGGTCAATTTTTTGGCGGAGAAAACAGGGGACTACGAAACGTATATTTTGTGTACTTTTCATAGGTATTTTCGGTCCCAGCTGCAGTTGTCCCTATCGCGCTCAGTTTACTTGTTTGGAGACACAGCGAGACAGCAATACATTTTAGAAATACCTGTTTTTGAATTCTCTCGACCTTGGTATTTCCTCTTAATACAGACACCACCAATACACCCTGCCCTATATAAACTTGATATCTTTAATGTTGCAAAAATTCATGGCATAACTCCCATTGACAAATTGTAAGCCAAGACCAAAGGGCGTATTTTCTTTCAAAAGAACTCGATCAATATTGAAAGCAATTGAAACTTTACAAAGTCACAACTTCGTAACGTCAAGTCTGGAACTTTAGCTTTTATAAATAAAATTTTCCAACTACTTAAACTGATTTTTCTTTCAGCGCTCGTTATAAGAGTAGGTACGTTGAACAAGTCATGATTTAAATAATAATAATAAACCCTTTATTGTACAAATATTCATGACAATGGGATACAAATGTAAAAAAGATATGCACAAATAGGCGGCCTTATTGCTTAAAAGCAATCTCTTTCAGGCAACCATAAGACTGGGAAATAGGAAAAAGGACAATCAAGGGGAAGGGGCAGAAATAGGAATAAATATTGCTTGTGTAAAATTAGTTTTCCATTTGTATTTTGCTTATCTTTTGATCTAAACCCAGATATACTATTTAAAGTGTTTGTTTCTTGTTACAGTGTAACATTGTATATCTATGTTTATACCGGGTGATCAATCTAAATGGGTCAGTAGGGAGAAATCAGAAACTATGAGAGCTAGCGAAATATATTCTTAGGAACCATGGCTTCGACTTTAGATTTAATAATAATGGCATTCAAATGTTTTAAACTTTCATACATACATACCGGGAATCGAACCTGGTCAAAATCTCTGTAGAAAATGTTATAAATTCTGAAAGTTTTTTCGTAGTTATTGTTGATAGTGGATTCAATCGATTAATTAATCTGAAGAGACCACTTATGCATCTTATTTGCGCCGATATTATGCATTACAAATTGCGTTTATTTAAAATTAGAACATATTCGTTCAGCGGGCGAGCCAATTTATTTAATATTCAAAAATACTTAAATGAAATAATTTTCTTATTTTTGAGTTTTTTTTTTCAATTATTTGAACAAGTTTGCATTAAAAATGTGCTCCTTGTGATTTATGATTCACACCATCAACAATAACAACCTTGCAGAATTTATAACATATTTACAGAGATTTTGACCAGGTTCGATTCCCGATTATGTATGAGAGTTTAAAAAAATTTAATGCCATTATTAAATCTAAAATCGACGCCATGGTTCCTAAGAACAGATATCGCTAACTCTCATAGTTTCTGGCTTCTCCCTACTGACCCATTTGGATTGATCACCCTGTATAATGCAAGTGTGACCGAAAATAATTTTTGTTCTTGCCAATCTCAGGTACTCAAAAATCAGTATCTTTTGTAGCTGCATATAGTGCGAAAAGTTTTTACCATTTTATTACGGTGATACGATAACAGGCCATACAACCAACCAAAGAGTTTGTACCTTCAACGAATTTTGTATTAATGGGTTCTGTCACTTATTGTTGCAATTAGGTACCTATGTATTTAATATGTATTTAATTTAAAAATCAAATTGCGTTAATTTAAGTAACACAATGTTGAATAGTATAAGTAATCTTAAAAACAGTTTTGAAAAATTGTCTAATATAAAGTGTTACTTTGTACGACTGTTAGTTAAAATAGAACTAACGCCGATGTAAGTAATAGAATGGTAATACACACACATAGATTAAACTATGGCGCCGATTAAAATATAATTATGATTGCCCGCCTGTACTATACTAGGTTCTATATGAAAGACCGTTGGCTTTTGTATATAGATCATAAAATATATTTGTTTGCTATAAGTAAATCACATCTTAAGTATCATTGTTTATTTTAAATAGCAATTATATATTTAAAACTCTGATTAGACACCCATCCCGTGCTAGGAACTTGTGCATAATAAAGTACTTTCCATAGCCCATATCTAAAAAATACTTCTTTATTCAATGCTACGTAAGTACATATAAGATTGAAAAATAGAAGTTTGCTAGTACAACATATCAGACAAAATTAGATTGAAAAATGGTAGTTTGCTAGCACAACATCTTCGTCAATCAATTTGTGTAAAAGCAGATACCTACATTGTATCAAATAAAATCAAATTAAAATGTTGTATTCAGATTGTTTAGTTTCTAAACAAATCTCCAAAGAAAGACATGGCAAAAGTATAGAGAAATTATTTTGTATAATATAAATGTTTATGTTTGATAAAACAAAAGAACCCTCACCAGTTCTCCTTGCAGCGTCGTTGAAGGCGATATTCTCTAACAGTGTTTTCTCCGATTCACCCTTCAGATTCCGAGCATAAATGAGCAAGTTAAATGTGCCTCCGTCTGCATCGTTTATCGACGGTAATTGTCCCAGATCTAATTTAAAGGTTACAACGCCATCTGTGGGAGAAGTGCTTCATGTTAAATATTGTAAAATGTAATGACTTTCATTATTAAAACTAATGGTTCGCTGCAAGTTTTCTATCTTGAGATGATATCATCTCAAATTAGAAAATTGATAAAATTGCAAACATTTGCCTTTAGCCATATTGATAACTGGTTACTTAAAAAGAAATTTGTTCACTGTTTCGTAACTAGTTATTAAAGGAGAAAACTTTTCCAGACTGAGATGTTGGCATTATGACATGTTTGTTATGTAGATGAGGTAATTAGCAGTACGGTTATGTCTAAAATTGGCACAATTCAAAATCTTACAACAGCGCCACTCTCTTACTCACATGTACATTTTTTTAATTAATGCACAATAAAAAATCTACATGTGAGAAAGTGAAATGTGGATAGGTATAGCAATCTCATATTAAAGTGTATCAAGTTTTTAAATGCGCAAAAATAGTTCAGTTGTTTAATAACAAAAAATGAAACATGATTTTGTCTCACCTGTATCGTTAGCTATACCGTGAAGTCTTGTTTTGCCAGTGATAGGGTCCAGGGCTTCTATCACAAAGCTTTGCGGTAGCCCACCGTCGTATCCCGCTACGCAGCGCACACGTAACCATATAGCGCCGTCTGTGCTGCTGTTGCCGGCGTGAAGGGAGCAGTTACGAGGAGCAGTTGGTCTTGCTGTTAAAGTAACAATAGCTTGATTAAAAGTTTCCAAAGAGGTCACGTAATACTAAAATCGTCTGCTTCAGTATCCTTATCTTTTCTATTTCTGCCACCAAGCAGCCATGTATTGCTGTGTTTCGGTTTGACAACTCGTTACTGTGGCTTGACATCATTCTTACCAATATTATAAACGCGTTTGTGGGGATGTTTGTTACCCTTTCACGCAAAAAACTCCTGAATGGATTTGGCTGAAATTTTGTAGGTAGACGGATTACGACAGGGATTAACATATAGGCCACATATTTTCTCGGAAAAGTAAGTAGTTCCCACGGGAATGTAGATTTACAGTTTTTTCTAACTAACTTTTAAGGTGAAACATAGTTCGCGGGCATCGCTAGTATTACATATATGTATTACAGCCGGTTGCACCAAGTTTTACGTTATATGATTTCGTAAAAAGTAACAACTTAATACTTACCTAAAAATCGGTCGTTTCACTACTAACTATATGATTCGCGCCATACATTTAACCTTTTTAAATGTAAACGACAAAATAAAACTACAATTTAAACTAGATTATGGTGCAATTCTTACGTATTTATATTGCTACTTTTACGAAATCGTAAAACGTAAATTTGGTGCAACCAGCCGTTAGAGTTAACTAATTGATTTGTAAATTTTACAGGAACCTCACGTACTACAAACGAATTGCTTGTTTGTCAACTTAGTTGTATGAAAAAAAAAGCGCGTTTACTCTATCACAAAGTTCGCGTGCAGTATTTTCTGTTTGAAGCGATCACTTTGTTCTGCGCTTAGGCAATAGTTTTGTAGTTAAATATAGTTTTTATTAAATGGTTTTATTCAGCTTGCCCTGTTTGTTGTCGGGTCAAAATTAGTAATTAAAATGTTAACCCCTTTAGTTCTGATAACAATAATCCCTTTAGTTCTGATAACAATACATTAAATATGTTCAAGTTCATTGTCAGTCCAAGATGATCTTGATATGAGTACTTATCAAATGAAACTAGTAACAAGCTTGACTCGTACAATACAGTATATGATAAAAAATATTACCAAAGTTGTGAAGTAAAAACTTGAAAATAAAAAATTGTATATTATCCGCTATATCTAGTGTATTATCTACATTATCATTATCTTAACTTTTTCAAATAACCGTTAACTTTTAAAAAATACCAATTTTTTAATGAACTCATGTCGTTGAATATGTTTCACATAGATATTACTTTTTAAACAAAAGTGTGTTTTCAACCAAAGAATTGAGTGAGCAGCTTAATTCACTAATTCTGGCTTGCCTTATGGGTGGCGCGCGACAATTTAACGCGTTATATAATATGTTATAACAAACTGCTTGGATATTAAACGTTGCGGGGCGGGCATATTTCGTTGCACCTCGCAACAGAAAGCTCATATATCCGCGTGCAGGTACAAAGAACTAGTTATTATGGAAACGTCTTTGAAGTCCAGTATGTTGGGGAAGGAGACAGTATATTGATATAATAAAAGTATGATATATTTAGTGAAACTTATTGCCAAGATTCTGTATGAAATATTAGGTTAGATTTTATTACAACCTGTTCTTTTTTGGTCCTCGACATAATCGTGCAAACTGATTTAGCCAGAAGAAAAAAAAAGTTTTGTTTTTCCTTCACAAACTTCAAATTTCGAATTTAGATTCGAACTGATTTCGATTTGGTTGAAAACATAAAGATCTTCTTCAGTTTTTGAAAATTCAAATGAATCGTATGGTGTGGAGTCTGATATTCCGTTAGCAAACAGATAAGTCAAAATAGTTGAGTTTTTCTGTAAACCGTACATTCTAGCTTCTGTAGATCCACAATCAGGAGTTATGAGATTTGGCCTGCACGACAGACGCCGCAAGCTGAAATTATAAAACGTGCGCTGATTCAGTTCGCTTTGTTGATTCAAAATGTATGTGTGTGTGTGTGTTATTGCCTCTGTAGAGCCGGAGTTCAAAAGCTATCGGAACTTGGATTTCTAAGCCATTGTGTGTAATGCAAAATGGAATCGCGAGAGTACGCTACCTAGTTCCGGATTTGAAGGCATTATAATCGCCCATTTTTGACGCCATCAATGAAGTGTTACAGAATCGCGATTTTCCAGAAAGGAGAAAATGTGATTAGGATTTCGTTAGAGTTCGCTTTTGTCGAACGATAAGAAGGGACGGTTTTGTCTTCATTGTAATAAGAGTCTAGCTAGATATGTGTAGATCCGACAAACTAGTGACTTAATTTGACAATCAAAGGACTAGGTAGGTAGTTGTTTTTATAAATTAATCAATTGACTGTATTTTTGAGATGTAGAATATTTCAACATTGTACTTTTTCTTTTCGTGCATCTATTAAACACTTTATTTTAAAAATCAATGTTATGTAGGATAGTTTTTCTTTCAATTGACATTTCTTTATAATAAAAATTTTACACATATGCTTGTGATAACTTACTATAAGCTTACCGTAATTTGTTACCAATTGATTCAGAGCTTTACATTATCCCGTTCTTTTTTATCTCAGGAATATTTCATAATCAATGAAATTTTTCATTACATTTGTAATGCTACAGTTAAACGAAAGACATCACTGGAATTAATCTAGTCAGCCCAAGTTATATACACAAAAAGTGAAAGTAAAACTTCCATGTCACCGACAGGCAACCTAAATCTAATACAAACCATTCATTTTCCGCCGCGAGCTGCACTAACTTTAAACTACCCGCACGTAGGCTACACGCGGAAGTTCCGTATTTAACCGGCGGGCGCCTTGGCTGTAATAAATTCGATACCCACCCGCCGGCACGACCTGGAAAACGCACGGCTCGAGCTGTCTGCCCACGGAGTTTGTGCCGCGGCAGCTGAGCGTGCCGTAGTCGCGCTCGCTCTGCGGCTTGTAGTTCAGCTCGCTCGTGCTGCCGTTGGCGGTGCCTGGGAGTTATGTAAACAGACTGCTAATTGACTGGCTTTTGGGGTGCAAAGTTTTCTGTGTACACTGGACACCGAATTAGTGGACTGGACCTACATCGTGATGATGAGTCTATGGCAAAAACTATTTCAGAGTTTGTAAACTAAAAGGGTGTTGAAATAGCAGTTAATGAACAAAATTTTATTCTAATTGTAGAAAAATATAAGTATTCCTTCACTCACTTTCTCTTATTTTTTATAATAAAATAGCGGTGCCCGGCATGCGTTGCAATGCCACGTCAATGCCGATTTTTATTATATAGAGGACAAACATACATAAATTGATTTTTTTATTTATATACCTAGTAGATGTCTAAAACTAACTAATCGAATGGCCCATCCTGTATCGAATGGCGCAAAGGTGCCCGTGATGCTAATAGCATTACCACGCTGAATAGTCATGACCATCCTTTGTACCGGGAACGAGCCAGAACGGGAATATTATATTATAATGTTTTATAATGTTACAATTATAAATTCAAGAAATAATTATCTGATCTCTAAGAATCGGTTTTTTATTATTTCCGTTTAATTTTTTATCGGTGAATG
Source organism: Schoenobius gigantellus (assembly GCA_963935595.1). Taxonomy (NCBI): domain Eukaryota; kingdom Metazoa; phylum Arthropoda; class Insecta; order Lepidoptera; family Crambidae; genus Schoenobius; species Schoenobius gigantellus. The sequence goes on along the minus strand of OZ012557.1, from coordinate 18,445,078 downwards.
GAATTAAAGTTACAAACAACAACAAAAATTAATAAAACAAATTAAAGTAAAGCCAAATAATCTGAAAAATGTTTAATAATAATGAATTCCTTTCTAATATCCATTGTCTGCTATTTTCTGTCCCGGAAAGATTTAGGTACTTGTGCTAAACGGGAACTTATTAGTTTTTTTTTTATTACAACGTGTTAATTAAATAACGTAAAACCTGAGATACCCGAACAAATTTTTATTACAAAAAAATAATATAAATTAATAAATTCAATTCTCGTGCATTATAACTAAGATAATTATGTCCGTTGTGTTGCCAGTGATGACGAACCGAACTGAGACGTGGCCATTTACAATGGATCTCATCAGAAGGCTCAATGTCACTCAAAGGGCAATGGAGAGGGCTATGCTCGGGGTTTCTCTACGCGATCGCATCAGAAATGAAGAGATCCGTATAAGAACTAGAGTCGCCGACATAGCCCAAAGAATTGCAAACCTTAAGTGGCAGTGGGCAGGACACATAGCTCGCAGGACTGACGGCCGTTGGGGCGGAAAGGTCCTTGAGTGGCGGCCGCGTAACGGGACACACAGCGTTGGTAGGCCCCCCACAAGGTGGACCGATGATCTGGTGAAGGTCGCGGGAAGCCGCTGGATGCGGGAGGCGCAGGACCGATCGGTTTGGTGATCCCTGGGTGAGGCCTATGTCCAGCAGTGGGCGTCTCTTGGCTGAAATGATGATGATGATGATGAATTATGTTTACCCTTCTGTTTTGTTGCATATCTTGCAAATTTTGAAAGTCTATGCCCACGCGCCCGGGATTACGATATTGCCGCTTATCCGTCGAGCCGACGATAAAAGGAAAAGACAGAGTTAAGTAACTTTAGAAGGCGGCATAGTTGAATATTTGATTTCGGATAAAATCTTACGCATAATTTTATTAGTGGAATCGATTTTACCCTCGATTCTGATCAAAATATATGCAGGTTTCATGCAATTTAATTAATACGTATTATTATATTATTATTTAAAAAAAAAACAAATCTTACCAAATTTGGCTGGCGACACATCAAGACTTTCACCACTGTTGTTGAACTGCCAGAAGAACGTGACGTCTGGAGGATTGGCGGTCACAGAGCAGCGCACGCGCAGCACCTCCTCTATCTGTGCGCCCAAAACCTGTGGTGATGCGTGCGCGCACACTGGGGCATCTAAAAGAGATGCTAGTATTAAATAAATAATTAAAAAATACTTTTTATCCCTAGCTACACTTGTCATGTGGTAACATTGATCATCTCGTTTCATTTCTGCCACTGAGTGCTTATTCTCTCGATAATTATGTCGCTCTATGTTAGAAAACTTAGATAGTGCTAGAAAAACAGCCTCTTGAATGTATTTATTTACTTGGAGACGTTTGGAGAGGCAAGTTATTAGAGAGAAACGAACATCAGTGATACTAAAAGGGGAGGAATAGAAGTAAGAGCGATAAATGAGGTAATTTAGGACATCAGTGAACCCCAACCATGATTACTCAAAACAATATTAGAACCGCACTGAGAGCGGGATGGCGCTATATGCGGTGTCTCTGTTTCAATATGCTTTAACTTTGCTATAAGCGATCACGGTAAGGCCCCAGTTCACGAAATCAACTCTTTCAACAGAATTCAATACCATTGCAATATTATTTATTGCATAGCTTTCATACTTCATCAGGTTCATGAAGGAAAACATTACTATTAAGTACATTCTAATTGGTTTTTAGAATATGGGATTATTTATTAAGATATTTAACGGTTATTGTTTTAGAACAATAAAAAACGCTATCATTTTTGTAAAATAAATCTACAACATGTTAAAAATTGCGAAATCATCAACATACAGGTTACAGACGACCTTGAGATTCCTACCTTAACATGACGGATGGTAAGTCACGTCAATTGGTTAAAGGGGAACGGGGCCTTCACATCCGTCTTTAACTTACATATCGTGACCCATAAGAACCATACACAATTTTCCGTAAAAGTGTCATAAATATTAATCCATACATGTTTCAAAAGAATGATGTATTTTACTAGACAAGCTGTCTGGAAAATCGGGCCACGCAGCGCCGCTCTTGATCGATAGTACTCCTCTTTTCCTTAAGAGTATGTTACGAGTATGATATTTTACCAAATTAGCAACTACAATCTTCACCACAGAAATAATTCGCTTGCTTGCCCGCGATCGACTTTCAGCGTGATGAAATTTTCTTTGCACTGGACAACGAGTCTAGTTACTCACAAAGTCCATTCATGCAGGTAAAATCACAGGGCTCAGCCAGTTCGTCGTGAAGCTAGCGCGTTACTGTCCTGATAGTCAGATACCCCGAGACGTAAGTTGTCAAGCTTCTTAAGCTCCGTAATTTCAGCAGGTACGATGGCGGAATAAATTAAATCTACAACGCCCTTTACCGAATTCCAGGGTGGTTGGGAGCGTTCAGAAGATTCGTTGTTGAACAATTCCACGGATTCGTTCATTATATTTGTGCTAATATTATAACATGATGGCATGAGTTCAATGTCGATATGTTTACACAAAGGCGTATGGCGCCAATTTCTCAGCCAATCTCGATCGCGATCCGCGATCAAAATCAATGATCTTGGATCACAGATCTATGCAATAATCCATCAATTTGCCTTACATTATCAATCTGGATCGTGATCATTGATTTTGATCGCGGATCGCGATAGAGATTGACTGTGAAATTGGCGCCTACGGTTAGTCATTTTGCAGTCGTTCTTATAATGTTTCTCTAATAATTGGTATACCTACCTGCTTAATAATTTCTAAAAGTAGGTTTTCAAGTACTTCCATGCACGTTCACATTTCAAACTCGAAAAGCGAGCTTACAAAAGAACAAAGGAAACATTCTCATTGTCAATATTTCTTCAACTTTGTTTGAGCAAAATCAAAAGCCTTACACTGGATTATAAGAGTCTAACGAAGTTGATTTTGCGACTCAACGTTTCAAGGCTCAACACAACGAAGAATGCAGTAATTAACACAAAGAGCCGAAAGAGACCCGGATTCAGTTCGTTAAATCATAACAGAAGTTAGACGATATATAAATTTTATCGTCCAACTGTTCCCCTCGCCGTCGCAGTCGGAAACTGTGATTCATTTAGATATCTACTTATAAAACTGCGCTCCGGCTGCCTTAGATTTTCATTATACCCTCAAATATTTGCTCGCGTTAAGCGCCCGTTCCAACGAAGGATTATTGCGGCAGGAATATGAAAATATGTATGTTGATTAATGTAAGCGATCGTGTGCCGCGTGCGAGAAACAACATTCTTTACCTTAGATTTGTAGCCGAGGGAGGGATCAATAAGGCAGGAACAAACTGTCGCGAGCGAATGGTACAAAGTGAAACAAACGAGTTGAGGTAACAAATAGGAAGGGGACAGAGTGTACATTTGTCGCCATTGGGTCGCGGGAACTCACTGCCGTAAATCCAGCCTCCTTCCAATGATTGATGCGTTGCCGGTGACTTCCAAGACTCGACGAAATTCACCCTCCTCTAATAGAAGCCTCCGTTGATGTATTGATCAATGTTGTTAGTCAATTAATCCCCAAGGATAATATAGTTTATGCTTTGATATTGATTGATGTTCCACCCGCTACGAAGGAGTTTTGGCCGTGGTGTTGAGGAAGTCGCCCAAGTATTATTTGTCATTGCATAATTCAGTAAGTTTTGGGTATAAGGCCAGTTCACAAAATGTGCCGAAAAGATTGATGTTTGAGCTTCCAGTGTGAAGATATAATGCAGAATTCTGGCACACAAAAATTTGTGTCGACTTAAAATGAAACAAAGAAACACAAAAACCGAATAAGAATATAAAAATGGATTTTTAACTCTGTGAAAAATTTGAAATAATCACCACAATTTATAAAACAAAATGTTAATGCTAAAGATTTTGTGATTTTTAACGAGATAGAAAAAAAGGATAAGATTCTTAATTCAATGATCTAGTTTTCCTAATAATTAATAAAATGTAATAAAAGTTATATTTTTGTTCGTGAACTTGTCAACCCAATGACAATCATAGCTTTGCTATATAATCAACCATAATATAGTAATGCCCTTTAAAAAGAAGATTTTGTAAACTGGAATTTATTTAATTAAATGTAACGTCTATACCGTGAAATTAATGTAGTTTTTCTTATAATGTTGTTCAAAATATGTATAAATGATACGATTAAATTACTATTCAAAACGGCAAAAGTAAGCCAATGTTCCTAACTTTCTACTGTCGACCTACAGTATAATATAAGCTTCGAATATTCTTTTATAAGAATTATATTAATAAGCGCTTTATCCTCAGACATAAAGCTAAGACAAATTACCACCTATTGTTATGAAAATTCAGGATAGCCTAAGACTTTATCACCTATAAATTCTAACAAGTTACAAGGTTTCTCATTCAGTTCCTCGGTGATTTATTACTTATTTCAACAGAAAATGAATATCCAGCAATATATCCAACCAGCCTTACCCCGTTGACTGTAACAAATCTTTCTTAAGATCTCTTCAACATGATTGATATAGAAGTCAGATCGACGGAAAGGACTCAAGAAGATGAAATGAAATTTATTAGGGCTTTGTTGATGGTAGGGGACAAAAGACTCCAATTCGGATCGGAAAAGTAATCTGCGCTACAAATTCACTTATTGAGGTGTTTTTATCTCTTGTTATCTAATTTCCGTTGGAAGTGGACTTAATTAATCAGTTTAAGTTAGGAAATGTGGCAAGGAGGAAAAAACTATGATGCTTCTATAATAGTGTTCGTTAAACTCGAATGTTTTTTACATGCTTTAGTATCAATGATAAATTCCCGTGAATATTAAAATTGTCTTTTTATAACTTCACCGTGGTAAGGCAAAAGAATCAAATCCATACAACTAATTTGTTTATTCATGTTATTTTTTAAAAATTTCTCATTTCTCTTAGTTCTATAAAGTTGCTCATTTGTTGAAAGTTGTCATTTTATTGCACAATATAATATTAAAAATATTTTATTTCAAATTCCTAATCAATTTTCACGAAATTCGTAAAATTTCCCTAGTAGTTGATCAGTTATTACCGTGATATTTATATTAACAGTAGTAAAGTGTACTTTAATAAAGAGAAATCAACAAAGTTGAAATTTGCACAAGTCCCCGGTGAACTTAAAAGCTTTATTTCATGGAAATCTGTTCAGCTGTTCAAAAGATATTGGTCAGCAATTTTTCTTAGTCAGCAGGATGCGTTGCGTCCAAGAAAAGTTGCCGTGGGTTTGTTTCCTCGCCGCATTGGATAAAATGAAACTAAGAATTACTGCCTACTTTTCAAAGGGCAGTATGTACGTGTCGGAAGTTGTTTTTTGTTTTTGAATTTAGCTATAGAACATCCATTTTTCTAGCGTACCTATCTAGAGTCATTTGCAATAAATAAGTACTCTCTTTTGGTGATTCGTGCTTGTTCAAACTACACGCGTGCGAAGTCACGGGCAAAAGCTAGTTTTAACATATTTTTAATAGGAAGAGACTCAATACTAGAGTCGTCTGCGCAGGTACATCTATCTTATCTATTTCTGTCCCCGAGCACCAGGATTGGGTATTGTGACTTGACATCTTATGTCACAAGTTGGCAACTTACATCGGGTCATTGTAGAGGTTTATTTGCAAATCTTAAAGGAACTGTATGTACTATTTAGGCGACTATAGCCACTTGCGGCAAGGTGAATGGCCTGCTCGTTTGCGAACATTGTTGTATAAAAAATATTGTTTCAGATAATAATATAACATACAATACCTACTCATTTTTAATGTTATGAGTTAAGTTTAAAATCAGAAACGTTACGGTTTATGTTTAACGTCAATCATACCAATTGTATGTGTCTGTCTTTTATCTTTTACTATACCTTTGTGGGCGAACTACGTTTCGCCATAATAAAAAATAGTTTACGACCTATTCTCACACCTACCGAATGTACACAAAAAATTTCATAAAGATCGGTCTTGCCGTTTCGGAGGAGTTTGGTAACACTGTGACACGAGAATTTTATATATTAGATTAGATAATCTCAAATTAAAAAAAAATCTCCCCTCTCTCTCTAATCATGATCCTCATGGTCGTGGCCAGGAGTCGTGATTATTAATCAATTAAAAATACAAAAACATGTTGTAATAAGACACTTAATTTAGACAATGCCTGATTGCGTAAATCACGTCTTTGCTTACTAACTTGCATTGGTCTCTTCCTGGCAGTTCTAAGCCGAATCAATTAGTTGCATATTCTAAAGAAGCCCGTTTCGGTAGCTGTCATCTACATAGTTTATCCGTCAGTTTTGACAGCTGTCAATCTCATAGTTTATGCGTCCGTTTTCAGCTGTCAGCCCTAGAGCCGCGTAACATGCTTACAGTTGCGTATTTTATAGAAGCCCGTTTCGACAGCTGTCATCTCCATAGTTTATCCGTCAGTTTTGACAGCTGTCAATCTCATAGTTTATGCGTTCGTTTCCAGCTGTCATCCCTATAACTTTTTCTTATTTTAATTATGGCAATGTGTCATCGTTGCCATCAACAATTCTGCCAGACAAGCATGTGTTACGTGAGATATAACTTTTTTATCTTTTAACGTTTAATTCACTTGTATAATAACTTGAGCAGGCATGCAGATCCCACAGTAATCTGGAAAAAACACTCAGATCCCTACAACTTATCCCTCAGTTTTGGCAGCTGTCATACCCATAGTTTTTCCATCAGTTTTGACAGCTGTCATCCCAATAGTTTATCTGCCAAAACTGACGGATAAACTACCTATAGGGATGACAGCTGCCAAAACGGGCTTCTTAGAGCATGGTGACTAATATATCTTATTACTCACATTGTATGCTGAGCTGCGTCGTTTGGCTGGCTGTTTCGCCGAGCGCGTTGGTGGCGCGACAGGAGTACTCGCCGCCGTGGTCGCGCGTCACCTTTTGCAGCACGAGCGACTTCGTGCTCACTATCACACCCGACACTACGTTATGCAGTACTTGCTTATCCTGCAGAAAAAACTTGGAATCAGTACAAATACAAAATACTTGGGATTAATGAAAATAATGATGGTGGACAAACGGGCCTCCCAGTTTTCGAAAGGTGTAAGGGGTTATGATAAATAATAGTAGGGGAGCCCAAGAGGGGATTTTTGCAGATACTCGAGCGCGTCAGATTAAGATTACTGTAGAAGTACCTCCACTACATGTAAGCCTTGTGTGGTTCATATTTTTTTATACTTCGGCTAATTGAAATCGTCAGATTATTGTCTGCCCTTATTCCCGTTATTATTTTCTTTAAAATAAGAATTAATTTGACTGCTATCATTAATACCTCAGTGATTTTTTCCAATTTTTGGTTTGTAACTTTGTGACTCTCATACTCCCTTGTGACAGATTCGAATCGTCAGATTTTAACAGCACATACTTTTTAGCGTGTAATTAACCTAACTTGCATTAATCTGACACGTTAAACCATTTTTATGTGTCCACTATTTTTACTTGAAATCTTTAAAACCCCCTGGCCGCCTTCTGTACCAGTGAAATGATTTAGCATTCTGGCCTCCCCTACTATAACTAATTACAGGACCTAAGCTAACCTGACTTGCACCAAGCCTGCTCTCGACTTTGATCGAACCCCACCGACCCAATGAACCGAAGATGGCCGGAATCACCCTACTGAGGGAGGCCCATGTCCAGCAGTGGTATTAAAATGATCCTCCCAAAGGGTTCAAATAGTAGTTTGGTGTAGGATGTTTGCTGTCCTCTCATATCATAAATACTAAATACCTATGGATATTTTAACGGGACTTCCTTTGAAAGCTTATAATCTGGATCTTCACACTACTCAGTTTCCTAGCATATTATCAGTGAAAAAGCACGCTTATATTGTACCTACTAGCTATGCCCGTGAACTTTGTTTCGCTTATATTTCTTGAATGGGGGTTGTTCAGTTTCCTGTGGGAATTTTGAAAAACGAATGCTTGTTTCTGTATTTCATGCTTCTAGCGTCAGTAGATTGGGCTCTAAAAAAAAAGAAAGAGAGAAAGGAAATTTTTATTTTGCCACCACACGACAAAAACAAAAAAAACGAACAGAAAGCAGTTTAAGAACAAATACAAACAATTATTTAGGTGTTTGTCGTCGTGTGATGCCAAAACTGTACTCAGCTCAGTATAAGCAGCAAGCGGCAGGCGCTTGCTTCACTGATATTCTGCTGAGTATAGCAGTGACATCAAGCACGGGATAATAAGCACTCCTTTTTTATGCCTTTTTTTTATTGCAGAAAGTTGGCAAACAAGCTAACTGCCCACCTCATGGTAAGTGGTAACAGTCACCTATAATACATGTGGCTCTTGTGAGATTCGCAGCAAAACTGCAACCCCCACTAGAACCACAGTGTACGTTGCCAACTTGTGACACAAGATATAAAGTCACAGTACCCAGTAATTTCACTGCCATATCTTACCCTTCAAACCGGAACACAGCAATGCAAGCACTGCTGCTTTGCGGCGGAAATAGGTAAGACGGAGGTACCTAAGCAGACGACCCTGGTACAGAGTCTCCCTCCAGTAATAAATGTCTGTGCAATATGCCTACACAGCATATTGCACAGGCATTTATTCTCTACGTTGATACTTCAGTATTCACAAAGCATTTTATTATAAATACAGATAACACATTGTCGAACGTATTCTACGCAATTTAAAAATACATTTCAAATATATATTTCAAACAACTATTGTATAGAAGGAAGCAAAATTCATCGGACTCACTCGCAATGTTTCAAATGAAACCACGAACGCTGTCATGCAACGAATCACTTGTTTTGCGCTAACAAAGATATGGAGGGGCGCGATAAATAAAAAAAATGAACGAAACATAAACAAACGGGAAAAGAATTCAGCGATTAAATAATTAATTAGTCCCATTACAACAGTCCAAATTATTGATCGCTGTGATTTATGTTCGTGCCGCGAACGAACGCCCATCAAGATAATGGCCACGACTCCGTGTTGTTATTACTAAACACTTTCACAAAGGGTTTGTACTTAGATTAAAGCTCGACGTGGACAGAGCTGAGTACTAATGTTTCGGGAATTGGGTCAGCATTATTAAGCTTTGGGAATTGGGTCAACACAACACTAGTAAGCTTCGGCAACGGCTAGCAGCTGCAGATTCATTCATCCTTACATATTATAAAACTACTAGTAAGCTTCGGCAACGGCTAGCAGCTGCAGATTCATTCATCCTTACATATTATAAAACAAAGTCCCCCGCCGCGTCTGTCTGTCTGTCTGTTCGCGATGAACTCAAAAACTACTGCACCGATTTTCAAGCGGTTTTCACCACTCGATAGCGTGATTCTCGAGGAAGGTTCTAGTATATAATTTTTTAAGTTTTTGTATTTATTTCATGTGTACATTAACGATATTTGTTGAAGATGTCGGGAAAAAATAAATTAAGGAGAAACGTAATTCGCGGGCACAGCTAGTTATATATATATTTTTTACGACAAAGTCTTTTAATACGGTACCTACGGCCGAGAAGAAGCAAGTGGCGTCAGTACCAGTTTTGACAAAATTTCATGAATAAATAAAATATTGTTATTGTTTCACATAGAACTTTGCATTTTTTAAATCTATACTAATATTATAAAGAGGAAAGATTTGATTGTTTGTTTGTATTGAATAGGCTTCGAAACTACTAAACCGATTTTGATGAAAGTTGGTATAGGGATAGTTCGAGACCAGGGAAAGGACATAGGGTAATTTTCCTACGGGAAAAATCTGACGGGAAAAGTTTTCCTACGGGAAAAATTAGTTATAATGCAAACAAAGTTGCATACGGTCAGCTAGTGCGAAATAAATTGAAAAACGAATCAAATCAATAAAGAAATTTTTTTTCGTCTCGGGCGGGATTTGAACTGGCGTATTCATCATATCGTGTTGACGCCTTGACCAACACGGTATGTTGGGGACGCGGGTTCAAATCCTGCCCGGAACGAAATTTTATTTTTATTGATTTTATAAATTTTTAAATTGTTAATGTTTCTTTGGTAGGTGGTCAGTATGTAATTGCAAAGTAAACTGCGTTGTTTTATAACATGAAACTGAATTTTAACTTTATAGAGGCAATCCACTTTTTGGCCCACTGTACTTTATTTTCATAAAAGAAAAACATTTAACTTTAGTTTCACAAAAATATAAAATCTAAAGTTAATAATGACTCCAAATCTTACTTCAAATAGAGCTGTGCCGGTAACGAAATATAATATTGACTTATGACCGAGAAATTTGTTGAATTGAGACAAGAATTGATGGCTTCAGGAAGCCGCTCTGCCAAAATGATAAAGTATACAAAATTTATTATTAAGTAAATATTAAAATTATACAAATTTATCATTAATCGTTAATCTTTATATACGAGATTTTGCTGTCAGAAAAGTAATTGATGTAGTGGCTTGTTTTATACTATGCTAGGAACATCGCATGTCTCTATAATGTTTAATATTTTGTATAAGTATATTTGAACGTAGGAGGATTATGTTTTTTATTCAAAACTAGCTGTGCCCGCGAACTACGTTTCGCCATAATATAAAAGAGATAGACTTTTTGCTACCATCAGTGCGTAGCTTATTTAAATCTTTTCATACAACTTGGTTGCAAATTAAGTGTCAATATTGTTAACACATCGGCAGGAAATCTAAAAGCGCAGCTACACTAACGAGAAAATTAAAAACGCGGTTATAAAATTACGACTCACGGCACTTGCCCGCTTAAGCCGTAGTGCCAATATTTGCCGGCAGCCAATAATGGCAGATTAAATAATAACCTCACAGAGCATCGTAAATTCAGCTCGCGTTGTGTACCAAGAGATGAGGCGTTCCCGAGCCTGTCACTTTACATCGTGTCGTGTTAGATCAACCGCGCCCCGAGCGATAATGGCACATTTTCCAGGAGCACTACGGACCAAATTGGCGTCAGAGCGGGTCTGAAACAATTTCAGATTCAACCTGTGTTATGAGATTATGTATTTTAACATCACGATTGGAAATGCATCACTTATGCGACAATGCTTTTGTGCATTTTATACGGTAGGTAGATAATATTTGTTTTATTGCGGTATTAACGTTTCGAACTAAAAAGACAAACAGGAAGCAAAGCTGAAATTGCTATTAAATCTATAAGGCAGTCTATAATGTGTGATTTATCAATCAAGAAAATATGTGCAATTAATATTTCACTATCAAAATTGAGAGCAGTTTTGAAATGGATTATCTTTTAGATTTTTATCAGTCACTACAAAATGTAATCGTTTTTGAAAAGAACCAATGTCTTTAACCCGTGCAATGCAACATTGATAAACGTTGGTAAGTAAATAAAGGAAAATCATAAATTCGATGTCAAATAGTCACAGGTGCATGACAATAATTCAGCGTTCCCGGAACGTTACATTTGTATCATTTTACGTTACATTTTGACCCTTTCTCGTTAAATTTACGCTATACAGATCAAAGCGTTACATTTCAGAATATTGAACTTGTACATTTCAGAATATTTAACTTTTACAAAAAAAAATTTAAAGTTGAATCGAAAAATTTGGTGAATCGGAACTCAAATAACATGTTCTGTTTTGAGGCTTATACCAATAACTTTGATTAAGTATTGGATAACAAACCATTCCAAGAACGATAAAGGATGATTGCAGTCATTGAAAACATGAAAATTGTACGATTGTATAAACATTTAATAAAGCGTTACATTTCACGAGAAATCGTAACTTTAGAACAAGAAGGTAACTTTTGAGGAAAGGTATTTGACAATATAAACGTAAACGATGGACTGCACCGCGCCCGGGGCCATGTCGGTCGCCATGACTTCTTTGAAAGAGTTATACAGCACACATATATACTTATATTATACGCCTTAAATGAAAAAATAATGATAACAGTTTCATCAATTTACAAATGATTTTTCCTTATTAGGTAAACTCGTCATTCTATTAGAAATATAAAACTAATATGATATTCTTAAGTCAACACCGGTGCTGGCGTTACGGAGATTATTTCGATTAGCTAGATATTTACGACACAATTTACTAAAACATAAAATAGTTATGTGAAAAGTTAGCTCAGCAGTGCGTGCTTGGCAACTGAAAATAATCATTTTCTTAAATGTCGACTTTGAAATTTACAGGCTCCATCAGGTGGACTTGTGTGCGTTACAAATTTTGACGAATTTCGAATACTATTCGCACTATCGTGTCATAAAATTTAATAATATTATTCTTTGCACATTTGACAAGGATATTCTAAAAGAGGACGAGCTGTATGCACTGCGAAGAAAACTGAGACGAACATTTGTTTGGTTGTCAAATAGACTTGTTTTGTTATTAGAATAGACATTTAGACAGCCATCATGCAATCATTATGAGCATCTGTGAGGTTCAGAGGTAGGTATTGAATAGTCCGATTGGACAAAATCTCCTACCTCGAAAAGAACGTAATTAAATAACTTCATGGAATGTTAATGTGCACGTATAAGATCTTAAAAAATGTTTATTTTGTATCACATCCTAAAAATTACGTGTTACTGCATTTTTGACTCACTTTTATTAAAAATGAATTTTTTTGGTTTTGTCAGAAAACAGACAATATTTAATACATTTTCTAAGACACACATAATACATAGCTCGTGCACAGAAACCTGTAAGGTTTATCTGTGTATGGTGATATATGGTGTATCTATTAGTGTTATACTTATAATGGCCATAAAAGAGGCAACAAAAAATCTGAGAATTCGCGTCCGACGTCATAACAGCATTTCCGTGTATTGGCAATAAAATATTTGTCTGTCCAAATAGTATCTTTTTCAACATAGTTGTCAAGCTACTATCTATGTAGTTCATATAGCACTATTTGATAAGTAAACAAACAAAACTTACATGACATACATACATACCTTTCAGCAATCTACTGATTGTGTCAGAAATGATAATCGGGAACATAGGAACGCCATTTATTAAGGTAAAGATCATAAATAATCCAAATTACAAAGGATAAAACTATTAAAATACACCAGAATAGTTGGAAAATTGAAAGTCCTGAAAACACGACAATACCGGGAAATATTTAGTTGAATACCTCTTAAAATACCTGCTGAAGCAACTCACACCTCTTCTAGCTAATCAGACTATTTATAACGCTCAATTATCACTTCTAGTTAATCGTTGATTAAAGCCGTGAATAAGTTAAAACTATTTTAAATTAATTAACCTGTATACAGTTGTCGGCTAAATCTAGCTTAGATAATAGAGCGTTGCCTCGGAATAGCAATCACTGTAATGCAACTCACGTTGTGGTACCAGGAGATGCGATGCTCCCTGGGGTTGGCACGGACGGAGCATTCAAAATAGACATCGTCACCCTCCTTTATGTCGTGGGGGTTCAGGGTGCTGCCGAGTGACAGGGACACCACCGGCGGGTCTGGAACAAGCGAATTAAATTAAATCCAGAAATAATAGATCGTCGCCGGTGAAATTGCCGGGAAAGAGTGTTTATTAAAATAAAACATGGCGGCCCTTCATCGCACCATGCTAAGAGATTGCATGTACAACGATTTTGGATGCCACATCTGATTTAGGAAATGATAATGTTGTAACTTTTGCCGGATCCACTGAGTATTGAAAGAACAAAACTCTAATGACAAAGGATTTATAGACTCAAGAATTCAGATGTGAGAGGACAAACTAAAAAAAAAACGAAAAGCACTCGCTGTATTGGTATGTACAAAATTGGACGACTAAATTATACATTTCCTTCATTCTAACCCTACGAAGTTCTGTTGCATTTATTTAGTGTTAAGCAATAGGTATTTTGAATTAATTTGATTGTAACTTGGGATGATTAACTGAAGGAGACGACATAACTTAGTATATATTTTATCGCGTTGCAGAGAATGGAGCCACGAGCAGTGTTTGGGACCTAGGACACAGGTGTTGGTTTAGGTAGCTACTCAACGGTGCATCAGCATTCACCTCCACTACCCTGGCGCCCTCTGCCTAATCGATTTTTCTAGTGCCGTTTTCCCTACGCACTTTGGTTGTGAACTTACGGAAGTTCTCTTTATGTTAAGATCTTTTAATTTTAATAACGTATATTACTCGTAGTATTTTGCCGGAATACCTTTCGCGCCAACTTCTAACACATAAAATTAACAAAACTATAACCAAATGGCCCACGATATTATTTTGCAGTATCTATAAGTTTTCTTTTTGCTTTCATCTATACTAATAGATATTATAAAGAGGAAAGATTTGTATTTTGTATGTATGTATTAAATAGGCTCCGAAACTACTGAACCGATTTGAAAAATTCTTTCACCATTAGAATGCTACATTATCCTTGAGTAGAATAAATAGACTACAAAATTATTTTTCCTACGGGAAAATATAAAACTCCCACGGGAAAACAAAAACAACGCGGGCGAAGCTGCGTAAAGTAAATATGCTACATAATAGGCTACAAAATTATTTTTCATTCCTCATGCTCGGAAAGGAGCGTTTCCTTGATCTGAGTATTGGGAGGAAAACGCTAGTTCCCACCAGCGGGCGGGAAATTCTCATACTATTTACTTCCCTCCTTAGGGCGGAAAGTAAAATTTTAAAAATAGAACTGAATTAGGTTACGTACATACAATCTTTGGTACAATGATAATAAAAGTATTTTTCATTCCTCATGCTCGGAAAGGAGCGTTTCCTTGATCTGAGTATTGGGAGGAAAACGCTAGTTCCCACCAGCGGGCGGGAAATTCTCATACTATTTACTTCCCTCCTTAGGGCGGAAAGTAAAATTTTAAAAATAGAACTGAATTAGGTTACGTACATACAATCTTTGGTACAATGATAATAAAAGTATTTGGCTGAATGGCCAGTAACAGGTAACGCGATGTGTTCCAAATTTAAAAATACCTGTGAAAAAGATAATTTTGGCGGGAGGGGAATCTGTTACGCTGTACCGAAATCTTGATTGTGTGATTTAGGTATTTAAGAAAAACAATGAATTCAAGCGATTCTGAAATTTCGGCTCCAGATTCAGTCACGAACGAAGCAAATACAATACTCGAAATTTTTTTGCCAAAAATTTCAAAGGAAAGATATTTAAATACATATTCCGACTTTATGAAGTGGCGAGATGCAAGGAATATAAAATCATTTTCTGAAAATGTATTTCTTATATACTTTAATGAACTATCTCATAAAGTGCAGGCGTCTACGCTATGGAGCAGATATTCAATGCTTAAAAGTACACTAAGTGTAAAACACGATGTCGATATGTCATGTTAGGAGTATTTTTATTAATAAATTTTATTAGAAAAGCTATTTTTTATTTTCCTTGCATTCGAAATGAAAAGTAGAGTGCTACACACGGGTAAAAGGAATCAAACCCTACTCGGACTATAGCCGCCCTCGCTGCGCTCGGGCGTCTAACAACCTCGTAGGGATTGATTCCTTTCCACCCTTATAAAGCAATCTACTATGGCTGAATGGCCAGTAACAGGTAACGCGATGTGTTCCAAATTTAAAAATACCTGTGAAAAAGATAATTTTGGCGGGAGGGGAATCTGTTACGCTGTACCGAAATCTTGATTGTGTGATTTAGGTATTTAAGAAAAACAATGAATTCAAGCGATTCTGAAATTTCGGCTCCAGATTCAGTCACGAACGAAGCAAATACAATACTCGAAATTTTTTTGCCAAAAATTTCAAAGGAAAGATATTTAAATACATATTCCGACTTTATGAAGTGGCGAGATGCAAGGAATATAAAATCATTTTCTGAAAATGTATTTCTTATATACTTTAATGAACTATCTCATAAAGTGCAGGCGTCTACGCTATGGAGCAGATATTCAATGCTTAAAAGTACACTAAGTGTAAAACACGATGTCGATATGTCATGTTAGGAGTATTTTTATTAATAAATTTTATTAGAAAAGCTATTTTTTATTTTCCTTGCATTCGAAATGAAAAGTAGAGTGCTACACACGGGTAAAAGGAATCAAATCAAATCACGGTAAAAGATTGATTCCTTTCCACCCTTATAAAGCAATCTACTATTTCATTACTCATACTCTGAAAGTAGGTCTGAAGTTGCCTGAGGAGCGGGTTGAAAGTAATACTTTTCAGCCCTAGGGAGAATCACTTTCAACTGACAGCTGCTGTCAAATTTTAAAAAGAAACTAGTTCTTTTTTTACATTTTTATTGAACCATATTCCGACTTTCTATACAGCCACTCAATTACAGCGCGGTGTAAAATTTTAATAACATATTTAAAGAATATATTTTGTAAATGACTTTATTATAATTTATTTTCAACTATTTCTTTAAAATAACATAGATTTGGGCAAAATATTTACCATTTTTAAAAATATGAAAATGGAAAATAATGGCTGAATAGCTGGCCGGTCAAAGAAAATAAAAACAAAATAAGCGGTAAAGCGGCAATGCGATCTTCATTTATTTTTTCCATTTGTAGAGTTTTGTTGATACTTCCGTATAGCAGAGATTTGTACTAACTTTTAATTATATTTGTATAACATTGTGTTAATAATTAACACAATGAGTTCATCTGATTCAGGTATGGAGTTAACGCCTGATTTTATAAGAGAAAGTGGGCTAAAGCAGACGTTGTTGATTTATGTAAAATACAATTCACACGTTTTTTTTAGGTAATTCATTGTTTTATTTTTACTTTCCTTGTATTCGTAATGAAAAGCACAGTGTTTACCTCGGGTTAAAGACTTATTTAGTCCCTCGAACTATTGGTGCCCTCGCTACGCTCGGGCGCCAAACACCGTCTCCGGACTAAATAAGTTACTTTCACCCCTTGGGTAACAATGTACTATTTCTTACGGGAAAATATGAAACTCCCACGGGAAAACAAAAATAAAGCGGGCGAAGTCGCGAGCGGAAAGCTAGTTTCATTATAAATTAATTAGGGTATGCTCGAGCACCTCGGTGGGGACATATGAACTGTTGTGATGATGATAAAGTTTTCTCAATAAAAATATGTATCTACACACTAATGAAACGCTGGAGTTCACTAACACTTAAACAAGCAATGGAAAGTTAACTGTCGATTTTTAACACTTTATCATAAATGATCGAAGAATTTTCATTTCAAAAAAGATGTTAATTTTGAAGTTCTTGTTAACATGTTGGTTAACTCCAACCTAAAAGTTCCGCCTGTTATTGTATTTGAATATCGAAAATACATTAACAATAATTAACAATACATTTTAACAGTGACCGATGATCTAATTCAAAAGCGCACGTAGACGGAATCAAGCGGAAGCTACATAAACACTTCTAAACTTCTTGATTCAAAGTGTTAGTGAGGCCTATTTGTGGACAGGACTAGGAGACGGCGTTTCATTGGCCATTAAACTGCCATAACGACGTCTCTCCGTGGCTGAGAAATCGTCACGAAATAAACATTTACGACAAACCATTTAAATTGTTGCCAAAACGATCTGCGCCAAAAACGATATTCGGCGTTACGCCCTCCCCATCACGGCTTGGTGAACAGAGGTAAATAGATTCTATTTATGTTTGAAAATCAATTTCAATTCGTAAATGTGCCGCCCTGTACTCATAAAAATGAGCCAGTGTTCTATGAAAATTAACCTTCAATATGAGCAATGAATATTTGTTTATCTTTTATATTAAGATATTATATCACTTCGTTTGAAAGAAGAGTAAATAGAATAAGTTTGTTAACTCTTGAATTTGTCATATTAAAATCATTTATGTAGGTACATATTTTCTTGTTTCATAAAAGGTCTTGAACTGATTAAAATATTTATGACTACCAACATGTATAATAATACCAAAATTCAATGATGTTTTATATGAAAATACAACAAGCTTTATGTTTTATTACTGCATGTTTGATTTATGATTATATCTATTTTCTATTCTATTTCTATTTCCCTGTTTCTATCTTTATCTTATGAATTATGTTATGGAAATTGAAAGTTGTGTTTCATTAAACGGTGTCACGAAAAAAGGAGAAAGATAATATTATGTCAAAATCATGAGATATCGATGGTTCTAGATGTCGAAAAACGATAGTTATAATAAAAAAGATGCGATTGAGAGGATTGTGCCTATCCTACAGTTAAAAGAGATGTTTGGAAGGAAATTCAATCTATAAGTAGTCTATTTTAGTAAAGTAGGTAACAAAGACGAAAAAAAAACATTTAATTGCACATTGTACCACATTAAATTTCTTTGCCATGAAATATAAACATCTCGACCGCAAGTGCTCATTTCTACTTACAAAGGCGTTTCGATCTAAATTCGGAGTATTTGAAAGACAACGTTCTAGAATAAAGATGTTCCCAAATGAAAATATCGTTGACCAGCAGATATTTTGATTTCTTGGCTCGCGATCCAAAAGCAAAACGCCCTTCGAATTTTCGGAATGGAAGCTTTCCAACGGGTCATTTTTAGGGTTCCGTACCCAAAGGGTAAAAACGGGACCATATTACTAATACTTTGCTGTCTGTCCGTCCGTCTGTCTGTCACCAGACTGTATCTCAAGAACCGAGACAGCTAGACAGTTGAAATTATCACAAATAATGTATTTCTGTTGCCGCTTTAACAACAAATACTAAAAACAAAATAAAATAAATATTTAAGGGGGTCTCCCATATAACAAATGCGTTTTTTTGCTCGATATCAATAAATGGTAACAGTTAGGCACTTGAAATATTCACAAAATACTTAATTGTATATTTACTTTAATAATAAATATGAAATTTGGGTACGTACTGTTGTTTACCTAGTCAATGGTACGGGACCCTTCGTGCGCGAGTCCGACTCGCACTTGGCCTGGTTTTTTTAATATCAGGATGTTGCGTCTCTATTACGGGAAATGAAATTAATTTCCGAATATAAACAGATTCCGTTTGCTCCTGCCCAGCGTACCGTGTCGTATTTGGAACGGGTGTAATACAAAATCGTTTTAGGGGCGAATCCTTTTTGCAAAAAAAAAAAAACGATGAAGCGTTTATGTAGCGATCTCGGGGTCTTTTTAGGGCACGCTCAAGTTATTTGTTTAATCGTGAACAATTAACGAATGATACAATCATAATTAAAACCTTATTACTTTTTTCGCAGAAGGACTAAAACAATTTATACAAATGAAGTAGGTGCTATGGTTAGATTTTTTATGCGCATTAAACGTAGTTGTACTGATTTCATTCTGAAACAAAATCGATGCTAAAAAAAATGCCACCAGTACAACTGCCATTAAATGCTTAGATTTTTTGTAACAGTTTGATTAATAGTAAACATACCTAATTGGAGGAAACAACAGCAACAATGATGATATTTCAATGAAAAACGAAGTATTATTGCTTAAGATTAAAATGAAGAAGATAAGCAATTAGCTTTTTTACTAAAAGTATTGGGGTTTTTAGAATATTCTCACGAAACCAAATAATAACAAGTATTACTAGCTGCCCGCGTTAGCTGTGCACGTTTCGCTTAAATAAAGCTCAACACTCAAAACATTCTGGAGAGGCTAACTTTGTCACCTAGATAGGGATATGAAAAATAGCCTACGACCTATTTTCCCAGACCTACCCTCATTTACACACCTACCTACCCTTTTTTTTTTCTCGGGGGGAAATGCGTAACCGCACCGTACCCGCCGTGGGCTAGACGGCGGGCGTGTGTGGGGCTCTCCTGGCAGAATACCAGGCCTACCCACTAAAACCTCCCGGTGTTCTCCCTGCCCTTATGGGCGCGCTAGGTAAGGTCCACACTGCGACTCCACTACCCACGCGCCCGGGCAAGCCCGACCAACTGGTCGGGCTATCGCCAAGGGGGGATTGCCCGAGAACACCAGGGCAATCCCCAGACGGAGGGCCTTACGGCGGCGTGCACGGGGCCAACCGTGCACGCAGGCCTCCACGGCAGGGTCATTAGACGGGCATCGCTTGTGCGAATGCCCGTCTTTGCCTGCCTATCCGTCTGCGGCGGATGGGAGCGGCTTGAGGATCTGCCTCCCGCTCCCTCTCCGCGGCCTCCTTCTGCGAGATTACGTCCTCGCAGAAGGAGGCGACAGCCTCCCATTCCGCCTCGCCACGGAGCATGGCCACGACCATGCTCGGCAGCGAGAGATTTCCGCCTCCCAGCGCAGCGTTGAGTTCACTGCGCTGGCGTCGCCAAGCCGGGCACACCAATAGTGTGTGCTCGGCAGTGTCGTCGGGAGCGTCGCAGTGGTGACACTGCGGCGTTTCCTCCCGACGGGCGACCCGGTGCAGGTAGTGACCGAAGCAGCCATGCCCGGTAAGTACCTGCACCATGCGGAATGTTAGGCTGCCCTGCCGGCGCCCAACCCACTCCTCCAAAACCGGACGAATCGCCTCAATCGTCCGGTGGCCGGCAGCTGGGGAGCCCAGTTGTACCCCAGGTTCCATAGTAGAGGACCCAGTACGGAACCCTGGGGTACACCTGCCGCCATTGCCCACGTATGGACGCGACCATCCGGGCCCTCGTAGAGAACTGACCTGCCTTCTAGGTAGTCCTCCACGAGGGCGCGGAGGTACGGAGGCACCCGGTGGAAACGGAGTGCCTCCTTTATGCACTCGTGGGGCAGGCTGTTAAAGGCGTTGCGGATGTCAAGAGACACCGCAACAACAGTCTCCCCACGAGCTGTGGCCTCCTCAGTCCACCTCTTGAGGAGGGCCACCGCATCCATCGTGGACCGACCGGTGCGGAAGCCGAATTGGTTGACTGCCAAGTCCGGCCCCCGGTCCTCCAGGTGCTCGACGATGCGGGAAGCCAGAATTTTTTGTAGGAACCCTACTCTATACACAAAAAAACATAAAAATCGGTTAAGCCGTTTCGGAGGATTTCGACAACAAACACTGTAACACGAGATTTTTATATTTTAGATTAATTTTTAATTCATGTTAAAATAATTATATGGTCTTTTTTAATTTAGATTAAATTTATACACGACTATAATCATAACCAATAGCATCTGTGCAATATACAGATATTTACAAACAATGTACTCATTTCCGATACCAACATAAAAGTAATAAGAAATCGTCGTGCAACTAGCAAACCTTATCATCCCGCTCTCGTTCCAAACAAATACTAATGACTTCATTATATAAATACCAGCAGCAGCGGCGTAATCAACATCATAAGCTGGGCAATAAACGAGAATGAAACACGAATACGGCGGAGAATTCGGAAGCATCGGTATTCGGCGTGCAAACCCATTTTTAGTATTCAATACGATGACGCCACCAAACTCGCACGGCAATTCCTATCGATATCATTATCGACATGTGAATCGAGTCGAGACTGACTCGGCGATCTCAACCCGTTTAGTCGGAATTAGTTTTTGGCTTGCTTGCCCCCCTAGTCAACTATTCATGTTGCGCGCACTCGCCGACCGACGCGACGCTAACAAGGTTTTAATTAACCGTGTCGCTTTGTCGACGAGGATAGCCGACGGCAAAATGTGTGTGGCGACGAAAAAGGTATGACACGAAGTCAATGGAGATTGGACGTTGAAAGCACGTATATTTATGGACATTGATGAAAAGATAGATCTAGGACCCGTCTGTGTGCGTCGAGCAGGAGACGCATTTTTGAAACAATAGAATTCTAATTCGCATTCGAAATCGTAAGATTCGAATATGAATTGCCGAATTCGTTATTTTTGAATTTTCATTCCGTGAATTCTGCAACGAGTGGTCTTACCTCCTCTGTTTTTTCATTTCTATTAGCAGAAAATACGCAACGTATATACGTGCCATTAATCGATGTTTTTTAAATTAATGAGTTATTGCGTATCGGTTTTTATTATTTATGTGTGAATCTTCTTAATATATAAAATTCTCGTTTCACAGTGTATGTAACCAAACTCCTCCGAAACGGCTTGACCAATTTTTATAAAATTTTTGTGTATATTCAGTAGGTCCGAGAATAGGTCGTAAACTATTTTTTATACCCCTAAGTGATAAGAGTATTTTCTGACAATTATTATGGCGAAACGTAGTTCGTGGGCACATCTAGTCTAATATTTAAAAATCTCGTATCACAATGTTTGTTACCGAACTCCTCCGAAACAGCTTGATCGATTTTTATGATTTTTTCTTGTATCTTCGGTAGATTTAACAATAGGTCGTAAACTATTTTTATACCCTGTGATAAGGGCTTTTTGGACAATTATTATGGCAAAACATAGTTCGTGGACATAGCTATATATTTTATTTGTTTTTTATGGAAACACTGAATTTGAAAGATTTAAAAATCTTATAGGTCGTAAACTATTTGTATACCCCTAGGTGATAAGGGTTTTTTTGACAATTATTATGGCAAAACATAGTACGCGGACATACATATATATTTTATTTATTTTTAATGGAAACACTGAATTTGAAAGATTTAAAAATTGTTAAAATTGGTAGCAGTAGAAAATATTATCGCACGTGATTTATATTCGTGTTCGAATTAAAGATTCATTTCTAATGATTCAAAAATGCGTCCTCAGACCATGCGCCGGGAAATACGTGGATAAAGTTGTTTAGCTTTCGGATATGAAATAACATTTTTAAATGGTTTCAAAACGCCTGCAGCTTCGTCCGTCCTGCGACGGCTCATCCGCTGCCATTTTGGTTTACATTTTAACATTTTTAAAATAGACATTATTATGACAGCAAATTTATACTCTGAGTACATTAAACATAGCATTTTCTAGCTTAGGAAGCGGGTAGGAATTTTTTCACTGGGATTCGTAAAGTGCCAGAATTATAATTGCATGCTAAGCACGTAGCTTGGCAAACAAATTATTCCTAATTAAATCACTCAATAATCACAATAAATTGAATGATATGTCAACAATTGGTTAAATGGAAAAAAAATTAAGGTCGATTATTTTTCGTTTTTAACCGACTTCAAAAAAGGAGGAGGGTCTCCATTCGATGCGTATGTTTTTTTTTGTGTGTATGTTACGCGATTACGCTGTCAATTGTGGACCAATTTTCAAAATTCTTTTTGTATTAGATAGAGTATACTCCAAGGGTGGTCCCATGGTCACCAAAATCAGGATCTGATGATGGGATCCCATGAAAATCGTGGAAAACCCTTAAATTTTACGGTGTGTCCAACGTGTTTTGTGTGTATGTTACGCGATTACTCCGCCAATTGTGGACCGATTTTCAAAATTCTTATTGTATTCGATAGAGCATACTTCTAGAGTGGTTCCAAAGTTACCACAGTCAGGATCTGATGATGGGATTCCTTGAAAATCGAGGAAACGCTAATTAAATACAAGCTCACCGAAGGAGAGTTGATATTTAATTCGGGTTTATTTCACTAAAAAGTTAAAAATATTTTATGAAAAATAAAAACCGACTTCAAAAGCACTGAAATGTTAAAAGTAATATCAGAATAGGCACAGACAATATCACACTTCTATATGGAAGTCGGTGACAAATTTTAAGACTTTCTAGGAGATCATCGTTTGGCACCGGCTGCAATATAGAAGTGTAATGTTGTCTGTACCTATTCTTATATTATTTTTAAAATTTCAGTGTTTTTGAAGTCGATTTTTATTTATTATAAAAAAATTTTTTATTTAAAATTAGATCATATTACCTTATTAAGTTTTTAATTAATCTTTTTTTATTGCAACTAAGTTGGCAAACAATCAAACTGCCTACCTGATGGTAAGTGGTAACAGTCACCTATTATTGTGGCTCCTGTGAGATTAGCAGCAAAACTGCAACCCCGACAAGAACCACAGTGTACGTTGCCAACTTGTGACATCAGATGTAAAGTGACAGTACCAAGTAATTTCACTGCCATCTTACCCTTCAAACCGGAACACAGCAATGCAAGCACTGCTGCTTTGCGGTAGAAATAGGTAAGACGGAGGTACCCAAGCAGACGACCCTGGTACAGAGTCTCCCTCCGGCACTGAGTACTTACTAAGGTCGTCTACGTGGGTACCTCTATTTTACCCATTTTAGTCGTCAAGCAGTGTTGTTTGCATCGCTGTGTTACGGATTGAAGGGCAAGACAAGCAGGTAAATTAGGTACAGTGACTTGACATCCTAGGGCACAAGTTAGCAACGTACATTGGGGCTTTTATTAGAACCACATGTACTATAGGATAGGCGACTGTGCACACCTACCATCGGGTGGACAGCCTGCTTGATTGCCAACTTAGTTATGTAATAAAAATTATAATGCTATATTGAAATCAAGAATAGCAAGATTATTGCGTCTATAGTTCTGAACATATTTATGCAGTTACATAATTTGGTAAATGTTATTAAATAAAATAGAATCGGGTCTATATCGCGGTACGCAAGAACTACTCGTATTACTGTTTCCCGACGTTTCGGCCGAATTGCATCACCCGTGACAACGGCCTGGTGCAATTCGGCCGAAACGTCGGGTAAGAGTAATTAGAAATGCAAAGTTTTAAAAATATCGATATACGTAAATATCGTATTAATTAGATTCTATTCCATATAAAATGTGTGCAAATCCCGGAACTCTGAAAACTCTAGTTAATGTGAACTCAATAGAGAACTCAAAAATTAGAAGAAATCAATACTTCAATGCTTAATAAGATCTAGTTTTCTTAATTATACCCACAGAATCTGATAGGTAACGAATGAAGTTCTAAAACTTATTGAATAAGACGTTGAAGTTTTAAGAAAAGTTTGACGTCGTGATAAAAGCCGGCGTCTCCGTCAATTTGCCATCAACTAACCCCGTACTCAACAATATTACACAATGTATCAAGGGACGGCCAAGTGCTACGACAAAAGGTTTCTAATTTCAAAATGTTGACGATCTCAGACTGAACATACAAAATAGCTGTAACAACACTTAATTGCCAAACAACTCTTTGGCCGGTGTTTGGACAAGCTGCCCTTATATTAAGGTTACTTTCCTACTCGACCCGCCTATAAAGAGACAATTGTTTGTTGTCATTCCCTCACATACTAAGCTCACTACATTTCGCTAATGACGAATCCGGAGAGCTATTCGACCTTTGATATGACCGTTGTACGAGTATGTATATCAAATCAAATATAAGTGATGTAATTGAGGAATTTATGCACTGTGTAATTTGTAATTTTGTTAAGTAGACTGTATAATTAACGATGAAATTAAGATTGCGTTCGCAAAAATATATACAGGATTACTTTTTCATCACCCCACGAAAATTTAAGGGACGCTTCAGGACACCAATCAGGAATATGACGAATCAGGAACAAATCGTAGAATCACTAAAATACAATAACTCATCAAATTAGTTATTTTTATTTCTTTTCTAAAATATCCAAAAATACTGCACTAGTTCATTATCTTAGTATTTTTATCATTTTTTTTACATTTTTTAAATTTATTTTTTATACCATAATGAGTGTGTCCTGAAACGTTCCTTAAATTTTCCGGGGCGATAAAAAATAACCCTGTTTGTATGTTTTTTTGACAAAAATGTACAATATGCATCAATAGACACTTGTCCTGGTAACTGTCCTCGTAAATATTTGAAGGTTTTTAAAGAAATAGTTTTCTTTTTTACATAAAACATTGCATTTTCTTTTAATATGCTAAATAAATCGAATAAATTTAAATAATCTTATATTAGCGTTAGCTTACATTGATGCAATGATTGTTATTTTAAATGAAGAAGATGTGAATATTATATAACTAATAAGCTACAACTATTTTTTCTTCCAACTACTCATTATTTTTACTCTTAATCACCGGAAATAGCAACCCTGGGAAATTCGAGGGCAGTAATGTTGTATGAAATTTCATTAATAATTTAGTAAGAACAATTTGTATTTTTTTGTCATAAATAAATAAGTTTTTATTCAGTCAATATCAGTTTTTTTATTTATTTTTAATATGTAGATAATATAGTTGAAAGAAAATCAGATCACGCACCTCGTAAGTGAGCTATTAATGCCCGCCGATGTTTGGTGCACGAGCGCTTGCGCGAGGCCACTAATAACTCAACTTAACGCTCGGGGCAACAATTTACTATTATCTATCAAATTTAATTTTTTCCATTCCATTTTCTAGTAAAGGTCGCGGGAAGCCGCTGGATGCGGGAGGCGCAAGACCGATCGGTGTGGAGATCCTTGGGGGAGACCTATGCCCAACAGTGGGCGTCTCTTGGCTGAAATGATGATGATGATGAAATTCCATTTTTAAAAGGTTTATCTAATACAATCTTTCCGCTCACAGATTCGCCGGCGTCATTTTTGTTTTCCCGTGGGAATTATTATAATAGCTTTCTATCAGTGAAAGAATTTTGGAAATCGGATGAGTAGCACCGGAGATTACTTTAAACTAGAGGTTAGCTTTAGATGTCCAAAAAAATTAGGTAGCAAACGCGACGTACCTACGCCACATTCACACTTTGCCAGTGTTACAGTAGTGAAATTATTTTATCAGCTTTCACACTATTGTGAAAGTAGGCAATTTATATTCCCGACCTACGAGTACTAGGGTTCTGAACTACTTAAAGGATAAAGTCGGGAAATTAAAACATTACCTATATAAACCTATGTCTCTGTTGGCTTCATGGCAACAAATGTGTGGCATTTTGTATTTAATTCTAAAGTTCCCCACCAAAAAACTAATCTCAACTCATTACTGACAAACAGAATTGAACATCTTTGATGACAGGCAATCATATCAAATTAGAAATACTTTTAGTTATTTTATAAAGTGAATTGCAAAACGACCAATTATTATATCCACCCGCAATAGGTTGCTTTAATGCTTTACAGTCAAAATTACATACATTTATTTCAGAAGGTAATTGGTGATAGAGACAGCATCAAGTTTAAACTAGGACTAAGCTTAGACCACGGTCAGCCACGGAGCGGCCTGCGTTCTAGCTCGCACGCCACCGTGGGATGTCGATGCACGCGTCCTCGCGTAAGTGTATCGTCATCCAGTCGCAGCAAGCAATCGGGGGGAGCGACTTGTCGCAGAACAAGTGCGATGGGTGCGCACCCTGGCTCAGAGGGGGGCTCTGCGCCAATGGGTAGAGGCACTTGCCATCCCAGCTGCCGGCATTGCCAGCCGGACGATAGAAACTATCCGCGCCGCAGTGTCACCACTGCGACGCTCCCGACGATACGGCTGAGCACACTTTGTGAGAGTGCTCGGCCTGGCGACCCGAACGTCACGAGCTACACGTGACGTTTGGCGGCAGTGACCTCTAGCTGCCAGTTATCGTCAGTAAGATGCTGGCTAGTGAGACGGAATGGGAGGCTTTCGCCTCCTTCTGCGAGAATATTATCATGCAGATGAAGGTAGCGGGGAGGGAGCGGAACAATGACCTAAATGCCGCTCCTCTCCGACGCAGACGGTTGGGCGATAGAAGGCGGGCTTTTGTAGCCCACCATCCATGACCACCCTAGGTGTGGCCTGCGCTCTAGGGTGGCTCCTGATGCGCGCGATTAAAGGCCACTCTGTCTGGGTATTACCCCCATATTCAGGGTAATAACCCCACGGAGCATTTTAAGCTCCTCGCTCCACGTCTGTGCGCCGCTGCAGCCGCACTCGGACGGGTCCTCCCTAATGTGGGAGGACCAGGATCGGCGTGCCGTCGACTGTATCACGGGGTGATATGGTCGATGGCACTCTACGGAGCCCCAATATGGGCGGAGTGCCTCTCCCCCCGAACGGTGGCCCTCTTGCGACGTCCGCAGAGGGTCATAGAAACCCGGGCCGTGCGAGCTTATCGCACGGTCAGCCATGGTGCGGCCTGCGTTCTAGACGGTCAAACGCCGTGGGATGTCGATGCACGCGTACATGCAGCACCAGCACACCCTATTGATGTGCCCGGCCTGGCGACTCCAGCGTAGCGTCTTAACGCTGTGCTGGGAGGCGGAGACCTCTCACTGCCGAGCATGGTCGTGGCCATGCTCCGCGGCGAAGCGGAATGGAGGGCTGTCGCCTTCTTCTGCGAGGACGTAATCTCGCAGAAGGAGGCCGCGGAGAGGGAGCGGGAGGCAGATCCTCAAGCCACTCCCATCCGCCACAAATGGATGGAACCCCACAGGCGTTAAGACGGCTTGGCCCATAGCTGGCCGGGCTATCCAGGGGTGATACGGACGGCCCGCCTGGAGGGCCTTGAGGTAGATGGGCGGCTGATGCCTGCCCAGATTCGAAGGCCACCGCTGGCGGCGGATCAAGCGTCGCTGTCACAACCTCAACAGCAGCGACCAGCGAAGACTGCGACTGGCAATACCACTCTTGTCCCGCCGGCTAATATGCCAAAAGCGGCAAGAGTGGTCAAGAGGAGGGCTGCGCTCGCAACACCTGAGGCGGTCCCTTCCTCATCGGGGGTCGCGGCATCGGCCGAGGATTCTTGGACCGTAGTCGTGCGGCGCGGCCGCAAGAAGGCAGCTGCAGGTGAGGCGGTACCCAAGAGGGCTCCCGAGGCGCAAAAGGCGCCAAAGTTACCCAAGGCACCACGTTCGCTGGCGGTGGTCGTAGCGCTCAAGCCAGAGGCGGTGGCAAAAGGCCTCACTTATGGTGCCTTCCAGGTAGCTCTCCACGAGAGCGCGGAGGTACGGAGGCACCCGGTGGAAGCGGAGTGCCTCCTTTATACACTCATGGGGCAGGCTGTTGAAAGCGTTGCGGATGTCAAGAGACACCGCAACAACAGTCTCCCCACGAGCTGTGGCCCCCTCAGTCCACCTCTTGAGGAGGGCCACCGCGTCCATCGTAGACCGGCCGGTGCGGAAGCCGAACTGGTTTTCAGCCAAGTCCGGCCCCCGGTCCTCTAGGTGCTCGACGATGCGGGAAGCGAGAATCTTCTCGAAAAACTTCCCGGCCTCGTCGAGCAGCACCACCGGCCGATACCCAGTCGGGGAATCCGCAGGGCGGCTCTCCTTTCTTAACAGGCAGAGCCTGCCCGCTTTCCACCGACTGGGGAAGCGGCCCGAGGCGATGCACAGGTCAAGCACCGCCCGGAACCGCTCCTCGAGGTGTCCCAGGGCGAGAGCCAGAACCCTGCTAGGGACACCGTCCGGTCCCGGCGCTTTCTTTTTGCGCCGGAACCGGTCCCTCACCGTGTCGAATTCCACTTTCGACACAGGAGGGATGACGGCAGCCACTTCCACTGGAGGAGTGTCCGGGGGAACCATTCTGGGGGGCTGGAACGGACCGGGATCGGGGAATAAAGTCCCCAACACCCGATCTAGCAGCCCCCTGTCCATAGCGGAGGTAGGGGGAGCGGAAGATTTGAATTTCCCCCTCACCATCCGGTACGGACGTCCCCACGGATCGTCGTCCAGGAGCCGTATAAACGACTCCCTGGACTCCTCTTTGGCCCTGCAGATTTCGTTCCGCAGGGCTTTCTTGGCTGCCGTATACACCCGACGAAGTTCAACTTCCTCTTCGGGTGTAGTTCTGGCGCGCCTGCGACAACGCACGTAGGCGCGCCTGGCCCTCATGCTGGTGGTACGCAGGTCCGCAATCTCCTGCGTCCACCAGTACACCTGCCCCCTTTCGGGGCAGGCCTGCGCCCTAGGCATGGCGGCTTGGCAGACAACTTTCATGTCATCTGCGAAGAGCTCCGCCATGCCGTCGACATCCCCGGCGAGGTGGGGGGGCACTTCTGCCCACGCCCGCACCATCGCCGCCTCCACCGCTACATCTGGGCGGAGCTTGGTGAGCGCCCATCGAGGGAAGGCGCTCACCGCGGAGCCCCTGCGGTTCGGGGCCCTCTGGGATGCCGTAGAGACCTCGTATCGAACGTACAGGTGGTCCGATAGGGTCTCTACATCTTCCTCCACTCGCCAGTCGTTGATTCGCCGGGCGAGGGAGGGGGTAGCGAAGGTCACGTCCACCACGGACGTACCCTGCACCCGGACGCAGGTAGGGGTGGAGCCCCTATTCAAAATCTGGAGCCCCAGGGACAGAACCCAGGACTCCAGATCTCCACCCCTCGCATTGGTGCGGGAGGACCCCCACGCGGTAGACCACGCGTTGAAGTCCCCCGCAACTAGCACCGGTACTGGGGCCGTCCTGCGGACGACCCCCTCTAACGCAGCCAGGAAGGCTTGGAAGTCCACCCGGCTGCGATTGGGGGAGAAGTATGTTGAGACGATCAGCATTCCCCCCCACATGGCGGCAACGTATCCAGTGCCCCTCTCTCTAAAAATGAGAGAGGGGGCTGTGCCACGCGCCACCCGCATTATGGCGGCAGAACCATCCGCCGCCACCAACCAATTTGACGACTGTGGCGGAACGTAGTACGGCTCCGACACAATCGCCAAATCCACTCTCCACTCCGCCGCAGCCTGACACAAGAGGTCCTGTGCCGCGGCGCAGTGGTTAATGTTCGCTTGAAGGAGCTTAATAGGACCACTAAGCATTGGTGGTCTCCATGGGCTCCTCCTGGGCCGCAACTGCGGCCGGTGCTGCTTGCGGTGCCGGGGGTGCCGGTGACGCCGGGCTCCTTGGGGTCACGGTTAGTTTCACCGGGGCCAAACGGCCCCTGACCGGCGGGGGACTACAATTAATCCCCCCCATGCGGTGGCCGGCCGGCCTCTTAGCGTCTGCACAGACGGCGCAGTTAAGCGCCGCTGTGCAGTCCACCGCTTTGTGGCCCTCAGACCCGCAACGGAAGCACAGTCCGCTGCGGTCTTTGGCGGAGGGGCACCGTTGGATTGGGTGACCTATGCCCATACATCTGAAGCACCTCATAGGCTTCTGCTCCAGAAGTTGGATGGAGGCAGAACTCCATCCAACCTCTATACACCCGGCGTCAGCCAGGCGTCTCGCCGCTTCAATGGGGACGGAAGCGAAAGCCGCCCCGACCCCCCGAATCCCCGTGTGCACTCGGCCCACCTTAATATGGTGGGCCGGACACTCACCGACACGCGCCAGGATCTGCCCCAGCTCCTCGGCGGAGACCGAGTCGTCCAAACCGACAACCCGGATGTCCGCCGTTTTTACGGGACGCGTCACCTTTGCCGCGTCCCCCAGGGCCTCTCCCAGCTTCGCCGCCAGGGTATCAGCCTGGGACGGCGACGTTTCCTTAGGAAGTTCGATGATGCGAGCCCCGGTGATCCCCGTCCTAAATTTGGCGGGCCCAATTCCCAATGCGCCAAGGCTTACGGAAGCCTTGGCCTTGGCGATGGCCTCACCATAAGTGAGGCCTTTTGCCACCGCCTCTGGCACGCACGGCCCGGGTTTCTATGACCCTCTGCGGACGTCGCAAGAGGGCCACCGTTCGGGGGGAGAGGCACTCCGCCCATATTGGGGCTCCGTAGAGTGCCATCGACCATATCACCCCGTGATACAGTCGATGGCACTCTACGGAGCCCCAATATGGGCGGAGTGCCTCTCCCCCCGAACGGTGGCCCTCTTGCGACGTCCGCAGAGGGTCATAGAAACCCGGGCCGTGCGAGCTTATCGCACGGTCAGCCATGGTGCGGCCTGCGTTCTAGACGGTCAAACGCCGTGGGATGTCGATGCACGCGTACATGCAGCACCAGCACACCCTATTGATGTGCCCGGCCTGGCGACTCCAGCGTAGCGTCTTAACGCTGTGCTGGGAGGCGGAGACCTCTCACTGCCGAGCATGGTCGTGGCCATGCTCCGCGGCGAAGCGGAATGGAGGGCTGTCGCCTTCTTCTGCGAGGACGTAATCTCGCAGAAGGAGGCCGCGGAGAGGGAGCGGGAGGCAGATCCTCAAGCCACTCCCATCCGCCACAAATGGATGGAACCCCACAGGCGTTAAGACGGCTTGGCCCATAGCTGGCCGGGCTATCCAGGGGTGATACGGACGGCCCGCCTGGAGGGCCTTGAGGTAGATGGGCGGCTGATGCCTGCCCAGATTCGAAGGCCACCGCTGGCGGCGGATCAAGCGTCGCTGTCACAACCTCAACAGCAGCGACCAGCGAAGACTGCGACTGGCAATACCACTCTTGTCCCGCCGGCTAATATGCCAAAAGCGGCAAGAGTGGTCAAGAGGAGGGCTGCGCTCGCAACACCTGAGGCGGTCCCTTCCTCATCGGGGGTCGCGGCATCGGCCGAGGATTCTTGGACCGTAGTCGTGCGGCGCGGCCGCAAGAAGGCAGCTGCAGGTGAGGCGGTACCCAAGAGGGCTCCCGAGGCGCAAAAGGCGCCAAAGTTACCCAAGGCACCACGTTCGCTGGCGGTGGTCGTAGCGCTCAAGCCAGAGGCGGTGGCAAAAGGCCTCACTTATGGTGAGGCCATCGCCAAGGCCAAGGCTTCCGTAAGCCTTGGCGCATTGGGAATTGGGCCCGCCAAATTTAGGACGGGGATCACCGGGGCTCGCATCATCGAACTTCCTAAGGAAACGTCGCCGTCCCAGGCTGATACCCTGGCGGCGAAGCTGGGAGAGGCCCTGGGGGACGCGGCAAAGGTGACGCGTCCCGTAAAAACGGCGGACATCCGGGTTGTCGGTTTGGACGACTCGGTCTCCGCCGAGGAGCTGGGGCAGATCCTGGCGCGTGTCGGTGAGTGTCCGGCCCACCATATTAAGGTGGGCCGAGTGCACACGGGGATTCGGGGGGTCGGGGCGGCTTTCGCTTCCGTCCCCATTGAAGCGGCGAGACGCCTGGCTGACGCCGGGTGTATAGAGGTTGGATGGAGTTCTGCCTCCATCCAACTTCTGGAGCAGAAGCCTATGAGGTGCTTCAGATGTATGGGCATAGGTCACCCAATCCAACGGTGCCCCTCCGCCAAAGACCGCAGCGGACTGTGCTTCCGTTGCGGGTCTGAGGGCCACAAAGCGGTGGACTGCACAGCGGCGCTTAACTGCGCCGTCTGTGCAGACGCTAAGAGGCCGGCCGGCCACCGCATGGGGGGGATTAATTGTAGTCCCCCGCCGGTCAGGGGCCGTTTGGCCCCGGTGAAACTAACCGTGACCCCAAGGAGCCCGGCGTCACCGGCACCCCCGGCACCGCAAGCAGCACCGGCCGCAGTTGCGGCCCAGGAGGAGCCCATGGAGACCACCAATGCTTAGTGGTCCTATTAAGCTCCTTCAAGCGAACATTAACCACTGCGCCGCGGCACAGGACCTCTTGTGTCAGGCTGCGGCGGAGTGGAGAGTGGATTTGGCGATTGTGTCGGAGCCGTACTACGTTCCGCCACAGTCGTCAAATTGGTTGGTGGCGGCGGATGGTTCTGCCGCCATAATGCGGGTGGCGCGTGGCACAGCCCCCTCTCTCATTTTTAGAGAGAGGGGCACTGGATACGTTGCCGCCATGTGGGGGGGAATGCTGATCGTCTCAACATACTTCTCCCCCAATCGCAGCCGGGTGGACTTCCAAGCCTTCCTGGCTGCGTTAGAGGGGGTCGTCCGCAGGACGGCCCCAGTACCGGTGCTAGTTGCGGGGGACTTCAACGCGTGGTCTACCGCGTGGGGGTCCTCCCGCACCAATGCGAGGGGTGGAGATCTGGAGTCCTGGGTTCTGTCCCTGGGGCTCCAGATTTTGAATAGGGGCTCCACCCCTACCTGCGTCCGGGTGCAGGGTACGTCCGTGGTGGACGTGACCTTCGCTACCCCCTCCCTCGCCCGGCGAATCAACGACTGGCGAGTGGAGGAAGATGTAGAGACCCTATCGGACCACCTGTACGTTCGATACGAGGTCTCTACGGCATCCCAGAGGGCCCCGAACCGCAGGGGCTCCGCGGTGAGCGCCTTCCCTCGATGGGCGCTCACCAAGCTCCGCCCAGATGTAGCGGTGGAGGCGGCGATGGTGCGGGCGTGGGCAGAAGTGCCCCCCCACCTCGCCGGGGATGTCGACGGCATGGCGGAGCTCTTCGCAGATGACATGAAAGTTGTCTGCCAAGCCGCCATGCCTAGGGCGCAGGCCTGCCCCGAAAGGGGGCAGGTGTACTGGTGGACGCAGGAGATTGCGGACCTGCGTACCACCAGCATGAGGGCCAGGCGCGCCTACGTGCGTTGTCGCAGGCGCGCCAGAACTACACCCGAAGAGGAAGTTGAACTTCGTCGGGTGTATACGGCAGCCAAGAAAGCCCTGCGGAACGAAATCTGCAGGGCCAAAGAGGAGTCCAGGGAGTCGTTTATACGGCTCCTGGACGACGATCCGTGGGGACGTCCGTACCGGATGGTGAGGGGGAAATTCAAATCTTCCGCTCCCCCTACCTCCGCTATGGACAGGGGGCTGCTAGATCGGGTGTTGGGGACTTTATTCCCCGATCCCGGTCCGTTCCAGCCCCCCAGAATGGTTCCCCCGGACACTCCTCCAGTGGAAGTGGCTGCCGTCATCCCTCCTGTGTCGAAAGTGGAATTCGACACGGTGAGGGACCGGTTCCGGCGCAAAAAGAAAGCGCCGGGACCGGACGGTGTCCCTAGCAGGGTTCTGGCTCTCGCCCTGGGACACCTCGAGGAGCGGTTCCGGGCGGTGCTTGACCTGTGCATCGCCTCGGGCCGCTTCCCCAGTCGGTGGAAAGCGGGCAGGCTCTGCCTGTTAAGAAAGGAGAGCCGCCCTGCGGATTCCCCGACTGGGTATCGGCCGGTGGTGCTGCTCGACGAGGCCGGGAAGTTTTTCGAGAAGATTCTCGCTTCCCGCATCGTCGAGCACCTAGAGGACCGGGGGCCGGACTTGGCTGAAAACCAGTTCGGCTTCCGCACCGGCCGGTCTACGATGGACGCGGTGGCCCTCCTCAAGAGGTGGACTGAGGGGGCCACAGCTCGTGGGGAGACTGTTGTTGCGGTGTCTCTTGACATCCGCAACGCTTTCAACAGCCTGCCCCATGAGTGTATAAAGGAGGCACTCCGCTTCCACCGGGTGCCTCCGTACCTCCGCGCTCTCGTGGAGAGCTACCTGGAAGGCAGGTCAGTTCTCTACGAGGGACCGGATGGTCGCGTCCATACGTGGGCAATGGCGGCAGGTGTACCCCAGGGTTCCGTACTAGGTCCTCTACTATGGAACTTGGGGTACAATTGGGTTCTGCGAGGCGGCCTCCTGCCACGAACGGAGGTCGTCTGCTTCGCCGACGACACGCTTGTTGCGGCGAGAGCCAAAACGGGGGAGGAGGCGGCCCACCTTGCGTCGGTCTGTGCCTCTTTGGTTGTCCGTCGCATCCGCCTCCTGGGCCTGGACGTGGCCCTCGACAAAACGAGGGCCATGAGTTTCCACGCCCCCCGTCGCAGAATCCCACCGGGGCTACGAGTCCGAGTGGAGGGGGTCCGTATACCGGTCGAGGCCCACTTCAAGTACCTCGGCCTGGTTCTGGACCCCCGATGGAGTTTCGAGGAGCACTTCAAGCTCCTCACTCCACGGCTGTGTGCCGCCGCAGCCGCACTCGGACGGGTCCTCCCTAATGTGGGAGGGCCGGGATCGGCGTGCCGTCGTCTGTATCACGGCGTGATACGGTCGATGGCACTCTACGGAGCCCCGGTATGGGCGGAGTGCCTCTCTCCCCGAACGGTGGCCCTCTTGCGACGTCCGCAGAGGGTCATAGCAACCCGGGCCGTGCGAGCTTATCGCACGGTCAGCCACGGCGCGGCCTGCGTTCTTGCGGGCCAAACGCCGTGGGATGTCGATGCACGCGTCCATGCGGAGGTGTATCGTCATCGGGTTGCCATTAAAGAACGGGGGGAACGATCCGCTCCTGAGGAGGTGGAGCGGGTTCGTACCCAGGCGCAGAGGGAGGCTCTGCGTCGATGGGGCGAGGCACTCGTCTTCCCAGCTGCCGGCCACCGGACGATCGACGCGATTCGTCCGGTGTTGGAGGAGTGGGTAGGGCGCCGGCAGGGCAGTCTCTCATTCCGTATGGTGCAGGTACTGACCGGACATGGTTGTTTTGGTCACTACCTGCACCGAGTCGCGCGTCGGGAGGAAACGCCGCAGTGTCATCACTGCGACGCTCCCGACGACACTGCCGAGCACACCCTGTTGGTGTGCCCGGCCTGGCGACGCCAGCGCAGCGAACTCAACGCTGCGCTGGGAGGCGGAAACCTCTCGCTGCCGAGCATGATCGTGGCCATGCTCCGCGGCGAGGCGGAATGGGGGGCTGTCGCCTCCTTTTGCGAGGACGTCATCTCGCAGAAGGAGGCCGCGGAGAGGGAGCGGGAGAATGATCCTCAAGCCGCTCCCATCCGCCGCAGACGGACAGGCAGGCGAAGGCGGGCATTTGCACAAGCAATGCCCGTCTAATGACCCTGCCGTGGAGGCCTGCGTGCACGGTCGGCCCCGTGCACGCCACCGCAAGGCCCTCCGTCTGGGGATTGCCCTGGTGTTCTCGAGCAATCCCCCCTTGGCGATAGCCCGACCCCGGTCGGGCTTGCCCGGGCGCGCTGGTAGTGGTAGTCGCAGTGTGGACCTTACCATGCGCGCCCATAAGGGCACGGAGAACACCGGGGGGTTTTAGTGGGTCGGCCTGGCACTCTGCCGGGCCAGCCCCACACACGCCCGCCGTCCAGCCAACGGCGGGTACGGTGCGATTACGCATTTCCCCCCGAAAAAAAAAAAAAAAAAAAAAAAAAAGGGGTGATACGGGGGATTGGGGTTACCCAGACCCCGGATTACCCTGACTATGGACAAGATGGACATTAAGGTTGGTTTAGTGGGTATGCTCTGAAGGGAGAGTCCCACACACGCAGGCATCGGTAGGTACGGTGCGCAACAGCATTCCACCTCGTTAAAAAGAAGGACTAAGTTTAGAACATGTTTTGTAAAAAGACGGATAATGTCCAATGCAAGCGCCGCATTGCGATTTTTTAAACACAACAGGGGAACTCTTGGTCTTCATCTCACCTGGTAAGTGACAATAAAGGCCAAAGATGGAAGCAAGCTTCACCTGGACTCCTCAACAATTGAAAAACTTACTATTTTACCTCTGATCGACAATCAAAGGTAAGATAGTCAGTTTCACTCACACAAAAATGTTATTAACATTGTTATTATAGCAAAAAACTTAGGTAAGACGGTGATAATTAGCCAGGCGGGCTCAGAAGCCACCACCAACCAAACCAAGCAGAAGACAATGTAAGATATTTTCAAAATAAATATATATATATATATATATTTTAAATATTATTAGCCAGCATTAACTAACACGTTCACAGTTCACTATTTCGGAGAGGAAAGTTGCAACGATACTCTAGGCAACCCCAGAACTAGAGCAGCGGTCCACCGTCCCAATGAAACAGAATTAGTTAGAAATAAGTTCACTGGTATCACAGAAATGTCCGCAGCAAACGTGTAGGTGTCCGGACTTTGTTAATGCAAAGTTTTATTGTTGAATAAAATTACGGAAATTTTATTCTTATTTCCCCTTTTATTTTTCGAGTCGTAAACGGCCGGCGACGCCATTGTTAGGGGCAGAGTAGAAGACATTTGTTCGGCCCAACGACCGTGTTTGTGGGCGGTAATAGTAACTTAGAACTTTTTATGTCCTAGGGGCAGCCTTTCAAGTGTATGTCTAATGGGTCATTCTATTAATTGAGATGAAAAAATATGATTTTATTATAGTTTATACTTCATCAAGAGCATCGTTGGCGCTGTGGAGCATTGATGGCCTTCTAATCGGGAGGTCTCGGGTTCAATCCTGCAACGTACCAATGTGTTTATCGTTTTTCGAATATCGTATGTACATTTGTCTCACGCTCCGACGGTGTAGGAAAACATCGTCGGGCAATATGCATACATTTGCGAAGAAATTCAAAGGTGTATGTGAAGTCAACCAATCCGTACTGGGCCATGGTTGACTAAAACTCTCTAACTTAGGGTAGGCTTGAGCCCCTATTAGGTGGGGACGTATATGAACTGTGATGATGATGGTTAACTTATAAATACATAAAATTGAGATTTCAAATCGAGCAAAACAAGCATAGCATAATAATACATACCTAAAACTAAACTATTAATATTAGTTGTTAATTGAAGACTTATCTCAGTAGGTATATGTATTACTAACTTTGTTTGGCAACACAAAGTAGTCCAACAAAGTTGTTAGCACTCATTTCGACATGTTTACTAGTCGTCTGATCACACATTCCAAATGATCAATCACAATGTATGACACAACTTTTTTGCCTATCTTCATACATTCCTGAGGTAAAATAGCCCAATTTGTTGTTTATAGCTGTATTCGCGCGGTAGTCGTTTCTGATAGCGGTAAATGTGCAGACTTAGGATGGCCTGTACTTAAGCGCATCTGCCAAAAACAAACACCGCTAAATCTGAACGGGGAACAAATTTTAATCCGCTAAAAGAGAATACAGCCGTATCAAGTAAGCACCTAATAAGCTCAAGAAGGCTTTCCAACTTGCTAAGCGTAACATCTCACGTCTTATTCTTACGGTTCAATTTGTACAATCCCCGGAGACTGTGTGTCGTGAGATGTACGGAGTGCTGAGCCAGCGTTTAAGCAGCAATGATAATTAAGCGATACGACGTTAGAAATGTGAAAACTGGTGACTCGAGCCCTTTGCCGCTTATTCCGACGCAATATCCCTCCTTGGTGCTGGTTAGAATTAAGATCTGGCTAATTGTGTGAATGGAGGTGATTTACTTAAGCGTTCGATAGGGGATTTTGGTTTGTTGGTTTTGATTTACCGGTGTAGCGAGGATTTGTTAATTTTGTCATTTGTAAGGGAGCCAAGGGTGAGAGCATTACCTGGAAAACTATTTAACTGGTAGAATTGGTTATTTTATCTCAATTTTATTGAATCTTAAGAATGCTGTCAATATTACTGTTATAGAAACAGAATCATGAGGTTTACTCAGTTGACCAAGACGAAGTCGCTCTGTAACAGTAGTGCAACTAAGTAGTTCGTGAGAGATATGCATAATGGAAAACAAAAATATGGATAAGTCCTGTACAGTTTTGCGATAAATATCACATACTGTGACAGACCCAACTATCTATGGGGTTTTTTATGTTTTTTATTATAGGATACTTCGGCTAGGATAGAGGGTAGGCTCGAGCCCCTCGGTGGGGATGTATATGAGCTGTTGTTGATGATGATGATGATGATAAAAGGAAACTTCAAGCTATATTTGATTTAAAAAATAATTTTCTAACGCGCGAAATGATATGGAATATTGAATGGAAAAATGATATGGAATAAAATGATATGGAATCGCCTAGTACGCAATAACCGACATAGTGCGCTCGTATCATAATGTACTATTATGACCTTTTTGATAAGTTTGTATTATGCCATTTCATATTTTTCTCTCTTTCTGATACATTAATTTGTGTTATTTTTGGGTTATTCGTAAACAAGTAAAACATTCTCAAGATTTTTTTTGCGTGAACATCAATTGTCCTTCCTTGATTGTTCAACAAATTCTTTAAAATAGTTTTCTAGACTAACGTGCATGCTACGCTATATATTCATTACATTATCAATGTAAATACGATTCTGTTTTGGAGGAAGAATTTTGTGTATTATATACAAAGTGGTACATTAAGATCGGTCAGTATGAGCAAGTCTGCAAATATAAGACGTACAAAAATTTGTTCTTAGGAACCATGTCATCGATTTTAGTGACAATAAAAACTGTAAATATATATAAAAAACCTTGTACTCAGTTCAAGAAACGAACCCGTTTGTGTTGCAAAATAAAACTTACATTAATAAAAATGATATCTAAAATGATATATATCTGTATGTCAATAAATATTAAGAGCGGCTAGCAACTATGAATCAGTCATCTCAGGAATTAATAGTGGAGGGTAATAAAAATTTCGGCCAACTCCTTGGCCCTTCCGAAGAATGCGATATTGTAGTTATAAATTAAAAATGTGGCATTTTCCTCGCAATAGCCACGAATCGAAATATTCACAAAATATGAAACAATATTTTAAGGGATCGTTCATAAGGTTAATTCCATATAATATTTTCTTCTAGAAAATAAACATATATTTTTCTAAATACATAAAAAAGGAACCCGGTTTATGACAATATCCCTTACGTAATGCAGGCACACAGTAACTTGTACTTCAATGGAGGCTGAAGGAGCTTATTGCTTTTCAAAGCATGGTAACAGACCAGAGAGGCCCAATTCTGCTAATAAGTTACTGCCGAATCGAAACTAAACCGTTGCGATCGACCAATGGGAGCGCGTGATAATGTGGTGTTCTGATTGGTCGATCGCAACGGTTCAGTTTCGATTCGGCTGTAACTTATTCACAATGATAAATAGTGATCAGGGCCTGAATGACGCAGCAACCTATGTGTTAAAAACCGGATTAAAATATTTAATCCCAACCCCATTGTAAATATTAAAATAAAATGATAATCTATATAAATAAAAATGAATCACCGAAATGTACGAGTATGTACTCGCATAACTTCCGAACGACTGCACATCATCATCATCATCATCATTTCAGCCAAGAGACGCCCACTGCTGGACATAGGCCTCCCCCAGAGATCTCCAAACCGATCGGTCCTGCGCCTCCCGCATCCAGCGGCTTCCCGCGACCTTCACCAGATCGTCGGTCCACCTTGTGGGGGGCCTACCAACGCTGCGTCTCCCGGTACGCGGCCGCCACTCGAACGACTGCACAAAATTTGATAATTCTTTTGTTTTGTTCGTTAATATCATGACAAGGTTTGTATTTTCCTCTTTTTAGAGCAATAAAATAATAGCTTCTTCTTTTGAAAAATTTTACTATTAATTTATATTTAAGTTGGTACCGAGGTATGATTTCCTGGAAAGTCTCAAAAAATGTATTGTTAGGAGTTAGTTAAAAATTGGCACCGATTTCAATACTTGCAAAAATGTAATTTTGTGTAAGTACTTTTATATTATTTTATTATTTGTTGACTTATAATGTTTTAAGGATTATTTAGTAAAATAATTAGGTATTAATAGTAAAAAACGATTGACTGCTTTGTCTCAAATCTAACGTGTCACAATATGTCAATTTCGTGACATATCACCGACGTATTACCAAGAATTACATTCAATTTTCCCCGCGAATA
Source organism: Schoenobius gigantellus (assembly GCA_963935595.1). Taxonomy (NCBI): domain Eukaryota; kingdom Metazoa; phylum Arthropoda; class Insecta; order Lepidoptera; family Crambidae; genus Schoenobius; species Schoenobius gigantellus. Next base: position 18,404,000 of record OZ012557.1, on the reverse strand, counting down.
ACTTTATTGCTTCACTTTTGAAGTTCTGATTGAAGATTATCTTTGAATTCACATTGTAGTAATCTCGCGGGGCTGCGAACTTTCTGATGTTTAACCTTAAGTTTGTGACGTTTAGACATACCTACTTAGGCTTAAACACACTTGAATATTATTTTATTTTTCCATTTTGTTTTTCGTTCACTTTTTTTCACTATTTATGTAAGTAACTATAATTTTATATTTCTCATACCTACAAATAATAATAAAAAAAATACCTTCATATATCACGACTGGCGAAGTATATACACCTCTGCCACGGAGTACTATTATATCTTCTGCGCGTCTGCTTAACTTTTGGTGTGACTAAACATACATTACAATATTTTTATTCATTCTTATGTGAATTAATAGCAAAACTCCCTTCAATATGTGCAGATGTGGAGTAGTAGTCTATATTAGAAAGGTTAACCGCCTTTAATGTCCACTATAAAATTTAGTACCTACCCGACTACCCGCCGCTAGAGTTATTTGTCTGAGTTGGATAGTTATTCGCTAGTCTATTCATAGGGACTATATTAAAACATTTGATATAAAACAACATTATGTTGAACTCTATCAACTCTTGATAATGATCGGATTGTTACCAGTTATTTTGAAATTTCACGAAAAACGAAACACGGTATACGCAGTTTGCTATTCAACCTCCGATTTTCATTTCAATCGGCAGATCAAAAAGGTTGAGGTACTCACACACGACATCCAACTTGAAGGAGTCATCTATACTGTGTCCCGGCAGCGCGCTGTTGTCAGCCTGACACTTGACCAGCATCCCGTCATCCTCAGGCAGCGGCATGAACTGAAGGTTGCTGCTCACCCACGTTTCGTTCACAGCTTCTACTATCTATTAAAAAAATCACTTATTGAGGATTCATCGATAAATTGAAGTGTGGCGTTATTTTTTATAACGTCTTTAATTGTAACACACTTAAATGTATTGTGTTTAAGTACGCCTATGCTTTCCTTAAATTTACATAGGATAAAGAACCTATTTGTATTGTAATTGTGTACAAAAACAAACAAATGAACAGTTATAGTGTGGGTAGCAAAAAAAAAAGGATCAATTATAAAAGCCTCTGCAATTTTGGAGCATAAAATATTGGAGCTTAGTTTTATGAATAAATATATGTTTATGAATAAATATATATAAATATATTGACATTTCTATTTCTTTTTGGTGTTTGTTTTAAACACCACAAATAAATAAAAAAGGTTTAAAAGATATTGAGGTTTTATTTTTGATTCGTCTTCTGCATTTAAGGTGCAAACCCAGAGTATTAACTGTTTCACATTATAGTTTTGTTTTATTAATTTCAATCACAAGCTCAACTCAATAAGTTGGACTTCCGACAACTTACGAAAGCAGAGGGTATTTTAAAAAAGTCGATCTAAAGTCATTGGCGTTTAATTAAGCCTCCACTTGATACGTGAATGGCATCTTTTGTTCACCTATTGAGTGCCTCCGAACTAAGCATTCCCTTTGTTCCAGCTCTGTCAGGCACTTACACACAAGTCACTATTTCTATTGTGTGAGCTGTTTTGAACCAATACGTGACCTGTTTGTGCCTGTTTGTGCTGCTGCAATAGGTGGTTGTTTGCACTTAGTTAAATGCAAGCATTTCTTAAGTAAGGTTTAATAATGAAAAAAGGTTTACTAAAGTACCTACATTATTTCCATCGCTACCCATTCTATGTTGACTTTATTAATACCTACCTATCTCGTGTTCAGAGGATTTCTATTATATTCATAATTAGTCCAAGGTATAACTCTTGTAGTAATGCCTCCTCCCGCTACTAAATACGCGAATTTTAAAGACACCATTAAAAATATAAAAGAAAAATACACCTGGCAACTCCACCGTCACCATAGCTCATTCGTTTTTTCGTGCTCTACGCAGCTGACACATTTTTTACATGTTGATGTTTTTCAAAGTGATTATCTAAATAAAACTAAAATCCAGATACGCAGTGATAAAAATGGAGAAAAGATGTCAAAAGTTGTTCGAAAGTAAAATGGTTATCTTAACATAAAGAAAATAACCCAAGATGTCGAAACAGTAAGTACCTACCTGTTTTGAAGATGCGTCGTAATTTTGATTTAGCTTGGCAAGAGGACCTAGATACAATTAATTTAGATAAAATTTTATAATAAGAAATATATTTTTTAAAACTGCCTGCTTTCCGTGGGAAAGCGTTACCTATCAATCAAGGCAAATGAATTAGATGATGTATCTAGGTACCTACTCGATTATGAACTCTATTCATTGGATATAGGCTAAAGCACAAATACCTTTATAGGAAATTATAGTATATACAAGTAGTTATATTTATGACCAAGTTTACAAAGAATTGCATTGAAAAATATTTTAATTGAGGTTGCCTATGTAGATAAAGTTTCTTGAAAACTGCAAACTGTTAGATGGTCCATAACATAACATGGAAATTCCTAATATCCTTCTAAAACTTGAGATAAATTACTCGAAAAATAAAGTCAAAGGAAATGAGCTTTGCAATAGCTGTAATATCACAAGTATTGACTTCAATTTCCAAACAATCTTCTTAAAATATCTGAGTGATGTCTTTAGATTACAATGCTATAAGTTTACAATGTCAGTACAGCAGGATCAGAAGGAAACATGACTATGCTTTTATAAAATACCTAATAGAAGCTATTAAAAGCAATAAGAGGGGTACTCCAATAAAAGTGTAAAATTATTTACAGTCATAAAAAGAATGATAAACATTCTAAAATATAAGCCATGTATAAAAACCTCAAAAATTTGCTTCTAATTTGAAAACCTACCAGCAGCCTGTGTGCTGCAATAAGCAGCCTGTGTGCTGCAATAATTTCTAACAATATCCTCCTCGGAGAGGCTCATAGAGAGAGGGCCAACCTCAACTATCATTCAGGTCACGAATGAACATGCTCTGTTTTCAGCAGCCAGTCTCGAACCAATTATCCATAGACCCCATATTTTTACCCATCGTGGGAATAAATAACCGAGGTCAATTAATTTTAAAAGTGGATAAGAGACTATGTAATACATTTTGTTACTATTTTGAATCAACTTTATTATCCACTAGACAATAATAAATATTGTGAAATGGATAATTATACAAACAAATTAACAACTGCATAGGTAGCAGAAATGCTTGGCCCCATGCAAAGATTTCTAGAGTTTTACTATTCCTAAAAGGATGGTTCCATAGATTTATTTTAAAATAAAATAATGATTCCTTAAAATAAGTTGATAATAAGTTTATTGAAAATCTACACTTTCAAATGAAGATTTCATGTTATAGATTTGATTAAATTAATGCATGCACTATTTACATCCAAATTATTCATAACGAAGAAAATTGTTAGTTTTTATGTTTGAATAATTGTATGAATACAATTGCTTTTACCATGCGGGTTAAATACAGTACATACATACCTTAACCATTTGTCTCAAGTCAATTTCAGGTATTTTTATATAAAAAAAAAGAGGTGTATTTTTATATTGTAATATATATATATATATATATATATATATATATATATATATATATATATATATATATATATATGTATATATATATATATGTATATATATATATATATACTATATATATATAAGAAAAAAGCTGAATAAAGCACATAATAATAATTAAAATTAATAAATGTTTGACGACTTGATTAAAATATTGATAAATCAATAAGAAATGTTAGTTATTATAATTTTAAACTATAACTTATAACGGTTTACAATAGCTAGGCTTTATTTTTTTTTTTAATAAGATTTTACTAAATTTATTCAATGTAAAATAATTTTTAGGTTTTAAAATATATCCCTTCGATATGACCTTAAAGATTAAGTGCAATAGAAAGGAAATGTATTACACTATTAGTCATCATCACTTATTAATAAATTTGGTTTGTAATTTTGCTCAATATTTCATTAGGAATGGCAGTTTAATTGTTTACACTAAGAGCTCAGATAGATATAAGTTTATGACTTTGAACGTTTGGGGGGCAATTACAACATGCTTATGAGTAGGTGTATATTGGGCATTCTAAAACAGTTTTCATCAAAACACCGCAAACGAACGCAGTGAGATTTGAGCTACGCTTCGCTGCGCTCTAGCTCCGCAAATCTCACTGCGTTCGTTTACGGTGATTTGATGAAAACAGTTTAAGATTGCCCAATATACATTATATAGGGTTAAATGGAAAAGAAGATTTTTTATTTCATTTCATTTCATAATGTTTCTATTGTGTTGTGTTGTTTGACTGTAAACAGTATACTTTTGATTGATTGCGATTTACTAGACACATTTTCAAGGTTTTCTATCTCAGAATATTAAGGCATTCAACTAGGTAGCAGTGCAATAACAACAGAAATTAAACAGGTTGAGGTTTCGTAGCTTCAGGACTCAACTCTCGGATAAGTACCGTTCTACACTCTGCCTGCCATACAGTTTCAAAGCATTCCCACGAAATTCATTTATCAGCAATAAATTTATTGCACATTATTCATATATCCAGTTACGAGTGCTTACTCAAATAATAAGGCTTCTTTCACACGTTAATACTTTTATTTGTTTATTAAATTACTTCAATTAAATATATTCTTTATTATAAAACAAAGTATAAAATTGTTGATTTTTACAAAATATTTAAAAGGGCGGGCTAATCCCTGAAAGATGTGTTCCAGTCATCACACGAATAAAAAATAGAAAATAAATATTCCAATAATTTAAAAAATGAAAATATAAAAAATACTAAGAACATTTTAACTACCTACCTTGGCTGACTAAGGTCTTAACATCCTAATTAAATAGGGTAGTGCGGTGGGAACGTGTATGAGATGCTGCCGATGAATACCACCTATGTATTATTACAATAATTTTCATAAACTTCTATGGTTCTGTCCTCATGTCGTATCAATATCGTTATGCTATAAATACATTCGGTTCGCCTAATAGAACGATATACCTATTGTTTATCTGTTTTAAATAGTAGTATCGAAAAATGAAAATTAGAAATCGCATCCGTTATTATAAAGAAGACTTTTTAATTTGGAGATAATATTCGTTAGTAATTGTAAATATGTATGTACATGTATAATTTAAATAAATATAATAAACCCGAAATGAAAAAAAATTTGGAGCATGCAGCCTTACACGAGATTTCTGCATCAGCAGAATTAAACGGTTACCAACTATTTTGCTGTATATGCACAGTATTGTATTGCAAGTTTGTGGAAATAAACGACAAACAATTAATTTGCTGATTATTTCCGCGTCATATTGCACATTGGTAGAATTATGGGTAAATATCAAATTTTGCTAAATATCATGAAAGTCAGAGGTGCAAAACGTTATTAAGTTTTATATTTCGAGTATGGAACCGACTTTTTGAAAGTAAACTACCAAACTATAATCTTCTCTTAGATGTTGTGATGCTGAATAACGATCTACTACTACCTCGAAAATAAAAATCCAATACACGTAATTGCGTCAGTTCGTCGTTTTGTTTCTTTCTTGCTACGTAAGAACTTTTTTTTTATATAGCTGACGAAGTTTAGCCGATGATCGGACCGTTTTTGGATCATACGCAACTGCGGATCAAAAATTTTGTTGCAGACCTGAGAACTGCTCCACTCACACGTCCCGGGTACCATAGTACCCAGAGCGCTTCGCGTCTCCTTTGCCTAAAACGCGCGGTGTGATAAAAAAATCACGAAAAAAAAAAATATTTTCTCTAAATAAAGTGTCAGTTCTTTAGTGTTTGAAAAACGAACACTGACCATGGAAGTGGAAGTGAATGCATTAGGATTCTCGATAACGTATAGACATCATATTCGTGAATGCATATTTGTTTTCTTATAAATATTTTGTGTGGATATGATTTGGACGGAAATTAATAATTTTATGATTATATATATAATATTTTATAATATTACTTACTTATTTAACAATATAAAAATTAATGAGCATTCTTTTTTAGATTAGTCATGTTAAATAAAAATGATTATAAAGATAAGGTATAGGTTGAGAACCTCAGTAAAATTATTACTTGCATTGCACTTTTCTTATATAAAATCCGGAAAAACTGTAGTCACAGTACACTCCAGTGCTATCTCTGACCACTAACAGTGCTTCAGTACCTCCTCATCAAAAAATCTCAAGACCAAGACAGCTGAAAAATGTTCGTAAGTTTTTATACTTTATTGCTATACTTTATATCTATTCTTTAATTGTCTATAAGTGGTTGATCATCTTCATGCTTCAACAAATTGAGCCGTTGGACCAGGCTGTATATGACGTGACCTCTCCAAGTGCTGTCTTCACGAGGGACCATCAAGCCCAGCAGTGGCATGCTGATTGACTGATGATGATGATATTTTTTTTATCTTATGAATTGAAGATGTGAATCTTCAACTCGTTTTCTTGTAACCACTCTTAATACTAATATGACATTTACTATTTTCAGGTCGGATAGCAAGCAAAACAAAAGGTCAGCCAAGAAGAGCTGTGAATCTGACCTTTTCTTTGATACCGACGACGAAGACATCAGGTACTTTTATTGCTATATTTACATATATCTAAATTTCAAGTGTTTAATGTGTACAATAATCGTGTATCCTTTTTCTATCTCCCTAGTCCAAAGAAGAGAAGCAAGGCGATAAAGTGCCTATCGAAGGCGAAGAGTGCAGAAGTGAAGAATACATCGTCGTCCAATACTTCTGAGTGGTTGTTCGACTCAGAGTCGGACAGCGAGGTTTCGCGGCCGCCAAACCTGCCAAACAAGACCACCAGTATCCTGACACGCCGAGTACCTGGTGGTGTAACGCGTCGGACTGCACAGCTCGACGGCGACTTGCTAGTGGAGCTACGCCTCTACAACCAGAAGGAGGTATCTAATCTCAGCGGCCTTGACCGGTGCGAGCGCGCTATCGTTTGGGTACGCTTGCAAGGCGAAGCAGAATCTCCAGAATTTTACGCATTAAAAAAATTTGTAAAATTAGCTAAGGCAAAGTTTACCACAGAGGGGATATTTTATAAAGATAAAGTTAAAAAATAGGTTCTCTTTTGTTTCTCTCTGCGTAAATTATGTTTTAGCTGGTTTACTTATTGTTTATCGTTAGCAAACTCAAAGATTAGGTACTTACATACTTAAGCCTTTATTACTTTAACTTTGAGAATTTGTACTGTCCAAATCATAATGTCGAGGTCTACTTTCTGTTCAGTTTGTGACGTATCCGTAAATAACAAAGTTTTCTCTGCACATTTGAAAAGTATTTTACATAAGAACAACAGTTCGGTCGTTGATAGTGAGGGGGTTGAAAAAGTTCATAGCGCTTTTCGTAATCGTATAGCATCGTACCGTGTTCGATATCAAGATGAGGGTCATGATAGTGCGCGTGTTCGCCCGCCCGCCGAGTTTTTATGGCACTTGCGCTCTCGCGTACGCCTATTGCTCATAGCGAAAATTCAAGCTCACACTAATGTTAAAGCTAATTTTGAACTTTTCTGTGAATTCTTTCTGCTTAGTAAGTATGATTCGATTTCAATAAAGTCATTTGCAACGGAAAACTTCATCTTGCATCAAAACTTCAATTTTGAAGATATGTTTTCAAAAATTATTCACTTAATTTGTAAAAAAATTGAAGAATTTGAAGAAAGAGATAGTGGGTGGGCCTATTTACAAAGCCTATATCTAGAAGTAAATATAAACAAATATAACCCGTTAAGAGGCTCCAGTTTTATAGAATTACCAAAGTCCATAAAATGTAAACGAGCATGTATCAACATTCAAAATTCTGATAATTATTGTTTTTTATGGTGTGTCATGGCAGCACTATTTCCTATAAACAGAAACGCACATCGAACGTCAGCTTACCCACACTTTAAAAATGTACTCAATATCAAAAATATGATTTTTCCAGTTGGGTTTGCGGACATCAAAGTTTTTGAAAAGAATAATCCTCGCATAAGTATTAATATTTACGGCATTCAAAAGAATGGTAACATTGTTGGACCTTTATACAAAAGCGAGATTCGCAAAGATCATCACATTAATATGCTTTTCCTGGAAAACAGAAAACGCACCCATTACTGTCTTATTAAAGATTTATCTAAATTACTTCGTCTTCAATTAACTAAACATCATTCTAAAATATATTTATGCGAGGATTGTATGATATTCTTTGATAGTAATGATAAACTGAAAGCTCATGTTTGTGGTGGTGTATCGACAATATTACCCGGTGATGGAACACGAATTCAATTTAATCATTACGAGCGAATGCATGACATGCCCTTCGTCTTATACGCAGATTTTGAATCATTATTAAAACCAACTGAACTCGATTCTGGATCAGGCTGTACAAAGATATTGCAAAAACACGTACCATCAGCATTTGCTTATTACGTTGTGTGTTCTTATGATAAATCGCGTAATAAATATGTATCTTATCGAGGTCCAGCCTGTGTAGAAAAGTTTTTAGAAAGTCTATTATTGGATATAACCGATATTTATAACGTTTTGCAGTCGCCAGTGGCTATTTGTTTAACAAATGAAGACAAAGCGAACTTTGCTCGGGCTACAAATTGTTTTCTTTGTGATAAAATATTGTTTGACGATAAAGTTAAAGATCATTGCCATCTTACAGGACGGTATCGTGGTGCAGCTCATTCTTATTGCAATATTAGATATTGTTTGCCTAAGTTTGTTCCTATATTTTTTCATAATTTAGCGGGTTATGACAGTCATCTTTTTATACGACAGTTGGGAAAACTATCAGGAAAAATACAAGTAATAGCAAAAAATAAGGAAAACTACATATCTTTTACAAAATTTTTTCAAATTAATGATAAAGATATCATACCTGTTCGATTTGTTGATTCTTTTAAATTTTTAGGCACAAGTCTAGAGAAACTTGTCGCAAACTTAAAAAATGACGACTTTAAACATCTGCGGCGTTATTTTCCTTCTCATGAGCATTTTGCTTTAATAAAACGAAAAGGGGTGTATCCATATGAATACATGACTACTTGGAGTTCATACGAAGAAAAAGTACTTCCGCCTCAGGAGTTCTTTTTCAGCAAATTACGCAATAGTAATATATCTAAAATAGATTATGATCATGCAAAAAAAGTCTGGCAAACGTTTGAATTATCGAATCTCGGTGAATACACAGACTTGTATCTTAAGTCAGATGTTCTTTTATTAGCTGACGTTTTTGAAAGTTTTCGCCAGACATGTAAGATGAATTATAAATTAGATCCAGCCTTTTATGTTACAGCACCGAGTCTCAGTTTTGATGCCATGCTATTAAAAACAGATGTTAAATTAGAATTAATACACGACCTGGAAATAATAAGAATGATTCAAAAAGGTATTCGCGGTGGAATATGTTTATGTTCGACAAGGTATTCAAAAGCCAATAACAAGTATTTAAAAACTTACGATCCAAGAAAAAGTAATAACTTTCTAATTTATATCGATTGTAATAATCTCTATGGATATGCAATGTGTGCTTATTTGCCTCATTCCAATTTTAAGTTATTGAATGACTTCGAAATCGCTGGAATAGATTTTATAAATGTGCCAACTAACGGAGACACTGGTTATATACTAGAAGTAGATTTAGAATACCCCGAACATTTGCATAATGATCATAACGATTTTCCATTCTGTGCTCAAAAATTTACTCCGCCAGGTTCTAAAACTTCAAAATTGATTCCAAATTTATACGATAAATATTTCTATGTCATACATTTTGCTCATCTGCAAACATGTATAAAACATGGTTTGTTGTTAAAAAAAATACATAGAGTTATTCAATTTAATCAGAGTCCTTATTTAAAGCAGTATATTGACATGAATACTGAATTACGAAAAAAAGCTAAATCTACATTTGAACAAGATTTCTTCAAACTTCTTAACAACAGTATATTTGGCAAGACGTTAGAAGACACAGAAAAGAGGGTTAATGTGAAATTAGTCAATAAGTGGAATGATGATAGTAACAAAACAAAGAAAAGTTTCTGTGCAGAGCAAATGATAGCTCGACCAAATTTTCACAGTGTTACAATTTTCACTGAAAACTTGGTAGCCATTCAAATGAAGCCTGAAACAATCACTTTGGATAAACCTATATACATTGGTTTTTCCGTTTTGGAAATATCTAAGAGTCACATGTTTGATTTTCATTATTCTATTATGAAGCCTTTTTATAAGGAAAAGTTAAAACTTTGTTATACGGATACTGATAGTTTTTTGTATTCAATAGAAAGTAAAGATTTTTATGCTGATTTAAAATCAAATTTTCTTCCCTATTTCGACACTAGTAATTATTCTGTAAATAACGTATACGACATTCCTAGTTGGAACAAAAAGGTGCCAGGTCTCTTTAAAGATGAGCTAGGAGGAAGTTTGATTTCGAAGTTTGTAGGATTAAGGTCCAAGTTATACTGTATTAAAACGGCAGAAGATGAATTAAAAAAAGCAAAAGGCACACAGAAGCAAGTATTAAAAGATGTACAATATAAAGATTATTACAAGGTATTAAATGAAAATACATTTTTGAAGAAAAAAAATATCATATTTAAATCTCTTAAGCACGAAATATTTACTCAAGAACAGAACAAAATAGCTTTGTCAGGTAATGACGATAAACGTATCATATTAAAAACAAAATTTCTACTTTATCATGGGGTCACTGGGATAGTTTAGTTTAATATCATTAGTTTTTCTTTAGAAGCACCGTATTGTATAGTTTATTATTATTTTAATGGTAATCATGAATCAAATTGTAAGTTGAGAAATATGTTACCCCATCATCTATTTATTTATTTATTATATGGCTTAAGTAATGAATAAGTTAATAGAATAAAAACATACATGAAATTGTATAGTATGTACCGACACGGCACTTTATATTGTAAAGTTATTTAATTTTAATATTGTTATCCATCAGTTATTTGTTTAATAGTATTATACATTGTTTTTTAATGGTAAATAGGTAAATTAATTACCTAGTTTTAATCAAATACTTAATGTTGTATTGTAACGATGAAAATATATAACGTTATAAACCAGCTACCATGTTTTTTTTTATTTCATAATCCATAAAATATAAAACTATTAATAAAATAGCACACGCAATGAACAATTCGAAACTGGTTGGGACATGTTATTGCTGATTTAGGTATTCCAACTTATAGTTCATTAGTAATTTGTCCAATTGCGATTCCGTGCGAATGCTTTGTTGTTATGTCAGCATTATATTTACACTATAAATAGCTATTAAAGTCGAATGTTTTTAAAATTTGTTTCACACATAATTAATCAAGTGACAACTACGGTCACCCAAATACATCATGGTAAGTCGTATAAATTATTTTTCTTCAAACTCTTTTCTTGTGTAGTGGTTAGATCACTAGTTAATGTTTATTTGTATATTTGATTTAGTTGGAAGATAATGTTGTTGTTAAAACCTTATGGTTGTGATGCTGTTATCGTGATTCTCATATTCTATCGGTTCCGTATAAGATAGTCAGCCTCCTTGTGGATCCTAGATATACTCTTCTACCTCCGCCACTATATCAATCATTTCTTCGATGTGAAATTATTTTTGTTGCATAATAAATTAAATTTCAGAATACCCAAGAAATCTCGCAGTCGCTACTCATAAGCAAGGAGGCAACAGAAGATTATCCTCCTTGCTTTGAGCAAAATGCGCAAGATATGTTGGAGGGCTTCTCTGAAGAATTTCCACATTGGAATGCTAAAGATTCACCGCTGCATGCCAAGGTGGTTAAAAGTCTTTTTAATAAAAAGAAGCCCATGAAGAGGAGAAGCAAGTTACTGCAGAATACGAAGGGGAACGAACCTTCTTATTTAATTAAAACAATACCTACTAAAGGGCGGCGATTAATTAAATTAGAAATATTAGATCTGGAATCAACCAGCAATGATTCATTAATAAAAACACAATATGTGGTAACCGAGCATATTGATCCAATAATGGATCAAGCAGAAAATATTATAACTAATATCTCTAAGAAAATATGTGGTTACAGTTATAGTTTTTAAATAACTATTGCTGACCTAAAACATTTGTAGATGTATATTAAAATTCTCTAATGTGCTAGATGCGTACCTACTATCTTTAGTTACGTGTACACTCACGGAGATACATTATTTCAACAACATTATTCTTCTGAAAAATTATAGTAATGCTTATAAATTTTACTAACTAAGACTTATGTTATTTTAAATAGTTATGTTAGTTTAAGTCTTGTATTGTTTTCAATAAATATTATTTAAAAATAAAAAGACTTGTATGAAAATATTTGTTTTTATTTTAACACCTCTATAATGTAATCAAATATTTTGAAAAACATTCATTCAGAATTACCTCTATAAATAAATCTAAGATAAAATTTATTAGAATTCAAATACATAGTTTAAAATAATGGTAATAAAATTAAAAATATAGTTTTATTTATTAAAGAACGCAGTGTATTACTTTGTTAAAGTAGGGATGCAAGTAATTAAACAATGTTTATTTTTAAGCATCGATTCCTTACTCATATCATTTTTTATTGCACGATTCGAGAGGGGTGAGAGCTCTTTCTTCTCTCTCCATTCTTCTCGATGCTTTAACATTGTGTGTTCTAGACACGTCCAATAACTTAATATAATGAGTGGTAACAGTATCCAAATTCTTCTACTCCTTGCTATTGTTACCGCCGTCGAATGCTTAGTCTATATGGTGGAGTGAGTGCACTTACAAGTAAATATACTGCTAGTTCTCTTATTATTACGAACGCAAAGTGTTATATCCATTTTGTTCAAAGCCACGAATCAAAACGGACAAGTTGCTATGAAGTTCCTCAAACAAAAGGAAACGTTAAAATTAGATTATAATATCTGTCCTGCATCATTATGTGAAGCAAAGCGACATGGCAACTTATTGCCGAGCACTATACGATGTATTGTTTGTGGACCATCAAATTGCGGCAAGACAAACTTAGTAATAGGTTTGTTATTACATGAGAATGGTGCACGTTTTCGTAACTTATATGTATATTCTAAATCATTATACCAACCAAAATATGTGTTCTTAGAAAAAGTATTAGATTTAGTTGCAGACATATCTTATAGTAAATATAACCATAATAATGATATCATAAGCCCACACGAAGCTTTGCCAAACTCCATTATAATATTCGACGACGTAGCTTGTGAAAACCAAAATAGCATTCGGGATTATTTTGCTATGGGTCGACATAAGAATATTGATTGTTTTTACATTAACCAAACATACAGTAAAGTACCTAAACAACTTATAAGGGACAATTCTAACCTCATTATTTTATTTAAACAAGACGATGTAAATTTAAAACACGTTTACGATGAGCATGTAGGTTCAGATATGTCGTGGTCTCAGTTCCGTGAAATGTGCTCAACTATTTGGAATAAACCATTTAATTATGTTGTGATCAATAAAGACTGCGAAAGAAATAAAGGATGTTATAGGATGGCATTCGATACTTTTGTAGTAGTAGATTAATATACATAAGTTATTGTTTCATCAATACACAATCACTATTACTCTGGATTTTGCATTGAACGGAATCCTTGTCAAAATGGAAAAGCAACTTAAAAAACAAATTGTAAAAGCTGCAGCTGCTGTAAAAAGAAAGGTTGAAATGATAAAGGATATGAAAAATACAAATGATGCCACTCTGGAATCCATATTCAAACCTATAACCGATCCACTAAAACAAATAGCCATTAAGAACAATGAAATTTCTCATGAAGATGAGGATGAGTTTGAACATTATACAATAAAAAAAAAAAACATAATGACAGCGAGGCAACAAATTTTTCTGATGACGATTTTAATGAAGAAGAGGAACAACAGTTCTATAAAAAATTTAATTCCGAAAAAACCCTTGTCGTATCACCTTCTGACAACAATAATATGAGTGATGCTTCCTTTAAGTCCTTTCAATCATCACCAAATGTTTCACTTAATAGTTTATCGTGGTGTGCTTCACCCGACGCAAATATCCCTTTTGGAATAAAAAATGAACGAGGAAAACTTATGCTCGGCCAAACACGTGTTTTCGACGACGGAAAAATTATAAAAATTGGAAATCGAAGTTTAAACAAAACTCTTGGATTAAAAGAATTACTATTTGAAAAGACACCAAATTTGGATGTTATCACAGATGAAGATTTGCAAAATTATAAAGAGCTTCTAATAGAAACGAATGCACATAGGCGTAATTGTGATCCACGCAAGCCAATTAATAGTAACAAAGGGTTTAAGTACATGCATATTATTAAACCACTGTTTAAGTTCTCTAGAAATAAGTATGACAGCACAGAAAGTCTTACGGTAGGAAAAGGAATAAATCTTTTAAAAAGTGTAAAGAAAGATATAGATTACGTTTATTGGGATGATCCAAATGAATTAGTAGATCGATTGAAATTACTGTTTGCATCTCGTGATGCTGGCAATACCGGCTTAGATAATGAAATTATTGCGATTATAGAAGAGCTGTACGAAGCAGGCATCATTAAAAACACCAAATATAAGGAACCTAATTTTAAAAAACTGATCAGTAGTTATACAGCAAACACCGCATAGATACGGAAATGAATGTAGATAAATTTGGTCATCACGTTCATAAACGTTTACGATTAGAGGAATATATTGGAAATCTCAACGATACATTAGTGAAGTCAGAAACAGGTGAATATGATTTAAAATCATCAAGATTAAAAGGGCTTATATCGCCAGGCAATGATGACGAAGCCGCCAATAAAGCTTACGTGGATGAAAAGACACACGAACTAAGAACTAATATTTTAAGTGATGTAAATATTCGTTTAAATGATTTTGAAAGTTCAATACTTAATAAGCTAGCCACCTTGTTTTACACAAGGACAGAAATTGATCACATGCTTCAAGAGAAACCAGATAATAATGAGCAAACAAGACATAGTGAATGAGCTTCACAAAGCAGCAAGAAGGAATTTTTCCCGGCGATGTACGATCATAAAAGGAATAGATGATTTATGGCAAGCCGACCTCATAGATTTGCAAAAATATTCACAGTTTAATAAAGGGTATAAATATATTCTTATCGTAATTGACACTTTATCAAAATATGTATGGATCAGACCTTTAAAATCAAAAGCGAAAAATTATGTTACAGATGCAATGCAAAGTATTTTAACTACATCATTACGAAAACCTAAAAATTTACAAACTGATTTAGGCACAGAATTCTACAATGATAATTTTAAACAATTAATGAAAAAGTATAATATTAATCATTATTCAACATATTCTATTAAAAAAGCATCTATAGTAGAAAGAGTTATAAGAACAATTAAATCTCACCTTTACAAACTATTTAGTTTGAACGGAAATTACCAATGGTATAAAAATATTTTAAAGGACGTTGTAGAACACTACAATAACACTTTGCATAGAATAACAAAATTTAAGCCTGTGGAAGTTAACAAAGTAAATGAGCTTATAGTCAAAGGTTATATTATGAATTCTCAAAAGAATAAAACAAGTCGGGGATATACATTTCGTGTTGGTGATTATGTTCGCATAAGTAGATATAAAGCAGATTTTTACAAAGGCTATACGCCAAACTGGTCCACCGAAATATTTCGTATAGTAAAAGTTAATCACACTAACCCAACAACTTATCAAATAGAGGACAGACGCAATCAAAGAATCCTCGGCTCATTTTATGCATACGAGTTACAAAAAACTAAGTTTCCAGACCTATACCTCATTGAAAAAGTTATAAAAAGAAAAGGAAACAAATTGTTTGTAAAATGGTTAGGATTAAGTAATAGCGAAAATAGTTGGGTTGATAAGAATAAATTGGTTTTATGATATAAAATAGCTCAAGATATCATTATTGATTCACTTTTTGTTTATCAATGAAGAAAGGAAGTGGTATCATAAACAGCTTAATAAATAAGATTCCGTTTGAGTTACATTTACCGGGCTACCAATATTGCGGACCCGGCACAAAGCTTCAGAAACGATTACTTAAGGGTCAGCGAGGAATTAATAAATTGGATAACGCTTGTATGCACCACGATATTGCTTACATAAACAACGACGCTAACGTAAGGCACAAAGCTGATCTAGATCTATTAAATATGGCTCAAAGAAGATTGAAATCAAAAGACGCTGGAAAGAAAGAAAAAATTGCTTCATGGATAGTAAAAAATGCTATGAAAGCCAAATTAAGAGCTGGTGCAGGTGCTCGGTCGTTTATGACGGCTGTGAAAAAACTCAAATCTAAATTAAAAAAAATAAAATCTAAAGACACAAATTCTACTATTAAATATGCGGTCGCCGCTGCAAAAAAACTATTTAGAAATAAAAATAAAATGAGTTTACCTCGTTGTATTCCTATTCCAAAATGTGGAGGACTGTTACCGTTAATTCCTATTTTCGCGGGATTATCAGCTTTAGGTTCACTGGCTGGTGGAGCAGCTGGCATAGCAAAAGCGGTTAATGATTCAAAAGCAGCTCAAAAAGCTCTTCAAGAATCGGAACGACATAATAAGATGATGGAGGCGGTTGCTCTCGGAAAAGGATTATATATTAGACCTTATAAAAAGGGTGCAGGTCTATATTTGAAACCCTCAAAAAACTAATAAAGCGGCTACCTAGGCGGGCATTAACTAATTGGGATATATTAGAACATGCTAGTGATATTCCATTTTTTCGTGGTGTTTTCATGAGGGATACGTTGCCCTCAAAACCTAGGAAGATAGAATGCGGTATTATAAATTTAGATACTTCAAATAACATTGGAACACATTGGGTAGCCTACGTGAAAGAAAATAAGTATGCTGAATATTTTGATAGTTTTGGTAATCTGAAACCTCCGTTAGAACTACTTGATTACTTAAGAAATGTTTCTTTAAATTATAACTATGAGCAATATCAAACATTTGACTCTGTTAATTGCGGCCACCTTTGTATAAAATTTTTAAAGGAGTATTGGAAAACACATTTATATAAAGCTTGAAATAAAATTCTTTATCAGTAGTAAAATGTCTTTCACTGTGTCTATAACTGGAAAAGGATCCTCTCTGATAACAAACTACTCACCTACTTTGGAATTAAGTGGATACTATGAGTGTGGATTGTTGTATTTTTCAACATTTAATTCTATACCCAACATAGATAAAAGAAATAATAAATTCTACTATGACGATAACGAAGTAATCGAAATACCTGAAGGAGCTTATGAACTTCAAGATATCTGTGATTATTTAAAGACATACATTAGAAATGCAATGTTAAAATTAACTTGTAATAATAATACTTTAAAAACTACAATTTTTTGTACTAAAGATGTTCATTTCAACAAAAGTGACTCACTTGGAAGGATTTTAGGTTTTGGTGGAGAAACAATAAAGGCATTAAAAAGGACCGAATCTCTGTATCCTGTCAGTATATTGCCAACAACCATTGTGCGCATCGAATGCGACGTAGTTAGTGGGTCATTCGTGAACGGATCTGCAAGTCATATTATTCACGAGTTTATTCCTAACGTACCACCTGGTTATCGGATCATTGAAGTGCCGAAAAATCTAATATATTTTCCTGTAAATAAAAGTTCTATAAGTGCAATAACTATACAATTATTAGACGCCGAGAATAAACAAATCAATTTACGAGACGAAGAAGTACAACTGTATCTACATTTTCGTAAAAATGATAAATTTCAATAAAAATCATGACACAGCTTGCATTCAAGTTAGTACTAGAAGATCACCTCATAAAAGCACACCGCTTCACATAAAAAAGAAGCTCACCAAAAACAATAAGGAATTTTTGAAGTTGATTGGCTTGTTAAAATGAATATTTTAAATATATCTCAATCAACATCATACGACAATAGTATTGAAAGTTTCGAATATCATTCTTATAAACCGTACGTAACAAGTTTCAACAAGAATGATGAAATAAGAATACCTATTAATCAACAAGATCTATGTCTGTTACCCTCACTCAGCACTTTGTATATTGAGGGTAAAGCCAATGTTTATAATAGTTCGACTAAAGAAAAAATATCAAATGTGTATTTTATCAACAATCCAATACTATATTTATTTCAAGATATTCGATATGAGTTAAACGGAATAGAAATAGACAAAATAAAAAATGCTGGCATAACTACAACAATAAAATCGTACCTCTCGTTAAATGATAATGAATCTAAATGCTCACGTGTATGGGGATGGTCAACTTCTGGTACAAACAATCTTAACGGAGGAATTTTTTCGGCTTCTGTGCCGTTGAAGAAAATTTTAGGTTTTGCAGAAGATTATGAAAAAGTTATAATTAACTCCAAACATGAATTGGTGCTATTAAGAAGCAATACGAATCTCAATGCTTTGAAATTAAATGTCGGAGAGGTGGTCGAAGATATAACTATTAGCAAAGTTGTTTGGCGAGTTCCGCACGTTAAAGTATCAGATCGTGAAAGAATCAATTTGTTGAAACATCTAGAAAAGGACAGGCCTATTACACTAGCATTTCGAAATTGGGATTTGTATGAATATCCATTATTACCGAAGACACGTAAACACACTTGGTCTATCAAAACTTCGTCACAGATAGAGAAACCAAGATTCGTTATTATAGCCTTGCAAACCAATCGCAAACACAATGCGGAAATGTCAATGGCAGAGTTCGATCACTGCAATGTACGAGATGTAAAAGTATATTTAAATTCATCGTATTACCCTTATGAAGGATTGAATGTCAGTTTCTCAGAGGATAAATTTAATTTATTATACGAACAATATGCAAGATTCCAACAGTCTTATCATGGACGGCGACCAGAGCCGTTGATGAGCTTGAAGGAATTCAGAGACGTTGCCCCATTATTTGTTATTGATTGTTCTCACCAACAAGAAATGATAAAGGGATCAATCGATGTCAGAGTGGAGATTGAAACAGACCAAGAAATCCCGGATCAGACAGCAGCATATTGCTTGATTTTAAATGACTGCATTTTTGAGTACAAACCTCTGAGCAATATTGTGAAGAAAATATCTTAACTAAATAAAGTGCAATCAAAAGGTATTTGAAAGAACAAACTTCAACTTTATGTTAAACAGTGGAATACAACGAAACAATGAGTGCTGATAAGAGTTCGATACTTTTTGTTGATGTTCAAGGATTCAAAGACTGCAAAAATAATTTTATTATTAAGGAATTTGCGTTAGCCACAAAAGAGTTTACGCAAGTCTTTTTAATAAAACCTCCATATTCGTATCTAAAATTATCTGCCGAAGAAAAAAGAGCAGTCAATTGGATTGAACGCAACAGAGGAATATACTGGAGTCAAGGCAATATAGATTTCAGAGAATTTAAGAGATTAATTATTCCAATTTTAAAGGACCAAACCATAATAATGAAAGGTGTTGAAAAGCAAAAATGGATTAAAGATTTGTGTTCTGACTGCTTTTTGATAAATGTTGAAGGCAAAGGTTGTCCTAATTTTGCAACATTGCGCAATAGTTATGCTAACGGTGGAGCTAACTTCAATTGTATAACTCATAAAAAAGAGTGCGCTCTAAGGAATGTTTTATTCATAAAAAAGTGGTACTTAAGCACATGTAATTTATGACTTCAGTAAATTGTACTTGAATGAAAATTTGTATTTAAAGTATTGTTCTAGTTTAGCTATGATGATATTTGTTACTTGCTTTATAATAAAAAAATATTTTTAACAAAAATTTCTGCGTTTTATTAATGAAAACAAATATGGTGATTCAATATACTCGCATAACTCTTTATTTATCAAAAATTACAATTTAATGGTATGAATAATTTAACCCTGTATAATGTATATTGGGCAATCTCAAACTGTTTTCATCAAATCACCGTAAACGAACGCAGTGAGATTTGCGGAGCGTAGCGGAGCTAGAGCGCAGCGAAGCGTAGCTCAAATCTCACTCCGTTCGTTTGCGGTGTTTTGATGAAAACTGTTTTAGAATGCCCAATATACACCTACTCTTATGTATATGAAAAGTATTGTAAAATGATTCTGCGATATGGAGTACTTCCTAAACATTTTCTTTAGAAATTTTCTCAGGTGTATTATCAACTGACAGTAATTAAATGGTAAAAGCAAGACAGTATCAATTTCTTAGAACTGTTAGATACATAATTATGCATTTAGATGTTTTGCTGACCTCTCAAGTAGATGTGATATTTTATTAGAAATAGATAACACCACACTTTCAATACATATATTAACAGAAAAAGCTCAGTTTGATATCAATCAAATTGATCTTGCTAAACATTTGGCGGTGGTGTGAAACTAGCAGCATCTGATTTTTTGCTTAATATATAAAATTTCAAAATATTAAAGCTGATTTTAAATCTTGTAGTCTCAATGCTGATGTAAGTTGGAAACTGTCGCAGGACATAATGTACTTCTAAGATTTGTGATGCATTGATTCATTTGTAACACATTTCAATAAAAAATAATAATAATATATATATGATTATATGATAAATAAATTATATTTTATAATATACATGTAATCATGGAATAGTCTTATGTTTCAAATGTTGATACTTTTACCATAGGATTAATATTGTTATAAAAGAAGAAGAAACTCCTTTTCTTTGATTTTGAAATTTTTGCAGAGTTATAACTGACAGAGCTTAAGGAATCTAAGTATTTCCTTTTTAGACCATTACCACTCAGGCTTACTACAAAGAAATAATGTTTCATTCAGATCTATCCAATGTTTTAATACCAAAAGTTTCTTTTTTCAAATCTTATGTTTATTTTTAAAGCAGAAGCATCGCATCAATCATTGCATTTTCACTGTTCAGCTTTTACACCAATTATCTAACTATAGGCAATAGAATAAGGTCAGATGATAAAATTAAAAAATGGATAAAAAAATTTATGTTAGCATAATGAAATATGGCATATGCAATCCTGCCATAGTTTTATATTACCTTAAGCATGGGTCATCTAGAAACCTGACATTGAAATAACCTAGACTCAAGAAAACTGACATTAAAAACTGCTATTATTAGCAAAACCACTGGCCAAAAAGTCACAAATCCTATACATAATTAGTTATGTATTAATTATAGTTTTCTCAAATTAAGATGGCTATTTTAAGAGATATTAAAAGTTCTATGACAGCGACACTTAAGCAAGTTGTCTCTTCTCTATTTAAAGATTATTCCAGATATTTTACTTGTGAGAACTTTGTTATTGCTTTAGAAGTAACAAATAATAAAGGACCATAGAAATAAACATTTGATAAATTTATTTTAGACTTTTAAAATACTACTACTCAATCCATTAGTAGATGACTGAAGCAAACAATGGAGGAAAGTTAATCTAATTGTTCATCTTTCATATTAATATTTTATTTATTCATCACCCTCCAAACAATATGCTTCAAATTATCATGCATATAGGGCAGGATTAACTGTTTATAATATTCTAAAGGCGAATAAACATTTTCAGTAAATCACTATTTTACATTTTCGCGTGGCGATTATGTACTCTGTCCATGGGACATTCCAAAGTACAAATAGGTACCTATAAAGGTAAATGATTGATTTCAGGATTTTATTACTATTACATTTTCGCGTGGCGATTATGTAGTTTGTTTGTGGAACAGACTAAGGCTAAATTATTTTTAATATATTTGATATTCATTATTAACTTCTGTACTTAACATTTCACTGAGGCAAAATTAATTGAGTCTCTGTACTGTACATTGAAATCCCATTAGGTTTCAATCTGGAAAGGAAACCGAAACTTACAAAGAGTTAGATAACACATTGGGTGACATATCCCTACTATTGGATGATCTAATAAATTATCGATATTTGCTAAATATTATAATATACCACGCTAGTTAGATTGGCAAACCTTTTTGCCACGGCTGGTAGTTCTTGAAATTTATAGTTATTATATGGTTAACATGAAACTGTTCACACTAGTTAACGTTATCTACATTATGAAATAAATATTTAATGTTATTGAATACCTATTGATAGTTAGTAAATAGGTACTAATGTTTACCTATTTATCAAAAACTCTAAACATCTACAATAGTTATACCTTGGACTAATTATGAATATAATGATAGGATTAAACGAACTTACCTAAAGTGAAGTTCAATCAATATATGAAGTAATTAGTCCAAGGTATGGAGCATCCCACCCTTCTCTTTTGAAGTAATAAATTACTAACCCAATTATATATACCTAATACTCTAAACTAATGAGCTATGGTGACGGTGGAGTTGCCAGGTGTATTTTTCTTTTATATTTTTAATGGTGTCTTTAAAATTCGCGTATTTAGTAGCGGGAGAAGGCATTACTACAATAGTTATACCTTGGACTAATTACTTCATATAATATGGATTGAACTTCACTTTAGGTAAGTTCGTTTAATCCTATCATTTTTTCGTGATCCCTGAATTTAACTACTTAGGGGAGGTCCCTCTCCAATGTCTTGCCAGATGTAGGTACGATTGTCAAACTAACAAAGTAATGACGTGCGATTGAATGAAAAAAAAACACAAGTCCCGCATATCCCACTTTTACATTATTTTATTAATTATTAGGCTCTCATTAGTTCGATCTATACGTATGAATAATCTAACAACTCCAACAGGGAATCTGTTCGCCTCCATCTCACCTAATGATTAGTGCCTATAAGCGAAGCACAGAATAGATAATAGCACTACGTACAGAAGTTGCACTTCTTTGATCTTGAAAAAAAACCCGACATTTCAAATACCTAAACTTTGATCATTTACGCTAAATCACACCATAACGCTACGTATTAGAGTATGTTCTGCAGCCTCACGTCGTCGTTTGAGCGTCAGCGATAGGATTGATGCTGGTGGTAATTAACCAAGCGCGCGCAAGAAAGCGCGCGAAACGTTGCCATACCTACACTGAGTGCATATATCCCAAGAGCGCAGCAGCCCCGCTACATTATACTCTCAGAGTGCGCAGGACGGTAGGTACTTATCTTTGACCTAAGCGCGTAGTGACGGAGGCCGGTAGGGTTACTCTTGAACCAGTTTCGATGGATCGTCATTGGGATTGTGATATTTCGCACGCTTGAGTAGCAACACTAGCGGCAAATTGGATCTGTATTTTGAGAAAATGTAATAATACTGAGTTTGGTTCACCCAAAATTCGCAAAATACGGGGTCAATTTGGAGCCAATCCGCAAAAATAAGCGTACGAAAAATCACAATCTCAATGCCGATCGAACGGATTCGGTTCAAGTGTAACCCTACTGGAGGCCAATTGCGATAAACAAATGCAGTTGGATAGGAATTAAACTACAAATGAACTACAACTTTTATGACATTTCGTATCGCGGTAACGATTTGACAGGAGATTGGAACGCAACCCGATTGAAGTTGGAACGCAATCGCTGTCAAAATACAATGTTAAAGCGACGCTACTTTTTTTGGATTGAAGTTAGACTGTTCTCTTCTTCTCTGTTATCTCTGGAGTTTCCAAAGGCGATCCAGCTTCGCTTGTGGTTCATCTCTCATGTAGAAATTAGCGCGATACCAATTTTGCCTAAAGTTGAATTGTAATAAGAACTGCGGGCCAATTATGGATCTTTCATCGCATGACATGGTATAAATTTGAGAAAAATAAATCATGAAATGCTGCGTTTTGTATTACCGATCTCCAATGATATTATCACTATGGCATAATTTCAATGATGTCATCATTAAATAATAAACAAATGATCAAAAATCTGATCGGGAATCGTATTTTTCGTTTTGCACTATGATATCATATGATATCATAGTGCAAAACCATAAGATCGGTAATAGGCCCTCTGGATTGGAATTGAACCGTAGCGGTCCGTTCGAAACTTCGAACTGTAGATTAGCGCGATTGGCCCCCTGGCCGAAGATGGAAGCGTGCTTCATCTCAATTCCTCAACAACTTAAGAACTGGATTTATATCTCTATTTGTCGGAACAACAATGGTATTAACATTATTAGTATGGGGACTATGTTAGGTAAGCCGGTGGTCCCCTAGGCTGGCTCAGGAGCCCTATAACCAATAAAATCAAGCAGAAAAGTTCTGCCCCCTTAGGAAATGGAACGCTGGACCTCTGGATCAATTTTGGGTGATCTCAACCACTAGACCACGGAGGCAGTTAAACCCGGTTTAGCTATCTATTTTTTTATACATCTATGTTGGCAAACAAGCAAACTGTCCACCTGATGGGAAGTGGTAACAGTCACCTCTAATACAAGTGGCTCTTGTGAGATTCGCAGCAAAACTGCAACCCCCACAAGAACCAAAGTGTACATTGGCAAATTGTGACACCAGATGTAAAGTCACGGCACCCAGTAATTTTACTGGCATATCTTACCCTTCAAACCGGAACACAGCAATGCACTGCTGCTTTGCCGCAGAAATAGGTAAGATGGAGGTACCCAAGCAGACGACCCTATGTGGGTAAACCGGTTGTAAAAGCGGTTCTCTCGACCCGCCGAAAATACTCGCATGTACATTGACGCGAGGTCACCTCATGCTCCCATAGCGTATGTAGGGATTTTGTTTACCTAGTAACTATATAAAATAAAACTAGAACTATTCATATATCTATTGGTTCGGTTGTCTTTATTAATTACAAGCCACTACTAGGATAATTAATGTGCAAATATTGTGTGTCGGAAATTTCTGTGCTCGGCTATTGAAATAATAATATGAATGGACGATCCATTACATTCGCTATTGTTTATAAGCGTCGATATCTTACCTTTCCCCTTTTAAACTTCCTATTATCTTTGTACCAGGTGAGCTGGGCCGGCGGCCTGCTGCCTTCCGATACACACGTCAAACTGACGTATCTCTCCGAAGATAGCGTCGTTGGTTTATTTTGTATTTCCACGAGGGTCGGCCGCACTGAAAAATACATTTATGAGGTAATCCAATCATCAATCTAGGGAGGTGGGTATGTAAAAAGATTACACACTGGTGTACGGCGATGTACGCGCCGCCGACCGCGGACGCAACGTGCGAAACGATTTGGGAGTAATTTGCCTCACCTGAGAAAGCTTCCAACTCAAACGCCGGTATTTGGCCTGATTTAAAAATGGTACGCTCCACTCATGTGTGAATCGTTTCGAGAGCGGAGCGTTTTATTCGCAATTTACGGACGTGTGATTTGTTTACTTCCAATTCCATTTTTTTTTGCGAAATTATGTGGAATTTTTTGTAAATGCGATTGATTGAGTTAATGTTGAACGGAATTAGAAGGATTAAACCACGGACGGAACCACCGGAAGATTTAAACCAGGAAGACGAAAAGCTATTGATTTCACCCCTAAGTGTTGAACTTTTTGTCACCCATAACACAAATACTACTAGGTTTTTTATTGAAAGTCTACGAATATGCCAAGTTCGCGCTCACGTTGACACGTTTCTCAATAGGTGTCCTGTTCGAAATGTCTTTTCTTCTAGAAAAGTTTTCAATTTACTTACTTATAAAATTATCAAATCTTGACAATATGTAAATAATAATTGATAGAAGAAATATAAAATGAATTTCGAACACTACGAATGTTAGTAGGAAATACAACCGATGATCAATATATTTTCAAAAGGTCACCAAAATAAAATTTTAACGTAGCATACGAACCATATTATAATGGTTCATATATTATAATGACAGTCGAAACGTTCCGCGAATTCTTTCAGGATGCTATTGGAGCTGGCTCGCACTTTGCGCACCAGTGACGTGCACCGTTTGCGAATGGTGGCATAAAATAATTGATTCGCGCTTCTGTAAACATTCCCGAGGCAGCACAAAATCGAGGTAGCCCCGGAAGCACCCTGAACGCATCGTCATATTGAATACGTAGAGCGCTGTGCTTTGTTGTATAATATATGTATGAATAGTCGATTCTATTTGATGCGGCAACACTTGTGTATTTAATTCAATAGATATTATTTTATCCCTTTAAAAAAAGCTTAAATCATGTTATGTTTTTGTACCTGAAAAGGCTTAGGAAGACTCTACTTACTTCAAAGAATATACACGAAACGCTTTCTCTTTAATGCTAGGGCTCCACCTGCGTAAACGTTAGTGTTAATGCCTGCGTCGTAATACGCCTTATTAAATGCGTTAAAAATAATGTCTAAACATGCTGGCCACATCTGCGGTAGAGGTGGTTAATATATCGCATAGCGCAATATTATAGCGCGCTACCCTTTAATAGCGCTCATCGCGCGCTATGTAAGTATGTAGGTAACAGCTATAGCGCTATAACGCTATTTAAAAAAAAATTAGTGAACAGGGCCATCTGAGATCGAGCGCGGCAAGCTATATAGCATAGCATGTGGGCAGCGGCAGCGGCCGACTCATGCTACTAGCAGTAATCACGTGAGCGCTACAGCTATTAGACGCTATGAATGTTGATGCATAGCGTCTAATAGCTGTAGCGCTCACGCGATTGATTATTATCTAGCTATATGTAACATAGCATGCTACGAGACGTAGCGCGCTACGAGCCTTCACACGCTTCCTAAAATATATCGCGCTATAACATAGTGTTTTCAATAGCGTGCTAGAAATGTATAGCTAATAGCAGATAGCGCGCTATGACTTTAAAGCCGTTTTGAACAACTCTAATCTGCGGAGATTGATACAAAAGCTATTGGCGTCTAAAGCCACTAAAAATGCTGCACAGAAATTAACGTGTTACACTGTTGGCCACATCTGTGTAGTGTCAAAATTATCCCGTATGATAACGCGTAAGGACGCAGGTGGAGCCGTAGCGTAATAGTAACATGAAAGGCTGATATGAATTTAATAGGTAATTATTCTGATTGTAATCTATCACCGATTACCCTTCGTGAACACGGTTAGGAAATCTGCACACACCTGTCAAGAAAGAATTTCTTTACAGGTTTTGTGTGAAGTTGACCAACCCGCACTTGGCCAGCGTGGTTGACTGGTGGCCTAATCGCCCTAGTTTAGGGTAGGATCGAGCCCTTCAGTGGGGACGTATATGAGCTGTTGATGATGAATATCAAATAAGTAATGATAATCTGCAATACTCACAATTCATTTCCAGCCGCACCGTCTTCTCTTGAGGACTAACGAGATTTGTGTTGGATGCTCTACATTTGAAAGTGGTGTTTAGGTGGTTCCTTTTGACGTGCGGCAGTTCTAACCTATTCACCACCACGTGGGTATCAGTCTTCTCTCCTATATACTGTGGCGCCGGCGCGCCGTCTATTAGCCACATAACCGTTGGAGCTGGTCGCCCTGGAACAAACAAAATATTGTAAAGGTGCCTAGTAAAGTCACCCATAGAAGATCGCTACAGAGGAAACCATTTTCCTTTAGCTTGAAATTACATCCCTTAGTGGAATATAAGTTAAATCATGCACTTTATTTTCCAATAAGCGCTGTAGACAATACACGCAAGTATTTTCTAATGCTAGGACTCTACCTGTGTTGCTGTTAGTGTTATCACCTGCGTTGAAATATGCATCATTGAACGGGTTAAAAATAATACCTTAGGTCAGTGGTTAACATCTGCGGAGTTTGCGACAGAAGTTATTGACATTAATACCACTAACAAAGCCATATACCAATTAATACTTCTGTGTAATGTCACCATTATACCGTTTGGAGGACGTAAGGACGTACGTTAGAGCCGTAGCAAGCATAACATAATTCTCCTTATGCGGCCTCGCTCATACTCTACTGATTAGTGCGGGACAATGGAACCAAGGTTGTAGGCACTGCAGTCTCTTAAGAGAAAACAACAAGGTCGAGAGAATTCAAAAATAATTTTAAAATGTAGTGCTGTCGCGCTGTGTGCCCGAACAACTGAACTGAGCACGATAGGGACAACTGCAGCTCTGACTGAAAAAAAAAACATATATATAAACTCATTTGCAAAAAAAACGGGCACCTAAGCAATGAACCATTTCAAATGTTAATATTGCTTTGTTTGATAATTATAGGTAGTTTTATCCTCACAATTTGGTAAATTAATGAGAAAATAATCGTTTTCATCAGTATTTCATAAAATTTTGATACAATTTATGGGAAATAATGATAAACCTCACTAGTAGTGTATGTTCGCTAGTAGTGCATATGCTCATGAAGTAAAAATAAAAAAATCGTTTTGTTTGTTTTTCTTTAATAAAGTAAAAGCAGATAAATGTTTAGTATCGAGTGTGACCCCCTCTAGCTAAAATCACAGCTTGAATTCGTCTTGGCATGCTAGCGAGTATATCCCGGATACTTGCTTGCGGAATACGTTCCCACTCCGCAGTAATCACATTCTTCAGCTCTCTGATGATCTGCGGAGCTGGTTGTACTGATCTCACACGCCGTTTCAGAACGTCCCAGACATGCTCTATGGGATTGAGGTCGGGACTTCGAGCTGGCCAATCTAAACGACAAATGCCGACCTCTTGCACATACGCTTTAACATCGCGAGATCGGTGGGCGCGAGCATTGTCATCCATAAAAATCGAGTCTTCACCTAGAGCGGCCAATGCGGGTTGTGCATGAGGAATTAGAACTTCCGTTATGTATCGATGCCCAGTCAGTGAGCCGTTTTCAATGAAGACTAACTCTGCACGATCCATTGAATTTATTCCTGCCCAAAAAATAACAGAGCCCCCACCATAAGGTATGATTTTTTCGAAACATGCCTCTGCAAAGCGTTCTCCTTATCTTCTTAGCACTCGCCGACGTCGATCTTCACCGAACAGAGATATCTTGGCTTCATCAGAGAACAAAACCCTATTCCAATCTTCTTGAGTCCATGATTCACAATTTCTA
This sequence comes from Schoenobius gigantellus, assembly GCA_963935595.1. Lineage (NCBI taxonomy): Eukaryota > Metazoa > Arthropoda > Insecta > Lepidoptera > Crambidae > Schoenobius > Schoenobius gigantellus. The sequence continues at coordinate 18,375,050 of OZ012557.1, read as the reverse complement.
GCGAACCTAAGCCTGTGAACTCGGTGCTCACGGAGTAATTTGGGGCCGCGGGCCGGGCGGTGACTGCATATATTGGCAGCGAGAAGCCTCCTCCTAACCGTCCATAGACTAATATGCACATTTCTTACTTCTTGGAGGTTGTTCTTAAGATCCACATACGAAGATTTGCGATTTCTCAATGCGCGACTCACAAGAAAACGATCATCCCGTGGTTGGGTACATGGTTTTCTTCCAGAACCAGGCCTTCTCTCGACGGAACCAGTCTCCTGATATCGCTGCCAGGTCCTTTGGACCGTCGAGCGACTAACATTTAGCCTCCTAGCCACGAAGTATTGGCTGCAACCCTCTTCAAGCAGCGCGATAATTTTGGTAGCTTTTACCACTTTATCTACCATTTTTGATACAGCCAAACAGCAATAAATAAAGCTTTGACAGTCAAGGATATGAAATTAATCGATGAAAATTGAATAAAAGTTATGAAAGTCGATGTTAACTTCTGGAACTTCGCGCCAAAAATGTAGGATAAAAAAGGGTTTTCTGTAAAAATGAGCATCAAATGAAAATTTGAATTTAGAACGTACTTTTTTAAATACCACGGCATTTTTAAAACCGGCCAGTAACGTGTACAAACGATTGAAACCTTTTTGTATTGTATCTTTTTAAAGATGAATGAAAATCAAAACCGCCCGTTTTTATACGTTACACAAAATATACGTTTCGTAGTCCCCTGTTTTCTTCGCGAAAAATTGACCGATTTAATTACTTTACTAACAATTAAAGCAAAACTTTAATTGTTAGTTTATGTTTTGTTTTTTTCATATAATCTTATTCAATTTGTTTGCTGGACGTTTGAATAAAGCAGAAAATTAGGTCGATTTTTTAGGATTTTGAAGATTTTAAATCTCTTTTAATAATTTACTTAATAAAAAAAGGAAAACATAGGAACATGCTCATAGTAACCATTGATTTATTGGAAAAAATAGAGCAACTAGTGCCATAATCCAGGAAGGAAACAGGGGACTACGTTTGAATGGAAAAACGGCCTGTACGATTTCCTCTTAAGATAATATGGATATCTGAGGGAGACTGGGCAATAAGTTGACTCGGGAACCTCTATCGTATTCTTGAATACTGTGCTCCAGTTAGAAGAGCAAGTCTTGCAGATACATTTCTGGTGGGTACTGTTACTTGACATCTTACGTCACAAGTTGGCTACTTATTCTGTTGTTATTGTAAGAGTTGCCGAACTTAAAAAAAATTAAGTCGCAGACAGGCAATGAAACTCTGTGTTTTATCTCTCCAAATCAGAGTAGAAATGTGAAAACTTTCAGAAAGTTAAAAGATTGCAAACAATTGTTCTCTGTAGAAAATATTTTCACTTAGTAATTTACTTCGGGTATGATAATAAATCTTTCCAATCATCAATTCAATTATGTTTTTCTTCATTTGGTCTCAGAACAGAAAGAGATTCGCGAAAATATTCAGTAGATATTTATTCGATAAATGGTTAAACCTTTTATAAATAGGTAACAACACTGAATCGTGTTTTATTATTTGAGGGCAAAATTTCTATAACAATATTGTGAATGTCGATCAAGATTCCTGTAATTATTCTGATATTATTCCTTTACTTGTTGACTATTATAATAGATATGCTTTGATATTGAATTTTTCAAATATCCGAAGTTCCTATTCATCATATTCATAGTAATTTTCAGAAAAGTTTAAAATCAAATCAATTGACTTGATTTTTAATAAATAATATCTAAAACTAGATAACTTTCTTCCACGTTCTTCCACGTGGTTTCGAATGTGGACCAAAGTGAATATCGAAAATACATAAAGTGAGTCAATACTTGATCCTTTTTTACTTGAGGGTGATAGTACCTCTATCTTATATATTTATTTCGCGGTGCCTACAGTGCTACGGTTCGAAGCAAGGACAGGTCAAGAAATAAAGTAAACCTGCATATTTTAATATGTCTTGTATGCTGTGATTAAATGTCTTGTGTGTTACCAACAATCTTACCAACAATGTAACCAACTTGTGACATACACAAGTTGGTAACATTGTTCTTACAAAAGCCACGTTATCTATCTAAGATAGTTAAAAAAGGCGTAAATTGCTTCGTCGAAATAACAAAAAAATACTGATATAAAGCGATTTAAAGTTAAAGAGTTACGCTCGCTACGTCACAAGTTAGTAGAAAAGGTATCTGGACGTCATACGATATTTCAAAATAATATATCGTCGGAAGTTTTGGATTGTGCAAGTAAAGAAAAAAAACGTCTGCAGTATTTTTTGATACGTTTGCTCGAAAACGTATGCTTTTTCATTTGTGTTTAGCGTGCGGAAAGTTATTTTCTTCCGCACTAGTACTTTTTGTTACCCGCCTGCATATAACGTCCAAATGCATGTACGAGGTTTTTAATCAAAAAGTGTTCTGTACGAAATTTTTGTATAAAATGACTCATTTGCAGCGTAAATAACAGCGTTAATAATACATGAATTGAATTTAATTTTTTTTTTTTTGGGTCCGGACCGGATTTTCGGAACCGTCAAGGACTAAACTGCTTATCGTTGATTTCCTTTTGTTGTATTATTTTTTCGCAAATATATATATATATATATATAAAATTTCGTGCGATGCACGTGCGGAATAGTCATTTCCGCTCGTCCCTATCGTTGATCCGCGCCTTCGGCTTGGAATAACAAACCGGGGCTTGACAGACTTTCCATTTGATATACTTTCAATTTTAATTGACATAATTAATTTAATTAATAATAAATATATTTATTTTATTTATTATTTTTATTTAATTTGATTTTAATTTTTTAATTGACATACTTTCCGTACTTGTATCGAAATGTACTATTAATAGCCTACATGTCGGACACAAAAAAAAATTTCAGTCTTCCGTATCGATAGAAAACTTAAACAATGGCCAATCCGTTAGTGTTCTAACGAAGATATATATTTCACCATCCCCCTTTGTTCAGTAGGTACATCATTAACATTTCGTTATGTTCGGGCCACGCGACCTCTCCGTATTAAATGAGCGTGTGCTAATGTAAATATTATATTATGTGTAATTTATTACGGAATGGCCGTTGAAACTTTGAGCGGCTGTTTAATGCTGTTGTGAGCAGCGGGTCGCGGGCTCCATCGAGTGCTCTCGGTCACGTTTCATAAATTTTATTAAGGACTGACGGGGAAATTTTATGCACATAAATTAAATTAGCCCGTAAACGGTTTTTTGGCGTTTTCGCTATCAATTTTTCGATTACGCCACAAGATATGGTGACCGCGACGGATCTGTGCTGCTTGGGGCGGGAGGCCCCTGTCATCAACGCGATTGTCTCCGCGGAATCCATCATAGAGCGCAACATGATAGAGACGCCCGGAGAAAGTATATAGCAAAAGACTTTACTTTGATTGCAAAATTAATTCAAACTGCATGTCTGAACCAGAAATTGAAACCGCCGAAACGCATAAGACAAGTTTTAGAAAATATTCCTATAACCAATTACGAAGTATATTACTAGCATATTTTAAACAAGATTTGTTTAGTAAAGGGATTATGTGAGACGCTTATAGAAGTTAACATACTTATAAAGGTTGTGTGTCTATGATTATTAGACTCATTATACTTCTCTAATGCTATTACAACTACATAATAGAACTTAATAACATTCTGCAAGTTGATTATACGATTGTTATAAAACCAAATGCTCCTATAAGTGTGCCCAAATCCAGGGTTGTAACAAACTATAAGTATCTTATAAGCTTAAAATAAAATTGTCTTATAGATAGTTATAAGCACATAATTTGCTAGTTGGGGGGTTTCCGATTGAGCTGCAATTTTGCATGCATATGTATATCGCGTGACAATGCAATATTATGATGACATGGAGCGGATCTGATGCTGGAGCTGGAAGGTGTCCATAGGAACTCCGTAATAAAAGGACACAATCCCTTCGAGTTCGGTTCGTTTAATTCGTATTGACGAGTACTAAAAGCTCGTATTTAAAAAAGTTATTTTTGGTTGTATGGTTTTACGTGATTTTTCTGTTCTTCGAGGTAGCCGATAATTTTAAATTTTAAAGGTAATGCGCATTTGAGTTATTTGTTCCTTATAATTGACATTAATAGAGCATGTTTTTTTCTCGGTTCGAATCTCGGTTTGAACTGGCGATTATTAAAAAAGATGTAGTAATTGAAATAGCTAGACTTAGCATTTCCTTGCAAAACTAATATTAATAAACCTTTTGTTATCTTTGGGTCAGTTGCACAAGGGGTCATTAGCTGATAATGTTACGTTTTTTCACATATTGATAGTCGAATGTGGTCTACATTCGACTTAAAGGAGCATTAAAAATAATGGTTTCGACCACATTTTTAACTGCTTTCAAAAAAGGAGGAGGTTCTCAATTCGATGCGTATGTTTTTTTTGTGTGTATGTTACGCGATTACGCCGCCAATTGTGAACCGATTTCCAAAATTCTTTTTGTATTCGATAGAGTATACTTCTTTTTTGTATTCGATAGAGTATACTTCTGGCGTGGTCCCAAAGTCACCAAAGTCAATGTTTGATGATGGGATCCCATAAAAATCGAGGAAAACCCTTAAATTTTATAGGTACGTCGAACGTATTCATGTTTTTTCCGAAGTGATTCACGTATTTGTGTCTGGCTGTCATGAACCGAGCTGATGGTGGAAGGATCCTTAACTTTTGAACTTGACCTGACCTGACCTTGGATGAGCTGGTATTAAATTCAGGTCAGGAAGGTTATATTAAATTCACTAAAAAGATAAAAATATCAAATATTTTCTAAAAAATAAAAACCGACTTCAAAACACTGAAAAGTTAAAAATAATGTAAGAATAGGTACAGACAATATCACGCTTCTATATTGAAGTTGGTGCCAAATTTTAAGACTTTCTAGGAGATCATCGTTTGGCACCGACTTCAATATAGAATTCTTACATTATTTTTAACTTTTCAGTGTTTTTGAAGTCGGGTTTTTTTGTTAAATATTTTTATAACCAAAGTAATACGTAACAGTGAAAAAATATTTTTTTTCACTGTTACGTAACCATTTATAATGGGCGTTTCTGCGACTGCCTGCTTAGTAATAAAGGGTTAGTTGAACAATGATGAGCTATTTTATGAATACTGCTTTCTTATTTATGAAATTCAACAGTTTAGTTGTTTTTAGTTTATGGTTTTTTATACTTGTTGCTTTGTTTTGTATGTTTTTCTAGTAATCGATACTACTAAATATGAGACATGAATAACATGATAGATTATGAAACGTGTAATCATGGACCTACAAAAAAATACGGACGTAGTGTAGCATTAAACAAATGTAAAGCATGCAAGGTAAGACAAATTCATGTGTTTGTACACGACCTACACTCACACAGATGTACCAGGTAAGACTAAAGCTGTCACTTTTCAACGAACAAGACACACACACACATACAAATGTGCTGTCATTTGCATGCTTTACTCTTGATTCAACAACGCTCCGTCCGTCTTTTTTTCGCGTCCGTGCATGTAATACTGACATTGTGATATGACCAATACTTGTGTGTTTTTGCGAAGAAACCAAAATTGGGCTTCCCTCGGAGTTTGGAAATTGATACTCGAAAGACCAAATTTTTTTGACGTTCTGGAATAGGTTATTCAGAGTAGCTTTGTCGTTATCGATAAATCGCATTCGATGATGATGCAATGCACGCTATTTAAGTAGTTATACATCGCAACAACGTACGGTCTCAGCAATTTACGACGAACACTAAACTTAGAATATCGATTATAACCGTAGCCGCTCTGACCGCGAAATCCCGTCCGCTCAACTAACTACACGTCAGATCCATTTATTAGTACACTGTACCATGAAAATGATTCGCCAAAGTCGTTCGGAGTGCGACAGGGGATGACAACCCGCTAATCCCCGAGGCTATGCATAATTCCAACTCGAAACATTAAGCGCTTTGCCGGATTAAGGCTGCTTTGCACAAGAATATCTCGAACTTGTTTTCGTTTTGGTATACAATAATTATTATTGTTCGTGCTCCCAACGTTTCGATGAGGTTGCAAAATGTAAACTTTGCTTTAGTCAGATCAACTGATTCGAGTTGGCGTTACACCATTGGAAATGGCAGTTACGTCTATGTTTAAAATTAGAAATAAAATGAGGCAAGCGTATCATTTTATCGCACAATGCATAAATAATGCAATATGCCGCTCATGTTGTAGTATTTAATATTATACAGTATTGTATTCCTAGCATTTAAAGTTACCATTACTATAGACTTCAAAGAGAGGAGGTTTCTTGTTTGGCTGTAAAATTTATGTGCGTTCACCGATATCTTCGTCAATTGTGGAGCAATTTTCATGATGTTATTGTTACTATGTCAGAATTTGATAATGTAATCGTAGAAAAATCAAAGGGAATCCTTAAATTTTTATAGGCACGTATTTGCGTTTGGTATTTAACAGTTCATGTTGCCGATGCTTCTGACGATGGAAGCTCCTAGAGGGTTAGGAATTAGGGGATTTTAATGCTATAGGGCGCACTTACTCTTTGTCGTATTCTTCCAAGTGATTTTGATGGGCTAATAACGTACAACTTTTTAACAGTTAGGAGTTAGTAAATTATTCTTTAAGTACTGTTTAGCGCGTTAGTCATTAATATGAAACTAGTGGGCCCGGTAGACGTTGTCCTGTCCGATTCCAGCGCCACCTACCGGGTTCAATTGTACTTTTAAACCTTCCCTGGACCTATTCAAATACACACAGGAAACGAGACTAACACACAGCGATTCATTTTTATATATAAGTGGAAGAAGAAGAAGAAGATTGATCAGGTGTTTATGACAAGTTAGTTTATTAAACCTGGCTCAAATTTTAATTCACGTGTAATACTCGTAAGTTCACTGAAGGTACTTTTTTCAGTAAATTAAAACAGACTGAAATAGAATTTTTCAAAAACATATTTTTTAACACAGTTATATTAGTTTCACTTAAATGTGTTTGTCTGGATGAAATCCTGCAATTGAAATGTTGATTTCTTTCAACTAGTTAACATGCTTATACTTTCAAAATATTTTTATTATTGAAATCTGTTTTCCGGTCTAGTGGAAAATTTCCACCTTTTTTTTATTGATAATAGGTTTGCGCTTGACCCAGAATCACCTGATGGTAAGCGAGACTGGGTCTATGATGGAGCGCGCTTACCTAGTAAATGACCATTCACCCTTTTTTTAAAAAGACCCAGGTTATAATGGTCTGGGAACACCGATAAAGGTAAAGAGTTCCATTCCTTGGCGACACGAATAAGGAAAGAATTGCCGAATCGTTTAGTTCGGCAAAATGGAATGTCCACAGTGTAGGGATGAATCCCCGACGTGCGCCTTAGATCTCTAAAAAGGAATGGAGCAGGAGGTATAAGACTATGTAGCTCTTGAGTGCACTCTCCAAAATGTATCTTATAAAATACTGACAGACAGACCACTTCACGCCGATGTTCGAGGCTTTGGAGTTTGGTCTCGAATAGATGACAATTATTTACCAATCTCAGGGCACGACGTTCAACTGAGTCCATAGCAGCCAGCTGATATTTGGCAGAGCCGTCCCAAAGGTGGGAACAGTACTACATACACGCTCGAATTTGAGCTTGGTAAAGTTTCAAGAGTTGTTCTGGTGTGAAGTACTGTTTAACCTTAAATAGGATGCCAAGCTTTTTCGCAGCAAGCGCTACCTTGGACTCTATGAATTTGCCGAAATTCAGATTAGAGGATAACTCAAGACCCAGAATATTTAGGCTATCTGCTATTGGTACCAAAACATTCAGGAAAGAAGGAGTCAGATGAAATGGGGTCCTTTTGGCGCTAAATAGACACGCCTGCGTTTTTTCAGCGTTGAATTCGACTCTATTGGCAACCCCTCAATCCGATATTGCTTTAAGAGACGAATTCACCCTTTGCACCATCATTTCTCTGAGAGATTGAATTTCTCCTCGACTGGCCTGTGGGCCCGAAATTTATCTTGCTATGATTGTGCTGTCGTCGGCATAACTAATGACACCGGGAATTAGCATGTCATTAATGTGTAGTAAAAATAGCGTAGCAGATAAAACAGATCCCTGAGGGACGCCAGCGTTGATGGTGTAGATATCCGACTCGCAACCATCAACAACTACGCGTATTGAGCGATTATACAGGAAGTCTGTAATCCAGGTACACAGGCCAGGAGGTATGCCGTATGATGGAAGCTTGTTGATGAGGCCGTCGTGCCAGACCCTGTCGAAAGCTTTGGAGATGTCCAATGAAACTGCAAGAGCTTCACCATGCTTTTCGATGGCTTCGCCCCAAAAGTGTGTAGCGTACACTAGAAGATCACCGGTGAAACGGCCGTGACGAAAGCCGTACTGAGAATCGCTAAGAAGCTCGTTATCTTCTAGGTAGCTAAGGAGTCGGATGTTCAATACACGTTCCATAATCTTGCAGAGTATGGAGGTGATAGCTATGGGTCTGTAATTCGATGGGTCAGAACGACGGCCCTTCTTAGGCACAGGTTGAACATTCGCCTGCTTCCAATCCGTCGGAACCTTCCCTACTCCCAAAGAAAGACGGTACAAACGCGTAAGGACCGGAGACAGCTCCGGTGCACAGGTTTTAAGGACCAGGGCAGAAATACTATCCGGACCACAGGCTTTGTTATCATCCAGGCAACACATCCAGGCAACGCACCTACTAAATGAGACTGCGAGCTACTGCAATAGACTTACTCAAAAATGTTTCTTTTATCAGAGGGTAGTCCCGTTTGGCAGTAGCCCCACTATGCCGATGACAGCGTCCTTGATGCAAAATTACGATTAAATTTTGGGTGATCCGGCACTCATATTCGATTAAACTTTTGGTATCGAAGGGGCTTGCATCAATACTAATCAGTGCATATTATCCCATTCTTCATCTTCGATACACAAGGTTTTCTCAAAGGTGAATCAGCGACTGCAGTTACACTATAGTTGAATATTTTTAGTGAGGTATCTCTTTTATGTAGAGTCAATCAAGTTATAGAATACACATTTAACTTCTTTTTAAATCTTTATAAATGAATGAAAAAAGGACAACCCATAGTCTATTATCACCATTTTTGCCATAATACGCCCGTCGAGGAGAGGGTTGATCCGTCACCCACAATGTTAGCCAAGTGTGGGAAGCGTCAGAAATTCATCCGTTGATTTGCGGCGAAAGTAAGAACAGCTGGTGAGGTGGTTAAGACGCCTTCACATGTTTTTCAGAACTTCTTATATCCTAGCTCATAATCTAAACTTAATCTTGACATTTATGCGGACGAAATCAGAAAAGTTTGTACTTAAAACTAATGATAAAATAACCTATTGCGAAGCAGAGTAACTTCGGTTTATCAAAGACTGAACAGCCAACATAAACTGTAATACTCCACTCTATTTGTTCATTTGCAACAAGAAAAAACATCTCCGATGGGGTGGCGCAAAATACAAATTCCGCAAATTGTTCAGATTGCGCAGTGGGGTGTCTAATTTCACGTCTGGATCCATCTAGCCTCGGGCAATGGATAACTTTACACCGGCTGCCATTTGGCGCCGATCCCCGTCTGACTTATCGGCAAGTTTAACAGCGATATATCAAAGTAATCGCTTTAATTTCTCATCTCCTACTTTGGAACTGCTCATTTCTTGACTGATATCACGTTGATTTGTGGTTCCGATATACTTGCGCCGGTTCACGGCATCCGTTTCCAATATATTGTATTTGGTGTTAAGTTTCAATTAGGTGTTGGTGCGCGTTGTATATTTTGCTTTACTTTGCGCTTTGCTTACCATATTTCGGTTTAATTCAAACTAAATTCTTTATTCAACATAGACCTCTACTCAATTCAATTCAAAAAAAATATTCATCATAGGCCTCTACAGAAACTTAGTGGCGTCAGAACAAAACATAATTCTAATTAGAATGAAGGAAAATGATTTATCCTTATATGTGAAGACATCCTAAATATGTATAATTACGATATTTGCAAATACAAGTAGGAGAGAAAAAAGTTGACTCTTCATCTCTGTTCGGAATTGAGAGAGTCTTCTCGAGAAGAACAGGCAAGAAAGTCTGAAGATACATTATAGATTATTAAATAATCTAGAATGTATCTTCCGACTTTCTTGCCTGTTCTTCTCGAGAAGACTCAATTTCGAACAGAGATGTAGAGTCAACATTTTTCTCTCCTACTTGTATTTGCAAATATCGTAATTTAGCTTATAAGTATAAATAAATAAATAATTAAAATGAAATGAATGCCTCCACTTAAATCAATAAACAAAACAGAATTCAGAATCTGACCAACGTTGAATAAGCAAATACTTATAAGCAAATTGAGCGAAGTTTTGTAGCGAACTATTTTTGATTATTTGACAAATACAACATATTTTTTTGGACTTTTTGCATATAAATTTATTTGGATTGGATATGGATTTGGATACACAAAAATTAAAACACGTTTTTAATATTTTTGCTCATACAGTATTCATACAAAAAATAAAAATTGTAGAATGAGAATTGAGGAAGATATGACTTTTTTGATTTGCGTCGTTGTTCTGGCCAGTCCCGGCTTTACTATTGACACCGCGCGGTGCAACTTCAAAAGTGTGACCTTGACAGTACGACTTCGACAGTGCGACCTCGACAGTGCGACCTCGACAGTGCGACCTCGATAGTGCGACACCATGAATGAGTACGCATGTGGTATGAGCGAGACAGAAACATGTGCGTACACGATGCAGTGTAAACGCCGTAAACACCGCGTCACCACCAGCCATCAGCTGTTTAATGTTATTGTGACTACTCTACAATAGAAGTTAATTAAATTTGGCACAAAATACGACCTCGTTTCAATACTTGCAATTGATTTGATGACTGATTCTGAACAAACTTTTTTCAAGTTTTGTGTAGTATACAATACATCACATATAAATTATGTTTGTTAGAATTAAATAGGAGTTATGAAAATCATGTCCACAATTTGCACAGCTTTGACTTAAGAGTTTTTTCATATAGCTATTCTGATAAATGGAAAAGCGCATGAAAGTATGTAGCAAATAATACATAAAAGATAACATGTAACTGGGCCACAGTACGTCACCGCGCTACAACAGAACGCTTTGAATCGACTTCATAAGTAACGTTTGCGTGAGGGGTAACGAGGTGAGGAAGAAGGTAATGCATTAAAGATTGTCTTTTAAAAATAAGTTTCTTTTTAATCCGTTGATAATTTTCACTTATAGTGAGAATAATAGGTGACAAATATTATATCTTTAAAAAGGTACTAGCTTTCCGCCCGCACCTTCGCCTGCGTTTTCGTTTTCCATATAGATTTTTCCCGTGGGAATTTTAAATTTTCCCGTGGTCAATACACTTCAAACGCAAAAGCAAAAGCTTTAACAAAAAGTACCGTTAAATCGTTGCAATTGTTAGTGTGATATCCAAATAAAACTGTTTCACATTTCTAAAGGGGGGATTTTCACTAATGCTTAAACACGTGTTTACTTATTTCTAACTAGCTTTGCCCGCGACTTCGTCTGCATGGGAATCCTTTTTTATCATTTCCCTTTACAAACCCCCCCCCCCCCCCGCGCCCTCACCCTTTTAACACCCTTATGGAATTATTTATCCTTTCCCACAACTCAAACTATCTCCATACCAAATTTCATCTAAATCGGTTCAGCGGTTATTGAGTCCTCATACAAATTTCCACCCCCCTTTTCTCCCCCTTAAGGGGTGATTTCTGCAATAAAAGCTATCTTATGTCCGTTTCCTGGTACTAATCTACCTCCCCACCAATTTTCAGCCAAATCGGTTCAGCCGTTCTTGAGTTATAAATAGTGTAACTAACACGACTTTCTTTTATAGATTAGGTACAGTGAGCTCCTTGTCAAGCTATATTATTTCACCTTTGGACCGTTCTTATATCGCTCGTAATAGTGGCGGTTTTCGTAGTGCAAATTGAAAGCTTGAATTGGAGCTTACTGTACCAGTTTAAATATATAAATTTTTCAAGCTTCCAAAATGACACAAGTCTTTCTGTACAATCTTTCAACCCCCTTTTCACCATCTAGAGGGTTGAATTTCATACAATTCGTTCTTACATGACACGTCCTATCCATAAACTACCTTGCTGCTAAATTAAATTTTCATAACTCAAGCAATTTTCGAGATTTCGTGATTATCTAACAATATTGTGTGTAGCAATAACGTAGCAATAGGAGTAGTCATTCAATAATTAGAAGGATTTTTGTTTGGGTACCTACTGTAAAGTTTAGAATATGAAAAACAAAAACAAAACATAAACTTGAGTTGGAACGGAAAATATGGTGCAGATATCGAATCGACAATCAAAGGGGTCCTGCAAGCATGGACTTGTCGATCGACATATATCGATCGACAAAAGCATCTGTCTTTTTTTACTCCTTAGTAACATCTGTCAAATTTATCGATTTTTGTCGAGTATGTCGATCTTAGCTGTCAAATTTTGTTTATCGAGAGTTCTATGCTCGCAGGGGAGAATCGTTAGACAGGATAGAAGGGACTGCTCTGACTTGCCTGCATACTAGCTCCAGACGGGAATCGGACCCATCGAAATAAATAACAAATATACTGTAGGTACATATATTATTGCACTATTCGATGTGTCATTAGTAAATTTTCTTACCTCCACGGACTTCGCAGACTAGGACGAGCTCGTTCCCCTCCTCTAAGGGACCGACCACGCCAGACACGTCCCTTCCAGACTTATCATACAGAATCAGCTGATGTGGGGGTACTGCGAAAGAAAAGAAACAGTTTCATTACAACTTATATACTCCATATACATACCGGGTTATTTTTGGACCCCTGTCAATTTTTCCTCGTCATTCTATAGTGGTAGTATAATCAATTTTTAATTTTTTTTTTTTAACTTTTGTGTTACCTTTTCCAGACGCAAACTAAAACGATGGTCACTTGTTTGTTTATTGCAGACTATCAATATTATATTGATTTTCGTCAAAAACAAAATACAAATATCAGTAAATTGAACACTGACGACACTCGACGAGCACTCAACGCTTGAGAATCGATTCAAATATAGAGGCCCTGCCCCTGAGACAAAAACCATACGCACTTAATTTTCCGCAGTCGTTCCGCAGACAAAATATATGGAGATGACATTAGCTGCGGAAAAAATTGCGTGAGGTTGTCATTCCCATACATTTTTACTGCGGAACGACTGCGGATAAATAAGCGTGTGGCTTTTGTCTAAGAAGTCTGGGCCACACAGGGCGATGATGAGCGCACGCGCCTTTGTTGTAATATGTGGATTTCAACTTTTTTTTCTAACCCAGACATTTTACTTTTTTTGTTTTTAAAAAACGTCGCCCCACACTAGGATTTTCTCCTGTGTCGTGGGTGCAGTTGCAAACATAGAATATCACAAGCACATACGCCCAGACCGGAACAAATCTCTGTAGGCCATACAAAATATTTGTCCCGTACGGGAATCGAACCTGCGACCCGTTGCGCAGTAGGCGATCACTCGACCTTTGCGCTAACCTTTCTTTATCTTATATTCAATTTTGGCGGTAGGTCCAAAAATAGCTGACTCGAAATACATGCCTTTGAAAAATTACAGCCTAACATAAAAAATGTAAGTTACTAACTGACCCTATCACGCGATGTTGTGGCTCAGTAGTGAAGTACGTTGTATTAATGTTATACTAAACTTCAAATTTTACCTTCTTATACACTTATACCCTTACACCCACTGCAGGACAAAAGCCTCTCAGAACTATCTCCAATTCGATAGGTCTTGCGATGGTCGTATTCAGCGGCTTCCCGCGACATTCAACAGATCGTCGGTCCACCTAATGGGGGACATACCAACGCTGCGTCTCCCGGTAAGCTTCCACCATTTTCAAACTCAAACTCAAATAATGCCAGCCCTTAAATTCGATGCCAAGGGCAAGTAATAAATTTGCCTAATTTAGTCAGCCATTGATGAAAACTGTTAATATTCTAGTGTGAATAAGAGAAAGATTTCACCTTATGATGGTTGGTTATTTATTACCGCCAGTATAATACCTCTAAAGGGACCTCTTACATTTACATCATAATACAACGGAAACTAAACAAGGCTGCGATAGTATTCATTATTGTATTTAAGGGTCTCACTCCCTATGGTAGCGGACTTAAAATACAATGTGAAGTTTATTTAGTTACTTCATATTGTTTTGTATCTAAATCATTGCTAGCTTGTTATTTTGTCAGAAATTTAATATGTTTTCTCGAACGCTTTTCACCATTCATGTCCATGAATCATCCCCAGACCACGAATGCTGAAAAGCCTTCAAAACGTCGGACTAAATAATATATTTTTCTAAAACATGCTCGGAAATGTTGGCATTATTGTAGTAAAAAGAAGACATTCTTGGCTCATGCTTTACTTTACGGCCTAAGCCAGGAAAGTAAGTATGAAAATTCATTTTTGGCCGCTCCAATGTCTTTTAATTTATCTATAACTTGAATTATGTAACTTGTCATACAGCCAATTGCTACTACATTATAAAAAATGCACTCTTCGAGCATATACAACGTACCTCATATCTCCCCATAAAAATTATAATATTTAATTTTATTTGAGCTATCAAAAGTGCCAACCTAAAACTATTCTAAAACTGAATTTTCATAAATTTGACAATTAAATTCGATTCATATGGCAAGTTATTAATGTTGACACATTCTTTTCGGTTAAATGAATATTATTATTTTTTATGAGGAGTAATGAGACACGTTGTATATGAATATGACAACAATTTTATTAAAATGTTGGTATAAAATCACACGAAAATATGCTTAATTTCGTTGCGAGAGAAAAAAGTCATAATCTGCAGTATTACATTTTTTGCGTAAAATATGATTGGGATGTATGGGCTTTGTTTCCTTTGCACTAATTTAAAATTAAAAAGTATTATTATTACTAAATGTTGGGCTACTTAACTTAGGCTACTTAACTTAGGTTACTTAATATTTAATTCAAAATCTTTATTGCATACCATAATATGTAAAATAGGCGGTTCACAAAAAATAAGATCATTATGGACCCGTTGGGCACACAGTCGTCGAACAAGAGAGAGGAAGCTTATTATTATTAGGTACTTACCTACTATTGTTTTATTTACAGATCATAAAGCTAAATTATACGAAGATCACGGCAATTATAAATATTTGAATAAATAGGCATTAAACAATATTTTAATATGAAAGGTTTTTATATGTATACATATATGGTATTATTATTACACTGAATTTCATAATTAATTCCAGTATTACGTCTCTCATTATTTCCTCGCAATTTTTGAGAAAAGCACTATACATACCTCGGCGGGAATGGGATTGCCGGACTCGTAATTATTGTCAATTGCCGGAGTTGAAAGCATTACTCGTCCGGCAATCCCTAACTTCCCGGCCTCTGCAGTAATGTACTATTTTTTAAGCCAAAAATACGCTACTCAATCTGAAAAGTGTAGTTTTATTAAAAAGAAAGAATTAAAACTTTATTGGCCATTGTATATAAAGGTCAACCATAATAAAATAAAAAAGCAGCAAAAAGCTAAATGGTCCCATCTCAGTCAAATGCTTTTTTTCCATTTAGGGACGACGTAAACATAATACCTCAGGCTTTATAAACAAAGAAATTCAAACTTATGACTTTTAAATTCTTAACGCTTTCCAGTTTAGTTTCGAATAAAGAGAGTTTCGTGACATAAAAGGGACACCCGTATTAGTCAGGAATACATAATCGTCGCCGCCGTGCTACTCTGTACGAGATAGAGGTTATATCTCTGAAGTTGTGAGATAATGCGTGACTCAAATCCAGTCTTGGCAGCCCGTGTTCCAGCTGCTGATGGCTTACTATGCGATTCAACTAAGAATAGGACCGACTTGGCGCCATATTGTGACGTAGCTGTCAATTCAAACCAGTTAGGTAGGGTGAGTAAAAAAGTTTTTCTTTAATAAAATCTATTTACTAAGATTTAAGTGAGAAAAACACATCAACTTTTTAATTTTTTTTTTACTAAGGTTGAGCGAAATAAAAACATCAGATTTTTTATAATATTTATTTATTAACTGAGTGAGAAAAAACATTAATCAGAATTAATAGAAATAACAATGGAAATAAAAACATAAATAAGTCATATTATGGCTTAAAATAACTAATTATGACTTTAGATAATAACATTAATAATAAAAATAAAAAATGTACCTATTTAATACATATTTTTAAACAAAGTAAAATACATCGTTCTTGTTGAGAAAAAGTTTTTTTGTAAACCGTACTTTTCAAGCGACTATTGACAGATAGAGTTTATTGGCTTTTCTATTCTTATTTGAATCGCATTAAACAAGTGATCCTTTCATTACCTTACTTACCTGTAAGTATTGGAATGCAATATTGTTATTTACCTTGTTGTTAGACTGAGGTAAGATGATGGTAGCCAGGTGGACCCAAAAGCCCCACAAGCGAACAAGCTCAGTAGACTGATCAATCACGGACTTTCTTAATCAGATTAGTAAGTTTTGTGGAATTCCATAAGGAATTATGTCCTAGACTTGTAAATCCATGATTGTTTTGATTAAAGAATTACATAACCGCATATAGGCTGTCAGTTTTTCTACAATATTGATTTTTTATATAACTTATTGCACACATGGTACATAGCTATCTAATTATAATAACAACTAGCCTTCGCCGGCGATTTCGTACTCGTGTAGTTTCTACAACTAAGAATCACCAATAGAGAGTATTGCAAATCACTCCACGTACGCTAGAAAAAAGAACTAATGTCTAGCTAAACTTAAAAACCAAAAACAACCCCCGACAAATACATACCACCCTTTGAAGAGTAGGAAATAAATCTTAGTTTTTTTAAATACATTGCTTGCGGGAATCAAACAAACCCACCCCAACATCTGTGCCTAGGAAGCCAAAAAATACTGCTGGTCTAAATTAAACCTTATAAGTCCACCGAGGGCTTATGCAATCTGAATGAAATTTCAATTTTAATGATTTTTCTTTACTTTATTAAACCAAACTAGAATTTACTAGCTAGTAATAATAGCTATCTATAAACATCCAATTTAGACATTTTACAGATTCCGTGAACATTTATTAGGTGTAAAAAAGTTATATTATTATGTTACTATTATATGTTATGCTAGCTGTGCCCGTGTATTACGCTTCGCCAAAATAGTTGTAAAAAAAATTTTGGAGAGGGCCTTTATCACCTAGGGCTTTAAAAATAGCCTACGACCTATTCTCAGACATACGAAATATACACAAAAAATTTATTAAAATCGGTCAAGCCGTTTCCGATAAGTTTATATATTAGACTAGCTGTGCCCGCGAACTACGTTTCGCCATAATAAAAAATACTTTACGACCTATTCTCAGATCTACCGAACATACACAAAAAAAATCATAAGGATCGGTCAAGCCGTTTTGGAGGAGTTCGGTAACAAACACTGTGACATGAGAATTTTATATATTAGATCCAGCTTTATATAGTATAGACTAGCTGTGCTGGCGAACTACGTTTCGCCATAATAAAAAATAGTTTACGACCTATTCTCACACCTACCGAACATACACAAAAAAATTCATAAATATCGGCCAAGACGTTTCGGAGGAGTTCGGTAACAAACACTGTGACACGAGAATTTTATATATATACTAGCTGTGCCGGCGAACTACGTTTCGCCATAATAATTGTCAAAAATAAATAAAAAATAGTTTACGACCTATTCTCAGACCTACCGAACATACACAAAAAAATTCATAAATATCGGCCAAGCCGTTTCGGAGGAGTTCGGTAACAAACACTGTGACACGAGAATTTTATATATATACTAGCTGTGCCGGCGAACTACGTTTCGCCATAATAATTGTCAAAAATAAATAAAAAATAGTTTACGACCTATTCTCAGACCTACTGAACATACACACAAAATTTCATAAGGATCGGTCGAGCCTCTTCGGAGGAGTTTGGTAACAAACACTGTGACACGAGAATTTTATATATTAGAAGACTAGCTGTGCCGGCGAACTACGTTTCGCCATAATAAAAAATAGTTTACGACCTATTCTCAGACCTACCGAACATACACAAAAAATTTCATAAATATCGGTCGAGCCGTTTCAGAGGAGTTTGGTAACAAACACTGTGACACGAAAATTTTATATATTAGATTAGATTATGTAATAAAATGAAAAATTTCAACAAATAAGCAAAAAAAATTACATGGGTAAACAAATTAGTTATATTGCGTCGATTCTTTAGCATTACCACGGTAAAGATATAAAAAATGAATTTTCACGGGAAAATGCAATGACGACAAGTGACACCTAAGTATGTGACAGACTTGACAGGAGAGTTTTACGCCTGCCATGTTTTGCCACCGATTTTCATTATTTTTCGGATTGGGATATCTCAGCTTCTCTGGGAATATTGCAAAATCCTTCCTGAGTGGGCGCCTATTTAAGCCAACGAACCTACTGTACCGAATTTCATGCTTCAAGCCCCAGTAGCTAGTTTGGACTCTACATTGATACCTCAGTCAGTCAGTCCGCAAAGCCTTTTATATAGAATTTTATACAATATACGTAATCTTCACAATGCTACAAATAAGTATTGAATAATTTATTAAAAAACGCAATGTGTTTACTTACTTTAATTACATATTCAATGAATGAAAAAGTAAAACAGACAGATTTACATGTGTATCTTTGAAACAGCAAAGGATTGCGAGCTCTTAGCTCTGCAGTTCGCTAGAATGAGCCGAAACATCTCTCGTGCACTATCTGTTTTAAGTAGATTGCTCCCACGCCCGATTCCGAGATCTAAGAGTTACTTTTTTATTTGCCTTTATGCAAAGATTGCAAAAAATGTGACTGGCAAGTTTCAGCTTAGAACATTTCTACTGTTGCTACCAAACTCATCATAACTTTATCTACTATAAGACATCTGCAGGTCATACACCTCCCCAAGAAGTAAGTATTTTGTCTACACCCCACTCGCTATCCCAGTGCAGGTTGGCGGGAAGCTAAATGCCTCTTCCGTTGTTCAGTAGTGTGCACCGTGAAGTTGACTTTGGTACCTCTCTCAACTTAAAATGGCCATGATTTCGTATTAACATACTATATTTAGCAAGGGGGGGGGGGGGGGTCCTTACTAGAGTCGGGCAAGGAGCGACGCCCGTACCCGCCCATGGCGGATGAATTTTGACTATTTCTACCTATTTCTGCCGTCAAGCAGCTTGCATGCTCTGTTCCGGTTTAAATGGAGTGAAATTACTGGGTGGCAACGTACACTAAGCCCCTGTGGACGTTGTATATTTACGAATCTTACAGAAACTTCATGTTCACACAGCAAAATAAAACACTTTACGAGTTGATCTTGAGACTACTCTTATGTCGCTAGTAATAGCGATGACTTTCGTAATGCAAATGTTAAGCTTCAAATATTGCTGACTGTACAAACGGCGACTGTAGCCACTAATCATCAGATGGGCAGCCTGCTTATTTGCCGACTTTGTTGCATAAAAAATTTAATATATAATAATTGATATAATATACACTGACCTTCAAAAGTAAGTACTACACTTTTAAAATTAAAATTTTCCCTAAACTACAAAACATAAAGGATTCAAACAAAAAAACATTTTCAGCTCATTTCGTCAGGTTTCTCGGAAGTTATAGTTTTTTATACATTAGTCTTTTTAATACTTTTTATTTTGAAAATATATTTTGCCTACTTTAAAAGCTATTGCAGTTTTAAAAGTGTGATACTTACTTTTGCAGGCCAGTGTAGATGGTTATTTTTTTATCACCCTGAAGCGTCCCTAAAATTTTCCAGGGTGATAAAAAAATAACCGTGTATAAAAAAAAATTCGTGTCACAGTGTTTGTTGTCAAACTCCTCCGAAACGGCTTGACCGATTTTTATTAATTTTTTTTGTGTATTTGGAAAGTCTGAGAATGGGTCGTAGGTTATTTTTGTAACCCTAGGTGATTGATAAGGGTGGCCACCCTTATCTTCTCCAGACTTTTTTGACAATTATTATGGCGAAACGTAGTTCGCGAGCACAGCTTGTAAATAAATAATATCTTACGTACAAATGTTCGCATTACTCTTTATACGATTTTGTTATCGTGTTCAGTGCAAAACATAAAAAAACAAATCAAACAATACCTAATTTGTTTTCAATAAAAATCGAGTCTGCTAAAAGCTGTCTGGGAGCTCGGACACATGTTGTTTTCAACTAGCAATAAGGGTGAGGAGCGCTGTGTAATGTATGGTCGCTCCGACAATGAACGAGAAGATAAATCTACTAGGCCACATTGCGTTATTTGCTATTAAGGAATTCTTGCATATATGAGAAAAATACAAAATTTGGCTTACACAAATTATGCTGGAGAAATATAACCATACGTTGAATCAAAAATCTTCCATTTGTGTATATTGATCGAAAGCAGCTCGGATACACATTTAACGAAATATTAGGTGCTATTAGCGTTTTGTCGAACTGAGCACTTTGATCTCAAATAAGTATCTGACATTTGGTTCTGGCATTCCAAATTCATTTCAAATTTAGGCTCGTGTATTTCTGTTTCGAATTAATGACGAGTGTATGTCGAAGTTACTGTAAATGAAAGCACGGTACGTTTTTGGTTTAAACTTTTTTTGCTGGAAATTTTGAAATCACAGTATAAACCTAGTGGACGGCCAGAGACTAGTTGATAATGAAGAAGTAAAGGTGATCGTGGAAGCAAATATATCGCAAACCACGTCACAGTTAGCGGTAGATTTCGGTGTGAGTAGTAAAACAATTTTAATTCATTTAAGACAAATTGGAAAAGTCAAAAAGCTTGAGAAACGGATACCACGTGAATAAAGTAAGGCACATCAACAACAACAAACGAATTTTAAATCTATCGTTACTTGTAATGAAAACTAGATCCTGTAAGACAATCGGATGAGCTCATCACGGACCTCATCGGACCCAGCAGAACCGGCAAAATCCCGTCCCGAATGAAAATTGACTCAGAAAAATGTACAGGTGGGTGTTAGGTGGTCTAGTGCAGCTGTGATACACTGCAGCTTCCATAATCTAGCGCTAGACGATTACGGCAGATCTGTATTGTCAACAATTACAGACCATGATGGAAAATCTATCCGTTAAATAACCGAGACTAGTCAATCGCTCTAGCCCTCTGCTACTTCAGGACAGCGCTAAACCCCATATTTTACGATAGACAGTCGATAAAATTTGCTACAACAGGCTACTACTTTTTCGGAATTTGGACAATATCTTGCAAGGAGAAAAACCAATTCCAATGCAACACTCCAAACCGCTTTCAGAGATTTTATTGATTCTCGCTCTTATATACTCGCTTTTATTTACTTTCACCTATCCTAGTGTCTGTAATTAAATCTTGCAAGTTAAATTTGGCCCACTTTCCGATTTTAGATTGAGTTGAAATGTTGCATGCATATGTATATCGTATGACAATGCAATATTATGATGACATGGAGCTGATCTAATGAATCTAATAAATAACATAACCCCATCGAGTTTAAGCTTGTTTGATTCGTATTGACGAGTACTAAAAACTTGTATTAAAAAACACGCTGGACTTTGAGATGACATGCTAATTTTAAGACTGCCCTTATGTCGCCTGTAATAGCGGCGGTTTTCGTAATGCAAATTGTAAAGCTTGACGTGTGGTCGACTGTACATATTACAATTGATCAAACAAATGTATAAAATAGAGTGCTTTCTTTGTTTTACTGTTTCCATCTAAAACGCTTATTTATAGAAAGTGACTAATAAGTGGCCATTTAGCACTTTTGCTTTTTCTTTTCGCTCAATTTTCGCTTCAATTCTTTTCTTTTCGCTTCCTTTCTCAAAAACGGGTACTATAGCACGTACCTATCTATTCTCTACCTATCGGACTATTGTTACACAATCTCCTTGTTAATAACATGAAGCAAAAACTGTTCCAGAACAGCGTTTCCAGAAGCCCCGATCCTTGTAAATGCTTTGTATTACACACCGTGTCGAGAGGCCAGGCAATATACTATCGTGTCACCAATTGAATAATGCAGCGGTGTGACAATATAATGGCCGCTTTGAGCAGGGTTACCAGCTTTGTGTAAAAAACATGGGACCGCTATCACAAGGAATTTCGGGTTCACCTCTATTGATGTTGCTGCAAATTCAGGGATACCCGCAAGTCGTTAGGGCTTTGATTTGTTTTGAGATTCCGAAGCAGTGTTCGGTTTCGCATGCGTTGTAAACAGAGCGCGTTTCGAGAAAAGTGTTTGCTAATACTAACTATAAATGTGTTTGCAATGAAGCCAGACGCGATTTTGATAATAGATTCGTCGTGATCTTTTGAGTGTCACTGGAAATATACCAGTACTCATTATTTTTCACTAAAATCGCTTTTTGTATGAAAATTTACAGCTTCACAATCCTCTTGAAGATGTTTAGCAATAACTCTACCTCCGTTCAAGTCGCTTTGCCTTATGGAGCTTGTTGATTTTCTTTTCAGTATTTGTTTTAAGTTCAATTTTTACTAAGTTGGTTGTTACGATGGTATTATAGATTTTTTTATTATGTATAAAATAAAGTTAATCCATCAATGGCATGAGTTCGACGCCCAATGTAAACGTTTGTAGCAAGCAAATAATTTGAATTTTGAAAAATGTTGTATGTAAGGAATATTATTTTTAATTTCAAGCTTAATTATAGTAGGAGATACGGTATTTATTCGTTTTACTCATGGGGGCAATGATTGTTAAAAAATCACTTTTGAATTTTAATTAATCATAGTTTTTTAGCCAACCTGCACGCAGTGTATTTTTTACGTATACTAAAATCGACATAAAATACTTTTTAATGGGTTAAAGTCGATATCTCTTCCAATCCTAGACTATTAGAAAACAGATTTGTGACATATGTCACGACAAATAAGAAAATTGGGAATACCGCGGACGAGCTCCAAAAACCGCTATCACAACATGACAAACGGCACTAATTACGGTTCGGTAAACAAAACAATAGTTCGGGAGCACGTACCGGACCGCCACAAAACCGAATTACGCTCGGGCCCTTACTACTTTGGCGACGAAAGTATCCCCCAGCGGCAGACATTCGGAAAGGTTCCAAGCAGGGCTGTATTTAGGGCTAGTTAAGAACTATTTGGGATCTTCGATTAAACTTTCACGTTGGAAGTTGTTCTTGTAGAACTCTTGTATCTATTCTCGGCTACCGGTCTTCTTAGTGTTGGATATATTATTTATTGTTATACCCGTCGTTGGTGTGAAAGTTTTATGTTCACCGATAAGTCGGATTTTCTCAGTGTAAGCTTAAGCAGGTATGCTTTACAAGTAGGCATGTAGAATCTCATTCTTTCTCAGATAGATTACCTTAGTAAATATACATTATTTTATTTCATTCAAGCTTGCCTTCCAACTGCTCTTGACCCAGCTTTAATTTGTCATATAATATTCCTCTTTACCATGCATCAGAAATTGCATCCTATGTTTTTGCACTTAGCAGTATGAAAGTTGTTATGGAGGCTTTAGGATACTTTTTATTCTTCACAGCATACAAACATAACATTTATAAAAAAACATTTTTATAAATTAATATTTTTCAACATTTTTCAAATTACATTAATGCTAGCTACGTTTCGGCCAGGTTTTAGTCCCGTAAAAGTTTTTATAATTTAAAATGCAACGCGAAAGTTTAAAAGTGTATACATTAATGCTTTTTGGTGTTTTAAGACCTGCGTTTGAAAATTTTTATGGTTTGACATTTTTGGTCTTAGAAGTATGAGGATTATTATCAAAATATTTGGAATAATTGGATGTGCAATACAACAATGCAATAGCCCACCGAGAATGAAAAAACAAAACCACCAAAATCGAGTAGTCCACGTGAGCGATGCCACGGGCGAAAGGCTGGTATCGAAAAGTGAATTACTTTTAAAACAAATTAATCATTTAAACCGGAGTTTCTTAAAGTGGGGTCCATGGACACCTTAGGGCTTTGCAGTATGCCAGTCTATAAACATAATTATTTACTAGGAAGGTGTGTAGTAAATTCGACGTAAACATGATATGCGATTGCCTTGTCGAAGACAATCCCACAATTTAACGTTCTCATTGAGGCCTAACAGCAAGCAGCACCCTTTCATTACCTTAGTAGTAAGTGTAATGAAAATACCAATAAAAGTATTTTTTTATTAATATAAATAAGCCTTTTTTAATTTACAAAAATATTTTTGATAGGGTCCGTGGAATTGTTAAAATTGTGAAAGTGGTCCGTGCCTGTAAAAAGTTTAAGAAACCCTGGTTTAAACACATAGTGTCATGGTTTACGTAAGTTAGACAATTTTCCTAATAAAACACTCAGTTCATTTCAGTGCATTTATTAATATACATTAGCCGTTGCAATGTGCCATTATAAAGTCAGAATTAAGCTCTAAAGCATATTACGCTCCTTGCTGCGTCCCTGTCGTCGCCTCAGGCTAGTTAGTAGTCATTACAGAGGCGACTATTGCCATGCTCTGGAGTCGGTGGCCGAAACAACAGCCAATTTGGAGCAAATTTCATAGACGCCAATTATGCTCGACCGACACCAGCACAGTTTTGATTGAGAGCAATTAACGCTGCGATTTATTTGTAACTAGCTTTTGCCCGCTACTTCGTAGGCGTGGAAATCCTTTTTTATTGATTCCCTTTATAAATCCCCCCCCCCCCCACCCTTTTTACATCCTTTATCCTTACCCACAACTCAAACTATCTCCATACCAAATTTCATCTAAATCGGGTCAGCAGTTATTGATTTCCCATACAAACTTCCACCTCTTTTTCTCCCCCTAAAGAAGTGATTTCTGCGATAAAAGCTATCGTATATACGTCTCCTGGTTCTAAGCTACCTCCCCACCAATTTTAAGCCATATCGGTTAAGTGTAACTAACACGACATTCTTTTATAATTATAGATTTGTTTTTGAGAATTTCTCATAATATTTTATTTTTAGGACACGATTAGTATTCCGAAAGTTTTGGAGGGTTACTCTTATTATACGTACCTACAAATATTTTGATAACACTAATTATGAAGGCTATAACAAAAACAACTAACAGAATAATCTAATACTACATGTTTTGATATGAGTATCACCTACTGGGGTCACTAATTGTTTTTGTTTTAATTACAAAGAAGCAGATTTAATTTGTAAATCACATATTTTAAAAATCAGACAGTACGTCAAAATATTATCGAGTTACATTTCTATTTTCGGAAATTTCTAGTTACAATTATAATTAAGCACTATATTGTATGAAACAGGGTGGAACAAATTGGACAGTTTCTTAGAAATAATTAATGAAAGAAGGTTTTGATTCGATTTTCACGTTTTTATGAATTCGCTAGTTAAAAGCTTAATGAGCTTTTAACGATGATAAAGGTATCTCGTTCTGCATAACTTCTTTATATTTCTTGTAATACAAGTACAACTTGCTAGATATAAAAGAACGAGTTTATTAACAACTGAATCGATTTGATCGTTTGCAGGGCAAATGGTTTTTATCTCTAAGGACAGGTACATCACCTATTTAACCGACTTCGAAAAAGGAGGAGGTTCTATGTTCGGCTGTATCTATTTTTATGTATGATCACCGATTACTCAGCCATTTGTGGGACCACCTCGGGAGTATACTACTGAGGTGATCCCATTGTCACTATGTTATGATCTGATGATGCGATCCCATGAAAGTCGAGGGAAACCCTTGAATTTCATAGGCACGTCTAACGTGTTTCATGTTTTTGCTGAAGATATTCAGGTATTTGCATCTGGTAGTCATCATATCATGCTACTGAGCAGATGATGGAAGGTTCCTGGTAGGTTAGGATTTCGGAAATAATTCTTCCAAACTGTCTAGAGCGAAAGATGTTTTACTTTAAGCTATTCTGGTGTTTGCCTTGGCTCAAATTCTAAAACGCATGTATTAAAACTAAAAATATTTAACAATATTTTTTCACAAAAAAATAAAACCGACTTCAAAAACATCAAAAAGTCATAAATAATATAGTAAAACATACCTACAACATCGCAGTTTTATATTAAAGTCGGTGCCAAGCAATGATTACCTGGAAATGTCTTAAAAGATATAACAACAATTTTAGTAACTTAACATTTGGCACCAACTTCAATATAAAAGTATGATATTGTTTGTTGTAATATATTATTAATGACTTGTTATATTTTTCAAGTCGGTTTTATTGTATTTTTTTAATTAACAATAGGAATAATATTGTTACGTTTTATGTTTATGAACCTGGGGAATTGGATATATTATTACTTGTTTATTCTACACGGATAGATACAGCAGCAGGTAGCAGAGTGACTCAGAAGCCTCATCAAACAAGACAAGAAAAAACTCTATCCTCGTGTGCTACTAAGCCCCAGACATTTGAAACCGAACCACATCACCATAGGGGCGTTTTAAATGTCAATCATCAGCCATTTGATCACCTGGATGATATCACCTAGGAGCTTAAAGTGGAATAATCCGTATTTTATATGTGTACGCCGCCATATGGATACCTACTACATTTCAAGAAAATGAGCATTTTAGTAAAATAATAACTAATAAAGAATCTTTATTGCTTTCCAATACAAATGCTTATTCGTTTTGTAGTAACCTCACAGCTTAGTCATTTCTCGCTCTTAGCTGCTAACAGCTAAACACGAAATACCCTGAGATTTAACAATATGTATGTAAGCATCGCTGGAAAAAATATTTTTTCGAAAATAATTCTTTCTTATTCCACAGGGAAAATGGAAAAAGGTCAAGCTTTTTCTTCTATTCGTATGACTGTTATTTGGTATCGATTCACATTTCATTTTTTACGTTTCTTACACACGCATACTCGTTACAAGCAATCCCAGCAGTATCCGGCGATAGCGCGTTTGACGCGATAAATCGTGAGCCGGACACTCCAGCGAAATTATAGCTGTTGAATAATGCATGCCCGCTTCGGCCGTGGCTGTAAAATTGTTTGAAACTTGCTACAGGGTCAATGTTTACTTTCTAGCTTAAAAAAGTTCTTCTGTTTATGCTTCTTGTACATATCACTGAGAAAACGTCTCAGTATTAAAAAAAAAAAGATTTTCTCCTGTTTTGTGGGTGCAAACATAAAAAATATCAAATGCACATACGCCCAGATCGGAACAAATTTCTGTAGGCCATACAAAATATTAAAATTGTCCCGTACGGGAATCGTTTGTACGCACTGTTAATTCTTTGTCAAGCAATGTATACCTGCTGGCTAGCTCGCAGTGGCTTATAATCTTTCAGGCTTACTTGTTACATTTTTTTTCAAGATTTGATATAAGATAGGTACGAATAGGACTAGAAAAGGCTCTATATAAACCAATAAAAAACTTGATAAGCTTAAAAAGAAATTAGCATTTCATCGTTTGGAATCATAATGACAGAGCCTTATAAAGTCACGTCTAAGCATCGTACTGGCTGGAGAAGGAATAGAAAAAGTAATCCAAAAATCATCTCTAAAAGAAAACAAAATACAAGGCATTTGGTACATACCCTATCAAGTCGTATAAAAGTTATATCATTGGAAATCCGAAATTGTTGCTGCGCCCCAATGACGGGTTGGAGGGCAGCGAAGGCGAAAACATCCTGAAGATGCCACGTGGAGTGGCGAAACATGTCGAATTTAAATATTTGCATGTTCATATGGAACTAATTAAATTAGTGATTTTCCCTTGTCGCATGCGATTGAGGAAGGAGGGGAGGAGGGGGTGCAACACTGGCCTGCGTAGTTAGTACCAATTACTGTCATCTTAGTCGAAAGGTTTGTAATATATACCTACTTATTAACAATTAGTAATGGACTTCCGAAAAATAAAGCCTTATACCACATACTATCAATATTAAAAAAATTGATAACAGTACAGTTTTTTATGAAATATTAAAGATGTTTTAGCTCAGGTTTATGTTTGTAAGTAAAATTGTTTCACTTATTTATTTCTAGTGACGTTTTTATTTAACAGCGCAGGCATTAAAACGTTTCATTGCACTACAGGGAAACTTAAATGTCGTTATATTTCTCAAGTCAATTACTTTTACAGATCCCATTAATGAAATGAAGATTAAACTCTCATAATGGAGGCGTAAATTTATTGCGTAGTGTTTGAGTACGAACGTGGATTTAAGAAAATAAACCCGATTTTAGCCATTTGAACGCTAATGGCCCTTGAATGCTTAGTCATAATAATGGAAGTGAGATTGCATAGGTGTATAGAGTATTCATAAATATTGGCCTATGATTATTGCTACAGTATGAGTACTATTTAAATCAATTCATTACATAACCGTGAAATAAATTTTTTCTTACCATATAAGGTCGTGATTTCAGATTTTTCATTTTATTTCATCACTGCAGCTTATATTTTTAATAATTACATTACTTATAAGCAGCTTACAATTTAAAAACGACGAAAACCTAGCCGCTTAATTTATTAACTAAGTTTAAAAAAATATTCAAAATCTATTTCAGGAAAATTCAACTCGCTCGTATACTTATTTCTTTCTCGAACATAAGCACAGCACCCGTTAAAATTTCACTGTTTTAAGTACGTACATAACTTTTACAAAGACAGTAAAACACAATTACGGAGGCGACGCGCATTTTATTATAGCATTTTATAATACACAATAAATACTGCACCGATTTGTGTGCCGATTGACGCGCTTTTCATGGTAGAAAATTGTGTACGCAAACACACATAAGACTGTAGCGAAATTATAGCTTATGAATAATGCATGGCTGGTGCACGGGCGGCTGTAAAATTGTTGAGAACGATTCGCTTGGGTGGCGTAGCGTCGAGCGATTACACTGATAATCGAATCAGGCGATTTTGAACAGGAGGGCGCGTGCATATTAGGGAGTATAGGGAGAATGTAAGCTCGTTAGCCTGTGTGACGTTGTTTTGAAGGGTCGTTGCCGTTTCATTTTCAAATTTTACCTCGGCTATACAATAAGATAAATAAAAAATACGATTACGATGAAGTAGAAGCTCTAATTAATAATAAATAATAATAATAATAAATAATAAATATATTTATTTTCCTTCCACATTACAATGTTTCAAACAAATATGTTAACAGTGCAGTATAACGTGGAAGAACAGGAGTCCAAATAGGTAAACCCGTGCTATGGATCTCCTGGTCTCCACCCCCTTAGGACTTATTACAAAAGAAATGTACCTAGTTACCACTTATAAATACATGATGTGTGAAATTATTTAAAAATGTATAAGTGTGTGTGGGTGTGGGAGTATGTATGAGTTTGTGCGTGTGCCTGTGTATGTGTGTGGGTGGATGTGTGCAATCGTGCGTGTGTGTGTTTATGTTTTTTTATTATTATCATATCATTGTTTTTAATATGTTTTCCGTTTCTTCATAATTTAGTGTTAAGAGGTATTTAGATACAATCTTCTTACATATGTGTTTGGTCATGGGATATATATATAGCATATTATTAATTTTATTATATATTTTTCCGAGAGTCGGAAAAAATTTCTTAGCAAAAGCTGTTCTTGAACTTATTGTGCTGCAAACCGTGTGCTTTCTTCTAGTATTGGCTCTAGCATGATTTACATTGTAGTGTTCAAGGGAGTGTTTCCGTAATATAATAGATAAAATAAAGAGTTGCCTAACGGTCAGAACTTTCACCTCCTTATATAGCTCAGTAGTAGGGTACAGTCTTGGCTTGCTATAACCTAACTTTAGGATAAGCCTCTGAGCTCGTTCTAGCATCAGAATAAAAGTTTTAGCGGCACCCCCCCATGACGAAACACAATAAGATAGAACCGATTGACAAAGAGCTAGGTAAATATATTTTATTATGTCCTTATCAGCAACTGATCTTAACTGTTTAAAAACAAAAGCAAGTTTCCTAACTTTCTTAGATAAATATAAAATATGCTCCTTAAAATTAAGTCTGTCGTCAATTATTATACCCAAATATTTAATGTGTCCCAGTGCGTCTAATCGGAGGACAAGAACAAGATGAAGAAAAACAGGAATGTGCCACAATATTACGGTCAGATGAATATGGTACGGGATCACGGATGCAAAAGGCTAAGTACTTAGTTTTAGAGGCATTTAGAGTTAACGAATGTGCTGCGAGCCAGTGGCAAACCCTATCAAATCCTTTTTGAGCTGAAGTGAAAACTTCATCCCAATTATCACCATAAAAAGTGAGACTGGTAAAGTTAAGTAAAAGTTTTCTTCCATACACACACACACATGTACACTCAAGTACACATCATGCCGCAACTTGCGCGCACGCACACGCAAACACAGACACACTCAGAACACTTCTGATTTTAAATTATATATATACATATATACCGGGTGTAACAGGATACCGCAATAATATTTAAGGTTGTTGATTAACAATAAAAATGTTTTATGACTATTCTTTGTATTTTTATTATATGCCTACTTTCGATGTAATAAGCTTAACAGTTAAGCATATTAAATCGAAAGTAGGCATATAATAAAAATACAAAGAAGAGTCATAAAACATTTTTTTTGTTAATCAACAACCTTAAATATTATTGCGGTATCCTGTTACACCCGGTATATACACGGTTATTTTTTTATCACCCTGGAAAATTTTAGGGACGCTTCAGGACACATCCAATATTATATAAAAAATAAAAAAAATGAAATAAAAAATAAAAAAAATAAAAAAATCTCTAAAAATGATGCTCACAACTAGTGCAGCATTTTTTGTATTTTTAAAAAAATTAATATAAAATTAAGGAGGGGGGTTATTTTTTTTATTTATATTTAAATCATTCTAATACCATGTCGTGAAGCGCCCCTTAAATTTTCCAGGGTGATAAAAAAATAACCGTGTATATATACACGGTTATTTTTTTATCACCCTGGAAAATTTTAGGGACGCTTCAGGACACATCCAATATTATGTAAAAAATAAAAAAAATTAAATAAAAAAATAAAAATAAAAAAAAATAAAAAATCTCTAAAAATGCTGTTCTCGACTAGTGCAACATTTTTTGTATTTTTAAAAAAATTAATATAAAATTAAGGATGGGGGTTATTTTTTTTATTTATATTTAAATCATTCTAATACCATGCCGTGAAGCGTCCCTTAAAATTTCCAGGGTGATAAAAAATAACCGTGTATATAAAATCTATTCTTAGCATTATTACTCCTACTAAATACCTTATTAGCAACTATTTCTGTTTGTATTATTATATAAATATTGCATTACTATTATCTATTATGTTTATAAAACAGTCTGAAACGCCTGTCTATGTAAGAGGGGGCGCTAACAACTGCGACACAGTCCTTGACCAATGCAGATAACACGTTCGTGTTAAATATGTTTGTAGTTTCAATAAAAGTTTTTATTACCTATTTTTTTATTATTATTACAAATACAGCCTAAGGTCTGATTTCACCAATACAGGCGGTTAGTTAACTGACAAGTTTTTGACATTTCACTCATACTACAATGAATGCCAAAAACGGTTGTCAGTTAACTATAACCGCCTGTTTAGATGTTCGTGAAATTCGACCGTAGGAGTACAAAACGACCAATCATACATCAGAGAAGGGCGGGGTAGTGTTATATAGCCGATTATTCCCAGAAGGGTGGGGTAGTCTTAAATATAGCCCATTATTCTCCGTTAGTGAAATTATATACAGACTGGTCTAGCCAGCAATATCTGGAGCTAAAGCATGAAATTTGATACAGGGGTACGTTGGCTAAGGAAGGATTTTTCAAAATGACCACAGGAAGCTGAGATGTCTGTATTCAAAATATAAAAAAAAACAACATATTGGGTTTTATTAATGCAAAACGCAGTTCGCGGGCATAGCTAGTTTAATATACGTTAAAAAGTACAATTAATGTCAAAACAGTTGTTCATGAGTGCTGCAATGAGTGGAAGGCTCATGAATAAACATACGAAGGACTATCTTCACGCTTTACAGCATACTCAATTTTAGTATCTTGTCTGAAATCTTTAGGCGAACTCTCGTTAATATTTTATGTCAATATGGAATTTGAAATTTATTTATCAATTTTCTTTTCTTGTTATTGCTAAGTAAACTGAACATAAACTAAATGCATTAAATATTATATGTATAAGGAATAAAATGATGATCATTGATGAATTAACACTTAATGTAAACACAACATGCGAGAATGTAAATGCTGCATTATGCACACGATTAATCTTTTAGTTTTAAAGTTAACCAGTTTTTCATAAGAGCAAACGCAAAAGCATAATAATAACCATGCAAAAACTTGAAAAAAAATCATCCTCATTACTAGCACTGTCTTGACACACGTGCTATTATGTAGCAATTGCTCAATAATTGCATGCTTTCAAGCTAGTAATGAGCATGTCTGTCTGTAACTTAATATATCTGTTTGTCAGCGATTCGATAGAACTGTAATTTCACATGAATTTACACAATAACAACACAAAAAAGCGCTAAATAAACGTTAAAAAATTACGTTTTCACACCTGGAACATTCATCTATATTTAGTTTAGACTTAATTTCATAAGGGATATCTGTTTATCAACGATGTAAAGTAAGTTTTTTTTAATGAAAACAAGTTTTACATAAAAATAAAATTCAAAAACGGATTAGCTTAATCAATATTTTTTGAACCGAATTTTTGTATCAAATACCTAAGCTTACATCTCCAGTGTTCTCTCTCGGCTTTATATTATCATCATCATCATCATTATATTATACTTATATTATACTTTACATTACTTTACATTTTATATTATACTCGTATTCAATTCAAAGCGCATTTAGGATGTTCTAAAAGTCACATTTGAGTTCGGATTTCCATGTTTACAGCGCCAAATAAAAACAACCAGCAAATTGTTTTTAAGCCTTACTTATAGTTTGAGGGTTGTTTAAACATTTATATGTGAAAGAGGTCGCGGTGAGCCGACGTAATCCTCTTAAGTTTACTTAAGGACTGAAAAATATATCTAAAACTAAACTCTTGCAGAAGACTTATTGCCATCGAGGATCCCTATGGAACGTATAACAGCAGATAAATCATAAGACAGTGACAATTTCATAATTTATATTGTGATTATTTCATAAAATTCAGTTCGATATTTTGAGAAGATAGAAAAATTGAATTTGATTGTGTTATTGATAGTCTCACGGGAGCAGGTGTTTCCATTGTTACATATCAGATGTTAATAAAGATGAGTTTTTATAGTTAATTGAATAAATCATAATTCTTAAATAGCTTTAATGTTATGTACTTGAACCTGAGTTCTATTAGACTATTTTATCATAATATTGCCTTTAGGATCTTAACATACCTTATAGAAAAGAAAATAATCTTATAACTATATAAATAAAAAAAGGATCGCCAAATGTGTTGTTAAGCGCAAAATTCGAGAACGGCTGGACCGATTCGGCAATTTTATTTCATATTTTCCTTAAGGCACAAGGAAGTTATGGAGAGAAAAAATATAAAAATTGCGTGAAAAATAGTAAATACAACACTTTTCTTTTCCCATACAAATCACAAAGTAAATAACTTTGAACAGAAGGAAGACTATCTCGGTGGCTAGTTCAACAAACCTACAAGTAACTATTGAGCTAAACTTCAATGCTTGTATTTTTTGCTCACATAAAATTAGTAGCTGCCCCGCAAGGTGTCATTGTCAAAAGCTTTAGTTTTCTTTTTTGTGGCATAACTGGAATAGTTTGGAAACCAAATCAACAATAAATTTAATACGTCCATGTTTGTTGTCGGAAACAGTTAGTTAGGTGTTTTTTTATGTATAAGTGTCCCTTCATAAGTCTTTTGGAATCCCGAGGAAAAGAATTAGCTTAATCGGTCCAGGCGTTCTCAAATTTTACGCTTAAAAAGTAAACAAGGAACCCTTATAGTTTCGCCATGTTTGTCTGTTACGCTTAAAAAGTAAACAAGGAACCTTTATAGTTTCGCCATGTTTGTCTGTCTGTCTGTGTGTCCGCGGTTTTACTCAGCGACTATTAGTACTAGAAAGCTAATTTTCTATGGGTATGTATATTAATTATGCCAAAAAAGTGGTAGAAAAATTATTGAAAATAATTTTTTTTAGCTCCCATACAAGTAAAGTGGGAGTACATTTTTTTTCTCAACTAACCCATCGTCTGGGGTATTGTTGAATAGGTCTTTGAAAAATAATGTAAGGTTCAGAATACCATTTTTCGATTTAGGCGGACCCCTTCTGAATTTAATGATCGATTAATAAAACAATAATGATCGTTTTGACCGTGATCACTCTTGAACGTGTCGTAAAACTGATATGACAATTTGAGAAATGTATAAAACTAGCTTTTGTCCGCGAATTCGTCCGCGTGGAATTAGTAATTTGGGTAGCTTGTTTTTTATCCTTCCCCACAACTCAAACTTTCTCCATGCCAAATTTCATCCATATCATATCATATCATATCGGTACAAAAAACAAAATGCAAAAACGTCTAGCCATTGGACTTAACTTTTAGTTTTTAATGTTTTCTACACGTTGTACAATTTCTTCGGCCATCACCGGTTTAAGTTTGTAGATTTTAAATTAACATACTCGCACATAGGTTGCTACAATAGCAGTATTGCGGTGCCCTTGCAGTTTAAAAGAATGTTTATAGTAATAATTCTTAGTAAAAAAAGTCTAAGTTCAAGAATCAACCGACAAGTTTAAAATGTATATAACAGTGTTTCAGTCATTTTACATACAGGGTTAGACACCTCCCAACCTCGCAGGATTAGATAGCTAACATCATTTGTTTTACGAGTTTTAAGATAATAAATTGAACAAAAATCTATTTTCAAGTTTTTATTGCACTGTCGTGACATTCATAATAAGTCTATGTAAGGTGCGGAAGATTTTGGCACACAAGAACGTGTGATCACTGGCGGCCATAGAAAAGTAGGTCAAGTTCAAAAGTTTGTTTTCGTAATTCTGGTGATGCGCGTAGAGTTACAAACATCCTAGAGGTATATTAAATTAATATTTATTTTTGTATGAAAGTAAAATCTAAAGAGTCATAAAAAGTCGTAGAACAAACGTTGTTATTTATGATGTCAGCCATCTAATCCTGTGAGGTTGCAGGTGTTTTACAATTAATACTGCATATTTAACATTAATTAATTTAAATATGCAGTAACATTATTTATTATTACAATCGTCATTCTATTACTTCATGCTACATTATTATAAATTATCTAAATAATAAATCTTTAGTCTCTTTTTAATATTCATTGTCCCCATATCGGTGTAAGAAAACTATAATAGTTGGCGTGAATTGTGGTTATTTCTTTTTTAACTGCTAATTTTCACATCATTGGTATCGCTAGCAAATACATTGCCGTTTCAGGACAGATATACATACTTTGTTTGCAAAAATATTTTTTTACAATTTAGACGACATATCACTTTTAAAGTTTAAACGAGTTTGTAAAACAAATAACTTTGATATATTTTCTTCTAGCATATCAACGGAGAGGTAAGTCATACAAAAATTTAATCCCTTTTCAACTTGTAAATATCCTTTAAACGCGAGCAGATCATTTCATATCTTTTGTCCACATGTAATATTAAATCTATCAAGGCCCGATTTCACTAAAATCAGATAAGTTTTATACCAAGGATAAAGTCATGAGTTACTCTCAGATAGGTCAATTTTAATTTCACCAAATACTTGTACTTGGAATAAAGCCGTTATCCGAGAATAGGTTTTATACCGTAGAATTTGACGGTACTGGTACGGGAGATTTAGTACTGGGATAAATTTGAAAGATGGCGTCTAATGAACAGCTGATTGGCAAGCTGTCTAAAGTGACAGTTGTCGCAACTGACGTATAATCCTTCTAGTTTAAAAAACAGCTAATAGGCTATGTTATTTACGGAGAGAATGTACTATTTAATTTCGCAGCATTATCATTCATTCGTTCACATAGATAAAATAAAACTCTATTTCGAAGAATAGTTAAACCAAATGTGGTGAAACGTAAAATGGGTTATCCGAGAGTATATGTAGAGTATACATTTATCCACGGTATAGTTATTCTAGTTTTACGTTCCTGTTGGTGAAATCGGGCCTAATTGTCAATTTCATGTTTTACTTGCTGTTGGTCTTCCAAATATAAAAAATAAATCCATAACCTCAAATTAAGACTATTAATTAATATTGGCCGTTTTTTTTATTTATCGTCGCTTTATTACTTAACGTTTGCATAGATGTCCGATGGTTTTCATTTTAAGGCCATATAGTTCACTGAAGATTTAAGAAACAAGCACTTGAAAACGCACTCACAATTTCAGCAGACGTAAGAGATTACACAGACACTTTGTATTAAAGTTTCACATTGAGTTATACGCTAAGGAACAAGTTCTGTAACACGTCGGAACGCGAGTAATGTAGCGGGTGCGGCTATTTCTTAAAAGGATCGATAGTCAGCCCGCTGCTCCGCCAACTTGTTTCATTAAATTCAAATTTCGTGTTGTACTTATTAATTCAGCGGGCTTTTCCGCGCACGTCGCGACGCTAAGCGAGTGCTTTTTATGTTCCCACCGAAGAAAGTTGGCGATGTGGCGCAGAATCGCTGGTTATTGTGTGGCGCACTAGCGCTTTAGAAACATTGTGGTGACACAATACCCATATAAAGCTTAGTATCCACGTTTTTAATTTGAAAATAAATAAGTTTCCAAACTGCGGCGACAATCGTTTTATTCTGATACTTTGATCAACGTGCTATATGGATATGAGTTAAATCCCGTACTCCCCAAAATCAAATAAAAAATAATGCAATCAAACGTAACACGAAATTCGCAGAAATTTTAATTTTGTGAAAGGAAGTTTCACTATAACGTCACTTGGCTAACCTACCATGTAGGTATATATAGTGGTTGAGAGCGCTTGATTAACATTAGGAGGTTCAGGATTTGATTCACTTATTGTGACATAAATTGTATACTGAGCTGAGTTCATGGATTTCAATAGATAAATTGATATACTCATAGGTCTTCTGAGTTCACCTGAC
Organism: Schoenobius gigantellus; assembly: GCA_963935595.1. Lineage (NCBI taxonomy): Eukaryota > Metazoa > Arthropoda > Insecta > Lepidoptera > Crambidae > Schoenobius > Schoenobius gigantellus. Next base: position 18,337,755 of record OZ012557.1, on the reverse strand, counting down.
CGTGCCCCACCCAAGCGATGAGTGCAGTTCATCTTTGATTGCGTAGCGTTATACACCAAATTCCATGTCTATATAGGTATAAACATGTCACATTAGGTCGAAGAGATAAATTGATATCCTACTCATGGCTCTTCTGAGTTCACCTGGCCGTGCCCCACCTAAGCGATGAGTGCAGTTCATTTTGATCGCGTAGCTTTGTACACCAAATTCCATGTCTATGTAGGTATAAACATGTCACACAATTCACATTGTGAACTGTGTGACATGTGTGTCACATAGGTCGAAGATGTGCCACATAGCATACACATAGAAACTAGATTAGTAGCGTAAAATACACTTTCGGCCGTTCGAACACAGCGTTACGTAAATCTGTGATACTCGCCGATTTTAGTCTGCGAGCGAGTACTGTAATTTAAATTGATGAATGAACAAAAAGTTGCCGATACGAACCCGTTTAAGAAACTTAATGAATTTGCATTGCGGCAGTCGCTTCTATACCAAAATCGCCTAGCGCTGTGAACAAACAAAGGGTCCTAGATGTGGCTCTACCCTAGCAATGTTATGTTCTGAAATTTTACAGTAAAGATAGGCAGCTTCTTTAATAAAGAACTTTCCGAAGTATCTAGATAAACCTCGCTTTACTCTTCAGCCTTATCTTAATGTCCATTATTAATATGCCTCCAGAGATTCCATCGTTCTAAAAATAAAAACAAAAAGAATCAACCAAATCAAATTAAATATTCAGAAGAAAGAAACACAGTGTAAATCTTAAAGCAATATTCGTGAGACAGTATAATATTCAACAATTATACAAGCAACCATTAACACTTAATCATTACGTAAACATATTGTTTCGTGTGAATTAATAAAGATTCCTAGAATTGTAATTCATCCCGTCAAGCACGACTATGTTAAGAAACAAGTTGTTTTCGACGAAAGCGAAAAGTTTGCAATTGGTCGAGAAACTAAGTTGCCAAGTTCAAGCAATTCACTTAAAGTAAGAGGCATTATTGCATTTCCTCCTACGCTGAAACTACCTCCATATCGATCTTTGTATATGGACGACTTATAGATGCATTATTTATTCAGTCACTGTTAGACCGTATTCAGTACTATCCTGAGGATCAGGACCGACGTCGGTCTTACTACGTAGCGTACACAGTTGCATCGTTTGCCAACGTGATGACTGTGCTATATATTAGGATTTTATATAGGGTAATAATAATCATTATTATATTGGTATTATTATTTATTAAGCTATTTCAAGATTTTATTAATATCTTGTTTATTACCTTTAACATATTTTCGAAATCTATTGATTGAAAAGCAATACATTAATTGTATTAACTTTGTAACAATAGGTACAACTCTGAAATGGTTAGTCATTACAGTAATAATGACAAATATATGTTATTGTAGTATGTATCTTTGATTACCTAAATATTATGTAAATAAAAAATAAAAAATATTTTTAGGGTTATTCAAACCTTTAAATTGATACCATTTGATACCATGTGGTTTTATTAAATCAAAATATGTATGATGTTTTAAAATACATCATGACTTAGTTATTACTCTATATCTTTACACTTGTAATCGCTACGTGGTTACATTTCCTAGAACATGATACATAATATTATGTAATTTGGAGTTAAGTACACTCTAAATTGTGTATCGTATTTTCTAAATAATGTTTGAACTATTTCAAGAAAATATGAAAACAAATTACGGTATAATAATAATCATTTAGTATAAAAAGGCTACGGCTTTTCCTTTGGCAAATTTTGCTGTGAATAGTGTTTTAAGTAACACTGATCTTCGGGAACAAGTTTATCTTGCTGCAAGGCTGTTACTATACCAATATTTTCCTGTCTCATTAGGAACTTAGATTTTTGTCTGTAAAAGTGTAAATCTTTAATTTCTATATTTAATTATACTAATAACTCGTTTATTTGTTATTTTAATTTGTAACTTTTAATTGGAAAGAGCAGCCCCCGAGTTTCTCGCTGCTCTTCTCGAGGAAGTCAGCATTCCGAGCGAGTGGTAGAGTCATTTTTAATTAAAATAATAATTCAATTTTATGTTGCATTTTGTACTTGATGAGATATAGAAAGGCATTTTCTTACCTTTAGACCTCTTTTTTTTCTAACCACTGCGTCCACGTAATGTAGTACTGATAAGAACTGTCAGTATACGACTGTGTAACTACACAGTCGTATACTGACAGTTCTTATCAGATGCGCTGTCAATAGCGTAGTTTGGTACGATGGGATACTGGATGTGCGGACGGGATTTAGAGTGAATCGAAGTGTCTTCGGCAGACGAATATTGAATGAAACTGTATGCTTTCCGTCTTTCAGGACGTTAGTGAATATAGGCTAAGTTTGGAGATATTACCCGATTATATTTATGTATCTACATAAATTATTAATATTGTAAGTGATCATCACTATTATATTATGCGATAAAACGTGTCTTGGGAGAGTCACTTAAGAAGTAGATGGTTAATATCCTGCAGCTACCGCCTTACTTGATGATCAAATATTTATTCATTATTCAATAGTTTACAGTTCGTCCATGCAAATTCTAGTGACTTCAGTTAAAAATGTATTACATTGATAATATTATTATAGCTTGCTGTGTTGTTGTTCAAATAATGTAACCTATTCCAATTGTACTACTTTAAATACAGCTTTTTGAACAGCAAGTAAATATCATTGGTATACAAGGACGAGAATAATGTATTAAGAAATTAAAAAAGGAGATGGTATCAATACCAATGATGATTTAAATTATCCTCGTTATGATATTATTTGTAGTTGAAATATTTGTTCGAGATATCACTCCCAAAAAGAACCACGCATATACCACGGCGAGTGTTCTTAAGAGCTTTCTTCACTAATCCCTTCTCCTTTCTTTTTAAAAACTACAAGTGCTGGTCTGCGTTCTCACTCTCTCACTGTGACTGCCATTCAAATGCGTACCAAGAAATTTGGCAACTCATTTCTATGTCGCACGATCAAGAAATGGAACTCTCTGCCAGCGCATGTGTTTCCTCCATCTTACAATCCCGGGTCCTTCAAAAGAGCCGTGAAGAAGCACCTTGCAGTTCGACAAGATGAGGGTGGCTAGTACGGCGTGTATTATCTCTCCCGCACTAGCCATCTTGGCATTTCGTCTCTATTTTCACTAACCACCAGCCAGCAATCCATATGCAGTCATTTGTTTGACCTTCTATAAAAAAATCTTGATCGGAAGCAGATATTCCGTGACGCAGCCCATCACTCATCACTGGCGTGTTGCGATTGTAAAGACGCCTGTACTCTTGTGCAAACAATGTGATGTATAGCGGGTGGCATGCCGCGCGGCCGAGGAGGCGATGACTTACGATTACAGCGCTGCAACCCTCACTTAACCGTTACGTATTGCTCCGCTTAAATCAAAACCCTCGCGAAGAATTGCCAACGAAACAGCATTATATAGGGTTGCTATAAACACGTCGAGAAAACGACAAATTTATTATCACAGATAGCTGCTAAAAATAGCTGTGCTATCACGACGATGCTAATTTATAATAGTACTGCCATAAATATTATTAAATATTGCCAGATTTGTAATATTTTCAATGGAAAACTTTCCTGGTGATATGTGGTAGCGAGCGACGAAAAGCTGAACATGATGGCGAAGTTAACCAGGATTTCTCAACTTGATATGAACTGACCTTCAATCCTTTGTTTACCGGAGTTCTTATGTAGTGTGAAACATGATAATAGCTCGTTACGTTTACTTACACTACATTCACAATAAAAATTAAAAGAAACATTAATTGTAAATTATAGGGTTTTATAACTAGTTCCATAAGAAAAAAATATATAATTACATGCTCACGACCAAAACACAAAATTCTAATTAGAAGAGAACAGGTCATAAATCCCATGTCAACTATAATAAAAATATCTACAAATTAAGGTGACTTTGACTGTAGAACACCTGGGGGTATATTATGATGACGTCTTATTTCCAGGCAGTTTTCTGAATTGTTATAATGCCATTTCTTTCTCTTTGTATAATGCGTAAAAGAAAGGCACTGATAGCAATTCAAAAAACTGTCTGGAATTAAGATGCCATAATATACCCCCTGTTCGGATATTGGGATAGCCTTTCAACGGTATGCGTACGAAGAAAATATACTCCGAGAGTACATTTTCTTAGCAAAATTTGAGAAGGATGCGACAACAATCCCTGTTTTACTAATTTTCAATGAATACTTCAATCTCATTCTCGAGTTTAAGGCGCATAGTGGTCCCAATGACCTTGCGTCGATCGTCCCGCACTGATTACATAGGAGTGAGTGAGTGAGAGTGAGGAGAATATTTAAGCAAACCTTTACGCGTAAGATGATTTTTTTCAATAACAAATTAATAAAGGCGAATAAGAAAAATCTAAAAAGACCATCCTCTAGAATATTGTTCACTTTATTTATTGAAATCGAAAGTATATGATTTAATCTAATATTTACGACGCGATTAGGTTTAAAGTTTTAAAATCGAGACATGTTAGGGTCACATTTTAACCAAGTTTTAATAAATTTATCAAAAAATTAAAGGTTAAGAGGATGGTCCCTCTAAAGAATGCGTTGAATAATAACATATCTTTTTTAAAGATTTTTTTATTCAATATTTATGAAGAGATCCGGTTTTTTCTGCAGTGTTTTTTTATGATTGACCTTATTATGCGCCTTAAGGTTTGAAGTAAAAATATAGACATCACAAACAAATTGTGGAAATATCGAAAATAAATTAAATTGATGGTTAAATTTATAAAAAGGAATGATTAAAAACAAAATAAATAAACTGGTCAACATAAATTAGATTTATTTGCGATATTATCATTATGTACATAGTATCACTAATTATATTTCTTTCTGAATAAAACAATCTCAATAATACATTTGCTATCTTCTGCTACATTTCATTACCTAATACTTTATAAATAAATTGCAATATTGAACTTATAATTTTAATGTTAAACTTATAAATGAAGAGAATTTATCTTTGAAGTAAGGAATATGAAATTGTGTGTAAATAAATGAGGGGCGACAATTTTAAATCCTTTCAAGTGTATTTCAAAGCGAAGCCAACCCTGGACACAAAAATATAATAAGCTCACCGTATACGTGAAACAAAATATAACCGCGAACGGTACAAATTACGCGGCTTCCTAAGCGGCAACTAATAAAGTGTAGTTGCATACAAATAAATAGGTCATTGCCCAAATTTCGAAGTGGAAAAACGAGTTCGGTGGACCAGCAACGGACGGCGGCGAACTTCGCCGATTGGCGTAATTTAAACAGCTGCGCTACCAACTTCAACAGTCTGATTAGGTCGCAATTTTTTTATTAAAACACCCGTGGAGTTTTCCCGACAACGAAAGTCGTGGCTCATGAGCTTAGGGCTCGTGCCTTGAACTCTCATACCCCAGTCAAAGTTCGGAGTTTCTACTTTGACTTAGCTGCGTTATCCGTTAATGAACAAGCCCTTCCCTAAGTCTGCATTCTAGCGTCATTTAAGATGTTAATTTCCGAAATTTTTCGAATTGATATCCATCCATAGTTTACACTGCCAAGTAGTATCTTTGATCAAAAGATATTAACCAAATAACTTTATTTATGTAAACATACAATAGTCGTATTGTTGAGTGCGTACTATTAAATGCCGACCAATAGTTATCGATTTACCATTATTTCCCTTTCATTCTCTTCTTAGAGGAAACTTTGCCCGGCAGTGGGATTTGTGAAAGGGATTATGAATTTATCAATATATATCAGTGAACGCATATAAACTATACGCTCTCACTGATTTATATTTAACAAAATGTCAAGAAAATTGACGCAAAAAACCCCGGACGATTTTTAAACACTTGAGGACTCGTAAGTACCTATCAAGCCTAAACAATATCAGTCTGTTCAATATACATTTTGTTTTGACACGGAAATTGTACATGCGGCCACTCGACGCAAAGCCACTATTAATTTTAACGGGCCGCGTTTATTCCACGAGGGTCGGTTAAATGAAATAGGTTTTCTCGTTTTATTAGGGTACCGCGGCCGAAGTGTCCAATCAGAACCCAGTTGCTGTGGTTTCGTTATCTGTTTGTCAGCAAGAGGCGTTAAACTCTCGAGTTAAATTATACCGAATTAAATTTTGATTTCACTTCGCCCATTCATCAACAGAAATAGAAATGGCCGTTTTTTAAACCGCTTACTACTATGATTTCTTTTAAAAAATAGTGAATATACAATTGCCTTTAATATTTTACTACGTGCTAGTTAATTAATGATGTAATAAGAAAATCACGTCATATTGTACAAGTTTAATTTTATTTACTTTCACCTGTCCCGGTTTTGACCCACTTCCCGGTTTCCGATTGAGCTGAAATTTTGCATGCATAATGTATATCGCGTGACAATGCAATATTATGATGACATGAAGCTGATCTAATGCTGGAGCTGGAAGGTGGTCATAGGAAGCCCGCAATAAAACGACACAATCCCATCGAGTTTTAAGTTCGTTTGATTCGTATTGACGAGCTTGTATTTATAAAAGCTTTTATTTTTGTTTTATGTTTTTATAAATGCTTGTATTTTAAAAAGTTTTTTAAAAATAATTTTTCTTGTTTACCTTCCACACAATATTTGTGTGACAGCCTTAAGGTACGGCGTGAGAAACTTTCATCATGCTGAGATGCTCGGTGGTATAAAAATAGTATTTTGTATGTGACTTTATTCAAATAAAACAGCGGTTATACTTTCGTTTACTCGAAGCGGCAGGAAAATATATGGTTTATTTTTCCTGCCACTTCAAGTGTAAATGTAACTGTATGTATTAATATAGACACAACACTATAAATTAACCATAGCATTATTATTTAACTATGTTCTATACGTCTTTAGCCTTCTTTCAACCAGCAACCAGGCGAAGGCACAATGAACCGTCATTAACGGCTAACCAATTCATCAACGCCAACCAATAAATGCCATCGAATCGTTGTCTAAGCAATAGAAAGGAAGCAGGATAATAAAAACCGAAACTAGTTGCAATTAGTATTATTATATGTAGAAGTAGTTGAATATTTTGAAGCTAATAAAAAAGGATATGTATTGACAATACATATATATTTGTTGTGTTAATACAACAATATAAGTTATACCCACCTCTTATTAACGTATCCTAAATCACATAGATTCGATCGATAGAATCGATTGCTTTCTATTTTAATACAAATAAGGGCCTAATTCTGCTAAACTACACGTTATTATAGTGTCTTCATAGTGCTTTAATAAAACTGCTTTTGTCACTTTACCTTAATACATTGTAATACGCTTTGGTGCAGTTTATTCGTGCTACAATTTCTTGATAAGTCAGTAGTGACAAATGTTTTAATTAGTTATCGGGTAACCAACAATGAATTATTTCAAAAAGCAATGCTATTTCGGCGTTATTTATGCGCTACAAATGCTTTAACGCTAGCAGAATTAGGCTTCTGGATTCATCTCTCCTTTATAAGACCTTGTTCAGAAAGGGGCGAATTTGCTGCAATTTGACTCGCGTGAGAGTTTACTCGGCGCCACCCGTCCCTAAGCATCGTTTCGCGCGTTTTCGCGGCAAAATTGCTCCTTTTTGAACTGCCCCTCAGATATAAGCCACACGCAAAATTTTCCGGAGCCGTTCCGCAGAATAAATGTATGGAAATGACATTATCATGTGATAACCTCACGCTATTTTTTCAATAGGTACCTAATGTCATCTCCATACATTTTTTCTGCGGAACGACTGCGAAATAAATAGCGTATGGCTTTTGTCTAAGGGGTCAGGGTCTAAAAGACAGTCGGCAACAGAGATAGTGATATAGTTCGCACAAGCTCGAGAGTGTAGTGTAGGTGACGTATGAGGAGTACAGAGGGGGGTCACACTCCGCCCGCGTTCCTCCCATACGTTGCTCAGACGCTACGCTAGTCAATAATACTCAGTATTGTGCATTATATGCATCGGGAATGCTTCCGAGGTGCTGCGTACTGTATGTGTGATTGTGAGTACGATGAAGATGACGAACAAGATAAATAATAGGCATGGGAAAACATCGGAAGCAATCGTCTTACTAACTTATCAAAGACAAAAAGTAGTTTGGCCCTAACAAACATGTACAATCACAAGGGCAGCTCTATATCATCATACTGCCTAGATGTGTCGGTCATCTTCGGAAACTAGAAGTTAGCCAATGCCCATTATTTATCTGGAAGTACCTTATGTATATTACCTGCGTGCAACGCTGATGGATGAGACATTCGACAATAAGAGACCGGCTTACTATCCGAAACTAGTCAGCTCAGAGGCGAACTTTAGACTGCTGTAGGAGTTCGCGCATAAATAGCACAAGAGGCGGACTAGGTCAGAGTAGATGAGTTAGATCGCGGCATATAGGTCGCACTGGCGTCTTGATTGTGAGCGTTATATCGAATTGGTGACATTCAAAATTGGGAGTAGATAACAATTTGTAGAGTCAAGAATTGCGCGACTGATGGGTGCGGTCGCTGCTTCCGCGTGCATCTCTCACGGCCATTATAACTCAAAGGATGGTATGGCCGTGGGTGGTGATGAGGTAAAGAGTTGACACAGAGTCCTGTAGTGACCTCCAAAGGACATTAAAAAAAAGATTGCGATAGAAAATAACCGGAAGGAGTATCGGACCGGTCGCTATCACAGGGAAATTTACACGGGTGACTAAGTAACACTGATATTATATGAAAACATACTATTAATATAGTTCTTAATTATAAGTATACACCGAAACATGGATAAAATTTAGCGAGCTACTCAGTGCAAAGCTATTATAGAGACCTCGACACGGATATTTTGAAATTAATCTTAATCGAAAACAGAATGATTAAACATAACACAGACAGTTATATTGTTCTTTGGGTGGTATAAAAGTCAAATTTGACTAATAACAGAAATGAAACTGTGATCTAATCTTGTATAATAACCGCTATAACATTTTCATATCGTTAGCGTACAAAAACATTTCCAGCGCTAAGTACATTAATTCAGCAGCTGTCCTAACACACTAAACAAAATGTAATGTGGCGTAAATTTTCAACGGAAACTGCGCTGGTATTTCGAGTGGGACTCGTTTACAATTTAAAATTCCGCGATAAACATATGTAGATAAGGCGAGCACAATAAATTGCCGGCGAAGCGCTCCGCCGAGGTTGGGGGTTAATAAAATCACTTTGATAGTCGAAGCCGCTATCCGCTAGCGGACACGGCGCATACCTGCTTTCAGTATGTAAGAACCAGTCGCGCTTTAAATACCGGTAGTTGCAGGCTGAACTTTAAATCGATCGATTCTTGTACAGTGTTAGTGGTTTTGCCAGCCATTAGGCTCGGACTTCCAAAAACCACTCTGGGCCAGTGCGGGTTGGTGAGGATATAGGCACAATGATTTTCGAATAACATCTGCGGGATCCAACCTCGCCTGTTCAAGCACCCTGCGAACCAACCAAACAGGTCTCTGTGGCTTCCCATCAACGTGCACTGGGCCCCCTTTTTTGGGAAAAAGTAAAAGAACAAGTACGGAGACCGTTTGTTTTAATGGGTGGCAGCAAATGCCGGTAAACTCCCACAAAAACTTATCGTGTTTTTGCGAAGGTGAAATGCATTTAAGTACCGTACAAAACCGCATGCCAGGCGATAGAACGTGTGCGAGGCGTCCCCGCAGAAGGCGTATGACTACCTACTAAGCCCTCCGTATCTATAAGCCGTTGCATGAGAGACCAGGGGCTTGATTTTTCAATTATTTGTCTGCCATCGTACGTTCGTCGTCTATGTTCGATTTCTATAGATTTTCGTTTCTTTGCGATAGGTACAAATTAATGCAACATTAGGTCAAATTATTATTTTGATTTTTGTCGAAAAAAAATGAAAATTAGTGGAAATCGAATGCATACGTCGCTCGATGCCAGATGAGTGATTAAAAAATCGAACACCTGGGGCCTAATTCTGCTAATATTATCGATGTTATCGTGTCTTGATAGCGTTTGGATAAAACTGGTTTTGTCACTTCACGCGTTTTTTTGGTGCAATTTATTCGTACTTCAATTTCTTGATAATTTAACAGTGACAAATGTTTTAGTTAGTTACCGGTTGACCAACAATAACTGGTTCAAAAAGCAATGTTATTGAAGCGTTATTGACAGGCCATAAATGCATTTAAGCTGTCATTGGCGTAGCTTGTTTGTGATTATGTTTATTGACAGGCCATAAATGCATTTAAGCTATCATTGGCGTAGCTTCTTTCTTTGAATAATCAAATTTCAATAAAGTATACTGAATTTCAATTCGAACAAGGCCCATGGATGCAGACAAACTCAGTTTAAATATCAACAATCACCCATCCCGAGTATGTAATTTAATTCTGTCAATAATATAACAGCTTCATTTTATTGTAACAAGAGATAACATTTTCGTGTTGCGACATTATGAGAAAAAATTTACTCAGTTATATTTTTTTGTGAAATAATATTTCTTACTTCTTATTTTTTCTTTTGTCACCGCCAATAATCATATTTTTGATTTGTTGCTGAAATAAAAATTAAAAATCATAAAACGAGTTCATTTTGTACGTAGCATGCCTATCAACCAATTTAGTAAATTAGAAAGAGAAAAATAATAAATTGAAAATAAATTAAATAAAAATACTCATAGATAATTTTGTACTTATTTTAATATTAGCCAAGATCACAGACTAACAGTTTTTAAACTGAGTACTCAAGAGCACTCCAGCTACAGCTTGTTTCATAAAATTTTCACCCAAATTGCCCCGTAATGGCGAGATGTGTTCAGCAAACTACCACACTTTACAATCCGACTATGATGGTATTTGTTTTAATTAAAAAAAATGTTCCACTTTGTAGGGTTAGATTGCTTTCACACGGACTTTAATTCACGGACACTATTGAATTTAAAAAAATGGCAATAATTGTTGATATTAGATTAAGGTTTTTTTTTGTATTTCTCATCTATATATATCAAAATCAATGTATGTGTACTATGTATGTTTGTCGTCTATGCGTTCCGAAACCAATTCATCAGATTGTAATGAAACTTTGGTAGTCTTCTGGGGACGCCTGTGAGGGTTCCTAGCAAAAAAAATTGGCATTTAGGTACTTGGTATTGCAAACGCATGCCGGGTACAGCTAGTCTTCTATATAAATAAAAATCTATATATTACTATGTATGTTTGTCCTCCATGTATTCCAAAACTATTCATCAGATTGTTAAGAAACTTTGGCAGGGTGTTCTGGGGACACCCGTCAGGGTTCCTAGCAAAAAAAAATCACATTTACATGGCATTGCATCGCATGCCAGATACAGGTAGTTTTCAATAAGTAAAGGTTGATTAATACTTTATCTTATCGGAGCCGGACTATGTTCCGTCTGGGGCAAACCGGAAATCACTTACTTATCTTTAGTATACTTTTGTTTGAAATAACAAAAAGTACTGTATAGCATGAATCAACCTAATCGCTCCACACTGTATATTTCATGTAGGTAATATCAAAAACAGTTTTAATTGATTCGATCCGTAAATCAGTCAATATTAATATCAGTATTATAAATGATATGCAATTCACACAAATAAGTAGTTTACAGTGAAAGACTATCAGTGTAAAACCTGTCTTAGAGCTTTTTTCAGCTGATAGGAATACTAACCGATATTTAGTTTACTAGTTATTCTGTGGTGCTCAATATTTTTAGGGTTCCGTACCTCAAAAGAAAAACAAAACCCTTTTATGGGATCACTTCGTTGTCCGTCTGTCTTGTCAACACCCTTTTCTCGGGAACGCGTAAATATATCAATTTTTTATATGAAATACCTACTTGGGTCTACATTGTCTTTCTAAAAAATAATTCTGGTAAATCAACACGATCAAATAAAATATATGACCGTTTACATTGCATATTTTCGCAAATTTTACGATTTCGAAAGGGAATCTATAGTTATACCTCCCGATGACCTAGAATCATGAAATCGGGCAAGAGGAAAACTCTTATAGTACATGTAAATATATACTGAAAACCGTAAATATGTACATAGTTAGGAACTTATATACTTAGATAAGTTTGTGTGGAACCTTCGGTGTGCAAGTGCAACTCGCACTTGGCCGGTTTTTTAATGTTCCATGAAATATTAACTAATACAGAATGTACCTAGTATTTTAAAGCGAAAGTCTAGGAACAAAGCACCTTAACATTGCAAGTTAAATAAAAGCTTGTAAAAATCATTACGTAGTTTCAACTGACTGTACATTCATGAAACAAAAGAGAAACTAGAGGAATAAGCTATGTAGTCATTTTGCGACCTAGTCATAAAACGGATGTAGTCAATTAGAGACCTAGGCGAAATGATACCTAGTCATTTTTATAGTCATTAGTGTATTGTAGTCTTAATGCTATCTAGACAACCTGAGACCGGCCCCTTTTCGATTAGCCATTTGCATCGTGAGCATAATGAGGATACCTTGGAATCCGTGAGATACTATGTGAACACTTACAACCTAGACTTATTACACATAATATTTACTCAGTATTACAATATATTTAATATTTTCAGCTATTACGACACATGTTTTATAGTATTTTTATATATTAAGATATACACATACAATGGCTCAGTTTAATCGAAACGAAAGGTCTTAAAAGTTACATAAGTTCCTCGATAGCGACTTCCATTCCTGTTATCGCGTGTAATGTATTTAGCGAGCTCCTACTTCGATGAAAGCAGCCACTCCAAACGCGATACTGCGGCACATTATTGTAATAACACAAGCAGCTTCTTTGAGGGCATGGGTCGTGTGTAACCTCTCATTTTCCTTACCGAAATTCAAAGGAGTCGGTACAAAGCTTTGTTTTGCATCGCTTGGCGGGAGCCGAGAACCTTTTAGATAAGGCACTCCTTGTAAATTTCCAGAATGGAGCCGACGTTGTGCACTGAACTTTTTTAGTGTGGGAACTCGGACAGATGCCTCGCATCGTCTAGGTTCGAGGGTTCATTAATATTTCTCCAATTTCTCTCCGTTAGCTTTTTTGAGTTGCGCTATCATTTCCACGTTTATCTGAATGAAGTTGGAACATTAATTTTCTTTCTGGGTATTTCTATAAATTTGAGTTTTTATTAAGTTTATTATTTTATTGCATGATACTTTATAATCAAAACAGTATTACTATATATTTTTTTATAAGTCTTACTAGCTTTTGCCCGCGCTTCGTCCGCGTGGAATTAGTAATTTGGGTAGCTTATTTTTTATCCAATCTGCATATACCCTTCCCCTCAACTCAAACTATCTCCATACCAAATTTCTGTCTATCCCACTAGTTCCATTGAGTTGTCCCATCATGGGACAACTGAGACGATTACGTCCCTGTAGTCCCATGGGACAAGTGGAACTAATATTTTTATCCCAAAAGTCACATTGCTGATATCACACAGTGTTGTTCAAAAAGTTGGCAGCCCTTATTTGTAGTAACAGAAACATTACGAAATTAATATTGTTCCTTTGTGCGATAAAAATATAAATTATGTGTCGCACAACGTTTTTCAACTTCATCCGTATACGGTCTCTTTTTTCCTTTGGCCTATGTACATTATTGAAAATGGATTTCGCGATAAAAAGAACCCGGAAAGCGAAGATTTGTGCATTTTTGTAGGTTGTCCATTAGAAGCACTCCAAATGAACACTTTTTATAGGCAAAGTTGATTTGCCAAAAGCAACTTACGTTTCCCCTGGTACGTTGGCATGTCAATACCACCAAAGACCTGAGCAAGACTGACTGGAGTGAAATTGCAGAAGCGGACAATAATTTGCACGACTTCAGCGACTATCATGTTGGAGACATCGTAAACATATTGAAGGGCGTATTTCAACTTTTACATGTAGTGACAACAAATATACTGTAATATCGTAACAGTTACAGAACATTTAGTAAATGGAAATTGTTTTGATAGTAGCCATACCGCACAATTTTTTCTAAAATGTGTCCTACTGTGATCGCACCCGTTATGAGTTCCATCTAAGCATTCTGAATATATATCTCTTTTCACATTAGCTGTTTTCCGTTTACGTGCTGCTGTTTCCTCGTAATTACGCACAGTGTTTAACGTGGCGTCATCGATTAATATTGGCAAAATCTTTAAAAGATTGACCTCAGCCTTTGTCACCTTTTTATTAATCTTGCGATGCCACCCTTCTATTGTGTTTGTTGTACGATGTCTCTCTTCGTATACACACCATAGTTTTTGTTTATTAAGCCACTGTTTAGTTATATAGTTTTGTAACTGTTTAAATATATCACCACATGGTAATTCGTCCAAGATATACTTCCATCCTATGTTTATCATATTTTCCGGTAAAAGAGGCATAGCACAACATAAGCCAACAATCCCGTTTGATTTTTTTAGTCCCAGTACTTTTGCTTTTCTTTTTATTCTATTTGTAAAATGATAAAAACATCCCTTTACGGCAGTGTTTGGAAATGTATTGCCCAATGCTTTAATAACTGCCTGTTCAAAATCAACTGTCACTTTAAGTGGTCGCCAAAGCAGTTGTAATAAAATCAGTTCAAATAATAATAAATCATACCTATTTTAAATATTTTTTATACCAGAGGCATGACACGGCTAAAGAAAAGAAATCATATGTACGGTGATGACGGTAATGGGACTTTTGGGACAACAATATGATAAAAATATTAGTTCCACTTGTCCCATGGGATTACAGGGACGTAATCGTCTCAGTCAGAACAGATGGAGAAAGACCGTACGTGAGAAAGTGATGCAGAAGGGAGGTCACGACCCTCAACACTGAGGAATACGACTCAAGGAGGAGGAATCGTCTCAGTTATCCCATGATGGGACAACTCAATGGAACTAGTGGGATAGACAGCCAAATTTCATCTAAATCGGTTCAGCGGTTATTGATTCCCTATACAAAACTCCATCCCCCTTTTCACCCCCTTAAAAAATGATTTCTGCAATAAAAAGTAT
The DNA here is from genome assembly GCA_963935595.1 of Schoenobius gigantellus. Taxonomy (NCBI): domain Eukaryota; kingdom Metazoa; phylum Arthropoda; class Insecta; order Lepidoptera; family Crambidae; genus Schoenobius; species Schoenobius gigantellus. The sequence goes on along the minus strand of OZ012557.1, from coordinate 18,322,653 downwards.
CCTATGTCCTTTTCCGGGACTTGAACTATCTCTATACCAATTTTAATCTAAATCGGTTTAGTAGTTTGGGCGTGATTGTGTAACATACAGTCAGACAGAGTTAATTTTGCATGTAAAAGATTAAGTAAGGATTATATATAAAAATCTCGCGTTACGATGTAATGTTCGGAATAAACTCCGAAACTACATAACCTATATTGCTCAAATTTGACTTGTTGTATGTAATTTGGTCCAACGTAAAAGCAATTTTTTTTCTTAATTTTTAAAATTTATTCATCATCATCATCACAGCTCATATACGTCCCAACCGAGGGGTTCGAGCCTACCCTATGTTAGGGTGATTAGGCCTTAGTCAACCACGCTGGCCCAGTGCGGATTGGTCGACTTCACATACACCATTGAATTTCTTCGCAGATGTATGCAGGTTGCCTCACGATGTTTTCCTTCACCGTAGGAGCGTCAGACAAATGTACATATGAAATTCGAAACGAAAAACACATTGGTACATGGCAGGTCTCGAACCCCGACCTCCCGATTGGAAGACAAGTGCCGAGTCCACATCGCCACCGACGCTCTAAAAATTTATTACTGCAAATTATTTTTTTTCAAATTATTTAAATTTATTTTATATACTTTTAATGAAATGCAATTTATTTATTGCCTTCGAGAATCTAAGTCATTTGTTTATTTTTTATTTGGATTTATTATTAAACTGACCTACAGGTAATCGCTGTCACTACATAATCTTACCGCTGATATAATAATTATAGAAATCAATGATATTGATGCGTCGTGTATTCATTGCCGATATTCTTAGAATAATAATTATTAGTGAAACAGATACCTCGCAGATGTAAACTTGCTCATGGAAATGTACAGAGTAGACTGTTATTTAAACTATAATGTGATATGATATGATATAATATAATATTAAAGTTGAATATAACGTTATAGTCTTGTAGAATAATAATTGTAATTTTGTTCTTGTTTTCTTATTATTTGGATAGACGTTATCGAAAACCTATTCATATAAAGTTTGTCAGACAAGATAAATTCAAGTTAGACATGTTTCTGTGTGATGTATACCACCCACCACGTATTGTTTTTCTGTATCAATCTCTTATCTCATATAGACTGAGGTTTGGCAGATCGGCAAGTCACATTTCATGTGTATGATTTTTTTTTGTAAAGTAAACAAAATTTTATTTATTATTATCATCATGTTAATGGCTTTCTTGAGCATTAAGAAGGCATGTGAATGCTGTGCACATCTTATAGTCAACAATGGGACTTTAGCATAGAATGAGCTATTAATTGCCAGCGATACTCTTTCTTTTTTGCCGAATGTACGACATATAGAAAAGTTATTCATCTATACAAATAAAAAAATGAATGTATTTATGTTTATTCTGTTCATCCCAAAACCAATGATCATACGGTGAAGAAATTTTTCCCGGGGTCTCCTGAGCACGCCCGCAAAGGTTTTTGTTACCCAAAAACTACTGACTTACTACTGAGCCACATCAATACGTAGCCGGGTCAAGTTTATTATAAAATGATATGAAAATTATACATGAAAATTATAGAAACATACCTATAACAGCTAACCGGATCTGGAAGTTCCTTGTGGGTGAATTCTTGAAGTCCACCCGGCACCTGTAGACTCCCTCGTCATCCAGTTGCACAGTGTCGAGGGTCAGGGCTGCCGGCCTCGCCACGGTTGCGAAGTATGCTCGAGGCCCGAACGCGTTGGGGTCAGACCACTGCAGCGCCTTGTTGAACGACCGCCCTCGCACGTCGAAGCTGGAAAACAAACTTTAGTTTAACCAATTTAAGCTTATTTTACACTCGGCTTGATGTAAGAAACGCACTCTGCATGAGTGCACTCAATTGCTTGAAGGGACTTGTTTTCCCGAATATTTTTCTATTCTTGATAATATTTTAAAGGATGATTTTATTCAGACTATAAAAATGGTCTATTGTATTCCCTTTAGACGAAAATACAGTTTAATTCACATTTTTGAAATCATATTATAGAGCTGAAGAAATGTTAGAAGTTGAAAGAGATTGTTTGCGCCTAATAGCGGAAGGAAGGCTATTCCAAGGACGAAGAGCATGTGCAGTAAAGGACTGGCCAAAAAACGGAGCATTGAATTATTTCTAAAAAAAAATATAAATACTTTATTATATTATCAACAAAAATAAAAATATCTTCAATTTCATCAAAATATATTATTGAGGGATAAATCACTTAGTAGGTATAAAAATAAAACAGGCTTTAAGATAAAGGAGGATGCCCGATTTTGCCCCACTGTCAAGGTTGATGACCAATAAAGCGGTATTTCTAATTAAATATATTTTATCAAAACATGATTTTATAGTATAATATAAAACAGATAGAAGCTACGGTTTTTTTCGGCAAAAAATTAAAGACACATGCATTTCCTGTTACAAAATGGCAACTACATATTTATGCATTTTTTCGTTGTAGCTATAATAACACCTTTTTCAATGTTATGTATTATTTCTTTCATTACACTTTAAATATTTATTTCTAATAAATGATAAAATATATTACATTGTGATTACATTTCATAATTTCAATTAAAAAGCATTTTTTTGCAATGACAAAAGGTTGACAGATCGCATAGAATATAAAACCCCGTTTTCCACCTAAGCAAGCATTCTCTGACGATTCCAAGTCCAAAACTTTAGAGCATTTAACCTATAAAAAACTAATGAATCGCGATGATGTTGAATATGCTGCAAATCTGTACTTAGGTGGAACGCGCCTAAAATAGGAATGTTTGTACTAACTTTTCGAAAAGTAAGCATAATGAGAAAGGTGGCAAAGGGCCCAGAGACCGCAGTTCCCTTTGTTGCTTGTCACGTTGCATTCTTTGCGATTTTTTTTACATGTTTGATTCCTTATTGTTGATAAAACTGGATATCAATAGGTAAGTATATTGATTGCTGATAGTATTATTTAAACTGGCTTTTAGTGATCGAAAGTTCAGCATAACTATTTTGACGTTTTGCAACTATATGAGTCGCTTAGGTTAGATTAGGAGCAATTTTTATGAATATCTACGAAACTGCAGCTTTAATTAAAAAAAACAATACTTGTTTTCTACTCAATGACGAAAAACGTTTGAAATGAGCCTAGAGTTGTTTGTGTTCATGGAAATTTGTAAGTGGGGCAAGTCTCCATACAAAAGTGAGCATCGTCCTTTACCAAATAACGAAGTTCTCGTCAATTATAATTTAATGTAAAAAAAATAACTATTACAATTTACTTAAAACTCCAAACAAAGATTGTTTTTAACGATATAGGTCTACACCGCATATTAATGATTTCTCTGGGGACAAATAAACTATTTTTGTTAATGTGAATTGGATCGTACTAGTTTTGGAAGCATACTATAACTCAAATTGTATTGGACTTTGAGCACTTTAATAGCGAACAGCCTTTGGGACTTAATGAATGGTAGTATGAAAGTTGTGATTAATGACAAACTAATCACAAAGTGATTTCGAAACTTCTTACAATATGTGTATAATTGTATATACTTAGCTTAAATGTGATTGCCAATTACAATGATTCTGTATTTATTTAAATCCCTTTTTAATATTTAGCCATCGATGTTGTATTAATACCTACCATTATAATCCTAAATAGGTTGGTAACGATAAGAGATTATAACTCGATTATTTCTAAACTAAAAATAAAAGATATCTGAAAATTTAATACTCATCTTGAAAGTGCTATAAGCTTTACTAGCTCTCCGCTCGCGACTTCGCCCGTATTATTTTTTTCCCGTGAGAATTCTTATCCCGTAGGAAAATTACCCTATGTCCTTCCCCTGGTCTCGAACTATCCGTTTACCAACTTTCATCAAAATCGGTTTAGTAGTTTCGAAGCTTATTCAATACAAACAAACAAACGAACAATCAAATCTTTCCTCTTTATAATATTACTATAGATTATGTTGTCAATAATGGTCTATAAAATAAACTGGATCTATTTGAAAAATTGACATTTCCAGTGTAATATGGCGACATAGCACTCATCGCGTGATAATACCATAGCAAGATAAGTGGTTTTCAAATAAGAACACTATTCAAGAGTTTTGTTTTTGATTACACTCTTTAACAGTATTTTCTAATATTGTTCGAATGGCCGTCCTTGCGACTTCGATACGATCGATATTGATATGTAACAGTGATAAACTTCCCAAGTCGGTTGTTACGACATTCACACGAAGAAAGTGATGCACCACATGCATTCTGAATCCGTCAGAGCAAGGATAAAACTATTGAAAATATCTTCCCAGTAATTAATGGTAGATTTTACAACAAGTGCACAAAACGAACCATTTTTATCCGAGCAGTCCGAGCCGAATGCGAGCGCTGATAGTAATGTCGAGGATAAAATGATATTGTGGACGAGTTTTAAACTTTGCTTTTCACTTCGATTGCGAGGAAATAAAACAGTAGTATAACATAACATTTCATTAATTAAAATTCAAAGTAAAATTAGTATAGTTTTGAATACTGAAGGAAATTGTGATATTTATGTCTTAAAAACACATAAGGCAAATAAATTTAAGTTGTTGGGGCTTGGGCCAATGAATAAATAACTTGCGTTCCAGCTTAATATATGTATTGAAGAAATTTTACAATTATATTAAATTTAGGGAGACGTCCGTCTGTCATGGCATTGGGATTGCGAGAGAGGGAGGACGACGCCGGCGATGCGTAGGGAGGGGACACGAGGCTGCTATCCAGTTCGGGCTAGTGATGCGCTCGAACAAAGTAAATATAATAAAATTACAACTTCTATCATGAACTTCTTATTGTGTTTTGACTGTATGGCTCATTTTCTTTGCCTTAATATAGATACATACAAGAGCGTCGGTGGCGCTGTGGACTCGGCACTTGCCTTCCAATCGGGAGGTCGGGGTTCGAGACCCGCCATGTACCAATGTGTTTTTCGTTTCGAATTTCATATGTACATTTGTCTGACGCTCCTACGATGAAGGAAAACATCGTGAGGCAACCTGCATACATCTGCGAAGAAATTCAATGGTGTATGTGAAGTCGACCAATCCGCACTGGGCCAGCGTGGTTGACTAAGGCCTAATCACCCTAACATAGGGTAGGCTCGTGCCCCTCGGTAACATAGCTGTGATGATGATGATGATGAATATAGATACATTGCACTTGTGCACAAAATTCGATTTTGTGCTGCCTATATCCTGCACAAATAAGCACTTTCAGAGCATGAAAAGTGAAAAAACTTTTACATTAGGTCCTGAAATATATCATACTTGTCAGTTAATGATAAGGTCGCAGGAAGCAACGTACTCAGAGGAACTGCGTGTTTTTTATCTAATATTCAAATCGAGTTTGAGGTGGAAAATTTTAAAATGATATTGTCAAGAATAAAACTTCCTAACCCGAAAGACTCTCTATATCTATACGTATACTAGCAGTGCCCGCGAACTACGTTTCGCCATAATAATTGTGCAAAAGAAAACCTTTATCATCTAGGGGTATAAAAAATAGTTTACGACTTATTCTCAGACCTACCGAATATACACAAAAAAATCATAAAAATCAGTCAAGCCGTTTCGGAGGAGTTTGGTTACAAACACTGTGACACAAAAATTTTAAGATTTTGTGTAAGTTTGTAGAATGCTTCAACTATCTCTGGACTATACAACCGATTTTGATGATTCTTTCACTAGTAGAATGTTACATCATCCCTGAGTGACATAGGCTGAGCTATATTTAATTGTGATTAATACTATTTTGTTTGTAATGTGAAAAATAACAATATTTGTTAAATCAATTCGGACAAAAACGGGCTTATGTGTTGATTTATCGGCGTGCGCTGACTAAATATTTAAATGATAATGAATGAGATTCTACAGAAATGGTAAAACCTTTGCGCGGAAAATAATAAAATAGCGTGGGCGAAGCTGAGGTCGGAAAGCTAGTAAATAATAACGCAAACGTGAGAACAAGTTGATGCTAAAAATAAATTACATTCAACAATAACACATTGTGTAAATATGTAGTTTGTATATTCCTAGCTGTCGTACATCATAACTCGAACTCATAGCGACCTTTGCACGTAAGAAACAAAAATAAAACAGCGAAATGATCCTCATTGCTTCCCTTTGTAAGGAGCATACCTACATATTCGGAGGGAAGACGCAGAGCAATCTAGTGTTCATTGTCATCTTATTTTAGTCATTACGATACAGAGAGGGATTATTGTGTCGTTTCCCGGAATTGTCTCGATTCACGCTATGAATGTGAAGAGCAACAGTGCTGTGGAATTTTAAAAATACAATTGTTTTGTATGATGTTCATTGCCAGCTCGTAGTTGCCTGACCACAGGCAAGCTCGCCTTCATCCTCATATCAGTCAAGAGACGCCCACTGTTGAACATAGGCCTCCCCAAGGATCTCCATACCGAAAGCTCGCCATGTAGCCATAAGCTCGCCTTGAAGCCATCGAAGTTACCGACATTCGGGCGAGATCAGGCCACCTCGGGCCGCCACGGACGGTAGGTGCCCTTACCTTACGTATCCTAGTCACCGACAAAGTGGATGATGTCCCAACGCATGAACCATGTTTATGCCTTGAGAGAAAGAAGCCCGATGTGCTGTGTCAATAGGGCATATCGCCATCTTTAGAATGGTGGTGTTGTCATTGTTATTTATTATTTTTTTATTTATCTATAACGGTGGCCGTTTGAGACAGCAAGCGTCGGACGGTCCGTAATTGATTTGTCCATTGCGGCAATCACGAGGCTCCAGGCTGAGGGTTTTGCACTGAAGAGCCCGATCCGAGCAAGAGAAGGGTGGGAGACAGGTACTGTATTAGATATGTCTATCGTTGTTATTAGCTAGCCCAATTGGGGAAGTACCATCATCATCATCATCACAGCTCATATACGTCTCCACCGAAGGGCAGGAGCCTACCCTAACTAGTTAGGGCGATTAGGCCTTAGTCAAGCCACGCTGGCCCAGTGCAGATTGGTTGACTTCATATACACCTTTGAATTACTTTGCAGGTGTATGCGGATTTCCTCACGATGTTTTCCTTCACCGTAGGAGCGTCAGATAAATGTACATATTAAATTTGTGAAAAACACATTGGTACATGGCAGGATTTATCGCGGGCCTCCCGATTATACTCGGAACACAGTCCAGTGTACCATGGGAACCTCCTTCCTCGCTCCACCAGCAAGTACCATGGTACATGGTGAATTCACATGCACAGGAATTTTTGCTGCAGTAAAAAAATCCTGTGGATATGAATTTACCAGAGATCAATGAAGGACGCTACCAGTATGCTGCCTGATACTCGTGTGTAGGGTTTTGGATTAGTAATACGCATGTGCACCGTGTTGTTGCCAGCGTCTATGAGCTAGTCTATGAACGGCAAATATACTAACTTTAACTTGTGTTAAACTTGTCAGTACGTCAATAAATATGCCAAAGCTTATTGGAAATTCGCCGTAATAGAACATGAATGCGATGCAGAAGCATATCGAAGTAGTGTTGACATCACAACTGGAGCCTTATTCTGCTAGGGTTAACGCATTTGTGGCATGTCAATAACGCTAAGTTAACGGAATACTAACTAAAACATTTGCCACTATTGACTTATCAAGAAATTGCAGTACAAATTAAACTGTACCAGAAAATGCACATAAAAGCGACAAAAGCAGTTTTATTGAAACGCTATCACGACGCGACAACGACGTTAAGATTAGAATTAGGCCCCTGTTTCATAGCTACAGCCGTAGTGAGTAATTATTTCAAGTAACAAACACGAAAACTCTTTCATATACCTCCATTCTCTGTGTAGAGTCTTACTTTAATATACTTTATTATTGTCCGAATAACTAATAATACAGCAATATAATAAATAAACAAGAATATTTAAATGTTATCGGCTAAGTATACCAATTATCTAATTGGTATACTCTATAATTGATATCTATTGGTATCAATTTTCTGCAAGGAAGCAACGAAGTGAAACTAATGCGATTACAGAGTTAATCGGATAATATTAATAGTATCGCAAATAAATGTTTTACGAGCAATTTTCCGTGTAGCCCACTAAAACATTGATTATTGCCTAGCTCAAAGCAATAAGCAAGATTTAAATATAGTTTATTATGCACTTTTACGATATGAGAGGGCAATTCGCATAGCAACGGAGGGGAAGGGGGGGTATTTACGGAAAGGAATAATTATGTATGGCACTTTTAAGTTCATTAAATTGCTTAATAGCACAAATTACACTGACGGATGTTTGCTAATAGCAGACATTATGCCATATTGCTTGCGATTGCTATGCGAGATTAGGGTTTAGGGCGAGTAAAAAGGTTTTAAACCGATTCAGAAAAGGAGAATTTCCGTAGATTGCAAATATTCCATTGTTTAGTGTGTTTATTGATATTTTCCTTTTGAAAAAAAATAATTTTGGTAATATTAGTTTTCTTTTTGTAAAGAAATTTTTAAATTCATCCTTGTCCTTCAAGACACGTTGTCAATTAAAGAGATCTAAAAAAAACCTAAAAACTTTATGGAAATATCGCATCAAACTTATGGTCGGCAGTCTAATATAGACATGGCATTGTTTTCAACGATATTCCAAGTCCTGAGAAATTATGTAAGAACCATTAAAACATTAGAAAACAATCAAAGAAATAAGTACAAACTGGAGATTTTTTTATATTATTTGACTTTTTCAATAATATGACAAAACATTAGAATACATGCAATCACACGGGCATCATTGTCACGACACAGACAGGTGTCATATTGAATATTAATTTTTTTAAAATATGTGAATAATAGTAGTTTATGAAATAGTCACATAATAGGGGGTCTTAAAACACTAGTGTGTGTTTAAAATTCGAGGCTTGCCGAGAATTTTAATAGTACCACACGAGTGTTTTAAGACCTAATTATGTGCAATTTCATACACTACTTTATCTACACTCATGCAATCAGTGGTTGCCTAAATTAAATAAAAGACACAAAATTAAAAGAAAATCAAACTCATTTATTCTAATAATTATTTGCATTTTGAACAGTGCAATTGTGAAACTAATACAGAAATCTAAAACTACATACATTTATATTATTTATTATTATAATTATTCACATTTTCTTCCATTTCACTACTATCAGACATTTTTTAAGTAAAATTACATAAAAATTTGCCGGTCCTTACATAAAAAAAAAAAACTTTTCTTTAACCAATAACAGCAAAATAATGAATGAAAAATTCAGAGAAATGGCGCCAACACCAACATTCTACCGCGCATGCGCTGTTGCACGCGCCGCCATAGACAATGTACTGGCACAAAAGAAAATTGTGACAAAACCTCCTTGGTCGGGCTTCGTCAATCGAACTGTATTTTATTGGAATTCGAGTTACATTAAAGTACTGGTTTTATATGGCGAACCTGTATTATAATGTAATTTGTAAAAGGCCAAGGGCTTTAAGTTATGCCTTTAAAATATTAGTGTTGAGTTCTTAATATTAGAATTAGAACATGAGTGTAGATAAAATATTTTTAAAGAAAATGTACTAGTGTTAGCGTTATTTTATGATGTTTAAGCATTTTGATTACTAAATAATGTAAAGAACTATGTATTTTCATTATTTTAATCTGAAAATATTTAACAAACAATAAAACAACAAAAAGTAAAATATTATAAATATTACTACATAATATAATATATCACATACGAAACACATAATATTATGTATGTCAAGTGTAAGTGAAACAAGCACGTCAGCGATTAAGGGTTAAAAATTCAAATGTTTTTTATTAATTGCAAAACGTTTCTCAAGACTCCAAATACCTACTGCAAAAGCTATAAATGAAAAAAGCGCAGGTCACTGAATATTGAAAGTTTGCGTACGAAACAATAATCATCACCAGTGAAAATAGATAAAATTAATTTGGACTTAAACCTTTAGGCCAGGAAAAAAATACGTTTTGTTTCGTGAAATAAATTTTAAATAAGTATTTCGAACATAATTTATTGTATAATGCTTAATGTATAAGTTTGTAACATTTTTTTTACATTTTAAACAAACAGATTGTATTTCTTAACTTTCAATGGCTATGTAATATAATCAAAATTGTACATGGTGATTTAAAAGAGGAGATAAAAAATTTTGACCTTTCGAGTTTTTTGCCTGTTCTTCTCGAGAAGGCTCTCCCAATTTTCGAACAGGTGTAAAGTTATTTTTTTTCCTTCTTGTATTTGCAGACATCTTGAGTATATTCAGGATGTATGCACATTGCACATACAAGGTTAATATGTTTACTTTAAATTAGAATGTTTTGCTTTGTTTTGGCGTCAGTAAGTGCCTGTAAAGGCCTATGCTGAATAAAGATTTTTGAATTTGAATTATTAAAACATTTATTGCAAATGAATTGAACACAATAGACAAATACTCAGAACCAAATTATTGTCAGAAATAAGCTAAATTAAAAACAAAGTCATAATATTGGTATACAATATGCAATGAGATGAGCCAACCCTCTGATATATTTAGGGCGTGAAGTTTCACAATCAATATAGTTTTAACTAGGTCGTTAAGAAAACAAAGACCTGCCCTATTAAGAGCAAGGCTATTCAGAATTAATTAAGGTGAAATTGCCACTTTTACAATAAATCGAACGGAGTTGTCCAATTGTTTCCAGGTAGGTTTTTCCGTCTTCCAGTTCTAGGGAACAGTAACAACGGACCCAAACATTGGTGTGAGCCCTTTTGTTGGTACACAAGGGAATGGTAAACATTTAATTTAAATCAATCGAGACCAAAATTAAATTATTTTTTTTGAACAAGCATAATTAAGGTTTTTATAAATATGGATACTGAATATTAAATACATACAATTTTTGTATATACATTTAGTCACGCCACTGCTAGTAAACCTTTTTTAATTGAAAAATACCTTTTACATAGGAACCGATACATATTATTATCATCACATCATCACTTAAAGCTCCTTAAATGTCATCATCAAAGTATAATGAAAAGAACTAAGAAAAAACAAGAACTAAGAAAATGTATGGCCCGGCATTAAACTATCTACAGTTGCATTAATAAATTATAAAATGATTTTTCAAGATAAAATATATTTTGGTTCAGTAGCATTAGATTTCATGAATAAATTCCGTTTAGAAGTTTGCATCGTGTCTAGAATAAGCTTCAAAAGTGTGCTAAACTTTTTGTTCGAAATCCATTTGCACCGAGCCACGATCGACTCTACAAAACCGATTGATTCAATCTGTTTATTGCGTTTGACGGTAATGTGGAAGTATGGCTGACACGTAAATGTAAAATAGGGATGTTGACTAACATTCTATTTAAAACGTCCGCTATATCAATTTTAAAAAATATATTAGACATGTATTTTTCCTTTTTTTACTTAATTATAAAACATGTATATATTTTGTTGCTTTTCTAATCGGGAGGTCCGGGGTTCAATCCTGCCATGTACCAATGCGTTTTTCGAATTTCATTATGTACATTTGTCTGACGCTTCTACGGTGAAGGAAATCATCGTGAGGCAACCTGCATACATCTGCGAAGAAATTCAAAAGTGTGTGTGAAGTTGACCAATTCGCACTGGGCCAGCGTGGTTGACTAAAGTCTAAACACCCTAACATAGGGTTGGCTCGAGCCCCTTGGTGGGGAAGTATATGCTGTAGCTGTAATGATGAGTAGCACGTTATGACATAGCAAGCTCCCAATAGTAAAGCTTTAACCGCTTTATCTCAAGAGTTTTTTATCATTACGAGAAAATATGAATCAAGCCATCTCATAGCATTGGCACGGTATACTCGTATGTTGAAAACGCAAGTTCGAATCTTGTGATATTTTTCTTAGGGTTCAAGTGCGACCCATATTTTATGCACCAGTTTCGAGGGCCGGCCATATTGAATTTAGCGCAATGTTGCTAGGTTCATACGAGTATTCTTCAAGCCTTTTCATTTGATAGTCATATTACTGGGGTTGGAATCGCTTCTATTTGCTATTCTCTTGTGCCCTCAGAGTGCTAATAAGCATTTCTATACTCAACATCGAAAATTCAGTTCAACGAGTTGCTACAAACTTTATATTGTTCTGTGTAAAAAATGATTCATGGCCATCTTCACTAACCTTGTCTTAGCTAAGACAATCCTAAGAAGATGCTATCACTTCTTGTCTTTAATGAAAAGAATCTGACAGCATGCTACTTAAGATCGTCCTAAGCTTAGACAAGGTTAGTGCAATTGGTCATTAGACCCTTAGGCAGTGCTATTTTACTATACTATTAATTGTGAACCTTCAAATATGAAATCAGTGACGGAATCTTTGGTGCATCACCGGGTCATTCCGAACCGACCAACTGACTTTTGTCAATCAGGAATAAATATTCCCAACCGGGTGGTTACTAAATCAAAAGTACTAACCGAACACCTGTCTACTTACTCACTGCACTAACACATCACCACGTTACGGTCCAATTTACAGAACGATTAAAAAAAAGTATACACTAGTAACCTTTTGGTCAAAGGGATCTAGTACGCCAATTCCTCCTCGTTTGACTCCTATATAATATAAAATACTAGTGGGCCCGGCAGACGTTGTCCTGCCCGATTTCAGCGCTACCTACCGGGTCCAACTTTACGTTTAAACCTTCCTTGGACCTATTCAAACACACACAGAAAGTTTCGTAAGAATCGGTCGAGCCATTGCAGAGTTTTTGCGAGACTAACACACAGTGATTCATTTTTATATATAAGAAGAAGAAGACTATATAATACAGCACATAAACAGCAGTGGAAATATGCCTTGAAGTGAAGCTCAGAATGAGCGAAAGCATGTAAACGGCACATGAAACGCTAAGCCTAAATTGCGTCGGAGGATTCTCGAAACAAATAATCCTGTTCCTTAATTAATAAAAGAACACTGAAAGAAAAAGTATTCGTCCGATGAGGAAAGATATTTAAAAGGCGTCGGCACTCTAATAATAGGGCTAAACGACTCTAGTGATTAATGACTAGTTGGGAAGGCTACACCGCACTACACCGCGGGCCTGTTGGTAAGCCAATTTACGGTAATGATTGTGAAACTCCAATAAAATTGTAACCCATTATGGCTGCTTTAGGCAATCGACCTTGCTTGAATCCCAAGATAACTTTGAATTTAGGTAGTATTTAGTTACTAGGGTTAGGGGACAAGTTTTTGTAAGTTTGTAGTGTGATCCAAATTTATTTATTTAAATATCGTGTTTGCTATCTCGTTTTTATCGACCTTTGTTGTAGAACTTCGTTATCGAATTTTTTGTGTATATTTGATAGGTCTGAGAATAGATGAATAAGTAAGGGTGGCCCTTCTCAGATTTTTTTGACATATTTTATGATTTGGCATAAAAAATACTTATAACCCATAATTTTCACCCTTCTACCACCAACCACCATTTTTAATAGCGATATTATCCAAACGAGGTTCGCGGGCACAGAGTTAGTATTTCAATAAAAAGGGTTACAATAGTAATGGTTGTAGATTTTGTAATTAATGGTTAAACAAACTTACCTTTGTGATGTTTGACCATAATTATATGAGACGTTGCATCCGAAGAGATTTATATAACCAGGTAGTCCACTTTCCAATGTCCGGTACATTGGAAAGTGGACTACCTGGTTATATGCACAATTTTAGAGCGAAGACATAAAAATAAAAAGATAGGTAGGTAGTTTTAGTATTATTCACCCGCTTGCGCGACGTTACGCCGTTTGACTCATTCCTTTAGAGCAAAATTTCTCAAAAACATTGGGTATTTATTTGCAATACAGCAAATAATGGGTAGGGAGGGAGTATAAATCTCTTCGGATGCAACGTCTCATATAATTATGGTCAGACATCACAAAGGTAAGTTTGTTTAACCATTAATTATACTACGACGTTGCATCCTCGAGATTTATATAACCAGGTAGGATGTTTAGAGTATTTTGAAAAATTTTTAATTAGAAGAGAAAAAAAAAGAAAGTTTGTCGTTAATTCGGTATAAGTTGACTTTTTTTTATAATTTATAACAAAATCTAAATCAGAAGACTAAAGAGTTTTATTACGCATGATAGACTCTTGATAGAATCTTGATAAGAATTTCCAAGGCACAGAAAATCATCTAAATAATTTATAATAGTAAAGAGACTTCTAAGATGAGATAATATGGGTTTAAAAATCTTAGTGAAAATGTATGAAGCTGAAGCAAGTGCAAAGGGAAGACATTAAAAGTCATAAGTTATTTGCTTAAATTTAAATCTAAGATAATGTTTTGACGATTGATGCGTATAGTGTCTAAAAAATAGACATCTTATAAATCGATGAACGCCATATAACAGAATTTAGACATCAGCTTAATAGCCGTTCGAATGTGTTCCATTTTAAAAGGCAACTCTGAACAAATTAATTAAAAGGTTTGACATTGTGAATAAATCTATTCTAACCATCAGTTTTACGGATTGTAACACCGTTTGTTCTTAAAATTTTATTAAACACAAATTTTGCAAAAAACTTTTTCGTTTCACTGTTGTTTTTACATGAAAATCACAACTTTTTTTTTATTACAACAATTATTTGTCAATTAGTTTCACAATGTCCATTTCAACGTCATTTTTGCACGGTAAAATTGCAAGTACCTTTGATCATTGTGCAATTTGTGCATAGACAATATTAAAGAAAATAAATTTCGGGTTTATCCTGGCATATCTACACAGATAGTTTTTTTTTCAAATTCAAAATGATTAAATTTGACATTAAATCCGTTTGTTTTGATAACTTTTAGAGACATTTAACAAAACATATTTTAAATTAATAGATCAAATTAAATGAAGACATTTAATACGAGACATATAAATTGATACGAGTACTTAGTTTATAACAAGAGTTTCGTCGAGTAGAGTATATTATATTTTATATTTTTGTTTATTGTTAATTAATTATAGCCTTTTGTCTTTTTCAACCAAACATTTATTACTTTCACTTAGAACACTGATTATATATTATAGAACTTCAAAAAATTCATATGTTTACTGGTGACGGTGATAAGCGATAAGTCGGTCCTTAACACTTCTTGAATCACAATGAGAATTTCATAGATTGTGTAACTGGTTGGGATATTATGGGTGTGATTCCTTTACTAATGACCTTAGAAAAATCAATCCCTAGCTAAAATCGAAGTATATCATATTTTCTGCTTTTCATTTTTTTTCAAGAAAAATTACGAAATGTTTCGTTGGAATATATCATCCTTCGAGGTTTTGTTTCCAGTTCGAGATCAAGGCTCAGGACACGCAATACATACTTAGCTATAAATAATAAGGATTCTCCGAATGATTCATCAATTTGTTATAATAATTTAAGTACTTACGCTAATTACCAAGGTATCTTAAGTACTTCTAAATCACTTGAATTTTCTTTTTGATTTAGAACAGATAAATTTATTAACTTTTTTGGTAGGTAAGGATTTTTCAAACACATTATATTGTCAAAATCCGTCTTTTACATCCCCTATTTCATGAAAAAAAAAATCCTGATAGCGGCATCTTAATGGATTAATGAACAATATTTACACATTTTATGTTATAAATATTCTAGATTTTTACCATAGAAAGTTTCAGATCACTCCTTGGCAAATAACTCACAAAGGCTATTTTCTTTGAATTTATTAATGGTAGTAGTTGTACACAAAATAAGTGCTCTCTCCTCCATATGTTATTTTTATAATCCAAGAAATAACAAAATTTTACAATTTATTAAAAATTATGTTTGTAAAACCCAGTGTGAGAGCCCCTGACCATATGATCATAGGCATGTTACTATATACTTATTTAACCCAACACTGTACTATGAATCTCCAGGGCAGTTTCCATAAGGCTTGGCTGTCTGGTTTTTCAGTGGAGGAACTAAGAAACAACTAGTATAACAAGGAAGAATTCTGTGGAATTACATATCTAAAACATATAAAATCTAAGAAATTGGAGTACAGTATCATTGACCCGTGATCGCAAGAATTCAAAGTCGAAGGTACGATCCACTAACCATCGTTACGGGGAAGGCTAATCTTAAAAAAAAAAACAAAACATTTTCATTTTGTGTATTCCATTACCCAGTTGTGTACCCAATTTTTAGCTTTGTTTGTTTGATACCGAGATTGATAAAAAAAAATCCGATCCATTCTGCCCTTTGTATAGATTTCTGTATCTATTATAATATAGGTACCCGATTCTCTTTTATTTAACTTACAACTCTAAGGATATGATTGTATCTGACTATTATTATGATGGCTGGCTTGATTGTATTGTTCTCTTATGCTTATGCATAAGAGAACTGTATAAAACTTATTATTTCAATAAGTCAAGGATTAAATTTGTTTTCTTTTCCCCAATTTAAATTTACAACCAAATTTTGGCAATTAGCAAGAAAAGAGCATTACAGGTAGGAAATATTATGTTAGATATAAATTGATCTAATTCGTCATTGCATCATTTTACTGCTCTCATTTGGTATAACTTCTTAATTTCATAACATAAGTCACAATATTTGACTGTGAAAAACGTGAACTTATAGGTAAACATCTTTGAGATTCGGTTTCATAAAAAGAAATTTGTAATCCGTTTTACCCGTTACAACTCACAAGAGAACTGGATCGATTGTATTTTTTTTCAGGTGTGAATAAAATATTTTCATTTACCAGAATAATTATTAAATTTTTCCTCTATTATGTTTTAATTGGCGCCTTTGGTCGAGACTTCGTTGTCTGATATGGATCTACTACAGGTGCTTTCCTCGCAGACTAATGGTACGAGTGACTCCTCGCCCAACCACGTCTCTGCGTGCGTGGCATTTGACGCGGTGAAGCTTTCCAGTTTCCCTGCTGGCTGACTGAAGGCCTATTAGAAGAAGAAGTACTCGCGCAGCTGGAACTTTCTTGATTTGGAGTCCCAATATTTTGCCGACTTCGATGCTTTAATTTTTTTTTTTTGTGAGATTCTCGCTAAAGAGAAATGAATCACTTCGTACACGTGCAATATCTTTTTAATCGTTTAATCTAATGAATACATTATTAATTTCCTTCGATTAAGCGTGTTTTCATAATGAAGGTCCAATATAAGCTGATTTCTTTGAGTAACAAAGCAATGATTTCGGGATTCGATTTGGGTGTTTTAACCAATTGAAAGTTTTTTTTTTTAATTTTTATTGCAGTTTTCAGGTATGAAGATCTTGCCCTCTAACTCTTTCTTTTAATCCTTATTTAAGCCTCCGCACAATATATGATCCCAACGTTCAGAGATTTCATCCTGGATTTTTGTTCCGAAAAGCTCGTGTATCCCTTTTGAGGTCCCTAAGACCTCTAAAATATTCTCAAGTAAATTGGTTGCTGGAGGGTTAACATCATTTACAAGTACCTGAGAGCTAGTGAATGGTATGGGACACTCGGCTGGTGCTTCTGATGTCATCACCTGTACATTACTAGGTTGTCCCTCATTACAAGTTTCAGTCACATGAACCACTGACTGAACATATGGGATGTATGTGAACACACTGAAGCCAATTCATCCTCTCCATAGATTTTTTTTTATTTATTTAACAAAATGTTTGTACAATTATAAACATAAACACCAAACTACGAAGTAGTTGTCGGTGAGTAACATTAGTAATATTCTGCGAGGCGAGTCATATTCTGCGAGGCTCCTCAGTCTGTGTAGGTACTAATATATAAGTATATGACCAAAAAACATGACTACAATCGCATCGTAGTACTGTGCGCGACTATGATCGCATCATACTACAAAGGCACACTGTTCTATAAAAAATAAACAAATAATAATATTCCGTTAAAAAAAATAAGCTAGGTCATGATCACACCATGACAGGAAGTGCTGTGATCGAGACCGTAATCGCGTCACGGTACTAATAAATATGACCAAAAAACATGACTACAATCGCATCGTAGTACTGTGCGTGACTATAATCGCATCATAGTTCCAAGGCACACTGTTCTATAAAATATAAAGAAATAATGACATTCTGTTCATAAAATAAGATAGGTCATGATCGCTTCATGACAGGAAGTGCTGTGATCGAGACCGTAATCACGTCACGGTACTAATAAATATGTCAAAAAAACATGACAAAAATCGCATTGTAGTACTGTGTATGACTATAATCGCATCATAGTTCCAAGGCACACTGTTCTATAAAATATAAAGAAATAATAACATTCTGTTGAAAAAATAAGCTAGGTCATTATCGTATCATGACACGAAGTGCTGTGATCGAGACCGTGATCGCGTCACGGTACCAATAAATCTGACCAAAAAAAAACATGACTACAATCGCATCGTAGTACTGTGCGTGACCATAATCGCATCATAGTTCCAAGGCACACTGTTCTATAAATATAAAGAAATAATAACACTTAAACACGTGTACAAGGCGTGTTTCAAAGTGCCGATTCACGGTTCTTTAGTAATTATGAATTATTTCTTGAATAGACGTTTATTTGGTACAAAAAATACAACACACAATGTAACAAAAAATATTAATATATATTCAGATAGATTTTAGGTCAAATAGGCTCCGCATGCAGAGGCACAGAGTGCTTTGACGCTGGTATTCTGCAGATACCATTTTATTTAACACTGTATACAGAATATTCTCTAATTAAACACAGTAACGTTAGGCAATGCGCAAACAGCAAGGCTCTTTCTATTGCTCAATAAATTTCAAAATGAAATTAATTAGTGAGCTAAATATGCTTTAAACGAACGAAATGCAAAGATGAGAACGTGTCGATAAATAGTACAATATAATACACAATAAACACTTACTCGTATATACTTCCAGCACCATCAAAATGCTTGCAGCGGCAGCGGCGGTGACGTAAACGTTTCTCTAGTTTACGAATCTTTTCCTTAATATATTGCTTGGAATACTTACGTTTTCATTTACCCATATTGATATCTATAACAACTACATAACACACTAAAAATAAAGTTATAAAATAATAAAACTTTGATCTTTAATATTTCGATGCTGTGATGCCCGCACAAAGAAAGCGAATGAGTCAAACGGCGTAACGTCGCGCAAGCGGGTGAATAATACTAAAACTACCTACCTATCTTTTTATTTTTATGTCTTCGCTCTAAAATTGTGCTTGGTGCCCGGTACATTGGAAAGTGGACTACCTGGTTATATAAATCTCGAGGATGCAACGTCGTAGTATAATTATGTGTTTTTGTGCAATCTTCTTTTGAGTCTTTAGTCTTCCATAAGTTGCAACTGAACTACGAATCAACTTGTTTTGTTTGAACGTTCCCGATAGATTGAAGACCTAAGAAATTATTATTTAATTATTTTTTTAAGAACAACGTTATGCAGTGCAATCAAGTAGGCTGTCCACCTCACGGTAAGTGGCTACAGTCATCTCCAACTTGTGACATTACGCATTACCAGTAATTTAGCTGCCTGTCTTAACTTCAAACCGCAATGCAATGCAAGGCCACTGCCGTGGTAACTATGTTTATTATAAATAAATAAATATTACAATAAAATGGTAATAATATTACCCGACGAGGTTTAGTCTCTACGTTACACTTGTTTCATGTGCGTGACTATGAAGCCTCAGGAAAACATCAGTCCATTTAGTACTACAACCGTTTACATCCAATTATAGACTAAAATATAACAAGATATACATCATCATAACATATCGATATTATTGTCACAAATGTGTAAATTATTTATGAACTAGGTGTCCCGACAGGCGTCGTTCTGTCAAAGTTCCTATTTTCGATTGACTGTTTGACATCGAGACACAACTGGAACAGTTGGGAAATAATATTTTCTTTTTATATTATTCCCGGCATATTTTTCAATTTTCTCTTCATAAGTACCTACTCTGACCAAGCAACCTATTATTTTTGTTGTTTTATTTAATATAATATCAACTAAGAGAAAATCACTCTTAGGTAATTTTATTATTTTAGAGTGTAGCAACACATTAAGCCATTTTATCGATTATATTGTTAACTACGCTTATTATTCTTCAAAAATGTAATAAACATTCAATCTATGAACTATTGATGTAAAATAAACTTCAAAGGAGTAAAAAGCATATTATCAGCCTTATAATAAACGTTTTTGGTTTTATATTGTATTGTTCTCACACATGTCAAGTAACGCACGTGTCCAAAATGAAACAAAACGAAGATGGGCTCTGAGAATTACCCGAGTAATATTTCTTCATTAATAAAACCTAAGGGCCAATAGATATTAAAGTTTTCATAGAGAAAATATATAGACATTATGTTACTGCAAAGTAAAAGAACCACGTCCACTTTTACTGTTGGTTCAAAAATAAGTCATGTAAGGCACATAAAAGCGACAATAAGCATAAACATAACAAGCGGGCAACGCGAAGAGTACATGGCAATAAGGGATAAATAAAACAATATTCTTTTTAAACGAAAAATGTTCCCACATATTGCACCGATATGGATGCATACAAACGATACGCCCGCGATGCTCCGTTTAAAACTTCAATCGAATACCATTGTGGATTCAAGCGATTCTCCACTCATTTGCGAAACGAATATGGTAAAAATTCGACTGGGCGCCAGATCTCAGTCGTCAGTGGGTCAGCAGTGTATCTAGGTACGTACGGAAGCTCCTATATTCCGGAGATCCGGCTACCGGGCGTCGGTAAATCAATCTATCGTTTACGGTGGGCACTATACTAAAAGGCGGCAATGATTTGGCGATTCTAAGTGAAAGACTGCGCCAGAGTTTTCATACAGTCTTTTTAAACATTGTTGTTCATATTTTGAAGTATTATTTGGTAGTGTATTTTTTAAACGTATTTCTTTTTGGTCAAAGATAATACAATACTGTCAATACGTTATTAGCAATTGAACTATAAAAGAATAAATGGCTACTGAAATATTAAATAACTTATACCAAATTTTCATTGCCTTTTAGTAAGTCGTTTATTGCATATACCTACAAAAAATATCTGATGATGAGTCTTTCTTTCAGGTCCGTGGTTAGGTAATTCTCCTTTTCAATATCTAATCACTGGTGTAAGCTTTAAGTAGCTTTTTTCGGACAAGTCTGAAAGCTTTGAATATACGAAAAAAAAACAGAAATTTTAAGCAGTCGCTCAGCTTGATCTAGAGAAGTGCTCATAGAATTATTCCACAAATACGTCTCGTAAATCTTGTAATCACCATAAATTTTAGGCATTAGGCCCACTATTGAAGATAATATGACACTGTAAAAGCTAGAACATTTTTTTAAAAAGTTCAAATCCACCACTTACCAGCGAAAAGCCGAAGGGTGGGTGTGCGGGACAGAATGGGAGATAAATACGACTTACTGGTTGCTGGTTCTGTGTGTCGCTTGATATCAGCCTGATCTTATGGCTGGTGGGGACCTTTCTGCCCTTCACACGAGCAGATAATTTTCCGTGCGTATAGAGTTGTGAATTGAGTGCTGTCAAGCCAACTGCCACTAATCTAGACCTTGGAGCGGGACTTTAATCGTAAGTCGACCGTTCGCGTTCACGGCGAAGTTGCAACAGGCAGTTGACAGGTGTTTTTTCACTACCGTCGATAGTCGTTATTTATCGAGAATGGGTAAGGATGGTAGGGTGAAAACATCAGGATAACGATGCGTTCAAACTAGCAGATTTGCGTTCCAAACCCAACAGTAAGAGTCACGTCAAGTTTTACATTTGCACCACGAAAACCCACTACTATTACGAGCGACAAAAAAAGCAGTCCAAATATCAAACCAAGCCAACTAGGCAAACATTTAAATGAGGATCGATGTGAGGAACTTCTTCGTTAAAAGTACTGGCTATACACGGTGTTTCATAATAACCAATAAATAATCAATGCGTTATCTAAAACTAATTATTAAATTGTGATTACCCGTAACGTCATTCAACCCAAAATGTTCATGTAAATCATAGGCATGATGATGATACATTAATTATTTATTGGTTATTATGAAACACCGTGTATATGTATTATTATTATTATATCTCTGTCTACAAGTACTCGTAGGTACCTAAAATATTTCACTTTATTGCAAATATTGCACTGGCCACTTTGAATTAAAGTTACTGGAGAAATAAAAATGTGTGGTGATGTGAGTTACCACAAGGAAACTTTTTCACACAATAACTAACACAACATTCCAAATTTGAAAATGAATTTTTATTCGGCTTTTAATGTAAATACGAGTACGAGTATTACATTAAAAATAAAAACCCGAAACAGCTCGTAATATCAATATTGTGTTTGGAGAGTACGGCTAATGAACGCACTTGACGATCGAACCCCAAGGCAGACTATCTACTAAGGAAATAACGCTGAAATGAATTCGATGGTGGAAATCGATCCATAACTAAGGAAATAGCGACATGGCTTGATATAAGCATACATTAATACATTAAACTTGCCTTACTTTGTTGAACCAGTATAGATAAGATGGGATTTTGAGATGAATTGTGACATGTGATAATAAAAAAACCGGCCAAGTGCGAGTCGGACTCGCGCACGAAGGGTTCCGTACCATTAACTAGGTAAACAACAGTTGGTACACAAATTTTATATTTATTATTAAAGTATATATATACAATTAAGTATTTTGTAAATACTTCAAGTGCCTGTCTGTTACCATTTATTAATATCGAGCAAAAAAGGGCATTAAAATCGCGTTTGTTGTATTGGAGCCCCCCTTATTTTTTTTTGTATTGTTGTTATAGCGGCAACAGCAATACATAATTTGTGAAAATTTCAACTGTCTAGCTATCGCGGTTCTTGAGATACAGCCTGGTGACAGACAGACGGATGGACAAACGGACGGACAGACAGCGAAGTCTTAGTAATAGGGTCCCGTTTTTACCCTTTGGGTACGGAACCCTAAAATGGATAATTACCAGCGAATCACGCAATAGTTGTCTTCAGGTCAAACGTTGCAATAATGCCCTCCATTCATCCCTGACATGCATAAAAAGTGATGCTAATGTTTGAGTGATCACTTCATGGTGTAATTGACTGCAGCTTCCTCAAATCCGGCCAAACAAAAACAGCAAGTCTCTACTGTACAGAATTTTAAACAATAATGGCGAATCTCACAGTGAAACTACACCCAAATCGTCAACCGGCGGTCTTCACAATTGTTGTTCAATGATAACTACAAGACCTCTAGTAAGAAATCATTCGCCATTCTCCGTACTACCCAAACCCAGCTCCAACCCACTACCATTATTCCAGCGATTTGAACAATTTTGTACACGTAAAATTTTTCTTCGCTTGAGATAGCAGAAGTATATAGACAGTTAGTGAGGGTAAATACTCGTCATTTTGTCTTTACAAAAATATTTATTTAATTTTCTTATACACAAAATGGTAATAGCTTAGATAGCTCTTAATATTAGTATTTTATTTAGTTTCGCAAGATTATAATTAACACCGTGTTAATTATAATCAATCGTTACAAAGGTATGAGTTAGATACATGTACGAACACGTGTCTGTCTCCATTGTTTGTTAAATTTTTTTGTACACTAGTTTTTAGTCACGAATTTCACAATAAACGCACTTCAGTTTTTCGGGGCATTTGTAATTTTCCCCCGACGTGCATGAGTGGGATTTTATTTAGTGTCAGCCTTTTTGCCACAGGCTTTGAGCGGTGGACGACATGTTTTATTTTTATTAGAACCTACAATATATACGTGACATGTATGCAAAAATTTGATACAATTTCACAGCGACAAAGCGTTTAATGTTTCGCTCTAAGGAAAAAAGGAATGGAATTTGTTCACTCGTACATACATTTTACTCATGTATTTTCTATATTATTAATAATGACAAATAAATCCTACCGAAGACAAGGAATAGACTACATCTATACTCTCAAAGCTACCCATGGTCTGTAGCGCTACTGTAGTTCAAGTTCGAGACCGACTTAATCCACCGCACTATTCGAGGGCCGCTATCGAAGATTGCAATCGCCAGTATAAAGCCAAGGGAATATTTAAGTCAAAACCCATACTAAGCTCTTTGAGCATATATGCAAAGACTGAGCTGCGGTGCTGCGTTCATCGCAAAGGGTTTGTGCTTGACGTAAAGGCACTTCATAGTAAGTGAGAGGTAAAGAAAGCGCGTTTTCTTAGTCGATGCCCAATTAGCGAATTACATCTTAATAGATAACGTATTCGAGAGCACGAATCCGGTGAGTATCCAGTACAATCCATTGATTGAAATAAAAGGGTTCGGTTGGAACCAAAGTTTAAGGATGTTATTTTTTTGTATTAAAGCTTTTTCGGTTCCCAGTTTATGAGTTTAAGCAAGTGATTTATTCGAAATCTTTGAGAGTTTTACTTATTTACTTTAAGGAAAATAATAAAGAAAAAAAATAGGCGTTTTCCCTCTAGTAGGCAGAAAGTCTAGGTCTTTAATTTGAACACTGTATTCTGGCCTAGCAGTCACTTGCACTAGATGAAACAAGATGGCTGCTTACATAACATTAGCATTCTGTGAGCAGGTTTATTGTCTAAGGCAAAATCTATCACGATCGCCTTGAAATCACTTGTCATTGCACTTTGACTGTCAAAATTGAAAGCGATCGCGATAGATTTTTGTTACACAATCAGAGGGTTGGTTAATAAACTGGCCAAGCGCGACTTGTGTTGCAAGTTTTTCAAAGACTATACCTAAGAGAAGTTTTTTTTTTAAATCAATACCTCTATACATGGAAACTATGTATTTTTTTAACATTGTTAAAAAAATATCCAAAATTGGGTGTACAACACTTACTCATTGATTAATTCAAATCTGGTAGACAATGAATAATCTGGTAGACATACATTAATGACTGACCCGAAAATATTAAAGAATCGTTGTCCCACAAAAACATTAAATACAACACATAAGGTGCACTTTTTTAATAATATCGTAATGGTATGAATATACATACATTTTTATCACACGAGCACGTGACTTCCGTCTGCTTATATAAATAAACTTCGATAAATTAACGCCGTCAAGTGACGGAAACAAAAATAATTCACGTGAATTCGGGGAAGTAGTCTGATTACCGAACTAGGAAATAAACACAAGACTCCGGGACATTTTCAGATTATCCGGCTATCTGTCAACACTCGCAGCGCCTTCGGGAAGTTCCTCCTATTCATAGTAACTACATATAATGATCGGGTGGATGTAATGTAGAGCTAATCGGCGAATTATCACTCATCCGATATGTTTTATAAAAGCGACCGTTGGCTTTCCATGAAGTAATCCTTATTTCAACGCTGACATTCAACCGACACTTTGCGGTTGGAAACAACATAATTACCGTTGGCCAGTTGACCTGAAACAGAGAACGACCGCATGTCCGGTGGATACGCTGCGTGTGAAGTATATATCTTTACACTCATGTGTATCTAGTATCTAGCGACTCCAGTAAGTGATTTTCACGAATATTATAAAGGGTAAGTAAATAAGGCGCTGTATTGTACATATTTAATTGTTATATATTTACCACAAAATAAAACTTGCTGAGTTTCTTACCGGTTCTCCTCAGAACAAGGCCTCCTGGTGGACTCTTGAACCGATGGCATCAAATTTGTCGTTCATAAGTGTACAAGTTGTACCTAAATGAATAAATAAGTATTTTTGACTTTTGACTTTGAAAAAGGGAAAATAGAGCCCTTATATGATCAATTCGTTGTTCGTCTGTCCGTCTGTTTGTCACGACCCTTTTTTAAGGGACGCGTAGGGAAATCAAACTGAAATTTATATCAAATACTCGGGTATGTCAACGTGATCTAAAGATACAACCGTTTACAACACAAGGGAATCAAAACCTATAGAGTACTTCCCGTTGACCTAGAATAATGAAATTTGGCACGAATCAAGGTTACATGATAGGCACATGTTAAGGAAACAATCTGAAAACTAAAACTTATATTCTTAGATAGATTTGTACGGAAGAGATAGATTTGCTCGCAATTGGCCAGTTTTTAAGTTTGAAATCTATTTACGCATCAAATTCAAACTCAATACTGTTTATTTAAATTGGATATTGTCACAAAATCACTTTTACACGTCAAAAATACTACGCCAAAGGTTCAAAAGTCTACGGCGGGAGACCTTGCACTGGATGTAACCAGCAAGGGCTCGTTCTCTCTGTATTGTTTCAGGGTGAAAAATCTTCCATATAACATCATCATCGTCATCATTTCAGCCAAGAGACGCCCACTGCTGGACATAGGCCTCCCCCAGGGATCTCCAAACCGATCGGTCCTGCGCCTCCCGCATCCAGCGGCTTCCCGCGACCTTCACCAGATCGTCGGTCCACCTTGTGGGGGACCTACCAACGCTGCGTCTCCCGGTACGTGGCCGCCACTCAAGGACCTTTCCGCCCCAATGGCCGTCAGTCCTGCGAGCTATGTGTCCTGCCCACTGCCACTTAAGGTTTGAAATTCTTTTGGAAGTTTGAAAGAAGCACTAATGACAGAGAAGATAAGAAGTACCTAATTGGTCATCGTGGTATTGTTATATGTGAGGATGGATGATGAATGCAACGAGAAGCGTTATGGATACGAATTGTATAGGCATAATATGGAGCTTTGGATTGGTTCTGTGAAGAAGGGTATGCTTGCGAAAAATAGAAATACTGACGTATGATACAAATTAAGTTAAGAAAACGTGTTGCACCGATTCCAAATAAGAGTGATATAAGATCAGGACGGCGATTGTTAATTATTCGAAACTCAAAGTTACAAAACAGTTAAGAAGTAATAAAAAGTGACGTTATATTGATATCATTTTAAGCGCTTTATTAATCATCATCATCATCATCATCATCATCATCACAGCCCATATACGTCCCCACCGAGGGGCTCGAGCCTACCCTATGTAAGGGTGATTAGGCCTTAGTCAACCACGCTGGCCCAGTGCGGATTGGTCGACTTCACATACATCATTGAATTTCTTCGCAGATGTATGCAGGTTGCCTCACGATGTTTTTCCTTCACCGTAGGATCATCAGACAAATGTACATATGAATTTCGAAACGAAAAACACATTGGTACATGGCGGGTCTCCAACCCCGACCCCCCGATTGGAAGGCAAGTGCCGAGTCCACTGCGCCACCGACGCTCAAATTAATAATATCTCAAATCAATTCCATTTGAAAATTCTTAAGTGATAAGACATAGAAAGTGAAATTAAAAAAACTAAAATATTACTATGCTATATGTATACTTACTATTTATCAAATCAAAAACAATCTCAGTGTCAATCTTATAGCGATATTTAGAAAATAAAATGTCAATAATACCATAGCTGTGCCCGCGAACTATGTTTCGTCAGTAAAAATACTAATATCGCTATTAAAAAATGGGGGTTAGTGGTAGAAAATTTCAAAGGCATTGGTACTCTGGCATTGCTATCTCTCTACACATATTATGTAAATATATATGAAAATATATTATGAAAACATATTATGTATATCCGCTAAAAAAACATAATTTGAAAGGGAAAAGTAACGTTGGGGATTTGAATAGGTAAGTACTAGGTGCAAAAAAGGTTGTGGTCCCGAAGTTACGACTTGCTAAAAGTATCATTTTAAAGCGAAATATTTTACAACAGCATATCTCATAATCTCTTAACTTTGATGGATAAACAATTTAAAGAGATAAGAGGTTCTGTTTATTTACAAGCTAGTAATAATTTATATTTTCTACATAATAGTTATTTTTTGTTACATTCAATATTCTAATCAGTTCTATGACGTCAATAAGTGCTTTAAAAGCCTACATTGATGAAAATATGACTATGACTAGACACTTATTTATTTATTTATGGTTTATTGCAAACTTTACAGCTTTTTTACTCAATAATTACAAACTTATTAGTATAATTAGTATATCAATTACCAATGGCCAATTACAAAGTTTGACATATTGAATTTTTTTATATTACGTCGAACACACGATAGGCTACTAATTAAAACTAAAAGTAAAATTAAAAATAACAAAAATCTTTGCCCTAATATATCTAATGGGTTATGTGATGTGTGTGTGTATGTGAGTGAGACTTATGCCTAATAATATCTCCACTGTGGCTGAAAATCGGTTAGAAGGACATCTTTAGGTGCTTATATGAATAACACCAGAATATTAGTTAGTTATTTAGCAATTTCATATAGCTAAAAAATAACAATATTACAATCCGTCGTGCTTTTATCATATTTTTGGGAATATACTATCCCATATTTCATATTTACCTCGGCATTAGTGTATTTATCTGGAGGGAGCACGTAACTTAATCCGATGAGGAAACACTCTTTTGTTCTCAGGAACGTTTGATTTTATTCACGTAAATTATTCACATCGTGATATACGTAACAATAATATTATACTTGCGTACCTGCGAGACGGGAAAGCGTGGGTTTGTGGCTTTGTGTTCCAAATACTATTAAAACTTGGATATCCTTAGATAAAATTAAAATTTACATCAGAATATTCGGGATATTTTTAGCTGCTATAAAAGCAAGAATTGTTTTTAGAAACTTTTATTTCGAACAAAATCATCTCTCTATATTTCTATTTTAGTCAAAGACTTTCTGCAGTCGTAGACCGGTCATTTTTAGGGTTCCGTACCTCGGACCGTTCCGGAGGTGACAGAGTACACCCGTGTCCACTCCAGTACGGTGCGCCTGATTTTCGCCAGAGCAATCTGCGCTGAATTTCACTTTTGTTTTCCAAATATCTTTGTCTGTTTTCGATTTTCGTTTTTGATGTTTTGTTAGAAATTAGTGTTCCCTTTGGGTTAATTCTTGGTTTTGGTTTTGTATTTTTAAATATATATTTAGTATTTTTGGTTAGGGTTTTTGTTATTTTTTTCGGTCCCTGAAAACCGAAATAGCAATATTTCGGTTTTCCAGGTTTTTGCTTAATAACTTTTTTGTTATTAGGTTTATTTTGGTTTTCTTTTATCTGGAAAATATTAAGTAGTAAGCTTTTTCGTTTAGTTAGATCGGCATTAGGCCTGATTTTTATTTAGTATTTTTAATTTCGTTTTTTAGTTTTTGCATTTTGCGCAAGTGCGTAATTTGTATGTTTTGATATTTCATTTTTGTTTTTCTCATTTTTCTCGGGATCTATAAGTTGTAGGACTTTCGGGTCTTTTGCAACTTATAGGTCTCCCTTGTGTGCATCTTTTGATACTACTTGCAGCGTTCTAGTAGCTCTGCAAGTGGGTCAAATTAAGCACTCAGGAATTTTTGGGTCGAAAATTGGGCTTCCCTACATCACCTCGGTGCTGTAGGTGGCACTCTTTTGGACCAAAAAATCCGCACTTAGAGTTAGTTTTTTGGTGTTTTTATTTTTCTAGGGTTAGTTTTCGGGTGTTTTTACGTGGATACATAGGTTTAGTTTAGTGTAGATTAAGTATTTCGTGTTGTGTTTTTAAAAAATATTTCGACGATCCACTTGTTTGTGCTTGCCGGTGAGTGAGCTCCAATTAGTGAAAAGTTGTCGAAGTAGAATTTTGTAGGTTAGGTTAAGTTTTGAATTTTTTCTTTCTTAATTTTTTTGGTGTTTTTTAAGTTGTATATTGTATTTCTGTTGTTTTTTTTTTTATATTTTTATTTATTGTATTCGGTGGAGACATATAATTCTGATCTCGCCGACACAATCTTTGGTGGACAGGGTCCACGTTTGGAGCATGTCCGACTCGGACACTATGTCCGAGACGGATGGCGCCAATGAGAGGGGGGCCGCTAAGGGGGTCACCCTGGAGAATGGAGACGCGGGGGTGGTATCCCCCGTGTTATCAATGAGGAGTGTCGGTGGGGGTGCGCCCCACCAAAACGTCGGCAGTACGCCTACAACTCGCCCTGCATATAGGGAAATAGAGCGCCTGAAGAAGGTTGTTGCGAGGAAGCGGTCGAATCTAGGCCGCTTCTTCCAGGATCCATTGGTCACGGACCTGGACGCAACAACCGAGGCGGAGGAGGTAACCGCGCCTTATGCCCCGAAGGTTCCCCGAACCCGTAGGGGTAGAGGAGGCTTATCGCACGGTGTAGGGCTCTCCCAAGCCAGGCGGGAACTCCAGCAGTCAGAGGTCGACACTGACTTCGAGTCGGACTGCGAAACGGAAATGGAGAATGTAGCGGCCCCCTCTAAAAAGGGGAAGGGCAAGGGGAAGCGCTCCCCTGAGCCCACTGCCGATCTCTTGTGCGGCAGAGCGGAAGAGAGTGCAAAGGCGCTCGTAGAGGTAGCACGCAAGTCCCGGAATCTAAAAGGAACTTGCGTGAAGGAAATCAAGGACGCCTCTGACTCGCTCGTCGAAATCGTCCGGACACTGGCGTCCAGAAACACCTCGGAGGAGATGCGTCGGCTTCAAGCCGACAACAAACGCCTTCGGGGTCAACTGGACCTCCTAATGAGCGAAATGAAGGCCCTTCGCCGGGCCTTCTCGGAGCGGGGAACCGAACGCCCGAGGGGCCGTAGAGCGGTGGCCGCTGCCACTGTTGTGGAGAATGTCGAGTCGGATGCTATTGCCTCCGACGACGAAATGGAGGTGGAGCTCCCAGAGGTGGTGCTGCCGGAAACTCAGCCGGCTGAAGTCGCATCTGCCACACCCGCTGTAGGAATCTCCAGGGGGGAGTTTCTGGAGAGCATGGAGTTCATGCAGCGAGAACTCCTGGCCCAGGTGGGTTTTATGGTTTCGGCCCGCCTTGAGGGCCTAGAGGTGGATGGACGGCTTATGCCGGCCCAGGTTCGGAGACCACCTCTGGCAGCAGACCGCGCAAGTCAGCCGCAGCCGCAACCATTGCAGCAGCGATCGGGGACAGCCGCAACAGGCAATACCACTCTTGCCGCGCCGGCTAATATGCCAAAAGCGGCAAGAGTGATCAAGAGGAGGACTGAGCTCCCAACACCTGCGGTGGTCCCCTCTTCGTTAGAGGTCACGGCACCGGCCGAGGGCTCTTGGTCCGTGGTTGTTCGGCGCGGCCGCAAGAAGCCGGCAAACGACGGGACGTTGCCCAAGAAGGCCGGGACCTCCGGGGCCACCACGGTGCAAGGGGCGCCGAAGCTGCCCAAGGCGCCACGCTCCCTGGCGGTGGTGGTAGCCCTTAAACCAGAGGCGGTGGCCAAGGGTCTCACTTATGGTGAGGCCATTGCTAAGGCTAAAGCTTCCGTCAGCCTTGGCGCCCTTGGGATCGGGCCCGCCAAATTTCGAACGGGGATAACCGGGGCTCGCATTATCGAGCTCCCGAAGGAGACATCCCCGTCCCAAGCTGATTCGCTGGCGGAGAAGCTGGGTGAGGCCCTAGGGGACGCGGCGAAGGTAACGCGTCCCGTCAAAACGGCGGACATCCGGGTCATCGGCCTCGACGACTCGGTGTCCGCCGAAGAACTAGGCCAGGTCTTGGCACAGGCCGGTGGCTGCTCGGCCCATCACATAAAGGTGGGTCGTGTGCATACGGGGGTGCGGGGTGTCGGGGCGGCCTTCGCCTCGGTGCCCGTCGAGGCGGCGAAGCGCTTGGCTGAGGCCGGGCGGCTGGAGGTTGGATGGAGTTCTGCCTCCATCCAACTTCTGGAGCAAAAGCCCATGCGGTGCTTCCGCTGCATGGGCATGGGGCACCCCTTACAGCGGTGCCCCTCCGCCAAGGATCGCAGTGGACTCTGTTTTCGCTGCGGTTCCGAGGGGCACAAAGCAGTGGACTGCACAGCGGTGCTAAATTGCGCTGTTTGTGCAGACGCGAAACGGCCGGCCACCCACCGCATGGGGGGTATAAATTGTAACCCCCCGCAGGTCAGAGGTCGTTTGGCCCCAGTAAAGGTGACCGTGGCTCCACGAAGCCTGGCACCACCGACGCCGCCGGAACCGGCCGCCGCTGTGGCCCAGGAGGAGCAAATGGAAACCACCAATGCCTAGTGGTCCCATAAAGCTCCTCCAGGCGAATATTAACCACTGCGCCGCGGCACAGGACCTCTTGTGTCAGACCGCGGCGCAGTGGGGTGTGGAGTTGGCGATTGTGTCGGAACCGTATTACGTTCCGCCGCAGTCGCCAAACTGGTTGGTGGCGGCGGATGGTTCCGCCGCCTTAATGCGGGTGGCGCGTGGCACAGCCCCCTCTCTCATTTTAAGAGAGAGGGGTACTGGCTACGTGGCCACCATGTGGGGGGGAATGTTGGTCGTGTCGACCTACTTCTCTCCCAATCGCAGCCGGGCGGACTTCGCGGTCTTCCTGGCTGCGTTAGAAGGGGTCGTCCGGAGGACGGCCCCGGTACCGGTACTGATCGCGGGGGACCTCAACGCATGGTCTACTGCGTGGGGGTCTTCCAGAACCAGTCCGAGGGGTGGAGACTTGGAGTCCTGGGTTCTGTCCCTGGGGCTCCAGGTTTTGAATAGGGGCTCCACCCCTACCTGCGTCCGGGTGCAGGGCACGTCCGTGGTGGACGTGACCTTCGCCACCCCCTCCCTCGCCTGTCGAATCAACGACTGGCGAGTGGAGGAAGATGTGGAGACTCTATCGGACCACCTGTACGTCCGATACGAGGTCTCCGCGGCATCCCAAGGGGCCCCGAACCGCAGGGGCTCCGCGGTGAGCGCCTTCCCTCGATGGGCGCTCACCAAGCTCCGCCCGGACGTGGCGGAGGAGGCGGCGATGGTGCGGGCGTGGGCAGAAGTGCCACCCCACCTCGCCGGGGATGTCGATGGCATGGCGGAGCTCTTTGCAGACGACATGAAAGTCATCTGCCAAGCCGCCATGCCTAGGGCGCAGGCTTGCCCCGAAAGGGGGCAGGTGTACTGGTGGACGCAGGTGATTGCGGACCTGCGTACCACCAGCATGAGGGCCAGGCGCGCCTACGTGCGGTGTCGTAGGCGTGCTAGAACTACACCCGACGAGGAAGCTGAACTTCGTCGGGTGTATGCGGCAGCCAAGAAGGCCCTGCGGAACGAAATCTGCAGGGCCAAAGAGGAGTCCAGGGAGTCGTTTATACGGCTCCTGGACGACGATCCGTGGGGTCGTCCATACCAGGTGGTGAGGGGGAAATTCAAATCTTCCGCTCCCCCTACCTCTGCTATGGACAGGGGGCTGCTAGATCGGGTGTTGAGGACTCTGTTCCCCGATCCCGGTCCGTTCCAGCCCCCCAGAATGGTCCCCCCGGATACTCTTCCGGTGGAGGTGGCTGCCGCCATCCCTCCCGTGTCGAACGTGGAATTCGACACGGCGAGGGATCGGTTACGGCGCAAAAAGAAGGCGCCGGGACCGGACGGTGTCCCAAGTAGGGTTCTGGCCCTCGCCCTGGGACACCTCGAGGAGCGGTTCCGAGCGGTGCTTAACCTATGCATTGCCTCGGGCCGCTTCCCCAGTCGGTGGAAAGTAGGCAGGCTCTGCCTGTTAAGGAAGGAGAGCCGCCCCGCGGATTCCCCGACTGGGTATCGGCCGGTGGTGCTGCTCGATGAAGCCGGGAAGTTTTTCGAGAAGATTCTCGCTTCCCGCATCATCGAGCACCTAGAGGACCGGGGGCCGGACTTGGCTAACAACCAGTTCGGCTTCCGCACCGGCCGGTCCACGATGAACGCAGTAGCCCTCCTCAAGAGGTGGACTGAGGGGGCCACAGCTCGTGGGGAGACTGTTGTTGCGGTGTCTCTTGACATTCGCAACGCCTTCAACAGCCTTCCCCACGATTGCATAAAGGAGGCACTCCGTTTCCACCCGGTGCCTCCGTACCTCCGCGCTCTCGTGGAGAGCTACCTGGAAGGCAGGTCAGTTCTCTACGAGGGACCGGACGGTCGCGTCCATACGTGGGCAATGGCGGCAGGTGTACCCCAGGGATCCGTACTAGGTCCTCTACTGTGGAACCTGGGGTACAATTGGGTCCTGCGAGGCGGCCTTCTGCCACGAACGGAGGTCGTCTGCTTCGCCGACGACACACTCGTCGCGGCAAGAGCCAAAACGGGGGAGGAGGCGGCCCACCTTGCGTCGGTCTGCACCTCTTTGGTGGTCCGACGCATCCGCCTCCTGGGCCTGGACGTGGCCCTCGATAAAACGAGGGCCATGAGTTTCCACGCCCCCCGTCGCAGGATCCCACCGGGGCTCCGAGTCCGAGTGGAGGGGGTCCGTATACCGGTTGAGGCGCACCTCAAGTACCTCGGCCTGGTTCTGGACCCCCGATGGAGTTTCGAGGAGCATTTCAAGCTCCTGACTCCACGGCTGTGTGCCGCCGCAGCCGCACTCGGACGGGTCCTCCCTAATGTGGGAGGGCCAGGATCGGCGTGCCGTCGACTGTATCACGGGGTGATACGGTCGATGGCACTCTACGGAGCCCCGATATGGGCGGAGTGCCTCTCCCCCCGTGCGGTGGCCCTCTTGCGACGTCCGCAGAGGGTCATAGCAACCCGGGCCGTGCGAGCTTATCGCACGGTCAGCCACGGCGCGGCCTGCGTTCTTGCGGGCCAAACGCCGTGGGATGTCGATGCACGCGTCCATGCGGAGGTGTATCGACATCGGGTTTCTGTCAGAGAACGGGGGGGACGATCCGCTCCTGAAGAAGTGGAGCGGGTTCGTACCCAGGCGCAGAGGGAGGCTCTGCGTCGATGGGGTGAGGCGCTCGCCTTCCCAGCTGCCGGCCACCGGACGATAGAAGCGATACGTCCGGTGTTGGAGGAGTGGGTAGGGCGCCGGCAGGGCAGTCTCTCGTTCCGCATGGTGCAGGTACTGACCGGACATGGTTGTTTTGGTCACTACCTGCACCGGGTCGCGCGTCGGGAGGAAAGGCCGCAGTGTCATCACTGCGACGCTCCCGACGACACTGCCGAGCACACCCTGTTGGTGTGCCCGGCCTGGCGACGCCAGCGCAGCGAACTCATCGCTGCGCTGGGAGGCGGCGACCTCTCGCTGCCCGGCATGGTCGTGGCCATGCTCCGCGGCGAGGCGGAATGGGGGGCTGTCGCCTCCTTCTGCGAGGACGTCATCTTGCAGAAGGAGGCCGCGGAGAGGGAGCGGGAGAATGATCCTCAAGCCGCTCCCATCCGCCGCAGACGGACAGGCAGGCGAAGGCGGGTATTCGCACAAGCGATGCCCGTCTAATGACCCTGCCGTGGAGGCCTGCGTGCACGGCTGGCCCCGTGCACGTCGCCGTAAGGCCCTCCGTCTGGGGATTGCCCTGGTGTTCTCGGGCAATCCCCCCTTGGCGATAGCCCGACCAGTGAGGTCGGGCTAGCCCGGGCGCGTCGATAGTGGTAGTCGCAGTGTGGACCCTATCACGCGCGCCCATAAGGGCAGGGAGAACACCGGGGGGTTTAGTGGGTAGGCCCGGCACTCTGCCGGGAGAGCCCCACACACGCTCGTCGTCTAGCCAACGGCGGTCACGCATTCCCCTCGAAAAAAAAAAAAAAAAAAAAAGGGTTCCGTACCTCGAAAAAAACGGAACCCTTATAGGATCACTTTGTTGTCCGTCCGTCCGTCTGTCTGTCTGTCAAGACCCTTTTTCTCAGGAACGCGTGAAGGTATCAAGCTGAAATTTATATCAAATATTTAGGACTACTGTCCCTTGGAGCTGTGAAAAAATCAAACTTCTAAGCCAACGCAATCAAAAGATTATGCCGCAAGTTTCTGCAAATTTTCGACACTCGCAAGGGCATCAAAACCTACAGGGTACTTCCCGTAAACTCAAAATCTTGAAATTTGGTACGAAGTAACGTCTTATAGCACAGATAAAGGAATTGCGAAAACCTTAAACTTTTAGTAACATCATTTAATAAAAATATTTTTAATAATTTTGTACGGAACCCTTGGTGCGCGAGTCCGACTCGCACTTGGCCGGTGTTTTTACATACGACAGGGAAACTCTTGGCCTTCATCTCGCCTGATGGTAAGTGACGGTAAGGCCGAAAGAGGAAGCGAGCTTCACCTGGACTCCTCAACAGCTGAGGAACTGGCTATCTTACCTCTAAAATTGTCGGAACACAACAATGCTATAAACATTGTTATTGTGGCGACAAACTTAGGTAAGACGGTGGTAGCTAGCCGGGCGGGCCTAGAAGCCCTACCATCAACCAAACCGAGCAGAAAATGTTCTGCCCCCATGGGGAATTGAACCCCGGACCTCCCGATCAACACCCGGTGCATATAACGAACATGTTTCTGATCCGAAACATGTTATTGCGACGTAACAAGCTCAGTCTAGTGGGAGAGAACTGTATGAGAAGACACCAAATAAGATTAATTATTTTTAAAGAAAGATCGTATATCTCAATACATTTGGTTTCAATTTCTTACGTCCTAATAAAATATGGAGAAAATTATAAGTATGAATCCCTTCATGCACTATAGCAGCAACTAACTTTCATAACCATCTAAAAGAATCCCACCACCTAAATCACTTTTTTATTGTCAGTTACCAAAAATATTGTTTTATTCATATTTATAAGTAGATTTTATAACCAGCTATGAAAAGAAATAACATTTTCTACATTCTTAAACAATTTTTAATCCAGTATATGACTCATTTGCGCAAAAAAGGATTTTAACGAAACTACTTGTGGACCCGGGCAACATGAATATGTTCATTAGTTTCATGCATATAATTAATTCGTCTCTAATTTCCTAATTAGAGAGACGAATTTAATTTATTTTACAGTTCACTGTACCTACAATGTTTGCTATAAATTAATTGTCCATATTTTTATGGATACGTTGTAGCTATGATGAATATTTGCGATAAACGCAAATGTGCCGTTGGCATATCCACTAGTTTCCACCATCTAATGCCCAATCACATCAAACCAAATGATTAATGGCCGGTCTTTGAAGCTTATCTGTAGAAGCCGGATGGAGCTGACCCCACAAATTAGCAGTCTAATCTAATGATGTCTTATACAATAAATTGACTAATTTATTAATGCTACTTCAGTAAATGTCACATATTTCAAGGTAGTACGGATATTATTTTTTAAAAATCCTCAACAGATATTTTTACAAAACACACTATTTTAAGTACACACGGCATCGCGTAAAACTTCGCATGTCGACCTTGTGATAGCGCTTATGTCGCTCATAATAGCGATGGTTTCCGTAGTCGATGTAAAGCTTGACATGCTGCCGACAGTACAAACTTATAATTCTTTGATGACTAATTTCACCAACCTTATGTTAGCTTAGGAAACTCCTAAGAAATATGCTGTCACTTTTTGTCTTTAATGAAAAGTGTGTGTCAGCATGTCACCTGAGAGAATCCTAAGCTAGGAAGAGGTTGGTAAAATTGGCCACCAGTCTCCATTTTAATCCTCATTAGTTGCGTACCTTCGTTAGCCGAGCCTACAAGCCATTATGCCCCGAGTTCCTCGATCATGTTTTCTCAGTCGCCTATAGCTCGTGGTTGCTAAATACTTGTAAATCTACAACCCTTTTAGGGAGGCCAATGTACATTAAACCGGAAACCGTACGTTAAACCGGAACACAGCAAAGCAAGCACCGCTGCCCGGCAGCAGAAATAGGTAAAATATAAGCAGCCATGCAGACGACTCTGGTACATACAAGAGAGGAAGGACCCTCTGGTAATTATATACAATACAGATTCATTTAGAAAAGTAGATATTAGCTCTACTTCTATATTTTCTCGTATGGGTAAAATAGGCTATGCATTAGCCTTATTTTTAGATACAATAGCTAAGCACTTAGCCTTAATCTCACCTGATGGTAAGTGATGATAAGGCCGAAGGTGGAAACGAACTTTACCTGGACACCTCTACATCTGAGGATCTGTCTATTTTACCTCTAATTGGATATCAGATTACCAAGTTATACCACGTTTGGTAACTTGGTAACCATGTTTGGTACTTTTGCAAATTTGATAAAAATACACCAATCTCGTCTGGCTAGCGTCGTGTTGTAGAGCAACTCCTCGTCAAGAGAGAGACTCGTGCCCAGTAGTGAGATCCTTCAGGTTCATATCGACAACTGTGTCAAAACGTTATTTTCCCAAATGGTCAACTTTAAAAATCAAGTTCCCCAAACGACAACTTCCCAAAATGATAACTTCCTAAAACGACTGGTTGAAGTGGGTGAAGTATTATTGGTGGAGACGGCCAAAATAAACCCATATTTTAATTACACGCCTACATTGTTTTAAGCAGTACATTTATTACACAGAAAGAGAGAAATTCTTATGGCCAATTGCACAAACCTTTTCTTTGCTTAGAACGATCTTAAGTGATAAGCTGTCACATTCTTTTCATAAAAAACAAGAAGTAACAGCATTCTTCTTAGGATAGTCTTAGCTAAGGCAAGGTTAGTGCAATCGGCCATTAACCTTGAAGAATATTAAGAGAAATGTAACTCAGCCTTAAGAAAAAACTTCAAACAACTAGTAAAATTAAATGATTGATGAGCTATTAAGTTAAAAAAAGAGAAACGAAAGAACATTTTAGCACCACTTTATAACATTTGCTGATTCTTATTTGTATTTTAATATTAATTGTAAATTCAAAGTGAACCGATTTTAGTGAAAATCTCGATTTTATTTTTCATTGCATATTTTTTGATGTGAAACATCTATAGCGGCGGGTCACACCGACTGTTATACAGCGAGGCGACGCGTTGCCACGCCATATTATGCACTAGCGTGCCTGCGAACTACGTTTCGCCATATATTTTTTTCCCGTTTTTACAACATTTTTCATTGATCCTCATCTCCTATTAGTCGTAGCGTGATGTTATATAGCCTATAGCCTTCCTCGATAAAAGGACTATCCAACACAATTTTTCAATTTTAATCAGTAGTTCAAGAGCGTCGGTGGCGCTGTGGTTTCGGCACTTGCCTTCCAATCGGGGGGTCGGGGTTCGAGACCCGCCATGTACCAATGTGTTTTTCGTTTCGAATTTCATATGTACATTTGTCTGACGCTCCTACGGTGAAGGAAAACATCGTGAGGCAACCTGCATACATCTGCGAAGAAATTCAATGATGTATGTGAAGTCGACCAATCCGCACTGGGCCAGCGTGGTTGACTAAGGCCTAATCACCCTAACATAGGGTAGGCTCGAACCCCTCGGTGGGGACGTATATATGAGCTGTGATGATGAATCAGTAGTTCCTGAGATTAGCGCGTTCAACCAAACAAACAAATGAACTTCGGAATATTTCGAGGGTGCAATTGGTGCTTACACCCGAGCTAAATACTCTGTTTTACATCTCGATTGTTAGGTAAGTAGGTCCTTATTACCCCCAAATAGGGTTTGTAGGTGACCAATAAGCGCTCTAGGGTAATAATGTAGCTTCGAAAGCCCTAGGGCGGTAAGTAATTCAAAAAAACACTTCACAATTTAAAAAGTTCACGTACATCTAACCATCATATTGGCAGTAAATTACTTACAGCCCTAGGGCTTTTCTAGCTACATTATTACCTTAGAGCGCTAATTGGTTACCTACATGCCTCATTTGGAGGTAATAAGGACCTACTTACCGAACATGAGAGATGTAAAAATATAAAATATAACACTTGTCAAGCCTATAATATCAGCTCACATGCAAAAACATACAATTATACGAATATACACAGATATAGTTCTCGACTAAGGCTTGGCTCGTCTCTAAGACAGCGGGTCTTGATATAGATTCAAATCTACAATAGCGAAACATTAATCTACCAAATGATTAATGTCCGTGGACACTCGGAAACTTATCTGCCGCGATAACACTGATCAAGTTAATGAACTGGCATTTTAATGGCATAATTACGCATATTGTGTTGGATTAATCTGTCTAAATTATTTGCGTAAGGGAACTATGAGAAATCCCGAAGGTTGCGTAAATTTGGAATTGCTTCTAAAATTGTTGTTTTCATTGTGATCCCCTGTCAGAGATAACTTTCGAAATAGCACTATGTAATATTTCACAAGCGTGCTTCAATAGTTATGAATATTTGAATTTATTAGTAATACAGATTCTTACATATTATTCGTAAATTTATTTTAAATTATTTTTATTTATTTGCTGCATGCATTGATTGTGGTTTAGATGTATGCGAAATTACAAATATAAGAAAAAATGATCTTATTACAAAACCTGGACTAAACCTGGTCTAAAGGTAATCTTGGTTTAAACCTAGTGCGCTTTCACTTGCGTCAATATACATAGATAGAGACAGCTTCAATTTTTTTGGATATTAGATTGATTTGACGACTCGACGACTTTCTTCCTGAATGGTGGTGTAGGGTCCAAAATAGAGACGGTTGGTGAGCAAATAGGGAGGCCTTTGCCCTGCAGTGGGACATTACGGGCTAGTATAGATAGATATATTGATTTTTCATTACTCATACTCTGAAGGTAGGTCTGAAGTTGCCTGAGGAGCGGGTTGAAAGTAATACTTTTCAGCCCTAGGGAGAATCACTTTCAACTGACAGCTGCTGTCAATTTTTAAAAGAGAAGCTAGTTCTTTTTTGACATTTTTATTGAACCATGTTCCGACTTTCTATACAGCCGCTTAATTACAGCGTTAAATTACAATGACACTCAATTACGGTGTTAAATTGAAATAACATAATGTTAAGTATATAAAGAATATATATTTTTAAATGACTTTATTATAATTTATTTTCAAATATTTCTTTAAAATAACATAGATTTGGGCAAAATATTTACCATTTTTTAAATTATGAAAATGAAAAATAATGGCTGAATAAATGGCCGGCCACAGAAAAAAAACAAAATAAGCGGGAAAGCGGCAATGCGATCTTCATTTCTTTTTTCCATTTATAGAGTTTTGTTAATACTTCCGTATAGCAGAGATTTGTATTAATTGTAA
Source organism: Schoenobius gigantellus (assembly GCA_963935595.1). Classification (NCBI taxonomy): domain Eukaryota; kingdom Metazoa; phylum Arthropoda; class Insecta; order Lepidoptera; family Crambidae; genus Schoenobius; species Schoenobius gigantellus. The sequence continues at coordinate 18,281,700 of OZ012557.1, read as the reverse complement.
ATTATATTTGTATAACATTGTGTTAATAATTAACACAATGAGTTCATCTGATTCAGGTATGGAGTTAACGCCTGATTTTATAAGAGAAAGCGGGGTAAAGCAGAAGTTGCTGAGTTTTAGCTAATTCATTGTTTTATTTTAACTTTACTTGTATTCGTAATGAAAAGCACAGTGTTTACCTCGGGTTAAAGACTTATTTAGTCCCTCGAACTATTGGTGCCCTCGCTACGCTCGGGCGCCAAACATCGTCTCGGGACTAAATAAGTTACTTTCACCCCTAGGGTAACAATGTACTATTATTTGAGAGATAGAAAAATACAATTTATTCCCTTTTAAAATACAAAGAATTTTTATCTGCCTACTGATTGCTCTTTATTGAACTAAAAGTAAAAGAAATCTATGATATCAAAATGTTTATTAGTTAAATGTTTCCAAACCTTAATAAAATTTATGTCTACTTTTCCGTTAAAAAAGTTCGAACGAGCGGCAAGCGTGAAATCAGGTCAATGAAGGAAACTGATGTGGCCGCTTGCGGGTCGACGAGGCTTGTGAAGCGTCTAAATATTTTCTATACGAACACATGCTCTTAAAGATGTTTTCAGATATAAAAAAAACCAGGAATGTGTTTCAACTGTAACGCAAAAATATTGACTTGTGATCACTTGTATTCTATAACTAGCTGTGCCAGCGAACTACGTTTCGCCGTATTTTTTTTACCCTTTTTTGCATCAATTGTCATTGATGCTCAGCTCTTATTAGTCGTAGCGTGATGTTATATAGCCTAAAGCCTTCCTCGATAAATGGACTATCCAACACAAAAATATTTTTTTCAATTTGAATCAGTAGTTCCTGAGATTAGCGCGTTCAAGCAAACAAACAAACAAACTCTACAGCTTTATAATATTAAGTATAGATTTTGGAGTGAACGGTTGGCGCAGTAGTTTACGCGTTCGGCGTCCGATTGCTAAGGATAGGTAACGTTCGCCGTGGTCGGGTACACGGTGGGGAATCAAATATGTGTAACATCTTGAGATCCTAATACATGGTCGATGAGCCGTCCCATAGGAATAAGCAAGTAATTTAATCCTGATACAGACTTGTCATAGTGATAAAAAATTGGTATGGAGGACACTAGCATAGTTTGTATTTTAAAATTTAGTATTGTCTTTTTTGCTTAAAAATATAATGTACAATAAATACATTTACTTTGTATATGTTTTAATTCGATTGGTCTTATTTGTGCTGTTTGATTCGGTGTGTCTAGTAGACACACCGAATCCACTGACCAGTCAGCAACTACAATATTACGACTCTGTGACGACCTGGTTATGACCAATGACGTCAAACGTTTGTAGTGTGTTACCGCGAATGGAGCATCGTAGCAATCCGTTTGTAGCGAATGTAGTATTATCTTTCGCAATACGAGTGTGTTACCGCGAATGGTGTTAAGCATCGTAGCAATCGTAGCATCAACTACGCCAACTACGCTACTACGGGTGTGCTACGACGAATTAAGTCCAACATGGTAACAGACGTAGCATTAACTACGGCACTTACTGTGTGCTACGGCGAATAAAGACAAAAATTGTAGTGTAGGGGTGTATTATCTACGGCACTACGTCCATGATTAACAAATGTCACTACTAATAATGGCTTTGCGAACATTTGCTTTTCAAGCGCTTTTTGTTCATGATGTAGCGTGATTCTTGTGACAAGACAACCTGCCATTGACGCTATAAATGAGCGCAATTATTTTAATTGAATAATCTCTCTCCACTCTGTAGGTATCATTTAAAGTTACATTGCCAACGATGAATGAACTCGACATTGTAACAAGCGTAGCGTCTACTATTGCACTGCAACTATGATACTATTAATGAAGTCAATTACGTAGCATGTTTTATGTGTAACCCGAAAGACTGTTCTTCCACTGCAACGGCGCGGCGCCGGCAGTGGCATGATATTCATATATTATTGTCGTTGTCATTACCGGCGCCGTCAGCAAAGTTGGAAAAGACGAGTAGAAAAACAGCTGACATTAGCATTAAAAACGGAAATTTCTTAATGTTGAAGGGAGTAAGGTAAATTTTTATTTTAGCTTAGAAAACCGATTAATGCTGTCGTGCAATTTTCCAAATCTCTATATCCCTAAGATTCAGAGTGAGCATTCATTGTGCATCATGTTTGCATGTGTTCAATCATATTAATTATGTTACGCACCTGTATATAGGCTTCCCTCCGGTGGCCTTCCCAGCGCGGAACCATAGGACCATGTACACACGATCTTCGTTGGTGTCAGGCGTGACGTCACAGGGCAGTGACGCCGTACGGCCCAACACTGCATCCACGTCTACCGTTGATACTGCAACAAAACATATTTATTAGTAAATCTACATGCATTATTTTTTTTAATTCACAGATACACCACCTTATCTTAGGCATTTTCTGCTAGTCGACCTTAGGACACAGAATAAATAATAGTACTAAAATACTTTGGGTGAATCTGAGAATCATGAGGTAGATATAAAAAAAATGTGACTAATAATTTGATGAACACTATTATATTAGGTCCTTACCTATGAAATTGGCATTTTGCCGTACTGGCCACTTTGATCTCAAATATCTCCTCTATGGTTAGAAATTCCAAATTCAAATCTATACAGCTATTTACTCATGTATTTGTGTTTCGAAAATTAAAATTCACTTGTTTTTTCCTCAATTGTATTTTTTCTTTGCGTCACTCAGTTTACAAAATGGAGAACTTGAAATATCGCGTTATTTACGAGTACGAGTTCCACCGTGGCACCAGTGCTGCAGAAACGGCTCGAAGGATTAATGATGTGTATGGCGACGGTGCCGCAAAAGAAAACACAGTGCGTTTTTGGTTCCAACGTTTTCGTTCTGGAAATTTCGACCTGCAGAACAAGTCCCGTGGACGGCCGGAGACCAAAGTTGATAATAAAGAATTGAAGGCTATTGTGGAAGCGGATCCATAGTAAACCACGTCCGAGTTAGCTGCAGGCTGCGGTGTTAGTGATAAAACTGTTTTAATCCACTTGAAACAAATTGGGAAGGTGAAAAAGCTTGAAAGGAAACCTCACGAATTGAGTGAAGCAAATCAACAAACGCGCGTTGACTGCTGCGTTGCATTACTCAACCGGCACAATAATAAAGGGATTTTAAATCTAATAATTACTTGTGATGAGAAGTGGGTCCTGTACGATAATCGAAAGCGCTCATCGCAATGGCTGAACCCTGCCGAATCAGCCAAACCATGCCCCAAGCGAAAATTGACTCCAAGAGAGTTGAAAACAAAATAATCGAGGAAAATCCAAAATAATTGAGGAAAAAACAAGTGAATTATAATTTGTGACGTGCGTATGAGTGTATTCTATTTCGAAAAAAGTTTAACAAGGACACATATATATTTTTCAGACAATACTTTACACAACACCAAGGAATACACCATATCATTCGTCTCACGCACAAAAAAGGTCTCGCTGACACTGTTCCACTTCCTAATCTTAACTCCTCGCCTAGTTAAGGGCATATGAATATAAATAGATGTAATATTAAAGCTCGTCTCCTTCGTCCGTTCCAAACCGCAAATAATCCTCTTTTCTTTACGCGAAACTGTCACCATGTTGCGACGAGTAATGCGAACCATCAGTCATACTTAGGAGAAATTTTCAATTCGCCGTGTGAATACTGTAATAAAGAAGGATTACAGCGCTATCAACTGTGTCCACTTGAATAATAGTCAGTGCTTCTCTTGAGTTGTATTTAAAACGTTTCCGCCGCAATTAATTCGGACACTGTAATGTATTCCATTTTTTGTGTGCCATGTCTGCCATGTGAAAGAGATGAGGTAAAGATTTTATGACTCTAACAAACAGAATGCGATTAGTAAGTTCGCCACGGATTATAGCAGTCAAATAACATAATTTTATATGCACACGTAATTTGGCATGAATGTAGCTTAGTAAATAACAAAATTAAAAACGGAAAAAATATTTTAAAAATAATAAAAACATGAGCGTCATTGACGCTGTGGCCTCTGCACTGGACTGTGCTCCGAGTAGAATCGGGAGGCCCGCGGTCAATCCTGCCACGTAACAATGTGGTTTTCGTTCCACTAATATCATATGTAATTTTTATCTGATACTCCCACGGTGAAGGAAAACATCGTGAGGAAACCTGCATTCACCTGCGAAGTAATTCAAAGGTGTATGTGAAGTAAACCAATCCGCACTGGGCCAGCGTGGTTTGACTAAGGTCTAATCGCCCTAACTAGGTAGGGTAGGGTCGTGCCCCTCGTTGGGGACGTATATGAGCTGTGAGGATGATGATGATGAATAAAAACCCGACTTCAAAAATACCAAAAATACAAAATAATGTCCATTACTGCTTTTGAACCCCGCCCTCATAATCACTAATCTAGTAATGGATATAAATTTTCTTTCAAAAATGACCCCCTAGTTAGCAACCGAAGTAGGAAATACGCTTGCTGACTGTGGCTAACTAGCTTAACTTTATAGCAATCATTATCCACGCGTCCACCCCACTGCGTCAACGAGCTTGGATCGAAATGTTGTGTCTTTGTCAGGCAGTTACCTGACTCGACATGTCTTTGGTAAAGTATTTACCAATGAAATGGAAGTTAATTTATCGAATATATGAAATTCTCGGGTCACGATGTTTGTATGGAAGTTTTCCGAAATGGTTAGACCGATTTTTATATATAATAGGCTAGATGACTAAAAATTTTTATTTGCTTTAATAAAAGCTCATTCGCATAATAAACAGAAAGAAAAAAACAGTTTTCGAATAACTATAAAAACAACCAAGATATAAGGTATTAAAGATTTTTCTCCATCTCTTTCTAGCAAAATGGCAATTTACAAGGAGTTTATATGGCCGTACTCAACGATGACGTCACGGTTGATGTCGGATCTCACTGTCTAATCGCCATCAAATTAACAACTTAAAATGCTTGTATCTAATGTATTTCTAAGCCGATTTTAATTCTAATTTCACAGGATAGCATCTTTTTCCAAGGTATTTCAGTATTTAATGACAAGACGTAAAAATTTGAATTCAGTCATCATCCCAATTTTATGTGTATATTTGGTAGGTCTGAGGTCGTAGGCTTTTTTCATATCCTTAGGTGATAATGGTGGCCTTCACCAGATTTTTTGGACAATCACTACGAAACGTAGTTCGCGGGCACAGCTAGTAATATATATTTTTTATAGTGGCGTACACAGCACTACCTAATTTATGTCACTGCCTACATTTTCATAAGGAACCATCATTTAAATATAACGAGCAACATTAGTAAAACCTTTACGCTAAATTATAATAATAGGTTCCCATATTCTATCGTGTTCGATGTAGAACAAAATGCAATGTCAAATAATGTTCGTAAATATCCTATTAGTGAGGTAATAAGCTTGCGTAACTGCTTAGAGTTCAGTACGGTGAAATCATAAAATTCCACGTATGAAATGGCTCATCATGTAAGCAAATATATATTGAACCACAAATAAAGATAATATTATATATATGAAATAAATGCACAGCTCACCATTGATTAAGTGAAGAGTAGTCGTAAGTGCTAAAAATAATTACAACTCAGCTATAATAAAAAGTTGAAAAGCACAGGTGTAAGTAACAAACGTCGATTTAGGTCTCTTCTGATGACCTTCTATTTCAATTTCCCTCCAATTTACGTTTAAAATAATACTTTTAAAATGAGTTCTGTTCATCATCACAGCTCATATACGTCCCCACCGAGGGGCTCGAGCCTACCCTATGTTAGGGTGATTAGGCCTTAGTCAACCACGCTGGCCCAGTGCGGATTGGTCGACTTCACATACACCATTGAATTTCTTCGCAGATGTATGCAGGTTTCCTCACGATGTTTTCCTTCACCGTAGGAGCGTCAGACAAATGTACATATGAAATTCGAAAACGAAAAACACAGTGGTACATGGCGGTCTCAAACCCGGACCTCCCGATTGGAAGGCAACGCTCTTTCTATGACATTAGTACCAAAGAAAACAACTATTATACCAACATTATATAGATTGAATATTGCAAAGTTACTAATTAGACAGAACAAATATTTCCTTTCGGATTTAAAATTATTTCACCTAGAAGCTTCGGCCGTCCGACTCCAGGAGCGATTAAATTTTACACAAATATTTTATTACTTAAACAGACGATATCTCGGAAATTTTGAAATCAACTCCGTTCCCATTTCAACTTTCCCCACGGCCCTAAAGATCCTCGATAGCTCGATTCAATAAGAACCATAAATTTACTCTGATATAGAAATTCCGCCTGGCAAACGTCTTGCCGTCTTTTAAATCAAAAATATTTTACATCAATCACCGAACGGGACGATTTTCAGCGTTTTCTGATGACGTAATATTCTGCTGATATACGCATAAGTATTTAATGAAATACTCAATTCAAATAAGTTTTATACTTATCTTGTTATTAAATAATGGTGTAGAATATATGGTTAGATAAAATGTGTGTTGTATCAATTTTTACTATCAATCGAGGCCGAAGTACGGGTATTCGGGAGTATTTACAGGCATTATCAAATGTCTCTGCGTCTTCTAAATAACCTAAAAACCAATTAAATCATCCATCGTGAATCTCAACAAGCAATCACACACAAAAGTTAACACTAAACAATAAGAAAAGCCAACAAAAATTGCTGTGTGAATTTGTAAGTTAGGTCCTGAGGTATCTTTGTTTTAGGAAATAATGAATAAAGAAGCGATACGAATTTTATTAAAGTCCGCCATTTTGAGGATTTTTCCCAAAGAATTGTTTTGCAGTATGGGTATAAATCCTCCTTTGCATGGATAAGTTTTTTAAGTGCTCACAAGCAATAATTAGTTTTTAAATTCTATAAAAAACCCGCCAAGTGCGAGCTGGACTCGCACACCGATGGTTCCGCACAAACTTATCTAATTACAAAACTTCGTAATAACAACATATTTACGGTGGTCAGATTTTTTCCTTAATATGTACTGTAAGACATTGCTTCTATCCAAATTTCATGATTCTAGGTCAACGGGATGTACCAGGCTAGGATATCTTCTATAGTGAAGTCGTAAAATACGAGGCAAAGCGATCATATCTTTGATCACGTTCACTTTCAAGTTTGATTTTTTCGCAGCTGAAAGAGACCATTGACCCGATTTATTTATTATAAATTTCAGTTTGATATCTGTACGCGTTCCCGAGAAAAAGGTTCTTAAAATACAGATAGACTGACAGATCATCAGACGGACAAAGCAGTGCTCCTTTTAGGGTTCCGCTATCCTTTTAGGGACAGAACCCTACAAAGTAAGAAACAGTCAAGTTGGAAAGCTATAAATTTGTTCATATTTTCAAAACAACACGCCGAGGCTACGAGTGGAAGTGTCTCAAATTTCATCGAGCCGATCTACTTTCGCCTGGCCGCCGCCGAAAAGGTAAGGTTTGCAAAAGACGCTTTGTCAGCGACGTTTTTATATTGTAGACGCGTGACCTACACTCGAAAGCGGGAAATCCTTTTTGTGTTCGCTACACATTTTCGTTCATGGCTGCACTCGGCGTTGGAGTGAAATTGTGAAAGAAAGAAATATTTCTCTGAAGACAAACACTTATGGACGAGAACAGGAAAACAATACGCGATAGAAATATATTTCTTAAGAGCTATGAAATAATTAGAGAGCTCTCAAACGGGATCAGTGCTGTGAAAATTCGAGTTTTCGTTGCTGCTTTCCCGTTACGTAGCTTCAATATGGTATGAGTTTCGTTACGAATTCATTATAGTCGTTATCTGATATTTAACGATGACTTTTAAGTAAGATATAATTAAATTTTAGTATTAAGCATATATGCTTACTTAGAGAAAATCTTCTTTCTAAGTGTTTTTGCAACTATAAACGAAAAATCTGTGTTAATTAACGATAAAATAAAATTGAAACGGTTACTAAAATCGCAGCTTCGTTCAACCACCAATTTACGAAAGAAGTGAACAGAAGTGTTCGTGACTTTTATAATTTAAAACAATATTTTTAAGACATACTTATTCACATAATCTCCAAATAAATGGCCAATCATTTTCGATAAGTATTATACGAACGTGTACATTATCGACTGAGTTTTAAACTTTGTTGGTGTATTCATAAGCTTAGAGTGTATAATTAACGCACTGTCATTGTTCGGCGATTGCGCGGCTACTGATAGCTTCGCGTAGGCAGTGCCTGAAATCCTTCATAATTGAATGCACCGATTTGACGGGCTCATTAAACGCATAACGACCTCAGTACACACCCTCCTAAATATACATTACATACTTTGTTTTAAATAAAAAAATAGAAAAGGGGAAGTTTCTTACAAAAATCGGCTTCATAAAGAGTATGCACGTTACTTGAGTGAGCGAGTTACTAACAAGAATTTGTAGCTTTCTTGAAGTAGGTAATTATAAAACGAACTTTTGTTTTAAATTAAGTAAAGCTTCGAAGCAATTATGTACGAGTACAAACACTGAGTCGGCTAGACAGCATATTCTGAACTCGCTCTTAGAAACTACAGACTAAATATGGAACTACTTAAATATTTAGCATAGACTAAGTCACCCTCAGAATATTATTTCTCCTTACACAAAGAATGATGTCAATTGTATTTGCTTTGTTTACATATAAAGAACGGAAATTTAACTGATACCTTACCTCTAGGAGTTCCATGGAAGTTAAAACAAAATGTTTTTTCAGGTTCCGCCTAGATGTTAAGTGGTCAAATTTTTCCTATCTTTTGCATAGTCTGGGGTATTGTCGGCTTATTCCATCTAGACCTACCAGTAGTTCGACTATCGAACTATTTGAACAAAACTATTCCAAATTGTTATACCGGGTATTCAAACTTTTTGGCCACGCTAGTTTTTGATACAAATAGTACAGTAGCGCTTAAAAGTGAAATCAAAGATATTCGTCCAGACCAATACATGTTATAAATATTTATTCAGATGTATGATTGCATAGTGCGTAAAGATGTAGGCATAACTGCAATAATACCCTATTGCAGTTATGCCTACATCTTTACTTTACTTTTTTTAAAGTGAAACTTTTTACATCGCCTCAAATATTTTCGTCCTAAGTTTTGTCGCATTACGCAAAACCATGAGATCTTTAATTAAACCTCTTCATATAGGTCAAGATTGGTATATGCGTTAGATCTTCGACTTAAAATCTGTTAACATCCAAAATGTTTTAATGATACTTATGAAAATGAATGGAGAGATCTCAGTGTCGCATTGTCTTGAAATATTAAGATGATTTTATAATAGAAATATATTTTATTCTGGACATGTATTTTCGTTTTCACTATACTTAGAATAAAAACTAGCCAGTATAACAATTTGGAATATTTTGTTCAAATAGTTCGATAGTCGAACTATTGGTAGGATTAAATGGAATAAACGGTATTGTCAGCTAGGCCATTCAAAGCATTGGGGGCCAGCTCTGAAAATAATTTTAATGATATTTTACAAAATGACCTTCGAAGGAATAAAATTCTGTTTAAGTGTAATTTGTGTAAATTTATGAAACATGTTATAATTTGCCTGAAACGTGTAATAATATAATACAATGTAACAATAAAATAATTGCATATGTACATAATGTTGCGATCTAAAAAACAACAGAACTCTCCACTGAGTGTGACCTGATACTCGTAAATTATGTATTAGGTAGGTACTAGGTAGGTACTTTATACTATATTTTTCACTTTCGATCGAATATTTAAATTTTTATAATAAATAATAGGAAGAACCACCGTAAACGCTCAAAAGATGATTAATAAATTGGTGTTTAAGTGCCCCTTTAAAAGCAGCTGTAAGGAGTTAAGAAGAATATTTCCATCGCGATCGTTATGAAATATGGCGAAACTTTTGGATTTTTCCTAATTTATATTTAAACTCTTTCAATTAATCGGATACTGGGGCGAAATGATTCACCATTTGTGGATTAAATATTACATTTTATTTGTAGTTCGCCATTTTTGGGAGATAATATTTACAAACAAAGCATTATATACTAAGTCCCTGACTACATAATTACAGTTATCAGATTTTTTCGTTTAGGTTTTATGATTTGTACCTTATAAATTTTGATTCCCTTGTGAAGTCGTAAAATACGCGTAAATATCCGATATAAATGGTAATCTTTTTATCGCATTGATGATTTTTTCACGGCTGAATGAGACCGTATAACCTTGTATTTAATATTTTCCGTGTGATATTCTCTACGCGTTCCTGAGAAAAATGGTCTTGTAGACAGACGGACAACGAAATAATGTTATTAAAGATCTGTCTTTTTTTTTAAAGTACGGAACTCTAATAATATACATATATTAAAAATCATATTTATTTAAGACATTAATTTTCATGTATGAACATTTTGGGTTGAATGACATTACGTGTAAACACATTTTAACAGGGATTGAAAAGGTTCCTATAATACCGGTACAGAACCGGTATTTAACGGTTTCGGTGCTAGAACCAGAACCGGAACCGGAACCCAAACAAGAACCTTTAAGAACCCTTTTATACCGGTTCTTGACAAATTATGTCCGTACTAGTCGGACTTCAATAGGAACGATACCGAGGTGCAGGTGCGTCGTCGGTCGCACCGACGACGACGGGACGGCGGCCGACGACTGGAGTGGGGAGCGAGAGGGAATAAAAAATAAAGTACCTATTTTTTATTACGTCTTATACATTGTAAAAATCTCGCGATTTTAATTCTTATAACTGTCAGTGAAATTAATAATATATAATATAAGTAATATAACATTCTGTTTATTTTAATTTTATATGTTAGTTTTATTGGGTCATTACTGACTCTACAATACTTTATACCAACTATAGCAAAATAGACTACTTCTTTAATTTTAATTATTTACTATTTTACGGCGAGCATCAACTTTATGTTCATTTCAATTGCAGATGAAAACGTTAAAGTGTAGGTATATTATATGGATGGGCGCCTCAGCCTCTGCCCCCGCGCCTTCCACTCAGCCTACCCTGCCCCGCACGCGGACCGGCTACGCGGGCTACGGCCCGAGAACACTAGGGCAAACCCCAGACGGAGGGCCTTACGGCGGCGTGCACGGGACCAACCGCACACACAGGCCTTCACTTCAGGGTCATTAGACGGGCATCGCCTGTGCGAATGCCCGCCTTCTCCTGCCTATCCGTCTGCGAGAGATGGGAGCGGCTTGAGGATCTACCTCCCGCTCCCTCTCCGCGGCCTCCTTCTGCGAGATGACGTCCTCGCAGAAGGAGGCGACAGCCCCCCATTCCGCCTCGCCGCGGAGTATGGCCACGACCATGCTCGGCAGCGAAAGGTTTCCACCTCCCAGCGCAGCGTTGAGTTCGATGCGCTGGCGGCGCCAATCCGGGCACACCAATAGAGTATGCTTAGCAGTGTCGGGAGCGTCGCAGTGATGACACTGCAGTGTTTCCTAGGCATAGGCCTCCGCCAGGGATCTCCAAACTGATCGGTCCTGCGCCTCCCGCATCCAGCGGCTTCCCGCAACCTTCACCAGATCGTCGGTCCACCTTGTGGGGCCTAACTGCGCTGCGTCTCCCGGTACGTGGCCGCCACTCAAGGACCTTTCCGCCCCAACGGCCGTCAGTCCTGCGAGCTATGTGTCCTGCCCACTGCCACTTAAGGTTTGCAATTCTTTGGGCTATGTCGGCGACTCTAGTTCTTCTACAGATCTCTTCATTTCTGATGCGATCGCGTAGAGAAACCCCGAGCATAGTCCTTTCCATTGCCCTTTGAGTGACATTAAGCCTTCCGAGATACCTTATTTGTTTGTATTTAATATAATTTACTATTTTATTTGTTTTTTGATGTGAAACATCTATAGCGGCGGGTCAGACCGACTGTTGGCGTGGTGACGCGTCGCCACGGCATGTGCCACATGTATAGTTCCAAGCGTGCGTACATATTACCTGTAGAAAATAATTTCGATGTTTCACATTTACTAGACGTCCCGCGATAGCTCACATTTTTTTAAAGTATGCCATTTTATGGTGCTGGGCGACAGTGTCCAGCTGAGAGCTAGTGATAGATGAGTGTATCTGTCAATGGGGCTAATACTGGGCAAGAGTTCCCAGCAGTGCACTGTGGGACATCCATAGGTCATAAATCTTAAAAACCTGCTTTCTTGTTTTACATTTTATTCCTTGTCGTTACATTGGATAGTTGCGGTACCTTCTGAAACTATAAATAGGTCAGTAATTAGAGTGCGCCTTCATTATCTATTGTGCATTCAAAGAGAGCGCATCGCCAATCGTAAATACTGTTATCAGTGAGTCATTAAAAAGCGTGACGTCATTTGTTGTCATTGCGGGACCTGTGAGTGCTGTGTGAGTTTTTTCTGAAATGGATATCCAAGAACAGGGTATGTAATAATTAATATTTTAATTTTAATTGTATCTTAGTATATATTTTCTTTAGTATGTCATTGCTACGAGGCGACTTTTCTTGGAGTATTATATTTTAATATTCAAAGTTTGAATAAACTTTTAAATATGTTCCCACTCGCTCCGACTATGGAGGTATATTGCACCATAATCTTTAGACTTTCTTATCTTAGGAAAATTAAAACTTGGCTGCCCTTATCTGCCCTTTTGGCGATGACAAGGGTGCTACGGTTGCCAGATTATCTCGTAGCATTTGCTACGAAATTAGTTTATTTAGTCTTAGTGCTTTGTGTAGGTTTTGTGACTGAATTTTAACCGTTTTTTTTTTTGTTTTAGGTAATTTATATATATGCTCGTTTTCAAGAATGCATATTCTTGAAATATGGCTAACTGTCAATACCGATAATGACTCGGAAAAGTGTCGTCAAGTCCTACAAAGTTTGTTGACTACTCTGAACGACGATGCTGAGAACATTGATATTCATTATTTAGAGAAAATTGTTAATAATTTATGTAAAGCTATTGCTCGATTCTGGAAAAAATGTAATAGGGATAAAACCAAGCTTTTATATAAGAATTCCGATTGGTTTAATGTTATTGAAAAAATTCAACTTGTGAAAAACAATAAGCAATGTACTCCGTCTGAAACATCGCCGTGTCATTCACGTGGTCGTCCTCGAAAACCTTTTACGCAATGTAGTAAAAGGACTAAACGTCGGAGAGTAGCTGATTTGTCAAAGTCTGATGATTCTACTGTGAGTGCATTGCTTGATGTTTCAGACTGTTCATTCGATTCGTGTATATCTAGAGTTAGCACTGATGATGTCTTGTCACTTGTGACTGATGCTCAGTTGACAAAACATCAGTATTTATTAATTAAAAACTTTGTTAATAGTAAGATTTCTCCTAATGTATTACCATGTTACCAACAAATTACTAAAGCGAAACAGAGATGTTACCCTTCTAATATAACTGTTTCCGAGTCTTCAGCTGAAGTTGAATTACAAAGTCTTTTTGATCACACAGCTTCTCGAATCCTTGAATCTCAAAAAGAGGTCTTAGATCAGATTCCTGATGATTGTTTGTCTAATATCTCTTTACTTGGGAAATGGGGATTCGATGGCAGCACTGGACATAGTGAATACAAACAATTTTTTTCAGATTCAACTTTAGAAGATAGTAGTTTGTTTGTAACATCTTATGTACCCCTTCAAATTATTGTAAAATTTGCTGAAGATAATTGTAAAATTTTATGGAAAAATCCTCGACCCTCTTCCACTAAGTACTGCCGTCCTATTCGATTTCAATTTTTGAAAGAAAGCACAGCAGTGTCTTTGCAAGAGGAAGCTTATTTTAAGGATAAAATTGAAAGTTTGCAACCTACATTTTTTCAGATCGACAATCGTGAATTGGTCGTTTCTCATAAGTTGCAGCTTTCAATGGTAGATGGTAAAATTTGTAGTGCTTTAAGTGAAACATCTACAAGTAGATGTTATATATGTAATGCTTCCCCTAAAGAGATGAATAAAATAGACGAATGTTTACAAAAACCTGTAATAGAGAGTAGATACCAATTTGGATTATCACCACTACATTCATGGATACGTTTCTTCGAATATTTTATTCATCTTTCATATAGATTAGACATAAAAAAATGGCAAGTTAGGCTAGATAGTGATAAACAATTGTTATCAAATAAAAAACAATATGTACAGTCCCAGTTTAGGGAACGATTAGGTTTAATAGTTGACAAGCCGCGTAGTGGTGGAAGCGGGACGTCTAACGACGGAAACACGGCCAGGAAGTTTTTTTTGGAATCAGCTGTATCTGCTGAAATTACAGGTTTGAATAAGGATCTCATAGATCGTTGTTGTGTAATATTACAAACGTTATCTTCTGGACATAAAATTAATGAATGCAAGTTTAAAGACTATGCATTACAAACAGCATACAGCCTGGTCGAGGAATATCCGTGGTATAGTCTTCCTGCTTCTGTCCACAAGGTGCTCTTACATGGATCAGATATTATAAGTTATGCATTGTTATCTATAGGAGAACTTTCCGAAGAAGCTACTGAAGCGACAAATAAGTATATCAAAATTTATAGACGAAGTCACACTCGAAAAATGTCACGTGAAGTTACCAATCAAGATTTAATACAACGACTATTATTACATTCAGATCCTTATATTACAAGTCTTCGGAAACTTCCCCCTAAAAAGAAAAATACTCTGTCACAAAGTGTAATAGAATTGTTACATGTTTAATATTGTTAGAATAAGAATAATTTATTTGTATTTTGTTAGTTGTTTTGTTTTTTTTGTATTTAATTAATTTTAATTTATTTATTTCTATTATTTTATTATAATTAAATAATGTTATCAATGTTTTGACTCTTATTTTATTTAAAATATATGTTTTACATTCCAATTTTTAAGTGTTTGTTCATGATAAATTTAGGTAAAAGTATGTTATTGTTTATATTTGTTTTTTACTGAAGTAAACGTTTTTTATTCCGTAAATACATGTACTTCTTTCATTTTAATGTTCCTAAAACACTTTTACAACTATAAGTCACTAAAATAATACAATGTATTGATAGTAACAGGACTTTAACTATTTATGACCGCCCTTGTATGGAGCGTGTCCCTCCGTGCAGTGGGCTGATTCCTAGCTGTGGGATGGTGTTGGACAAGATTGCCCAGTAATAGGCTGGTGCTGGGCATGATTCCTATGTGTGGAATGGTACTGGACAAGATTTTCTAGCAGTGGGCTGGTGCTGGGCAAGATTCCCAGCAGTGGGCTGATACTGAGTATGATTCCCAGCAGTGAGCTGATGCTGAGTATGATTCCCAGTAGTAAGCTGATGCTGGGCATGATTCCCAGCATTGGGATGGTGCTGGGCAAGATTGTTCAGCAGTGGACTGGTGCTGGGCATGATTCCCAAAATTTCCCGATGCAGGTAGTGACCGAAGCAGCCATGCCCGGTCAGTACCTGCACCATGCGGAATGTGAAGCTGCCGATACACCTTCGAATGGATGCATGCATCGACATCCCACGGCGTTTGGTCCGCAAGAACGCAGGCCGCGCCGTGGATGACCGTGCGATAAGCTCGCATGGCCCGGGTCGCTATGACCCACTGCGGACGTCGCAGCAGGGCCATCGACCTTATCACCCCGTGATAGAGCCGACGACACGCCGATCCTGGGCCTCCCACATTAGGGAGGACCCGCCCAAGTGCGGCTGCGGCGACGCACAGCCGTGGAGCGAGGAGCATAAAATGCTCCTCGAAACTCCATCGGGAGTCCAGAACCAGGACGAGGTACTTGAGATGCGCCTCGACTGGTATGCTAACCCCTTCCACTCGGACTCGGAGCCTCATGTGAAAACTCCTCGCGTGGAAACTCATGGCCCTCGTTTTTTCAAGGGCCACATCCAAACCCAAGAGGCGGATGCGTCGGACAACCAAAGACGTGCCGACCGACGCAAGGTGGGCCGCCTCCTCCTCCGTTTTAGCTCTCGCCGCGACGAGCGTGACTTCGGCGGAGCAGACGACCTCCGTTCGTGGCAGGAGGCCGCCTGGCAGAACCCAATTGTACCCCATGTTCCATAGTAGAGGATCTAGTATGGAACCTTGGGGTACACCTGCCGCCATTGCCCACGTATGGACGCGACCATCCGGCCCCTCGTAGAGAACTGACCTGCCTTCCAGGTAGCTGTCCACGAGGGCGCGGAGGTACGGAGGCACCAATGTAACCCTAGCAATTGTTTGCTGAGAGCACACGCCAATACCTATCAGGTTAATGTAACCTGGTTGTAGCAATAGTCATAGTCATTTTTTTTTCAATGTAGGCTTTAAAAGCACTTATTGACGTCATAAAAACAAAAACGAACATAAGTTTGAAACTTTGTTAAAAAAAACGACTACCTCAGTAAAAAAAACTATTACTAGTTAAAACTATCGCCTGTATTAACTGCATTAACATGTAAAATTCATTGCCAAGGATGTTTGTCTTCGACGAAGTCTTGTACCCTATAATATGCTTTAGCAATTAATTTTCTTTTAATTTGTTGTTTAAATTGTGTATCCCTCATAATTAAGAGTTCGTCAGGTATGTTATTGTAATAACCTTACGCTATCCCCTATAAATGAATTTTTACTCTTTGCAAGTCGTAGATCCGGGACCACTAATTTATTTTTGCTCCTAGTATTCAAATCCCTAACGTCACAATTCTTTTTAAAGGTATGTATATTTTTGCGGATATACATTATATTTTCATAAATGTAGAGAGACGGAAATGTCAGAATATCAATTTCTCTGAATTTATTTCTTAAGGAGTCACGAGGCTTCATTTTATAAATAAACCGAACAGCTCGTTTCTGTAATATAACATTTTCTTCGACGTCAGCTGCAGATCCCCACAGTAAAACACCGTATGACATGACACTATGAAAATACGCAAAGTAAACCAATCTTGCAGTCGTCTCATCTGTTAATTTCCTAATTATTTTTACAGCATATGCAGCCGAACTCAATTTATTTGCCAAAATTACTAAATGTGGCTTCCATTGTAATTTGGAGTCAACATTTATACGCAGGTTCGGCCTCATATGGAATACTGTTCTCATCTTTGGGCAGGGGCACCCCAATACCAGCTTCTCCCACTGGACCGCATTCAGCGGAGAGCGACTCGAATCGTCAACTGCCAGGAAATTTCTAATCGGCTTGATACCGTGGCGCTGCGTAGAGATGTCGCCTCACTATGCATCTTCTATCGCATATATTACGGGGAATGCTCCGAGGAATTGTTCGGTCTCATACCTGCCGCCTCTTTCCGCCATCGTTCCACGCGACAAAAAATCCATGCCCATCACTTAGATGGTTGGCAGTCCACAACTGTGCGTTTTTCTCGCAGTTTCCTGCCTCGTACAGTCAAACTTTGGAATGAATTGTCACCTTCGGTATTTCCGGACCGATACGACCTTCAAACTTTCAAGAAAAGAGCGTATTCCTACCTTAAAGGCCGGCAACGCACTTGTAACTCCTCTGGGGTTGCGGGTGTCCATGGGCGACGGTAATCACTTACCATCAGGTGATACGTTTGCTCGTTTGCCTAATATCCCATAAAAAAAAATACCTAAGAAAGTAGTATTATCGACTATTTCTAAATTATTTCCGTGCAGTTCAACATTTATGGGATTATTTTTTGTATTTGGAGGTAGGAATCTAATACATTTTGTTTTCTTTGTGTTAAAAACCAAATTATTTGATGAAACCCAATGAGAGACTTCTTTTAGAGTGTTATTTATATGCATTTCACTATGTTTGACATTTAATCTATCTAAAGAAAAAATCAACGAAGTATCGTCTGCAAATAATACGATATCCGACATATCCTTCACCATGAAAGGAAGGTCATTTATATAAACAAGGAATAAAAATGGCCCAAGAATCGATCCTTGTGGTACTCCCATTTCAACCAATGAACCATCCGAGAGAACCCCCTTTATCCCAATTTTTTGCATTCTATTCGAAAGATACGATTTTATCACTTCTAAAGCAACACCACAAATACTGTAATAATTTAATTTTCGAATTAAAATTTTATGATCGACGCAGTCGAACGCCTTGGAAGGGTCACAAAATATTCCTACCGAGTCACACCTTTTTTCCCAATTTAAAAAATATTATTTATTAATTATTTGATAGACCTTTTGTAAATCCAAATTGATTTTTTGAATTGAGAATAAATTATTCGTTCAAATATTTTACTTAATACAGGTAGCACAGATATTGGGCGATAGTTAGAAGGATCGTGTGTATCTCCTGACTTAAATATTGGAGCTACCCTACTTTCTTTCATCAAATCAGGAAAAACACCCACCTCTATACATCGATTGAATATTATAGCTAGTACAGGTGCTATAAGGTCTATTACAGGTTCTAGCACTGATACGGATATCCCCCAAATATCTTCAGTCTTCTTCTTTTTTAACATTTATAAGCTTTAATAATATCTATTTTATCAATATTCCTAAATTTAATACGTTACCAAAACTGTCCCTTAAAATACTTTCAGCAAGTTCAGGAGAAGAATTTGTGCTTAGTTGTATCAATAGGAATCATCTTGAAAAAAGTATTAAAGATGTTAGCTACTTCTTTTTTATTTTCAATTAACCTGTTGTCTATTTTTAATGTTATATTTGGCTCTTTTTTTTTATTTTGCCAGTCTCTTCGTTGATGATTGTTGACCATGTTGTTTTAATTTTATTGTTTGCTCTAATGATTTTCTCCCTAATGTAATCTGATTTTACTTGTCTGCAAGCATTCTTAAAAATTTTTGAATATTGCCTGACATATTCTTGAAACTCAGAGTTAAATATATACGATTTTTTGTCGTACAAATCATATATGTGTTCTCTACTTTTCCTGATACCTTTTGTTGCCCATTTGTTAAAAACATTTTTTCCCTTTAGTTTTGTTTGTTTAACCTAAAACGTTCTATCAAATTCTTTTTTTATTGACATAAATAATGTATTATAAGACTCATTTGGGTTATCAAAATTAAAATAAGCAGACGTTAGGGATGTTGCAATATTTTCTCTAAACTTATTCAACTTATTTTTTGTCAAAGGCCTATAAATAATAATTTCATTTTGTGTTCTATCACCATCAATTTCTATTTATAAACCTTTGTAATCAGACGGTACCCCACTTATCAGAGACTTACTTTTAATTCTACAATTAACAATAATATTATCAATGCAAGTCGAAGAGTTAGGGGTTATTCTGGTTGGTTCGTTGAAGAGACAACCTAAGTTAAAACACTTTAGCAACGTCAGCAAGCTATCTTTTTCATTAGAATCACTGAGAAGATTTATAGTGAATTCACCGCAAATAACAAGTGGCTTACTATTGTTTGATACCTTGTTCAATATGTCCTCTAGGACACCAATAAAAGAGCTGAAATTTCCTGATGGCGGTCGGTACACACAAAGGACAAGAAACCCCTCTATTTCCGCACCAGCCACCTCACAAACACGTTCAACAGAATACCCAACAAAATCCTTACGTTCTTTATAAGTTACTGAATCTTTAACCAGTAAAAGGTTGCCTGGAAGAGATTGCTTTTTAGCAATAAGGCCGCCTATTTGTACATATATATATATTTTTTACATTTGTATCCCATTGTAATACAATTTTTGTACAATAAAGTGTTTATTATTATGTTCTTTATTTTTTTTTTCTCAAATATAATTTTTTTTACAATAAATACAAATATTATAAAAAAAACTAAATTTAGTGAGCCCATCGGCAGCGGGGCAATGCCTAAGCTACCGGTGGTTAAGGCTGCAGAGTGAGGAACCTCCTGACACTTCGTGCCGTGCTGAGGATTATTATTATTATTAAAAGACAACCTTCACCCATAGCTGACACTCTATTAAATATACTAGCAATTTTTTAGTTTTTTTATATTAAAGCACATATTTTCCGGTTTTAGCCAAGTTTCTGTTAAGCATAATACATCAATACTAAACTTATCTAATAAAAATTCAACGTCAATAATTTTACCAGAAAAGCGATTTACGTTTTGATAAACTAAAGTTAATAAATTTGTACACTTCTCATCGGTCATATTTACATCACAAAAAATGATTAGTCTCAGGTCTAATAGAGTTAACCTTACTAATAGGCACTGAGTTGTCAATGTACGCTTTATTTAAATTATGAGCTAAGACAGAAGATAAATAATTTATAGATCGTCTATCCAGATACATATTGTAATCCTTCGTCATCTTAATTTTATTACTAAATAAATTTATGTCAAATAATTGGAAGTTACCACTATGACGACTGATCAAATGATGTAAGGTCTTATTTAATTTATAAATTTTGTCATTTTGAGAAGCGGAAAATGAAGTACAATATTAGTATTACAAGTATCATCAAAGTAATAATAAACTTTAAATCAGTATCAATCAGCAGTAGAGGAGTTGGGTATCTAGCAGACTACGTGATGCTGTCGCATCATATCCGGGGGGTTATTATCTAAGAAAAAATCTATCGTGATCGCTTACAATTTGACAGTCGCCGTCCATCCATCGCTCCTTTCCTTTATAAAAAGATGTCGGCGCAGAGTCTTGTATTCACGGCGCAATGGTTGTCAAATTAAAAGCGATCGTGATTGTTTTTCTTAGATAATAACCCACCAGGTTACCATATCATGGAAATACCACCAAAGAAACAGTATATTACAATAAATTTTAAATCAGTATCAATCAGCAGTAGAGAAGTTGGGTATCTAGCAGACTACTTATGAGTATCCTTATGGTTTTATTGATACACTGATGACCAATTTCACCAACTTGTCTTAGCTTAGGATACCTACTCTTCGGTGGAATACTGTCACATTCTTTTATTAAAAATAAAAAGTGATGGCATACTTCTTAGGAGTTTCATAAGCTAAGGTTAGTGAAATTGGCCCTTAACTACTATCCAAAGTTCTACTTATCTAATTATAACTTTTTTTTATGACGTCGTCTTTATTGTTTTCCTATTATAATAAATTTCTTGCCAAAATACATTTCATCATAAAAAATCATATATCCATATAAATAGGTGGGTATGTACACCAACATCATACACTGGTACAACACAAAAATAATACAATACAATATAACTTTCCTTTGTCCATTCTAATATTAAATTATTACAGTGTAACCTGTGTTAATTCAATAGTTAGTCCAGGATAACTAAAACACTAATATTATTTAATTACAATACTTTCACTAACTCTACACCAACATACAGTGTCCAGAAAGTCCCAAATAACTAAAATTACAAGCGTAGAAGAGACGTGCCGTGCCGAACACATCCCCTCTTAAGCAATATATGGAACCGGTATTAGAACCTTTATTTATTATTAGTTTGAACCTGTATTAAGAACCGGTACTTTGGAACTTTACCGGAACCGGAACCGAAACCGGAACCGCACCGAAAAGAGAACCCTTTTCAAGAACCTAAATGAAGAACCGGAACCGAAATTGGAACCGGTTTTCAATCCCTGCATTTTAATAATGAGTTTTCGATAAAGAATTGATTATTTATTGGTTATTGTGTATGTATTTAATGTATATGTATGTTTTTTTTTATTAACATAAATTTACGAAACAAAAACACTTATTAAATTAAATTGCACTGATAAACCCCAAAACGGGTTTGTTCCAGTGCCACTTGTAGTTATGTGGATAGCAAAAAGATTACTTAACACTAAACAGTAAACACACATAAACAGCTCCTATGACTATCTTATACCTATGCATACACACTAGCTACTTGTGCAGCGCACCCGCATGCGCCGGCCGGCCGACCGGTATTGATGCGCAAGGAGGGGATCGGACACGATACAGGCTGCTCCACTATTTCATACATAATCTAGTCACGCCTTCATCTCTACAGAGTCGGCAGAGTGTGTATAAATAAATACCTGAATAATAATAAATACAAAATATTAGAGATAATTTTAGGAAGAATCGCTTATTTTTCCTTGAAAATATTTTTTTAGTACGCACGATATATTTTTTGGGTTTATTTGTTGTTTTATTTCTTTAGGTAAGTTATTTATAAGTTCTGGTGCAATAAAATCTGATCTCCTTTTACCGTAAAAGTTAGTATACCTATTTAAGTGTGTCTGTGTATGCACGTATATTTAAATAAATTATAGAAATGTAGGATAGGTATATTTTAGGTAATGCGCAACTCACCCTAGATAAGAGTAGTCGACTTAAAAAAAATAATACTAAGGTATGATCAAAAAGAATCAAAGTATAATAAAGGCACGGACCACGAGTTTGTGGTGTATAAAATTATTAATAAAAAATATATAGGATTAGCTGGAACCCCTCGGTGGGGACGTATATGAGCTGTGATGATGATGACGATGATTTAAGAAACGAAACGATAGCATTTGCCTAGTTATTTAGTAGGTGACTAAAAAATAAAAAGTCTGTTGCTTCTCAACACGGAAGCACTGCGTCTATTGAAAAAAATAATTACACTGAAAAGGAGCTATTCTGTACCTCAGATACGAGCAGAATGCTCATATAAATTGCCCACATAATAACCTATAGAGTTGAATAGGTCAGGTCGGCCCAAAGACGTGTCTCCACAATAATTTTATTAATATTACCCTCGGAAGCTTGTCACGCGCGAAACCACCGCCCATATATCTTCTAGCTTCGGGAAAAAATATGATATATTGAGAAAACGAGAGATGTAAGAGCTTTTCTTAGCTTCACCGGAGGGGAGTTTAGCGTCTTTTTAGTGTCCTCAAAAACTCTCAAGTGAAAAAGTTGCCGTTCTGATAAAAATAATTTGACCGTCCATCGTTCACTGGAAGTTTTGTGTTACTAACTTACAATGGTTGTTTAACCATAACATAATTATATCTGTAGTGTTTTGATATTATATATATCCTTTATTGTACAGAATTACAAGTCATCATCATTTAGAGTGATGTTTAGTTCTGTTTCTCATTCATTTCATTAAAATATGTGACAGTGAACATTTCGAAATTATAGACGTTTCAGATACATTGATATCGAAAGCAAGAGTGAGATGGTGTCACAGGAAGATTTTTACATAGACCTACGAAAATATTAGAGTGGGTACTCTGATAAAACCAAAAAACCGGAATGGAGTTTGAACAGGATAAAGCAGGTACTTTTAACTATGTAAATTATAACCGCTGAGGAATATTATTTGTTTTTTTTTAATGATCGTAATAACAGTTGAAAAAATTATTTCATTAACTATTAAATTCTATAATTTGTACAATAAATTTTGTAATTTTCAAAACGTGTCTATTTATTTCTAACTCTATGATTGACATCGGACACGAGTTAATCAGAGACCGTCTCGTAATCAGTGGTACTGTCAAAATATTATTGCCTTACAATATTACTATAGTGACCCCGTGAAATTACAATAACCAAAAATATACCGTTAAATTGTAAGAAATTTAATGGAGTCTATTGATAATATACCGTGCAATTATAATTTTACTCGTTAAATTCATTGACGTTTAGGTAACGTTAAATTATAATGTCACGGCTTTGATAATATAACTGCGATAACATGTAAGTCTACGCAGAATTTACATGTGAAATGTCACAGAAAATGTGACATTTCACTTTCAAACGAAGAAGTGATTATAACGATCCTCCATAAATAGGTGTCTCTCGGTGTCAGTTTCAGATGAGTACATACCTAGCTAACATAGAGAATACCAGGCAGGTACTTGCCCGGGCAATATCGACCCTGCCAGTTACCAGCAGGCCACGTCGATTACTGTCGACTCCAACTTCACTCAACTTCAAGTGGGCATTTGTGACATTGCTAAATCTTAATGGGCGAACTTCCAGGGCGGAATGCGGGTAAAACGGCCCGAGTGAAAACATAACAATGTTTAAAATAACAATTTGTCAGGCGAAAATTATTGTTGGAATTTTTGTTGAGCATACGAGGCGGAGAATTTTTTAAAGTATTCACAATAGAATTTTGTCATATGCGTTAGAATAATATTTAAATTTCGTATTTACTTTTGTATTTTCAATAGACAATAACTTCAGTATATTATTATCATCGTTTATATCGATCGATCTTTAAGCTTTACGACTGAATTTCTAAGATGAAAATATCAAGATGATTTCGAGTGGTAGTAAACTTACTATTTAACAGTTGGCTTAGCATATTGCACTTTAATGTCTTTGTACATAATCCTTCATACTGTGTTGACTCTTAGTTACCATTAGTTGTGATAAAAATTGAAATGTTGTGAAAAATTCTATTGATGTATTAAAAACTGAAACATATCATCTTAAGCTTTTAGCCGCCTCCTTGGTCTAGTGGTTAAGATCACCGGGTGTCGATCGGGAGGTCCAGAGTTGGTTTTCTCATGAGAGCAAAAGTTTTCAGCTCGGTTTCTTATTTACATATTCATAATCTGCAGTTAACCGAGTAAGGGCTTCAAAAGCACTGCAAGTAACTGCTAAAAAAACTGACAGGCTTGCAGCGCAGTGCGTGCCTCATGGCTGGGTGCCATTCGAACAACTCCAGCCATAGTTCTAAAAATTCACTTTTCAGCCTCCCACCTCTCCACCTCTATATTGAAAAAAAAGACACGGAAACTGACATTTACTGGCTTAAAACGCTGGAAATCTCAAAGAATGAGGTCTTTACACCAAAAAGCGTTTGAATGTCCACCACTCGCAATGGCATCAAATGTCTTGCTTCCAGTATTCAGCATCCACAAGAATTTAACTGTAGAACTGACTAAAAGAGAGGATGGGTTACAACACCGTAATAGTGATCCCACAGACGTTGGAAGCCTGGTGTGGTTCACGATGGCTCCAAAATGGGTCCTAACGTAGAATGTCGCATATAATATGCTGCCAAGCCCAAGGTTAGCAGAAGCATAAACCTTGATAAATATGCCACTATTTTCCAGGCGGAAGTTTATGCCATAATTGAATGTGTACAAGTCAACCAACAGCGAAACATCGTTAATAGTAATATACTCCGACAGTCAGGCAGCTCTTGTAACACTAAACGGCAACGTTCTAAAATCGAAACTTGTGAAAGACTGTATGGAAAAACTATATGACCTGGTGCAACAAAACGAGATCACCGTCAAATGGGTACCGAATCATTCTGGAGTCATCGGTAATCATGGCTCAAGGACTACAGTTTAGCTCAGAGCCTTTATGTGGTATCTCAAAGAACCAGGCTATGCAATACTGAAAAAACGCAACCCCTCCAAGAAGTAAAAGCGGACTGCCACACAACGCCTGGAATAACACACTTAAAAGCACTAATCGAACCATATTCTCGTAAGCGCACTGACGAGCTACAGAGGCTCAACAGGGGCAACTTGAGCGTGATGATTAGGGCTCTGACTGACCACTGCAAGCTGAACAGACATCTCTACAACATGCGAATTAAAGAAACTGATGCTTAGATTCTGTAAACAGGAGAGTGAAACACCAATGCACCTTCTGCGCTTTTGTGAACCTCTTATTCACAAAATAAACCGACAACTGAGAGACACATTATCGACCCAGGCGATATCAAAACAATCCAAGCTGAAAACATCTTATCTTTATTGATAGTGCCCACCTAAAGGAGTACATGTAAGGCCCAATAAGTCTTGATTGGAGTTACGTAGTAACTATTATCTAGTCTGTGTTTGAAGGCTAGTCACAATAGATCTGTGTAGATCTTTAAAAATAATAACCGAAAGTATCCACTGAATTTCTTACTGCTGTGTCTCTACTCTACATACTTTCATGGTCATAACGTTTTTGATAACAATATACAGGGTGTCTCAGAAACAATGGATAAACCTTTAACTGTTGATAGGTTTCGTCGAGACCTCTCTAATCTCAAATTTTGACTTTAGTAAAAATATCTCGGTTTTCAAGATATTTGATAGTTTATGATTTTTTTTAAAAAATCCACTTTTGGTTGGTTTTTAATGTGCCATTTTTACAAATACGGACTTTTTCTGATTCAGTTTTTTTTAGCTTCTAACGGAATAGTTCAGCTATCAATAACAGTGGTTAAAATTGAGCTAGCTAATCACGAAGTGCTTGGAAAAAACAATGTTCCAAAAAAATTAAACAAGAAATTATTTTTCTTCGTGTTTGGTCAGCTACCATGTAAAAAAAATGTATGACGCTCATCGTGCCCATTATCTTAAAAAAATTCTTAGTTATTCTAGTTTCAAAAAAGGTATGATAACCTATGCTTAATGTATCTCTTAAATTTTATTACTGCTTGAATAGCAAATGATATGAAATTTTAAAAAGATTTTTTTCGGAATAGTTATTAATTCTTAGTTTGAATAAAGAATTTGAAATAAAACAACATGAAATTTTAATTTTTTATTAAATTTACAATAAATGTTCGAATTGGCGTCCTTGCGCTCTGATACACGCCCTACATCTTTTTATAAAAGAAAGTTTGATGCGGCGCGCGTAACCAGACGTTTTTATGTGTGCAGCTGCATTTTGTATGCGAGTACGCAACTCTGTTATTGAGGATACTGGCCTCGCGTAGACAAGGTCTTTCAGACATCCCCAATAAAAAAAATCCAAGGGATTTAGATCCGGCGATCTGGGCGGCCATAAAATAGGGCCGAGCCGGCCTATCCACCTTTGTGGGAAGTGTTGATTTAAATAATTTCTTACTACTATTGCGTAGTGAGCTGGGCACCCATCATTTTGAAGCCACATTCTCCGCCTCACTTCTAAATTGACATCTTCTAGCATGCCGGGTAAATCATTTTGTAAAAAATTAAGGTAAATTTCACTATTCAGTGTAGCTGGAAGTTCATATGGCCCGATCACCTGTCCGTCAATAATCCCAGTCCACAAGTTAACTTTAAATTGAACTTGGGACCGATCTTCCCTCATCAAATGTGGGTTTTCAACTTGCCAGCTATGTAGATTGTGGATGTTGAAATATCCATCTCTCCGGCATGAGGATTCATCCGTCCATAAAATTTTATTGAAAAATTGCGGGTCCTCCCTTATTTTATTTAACATGATTCTGCAGAATCCAATCCTGCGCGGATAGTCAGCAGGCTGTAGAGTTTGGACCCTTTGAATATGGAAAGGGTGCAAAAGGTATTTTTTCAATATGCGATGCACTTTGCTTCTATTAATGCCGGTTCGACGTGCAATTCCACGCACAGAACGTGTTGAATCTTCTTCTATTTCGTCGAGGACTACTACTTCTTCATCGTCGTTTCTTTCTGGTCTTCCTGGCCCTGCACCACCAATGCCTCTTCCTGGAAGCCTCCCTTCGCAGTACGAATTATGTACCCGAGCAAAAACTCGATAGTCCGGGTGACGTGCGTTGGGGTACCTAATACAAAAAATGACGTTATTAAATTTACTAATTCATTTAATTTTAAAATCTAATTAAACACGGCGTGTGACTATTTTTAGAAGGATAACATAATGTAAGACCCATCCTGATACGTTTAACTAAAGTTGCAATAAATGTGTGTGATTTAAAAAAAAATAAGATTGATTGAATTAAAGAGAAAATAAATAATCTTACCTCTCTGCGTACAGACGAGCAGCAGCGTTAGCATTTCCTCGACATTCGCCATAAACAAAATGCATGTTTGCATATTCGCGCGACGTGTACTGATGTCTAGGCATGTTCAGTGTTATGTATTGGTTGTCAGTTAGGTTTCACAGCACAAACAATATCCAAATCGTAAAGCTAGCCAAGTCCATATGATCACCAGTTGTCAATAGGTTTCACAGCACAAACAATATTCGAATCGCAAAGCTAGTCAAGTCCAAAATCACAGCAAAATGTCGTTTAAAATCATCGAAGCTCTATCGAATCTCTCGAATACAGAAAACACGCGTGGGTCACAACCGGAGTTCAAAAGGACACTAACAATCGTAACAAAGAACCCAATGATCAGACGCAGGTAAAAAAAGTCCTTCCAGGAAATTCGATAGCAGGTAAGGTTGCAAATGCTTATGACTCATGTGCTGTTAATGATAAGGCTCCTTTTTGATTGCGCATAGTGGATGAGACATGTGGCAGGCAGGGGCCACAAAAAAAACACGTTTCTGAACTCTGTGACTCGCAAACGAATGTTTACAAATAAGCTTTAAGTGCTTATTAGTGGAAAAAAAACCTTTTCTTTTTCAAATTTTCATTTTATTTGCTATTCAACCAGTCAGAAAGTCAAGAAAGCATAAACTTAATACTGGAAAACTAAATTAACCGAATAAAATTAATCCGAAAAATAATTAATCCGACAAACAATCTTTTTAAAATTTTCATACCATTTGCTATTCAAGCAGTAATAAAAGTTCAGAGATACATTAAGCATAAGTTTATCATACCTTTTTTGAAACTAGAATAACTAAGCATTTTTTTAAGATAATGGGCAGGATGAGCGTCATACATTTTTTTTACATGGTAGCAGACCAAACACGAAGAAAAATAATTTCTTGTTTAATTTTTTTTGGAGCATTGTTTTTTCCAAGCACTTCGTGATTAGCTAGCTCAATTTTAACCACTGTTATTGATAGCTGAACTATTCCGTTAGAAGCTAAAAAAACCTGAATCAGAAAAAGTCCGTATTTGTAAAAATGGCACATTAAAAACCAACCAAAAGTGGCATTTTTAAAAAAAATCATAAACTATCAAATATCTTGAAAACCGAGATATTTTTACTAAAGTCAAAATTTGAGATTAGAGAGGTCTCGACGAAACCTATCAACAGTTAAAGGTTTATCCATTGTTTCTGAGACACCCTGTATGATTTTACTGACTGGTAATCTTATAAATCAAGTAAAATACTGGTAAAATTATATCTGAATACAAACTAAATAAAACCGTTTAAAAATATCGATTGAAACAAATCTTTTTAAGTATAAGTTTGCTAAAATATATGTGATAATTATTTTGCAAATTGTTTCCATTGTAGCATCAAGTTCATGCGTAGTCAAAATGGAACGCCCTTTCAAGTTGCGGCGTTTGTTTTATAAACGGTACATGAAACGTAGATAACTGTGCAATTTCATGTACAAATAACATAAGCCACACGCCTAAAAGTAATAAGCGGCACAATTCCTACAATTTACACTTATGGCGATATTTTTCCTACGTTGCTCCCCTTAAAACTCTATGATTTATTGCCTTTGAGGTTGTTTGCTCGCGTAATTAACTTTGAACGTTGGCGGCCTTTGTCATACGAGAACTCTCATAAGAAACTTTACTTCTGAATTACGTTTCTCGAGTTGTCCATTGGGCGGGAGGTTGTTAGCGTCGCGCAACAAAAAGAAATTCCACTCCAGTTTCTTTCTTGTTCGTTTTTCGTTTCTCTATTAATAAAACAGAATTTAATGTATTTAAAGCTACTTTTCAAAGCAAATCCTCGATGATGTTGTATAGACTTAACATAATTATTTGAAGAGAGTTCACTACGTTGGCCTTGTTAGGTAACTAGGAGGCATATTATAAAACCTGGTGAAACATTATTTTAATAAGTAAGTAGTTTTCGACTAAAAGAATTTAAGTTCCGTTCAACGTGCAATTCATCGCGTGTTTTTAAACATAATGAGTTATTTCATTATCGGTATTTTTTTTTCTCTGCGGTTTACATTTTTTTAATGACAACACCGAATTCGGCCGATTCATTCCGAATTCGCACATGATTTGTGCTTGTGTTCGAATACAAGATTCATTTCTAATTATTAAAAAATGCGTCTTCATTTACAGGGCCACATTTAAAGCAGGAGCCAAATTTTGTGTGCTTGTTCAGAAAAGCAGAATTAAGAGCTTTTACTATGGGATCAATCTTGAAGTCGCGAAAAATAATCAGCTGTTCCATATATTTAGGTTCAGTTAATGTTGAACATTTTTCCTCGAGGACTTTTCCGCCCCAACAGCCATCAGTCCTAATAGCTATATGTCCTGCCCACTGCCACTTAAGGTTCGTATTTTTAAGCTACGTCGGTGGCTTTAATTCTTCTACGGAATTCATAATTTTTTATTCGATCACGTAGAGAAGCCTCGAGGATAGCCCTCCCCAATGCCCTTTAAGTAAGCTTGAGCCTAAGACCCATTGTAAGCGGCCACGTCTCAGTTCCGTACGTCATCACTGGCATCACGCACGAATTGAAGACTTTTATCTTGAGACAATGCTTTATTAGATGTGTCAAGAATATACTGCGTAGCTTCCTGAGCGCTGTCTATATTCGCCGATTTACCTCTTTCTGGAACTGGGACCTACCGAGTTGGACCAATATAGTAAAAATTTAATACTCGTCAACAATGTCGAGCCTCCATGCTTCATAGGAGTGGGTACCACATTTGTATTTATACTGTCAGCAAGCTGACAATTCTAGTTATTTTATTTAATTTGTCACGTTATTCCAAATTTTCTATTGCCATTAAAAATACTTAATCATTCTTGTTCCAGTCCTATAATTATATATTATTAAGTATACGTAAAATTTTGTCTCTCATCTAAATGGAAAGCGAAGTTTAACTTATCTGTCACAATCTCGGGTAATGGACAAGTTATCTGTGCTTTATTTTAAACAATAGTCGCGGATCTCCCGAAGACGCCCAGTAACAATACAAACCAAGACTGATTAATGAAGACCGGATAAGTTAGTAAACAAAGGGCTCAGAACAGCTAAAATAGTATGAAATGAATGAATTAACGTATTAATTATCGGGATTTCCCCTTACTCATTAAATGGTCGAATTCGTCCTCGCGATGAACGGATAGTCATTACTGTTAGTGGAGTAATTGGTTTCTAAGATTAGAGAATTTCAATAATATTACTATTATTAAAATTTAGTTAGGAATCAATACCTACATTGTATAAAACGAAGTAGCTTCCTGTCGTCTGTCCCATTGTTCTCTTAGATCTCAAGCTAAGTAACGATTTACTAAGTAGAAAAACAATATTTCGCCACGAGATCGACAACTAATGAATATTTAACGCAGGAAGGGTAGTATATGTATCTGTAATATTGATATTTATGGGATGACATATAATCCAACATTGAAACCATTTATTTCTTTCTATGGTGCATTAGTTTTATTTTTTTTTTGATAATTTATTAAATAAATTTTCTAAAGGACCCGTAAAGATTTCAATCTGAGATTTATATAAAATACCCAGGTCTATAGTCTTTTTTCTCTATCCGACGGCGGGTACGGTGCGAGTACGCATTTCCGCTCGAAAAAAAAGTTCTTTAGTTTATTCAGCTGAGAAAAAATCATACTCGCAAGTCAACACGATCAATAGATATGACCATTCATGTCGCATATTTTCATAAAATTTTCGAAATAAATAAAATAAAATTTCCCTCATGAAATTCGGCAAGAAGCAAGATATTATAGAACACGTTAAGGAAAAAAACCAAGACTGGAAATATATACATAGTAAGGAATTTATATACTAAGATAACTTTCTACGGAACCCTTGGTGGGCGAGTCCAACTCGCACGTCACCACGTGCGAGTTGGACTTTACAGCCACCTCACTCAAAAGGTTTGTTACAATGCTCCTCCTCTTCCTCTTTCTACCTCAGTATTATCCATGCAGTGGAAGTGATGAAACTTGCAGTACAGGGGGGCTTTTTTCGAGGGGAATGCGTGACCGCGCCGTACTCGCCGTTGGCTAAACGACAAACGTATGTAGGGCGCTCTCGGGGCCTACCCACTAAACACTCCGGTGTTCTCCCTGCCCTTATGGGCACGCGTGATAGGGTCCACACAGCGAATACCACTACCAACGCCCCCGAGCTAGCCCAAACCTAACTGTTTGGGCTATCACCAAGAGGGGATTGCTCGGAAATATCAGGGCAATCCCCAGACGGAGGGCCTTACGGCGGCGTGCACGGGGCCAACCGTGCACGCAGGCCTCCACGGCAGGGTCATTAGACGGGCATCGCTTGCGCGAATGCCCGCCTTCGCCTGCCGCGGTACAGGGGGCCTAGACGAGTGGCTATCGTTTCACAGCGAAACGATAACTAAATTCGTCGGCGTTACTGTCATAACGAATAGTAATTTCTAGCCAACGTAACAGGATTGCCTCCGACGCGTCGACGGCGGCCGTCGATTGACGTTGACGGTTGACATAGCCTATGCCGTTGATAATACCTTTGATTATTAGGAGTTTTTTAATGTAATATAATAATATATTAAGATGATGATGATGTTAATTTTATTTTATTCTGATACTATATTTATCTTACCTCAGGCATTAATATGGGTATTTTTTCATCAATCCCATCATCATTGTCGAAAAGACCTTACTCATACTCCGGAGAAGCATTTATCTGGCCGACAGGTCTTAGGCCATTCAATATCAAGTAGTCACTTGCAAATAATAAAACGAGGAAGGATTTTGTTGTGATCTCACAAGAGTCACATATTCCCGGGTATTTCCCGGGAATATGAAAATGAAATGAAATGAAAAAACATACAATACACAACTATCGAGATGCCTACAACTGTCGAGTGCCATAAATGTGCCTAATGTATGTTTGTTAATTGATTTCATCATAAATTAGTTACCTAAAAAATATTTTTTGTATTTGCGACGTATAATCTTTTTTTTGTCAAATTAATTGAAAATTATTCTTATTTATTGAATTAGTATAATTATTTCATACATAAAAATCTCGTGTCCCAATCAATGTTTGTTATCGAACTCCTCCAAAACGACTTGACGGTTTTTTATGAAATTTTTCGTGTATATTTGGCATGTCTGAGAATAGGTCGTAGGCCTTTAAGCCCTAGGTCATAATGATGGCCCTCTTCAGATATTTTTCGACAATTATTATGACGAAACGTAGTACGCGGGCACAGCTAGTAATATATCACATACTATTCATAAATAGAAGCGTAATTATTGTTGCGTAGTGCGGGATTGTCGAAATCAATAAGCCTGCAGTTGTTTAGCGGTAGACGTCGGCGTGAAATAATACAACAACGCTGGAACAAAGCTTTCCAGGTCAACGATTGAACGAGCTAAGTGAGCACGTGGAGCGTGGAAAAAATGAAGAAATTGGCTACCAGTACAATCTTATATTTTATCCGACCGCGGGCATTTATTATGGCGGTGTTGGTTGGTTAGATTCTTGAACTTCTGTGTTACATACAAAGAAGAATCCAATTTGATTACTCAACTGATGCACTTGCTGGATGTTTATTATCCAAGACGCTTAAGCCTTATCGTTACAGAGCTTAGTTAATTAAAACGCTTACAAATTGTTTTGAATGTTTTATATTTAGCAACGGTGAACAGTTAGATCTCATTAAATAATCTGTTTCCGTTCCAGAGTCAAAGCGAACCTATTTACTTATGTAATATAAGTAAGTATATACTTATGTTAAATATTGCATTGCTTACATATTCACATAAATTAAACATTCGACGACACGGTTAGCGCAGAGGTCGAGTGATCGCCTACTGCGCAACGGGTCGCGGGTTCGATTCCCGTACGGAAAAATATTTTGTATGGCCTACAGAAATTTGTTCCGATCTGGGCGTATGTGCATGTGATATATTCTATGTTTGTAACTGCACCCACGATACAGGAGAAAATCCTAGAGTGGGACGACGTTTTTTAAAAAAAAAACAAAAAAAAACACTCCATATGTCGGTTATTCAATTTGACATAAACATGTGTGTTTGTGACTTAACTCTTTTTTTATACAACAGGGAAGCTCTTGGCCTTTATCTCACCTGTGGTAAGTGACGACAAGGTAAAATATGAAAACGAGCTTCACTAGACTTCTAGACTAGACTTCTTAACAACTGAGGAACTGGTTGGCCTTGGCCTGGTGCCTTTCAATGACGGGACATAATAATATTATTTTCATCCCCCCATCTCGGAAAGAGTATTTTTGCTATTCGATATCTGACCGCCAAAGCCGTTTTTATCCGCTTGAGGTTAAAGTAAATTTGAATTAAGAACATCGCTTACAACTAGTTATGTGATTTCAAAACATCATTAAACCTATTTACTTCCATCTCCATGGTGCCGAATTTATCATACAACTTTTTTAAATTTGTTAAAAACTCAGACTCTGAACCTCCTTGGTGTACTTTTGTTTTTGATTTGCTTTGCGCGCGCCATTTTCTTTTGACGTCGTATTATTATAAGAAACTTGAAAATAAGTAAAATAAACGTATTATTTGTTATACATAATATAAATATTTTTCTGTAATACTTACCTATCATAATGTTGAAGTGAATATGTACCTAAACTAAAATAAAAGTGTATGTTTTAATTTGCATTTAGCAATTTCCTCGCTGATGGGGGATGAAAAGTTACGTGTTGCACTCGAGTGCAAAGATTTTTCACCTTGTGCTCCTTTGATTGCCTCGCTAACGCTCAGGATTCTAAATTTTGAATCACTCGCTGCGCTCGTGATTCAATTTTAGAATCCTTCTCTTGCTCGGTCATCAAAGTTGAGCACGCGGTTAAAAACCAACTTTGCACTCATGTATAACAAATAACTATTGCATTGTTATTTCGAGGACAAGCTTAAGTAAAACAGCCAGACGAGCTCAGAAGCAGTACCACCAGCTTATCAAGCGGAAAACTTTTGCAATTTAGCAATAAAAGCCTTGCTAAATTTACAATTTTAAATAAATTGATAAAGTGGCAATTTTATATTGCCAATTTATTAAAGTTACGCTTTGTTTAATAAACAAAGATTTTTCTATCAAAGCTAGCATTGTTGTTTTGTTTAGGGGAGCTTTGTCAATTTAACCACATTTAAATCAACAAAATAAAAATTAACTTTTTAAACAAAGTAGTATGGTGAGGAGAGATAAGAGACTTTGTCTTGTCGCGTATATAGAAGCTCCTTGCTTGTCGCTCGTTTTAAATCAAGTCCCCATAATAGTCTGTATGTGTGTCGGTGAGTGTCGGCCATTTCATGCTGGTGGTGTCGGTCATAACTGGTTTATTTCATTCATATATCACATAATTATTAATATTTATTAGTGATATTCTTTATGTTACAGGCCTCCAGAGAACATTGCTGGTCTCGATCTCTGCACTTCAGCGGTACATCATGGGATAACTGGTACTCCTCGTATCTTCGGTGTTATTATTACACGGTATGCGTAGCCTGACTGAACGGAGTTCTCTGGCACCATGAGAAGGTGTGATGCCAATATCTTTCGTTCAAGGTACGCTTACCGTGTATTAATAAGGCTGAGGATCGAGGAGTATCAGAATTCCCATGGTCTGCCGCTAACAAGGTGCAGGGATGGAGACTAACAATGTTTACAACAAAATCACAGTTGTTAGATTGACGTAGGAACGAACGTTGCCAATGATTGAACGTTGCAAATGCCAAAGATTTGTCATTTTAACAAAGTAACTTTGTTATAGGTAACAAGTTAACAATGTTCACTTTGATATCCCCAGCAAAGCTACCGTAGCTAGTAACTTAGTTGGATTCACAAAGTCGAATCCAACAATAAAACGTTGCCTCTTTAACCAAGGAACTTTGACGGCTCACAAGCAACCAAGTTTTTTTCTTACATTGACAACATTTTTTTCTCACTGTAAGAACTACACTGTTGAAACTTGGTAAGTATATGTATTATGTGCGCCGTATTAATATTTTCAAACAAAAATAGAAAAAAAGCAATAAATTTTGGGGGTTATCCATACATAGAACTGAAACTCTAAAAGTTTTTTTTCATCAAACCCATACGTGTGGGATATCTATGGATAGGTCTTTAAAAATTATATTGCGGTTTCTAATATATTTTTTTTTAAACCGAATAGTTTGCGCGAGAGACACTTCCCAAGTGGTAAAATGTGTGTGTCCCCCCTCCCCCCTGTAACTTCTAAAATAAGCGAACGATAAAACTAAAAAAAATATATGATGTACATTATCATGTAAACTTCCACTGAAAATTGGTTTGAACGAGATCTAGTAAGTAGTTTTTTTAATACGGAACGTCGTAACTTAAGTTGTGACTTTTATACAATAAACGAGAATTTGAATGAAGTGAAGAAAGTTATGCTCATCACCCAGTGCAGGTTGGTGCATTTTAACGATTGCAAATACACCTGGGGGCAACGGCTTAACTAGCCTTTTGAAAGACGGAGGAGCACGAGATACTAAGTTTTGGTCACCCATCTCGTGACGGACCATTGCGAAAGAGTAAACGCCATTATCACGGACGCTCGAACTACTGCGCCACCGAACGCAATAATAAGACATTTTTTTTTAAATTTATTTACCATCTAAAAAAACACATTTAAATCATCTGTATAAGACACATTCTGAAACCACTGAGGTTTGTATAATGTGACTTGAGTCAATTTACATTTTAGAGTTATCTAATTAACACAATAAATAACAAAAATCAATAAAATGTACAAAAAATGCAAATAAAAATACATATTCTGTGGGACTGAGTACATGCGTTTCTAGTTGTTAGATAAATAAATTAATTTATAGTCTGAGTAAAGTACAATTTTAGTTTACTTTTAATGTTTTTAGTATTAAGGCCATCGCGCAAGTTCGCGGGTAGCGAATTTATGAATCTGGGAATCAGGTACCTTTCTGTTCTTTCGCCGTAGACGTTATTTGCCCTGCTCGTTTGCAGCATACGACTAGAAACTGCGCGAGTACACACAGGGTGATTTATTTCATGCTGAATCTCCAAATTAAAATAATGTGATTTTAAAAATAAATACTTAAATTGAGTATGAACATTACAATGTTTAAAGAGCCCAATATCATTATCGTGGAATTGATGTCTAATTTTACTCGAAACAATGTTTTTTAAAATTCTCAGTTGAAGCCTGTATATTTTGTTTAAGTAACTCGTATAAGTACGTCCGTAGCTACAAAGTCCATACTGTATGTGTGATTCACACCAGAGAATTATACAACATCATTTTAACATTGAAGGGAATTCTATTCTTAAGTATTATAATGTTGCCTAGAAATTGTCGCAGTTTATTACACACGTATTCAATGTGATTACTTCAATGAAATTTGCTATCAATCTGCAATCCAAGGTATGTGTGAACGTTAACTATATCTATGTAGGAGCAATCACAAGTAGTAGTATTGATTGGCGAATGGAGACAGCCATGGTCGTGGGCAACAATATTTTTTAAAGGGATATCTCTTATATAAGGCGACTTCACTACCAGCATTTTGGTTTTAGAGCAGTTTATAACTAATCCGGAATCATGACACCATTTTGCAAGAGTATCAAAGTCTGTCTGTAAGAGATCACATGCCTTGTTCGGGTCTTTGTCAGCGACTACTAAACATGTGTCATCAGCGAACTGGTAACATGAGCAATGTTTAATGCAATAGTTCATATCGTTGACATATGTTAGGAAATGCAAAGGGCCCAGCACTGACCCTTGAGCCGTGCCCTGACACATTGTTACCGGTTGGCTACAGGTATCATTTATTTTTACAGAGTAGCTTCTGTTCTGTAAATAGTTTTTACACCAGGTTAGAAGAGGCCCACGCACCCCACAACTGTCCAACTTTGAGATGAGTTGCCCATGATCAAGTGTATCAAATGCTCGCGAGAAGTCAATGAATAGGACTACAACATGTTTTTTATCATTGAGATATTCATTTACTTTATTTAATTTCATTAAAAGATCATTTGTTCTGGTGGTGCCCAAAGTAGACTCCACCACGTCGGCGTTTCGCCGAATGATGCTTTGATTGCTGAATCCAAAAACCGATACAGATAATGTTTACCTTGGATCCGATTGGTCTCCGTTCAGTCTGCATATGTAGCCTGTGGACTTCCTGAGCTAGCTCGAAGGAAGTCGCGGCTCCTGAAGTTCTGCGGTGGATCCACCGGTGGAGACTGGAGCACTACAAATGCCTATTAGGCCACCACGGCTCACACACGCGACGATAAACTTTTGCACAACACAAAGCGGGCTTTCGCACCAACAATCACTTGGTGCGCCGCGCAATACTATTTGTTAGATGCTTATATATTTTATTGAAACCCGGTGGTCATCATAACCTAATTCAATGTCATGACATTTCGACTCGACTCAACTGACATGTCACATGCGGCCGGCCGCCAAAAGGCTCTCACTTCACAGACTATAATGCAGTGTTGCCACTCGCTCATCCTCGAGCGTAAACATGTTCCTTTGCCCGCTTGGAAACCATATTGATTTTTGATTTGGGTATATAACATCGTGAATTTTATAAAATTTATGAATTTGTTCGCAAACGTACTTCTCCACTATTTTATCAATGGACGATAATAATGTAATTGACCGATAGTTTAAGAAATTAAACTATCGGTCACATTAATTATTGTCACAGGACTTACTGTATAAGAATCTTTACTCAAGTAATTACTTGACTATAGATACGAGTGTTAATAATTATCAACTGGATCAGATACTTGTTTCATCATCACAGCTCATATACGTCCCCACCGAGGGGTTCGAGCCTACCCTATGTTAGGGTGATTAGGCCTTAGTCAACCACGCTGGCCCAGTGCGGATTGGTCGACTTCACATACATCATTGAATTTCTTCGCAGATGTATGCAGGTTGCCTCAGGATGTTTTCCTTCACCGTAGGAGTGTCAGACAAATGTACATATGAAATTCGAAACGAAAAACATATTGGTACATGGCGGGTCTCGAACCCCGACCCCCCGATTGGAAGGCAAGTGCCGAAACCACAGCGCCACCGACCGCACCGAAGATACTTGTTTACCCTATTGATATTACTCGTATAAAAATAAAATAAAATTACTAACTCACTAACATAAAAATGATTTTATAATGTTTTATTTTATTTAAGCTTAATTTTATTAAAATAAATTAAGTAATTAAAATAATTTAAATAAATTTATTTAATACGGAATCAATAAAATAT
This sequence comes from Schoenobius gigantellus, assembly GCA_963935595.1. Lineage (NCBI taxonomy): Eukaryota > Metazoa > Arthropoda > Insecta > Lepidoptera > Crambidae > Schoenobius > Schoenobius gigantellus. The sequence goes on along the minus strand of OZ012557.1, from coordinate 18,242,714 downwards.
TAATACGGATCAATGAAACTGGATGCAGTTTAATGCAACGAACATTGTATAATGACTGCCCTTCTCTATTCTAAATTGCAACACCTCAATTAGGTACATGTATTTAGATCCATATCCACTCCACTTGTACCGCAATAAATAAAAATAAAAAAACCACAGGAATTCACGACAACCCTAACCATATTCTACTACTCGTATTACGGTAGGTCCTTTCAAATTATCAATTTAAATAAAAATGTAGAGCTTTTGTCTAATCTTGTATCGAAAACATATGATGAATCTTTTCGTTTAATTAAGTAGAGTGTAAGATAATGATTACCACAAAGCATGTGTCGTTTTGTTATACTCTATTTTGATGGCACTTCACTCGTATATTAACACATGTACTAGAGTAATTTTAGTCTCGAAATTGCCCCTTCGACTTGCTACATACAGGAGCAAATTCCACGATCCATAAAATCAAACAATCCATGTCTATACGGGTTGCAAATACCTAAGTAATGTAATAAACCCCACGCCCCCGCTAGCCAGAACAAACCTTTATCAATAACATAATCTCTTGTGGGATGCCAAGCTGAATCACCGAGAGCTTTACACATAAAACCCTTTTACGTCCTTGACTAGACCCAATACATCGCTCGATCATATTCCTTCCCCGATTAAATTAAAATTTCAATTCATTCATCAAGTTCACAATAACCGAGCGGCAAAATTCGCCTGCTTTTTGATTAGATTCGACGTTCGTTGAACAAACCGTCCATAGGTACCGCAAAGGTCGTCGAGCCACCTCGGCTACTCTCGCATCCCATTCGTTCCGCTGCCGCTCTGTCCAGAAATTTTCGCAATAAAATTAATCGCTCCAATAAAATTGGAGCCGAATAGATTCGGCCATGCATGAACACTTTTTAATTGGGTCGCCTTTGCTCCTTTTGCAGGCGACCAAACGGGAAATGGAACTTGGTCAAGTCACTTCCGGACTTAGATGGAGACGTCGCAAACTTTTGAGGCCGTTGTTTCGAGAAGCACCGAGTTTCGCGAAGGGGCGTTTTAACGCATTATTTATTTAAAATAGTGCGACCGGCCGCAGTAATTGGTGCGGTGAGCTCCGTCTGGGTTTTAATTTAACTTCACAAATTACCCGGCCTGAAATATCGCAATATCGGCCGCACTCAATCAGAGTGAGCAATTTGTTGCGTGTAAACGCAGCTCCCTACGGGTTGCATAAAAATCAGACAAAAAACATGGAATAACCGAGTCGCGGCACAAACGAAAATATATCTCCCCATTTTCATTTTCGACAAGCAATCGGGTTTAATGGGTTGAGCTCGATTCCCACTTGAGTTTGTTCGATTTGTTTCATTTGATCGCTTCGTCGATTCATGGTGAGGTGTGGCACGAAATGGATGTAATAAAATCGAGCCAAGCACTAGTATTAAAGACCACGTTGTTATCATCAAAATTATCCAAGATTTATGGCCGGCGATTCCAACTTACGGACTCCAATCTGAAGTTATAGACACATTATATATATGATCCCGATGGAAAGCAACGCCTGGAGATTTCATTGTTATTCTGAATGATCCCCTAACGTAACGACAAAATATTTAAAAATATTAAAACAAAAAGGGGGGTTCTCAATTCGTCTGTATGTTTTTGTTTATGTTTGTTGCCTCATAATTCTGTTATAATATATTGCTTTTTAAATGTTTATACATTGCAAACAAACAATTTATTGTTTTTTTTCTCACACCTTAATAAACATGTAAAATATGTGGATCTAACCTGCTTGCTGACTTCGGGCGGATATAAAACCAGTTGTGCTGCGAATCTGTCAAATTGTGTGGTTGCCCAGTATTTAACATATATTTAGTCTGGCCATAAATACTGTTACAATTCAAAATAAACAAAATATTACATTTTAATTTGAAATCTGTCATTTTTATATAATTTTTCATTGTGTTTTCTCATTTTGGCGCCAATACATTGTACAATATTTTGCGATATTAAAATGGAGTGGGGTTATAAAGAGAACTCTACTTACGCTTGGTATTAGTCAAATGTTTGTGTACCGGGCTATTAATAGGTACAATGAGACCTCTTCTGTTTGTGACAGAAAAAGATCTGGCCGTCCACGTAGTGTTTGTACGAAAAAGGTGGTCAAAGCAGTAAGGGAAAGAATTCGAAGAAATTCTGTCCGAAAGCAAAAGATTTTATCTCGGGAGATGAAGATAGCACCTAGAACCATGTCGCGTATTTTAAAAGATGACTTAGGACTTGCAGCCTATAAGAGACGCACTGGTCATTTCTTAACTGGTAATTTAAAAAAGAATAGGGTGGTAAAATCGAAACAACTACTGAAGCAGTACGCAAAGGGAGGTCACAGAAACATTTTGTTTACAGATGAGAAAATGTTTACAATTGAGTAACATTTTAACAAACAAAATGACCGTATTTATACTCAAAGCTCTATGAAAGCTTCCCAATTAGTCGACAGTGTGCAACGTGGGCATTATCCGACTTCAGTGATGGTTTGGTGGGATGTTAGCTATGAAGGAGTGACTGAGCCATACTTTTGTGAAAAAGGTATCAGAACATCGGCACAAGTGTATCAAGATACCATTCTAGAGAAGATAGATAAGCCCCTTAACAACACCATGTTCAATAACCAAGAATGGTCCTTCCAGCAAGACTCGGCGCCGGGTCATAAAGCTCGGTCCACGCAGTCTTGGCTGGAAACTAACGTTTCCGATTTCATCAGAGCCACAGAATAGATAATAGTATCAGAGCTGAAGACTGGCCGTCGTCTAGTCCCGATCCTAATCTGCTGGATTATGATTTATGATCAGTTTTAGACAGTACGGCTTGCTCTAAACGCCATGATGATTTGGAGTCCCTAAAACAATTCATACGATAGGCAGTGAAGAATTTTCCCATAGAAAGAGTGCGTGCTTCTATTGATAACTGGCCTTAACGTTTAACTGCATTGCAGCAAATGGAGACCACTTCGAATAAGCTTTTTATATTTTAAATTTTTTTATATTTATGTATCAAACTAACATACTGTAAAATAATATATGTTATTTGCAATAGAAAAAAAAAAATTATTTGTCACAATATTTATGGCAAGACTAAGTATATTCGTGAAATAAATGTCTTTGTAATTCAGTCTTTTTTTTAGATATATATTGGTCCCATTGTCACGAAAGTCAGTAAATTTCATAGACACGTACAACCGGCTTCAAAAATATATAAGCATTTTAGAGCATTTTAGTAAAATGTCACACCAACTATTCCTTTTATTTTGTATGGTTACACCTATATTGTATTGTTAATAGTTGGTGTGACACGGTACTAAAATGTTGATCTACTTTTCAAGCCGACTGTACAACGTGTTTCGTGTTCTTTTTTTCTGTAGTTTATTCAGGTATTTGCGTAGTAATCATTTCAAGGCTGCTTTCATTATACTGATTTGGTGAAAAAAAAAATAAGAATATACACAACATCACATTTTTACACTGAAGTCACCATTACCAGTATTGTATGATCAGTAATGACTTTAACCTTGTAAGATTGATTGGGTAAGGTAAAATATCTCGCGCACAATTTGACTGAAACTCGCGTCGATCTACTTATATTTCCCGAGAAATTCGCCACATACACTTATATACGTCTCGAAAACACATTAAAGCAATAACCACGGCTATCATTCTCATAACGATGGCAGTCATTAAGCCACATCAGAGGCATTAACGTTACTTCAGCTAAGTACGACAATGAACGAATGACATCATTACGAACGTAAATTACCGTCATAATTTACCTTGGAAATTGGTTATATTGGTTTTCTTTGTAATTTATAATAGATTCCTTTGTGATGAAGATCCAATTTCGTGTGATAGGAAATGGGGTAGATTTTTATCTCGAATATTGCTGAGGATTTAGAGGCGCTCGCGGCGCCTTTTCCATCTGGTCTGATGATTGAACTATTTATACAAAATGTTTCAATCCGCGATTCTCTGATTTTGTTTTATATTATGTACTTTTGGCATACAACTCGTTTAGTTCTCATGTATTTTCCAAAATAACGATATTGAAAGTATGTTGTGATATTGCTTATTATTAAGTACTCATTATACCAATACGAACAAACCAAATACTTACTCTAAACTTGTTCCACATCTTAACTTGATTCGTGAAAGCATATACATCGTATAACTTTAAGTTAAAACATAATTCAAGTCAATGGACGTTAAACATTCATTGGATTATAAAAAACTGTACATTTTTATTGATGGATTCCGACTTACACTAAGCATACATGACTACGGTATCATCACAGCCTGTATACGTCCCAGTTATGGGCACAGGCCTTCCTACATAGGGAGTCATAATAATTACTTAGCAAAATTCGGTAGAGCCAGACGAAAATCTGGCACAGTTTTTCAACTGGCACCAAACACTTTAAAAACTGACAGTAAAGGCCTGACAAACAGATCGACAGGGTACTTCTTGAATGTGATCAAAATTCGAACTTATTTTTTTATTATTTTAATGATTTATGGAATTTGTGTTAAGATTTCTCAATAATTTATTCTTGCAATAATTTACTCATAAAATAAATAAGGCATGTATTTAAATCGATATCTGTATATTCCCTTTATTCGAACAAAATATATCAAAGTTCCACCAAAAATACTTAATTGCACACTAAATTTAGTATACTGTTTAATGGTATTTGCAGAACCGTTTTACTGAACGAATAATTATTTAATGTTATTACTAAGAACGTTTCCACGAGCAATAAGTATGCACAAAGTCGAGAATACACATAAAGTCGTTTCTGGCGCTTCGCCGGCCGCTGCCGCAGCACGGCCGCAGCTTCCTACATAGGGAGTATAGGCCATAACAATATCACGCTGGCCCAGTGCGGATTGATAGGTAGAAACGGTTGCAATACCAACCGGGACGTGCCTTCCGAAGCGCAGAAAACTCGAGATCACAAAGTTTTGGTCCCCCATCCAGGGTCCAACCATGGCGAATGTTGCTTCGTTTTCGATATCGAAACCAAAGCTATACATGACATAAATGACACAATGACTAAAACTTCGTGGTCGATTAAATATGAATATCCGTTTTGAGTAACTTGATGTGGCTTCGCTAAATTAAAAAAAAAGTTCAAAAGCTCTTACCCAGGTCCTCGGCGTCCTCACTCCATTCGCCCTCCTGCGCCCAACAAGCAGCCAGCATGACGACGAGCCGCCACTTTACCGACCACATTGTAACGAGCACTTATCACATCATGATGTCACCACTCATAAATTCAACACTTAAATTCAATATATATATTCAAAATCGCCGTATTTACACGCGCTGCCCTCGCATAATTGCTATGGGAATTGTTCGTGTTATTTTCTCGCAAATGTCCCATTTTCCCTAATATCCCGAGGATAGGTAGGTACTTGAAATCCCAGATCTGTCGACTTAGCAACAAAGTAGGCTTGTATAAACAAAATAAAATGTGCCCGGTCACCGGAGCTCGCTATTTTTTCCACTGATAAAAGGCTTATGAAGGTACATTTCTATTGAATAGATTCTTTTGTTCCAGTGTCCTTCAGTGGTGAATTTCAGTTTAAGACAAATATCGGGATAAAGTGGGAAGGTTTTTTTTGATGATATGTTTGTTTCGGCAGATAAAAAGAATCTCCTGCTGACATGCTAGATAGCGAAATGTTATTGGTTTTTATTGTTTTGCTTATGCTGACAATTATAAAATTATTTTCTTTATCGTCAAATATTCAGGTATTGCGTACTTACTTGAAGAAATCGAATAAATTAAATTACAGACCTTACAGACACGAATTCATCTCGACGTCACGAGTGCATGCACTTAGTATGTCGAAAGGAAGAGCAACCAACATTTGGAAAATTTCCTTACTGTGCCGATCTGCAAAAACTTAAAAACCATAAGGAATCCGATTTTTTTAACTTTAAACATTTTTGATGTCACATTCGGGGAAGAAAAATTGACACGCTCAGTTTGAATTGACTTTGTTTTGTTACTCGTAAAAACAGAACAAAGTCAATACCTCCATCTTTGTTTCTAAATTGTGCGAATTTGTTTAGTTTCTCGAATTCTAAATTGTTTCAGATTTGCCAAATCTAATCCTTAAATATTTCCTTACCCAAATCCGAAGTAGACGTTGTATCATTTATGTTTAGGTTTCCTCGTATGTTTTATTTTGATATAACATTCTTAACATTCACGCCCCATTGCGGCACATAGCCAACGATAAACTCTTTCCGTGTTATATACAACCCTAAAATAAACGCGAAACAACCCATAAGGCTGCAGTACATCTAATAACGTTAAAAGCGCGTTAAACATGGCTCTTTTGCCTACAAACGTTCAAGAATTACGGTGAAGCCAATAGACCTTGTATCGGAACAATTTTATTATCTCGTCTGCGACAAGCCGGATTCACAAGGAGTCCCGGACACTACAAACTACAGATTGAAGTAAAGGCGAGAACTCTCTAACGCGATTTGGTGAAATAGTGTGAGCAAGAAGGCGGTCTACGTGACGGAAGATAGGCCGCGCCTCACCCCAATCCAGCTGTCATTCCTTCTTTAACACAGCGCGGAAAAAGACGTCTGGACATGATTACCAAAAGGAAATTGACTTTCATTTGATTCGCGGGGTTGACGCAAAGGAATGTGCTCCGCCGGTAATTTAAGGAAATCGTCGGAGCTTGGTTTGGTTTATTGTTGTGGCTGTTCTGTCGTTATGGAATAAGTTTGGTTGCTGAATATTAATTTGGCCTTAAGAAATATACTTTTTTTGCATAGTCAAGTTTCCATTATTTGGCAAGTGTAAATCAGCGCATTCAGTTAGTTGTAACTAAATCGAAAATTATTTTTATTCGATAACTTAGTGGTTGTGTAAAGGTTGTCCAAATTTTACTCGTGTTTTTCAGTAAATGAGCAGAATCTGACCCAATCACAGACAGAAAAGGATTAAGTTTTAAATTATTGTTATTAACATTACTTAGCTCTTGTATTTATTTTTCTAAATATCCATAGGAATCAAACAAAATATCAACGTTTTATCATAAAATGTTTTAATTTAATTTAATTAAAACATTACGTTATAATTCTAATATTATATTTAGTTATCACGTACTTTTTACCGTAATACACAAAAATATCGTGAGTTGAGATGATAGAAAGCCTTCATCATAAAAGGTAAAGCTTGAAGTTGAGGGATAGGCGACAGCGGCAGCTGCACTTGTCTTGCAATTTTTTTTGTGTGTGTGTAATATAGGTCTAGGGAAGGTTTATACATATGATTAGACCCAGTAGATGGCTCTGTAGTTTGGCAGACCAACATCTGTTGCGTCCACTAGTCTCATGTATAATTTTGGAGTATAAATTGTTCAGCGCGACGATTGAGCAAAGTTTTTATATCTGGTTTCGTTCACACGTGGTAACAGCGCGTCGCGATTAAGATGTAAAAATGTATGTAAATATTGTCGGTAAATTACTGCAGAAATGGTTCAAGAAATTTTCTCTCGGTAAATACTGAAGAAGATAACATAACTTGTGTTCGATGACTTCAATTTGAAATTGGCTCAAAGCATACGTTATTTTGTCTGTACTATTTTATTTCAACTTTATCGTAAGAAAATACCGTCTAAAATATTGAGTGAGCATGTTTTGCTTATCAATATATTACTATGCGTCGATATATATAGTAAGACTCCGACAGTTTTCGTCTACGATTCTGCGAGGTTATATACCTGGTTATTTTATAGTAAACTAGCTTTCCACTCGCCCGCGTTACTTTTGTTTTCCCGTGGCATTTTTTTTCCCATAGAAAAATTACCCTATATCCTTCCCCTGGTCTCGAACTATCCCTATTCGAACTTTCATCAAAATCGGTTCAGTAGTTTCGAAGCCTGTTCAATACAAACAAACAATCAAATATTTCCTCTTTACAATATTAGTATAGATAAATGGAAATATGCAAAACATTACGAAATATAATATTAAGTATTCGAATCATGATTTAAGGCTCCTATTTGAGATACAAGTGTTGGGTTGGAGCCGTGGCGTGTAAATTATGCTTAAAAATAGATTTTTCATTACTTCTAGCAATTTTATTGCACTTTATATTATTTTGACATTTGAGGTTAAGTTGCGTTTAGGAATGAGCTTCTGGCGACTTCTACATAATCTGTCGTTTGTATTACGCAAACATTCTTACATTAAGCTATATTTAATGTTAAATGAATTCTGGAGAACTCAAATCACTTACTTTACTTACTTTATCGTTGGCATAAAGTATAGAGTACAATTTCCTGAAATAACGTAAAATACTTTCTAATAAAGTACGGGTGGCAACTCTTATCACTGGGTACTGAGGCATGACATCTTACGAGTCACAAGGTAGCAACGTACATTGGGATTCTTGTAGACCTGTGTATTTGCAAATCTTACAAGAACTACAAGAATGAAAAATTTTATTTACATGTAGAAACAAGACACAACACATACAAAAAATTGCGCCATAAATAGAAACACTGAGGGGAGACGGGATACATAATAATTACTTAGCAAAATTCGGTAGAGCCAGACGAAAATCTGGCACAGTTTTTCAACTGGCACCAAACACTTTAAAAACTGACAGTAAAGGCCTGACAAACAGATCGACAGGGTACTTTTTGAATGTGATCAAAATTCGAACTTATTTTTTTATTATTTTAATGATTTATGGAATTTGTGGTAAGATTTCTCAGTAATTTATTCTTGCAATAATTTACTCATAAAATAAATATTCAAATTCAAATTCATTTATTTGTAAACATAGGTGGTACAATAAGATGGTACAGTAAATATAGGTAGGGTATCACTATGTTCGGCCAATACGGGCGTACAATTTTTTTTATTTATTATTAAATTAATTACAGACGTGTGCATAAACATATAAAATATACCAAATTACTGAAATCAAAAAATATTAAATGCCAAAAGCAAAATTTTTCTATAAAATGTCAAAACTAAAACTAAATATTAAGAACAAATTTAAGAAGAGATTTTAATTGTCATGTGTCAAAGTAAAAAATTGAAATCTTAAGACTTAAATAACTAAATAAAGAGGTCACAATACAAAAAGAATATTGTCATTAATAGGTATTAAGAAATGTCATGTTTATCAATATTACAGATTATCATTTAAAAATTCTGTCAGGGTATAATATGCTTTACTTATAAGTAGTGATATTAACTCCTTACGAAACTCAAGCATATTTGCATCTTTTATTTTCTTAGGCAATTTATTAAAAATTTTAGGAGCCATACAGTAAAAGCTCTTTCTCTTGAGAGCTATCTTACAAAAAGGTACAATCAACATATTTCCATGACGTGCGCCTATCCTTGATCGACTAAAAGACATGGTAGGAAAAAGATGTGGATTTTTTTTTACATACATCGCTGTTTCATATATGTAGAGGCATGGTACTGTTAAAATTTTCAAATCAATAAAATGTTCTTTGCAGCTATCAGTTCGTTTCAGTAGTTTTATGGCCCTAATACATCTTTTTTGACTTTTAAAAACCTCATTTTTATTTGTACAGTTACCCCAGAAGATAAAACCATAACGTAGTATGGAAGCGATATATCCATTATAGGCTGTTAACACTGTCTCTATATTGGTAATTTTTGTGAGTGTTTTAAGTGCATATATATGACTATTTATACGTGTACATAACTCGTTAGTGTGTATTGTCCAGGTCGTTTGATAGTCTATATGCAGGCCTAAAAATTTTGAACATGAGACAGATTCTATTATTGCATTTCCGTAGCATATTGTCACATTTGGTTCCTGTGTGTATTGAGGAAAATGCATTATTTTAGTTTTATCTATATTAATCTTTAGGTTATTGATTTCAAGCCAATTAATTATACTATTTAATGTCAATTTTATTTCATTTTCATATGTCAAATCACTATCATGCTTTATTAAATAAGGCATGTATTTAAATCGATGTCTGTATATTCCCTTTATTCGAACAAAATATATCAAAGTTCCACCAAAAATACTTAATTGCACACTAAATTAAATCAGATTTAGTATACTGTTTAATGGTATTTGCAGAATCGTTTTACTGAACGAATAACTATTTAATGTTATTACTAGGAACGTTTCCACGAGCAATAAGTATGCACAAAGTCGAGAATACACATAAAGTCGTTTCTGGCGCTTCGCCGGCCGCTGCCGCGGCACGCTCGCTTCGCTCGCTCGGCTCGCGCGCTTGGTTCAAACCTACGCTCGTCGCTTCGCTCCTCGCTACCTATTTTTGACCCGCCTACAGTTTCTACATCGCCAAAATATTATGTGATGTTATATAAATATTATAGTTATTTATTCGAATGATTATAAGTTTCGATCATTAGTATAGAAAAATATATAAAAAAATATTAGTAAAAACTAAGTGTATGATTAATGATATTATGAATTTCAATAATGTTTTTAAATATGTAGTTTTTAAATTTTTTATGAAGAATGATCATTATGGTTTTAAATGGTATGAGAAATATTTTCGGACCTCGGATGATAGAAATTGAAAAGTTATGTAAGAAAATGCGCACCCAAAAAAATAACCCTAAATTTGGAGTGCAAGTTAGTATTTTTCATAAGCAATTCGTATTTTTGTTTAATAACTCATTTATACGATGTACCAACCACATTTTTGGTGTGAATTCAATAAAAAAGATCATCTGGTTTTGTGTGATTTTTTAGTTTTCTTTGTAGGACATGTTTAGTTAATCAATTGTTTTTTTTTTGCAGTGCAGTCATTTATCTGCTATGCATTCAGTTAATTAGTCGAGTTACCTAGTGTGCTGAAAAATTATACAGATGTGCATTTAAAAATATCCCAATAAATAACATGCACTCTAGGTAATTGTAGCCACTTACTATCAAGTTGGCAGTCTGCTTGGTCAACTTTGTTGTAAGTATAAAAGAATTGAAGGCGGTAGGTAGGTACTTTCAGCTTTTTTATTATTAACTAGCTTTCCGCTCGCGACTTCGCTATTTTTGTTTTCCCGTGGGATTTTTTTCCCGTACGAAAATTAGCCTTATGTCCTTCCCCTGGTCTCGAACTATCCCTATAACTTTCATCAAAATCGATTCAGCAGCTTCGAAGCCTATTCAATACAAACAAACAAACAATCAAATCTTTCCTCTTTATAATATTAGTATAGATTTCATAATATAAATTACATAATTACACATGTTTATCTATGTATGTTACAGATTATTAAGTATATAAATTTCGAGTCGTCTATTTGGCATTCAATTGTTCTGTTCACCGTATGTTCAACTTCAAAATTGCCCTCAAATCAATCTCTACGAAAACACAACAATAAATCACTCTCCCCGTTAGATTATCGTGAAAATAGAAACAGTCACGTAACATAAAAAAAAATCTAAGAAATATGAGATCGAAAAGTTACAGAATGAAGTATATATCAAATCGCAATTGGCAATTCGGGATAGGAAAGGTTCACCCTATAAAGTACGTGAGGCGGTCAAAAACAAACTTGAGCAATAAATAACCCGATCGGATAAGAGAAAGGTACGCACTCAACCATTTTATATTCAATAAAAAATGAGATAAACTGAATTGTCTTACGATACAATTTGACAGAATATTTATGCTTCGTGTAACAATTCGCGGATGATTTTAATTTTTCGCAAATAACGACAAATAATAAGTTATTAGGAAAATTATTTATTTGTTATGATTTAGACGATTACGTCAATTTGGATGCTGGTTTTGACATTGCCTAAAAGAAAATAAACGATCTAAAATAAATTAAATATAAATATTATGAGAAATCCCGGCTCCCCCAAAGCGTCTAAAAATACCGACATTAATCTTTTTTTTAAGTTCCAAGGCAGTCTAGATTGGTATATTTTCTTATAATAGGTATCGATATATAATTAAATTTGAACACAACAAAAAATATTATCGGATCTTGTGACGAAAATACGCCCACTATTGGACAAAGGGGTTGTTATATATGTGATGACTGTGATATCATTTCGCACTCAATATATCTAGACAATATTCACGAGGATTGTCTAAGCCACGACATTCAGCGGTGAAAACTTCACGCAAAATATCACTTTTTCCATGTGCAATATCTTTGAAAAGGAAATAGTTCCGGCTGAACTCATACAATTCCAAAAGTCGGCACCCTCGCCAGGCTTTTATGCCAGAACTTAACTTCAACAATAACTTCGCGCAACCTCATCATACGGCTTAGAACCTTTCTCGTTTCCATTTGACCGAATATAATACAACATAATCGAAAAATAAATTTGCGTTACTGTTCCTAACCTTTCGGGGTACTTTTTATTCTGGGGATAAGGGTCAGCCGCTTCTGTGGAGATTAAAAGACATTATTTACCCGTGTATGCGTAACCAAGCGTCAAAGTTTTATATTTCTGACAGGGGACTGAAAGCCGACCCTCGGAACATATGTTGCGCAGACATTTAGGCGTGTTCACGCGTGTAAAGATTCAGACCACCTGTATCATCCTGTTTAGTAATTACGCGTTCGTGAAAATTTAAACTTGATGGTTGCCGCGATAATGTTCGCGCAACATTATGGTCCTTGAATTTTGCTGGCTTGTTTTGCTCGTTTGCGACGTAGTCAGGACGTTGAGGCATAATCCGCGGCTCGGTACGGCCATATTCTACGATAATGACCACTCGGACCCTTGCACACTCGAACTTGAGGGGCTATCCTCTATGATTATATTCGAAGTTTGTACCAGCTATTTTGCTGTACATGGACATGCGGGCGCTCTTATATTTTTGTCTCGTGTTCATCCGCAGCATTGTACTGTACAGCAAAGGACTCCGTAACTCACTACACACATAGAGAGTAGACTTTCTGCTCTGGGAAAGGGCTATGCTAAAACCCTCTTCCAGCCGAACGACGATGCTGAATCTTTTATTAGTTCTGCAAACGCAGGGCCAGTTGACATAACCGTCGTCGACATCTGTTGTGATATCGCGCCATCTTTCCAGCGGCAGTTCCATCTATCCCGGCCGAGTGGAATCGACTATTTCTTGGACGTGGAATATGTAAGCGGCTGGAATTGAATTCCGCGCCGTGTTCGAACAAGAAAATTGCAGGGTTGCAAATAGATGTTCCTTTGGTTTGCCTCGGATATTTTAAGGCTGCAGTAGTTGGTTTTATCAGGCATTAACTGAATTTCATGCAGTTAACTTGCGTATGAATATGTTTTTATTTCTTGGTTATAATACATATTTTCTCTAGTACATAATCATTCTAATATTTTCTTTTATATGTCGAAGCATTCGATTATTTCAATTTTGATTAAACCTAAGATTAAATTAAACTCTAGAGGTTAAGCTTAAAATAATGTTTGTCATTAAGGATTTGTTTATAAGGCATGATTTTATCAAATGGAAAACGTCAGGTTAGTACCTGGGTGAAATCCTAGATGGCGTGACTTTAAAGAGGCGTTGCAAGTTGGCAACACTAAACGTTTCTGAGATGACTTTTGAGAAGCACAGACTGTCAGCGTGCTATAAGTGTAAAACGTTTAGTTAGCATGCTATAAGCGTGAAACGGTTAGTTTAAAGTGACCGTTAGCACGCTATAAGGGTTTAACGTTTACTTCATAGTGTAGACCGAGCGGGAACGTTACTTCTCGTTGGACCGCCAAGCAAGGAGGTTGTCACGCCGTCTCATCACCACGTTTTTCATCCATCCAAATCTCGTGCATCATTTGTGATTTTAGACTGCAAGTGGTTTTAAATAATGTTACGCGCCACACCGCCTCAGCCAATCGCAAGCCAGCCAATCAGAGCCAAGCACATGCAGCCTAAGCCAGCCAATCAGAGTAAAGCCGAGCCAGCGCCTTACTACCGGAGAAACTATAAAATGCCGCGCCATCTCATATTTAGAGGACTTCTCTGTTTTACTGTTTCTAAGACGGAACTCTGCTCGATTGTTGATCGAAATAAAATCAGTGTGATTCTGCAACGTTTACTTTTTATTTATATCCCGTTACATATCAGAAGTGGGATAAATATAAAAAAAAACATGAAACGTAGTTACGCCAATGCGAATGCGTCGAGTGTAGGCGCCGCCTGGTCCGTCCGTACAAATTGGTCGAATCTACGCGTGAAGATTTATCCGAGACAACCAGTGAAAACGAAGACGAAGTTTTGCCACCAGCCTCGCCTCCGGCTCGAAAAATCTACGCAAGCTTTTGAAATCAGAGGTACAAAAAGCCATGAGTTCTTTAAATGACGAATTACCCTCCGTCACTACAAAAACACCGTGCAGCCTCGCTAATCCCCGAGTTCAACCCGGATAGCGAAGAATGTACTACTGCGACAGCATGGCTCAAAAAAATTTACCTAGCCACGGAGAAGCAAGTTTCCAGCACGAAATCGATGGAATCGACATTACCCTTGTAAAGCTCATTTATCAGATGCCGACATGGGACATATAAATCTACTGCTTGGGCAGCCTATAATCAACAGCGAAGGAATGATGTTAATGGTAAAAGATGGAACAGCCACCCTCTCACGTGACTTGGATCCTACAAAGCACATGGACGTTATTGAAGAAGGCACTCGCACAAGGTCGTCACTATAGGAAATGAATGCTTATTGCCCGGAATTTCTATCATTAAGGTCAATGTGTTGGCGAATAATGAAGACAACGACGTTGTTACTTCACCGCAGCATTTCCAACTTAGAGGCGTATCCTATTCTATTCCTGCTACCTTGTTACGAGGCACCATCGGTTATATCAAGATCGTCAATAATGGCACACGAAGCATCGTTTGGAAGCAGGGCGAAGTGCTGACCGGAGCCAGCTCCACTACTACACCGCCTTCGGAGGTTCAGGTTAGCCCATATAATTTTATTGCACCACCGACTTTAGTAGCCAAAATAGCATCTCTATTGCACACTAGCCAAGCCAATATTAGCTCAATCAGTGAGGGTAAATATAGATGAAATCAGTTTCAGGTCCATTGAATAAAAACGATTATGATCATTTGATTGCTTTACTAATCAATTACCGTGACTGTTTTGCGAGTAAAACACAAGACTTAGGATGTACAGTACAGATTTATTAAACACTAGCTTCTGCCCGCGACTTCGTCTGCGTGGACTTCAATTTTGATCAATTTTCCCTCGGGAACTACTTAAGGAATCGGGATAAAACGTAGCCTATGTTCTTTTCCATGTCAAAGGCTACATGCATGTCAAATTTCATCCAAATCCGTTCAGCCGTTTTTGCGTGATTGAGTAACAAACATCCAAACATCCACACTTTCACATAAGTGAACAGCCTATATACCGTCAACCTTAATTAGCGCTTGTCGCACAGTGAGCAGGAGATAGTTAGATCCAAATTGTCTGAATTGCTAGACGCAGGTTTAATTCAAGAATTTGAATAATGTTTTGCTTCTCCTGTAATTCTTGTAAAGAAAAAGAACGGCGATAGTAGACTTTATGTTGACTACCGGGCACTCAACGCCATTACAATTAAAGATAGCTCAGCTGCCCCTGATATAAACAACAACTATGTGCTCTCAGATGAAGACTCTATAAGAAGACACTGTATGGTAATCGCCTCGTGGTGCCTGCTTTGGTCAGATAGAGATTAGTTTACCACGATGCACCACGATGATATAGGTCATGTAGGCTTTCAAAAATGTATAGATTTAATAAAGAGGGAGTACTGGTTTCCAAAAATGACTAGGTTTATACAGAAATACGCTACTGCATGTCTTCATTGTGCATATGGCTAAGGGGATTGTATAAAAAAAGCTGGTAAATTGTTCCCTATTCCGAAACCCACAGAACCCATGGTCATGGTTCATGTCCACCATTTAGGCCCCTTTTGTAGGACAGCAAAAGGTTATCAATATATGTTGGTTGTTACAGATGATTTCTCTAAATTTGTTATTGCTGAGCCCACCCGGATGGTCAATTCAGTAGAAACCATAAGAACACTTTAAAAAATATTTACTTTATTTGGTTACCCTCATAAACTTGTCGGTGATCATGGCAAAGCTTTCACCAGCAGATATTAAAAAAAAATCACCTGACAAGCAATTTAAGCACATTTTGACATCTGTTGCATGTCCACGAGCCAATGGTCAAGTGGAACCGGACCTTACTGAATGCGTTACGTGCGACTGATCCTAGCGAGACTTCTAATAATTGGGCCAATAGCTTACCTGACATTATTTGGGGTGTTAATAATACTGTAAATGAAAGTACAACATATAGGCCCTATGATTTGATGTTTGTTAAATGTTCTAGGCCTCGTTGTGATGTCGGAACTAATGAAAGTAATAATGAATCGGTTGAGATTAGGCGTAATAATCTAGAGGCGTAATAATGGAATTAGTGCGCGATTAAAAGTAGTGGGCGATAAGATGAAGCGTAACTTCGATAAAAAAAGGGAAATCTAGTCAAATTTACAGAAAGTGGGATTTAGTTCTTTGGCGGCAAGCACCCACAAGTAGTGTAACAAGAGTGAGCACTAAGCTTAATGATATTTACTCTGGCCCATATATCATTACTAAGGTGATAGGTAATGACAGATACAGAATCTGAATTATCAAGGGGCTCCGAGGCTACAAGGCCTTTACTAGCCTGGTTGCATCGCTTTGAAGCCCTATCACAGTATCGTAGCCTATATCATACAGTGCCAGTAGCTCTGATGACCAGCTTGAAACAGACGATCTAATTGACCTACTGGAAAGCTAACCACGTGTTTTCCCATTGCGGGAGCAATCATTGTTTCAGGACGGCCGACTGTTACGCGCCACACCGCCTCAGCCAATCGCAAGCCAGCCGAAGCCAGCCAATCGGAGCCAAGCACATGCAGCCACGTGCCAGCCTAAGCCAGCCAGAGCAAAGCCGAGCCAGCGCCTTACTACCGGAGAAACTATAAAATGCCGCGCCATCTCATATTTAGAGGACTTCTCTGTTTTACTGTTTCTAAGACGGAACTCTGCTCGATTGTTGATCGAAATAAAATCAGTGTGATTCTGCAACGTTTACTTTTTATTTATATCCCGTTACAATAATAAAGGAGTCTATCCTTCATCCATACGCGTTGTTATTTTAACGATCGCTGCAACTCTTCATGGATAATCAAGAGCATTCTTATGACCGGCGTGAGGCCTCGCCGTCATATATAATATCAATCAACATAAGTTCAACTATTTACTAAAACTGTATTAGTAGGTATATATTAAACAACTTTGAATTAACAAAATTTTAAGTTAAAAATAAATACAAAATTATATGATAAAATTGTAGCACGACTGTTTATTTCCATTGCCTTTACTTCAAAACTTAACTAATTATCTTAAGTTGCACAAACCCCACTCCAGTTAATATTGGGAACACTACACTTGAAGTTGTAGACAACTACGTATACCTGGGACAGATAGTCCAGTTAGGTAAGTCCAACTTCGAGAAAGAGATCTCGCGTCGAATCCAGCGTGTGCGTTCCCCCAGCAGGAAATTGTGTCCTAGGCTAAATTAAGTTTCATGAATAATTAGAGCGTAATTTGCTATAAATGTGCCCATATAAATTATTTATCTCTCGGATTATTCGTTTAGAATCTTCCTGCTGGAAAAACGTTACCCGAGCAGGATACGTTTTTCTCATTTTTTCCCAAAACGGAAACGCGCACAATTTTTTTATTTCGCGCCCATTTACAGCAAATTACGCTCTAATTATTCATAAAACTCAATTTAGTCTAGGACACAATTTCCTGCTGGTGGAACGCACACGAATCCAGGTCGGATGAGCAGCTTTCGGGAAGTTACGAAAAATATTCGCGTCCAAACTACCTCAGTGTCTCAAGACGAAAGTCTTTGACCAGTGTGTGTTGCCAGTGATGACCTACGGAAGCGAAACGTGGCCATTCACTATGGGTCTCGTCCGAAGGCTCAAGGTCGCTCAGCGGGCAATGGAGAGAGCAATGCTTGGGGTCTCCCTGCGTGATCGGATCCGAAATGAGAAGATGCGCAGGAGAACTAAAGTAACCGACATTGCTCGAAGGATTGCTCAGCTGAAGTGGCAGTGGGCGGGCCACATAGCTAGAAGAACCGATGGCCGTTGGGGCCGAACGGTTCTTGAGTGGCGACCACGATCCGGACGACGCTCAGTGGGTAGGCCCCCGACCAGGTGGACCGACGATCTGGCAAAGGTCGCGGGAAGCCGCTGGATGTGGGCAGCGCGGGACCGATCGTTGTGGAGATCCATGGGGGAGGCCTATGCCCAGCAGTCATGGGCGTCGTGCGGCTGAGATGATGCACAGACCCTTGCCTAGCCAGAAAATGCGTTCGACGAAACAGTGATTAAATGTCACAGTAAACCAACGAAAATCTACCAACAAACAATTGACAGTCGCAATTAATTTTGCTGATTCGACTTAGTTTTATCAAAAAGGCCGCCCTTAGTGTGAAAAATGTCGTTGGAAAACCAACCTTATTAGTATCCACATTAAATAGTGATATCGCTCATAAATCTCTAACCTCATAAACTACGAACCCTGTAATTCTGTGCGCATAATTTGAAACGATATCCATGTACCCACATTCTGATTCATTAAAATGACAGTTTAGATTACACCCGAATTAAGCAAGTGCCCCAAGGGGAGGAAGATAGTCCTTCTCCCTTCGTCCCCTTAACTTTTTCCCCGAGGATTAATTAGAATAAAAGAGTGTTAAACTTCTTTAACTGATGGACACGAGGAACAGTAAACATGCAAAAGGCGCGGAAGTTTGCAATAATCAAGCTTATTTGGAAATCTGAAAAACAACTTTTCATTGTCAGACTATTTATAGCTTTTTTAAAATATTTTTTGTTTATCTATATATTTAGCCTATACGTAAGCTTTTGCTTTGTTACTCTAATATCGTATTGTTGCTTATAGGTGTTTTTTTTTGTAAGAGTAACATAATCGCTATGATGTTTAGAACAAATCTATTCAGAAAGAATATTACGGTAGAATGTGTCCCGAATTCACAGAAAAAAAAAATTAAAAAATAATCTCATGGTTTTGACCAATGTGTGCGATGACATATTATTAAAATTCAAAACAATTGTTGGACAAAATATAAAAACAGCTCACAGTATTGATTGTATTGATAAATATGTTAACTTTCGATAAAGTATTGATTGTAATCAACATAATTTCGAAACAGCCGCGGCTATTATATCGCTATGTACCTAATTCAATGACCCGACCAAGGGATTATTTTTATTTCTTGCCCCAGATTTATTTTTCTTAGATTAGCATTCCTCTTATTTATGCTAATGTAATTTTAATGGCACGCTTTTTCAGCTAATTTCATTGTACGAGAAACTCCGGATTTGTTGAAAGCTCGGCTTAATAAGAGGCCCCAAAGATTCTTTTGAGCTTAACAATGTTTTAAGTTAAATGTTATCGGTATTATTTGGGAATTAGTTTGGAAGTTAACGGGATAAGTGGCTGTTTATCTTTTAAATAATGAAAACTGCCGGATTACGTACGGAATAATTAATACGCAAAGAGTTATTCAGTCTACTAGAACTGACACATATTTATTTTTGCTACGATTGTATCTGAAAGTGAATTGTTATTATCACAAATGGATAGTATGTATAGTTAACGAGGTTCTCCCTGTGTTTACATTAGAATTATGCCATTATCGAGATAAAAATATTTATTTATACTTTATTGCACCCTACACTAATATTATAAAGAGGAAAGATTTGATTGTTTGTTTGTATTGAATAGGCTTCGAAATTACTGAACCGATTTAGATGAAAGTTGGTATAGGGATAGTTCAAGACCAGGGGAAGGACATAGGGTAATTTTCCTGCGGGAAAAAAATCCTACGGGAAACAAAAATAACGCGGGAGAAGACGCGAGCGGAAAGCTAGTAAGGTATATAAGCCTTGTAGTAGTTCTCTATTCACAGATTACCTGATTCAGTCGTTTGCATCGATTAAAGCGTTTACATTGCCTCGCTGCTAGACGAAGAGCGGATTTATCGCATTTACATCAAGACTGTATCGTCACAAAAAGTATTTTTTTCACACACAATAAGGAAGCTCTTGGTATTCATCTCACCTAATTTTAAGTGACGACAAGGCCAAAAATGGAAGCGAGTTTTAACTACCCCCGTAGCATGTCCACCAAAACACGATACGATAAAGTGATTTATCGCGGTGAACTGTCAGAATACAATACGTTTCTATCGTAATTTGACAATTTGCTACGATAAACCACTTTATCATATCATACTTCGGGAGCTGGACTCCTTAATAGCTGAGGAACTGGCTCTCTAACCTCTAATTGTCGAATTGTCGGAACACAAAAATGTTATGAACATTGTTGGTGTGGTGACAAGTTTAGGTAAAACTGCGGTAGCTAGCCAGGCGGGCCTAGAAACCTTACCGCAAAGGCTCGGAACCGGTTTGAAATAAATCGGGTAATATTGGTTTATTTCGGTTTTGCTCCAACCTTTTCTTGAGAAGGCGAACGTTTTAAGAACCAACTTTACTACAACCTAAATAAACCGGTTTATCGACAATCGGCGGATTGTATCGTGTTATTGAAGACGCGTACGGCCGCGCGGTACGCTATAACGCATGTACGCTAACGTATGATTTACGCAGTGGATTAACAAACCATTATCATTTGTAAGTATTTAAGATAGGTCAAGTGAAAGAATATAATATAGAGGATAGGAAGAATATAATATCTACATACTTTGATTACGACGCAAACAGCAATAATTCAGACTGTGATGAAGTGCATAGTAGATACTAAATCACACTTAACCAATCAATCTTGCGTTCGTATTAACCGGTTTTTGTTACTCCAAACCGGTTTATTAAGCAATACCCTAACCGAAATAAGAACCGGTAAAAACTCTAACAAGAACCGGTTTGTTTGTTTACGGGAACAAAACCGTAATGAAAAGGTTTTGCGCCAAGTAGACGATAACGGTTTGAAAATTTAACCGGTATCCGAGTTTTGCTTACCACCTACCAAACTAATCGGACAAAATCGGCCAAGTGCGAGTTGGACTCGCGCACCGAGGGTTCCGTACAAACTTCTATAACTTACTTTGTACATAATATTTCCGGTTTTTAGATTTTTCCTTAATATGTGCTATAAGACCTTGCTTCGTGCTAAATTTCATAATTCTAAGTCAACGGCAAGTGCCTAAATTTTGATTTCCCTAAGAGTGTCGAAATATACGTTTTTTGCTGCATAAACGGCCGTAAAGGTATATGACCATAAAGATCTAGGGCACCCATAGAACAATTACCAATCGAACTAGGAAATTCGTGCGGCGTTTTAAAAGCGCTATGGCAACCAGAATAATTTACATCTCAAAATAGTTCTTTTTGGTAAAAAAATATTACAAAATCCATTTTCTTATGTGATCATATATATATTCTAATAAAACTAAGACATATATTACAAAACATATAAACACTAAATTTTGATTATTTCGTAAATAACATTGAATAAAACGGAACGCTTCAAACAGCATATTCATAGGTTCTAACGTCAAATGTCATCCATTACATCTGAGGAGCTTGGTGGTGCATATTGGTGCGTGCGCTTAGTGATCGATTGCTAAGGTTAAGCAACGTTGGCTGTAGTCAGTCCTATGATAGGTGACCAAGAAACATCTCGAGCTCCTCATGTTTCGGAAGGCACGTTAAACAGTGGGTCCTGCCTGCGCCTGATCTCGCCCCGGTCGTGTCGGCTAACCGTCTCATCGGAATGGGCGAGTAAAGTAACAGTGCACTTGCGTTTGGGGGGCAGGAGATGTCATAGTGCGCAGTCACTTGTGCACTATAACATCTGCGGCCCTAGCATGAACATTAAAACACGATATGATAAAGCGGTTTATGGCGGTGAACTGTCAAAATACAATACGTTTTTGTCGCATTTTGAGTTTTGACAGTTCACTGCGATAAACCGCTTTATCTTATCGTGTTGTGATGGTCATGCTACAGGGGATGCGCAGATCTTAGAGCATTTAGCCTTCTTTAAGGCGCAGGTGGCTAGTCTCTGTTGAAATTGGATGCCGTGACCGAATATCAGTTAGGAGGACATTATAAAAGTGTTTGGTGCGAATATTGAATTTGCCTCTATTCTAATTATCAAATAAAAGGTTATGGAGCTAAATATCCCTAAAAAATTTGAAAGTGCGGAGCAAAAACTTCGTCTATTTAGTTCATTTAATGGAAAACGACGCACAGCTGAAAAGTGATAAATTTTTAAAGCTTATTCTAAGAATGGGTAAACATAAACGAAATGATTAATTCTATAACAGGGACTAAAAAAACCCTGGGAGGAGTGACGCAAGATAAGTATTTTTAAGTTATCCTTGACGTTATGTGTATGTTCTTTTGAAAGAATTTTCAGAAAGGAATACTTTTTATACGAGAATTTCAAAGACATTCAATTTAGATGAGACAACTCTAATTACGTAGATAAGTTTACGCTTTATAAGAATCCTACTTCTGCCTACATCGCGGTTGTTCAGCGCTCGATGCTTCTACTAGTTTAACCAAATTGGCGAAGAAGTCCACAAAAAACTCTTTGTCGTTCATTTTCAAGAGAAACAGTCAAGAGAGAAAACACTGTTTGAACTCATTTAAGTATTCAAAAATTATCACAAACTCTGTTTTTGTAATTTTGATACATTCTTGACAGCTAAATCGTGTACGAACTTCAACTTCGACTGGTCCATACCATTCGATGCGTTCGAGTGACGCTCGTTCGAATTATTTCGATTGTGAATTTCTGAGAATGCACAAACTGTGTTTCTTTCGAAAAAAAAATCGAATTTCGAACATTTTTACGAATGTGTACTTTTTTCCCTGAGTATATGGTTTTAATTTCAACTCGGTAGGTACTTCCACGCGTTCCCAAGATAAAGGGTCTTGACAGACAGACCAGACCGAACCATAAAATGGGGATGCCTTGGTTGGATGAATCGAACCCTGGACCTCTAGATCGGAAGAGTGGAAGTGTTTTAAAGAGTCACACTATGCAATTTTTGCACAGATCCATTTGTTTTTTATCGATACAGAATCGATGCATTCGCATCGCACACGCGCATTTGCATCGCAACTGTATCGCTACAAAAAGTCGCAGTGTGTAAAAGTCGTATTCTTTTTTTATATTGTGGTTATAAAATAACTAGGAGACAAACATAGGACACGCGCTTTATTTTAATATGCCTGTGTACAAAGTCTATATTTTGCGCAGCGCAGGAAGAGACTGTTGTCAGGAATAATCTGTATCTGTCTCTGTAAGTATCTGGAAGAAGAACCATTTACGGGCCGCTTCTTTATGCATCACGAGGCTTACAATTAGCGGGCCCTGTAATGTATCTCCCTCCAACGGTGTAATTTTCCCTCATTATCAAATTGTGCAATCCAATTATCCAAATGATTATATGGGAGCATTATCGTGATTAATTAACGACATTACCAATCATCCTAATGATCTTACATCACGAAGATAAACTTTAGAAATATCATGATAATTTTATTATCTACTAGTGGGCCAGGCAGACGTTGTCCTGCCCGATTACAGCGCCACCTACTGGGTCCAACTGTACGTTTAAACCTTCCCTGGACCTATTCAAACACACACGGAAAATTTCGTGAGAATCGATCGAGCCGTTTTTGAGTTTTAGCGAGACTAACACACAGCGTTTCATTTTTATATATACGAAGAAGAAGAAGATTACACTTTTATCAAAATCATTCTCAAACACATAGCAACTGGTAACAAATCCAAAAACTGTTCCAGATTTGACTTCAAAAACGAGAAACAAGCGAAATTGTTGTACCTGCGGTTGTTTTGTTTTTAAATGCGAGCAATTTCAGGTTCGTTTGTTCTGTGCTACACGGAATGGAGCTCTGTGTGCGGCATTCGATAAAGGTCACATGCACAGTACCGACAATAAGTCAACACGGCCGAGTCACGAACCCGCATCGGGAAATTCGGATTGAAAGAAATTCTCTGTGCCGACGGCGCTGGCACGAACAAACAGTGGCGCGTAATTGTCTTTCTACCATTACCACTGGTTTTGTTTTTAGAAACTCGCTTACGAGAATTCAATAATAATATGTAAAGGAGAAAGCTCTGTCCGTCTGTTTGTTACGTTTAGCAGCTGTTATACAGTTAAATCGAGTAATAAAATTTGTTGTTAAGGTATTTTGTTTACCAAGAAGGGATATAAACTGAGTATTTTGAAATTAATACAATATGTAAATAAGGAGCAGCAAATAATTATAATATTTGCATTTGTGAACAGTATAACATTAATAAAAATGTATATAAATTTATGATTTGAAATAGGATGAATGCGTCTTATTCTGTTTAAGTGAGTCAAGCCCAAATGGATAAAAGAAGAGCTTGACAGATTATTAGAATGTCTGGGATATAGGTTGCGTTAAGTGCAAGAAGAGATTTCCAGGCCAGGAAGGTATTTTACTTGAAATATTAAAGCTAGGTCCAAAGAAGCTATGGAGAGCAGTAATTTTCACCCGTTGTATATTGGAAGGCAAGGTACCCAATGATTGGTACAACGCAGTAATTATCCTACTCCACAAGTAAGGAATTTATATAACTATCGCCATATTAGTCTTCCATCACATTTTTACAAGCTATTTAAACGAATTATCCTTCACAAACTTTTAAGCAAGTTCGAAAATGATCAAACGAGGGAGGAAGTCGCTTTCCGGGCCGGTTACAGTAAGAATAACCATCTCCAAACTCTGAAAACGACGATTGAAAAGAGACACGAATATCGAGGTCAAAAACGATTATCTTCCTGGGTTTCAAAACGACCTTCGATGCCGTAGAAGCATGGGCAGTTGAAAAAGCAACGATGGACTGAGATTGGACGATCGATGTACCTTCACTTGAAAGAAACAATCATCTTCAGTTAACCTCCACAAATTAATTAAACCTTTTCGACTGGAGCGTGGAGGGCGACAAGGCGATACAATATTTAACTTGTCTTACTAAACTTACTGACTTAATAGCTACACTTATTTAATTTGTCTCTGGAAAGCGCTTTTAGAGACTGGCCTGATAGAATAGGGCCCTTCTGATGAAAAATTTAGTGTCAAAAATCATAAAGCTTTTATTGTATGGAACCTAAATTCCACACGCGCGAAGCCATGGGCAGGAGGCAGTTAAACAGAGAACAGTTATAGGTGAAGGGTTTTGTTTACGTATTTCACAATTACGCTGACACGCAGCTCCGTGAATGAGTCAGCCAGTCTGTTACATAAACAATGCGCTTTTGTTCAAAATGACATGCTTTCAAGCACACACCTTTAACATACAATTATCGCGTTGAGCTTTCAATTCTAAGCAGTTATGTTAACAGTGTTGCAATTCGACTACCGACGGTTATATGTAGTTTCACTGGTTGTAAATCAATAGCAATTAGCAGAGATACAAGAGAGATACAGATTGAGAGACTAGATAATTTTTTGCTGTTTTTCTGTACTTCGTTTACATACAATGTACAACAGAAACAAAGCACACCCTAAAGTTATTATTGTCATAAGTATGTAAATAAATTAGTTTCAACCATTTTTAACTGACTTCGAAAAAGGAGGAGGTTCTCAATTCGATGCGTATGTTTTTTTTGTGTGTATGTTACGCGATTACTTCGCCAATTGTGGACCGATTTTCAAAATTCTTTTTGTATTCGATAGAGTAAGGGTGGTTCCAAGGTCACCAAAGTCAGGATGTGATAATGGGATCCTATGAAAATCGAGGAAAACCCTAATTTAATACCAGCTCACCGAATCTGAGCTGGTATTAAATTAGGGTTTTCCTCGAATATTGAAGTCGGTGCCAAATTTTAAGACTTTCTAGGAGATCATCGTTTGGCACTGACTTCAATATAGAACTGTGATGTTGTCTGTACCTATTCTTATATTATTTTTAACTTTTCAGTGTTTTTGAAGTCAGTATTTATTTTTAAATTATTAGTATTTTTTTTTCATTCTATGTTATTTTAAAAACGAATTATCCTAATTACAAACGCATAGTATGGGCAGTCTACATACCTCGCGGGGTGGCCGAGTAGAGCGCGCGAGCGAGAGTGATGACTTTGGTCAACATTCTCCATTTCCCCATAAACGAGCCTCTAGTTTTTTGAAGCCTGTATGTTGGAACAGCAAGTTTATTTTTGTATCTTATGTTTAGATGGTGAATTTGGAAATTGGTTTCAAATGTATTATAATTTTTATAGACATAAATCAAATTTTCATAAATGTACTGTCCTGCTAAAGTCAATATATTAATTTCTCTAAATAAGTCCCTTAGAGAATCTCTTGCTCGCAAATTATAAATAGCGCGAACCGCTCTTTTTTGAAGTACAAAAATACTTTCTATGCTAGCACCCGATCCCCACAGTAGTCTTCCATATGACATGACACTGTGAAAATAACTAAAGTAAATCAATCTTGCCGTTTTAACATCAGTAAGTTGCCTTATTTTTTTTACCTGCATATGCTGCAGAACTAAGTCTGTTAGCCAAGGACTCAATATGTGGATCCCACTGCAATCTAGAATCTAATGTTATACCCAAAAATTTAGTAAAGTCGATGAATTCAATAATTTCATTATTCATTTCCACAATGGTATCCACTTTTCTACATTTTTTTTATGGGATAGGGATAAACGAGCAAACGTATCACCTGATGGCAAGTGATTACCGTCGCCCATGGACACCCGCAACCCCAGAGGAGTTACAAGTGCGTTGCCGGCCTTTAAGGTAGGAATACGCTCTTTTCTTGAAAGTTTGAAGGTCGTATCGGTCCGGAAATACCGAAGGCGACAATTCATTCCAAAGTTTGACTGTACGAGGCAGGAAACTGTGAGAAAAACGCACAGTTGTGGACTGCCAACCATCTAAGTGATGGGCATGGATTTTTTGTCGCGTGGAACGATGGCGGAAAGAGGCGGCAGGTATGAGACCGAACAATTCCTCGGAGCATTTCCCGTAATATATGCGATAGAAGATGCATAGTGAGGCGACATCTCTACGCAGCGCAAAGGTATCAAGCCGATTAGAAATTTCCTGGCAGTCGACGATTCGAGTCGCTCTCCGCTGAATGCGGTCCAGTGGGAGAAGCTGGTATTGGGGTGCCCCTGCCCAAAGATGAGAACAGTATTCCATATGAGGCCGAACCTGCGCCTTGTAAAGCTGTAGGCGGTGCGCTGGACTGAAATACCTTCTCGATCTATTGAGCACACCAAGCTTCTTAGAGGCTAATTTAGCCTTACCCTCCAAGTGGCCACGGAACTCCGTCCGTTCGGGAGTGCGGTGACGTCGCGCGCGCCGCACAATCGCACGGGCATGCGGTGTGAGTGTGTTATACCCTGCGGTTTTTGTATACAAATTAATATTCTTCAGTCAAAATTAAAAACTGCAGAACCGCACACCGAAGCGGTGTCCGGTGCAATGTGTTATGCGCCTTTGTCATTGCTTTTGAACATAAAAAAACTATGTAATGTTGAATGACATGACATTGATTGGAAAACGTGTACCTGTGTACCTGTTGGGTTTGTACATCAATGCTGTTAATTATTAAGAACAATTATTATCACTATTTAGTGGTACTAGCTTAAAGAAGCCATTTGAATGTAATTATGAAAACTTAAACACGAACGAAAAAAAACGAAACAACGCATTCACGATCACGGATTTACAAAATGCAAATGCCAATTTGTCGGTCTGTTACTGTTACTGTCAGTCTATTGCCATCAACTGTCAAGAACGTTCTTTCTCTGAGTCGTCTCAGATACATTTTTAACCAGCTTCAAAAAGTAGGAGGTTCTTAGTTCGATGCGGATGTTTTTTGTGTGTATGTTAAGCCGGGTCCGCAGCGCCAATTTTTTAACAAAACATGTTAGCAAAACATTTCAAGAAAAACAGCCAGTCCGCTGCGCCAATTTTCTAACAAAACATGTTAACAAAACATGTAAGCAAACATGGCGCCTGTTTTTAAAATGTTTTTGTCATTATTTATCAAGAACTAAAAATTGATGATAGGTTCAGTAAAATGTAACATCCTACAGCACCGGTCTCTCTCTTATTAGTTGTATTAAAAACAAAATATTGTCTTTATTTCACTCAAAAATAAACCAAGAAGAATTGTTATAAACTTCAAGCGATACGTGTTCCTCTAGTGAGCGCTAACAAAAAATGCTTAGCTTCCCCTCCCCGCAGGCGAACGCGGGGGATGTTATCCATTCGTCGCGGGAAACATGTTATTGTATTTTTTCTAACAAAACTGTTTAGCCACGCCCCTAATCTGTTAACTAAACATGTTTTCGTGTTTATAAACTCGATAACATGGCGCAGCGGACCCGGCTTTACGCGATCTCCGTCAAATGAATGTCGATTTTCAAAATTATTTTTGTATTTGATAGAGTATACTAATGCAGTAGTACTATTGTCACAAAAGTCGGAAGCTGATCATAGGACCTCAGAAAAATTGAAGAAAACCCTTAAATATAATAGGTGCGTCCAAAGCGTTTCATGCCGTTTTCCAAGCTATTCAGGTATTTGCGTCTGATAGTCATAAACCGAGCTGATGATGGAAGGACTTTTAGAAGTTGTTTATAAAAAGCCTATATTTAGAAAAAAATGTATTCGGGGTTTATCGAATAATTTTGCCTGATGTCCTTTGAATAAAGTCCAAATCCGTGCGACAGATCCGAGAACTGACAGTAATATCGATTTATTTATTTACTTACAATGCCTTACGACGCAGAAGTCATTTTGCTCATCTATTACTGACAAGTGGTCGTTAGAAAGTCACCATAATATACTCGTACATGTATAGTAGTGTTTTGAAAGCGATTACATTCTGTATTTGTATCATATGTTTACGTTTAAAAATGACCGATTATATTTCTTACTTACTGATTTAAATATTTATACAGATCAAACTTATCATCGGACTTACTGATCAAAATAGAGGTCGCGCTCTATTTTCCTTTTGCCTATTCAAATAACACAGCATGTTGTTATAAGTTGGATCATATAATTTTGACATAATTGACTTAAATTAATTACTTTATGTTACTACGAACGTATTTTTCTATTTAATGCCTTCGCTAATACTTCTCTTTAACATCACAATGATATTAATTGTTATTTTTGATGTGAATGATGGCAGTTAAAATATATAAGCTACTTATACGATAGAACGAGAAAAATTAAAATTACTTTAATAAGTAAATTTGTCTCAAGAAGCGCGCAACCGTGACATAATTATGCAGACTGCAGGATACCTATGTCCAGTAGACGTCCATCGGCTGATACGAGCATTTCTACAAACAGCCTTAAAATAGTAAAATCTATGTCAAGTTAGTAAAATTAACATTATATTTTCAGCTACGAGCATTAGTTGCATTATTTTCATAACGCGAATTATCAATATGTATTCATTAGAGACTGCTTTTGCTGGACATAGTGCAATAATTTGATTTCAATTTTTAATGCGAAGTTGGTTTTGTAGGGATCACTATTTTCTGTAGACCAAACAGGTAAATGAAAACTACTCTTAACGCCTAATCAGCTAGTCAATCAGATCAATCAGCTTTTGCTATTACACGCTGAGTTCAATGTCACAAGAAAATTCATACTCAGCTTCTGCTAATAACTCTTTATGTTTTTTTTATTTATTTTTAGTAATGTTTCCATAACTGGAAACTTTAAAGCACTGTTCCCGTCTTTTACCTATTACAAGAGCTTTCCTTAACCCCAAGGTTGCCTGGTAGAAATTGCTACCTTAGCAACATGGCCGCCTATTATTACCATGTTCTCTTTATGTATGTTTCATGTACCTACAATAAATAGTGTTCAATCAATCACAAATATTCATAGGATAGACATTTATTTATTTATTGCAAACTTTACAGCATGTAAATTTAACATTAAAAAAAGTAATGCAAACATATAAAGTAATGGAAGTTAATTGCTATGGGTGTATGCCGTATTAATGTAATATTTATATATAAACTCTTTATTAAACACAAATAAATACAAACATAGTACACGAAAGACACGAAAGGCATGTCTGTCCAAAGGCGGACTTATCTCTGAAAGAGATTTCTTCCAGCCAACCCCAGCTGATGTTACTAAAAATTGATAAATGGGGACTAGAATAACCCAAAAAATATATTTTATACATATCTGCTATAAAATTATATACACAATTATAAATCAATATATACATAAAAATATTAAATAGTAACCGATTTGTTAATGTTGTGGAATAATAATATTTATTAGTTTATTTGTTATAATATTTATGGATTAGGTTTGAAATATTTTTAAATGATTTCGATGTTAAATTGTTAATTTTGTTTTTGGTACATCTACCACAGTTGCTCTCTGCACCATCCAAAGTTTGACTGGTAGAAAATGCCTCAGGCATTAAGTCCGCCGTTGTACACAATGTACCTACATAAAGAATTAATAAATAAAATAAAATAAAAATAACCGAACCTATACAAATATAATAATACTAATACATTCATAATCAATGAATACCTATCATGCAAATAAATTTATGGATAATGTTATACTCTAAGTCTAAGACAAATTAGAAGGGTAGTGCTCTTTTAAATTGCGTTTGAAAGAATTGATGGATTTACTCTAACGAATTTTTGCAGGCAAACTATTCCACATTCTAGCGGCACGTACGGTAAATGAGTGGAAAAAGAATTTGGAGTTAGACTTGGGAATATCTAGAGTAGGATAAAGCACACAGGAACGCTGAGGACCCAGAATTTTACCCAAGTGTGAGTTTGGGCTTAGGATTGCTAGTTTCGGTGTTACTAGCTTTCAATATCATCATCATCATCATCACAGCTCATATACGTCCCCGCCGAGGGGCTCGAGCCTACCCTATGTTAGGGTGATTAGGCCTTAGTCAACCACGCTGGCCCAGTGCGAATTGGTCGACTTCACATACACCATTGAATCTCTTCGCAGATGTATGCAGGTTGCCTCACGATGTTTTCCTTCACCGTGCTTTCAATATCACCTGTAATATATATATAAATATATATAATTATACATTATTTACTCAAAAAATATATACAGCCAATTAAAATACCCCGCGTTCCGCCTTAAAGTTAGCGGCCGTTTTCGAATTGAAACTCAGGCGTAGCTTAAATTCCTTTTTGGTTATTGAAACTGGCAAATATGACTTTTGTGAAAGCAGTTTAATAATTAACAAACCAATTAGAAGAGTTGATTAAATTTGAATGTCGAATTCACTGTGAGCAACATTTCTAAGTTATTAAAACTTTGATCAACGTGTTTAAGTTCCATTATCCATTTTCTGAAGGAAACAAGGGCTTTACATAACGAATTGATGGAAAACTATATTGAGTTTTTTGTAAATTAATTAACATTTGGGTTAAATAGTTTTCGAATGTACTTGTCCCAATTAATTACTTTATTCACAGCATTTTACACAAAAACTTACATTTCATTGCACTATTTTTCACAAAAAATCATTGTGTAGTTTTATAAAACCACGATGTAAGTGAAACTTTTTTCGGATTTTAGGCATTTAACTGAAAATTTTCCGAAAAATATTCGATTTAGGGCATTAGAATCGCGTTTTTTGCTTGTCTTTTTCTTCTGAAAAGAAAATAAAAAATAATAAAAAGAAACAAATTGATGAATTAACAAAAAGCAAAAAAAAACTTTAGATCTTTAATTTCACTAAGTCATATAGGTCAGAATTGGTTTATGCGCTAGCTCTTCGACTTTAAATCTTTTGTGGCAGTGGTACGATCCTGGTGTATAGCGCAATTTTTTTATATTATTTCTTTTTTTGCTTTTCTTTAATTCATTAATTTGAGTTTAACGTTTCTTGACTTTTGACCTAATGGTGGGTATCGATGAGGTTCAAAGTAGCAAGCGAGTTCAACGCGGATTTCTAAAAGGAAGTTAACAATAATAATTATGTGACTACCAATGTTTATTGGAACAAAGTTTTTTTTGTTATCATGGAGAAGGATTAAAATAAGATAAAGCACCTACCACAGACTCGGAGACTGCTTCGAAGAGCTGTCGCAAAGAAAATCATAAAAACATTTTCACAGAAATTAAAAGAGTGGTCTAAAAATTTGAACAGCGTCCAAATTCCCCGAAATGGTGCCTTGGCCAAGTATTTTAAGTCAGCAGATCGACTCACAACCACTACCGCATAAACGTTTCACCTAATTTATGTATGAAGTAGCCGCACGTGCACAGCTCTTTGGTCTCTGAATATAGTTAAATCAAAACGTTTTACTATTCTGTATGCTTAACGGATACAGACTAAATTAGAAATATCTAATACGGAAAAAGCTTATTATGTAGGAAATGCGACTTGATTTCCTTCAAAAGGTTCTTCTTTCTTTCAATAGGTCTGAGGTTTTGCACTATCTAAATAAAAACGTTGAATATGTAACTAGCTATCCGTCCCGGCTATGTAGTAGTTTTAGAAAAAAATAATTGCTAGCGAAGCCGCGGGTGAGCCGCTTGTTACCAATAAAAAAACTCTTATCGAAAGACATAATCCAATCATTAATGTAAGATGAGAAGTATGTACAACTCAATAGCAATATGAATACTAATCTATTGACCGACTAAAGTCATTTTGAAATAGATAAATTGAACGAAAATGAAAACGCGATCATAAAAAACAGAATATTATTATAATCCATCGGACGACATAAGAACTTCTTGTTAAGTCGTATTTGAATCAAGATTAACCAAGGCAATTTTAATTGGGCTGCGACGCCGAGGGGAGAATGCAAAAAGAATCTTACTCGTAAATAAAATACTCTATACGTACCTAAGAAAAAAATATGGTTGTCTCTAAAAAATACTATACAATAAAACCAGCTTGCTTACGTAATATTAAACCATAGTTTTAATCAAGAAACATTGATTTAATCAGAACAACTATGGTACTCGTGAGCTCAGCATAAGCAGTATAGTGGGACCTAGCTTCATATTATTTATTTATTACTTATAAGCTTGTTACACTCCACAACTTTGTTGGAACGTAATTCACAAATTTGAACTTTATCGCTGCAATATGAAGCTTTGAATCAGCTAGACGTCTGTATTTATGGTATCACAGCCGAGAGTATAGGTATTTGTCTATTAATAATTAGTGAAGGTAACAGAAATGTAATTATGTAAGACTGTCGACAGCTTAGGTACATATTATCAGAACAATTGTACTTAGAAAGCTATTTCAAGTGGTACATACGGTTAATAAGTTATTTGTGATCACGGCTTATAATTATAACCGTGATTACAAAATAATAATTTATTAGTCTATTAGTAATGAAATTGCTGCTTCAGTTTCAAGTATAATTTTAGATTTAAATGTTTAAAAGATGAAAGCCATTCTAAAATGCATGGTCACGATATGAAAAAATAATTTCAAAATATAAAATATTTAAATATTGCATATCTATACTATAATATTATAAAGCTGAAGAGTTTGTTTGTTTGTTTGTTTGCTTGAACGCGCTAATCTCAGGAACTACTGATTCAAATTGAAAAATTATTTTTGTGTTGGATAGTCCATTTATCGAGGAAGGCTTTAAGCTATATAACAACGCTACGACTAATAGGAGCTGAGCATCAATGACAAATGTTGCAAAAACGGGTAAAAAATATACGGGGAAACGTAGTTCGCTGGCACAGCTAGTAAAATTATAAAAGGAAATTATATTTTTGAAATCTTTTATTTCATATTAAGTAAACAGGCAAATAAGAATAGTCTTTCATTTTTCTTCTTAAAGTTTCACACAAAAGAAGTATTTTTTTAATCATATTATTATAATTGTATGGCAATAGCAAATAATAGCATAAACAATGAAAACACATACATTCAACAATGCTTCGTGTTCTAGTTATTTTAGAATATCCTGTAGTACCAATAGATTCAAACTTTTATACCCATACCGATAGCTTTACCGATAGGTGTTCCTTTGAGTCGGTATTTTTTAGAAGAAACATGTTTTTAGTCTTTTGTCCCGTTTTTTCCACGGTCTATGCTACATCTGCAGCCATATATCGTTTTAATGATTATTTATTTCCACTCCCTTTGTACAAGTGAACCGCCCTTTTTTTGTCGGTGGGAAATGCGCAACCGCACCGTACTCGCCGTTGGCTAGACGGTGGGCGTGTGTAGGGTTGGCCGGGCAGAGAGCTAAGCTGACCCACTAAAACCCCGCGGTGTGCAATCCCCAGACGGAGGGCCTTACGGCGGCGTGCATGCAGGCCTCCATGGCAGGATCATTCGACGGGCATTGCTTGCGCGAATTTCCGCCTTCGCCTACCTATCCATCTGCGGCGGAGAGAAGCGGCTTAAGGATCTTCCTCCCGCTCCTTTTCCGCAGCCTCCTTCTGCGAGAAGAGTCACCTACTTTTTCACAAAAGCAGACGACTGCCTCCCAGTCCACCTTGCCGCGGAGCATGGCCACGATCATGCTCGGCAGCGAGAGGTCTCCGCCTCCTAGCGCAGCGTTAAGTTTGCTACGCCTGGGGTCGCCAGGCCGCGCACACCAACAAGGTGTGCTCGGCAGTGTCGTCGGGAGCGTCGCAGTAGTGACAGCGCGGCGTTTACTCCCGACGCGCGACCCGGTGCAGGCAGTGACCGAAGCAGCCATGCCCGGTCAGTACTTGCACCATGCGGAGCGTGAGGCTGCTCTGCCTTCGCTCAACCCACTCCTCTAACACCGGACGGATCGCGTCGACCGGTGGCCGGCAGCTGGGGAGGCGAGTGCCTCACCCCACTGACGCAGAGCCTCCCTCTGCGCCAGGGTGCGTATCCGCTCCACCTACTGTGGAGCGGATTGTCCGCCCTGTTCTCGGGTGGTAACCCGATGTCGATACACCTCCGCGAGGACGCGTGCTTCTACATGCCACGGCGTTTGTCCCGCAAGAACGCAGGCGGCGCCGTGACTAACCGTGCGATAAGCTCGTACAGCCCGAGTCGCTATGCCCCTCTGCGGACGTCTCAAGAGGGCCACCGTTCGGGGGCAAGTGAACCGCTCTACGGAACTACAGTCGTTTATTTCATAGGTTTTGAAACGCCAAACAATTTTGAATAAGCGTGGGAAATGAAACGTTAAGTAATTAATTATCTCAATTATGTCGCATCAATCCTTAAAAAGGGGGGCGAGAAAAGCCGAAATTATTCGCCGCATGCATAACCAAAAGGTAGTTGGAAATTAATTTCGCTGAAAGGCCGAGATAAGCCCCCGAAATCATAAAGAGTGGCATAAAAAAGGTAGCGATGAGGAATGGGAGCGCATATCGTCTGAATATGACGAGGACGGCAGTAAATTACAGATGTAAATAAACCTCAAAATTGCCGGTAAAAATTTTGTGAGCAATATTAGGCTGGATGAGATAAACCACTTCATGGGCCAAAAATTACATTTTAACGTTTCGTCGCTGGCAAAGAACGTTTTTAATTTTGTTAAGTATGCCCGTTCCGGGTGCCACACGGCTCGCCTCCTCGTCTCCTTTTTTGGAAATAAACTCTTTTTAGTGCACAAAAGGTGTTCCAATTTGGACGTTATTATGTTGCGAAGTTGGTATGCGAATCACGAGTGGCGATTCAGAATTAGACAGATATATTATTTTTTTATATTATCCAACGTCGCAAATGCACGTTGCATATGTTATTAGCATAACAACGAGATCCCTATATAGCTTGAACAATTCTCTATTATACACGATCACACAAAATTACCTTTGCGTAATCGAGATCGTTTCCAATATTAGAGGCTTTCTTGGTTCTGCGACTCACACCGCATGTAAGTTATGTCAGCCAGCCGTAAGCTGACTAATGTTGAAACAAATCAATATGATATATGATGACTTCGTTGTCCGTCTGTTTGTCAAGACCCTTTTCCTCAGGATCGCGCAGATATCAAACTGAAATGTGCACCAAATACTCGAGTCTACAGTACAGTCGTTACATTTTATCATCGTATAAGTCGCATATTTTGCAACTTCACAAAGGAATCAAAACCTATCGGGTACTTCGCGTTGATCTACAATACCAAAATTGTAAATGGCGATTTAGAAGAGGAGATAAAAAATTTTGGCCTTTCGAGTTTCTTGTCTGTTCTTCTCGAGAAGGCTCCCAATTACCGAACAGCGGCCGTAACTCAAAGCGAGCACTCGCTATCGTTATCATGACATTAGAACAATAGTTTTGATGTCACAGATGACATTAGAGCTATTGTTCTAATGTCACGAAGCGATAGCGAGTGATCGCTATGAGTTAGGCGGTAGCCCCCCAGGTGTACAGTCAACTGTTTTTTTCATTCCTTTTTCAGGATGTATGC
The DNA here is from genome assembly GCA_963935595.1 of Schoenobius gigantellus. Taxonomy (NCBI): domain Eukaryota; kingdom Metazoa; phylum Arthropoda; class Insecta; order Lepidoptera; family Crambidae; genus Schoenobius; species Schoenobius gigantellus. The sequence continues at coordinate 18,206,176 of OZ012557.1, read as the reverse complement.
ACATACAAGGTTAATATGTTGTCTTTAAATGAGAATATTTTGCTTTGTTTTGACGTCAATAAGTACCTGTAAAGGCCTATGCTGCATAAAGATTTTTGAATTTGAATTTGAATCATGAATTTTGACAAGAAGCAGTGTCTTACAGCACATGTTAAAGAAAATATCTGAAAACCGTAAATAATGTAGTTAGGATAATATACTCAGATAAGTTTGTATGAAACCCTTCTTGCACATGGCCAGTTTATTATTTTGTTTTATACTGACTGATATTTACTTTGTTAGACCCAACTTATACTTAGTTTGTGCTGCAGAGGGGGGTTCGATATACGTATTTTAATAAATGTAAGTCAGTAGGAGAGAATTTGTGTGAGTGGGCTAATAAAATTTGTATAGCCTTTGAATGGCGCGCATGGCTAAAAATCAGTTTCGTGTATAATGAAGAAAAGAGTAATGAAGCATTTCAACATTTCCATTTAATGAGTACCTAAGTATATAAAATATTAGCGTGAGTGTAGAAGGATGATTTGTGAAATTATTTTTACAGTTTTTTTTAAAGTCGCTTAAACTGCACAGCTCATTAGCGACTACAGATGATGAACAATATGTTTATAATTAGGTAATTTAGATACATTTGTAATAATTTATACATTTTAAGAACTTAACAGTTAACTTAATTTTTTTACTAAGACATTCGCTAAGGTTATTTGGTAGACCTATATCTCTACGTCTGTCATTATACTCCATTTATACTCGTACAATGGGCATTCCAATAATAAATGATTACGAGTTATATCTTTGCCGCAATCACATCTCTTTTTGGCTGATTTAGTAATTAAGTGAATATGAGTTACATTGCTATGTCCTATCCTCAACCTGTACAATACCACCTGATCCCTCATCATCCTGATCATTCTGTCACTCTTTTATGTATAAATTGCAGTGAAAATATGTATTGCATTTTTAGTCTTTCAATTTATCTTACAGTCATCATTACAACTCATACACGTCACGCCGAGGGGCTTGAACCTACTCTAAGTTAGGGTATTTAGGCCTTAGTCAACCACCCTGGCGCAGAGCGGATTGGTCGATTTCACATACAACTTTGAATTTCTCCGCAGACGTATGCAGGTTGCCTAACGATGTTTTCCTTCGCTGTAGAAGCGTCGGATAAATGTGCATAATTATGAAATTCTAAAAACGAAAAACAGATTAGTACATGGCAAGATTGAGCCGCGGAACTCCCGATTTGAATGTCAGTGCCGAATCCACAGCGCCACCGACTATTATCCTGCAATAACAACTGTTATTGTGTAGCTTGTTAATAACTTTTTATTGTATTTTCAAACAATATAATTAATCTATTTATATTTTTTCGTTGTTAAAGGGCAACACTATCGCGAATATTCGTATTCCGTTGTCGCGACTGTATTATTTTTAAATATTGTCCGTAATTTTTATTGTTTATTTACTTATTTATTATCAGGCAACTTAGGCCCATAGATACTAATATACAAAACCCTTATTAACTAATATACAACATATATATAACAATTTGGTTAGTGTAATAGAACTTATAAGCTATGTTACTAAAGACAATTAAATATTTTCCCTGTTCTGCGGCATGCCGATGGTATTAGGTAATCGTCCCCGAAATTGCCTAAACACCACACCCTTTGACCAGTAGTCCTTTATGAAAGTGTCCTGCGCGATGTTTGGGACCCGAACCGCAAATGCTTTAAAACTGGCATTGTGGCGCGACTCCAGTGGCTGCACCCTCAGAACGAACGTAATGCTACGGCCAAACAAACATATTGCTCATACATTACGAAATGCTTGGCCTCACGTGTCTCGACAACGGGAATATTCTTTAAATCGCGATAGCAGCATCATACTTTTATTCTTACGTAATTTTATCAGCTATTGTATAAGTCGTCAATTGAAAGTAAACCTGTACTTCTATTAAGTTACGATTTTTTATTGAACCTTTTCTTCATAAATTTAATGACGTAAAAACAATCTATTCTGAAAATAATTGACGCCGATACTGAACTGGCAATATATTTAAAATTTTAAATTGATATGTTAAATTGTGATATCTACCTACCTAAAAGCAGTTCATTCATTCAAAACGAGCTTGAAAGGAGAAATATATTTTAGTGGCAGTTTATCGAAACAGGTCCACATTCTAATATTGAAACGGCACTTAAATCTCATTTTTAAACGCTGACAGCACTTTAATATTCTCAGAAAAATGTGTGCCATCATAAAGGAACTATGCACTTTATTTATATTATATTGAGAAGTGCTGCATGCGGCAACGACGTCGTTCTACGCGTCATTATGCACATCCACCAGCGTCCAAAAATTTGTTATTGAAATACTCTGGAATGTGTCATCCTATAACTGTGCATTCAGTTTGTTTATTGCTTTGTTTTTTACTACAACTTTTATCTCTCCATATGGATAAAGTAGGTAAAATTGTACGAAAAACAGGTGGTGGGTAATTGTGCCTCAATATGTGAAGTAAGAGGGTTAAAGCAACCTTGACAGACTTAAAATGACACCTTTCTACTTAATTCAACAATTTTTTTACAGTGTGCTAAAGTCATGAAGGCGTCTGCTACGTGCTACGAATATTTAATATGCTACGTTGGATTGTAGCGCAAGGTTGTCGTAGTCTCCATTGAACACTCCTTACTGAAATATGACATACCTACTTATTGCCACAGATATGTATCTAACTAAATCTAGATAACGTCCCTTCAACTGTACGACAAACGTGTGTGTCAAATTTTCTTTAGGGATATAACGTCAAAAACGTGCCTGGATCGTTAGAAGTTACCATTCCGGCCTCCTGACCGCTTTCAAGTTTTTGCAGTTTTATACAGCATTATAAAATTTTAAATTTCATTTAAAAAAAACAGTGTATTGTTCATCCCTATGCCACTCAAAATAACTACACTCGCGGTGTCTGTTTAGATACATGTCTACGCATATTACTATAACCTGTAGTATTATATTATCTGTGACATTGTTAAACATTCACAGATACTTCGCTTCTTCAAGTGGGCGAAATCGTTTACAGCTTTATTAGAGCCGTGGCCACTTAAATTATGAATTATCTATAGTCTTTCAATCGACAATATAAACATTCAAATGCTGGAAATATAAAATATGTTACATTGCGTTATAAACAAGAGAATGATAAAACGTGTAGCTGGTGCACTCGACATATTAGGTACATCAAACGGTCCAATATCAAATAGACGTAAATAAAAAAAACAACACTAAGTTAAACATGTTCATATTTATTTAGTTAGAGCCACGACTCACCAAACAGCTAAACCACCCTGATTGACATTTAGGCAGGTAACGCTACAGTTGGGGTGCGATGTCAGACAACCTCCTTGTGGTGCACCCTGGGCAACCCGGCAGATTCTCTGCCGCGGGCTAATAGTCTGACGAGAGGACCCCCATATGGGGCGTGGGATGGCCGGGTTCAACCCGGCGGGCCACTTCGTGTGGCCACCCGCTGTATGCGGGGAAGGGCGAAGTCCCCTCTTCTTATGATAAGAAGAGGTGTGGCTTTCGCTGGAAGCCGATCCCGGCGGCTACCTCTGGTGGTAGTAGGGACGAGGTGAGTTTCTCGCCATGGCGCTTCGCGCCCGTTGGGGATTTCCCCGAGCTTCGGCTCACCCGCGCGGCGGTGGATCCAGTGGGATCTGCCGTCGGGCAACCCGTTACCCGCACTGAGCGGGCCGGGGGCCCGGCGCACTGAGCGTCGGGCCACGTGGAAGACAACCACAGTAAAAAACCAGTTGCGGGGTGTAGAGCGGCGCAATTCTGCGCCGCTCCACAAAGCAGCAGAGCCAGACGGAGAGTCCGGCAACGGACATGTCACGGGCAGTGGGTCAGCGGGAATAAGGCCTGGCTGTTGTCCCGTTCCCTCTGTCTTGTGGCGGACGGAGGAGCTGCTGGGGGGGTTTTTAGTGGGTAGGCCCGGGCCGGGTACGGTCTGGGGAGTCCCACATATCCTCGTGGTTTGGCTCGACCACGAGGAATGCGTTAATGCATTTTCCCCCCTCCCAAAAAAAAAAAAAAAAAAAAAAAAAAAAAAAAAAAAAAAAAGGTAACGCTACAGTTAGTCGGAATCTAGCGAACAGCATTAACTTAGTTGAAACCTTAATAACGATCTAACCTAAAAAAATAAGATTAAAAACCCATCACTATTGCAAATAAAACAAGTTTTAGAATTCAATCAAGTTGGCAGAAAAGCAAGCCCACCCACCGGATAGTAAGCGAGTATAGTTATTTATAATACATGTTACTCCTGTAAGATTCGCAAAATTATACATCCCCCACAAGAACAACAGTGTACGTTGCCAAATTGTAATATTAGATGTAATATCCCAGTACCCAGTAACTTCACAGCCTATCTTATCATTCGAACCAGAACACAGAAATGCAAGTACCGCTGCTTTGCGGCAGAAACAGGTGAGATAGAGAATATACTAAGACGACTCAGTACAGTATCCCTCTGGTAAAACCTCCTAAAAAAAACTCAACTGTAACCATTTTAAACCGATTGGGATTAAGCAAAAATGGCGAACAGTTAAGGCCATTATTGCGAGTGAGCCGTAACGACTCCCCAACGTGTTTCTATTGTTTGTTGTAATGAGTTCGTTGTTTACAGCAGACTTAAAAAGGATGCCCTGATCGCGTGGGGATTGAAGTGTTCGATTACAGTTTTTAGTCAGGGCCTCTCAATAATTAACGTTTAGTGTATATTTACCTACGTTTTTTATTAGTGCTTACGTAGCTGCTGGACTCGGGTATCCCTTTAGACTAGAACGGATTAATCCACGCTATCCAGATGGATTTTTCTATTTTTGCTACGTGTATTCCATCTCTATGCAGGGTGTATTTGTGGTGTACTCCCTTATACGGCTTCAACGATATCCACGGGAAGAAAGGGAGCTGCGTCACATCAATCCCTCGCCGATGAATAAAAACTTTGATCACTGCCTTACATCATGAAAAGACTATGAAAGAAAAAGGAAGAGTTTATCGGAATTATCAACAATCAAGTCTTACACGGAAGTTTTCAAATATTATAGTTACAACCTTAAAAAAATATAGAAGTATTGAATCAAAAAATCACAAATTTATCAGATAGTTACAGTGTAGTCAAGCTAAAGAAGTGAAAAGTAGTAATTGAGGGGAAATACCGAAATATTGTTATATACCGATGATAAAAATTTTCAAGCAAATTGTTACGTTATTAATTTTTTTGTTTGGAAAATTAGACAATATCAGTAATTTTGCAGTAATAGGGCAGAAATTTGCATTTTACCTTTAAAAAGTTCGTTTATTAAATATTTTATTCCAAGGTATTAGAGACCAAAAGCCTTACTAGCATGGCAGCAGGGATGCTGTGTGATAGATAAGATAAAAAAGTATCTTTATATACATAGATATTCTACATTTTTATCAGGTAAGTATTAAATTTTGAAGTAAAATGTTCGTAGGTACATATCCATACTTATTGTATTGATGGTTGAGATAAGTGTTAGACTTCAGCTGCAAGTTCTTTTTTACTTTCATGAGAATAATAGATTTTATATTTTTAGTAGGTAGGTAATGCAAAATATATTTTATCTTCTTGGTATGAAATTTGAAAATTGTGGTCTAAGCAACAATATATTAAGTTCAGAAAGTAGTTTTATTTTTTACGTTTAATATGATCTATTGTTTTTCATATTTGCAATAAATGACAAAAGTAAATTTTAATAAGCCAAAAAATATTTATAACATAAAGTACTTTATACTTAAATAACTATAAAATAATTATTTTTAAATAAAAAAAAACTTGTCACAATAAAACCGCGAAAAATGATTAGACTACGAATACTTCTATCATAATTACATCCAGTAAGCGGAGCAGCCACTCAGTAAACAAAACACAGTCGCAATCTCAGATCAACAAGTGAAATTAATGTCACAGCAACACAATTAACGGCCGATTAATCTATTTGGTCCGCGACACGCGGCGAGCGCGTCGGCGGGACGCGCAGCAAACCGGCCACGACGACAGCCAACGAACACTGATTCGGCATTCGAACTTCCAAAGGTGGGCTCCGTACACTCTCGGCGGCCCTCGGCAGCCCTCGGCACCCCTCGGCTCATCTCGATACGAGCTAAAGAATTTCATATTTTCGCCAAAGTGCGGAATTCCCTAATTGAAAAGGTGCTTCAAACAGTGCCGTCACAGTGAGCGCCCAACTTTAAATTGAAATATTTCGGACTTCACCGAAGGTGTATGAGGACATAATTTTGGCCACTTGAAACAATTTAAATATAATTGAAATTGGAGTGTTTGCAAATGGGCTTTATTAAGTTCTATTGGAATTTTTGTTTCTACAACTCAATTCCTGGTTTTACAAATTTGAGATAAACTTTTACCGTGATTTTGACTTAACTTAACACGATTTTAGTCAAGATTTGCCATTTGTAACTCCGAAAACATAGCAAATGGTTAAGTTTCCCCAGCTTAAAATCGGCACTTTCACTAACACTAACATCATTAACGTTTAGTTGAAAAATGTTTAGCGGTAATATATTCATAACAAAAAAATAAATAAAAAGACTTCAAAAACACTGAAAAGATAAAAATTACCAAATTTAACGACTTTCTAGGAGATCATCGTTTGTATTTTTTTTTTTATTTTATATCTTGAATGATGAAGGTGAGCTGGCATTATTGGTATTCTTAGAGTATTTATGCTATAAATACTCTAAGAAAATTTAAGGGTTTTTCTCGATTTTCATTGGATCTCATCAGATCCTAACTTTGGTGACCATGGGACTACCCTCGCAGTATACTCTATCGAATACAAAAATAATTTTGAAAATCGGTCCACAATTGGCGGCGTAATCGCGTAACATACACACAAAAAAAACATACGCATCGAATTGAAAACCTTCTCCTTTTTTGAAGTCGGTTAAAAAGGAACAATAAGGGCCTGTTGTATTTCAAAAACCTCTAACTCCTTAAAGTTAAGGATCCTTCCATCATCAGCTCGATTCATGACTACGTAAATACCTGAATAGCTCCGGAAGAAACGCGAAACACGTTGGACGTACCGCTAAAATTAAAAGGTTTCCCTCGATTTTCCTAAGATTCCATCATCAAATCCTGACTTTGGTGAAAATGCAACCACCGCAGGAGTATACTCTATAGAATACAAAAAAAAAATTGAAAATCGGTCCACAACTGGCGGCGTAATCGCGTAACATACACACAAAAAAAACACGCACCGTATTGATAACCCCCTCCTTTTTTAAAGTCGGTTAAAAATATTGCTTCACAAATAACTAAGCTCTTATTTAAGTGCAAGTTCTTTTTCAAGTGCAATATACACGTGATGAAAACCAGAGCCGCTTGTTACTGGTCTATATGTACGTACATATACAGTGAAAGGCAGCCCTGTACTGCATTCTCCTCGGTGCGATCGCTGTAGAAATTTTCCGCTCCATTAGCCATCAATTTTGCTCGCTATGTCCCCTGTCCATTGTCAATTCAACTTGCTAATACCACCACAGTGGACAGGTTGATTTGTTTGTAGCGTTACGTTGTCGTGCAGAATTTTACTGCGCAACAATATCATTTAAATTTTCAATACTTCCATTATTTTTACAAGATTTTGTTTACTTTCACCTGCCCAGGTGTCTATAATAAATTCTTGGAACTTAAATTTGACACCCATCGAGTTTGGGCTCGTTTGATTCGTACTTACGAGTACGTGTATTTAATTTTTTTTTATATTTTAACTTGTCTAGTATGGACTGGATTGGTCGAATGAAGTTGTTAATTACCTAAAACACTAATTTGAGGTCAGTAAAAACATGGTTTTTTATGCTACTGTACGATTTATAGTTGCATTTTTGTTACAGTAGTTATCTGATCTGCATTGCGATTACCAACTCTTTGCGCATAGTCGAAGAATCGTGTTCGCGCATTTTAGCGATTGCATCATTCTTGTAGCATCTATCCGTGATGGTGATTTGCTGTTTATTGCTATAATAATCACGCGTTTTAGCAATAGTATCGATAATGTATCGTGTTTTGGGTGTAGAGTTTGGTCGTTGTATTAAGTGTATTAAGTGTCCAAAAGTTGGTATTACTGGCGGTTAGCTAGAAAGGGACACTATTTTATTTCGCGTTTTACAATCTTCGTAAAATATTTTGCAGGAAAGAGACGGAATGCGATTTTCAATAGCAACTAACCTTTTTTATGATTGTAAAAGCTTTTGAAGTATGTGGGGTGATTGACCGTTCATAAACCTTTCAGAACAGAATTTTTTTTAGAAACCTTTTAGCGATAGGTCGTTCTATTGAGCGTCCAAAAGTAGCTATTACCGGCGGCGCGTTGGCGGCGGATAGCTAGAAATGGAGGAACACTTTTTAATCCACGTTCCACAATATTTTTAATATATAAAATTCTCGTGTCACAGTGTTTGTAACCAAACTCCTTGCCGATTTTTATGATTTTTTAAATGTATATTCAGTAGGTCTGAGAATAGATCGTAAACTATTTTTAATACTCCTAAGGCCCCTTTCATAGCGCTGCGTGTCGCCGGTCGCGTCCGCACGCGACCGGCGGAATTTGTATGTAGCCAGTGGTGATTTTCACCGACCGGCGCGAGGGCTTGGACCGGGCCCACGCGCACTGCGTGCGATGATCGACGCGCGGGCCAGTACCGGCGTGTTAGCTTTGAGTTGGGCGTGCGCGACGTGTGCGTTTGTACAATCGTGGCGACAATTGATACGGAATTATTGATAAGAGAGGTTCAACTTCGCGGTTTCTGATTGAGCTGAAATTTTGCATGAATATGTATATCGCGTGACAATGCAATAATAAAAGCTTGTTTAATTTTTTTGTGACTATGTATTCATTTATTACAAGCTTTTATTTACTTTCACCTGCCCCGTGTCTGTAATTAAATCTTGTAAGCTAAATTTGACCCACTTCCCGATTTCCGATTGAGCTGAAATTTTGCATGCATATGTATATTGCGTGACAATGCAATAATAAAAGCTTGTTATTTTTTTTTTACTATTATATATTACGTAAAGATTAGGTGATCCAGCAAATGTTGTTAAGCCTTCCGTGTAATTTTTTCAATACACTTGGTTATATGTAGGTATGTACTTAAACACTTGTGAATAATGTGACTGTCAAGCGTTCCGCAGGGGATATAGCTATTCGGTATAAACTGGTATACGTTATATTATTTTCAATTTTAAAAAGCAGTTCCTCAAACGTTCTTTTAGACATCCGATGATTATATTTTAGACGCTCAGGATGTGGAATGAACTCCCTGTTGAGGTTTTCTCAAGAGACTACAGCATGGGGTTTTTCAAAAAGGGTATTAAACAGTTTTTAAAGGGTCGGCAACGCCAAAAGCGATACTCCCAGTGTTGCAAGCGTCCATAGGCTACGGCAACTGCTTACCACCAGGTGGACCGTATGCTTGTTTGCCACCTTAGTGGTATTAAAAAAACATCCTAAAATAATAATTATTTTAGGATGTTTTTTTTAATAAAAATTTTCAATTATTGAAAAATTTAATTTCATCATCTTGCAATTGGGAAAACAGTGTTACGAATGCACCACTTAAAAAACGCTGCGAAGTTATAGGATGCATGAACAATTTTCCTTTTCGACTGGCACGGCGTATTTTGTTTTGGTAATGTAGTAAAGAGATCAAAATAAGTCTTTTGTCATTAATTGTGTCCATGACTGTACACGTCCATCCCGGTCGACTGCGCACGCAACACTATGAAAGGCAAAACGACCGGCCGCGGCGCACGCGACCGGCGACACGCAGCGCTATGAAAGGAGCCTTAGGGTGAAGATATAAAGAAGCGGGTATTCCGGTACGGACTTGTCGGTACGGGTCGGTACGGATCGGTGCAGGGTACCCTACATAAAGAAACAGGTCAATTTGTCTTTATTGACCATCATGGCTTCAAGTTCGTCGGACGAAGATTTTCTTCTGGAAAGTGTTTACTTAAAATGTAGAAAAAGAATAGTAAAAGAAATATATATGGTTCATATCACACATCTTATCTTTAGTCTCTTTCAGCCGTAAAAAAACATACTTGTAGGTCATTACGATCAAAAGATATATATGTTTATCTACGTCTACACTATTATTATAAATAGGAATGATTCGTATGTATGTTTGTAACGAATAAACTTAAAAACTAATGACCCGATTATAAAATTTTTTCACCATTAGAATGCTACATTATCCGTGATTGATAAAGGCTGCAACATTATATTTCCTACGGGATAATAATTCCATCGGAAAACAAAAAGAACGCGGACAAAGCTGCGTAAAGTAAAGCTAGTGTTATATATGTTTTTTTTTATTTCATATGTTTTCGCAAATTTTGCGATTTCTCAAGGGAATCAAAACCTATCAGTTAGACCTGAAACCCGTAAATATGTACATAGTTAGGAACTATGTAGATAAGTTTTTACGGAACCCTTGCCGTCTTATTACAAAACATGGTCTATACTTAGTCCTGGTTAAAACCTGACTCGTCTCTATCTTTGTATCACAAGTGAAAGCGTTGAACCCGTTTAGACTAACTTTGGACCAGGTTTTAACTAGGTTTTGTGATAATACCGTTAAAGTGCTATTATTACAACTCTCACTTGGCTGATTTTTTATTTAATAAGCCTTTTAAAATGATAGTACCTATACCTACAAATATTTTATTTATTTTATACATACAAAATATATGTATTCCTTATTTTTTAATTCTGAGCGGAAACGGTCATCAACCGTAGCCACCATATTATGTCCTGAATATTTCATTACACATTTTGATTTTTTCTATTTTGGAGAAAGCGATCTACTTTTAACCGACTTCAAAAAAGGAGGAGGTTCTCAATTCAATGCGTATGTCTTTTTTGTGTGTATGTTACGCGATTACGCCGCTAATTGTAAACCGATTTCCAAAATTATTTTTGTATTCGACAGAGTATACTCCTGGCCCAGGAGTCCTGGGGTAGTCCCAAGGTCACCAAAGTCAGGGTCTAATGATGGAATCCCATAAAATAGAGGAAAAACCTTGAATTTTCAGGTGTGTATAACGTGTTTTGGGTGTGTGTTACGCGATTACTCCGCCAATTGTGGACTGATTTTTAAAATTATTTTTGTATTCGATAGAGTATACTCCTGGGGTGGTCCCAAGGTCACCAAATTCAGGATCTAATAATGGAATCGTATGAAATAAAAACCGACTTTACAAGAAATAAAAACCGACTTCAAAAACACTGAAAAGTTAAAAATAATGTAAGAATAGGTACAGACAACATCCAATCAAATTTAAAGACTTTCTAGGAGATCATCGTTTGGCACCGACTTCAATTTAGAAGCGTGATGTTGTCTGTACCTATTCTTACATTATTTTTTAACTTTTCAGTATTTTTGAAGTCGGTTTTTTTGTATTTTTTTATATAGAGTGACGCGTCAATGGCGTAGTGCGTAAAGCTGTCGCCTTCTAATCGGGAGGTGGCGGTTCGAAACCCGCCACGTACCAATGTGTTTTTAAATTTTGAATTCATATATACGACTGGTAAGACTACTGGGAACAGCCCGTTTATTCGAGGCTTTTACGGTGAAGGAAAACATCGTGAGGAAACCTGTGAAGAAAGAATTTCTTCACAGGTTGTGTATGAAGTCGACCAACCCGCACTTGGCTAGCGTGGTTGACTAACGGCCTATTCGCCCTAATTTAGGGTAGGCTCGAGCCCCTCGGTGGAGACGTATATAAGCTCTTGATGATGGAGAAAGCGAAAGGACAAGATTTTACTGCACATAAGTCTTAATAAGTCTTGTTAATAATTAATTACATTATATTTCATTTAACTATAAAATACAATAATAGCGTGTAATAAATGGCGTAAATCTTCATGACATAAAGAACGATACCTACTAATATTGACACCAATAGGTATATATGACTACTAGCTACTGAAGAAGTGACGTTAAATATATACATACATTTACGTTTCAAGTAATGTGACATGCAGATTAAATAAAAAAATAAAAATCATTGTGTGATTTATGAAACCACAATGCAAGTGAATTTTTTTCGAATTGTAGGCATTTAACTGTATATTTTCGGAAAATTATTTGATTAAGGATATTGAAATAGCGTTTTTAGTCTTAAATCTTTTTCTTCTGAAAAAAATAAATATAAATAATAAACTAATTAATAAAAAAAAACAAAAAGTATTTCAACAGTTCCTAAAATAATCAAATTAATTAAATAGCCAAAAAAGCAATATTTATTTATTTCATTTATTTTGTTATCCAAAACATTTATATTAACATATTTAATTGTAAGGGTCATACAATGGAAGCCGTTAATAAAGGCTTATCTGTCGTAAACGAGCTCGCAATATGGAACGACGAGGATCATAACATGAAACAATGAAATTATTTTATCTAATTGATTAGGTACAGTCGACCAAGAAAGTGGTGTACCAATTTAGACAAGTGGTGTACAATAAAAAAAGTGATCATTGCTTGGCGGTTGGCGCCGACATCAAAATAAATAAGTGTGATGTTTTATGTATCGTTATATTATTAATGACTTTTTAGTATTTTTTGAATAAAAAATCGTTTTATTCTTTTTAGTAAATTACATGCGTATTATATTATGTCATTCTGGTGCTTACCTTGGGTAAATTTCCAAGGTAAACACCAGAATAACGAAATAAAACGACTTTCGCTCTAAACAGTATCGAAAGAATTATTCCCTAACCGCTCACAACCTAATTGTCAAGGAATTATACTTTCCACTATCAGCTCACTTAAATCACTTAAAAGAATAAAACTTACTTCCTTAACCCTTTACTCTTAACCTACCGAAAATTTTCCATAATCAGCTCAGTAGCATGATATATGATGACTACTAGATGAAAACACCTGAATATCTTTAGAAAAAACACTATACATGTTGGACCTATGAAATGTAAAGGTTTTCCTCGACTTTTATGGGATCCCATCATCAGATCATTATTTGGTGACAATGAGACCATCACCTATTCTTTATGTTGAAACTTTATAATAAATAACAAAAAAAAATCCGACAGATTGGAATGGAATCATTCGAAGCAGACAGACATTGCTCTACATTATCTCTGTATGCTTATTTAACATGAATATATTTAGCATCTACATATACCAAAGCCACGGCGACAAAGAATACAAAATATTAATTTTCTTCAAATAAGATAATGATAATAAAACAGTATTCAGTAAAATGGAAATACACAAATGGCTCAGTTCGTTTAACACTGTCGGAGCTTGCCTCATTTCAAATTCTTTGGAATACGATGTGTATAATTTCCTACTGAAATTTAACTCGTCATGGTTTTCTTTGATAAATTCGCGAACTTTCTGGCTAACCTGTAAACGTGTATTCGAAGAAAAGAAATTGTCGCCGTTAACGACTTAATTTTACTTTAGGTATTTGTATGATTACAATTTGTAGCATATTCCATGTTTTCGCAAAACGATCTATTCTATACCTTACTTTTTCCTCGTTCATTGGTGGTAATAGTAATAATAATAAAGTAAGTTAATTACCGAAAATTCCACTCCTGAAAAAACATGCTCTCACAAAAAATAAAATAAGAAAATTACATTTAATATTTATCCGCCCTCTTTCCCAACGGCTTTACTAAGCCGCACTTGTATGCCATTAGCGTTATAGATTTAGGTCATACACACATAGGGTTAGCGCATAAGTGCCTTAAACAATTACCTCGTGTGTCATACATATATTCTTACTAGCTGTGTTCGCTAACTAGGTTTCGCTTTAATAAAGCTCAACGCATAAACATTTCTGGAGAGAGCCACCCTCATCATCAAGGGGTATAAGCAATGATGACGATTCTGGTAATCAGTAATGGATGCGTAACCAGGTATGATATCGATGCGGGTATGCCCCATGTATGGTGGGTCCAAAGTGGTTCTATCTCTGCAAACACAGTGGTAATTTTTCAATGCCTTTCTTGAAGAAGTCCGGTGTACTGGAGGCAACAAACTCTGCCATGGCGTTTAATTACCTCTTGGGTAGGTATTGATCTTTTCTCATGCCACAAAGTTGTCAAAACTTTAGAAGTAGAAGTCTGTCGGCGCAACGTTTGGTGGGTACGGTGAATGACCCAAAACCTCCGTGAGGGGTCGAACGTTGTGGTGTAGCAGCAGCGGGAACGAGTGATAAAGAAAGGCTGGCCGGAGATTTGCGTGCTTCTGAATCATTGTGTCCAGTTTCTTACAGTAGGTATACATCCGAAGTAACGCTAGTGTCATTTGGTAAGGAGCTCTGATGAATTACATTGGTACTAGACCACCAGACAGTGACTACCACTATTATAGGATCACTTTTATAGTAAGTTTTCTTTTATGGCATTGCCAGGTGCGAGCGTCGGTGGCGCTGTGGACTCGGCACTTGCCTTCGAATCGGGTGGTCCGGGGTTCAAGCAGGGAACGAAAAACTCGTTCATTTGCTTAAGCCGTTCAAAAGGGTAACCCGTTCGTATGGTAACTCAGTGGGCTTGGTAAGTCGTTCAACAGGTTTACCAACAATAACGATAACCCGTAAAATAGGGGTTACCTACCACCCACAACAATAATTTACCGCTTACCTAATCTTAAAGGTTTTCAGTGTTTATGCGCTTAACCGCTTACTGTTCGGGTTAGGGTAACCCTTTCCCTCACGCACACCGAGCGATTGAAATAGCATTACGGACGCAATAACGCCGGAGTTCGGTTGCAACCTTCGGCATATAAGCAGTGCAAAATCAATCTACACGTGATATACGTAAGGACTAAAATAACTTGCATAAATTAATCAGCGCTTAGAACGGTAACCCATTTGGGAGTTTTTGATATCGGTAAGCGGTAACCTGAATTAATTCAATCGAAGGGATTACAAGGGAGGGAAGACAAAATATAAAATATACAGTTCTCAAATTCATATAATATTGTTGAACATATTGTCTATGATGAATAATATTTCACTCCATAGAAAAAAAGCAATAATAATATTTAAAAATGGCTGTGAATCAGAAAATACAATAAGAAATGACACAAGAGTTTTACCAAAAGATGTGAATTCTTTTAATGTCTAGAAAATCAAAAATACGAGTACATTTTTTAATTTGCACCTCAGTTTACCAAAAATCGTTTGAAAGGGATAAAAAGTAGCGTTTTCATTCGGTCACAGCGTGGAAGTGACATTAGAACCTATGCAAATATCTACTATATTTCCTTGCAATAAAGCAGTCGCCGTGCACGGGTAGATTTCCTGGGAAACTTTCCATGCGTTTAAGCATCGCAAGATTCACAAGGCGTGCCTCAACGCGTTCGTCGCACTGGCGATGGTTCAGGGGCCCTATTTTTACAAGCTTTTATTTAACTTGCAATGTAAGTATGTAAATATGTATGTTCGGGTGAAATCTTGCAACTCAATTTTGAAGCAGATATATTTAACCGATTGAGCTGAAATTTTGTATACACGTTCTGTTTGGATGACAATACAAGGTTGACTATGTGACGTCATTCTAAATCCAAGATGGCGGCATACCCAAGATGGCGGACCAATTATTTTTAATGCGCTCCTATAAAATGGGTATCAAATAAAAGGTCTTGCTAAGAATAACTTGAAAAATAAAGTGACGTCACTATTAATCCATAATGGCATACTTCTAAAGCAAAAAAATCAATTTTGACGTAGATATCTTTAGCCGATTTAGCTGCAATTCTGTATAGACGTTCCGGCAAACGACCTTGCAACAATAATGCGTTGAATGAGTTGAACAGACTGAGGAACGTGTCCAGTGATAACTAAAAAGTAAAAAAGAAATTAAATGTAAAAAAACCTTTTTAAAAACAAGCTTTTATTTAAATGCGCTAAAAAGAAAAAAATAAACTTTTACACTAAAACTTTTACTTATAACGTCATTTCACATTTGACACAATTTATATGACATAAAAGCTTGTCGCGAGATTTACTTTTGTAGATAAACAAGTAAATTGAATAATTTGATGTGAATAAAATAAAAATACATTACAATTTTTAAACTAAGTAAATACGAGTAGGTACTAAAAAGTACTCTTTTAAGTACTTTTAAGTTACTACATACACAAGTAAATCTCCCGGTACGCGGCCGCCACTCGAGGACCTTTCCGCCCCAACGGCCGTCAGTCCTACGAGCGATGTGTCCTGCCCACTGCCACTTAAGGTTTGCGATTCTTTGGGCTATGTCGGTAACTTTAGTTCTTCTACGGATCTCATCATTTCTGATCTGATCATTTAATGGCAATACTGAATTCGAGGTATTCAAAAATCTTTAAAATTGGGAAGTAGAAAATAATTGCGCAGCTGATTTGCATTCGTGTTCGAATTGAAGACTCATTTCCAATGATTCAAAAATGCGTCTCCAGTTCGTGCAGCGCCCACTGATCAAATTTACCTTGCCGGTTTGGCAAATGGACCAATACTGTTTTGATGCTCACGTCGAAAGCTACTGCTAACTCGACCATAGATCGAGTATCGTCAACTCCACCAATAACGGGTCGTGCGTTCGTTTGTACGGTTCACTTCGTACACGTCGCTAATGTTGCGAGCCGTTCGTGCCGCATTGCTATCGCGACGAAATTAACATTTCATAATTAGTCGTATTTTTATCGAGCCCAGACTAATGAAAAAAATCATTGTGTGGCTTTATGAAATCACGATGCAAGTTAATAGTACATTACTGCAGAGGCCGGGAAGTTAGGGATTGCCGGACGAGTAATGCTTTCTTGCTTTAAATGCTGCTTTGACAATAATTACGAGTCCGGCAATCCCATTCCCGCCGAGGTATGTATAGTGCTTTTCTCAATAATTGCGAGGAAATAATGAAAGACGTAATACTGGAATTAATTATGAAATTCGGTGTAATAATAATAGGTAAGTACAATAAGCTCCTTATCAAGCTATACTGTTTGACCTTTGGACCGTCCTTATGTCGCTCGTAGTAGTGGCGGTTTTCGTAGTGTAAATGTATAGCTTGAATGGGAGCTTACTGTACCATATAAATAAAAACCTTACATATTAAAATATTGTTTAATGTTGTCTATTAATTCAAATATTAATAATTGCCGTGATCTTCGTATAATTTAGCTTTACGATCTGTAAATAAGACAATAGTAGGTACCTAATAATAATAAGCTTCCTCTCTTTTGTTCAACGATTGCGTGCCCAACGGGTCCATAATGATCTTATTTTTTGTGAACCACCTATTTTACACATTATGGTATGGAATGAAGATTTTAAATTGAATTGAATTTTTTTTATTGCAGAAAGTTGGCAAACAAGCAAACTGCCCACCTGATGGTAAGTGGTAACAGTCACCTATAATACATGTGGCTCCTGTGAGATTCGCAGCAAAACTGCAACCCCCACAAGAACCACAGTGTACGTTGCCAACTTGTGACACAAGATGTAAAGTCACAGTACCCAGTAATTTCACTGCCTTATCTTACCCTTCAAACCGGAACACAGCAATGCAAGCACTCCTGCTTTGCGGCAGAAATAGGTAAGACGGAGGTACCTAAGCAGACGACCCTGGTACAGAGTC
Organism: Schoenobius gigantellus; assembly: GCA_963935595.1. Classification (NCBI taxonomy): domain Eukaryota; kingdom Metazoa; phylum Arthropoda; class Insecta; order Lepidoptera; family Crambidae; genus Schoenobius; species Schoenobius gigantellus. The sequence continues at coordinate 18,188,459 of OZ012557.1, read as the reverse complement.
TCCCTCCAGTAAAAACTGTTCTAATATGAATAAAAAAACAAATCAAGCAAATAATTAATTAGACTAACCTTAACCTAGTATTTAGTAATAATAATATTTTTTAATTTTCAATTAGTGCAAAGGAAACAAAGCCCATACAGCCCAATCATATTTTACTCAAAAATGTAATACTGCAGATTATGACTTTTTTCTTTCGCAACGAAAATTAAGCATATTTTCGTGTGTTCGTCTCATAATAACTCCCCATAAAAATTATTATATTCATTTAACCGAAAAGAATGTGTCAACTTTAATAACTTGTCATACCAATCGAATTTAATTGTCAAATTTATGAAAATTCAGTTTTAGAACAGTTTTAGGTTGACACTTTTGATAGTTATTATAATTTTTATGAAGAGATATTATGAGACACTTTGAAGAATGCACGCTCGAAGAGTGTATTTTTTATAATGTGGTGGCAATTGGCTGTGTTTACGCTCGAGGAAGAGCGAGTGGCAACACAGCATTATAGTCTGTGGCGGCCGGCCGCATGTAAGATGTCAGTCAGTCGAGTCGAATACGGAATGACATTGAAAAGAGGTTAGGACCGGGCCGCAATAAAATATAAATTATATAAGCATCTAACAAATTGTATTGCGCGGCGCACCAAGTGATTGTTGGTGCGAGGTTCCGCAAAGTTTTAGTGTCGGTGAAAGTGTAAATTCACCAAATCTTTTATCGTCGCGTGTGTGAGCCGTGGTGGCCTAATAGGCAAGTGTACCATCCGGTTCGGTCAGAAAGCAGCCCTTCAGGAGCCGCGACTTCCTTCGAGCTAGCTCAGGAAGTCCACCGGCTACATACGGAGACCAATTGGAGTAGGGGTAAGCCACAATGTTTTCTAAGAGCTGGTAGTAGGTTAATAAAAATCAGCAACATAAGTCGGTGAAACGCCGACGTGGTGGAGTCTACTTTGGGCACCATCATCTTTTGGTAGCAGAGCGTGTTGTTTTTAGATTTGATTGGTTGATTAGTATTGTACAATTAATATTGTAATCTTGTTGGTTGTCCAAACGGGCAATACATATTAATTGGTTTTGATTGCTGATTTTAAACCGACTACAATCTCATTTGTGGACCGATCTCCCTAACTAGTTGTCATTGTCATTGTATATGAAAAATTGAGGTTAAATGCCTTTTGTTGTTCTAGTTAAGTTCTAGCATTTACCTATATTTGATTTTGGTTTGTTTTTTCATATCTTTGTTTTGCCCTTGAATATTTTGTTTGTTAAGTTGTAAACTTATACTTGAATTTAATTTGTTTAAAAAATTTTGCTGCTAAATGACTTTGCTGTTGTTGTAATACACTATTTTGCTGTGTTAAGTTTTAGCATTTACATTTGATTTTGTTTTGTTTGCCTTTGAATATTATGTTTGTTAAGTTATTGACTTAATACTTGATTTTAATTTGTTTGAAAAATTCTGTTGTTAAATGCCTTTGTTGTTCTAGTTAAGTTCTAGCATTTACACTTGATTTTGGTTTGTTTATATATTTTGTTCTGCCTTTGAAGTTCCTCCCGATCTGTTTTATTGTCTGCGGTTGTCGGTCTGTTTGTCCGTGTATTAGTATAGTGTATATTAATTTTGGTGCAAAATGGTCCCGCCAGTCAGCCCGCTTAGTGGTGCCCGCGCGGGTGCACAAAAGATTTTGAGATGGTTTGCTAGTGCCGTCGCTTTGGTAGACCGACCAGACCGAGAACAGGCCTTGTTAATTCGGCATGAGGAAGTACCTGCTCGCTTGAAGGAATTGGAGCAGCTATTCGTTGCTCATCAACAATATCTGCTCGACCACCCAGCCGAGGGTGCCGCTGAGTTGCGGGCAGTCGACCAATTTAATGCCGATTATGATCAATGTTTTGAACAGGCGGATGTGATTATAAACAAGGCTCAGGCAATCCTATCCGCCCGGAGGGGTGAGTCGTGCACGCCCGGGGAGGTCAAGCCTACCCCGGCCGGCTTGCTGGGCAGACTGCCCACTTTAGACATCCCAACCTTTGATGGGAACCTGGCTTCTTGGATGGGGTTCATTAACCTCTTTGATAGCCTGGTTCACTCGAGGGACGACCTGTTCCCTAACCAGAAATTGGCCTATTTGCTCTCTGCCTTACGTGGAGAGGCTGGTGTGCTTGTCCAGCATCTACCTGTCAACGATGACAGTTATGAGATTGCAAGGGCGTTGTTGACCGCCCGGTATCAGAATGTTCGCTTGCTAGCGGACACACATGTGGCTGCCATTTTAGGGCTGCCACGAGTATCGCGGGTCTCCTCATTGAGGAAGGGGATTTTGAACCCGCTGCTAAGCGCTATTAACGCGCTCAAACGACTTGACCTACCGGTGGACCAGTGGTCCTTCATATTGCTCCACCTCATCCTCAATAAGCTTCCCATGGAGATGAAGGGGCGCTTTGAACAAAGGTATGGGGGCAATAGTGCCTCGTACCTACCCCCCTTTTCGGATCTCCTCATATTTTTGGAGGATGAGTGTCGGATGACCGACCATTTGGATCTGGCTCCTATACCGGGACCGAGTACAGGCCGCTATGAGGCGACCCGGGCAGCGCCACGGAGAGAGCGCCGCCCGTACAAGCAGTAAACTGCAGTGCGGCAGAACTCTCCACACGGGGAGAGGCCGATGCCTTGCAAGTGTTGCAAGCGCGATGGCCATCGTTTGCCGGCCTGTCCCAAATTTGTTGGCCTACGCACCGAGGGGCGTAGGAATATGGCCAAGCAGCGGAATTGGTGCTACCGCTGCCTGGGGGCTCATATGGCATCGGCTTGCCCCCCACCCACGAGATTGCCACTGTTGTGGAGGGGCCCATCACCCCCTCTTGTGCTTTAATAATAAAGACACTCGTGAGGTGGTGAGAGAGAGGGACTCGCACACGGGCGGGGGCCCTCGTAGGTCATCCACATCTCCGAGGAGATCGGAGGGGCGTGCCACCCCTTCGCGGAGATTGGACAGGCGCCCCCCCTCTCGTGAGAGGATTGGGCGCTCCACCCCCCCTACGGGCGGGGGGGATCGACGCGCCGCTTCTGAGGCGCCACCGCGGGATTGGGCCGCGGTAATTAGGGAGCCACGAGCCGATACGCTTCTCTCCCCCTCTGATGGAGAGACCCCGTTTATCACGGGCTCCCCCAACTTTCGCCCATCATGGGCACCGCCCGGCCCCCCGATGCCGCTTTGATCGGGGCCAGTACCGAACCCGCTCTAGCGCCTTGAGCGCCCTACTCCTCCGCCGCGCACGCATTTTTTTCGGACTCCCCATCCCCCCCGTTGCGGGGAATGCGGGAGGATTTTCATTAAACCAACTGTCGGCTGCAACCCCCCCACAGAAGCAGGTGCTGTTACCAACAGCCTCCGTACAGGTGTGGGGCCCGAGGGGCACCTTTGTTTTAGTTCGCGCCCTTTTGGATACGGGAGCTCAGGGTTGCATTGCCTCCAGCTGGCTGGTCCGGCAGTTGAGTTTGAACACATCTCCATACCTTGAATCGGTACGGGGAATCGGAGACCTGCGGATCCCGGATCCGATCGGTCAGGTTTTGTTCTCCTTCTCCCCCCACTTCTCTTCAGCGCCCAAAATTGGCGCGACCGCGATTGTTTTTGAGAAGGTTGTTGGTCAGCTTCCGCAACAGCACGTTTCGCGCGCTGTCGTTGATGCGACATCAGGATTGACCTTGGCTGACCCTTCCTTCCACCGAACCGGTCCGATTCACTTATTGCTCGGTGCCGATGTTCTAGGCCGCGTGTATTGTGGGAAGAGGAGAGAGTTACAGAAGGATGGGCTGGTAGCCTTATCTACATCGCTTGGGTTTGTAGTGATGGGACCAGCTAGGCATAACCCACCATCTCCATCGGTGGACAGTTACATAACTGTTAGCTCCACCTTATCGGATGTCCTTCAACGGTTTTGGGAGGTGGAAGAGCCACCTACCGTGAAGCGAGTGAACCCCTTAGACGAGGAGTGTGAGTTGTTCTACCAGAACAATACAGGTCGCCTTCACTCGGGACGGCTGATCACTCGTTTGCCCTTTTTGTCAGTTCGCCCCTCACTTGGCAGCTCCCGGCCGTTGGCCGAGAAGCGGCTGCTGTCCATGGAGCGTCGTATGAGTAGAGACTCCGACTTCAAACAGAAGTATGTCGACTTCGAGAATATGAGCAACTGGGGCACATGTCGGTCTCGCGACTGGACTGGCGAAACGAGGCACATAATTTTCTTCCTCACCACGCGGTTTTGAAACCTTCCACTGGGAAGATACGCGTTGTTTTTGATGGGTCAGCTCCCACGTCTACCGGAGTTTCGCTGAATCAATGTCTGCATGCTGGACCGAAGTTGCACAACGAGGTGGGCGATGTATTGACCAACTTCCGTCGCCATGCCGTCGTCTTTGTGACCGATATCCGGATGATGTTTAGGCAGACTGTGATTCACCCGGACGATAGACGATATCAGCTCATATTATGGAGGGAGGATCCCAGAGATCCCATGCTAGTCTACGAGCTGAACACCAATACATACGGTTTGCGTTCGAGCCCCTTTGTGGCTATTCGCTCACTTGTGGAACTCGCTGACCGTGAGCGGTTACGATACCCTCGCGCATCCTTGGTTCTCAAGGAGGATGCATTTGTGGATGATATTTGTACGGGCTCCTCTAGTGTCGAGGAAGCCTTGATTTTGCGAGATGAACTAATTGCTCTTCTCGGGGCTGGTGGTTATGAACTGAGGAAGTGGATGTCCAACTCACCTCAGCTTTTGTGTGACTTGCCAGACGACCACCAGCAGGAGCCTCATATTTTTGAGAATGCCAACACTCCAGATTTACTATCTGTTTTGGGAGTGCAATACAGACCTGTCCAGGACACGTTCACCTATCGATTGGAGCTGCCAAGCCCCAAGGTCTAGACGAAACCGTTGGTTTTATCTACAGTAGCTCGTACCTTTGACCCAAATGGCTGGATTAGTCCCATAGTGTTTTGGATGAAGTGCTTCCTACAGGAACTTTGGTCAGCCGAAGTGTCGTGGGATGAGCCCCTCTCGGGCCGTTTGCTGCGAGATTAGGAGTCCTTCATGTCGTCTCTCCCCGACATTAACCGTGTTAGTCTCCCTAGACATATACTGCCTAAGGGGCGGTTTACGGCCAGCCTTCATGGCTTTTGTGACGCGTCTGAGAGTGGATACGCAGCCGTCGTATATATCCGGACGGTCGATGATAGAGGAGCTGTTAAGCTCCACTTGCTAATTGCTAAGAGTAAGGTTGCTCCACTTCGGACTCGATTAACGATTCCGAAGTTAGAATTGTCTGGAGCTACTCTTCTGGTTCGTTTGATGAACCACGTTGTTGACACCCTGGGACGTAGTGTGGACTTTGAGTCGCTATTTGCTTGGTCCGACAGTCAGGTTGTCCTGTGTTGGATTAAGAACTCCGTCCACTCCCTGGAAGTATTTGTGGCCAATCGGGTATCCCAAATACAGGCCTCGAAGGCCACGTTGATTTGGCGCCACGTGCCAGGTGAAATAAACCCTGCTGACTGTGCATCACGTGGCAGCGAAGCCCCTCAGCTTATTGACCACACTCTGTGGTGGGGTCCCGAATGGTTGTTACAGCCGTCTTGGCCTTCCACACCAGCTGTGGTGAAGGTACCAAATCCGGGCTTGCGTGTTCACGCTGTCGAGACTATGGCGGCTCCAGAGCGGGAATTTTTATTAGACCGCTACAGTTCTCTGGACAAGTTACTCGGCGTGACCGCTTGGATAAGAAGATTTATACGAAATTGTCGCCGGCCTCAGGACAAAGATTTGTGTCCGGTCCTCTCTCCGCAGGAGCGCCAAGATGCTCTTTTGCATTGGGTGCGTATGACCCAGTCTAGAGCGTTTGAACCGGAACTTAAGATTTTCCGTACCGGGACGTCCAAATTGAAGGGACCCTTGGTGCGTTTGACTCCCTTTCTGGATGATAAGGGATTGTTGCGTGTAGGAGGCCAATTGAGGCACGCTAACTTGCCTTATAGATCACGTCATCCCCTGTTGCTCCCCAAGGACGGACCATTGTTGGTGCGATTGTTGATCATTGATCGCCATGTGAAGAATGCTCATGCCGGATGTAATACATTGACCGCGCTCCTCCAACGGGAGTTTTGGATTTTGTCAGCGCGAAGAATAATCCGATCTGTTATCTTTCGATATCTGCCCTGCTATCGTTTACGCCCCGAGACGATGCAGCCCCAAATGGGTGATTTGCCTGCTGATCGTGTGAATGAATCGATGACCTTCTTAGGAGTTGGAACTGATTTCGCGGGACCGTTCACTATAAAAACGTCGCGACTCCGTAATGCTAAGACTGAAAAGACTTGTGTGTGTTTGTTTATTTGGCCACTAAAGCCGTTCATTTGACGCTTTCTTAGCAGCGTTAGGCAGATTTGTTTCCCGCCGAGGACTGCCATCTCTAATTCGGTCCGATTGTGGGACGAACTTCAAGGGCACTGATAGACATATAAGAGAAGTTTGTGAATTTTTAGATAAAAATAATATTGAGATCGGATCCACACTCTCCCGTAGGGGGGTAACATGGCGATACTCCCCGCCGTCTTGCCCTCACTGGGGAGGGATTTTTGAATCTGTTGTAAAGGCCGCCAAGACTCACCTTCGCCGCGTTATTGGGGAGACTATTCTCACGTTTGAGGAACTCGCGACGGTGTTTCATAAGATTGAGGCGGTTCTCAACTCGCGTCCGTTATGTCCGTTGTCTACCGACGCGAACGATTTGCAGGCCCTCACGCCGGGCCATTTCTTGATAGGCAGACCACTTAACGCCCTGCCCGAGTATCCTTATAGAGATGTCAATCCAGGACGCTTTTCGCGGTTTGAGTTGCTCCAGCAGCTTACCCAGAGCTTCTGGCGCCGCTGGCACCTTGAATACTTACACATTTTGCAACAGCGCGTTAAGTGGTCAGATAAGACAAACCCACCGAGGGTTGGAGACCTCGTGTTATTGAAGGACCCAAACCTGCCACCCTTACGTTGGCGTCGCGGACGCATTGTCCAACTTACTCTAGGGGCTGATGGTGTGCCCAGGTTTGCCGAGGTCCTAGTTGGGGATTCTGTTTTGAAGCGCGCGGTCGCTACTCTTTCTCGCCTCCCTTTAGACTGATTTGGCGGACAGTCCGGGACTGTCCGGAGCGGGGGGATGTTTACGCTCGAGGAAGAGCGAGTGGCAACACAGCATTATAGTCTGTGGCGGCCGGCCGCATGTAAGATGTCAGTCAGTCGAGTCGAATACGGAATGACATTGAAAAGAGGTTAGGACCGGGCCGCAATAAAATATAAATTATATAAGCATCTAACAAATAGTATTGCGCGGCGTACCAAGTGATTGTTGGTGCGAGGTTCCGCAAAGTTTTAGTGTCGGTGAAAGTGTAAATTCACCAAATCTTTTATCGTCGCGTGTGTGAGCCGTGGTGGCCTAATAGGCAAGTGTACCATCCGGTTCGGTCAGAAAGCAGCCCTTCAGGAGCCGCGACTTCCTTCGAGCTAGCTCAGGAAGTCCACCGGCTACATACGGAGACCAATTGGAGTAGGGGTAAGCCACAATGTTTTCTACGAGCTGGTAGTAGGTTAATAAAAATCAGCAACATAAGTCGGTGAAACGCTGACGTGGTGGAGTCTACTTTGGGCACCATCAGGCTGTATGACAAGTTACATAATTCAAGCTTTAGATAAATTAAAAAACATTGGAGCAGCGGCCAAAAATGAATTTCCATACTTACTTTCCTGGCCTAGGCCGGTAAAGTAATGCATGAGCCAAGAATTACAAACTTTGTGTCTTCTTTTTACTAAAATAATGCCTATATTTCCGAGCATGTTTCAGAAAACTTCTTTTTTTCGGATCGTAGGCATTCAACTGAACATTTTCGGAAAATTGTTCGATTAACGGCATTTTAATCGCGTTTTTAATCTTAACTCAAATTAGAATCTTTTTCTTCCTAAAAAGAAAATAATAAATAAAAATACTATTTAATAAAAAAGCAATAAAAAACAAATTATTGAAAAAAATAACACTCTACCCCAGGATCGAACCACCAGATTTAAAGTCAAAGATCTAACGCATAGACCAATCCTGACCAATATGAAGTAATGAAATTAAAGATCTCATATTTTTGTGCAATGCGACATGCGATAGATGGACGAAAAAATTAGAGACGATGTAAGAAAAGTTTCACTTTAAAAAAAATTATAAAGTACGAGTAATAATGGTAATTTTATATGAAGGACGGTATACACTTCACGATTGTTTATTTAAATCTGTCATCCCAGTCACTTTATACATCTGAATTACATTGGCTATGATGCGAAGTTTACTAGGCCAACTAGTACCTAAATGAATACGGTATGTTTTCTTAGACATCAAATGTAGATTATAATTGCGTTTAAGTATTCATATATTTTATATATAAGCTCTACGACTTGTGCAAAGTCGGGGCGGGTCGATGGTTAAGTAATAAATTAATAGAAACATTTATTAATTTCGTCCGGTGTTTATTTAACGTGGTCAAACGCTGTTTGATTTGTGCCCCATATAAAGGTTGGTACTGTAATTAAATTTGTTTGTTTTCGGGCAAAGCGGAATGCGGCTTGTTTGGGTGTATTGCGTTTTTTCTGTTTTCAGATATGACCGAGTATGGTTTTGTGAATTTTTGATCCGGCGTGTAAAACGAATATCCTCTTCTCCATCAAAAGATGGAAAAGATTTATTTTATTTATTATTTTCACGCCATTGACCTTGACTCCCCCCCCCCCCACTCTTACTTGCCTTCCAATCGGGGGATCGGGGTTCGAGACCCGCCATGTACCAATGTGTTTTTCGTTTCGAATTTCATATGTACATTTGTCTGACGCTCCTACGGTGAAGGAAAACATCGTGAGGCAACCTGCATACATCTGCGAAGAAATTCAATGATGTATGTGAAGTCGACCAATCCGCACTGGGCCAGCGTGGTTGACTAAGGCCTAATCACCCTAACATAGGGTAGGCTCGAACCCCTCGGTGGGGGACGTATATGAGCTGTGATGATGATGATGACCTTGACTCATATGTTATTTCATTAAGCTTGGCTTTTGTTGTTTCGAAGGTATGGTTGACTTGCCATGTGAAATTTGAACTTATCAATAATTAATTTTTTCACTTGTCAAGCAATCAATGCCTCTATTGCAAGAGTATCGTTTCGAAACTCGAGACAAGTAATATTATGTCTTCTAGAGCAAACAACTCATTAATAACTAGACTAGAGCTTGTATAAGTTGAAATGACGCACTCGAGCAAATTTAAAATGTGAACGCACTACCTAAATAAATTTCGTTGTAATTGGTCACTTAGTTGCTGACTAGACTATACGCCCCGGCTCCACACGTTGGCCCCAACGCCACTCGTCCAACGTGTGGATCTAGAAAATGGCATTGGCTCCAACGTTGCGGCAACGTTGGACCAATCTGTGGAGCAGGCGCAAGGCGTTGGGGCCAACGTGTGGGGCCGGCGAAAAGTTTTTGTTGTCCAACTAGTCATAATTACTGAACACACACGACAGAGCGGACGTTTGTCCATACAACGAGCACTATCGGATTTATCACGAAAGTAGTCGGCAGTAAAGATCCATCGTTTACGGTATAGTCAACACTCTCACGCAGATGAAGTGTAGTTATCAACACTTGCACTCACACTCACACAACTAAATAAAAATTAAGTAGTGGGCGCGTCATTCAAGTTCTGCTTAGAAGAGCTCATTCCAAGCTCTACTAAAAATTCAAAATACTTTAAATTAGAGCATAAAACTTCGCATATGATCATACACTGCAAATTATGTCCGAAACTTTTAGTGGACCACCGCAACTCGTGACGTGGACCGCTCAGAATCTGGACTACTCGAAATTCTGAACGAACAAAAACTAAATTCCAAACTCTATGTTGCCTAAATGTTCAAAAATACGAGGGAAACTGGCAAAATAAACTCTGTGCCAACAACGTATGGTTTAATTTGAACTGTTCCTATGAGGTAGTGTAAACGAGTTTCGACATAGTATAAATATAACTAAACTTTGGTTTTAATTTAGATTGGAATACCACAGGCATAATGTTAATTAAACGTATCCTAGAGTGTATTAAAGTGATTTGATCATGCATAATATTTAGATAATATGTTTATTATGTACAAAAAGTCTATGTGAGGTGATGAAGGGAAAACTGTTAGCTCCAATTGCGTCCGTCGGCGTCGTTAGTAGTAACCGTTTAACAGTTTATTATTTATAGGACTGTTTGTCAGCCAACATTAAACATACTTATAAAATAAATAGTTGTTGTGTACTTGTTTTTGAAAAAAACGTTGGTTAGATCTACACATACGAATGTTGAGAACCGAAAATTGAAATACTTTTTTTCTCCGTTTTTCAGGTTGATCTCACCCCACTTGATATAGTGATCGTGAAGTCTATATGAAGGCTAGCAAAGCAGCGATGTGAACCAGTTTCAGTTCAGTTTCAAAAATACTTTATTCAATAATTTAAAAGCAATCATAAATACATACAGTCTACTTACAAAATATTTATGTTGACCATGTAGTAACACTTTATATACTCTTTATTGCAAAAAAAACACACATGGGGAAACACAAGTAAAAAACAGATGATGCAATGGTGGACTTATCTCTAAAGAGATCTCTACCAGCCAACCTGAAATTGTGTGGGAGATTCCATTTTATTAATGGGAGACACCAAGATAAAATAAACATTATTCTTGATATTAAAAAAGATAAATATATACATAGGTATATATAAACTAATATATATTATATATATATATATATATATATATATATATATATATATATATATATATATATATATATATATATATATATATATATATATATATATATACATACACCATAGATATATATTCATACATAACTAAATAAATAAAAATGAAATGATGATGATAACATATTAGGTTCATACTTTATGCTCCGAAAGAAAATGCTGCTTCAGTTTACGCCGAAATGACTCCACTGAAGAGCATAGATGTAAAGTACCGATTCCACAGTTGGGCGGCACGAAAGGAAAAGGAGTGGAGAAGGAAGTTGGTGTTGCATATGGGGAGATCGAGCTTTCTAGTATAGTTGGAGCGCATAGGACGAGCGGGAAGAGGTAACAAGTTGAAACGGGAACTGAGATAAGGCGGGGTATTGGGATCTCTGAGGATTTTAAATAGTGTTGTAAGGATGTGGACATTACGACGCTCACGTATTGGAAGCCATTTTAATTCATTCCGATAGTGGGAAATGCGATCATATTTCTTTACTCCAAAAATGAAACGTATCGCCAGATTTTGAAGGCGTTCAAGTTTATCGAGCAGATCCTCGTTCAAGTCCAAATAACAAACATCTGCATAGTCTAGTATGGGAATCAAAAGAGCTTGTGCGAGCATATATCTAGTTTTGAAAGGAAGTAAATACTGGAGACGCTTGAGAGAGTGAAACGAGAAGTACATACGTTTACTTACTTCATTTATTTGGGGTCTCCATGACATATTGCAGTCCATAATCAAACCCAGATTCTTAACAGTGTTTGAATAAGCAATAGGTACTCCATTAAAAACAACAGCTGGCAAAAGATTCACTTTTAGCGAAGTTCTTAACCTACTACTACCTACAATCATTGCTTGGGATTTAGCAGGATTGACGAGGAGTCCAAAAGAATCCGCCCAATCTTGTATCGCTGAAAGGTTTTTATTCAGTGCCGAAATAGCCGTAACAGAGTCAGAGGGATCAAAGTGATAGTAAATTTGTAGGTCGTCAGCGTAAAGGTGGAACGGACACGTTAGAATTGTTGAAATTTTGTTTATGAAGGCCGAGAAGAGTAGTGGTGACAGGACACCTCCCTGGGGTACCCCTGCAGACAGATTTGACCAGAGTGATGACGCATCATTATAAGTTACGCATTGTTGGCGGCCGTAAAGGTAGGAATGAAACCATTGAATGGTAGACGACGATATATTGAGCGAGCGTAGAGTACCAAGCAGAATATCATAATCAACGGGATTAAATGCACTGCTGAAGTCTAACAATACTATCGCTGTGAGCTTGGTATTATCCATTGCAGATCTAATATCCTCAGTAACATTCAGCAGTGCACTAACCGTGCTGTGGGAGGAACGGAAACCGGACTGAAAAGGACAAAAAAGTTTATTATTGAGGAGAAAGGTATAAAGTTGCTGGTGAACAGCAGACTCAAGGACTTTGGACAAAATCGGCAATATAGAAATGGGGCGATAGTCTGTGAAGGAGTTAGGGTTGGAGGTTTTAGGGAGGGGAATAACTTGTGCTTTCTTCCAGGAAGCTGGGAAAACATTGTTTGTTAATGAAAAATTGATGAAATAAGTAATAACAGGAACAATGTCTTCAAGCACCGGAAGAATCATGCTTAGACTAAGCCCATCACTACCAATGGCCTTAGTAGACAAAGACTTGATGCTCTTCGCAACGCAGTCCTCAGAGACTGGACTGAAAGAAAACAAAGGACAATCGGGTGGAACAAGACTTGAGAGGTACATTAGAGAGTGGGATTTAGTATTAGCGTCCAAAACAACTGGAGGAGAGCAGAAATAGCTATTGAGAGAATTGAGATCCACGGCACGGTCAGTGGTGTCCGCGGGCTTGCCCAGTCCATATGATTTCAAGAAACTCCAAATGTGATTTCGCTCCAACTTTTCAATACTTGAATGAAAAAAGCTTCGTTTGGCGTCTCGACAAAGCCGGTTACATTTGTTACGCAGTGTTTTGTACTTCTCCAAATTTGTCTCACAGGGGCACCTCTTTAGTTTTTGTTTGGCCCTATCTCGTTTTACCATCACTTTTTTAATTGAAGGAGTCAGCCACGGTGCAGGTAGGTGTCTGACATGAACTGGACGTACTGGAGCATGTATATCGTAAATACGAGTTAGTTCGGAAGTGAAAGTCTCCACCATACAGTCCAAGTCATTCACGCTTAGCAGATTCATCCAATCAATACCCCTCACGTCTTCTCTCAAGCGATCAATGTCCATATGCTTAAAGTCACGTTGAAGAAGAGTTCTGCGCCTAGGTTTAGGAGGGCGTACTTTCAAAGTAAGAAAAATAAGGTCATGGTAAGAGAAAGGGGCTGCCATCTGGCCATAAGAAGTAATTAGGTTGGGATTGGAAACTATTATTAAATCAATTAACGAGGGCCTGCATTTGGGAAAATAGTGTGTGGGGGAGGACATTGGTAAAATATGTAAGTTAAGAGAAGATACTAAGTTAGTTAATTTATGCGATCTTACATCTGCCTTCAGCAGACATGTGTTTAGATCTCCCATAAGTATTACATGATCATAGGCGGGAGTAAGCCCCTCGAGGACATTCTCCAGATTATTAAAATAATCAATTTTGTCGTTAGGACTATATAAGACACCAAGGAGAAGTTTTTTGTGTTGAACTAAGACTTCTAAAAATAGGTACTCAAGAGAGCCAGAATATTGAGATGGTGAACATTTAATGACACTGGCGGGTATATGTCCACGGATAAATATACCCACACCACCGCCACCCTTGCCGACACGGTCACTTCTGAACAACTTATAACCCGGCAGGCAGCAACCAGTCGATGGCAAAGAAGGCTTCAGCCAAGTTTCGGACACTAGAATGCAGTCGACCACAACATCGCTAAAGGAAGTGACATTATAATGAGCGTAAAGGCTCTGAGCGTTAATGTGCACTAAGGAAAGGAATTTCGTATCGTCACCCAAACTCAACCGCAATTTGTTGCTAAGTGCATCGGAATCACTCTCAGTTGATGAGGAATCACTGATCGAAGCACTATGAAAGCTGTTAGAAGAACACGAATAGAAATCATCTTCATCATCAGACATAATATATAAAATTTATATAAATATATATATAAAAATATGAATAAATACTAAAAAAATAATATAACTATTAAGCATGAGCACTTAATCTCCAAGATTAACAGGCACCTGCACAGGTTGACTGTAGACATCACTATCACATAATCAAAAATTAAGAAAATAATATAAGAACTAAACATGTCAATGGTAAACACCACTAAGTAACAACAACTTGCTCAAACACAAAAAAGGTAGATACGTGAAATCAGAAATGGTTTAACATCACAACAATACAACAATACAGGCACCCATGACAAATAATAATAATAAAAAATAATTTGAAATAAACAAATCGTGTAAAGTACAAAGATACTATAGAAAAAGGAATCATGGCTGCATGAAAATATTTGCGTTCCCTCAGAATTACTAATCCATGTAACTGCTACGGCTGAAGGCCTTTGTAGCCATGACCGTTAAACAGCTATTAAAAAAAATAAAATGACATTTCTAGTTTGACGTGAAAAGTTAGAGTGAGCAAGCATGCAAACAAAATAAATTGTTAATATTATGGAAGGTACAAAAATTTATAGAATTTGCAAATGTGATTATAAGGCAGAAAATAAAAAAGAAATCAATAGCTACCCATACTAATAGGTGCGTATAACAGTAAAAAAAAAATAGACACCTAACTGGCCGTATTTGCTGAAGAATGTTGATGAGCAATTAGGTCTTTGAGCTCAGTCATTGACGAAATCTTCTTTCGGGACTTATCTTCAAGGAGAATTACAATCGTGCCCTCAGAAGACCAGCAACTCTTAATACCGAAGTGCGTACGAGCCGCCGAAAATACATCCTGACGCACCTTGGTTAGAAACTCTGATATTTTCACGCCGGAGCCCTTAAGTGCAGTTTTCGCCCTCCATACCGCTGTGCGATGAATCTTTGTTGTAAAACGTATCAAAACCGGCCGGGATTTCTCACTATTAGAACCTAAACGGTGACAAGATTCGATGGCATCAGAGCCTACAGAGGACAACTTCAATTGGTTCTTTAATAGTGCTAATATAGTTTTGTTAATATAACACTTCACTTTATCAGGCTAACTAGGCGCCTACAAAAGTATTTAACACCAGAAAATACTAATATTCTTATTTAATCACCATGTTACTTAGTACAAAAAGGTAATGTTCAAAATTGTGAATAATATGTAAACATTCACTTATTTCATGTGATAAATAAATTAGTGGGTACAAATATAAAAAGATTGGTAGTAATATTGTAACAGGTAACCAGGTTAATAAAAAGCGTCAACACCGCCCTGCCTCCCGCGCTGCTATCGCCGTAGGACGATAGAGGGGAAGCACGAACGTCACTCACGGCTCGCCGTTCTGGCTACTGCGGTGCACCACTTAAGGTACCCTATTCAACTCGAACCGGTCATCACAATACAAAAGATAGTGATGTGGTAAGCGATAAGTACCGTATCTATCGACATATGGTAGATCATGGGTAGATCACATAATCGAGTCTGACCTATATGACAAATTAAATTATTAGGATTCTGGGCATTTTTACAATAAAATTTTCTTATTAATATTTTGTATCATTTATTTCTGGTCTGGTCATTAGTAAATTTATTTTTAATTAAAGCAATAGAAATGATTTTATGGTTATGTTTGGCTATACAGCTTTAACCCTCAATTTGTATTCAATTAACCACTCAAATTAAATATATTCAAATACATTGGGTCAAGGGCTGGTGTAGCCCCTCAATGCATGACTCAAGCAATACGGTCTTAGTAGCTATGGCAAAACTTATAATGCTTATTTAAATAAAATTTATAATTTACAAATATAGACTACTAAAGACTATAGTACCAAAATATATTAAAAATAAATACTCAACAGACTACTCTGAACTGTTTAAATATTGCAAGGTTTTGTTTGTATTCAACAAAATTAAAATAGTAACCCTGAAGAATGAGTACAAAAACCTTCACTTTTTGAATAAATACAAAAGATGTAGTAACCTCAGACAACCGAAAAATGTAAAATGTAATATTTTACATAAGTATAACAACGCTTATGGCAAAAGATATGTTAAATATTTTCTTCCATTAGTGTTAAATACTCCGCCCACTTATCTGTTGCAGCGATATTTATCTAACTATAAAGCTATACGTTCTACAAAAAAGTATCTATTAGAAAATAACCCACACTGCAATTTTCTGAGCAGTTGATTGTTGTGAACTTATGTTTATAGCTATAATAATTATGACAACGTGAACAAACTCGTCATTCGACTCATAAACCTTATAGGTTTTCGTCGATATGACATTTCTTTTGTAAAAATGTTTTGAATGTTTTGAAAAAAAAATCTTCGCAAAACCCCTCATTCTTTGCGAAAAACCTATGCCTTGCAGTAGAAGAATCATTAATGATATAAAAACTTTAACTCCCAAACTGTTAGAAAACCAAAGATAGCCTGTACATAAGCTAAACTAAATTGTAAAAAAATCTACAGCCAAAAAATATTTTATGAAATACAAACTATTATCGAATGAATAAACGTACTTACCTTTGAGTCGTATTTATTGTTATTGTAAATCGATACTTAAACATGTTCATATCGATATATTTATTAGTACAATTACTAAAATGTTTCACTATATTTACTCCGAATATCACATTGTATGTACACTTTAGTATTGAACGTAATATTGACATTTATAAGGTATTTTTAATTATTTCATTTTCAATTTAGAAAGGTACCCTTTTTACACAGCTTTTTTACAAATAGATTTGTTTTGTAACTCAGAAGAATAACTTGCTGTAGTGATTGTTCTGAGTTTTGTAATCATTGATTTACTACCAAACGTAGATAACGCATGAACGATCGAAAAGTGGGCTGGTGAAGAACTACTCAATCGCGACTCGTGCAGTTCCTTTCCTTAGTGAGTTATTAGCTGTCGGTACGTAAACATGCCGAAGTGCGCATTCAAAAGTTGTGGTAACAATAGCCAGAAATGGCAGAAAAAAGACGGGATTTCATATTTTGCGTGAGTAAAGTCATTACACATCTTATCATGTATTCAAATATTCGATTTATACGTAAAAACCAACCAAAAACCATTATTTTAATCATAAACATGTCGCTTCGCGTCACAGTCAGTACATCACAATCGTCTCGCTTGCACGGGCGTCGTATAACGATGTGTTATCTCATTCATGCGTTAGGGCGACAACGCGATAAGCAATTTCAAGCATTATATTTGAGAGTATAAAGTTGATATTTTCTTGTAGCAATTACTAAAACGTCGTTTGATCTGTGGCTAGGTATGAAATGATGTAACTATCCACAGTTGTACTTAAAATAGTTGCCGTAATAATGCAGAATAAGGTTGGATTCGATTAATACGGTACTTTCTTTAAGGTAATTTCCATTCGGGCGTGCATATTCAAGTGCATATCAGCGAGTACAAATGTATAGTCGATTAGGTGACAGATTTCAAGCACGTTTGTGTATGAAGCGCTCTATCTACGTTTGGTAGTAAATCAATGTTTGTAATATTCAACTTGACAAATTATTGTCCTGATAATTGTCATTGTCAGAGGTCCATAGATTTCATAGACTTAGAGTATACTATAGACATAGTATTTTTGCTACTTAATCTTAGAAATAGATATAAGAAGTCTAAAAATATTACTATCTATGTTAGATTTATCTTTCAGATGTCAACAAAGCCAGTACCTAATTTCGAATGTCAAGCATTAACAGCTAAATGGTTGTATAAATAGAGGCCCGAGGTACTCTCAGTCTTCCTTGGATGTGAATGAGTTATGTTGCACAAGTAACATGTCTTCACTAACCCTGTTTGCATATAGTGTCTCTATCGCGAGTTACAGTGTGTAATACCAGAATCTCTACTATTTCTTTCGTAAGCTTCAGTGTAGTACGTTAGTGTTACTTGCCGGCGATATTGTACTCGTACCTACCTAGGTTCCTGTTCTATTTGTGCCCCTATCGCGAGTGACCGCGAGCCTATAATTGCCGCTCGTCTCTACCGCGCGTTACTTCCGCGAGTTTCTATGTACATTCGACAAAGTTCGCGGTCTACCAGTAGACTTTTTTTGGGAAGCAATATTAAATTATTTCAAACAATAAGAGGTATAAAGCAATCACTTAAATCATATATGAAAATCCTAAAATACTTCTATTTTACATAATATTAAAACCTGTTTTAACGCTTTTACTTTTTCAAATATCGCTGACCAAAAAAACTCTACTGGTAGACCGGCAACTTTTTTGACTGTACATACGTCGTAAATAACTATAGCTGTTTGTCTGTGCGTATGCCGTGTGTCCACAACATAGTGAACATGAACCTCTACTTTGCGTACGTACTACGTAATACGTTATTACTATATATGTCACTGCTGCATGTACAGCTGTGCCTTGTTTTTATTTCATCTGAACGGTAGAGTACCTGACCAGTGTGTACGTCCACCGTTCGAGCCTGCCTTTAACGCCATGTCAGGTATACTCGAGTCGCTGACCACACCAGGTGTGTTTTTATTTCTTAGTAATAATAGATTATGTAGGTGAGATTTAAGAAAATATTTGGATAAATGCCCTGTTACTTCTCCTCTATATATTTCTCTGTCTCTTATTAATCATAAGTTACATATAAGAATGTGTTTACATAATCTATTGCTTTCTAGATAATTAGGGGAAGGTAGCCTAAAACGGGTGGGCCGCCTAAAACGGGTAAGTACTCGTACACTGCTGTATCAAGCGTTAGGGTTATTGTGTTCGTATGCCGAGATTTCCCGAACGTCGACGAACTTCGATCAGTTTTGCTCCGAAACCGGAGTCGTGTAATAGCGTAGGTGTATGCAACGAAAGTTTTTTAGTGACTTTATTAAAAAAAATAAAGGTAAGTGTCTTACGATTAGTCAAAAATCTTTATACGAGTCATGCTATTTGTGTTACCATCTTATTTTAGCACTATTTAACTTTAAATTAAGGTAAAAAGTCTACCGGTATTACCTTCCAATTTGAGGTTATTGTAATTTTGCATAAACATGTGCACTTGGGCAAAACGGGTACCTACTACCTACCCGTTATGATATAGAAAAGTGTTAAGTTCATCTTATTTTGATTTTTCTTTGTTAAAGATTTCAAATTATTTAAAAATGTTATGGTTAAAGACTGAATTTGTTATAAGTAGGTTAATTAACATTTGTTACATTTGTTTATATTTTTCTTTATTTAGAAAAATATAAAGTAAGTTATTTTTCAATGTAAAAAGTTTTCTGAAGGAAGTTTCCTGCAAAAATATGTTACAGTTTTAGTTTTTTAATAATTATAATATAAACATGTTATAGCCTGTCCAAATATGACTCTATCCTAAGCATACCTGTTTTGCCCGAAGGGGGTTACCCGTTTTAGGCACACATGTGGGCAAAACGGGTTTTTAAAAGGGTTTTGTATTTATCTTATTAAATAAATAAATATTTGATATATGGTGCCATCATATTATGTTTTATTTTGATGCTCGATAAATATTCTATCTCATAACGTAAAAAAAGTTATTCTTATAAAGGTAATTTATAGATTTTTCTAACCATTTCCTTAGCTTACCCGTTTTAGGCCACCTTCTCCTACGTGTAAGTATAATTGTGTTAATTTCTTTAAAATAATGATAGCTAGATTATCGTCTTATGGGAATTTCAAGGGTGTATATATATATATATCCATCCCTACCAAGGTACATCCCCACTGATCATAATAAGTTGTCAAAATCACTTCGATCTTCTGGCATCCCCACCAGTGATAAGTGATAACTATTGGATACAAATTTAAGTAACCTGCCCCTTTAGCATGAACACAAAAACACGATAATATAATATATAGCGGTTTATCGCGGAGAACTGTCAAAATACAATACGTTTTTATCGTATTTTGGTGCTGCAACGCTGTGCTAATACTAAAAAAGCTAATACAATTTTTTTTTGTTATAGGTAAGTGTGAATATGAAAGTTGAAGATTCTGAACATACCTTCTCAGATCGTGTCAGTCAGCAATAAAACGTACTCTTACAGACACGTGTGAAACATGAGCTCTCAAAATAGACTTATTATAACATTCTCCGATGTCATCGAACTTTGCTACCTCATTAAAAATGGTGTTACGTAATACATAATTTGTGATCCGTTTTCCATCTGAGCCGGTAGAGTACACCTTTCAGTAGACAGTGATAATGTGTAGCTTTGTTAGAGTAATAAATAACGCTCTGTTATATTAAGCGAATTCAACCGGGGGGCTTGTTGCCGTCTCTGATAAGGCACGCTCAGGCCTCCCTTCGGAGATATTAACCGACCTTCATGGTGATGCTCGAATCATAAATACATCTATCTGTAAAGGATAAAGCTTGGGTTGTAAAAGACAACGAAAAAGGTTTTCTATGTTTTTACCGTGGCTGTGTGCAGACAAACATTGTCTCACTTTCATTATTATTTAATGTTGGTACCGCGAGCTGCGGTTTCTGTTATAAATGTTTAGATTTTGTACATACACACCGTACATTGTGTACAATAGTTTAGAACATACGATTGAACTATTATTATCTTCTATTAGGTGAATATTTCTGCCGCAAACAGTGCTAGCATTGCTGTGTCCCTGTTTGAAGGGTAAAGGTGCAAACAAACTGGGCTTATGTGATGCCACGTATGTGATGTTACGTCCATCAGAAGACATCGGTCTTAATAGAAAATGTATGAAAAATCATTATTTAGAACTACACTTAGCTTACGTGACGTCGTTAATGCGACCAAACACATAACGTGGCGTGGCAATACATAAGTCCAGTTTGTTTGCATCTTAAGATATGGCAGTCAAATTACTGGGTACCGTGACTTTACATCTGATGTCATAAGTTGGCAACGTACACTGTGGTTCTTGTGGGGGTTGTAGCTAGTGTTACTGCGAATCTCACAAGAGCCACATGTATTATAGGTGACTGTTACCACTTACCATCAGGTGGCCAGTTTGCTTAGTAGCAATAAAAAAATCGCAATAATTTAACCGCCTCCATGGTCTAGTGGTTTAGACCACCGGGTGTTGATCGGGAGGTCCGAACCCTGAACCCCCGGCAGAAGCAGAATTTTTCTCTGCAGAGTAGAAACTTTCCTGGAGCAGAAATTTGTCTACTTAGCTTTGTTGGTGGTAATTCTATTTAAGCTCGCCTAGCTAGCTACCGCCGCCTTACCTATGTTTGTCATCATTAATAATTTAACGTTAAAAGGATTGATTGTTGTGCTCTGACAATTAGAGGTAATATAGTCAGTTCCTCAGATATTGAAGACTCCAGGTAAAGCTCGCTTCCACCTCCGGCCTTATCGTCACTTACAATTAGGTGAAATGAAGACAAAGAGCTTCCTTATCGTAAATGTAAAAAAATCAAAATGCTTAAAATTGATCATACGCGAGTAAATTCGAAAAGTGTTGTTTTGTTTTTTGTTTAAAAATGCGTAGTACTCGTGCAAATAAAAGATGCTATTTATACAAAATTATACCATAACTAGCTGTGCCTGCGAACTAAGTTTCGCTTTAATAAAGCTCAACACTCAAGAATTGCTGGAGAGGGCCATTTTTATCACCTAGGGGTATACAAATAGCCTACGACCTGTTCTTAGACCTACCAAATATACACAAAATATTTCATAACAATCGGTCAAGCCGTTTCGGAGGAGTTTAATAACAAATACTGTGACCCGAGATAAAACCTTAATCACACGTATCTTACATACACTAATGACAATGCATGCACATACATACTAGTATATCCTTTTCCATATCGGGAGAGATAGTGGTCACCTCGAGGCGTTCAAGTCGGTGGTGGTAGACGCAGACAGCTTGCAGCGAGATGTCCATCCATATCGCTTTGTTGGCATGGCAGATTGCCTGGCGCAGTGAGATTTGGGAGATTTTGCTGCTAATTTCACTGGGTCGGTCCAGCACGAAGGTGAACATCTGGTTTACAGATAGCATACTTATGTCTACACAATTACGCATAATATAGGATCCTCTCTTTATTCTTCCCACACATACAATAATTATTTTAACGCAGCTGTTATAAATTACAACAAACTATAAATAAATTTCTGTTCAGTTATTTGAATTTGAGATAAGATAATAGTTCAATTCCTAAAAAACTTTTCACAATTTAATTAGATACGAAAACAAAGTAAACTGACTACCTTACTGAGATTTAATAATTCCGTTTTGTCTCAGAATTTTGTCTCCGTGTTAACTTTTAAGTATGGAGGTGTAACCTCACACCTCCAGGTGAATGATAGTTTCTAAGTTTTGTGTATCCAAACGACCAGCGAAGGAGGAAATTACGTCATTCAATGAAAAATACGTGAGTAACATTTATCTAACAATCATTTGGAGCCTGTCAGGCTACACGTCCATAGTTGTGGTATAAAATATTTGTAAGCAACTTTTTTTGTCTTTTTTAGATTTTCTTGTAAACTTAAACTTAATTTATTATTTATTTATTTATTATTGCACACACATACAATATGTGAAAACACGTTTAAATCAATGAGCAAAAGGTACTGCATATTTCTGTTAGAAATTTCTTCCTGCAGACCCGAGTCAGTGACAGGTGATTTTAATGGGTAAGACTTTGTGTGTATATACTTAAATATACATACCAAAAATTTTACATAGATATTATATAAATAAATATAACTGAATAAAATACATAGCATATAAATAAGACTGTATTAAAATATAATTATATAAATAAATATATACTTGTAATTGTTATACAATAATACATAATATACAGGTACATACACATATACACAAAATACATATGTCTAATATGATGGCTATTATGGTACGTTAGATACATTGTTTCAGATAATGATCCTTAAGAGATGTCTTGAAAGCAGATATTTTAGTACAATCTCTAATGTTGGCAGGTAACTGATTCCATAGGCGTGCAGCAGAAACAGTAAATGACTCAGAGTAGGTGTTTGTACTTCGGTTCGGAATAAGGAGAAGCGTGCGTAATCGAGTTCTACTAAGCCTGTCAGCAGAACGTAAAAAACTAAAACGTTCTCTAAGGTATTGCGGGACCAAAGGATTATGCAGAACATTGAAAAGTAGACAGAGAACGTGGTAGTTTCTGCGCTGTCTTATCGGGAGCCACTTCAATAGGGATCGAAATTTGGAGACATGGTCGAATTTACGGAGGCCGAAAATGAATCTTATGCACAAATTTTGCAATCGTTCCAATTTATTTAGGAGATCCTCATTTGCATCCAAAAAACATGCGTCGGCGTAATCAATAATAGGTAAAATTAAAGTTTGAGTAAGAGAGATTTTAGTTTTCAAAGGCAAAAAATATTGGAGTCGCTTAAGGGTATGAAAAGAAAAATGAACTTTCTTAGAAATGAGATCCACGTGTTTACTCCAGGAAAGCTGTTTATCAAAAATTACACCGAGGTTTTTAGCGCTATCAGCATAAGGAATAATTGACGAGTTGAGACATACATGCGAAACACTGGAAAAATCAATTTGATCCCTTGTAAACCTACTCCCAATAATAATTGCCTGTGACTTAGAAGGGTTGATCAGCAGCCCAAGGCTGCTGGCCCATTCGTATATGATGTTAAGGTCACGATTAATACTATCGATTGCACTTACGGTATCAGATACAGAGAAGTGTTTATATAATTGCAAGTCGTCCGCGTATAGGTGAAATTTGGAGGATAAAGAATTTGTGATAGTATTAATAAACACTGAAAACAGAAGAGGAGAAAGAACAGCTCCCTGGGGTACTCCAGCAGAAAGTGGACACCAATCGGAAAAAGAATTATCGAGAGTAATACATTGACTTCTGTCGCGCAAATAAGAGTCGAACCAAGCAATCACTGAGGAGGAAACATTAAGGGAGCGGAGGGTGCTGAGAAGAATATCGAAATCAACACAATTAAAAGCACTGCTGAAATCGAGAAGAATGAGGATTGTAAGTAGCTTGTCGTCCATAGCCTGACGAATATCATCAGAGACTTTTACAAGTGCAGACACCGTACTGTGGCCAGGACGGAAACCGGACTGGAACATATTAAGCATAGCATTCTTAGAAAGGTATGAGGAAAGTTGTTTGTGAACGATATGCTCAATGACCTTGGACAAGAACGGGAGTATAGATATAGGACGGTATTCAGATAAGGAACTAGGATTCGGAGTTTTAGGAAGCGGGATAACGTGTGCTCTCCTCCATACAGCGGGGTAAGAACATGTTTGCAGAGAGAAATTAAAAATAAAAGTAATAATTGGCAGGAGTTCGTCCAATAATCCTATAATCATGCGAGAACACACGTTATCCTCTCCCTTAGCTGGGGATGAGATAGATAAAATATGTTTTTTAACTTCCTCCTCAGTGACCGCTGTGAAAGAGAAAGAAGAACAAGATGGTAAAGACTGGGAAGAAAGAGCAGAAAGAGTGTTAGATTTTGTGATAAGATCAAGAGAGAAAGGTAACTTTATAAAGTGACTATTGAGACTGTTCACATCTACAGCAACTTCAGAATGTGCACAAGACTTACCAATACCTTGAGACTTAAGGAATCTCCAGACTTGACCAGGATTACGGTTTTGGATGCCATCACTAAAGTACCGTTTCTTTGCATCTCTGCATAGCCGATTGCTATGCAGAGATGAGAGACTTATTTATGTTGGAATAGTAAAAAAATAAAAGGTTTTATTATACATATTAATTTTTTTAAACTTTTAGTTGGAATTTATACTCGCGTATTTCTACTATAACTAACCCATACTTTAACTATCATCATCATTTCAGCCAAGAGACGCCCACTGCTGGACATAGGCCTCACCCAGGGATCTCCAAACCGATCGGTCCCGCGCCTCCCGCATCCAGCGGCTTCCCGCGACCTACACCAGATCGTCGGTCCACCTTGTGGGGGGCCTACCAACACTGCGTCTCCCGGTACGTGGCCGCCACTTAAGGACCTTTCCGCCCCAACGGCCGTCAGTCCTGCGAGCTATGTGTCCTGCCCACTGCCACTTAAGGTTTGCAATTCTTTGGGCTATAGCTATAGAATGACTCTAGTTCTTCTACGGATCTCTTCATTTCTGATGCGATCACGTAGAGAAACCCCGAGCATAGCCCTCTCCATTGCCCTTTGAGTGACATTGAGCCTTTTGATGAGACCCATTGTAAGCGGCCACGTCTCAGTTCCGTACGTCATCACTGGCAACACGCACGAATTGAAGACTTTCGTCTTAAGACACTGCGGTAGATTGGCCGAGAATATACTGCGTAGCTTCCCGAACGCTGCCCAGCCGAGTTGGATTCGTCGATTTACCTCTTTCTGGAAGTTGGACTTACCGAGCTGGACTATTAGTTCCAGGTAAACATATTCGTCAACAACATCCAGTGTAGAGCCGCCAACCTTCACAGGAGTGGGTACTACATGGGAATTCACCATAATTTTGGTCTTGTCCATGTTCATTTTAAGACCCACTTGTTGGGAAACTCTACAGAGGTCTTCGAGCATTGCGCCTAGATCTTCCACGGTCTCAGCCATGACCACGATATCATCGGCAAAGCGAAGGTGAGTCATGTACTCGCCGTTTATGTTGATGCCGAGTCCTCTCCAGTCCAAAAACTTAAATACATCCTCCAGCGCAGCTGTGAACAGCTTCGGCGATATAACGTCACCCTGTCTCACACCTCGCTGAAGTCGTATTGGTTTCGAGTTCTGGTCCTGAAGGCGGACTGACATAGTGGCGTTTTCGTACAATGACTTCAACACTTGGATGTACCGGTAGTCTATTTGGCACCTCTGGAGTGACCTAAGCACGGCCCAGGTCTTGACAGAATCGAAGGCTGTCTCATAGTCCACAAACGCCAAGCATAGTGGCAGATTATACTCCTCGGTCTTCTGTATAACCTGCCGCAGCGTATGAATGTGGTCTATGGTACTATAGCCTGTGCGGAATCCGGCTTGTTCGGGAGGCTGGAAGTCGTCAAACCTGCGCGCGAGACGATTCGTGATGACTCTCGAGAACAGCTTGTATACATGACTCAGGAGCGTGATGGGTCTGTAGTTCTTCAACTGGGCCCTGTCGCCCTTTTTGAAGAAAAGTGCCACCACACCCCCGTGCCATGCTTTAGGCGTATTGCCCTCGAGTATGATGGAGTTAAATAGCCTCTGCAGCGCTTTCCGGACTGGTAGTCCACCCGCTTTCAAAAGCTCAGCTGTAACTCCATCATCACCCGGTGCCTTGTTGTTTTTTAGCTGTTTGAGAGCCACACTAATCTCGTACAGGCTGACGTCCGGGATATCTTCGGTGTAATGCTGGATCAATTTGGCTCTAGGATCTGTAGCCTGAATGACAAGTGCCTGCTGTAAAGCTGTCCATAAAAGCGTTCAATCTCAGCCATAAGCTCAGATCGAGACGTAACGACTCTGCCGTGCCCTGTCTTCAGCTTCGTCAGCAGACTCTGACCGAGTGACAGATCTCTTGCGAACACTTTGGAGACCTTGTTCCGCTCGATGGCTTCCTTAATACGTTCTGTATTAAATCGGCGTATGTCGCGAGTCAGAGATTTCGAGATCTGTTTGTTGAGTCGCCGACGAGCATCTTCAGAGGACTGCAGACCCATCCCACGCCTTTCTTCCATCAGCTTAATCGTCGGCTCTGAGATCTTGCTCCTTTGCTTGGTACGGCTGGGTTCAAAAAACTTGGAACCCACCGTAAGGACAGTTTCCACAAACCTGTCATTATATGTGTCCACATCCGTGCAATCCTCCAGGCAAGCGAACCGATTCTGCAATTCGAGTTGAAAGCGCTCGGGGTTTTGGATCTGGATGGCTTCAGGACGGAGCGTTGACTTCATCAGTCGATACCTCTCAGCTTTTACATTAAGATTCAATGCGCCTCTCACCATTCGGTGATCGCTTCCCGTGTTGAACGCATTGATCACTGAGACGTCATTGAATAAGCGAGTCTTAGTCGACATGATGAAGGCAATCTCATTTTTTGTCACGCCATCCGGACTTTTCCAGGTCCATTTTCGATGCAGGAAGACAGAGTTCATCATAAAGAGTCCCTCTCTCTCCATGTAATCGGCTAGCATTTGACCACGGTAATTCCGGATTCCAGCTCCAAATTGCCCCACTTTCAACTCACTATCGCCGCGCTTGCCTAGCTTTGCGTTGAAGTCTCCCATGACAACGGTGTAATGAGTCTTGAAAGCATGTATTGCCCGAGAAATGTCCTCATACATAGCTTCCACTTCCTCGTCGGAGTGTTTCGAGTTCGGGGCGTATACCTGTATGACCTTCAGCGAATACCGTTTGGTAATTCTGAGTATAAGGTACGCCACCCTATTCACTTCCGATCTGTACAACGTTGTTCACAAGAGACTTGTGGACGATAAATCCGACACCACCTTGGGACAGGTCTTCGCCCTCCCGGAAATAGAGCACGTTGCCGGATTTGAGAACCATCGTGTTCTCACCCTCTCTTCGGACTTCGGACAGTCCCACTATACTCCAGCGAATCCTGCTTAATTCCTTTTCGAGTTCCAGCAGCTTCACCTCGGTCCGCAGTGTGCGCGCGTTATATGTGGCCAGGGCCAAGGTCGTCTGACGGGGGTTCTCCGCCGCCCGGGGATTCTTTGCACCCCAGGTCCCAGTACCGTGTCGACGTCCATCACCACCGGCATGGCCTCCAGAACCGCCGGGCACTTGGGGCCTTTGTTTTAGGTTTGGGTTCATAGGGGGTTTTGGGCCGTCTCCCACCACGCTGGCCCAGTGCGGGTTGGTGGGGAGCGCCAGAGCCTCGTCTGTTATATAGCAGGGTGCACCGCGTGCAGGTGAGGTTGGCTTGGGTCCCGATAGGTGGTATTTGGTGTGATTACCCCTTGCACCCCCCTTTATAACCATACTTTAACTAACCCATACTTTCAGTTAAATATAGTATTCAAGCTTTTTAAAATATTTTAGTTAAAAAAACACTAGTTAAAATAGGAGCCTGTGAGACTACATGTCCAGAATAGTGTTATGAATAAATGACGTTCATATTTAAAGGTTAACCAGCCTAATTATATAAAGTATAAGTAAGTGCCAAAAAGCAATTGCTCCTCTCAAATCTATTTTATTTATAGTTGGACCAGTCGAACAAATTACTTCAATCTAATGTAATAGTATTCTCATGTACAACTGCGATTTTGTCGTCTCGATATACTTATTTATACTACGGAACCCTCCTGACTCTACACGATATCAACTCACTCTTGTCCGGTCTAAAAAAATATACGTTGCATCCAAAGTAATTTCACAAAGCACTTTACATGTGTCCTGATTTCACCACACGTGGTAAGGCGGCATTAAAATTGCACAGCGACTGATAGCTCGCAAAGCAGGGACGACTATGGAATTTTTCCCTGGAGACAGTTCCGCAATCTCGACGGATTTACGTTTGACTCTCGGCGAGGGAACGTTCCTCCATTTATTTAAATGTATTTGTATCACACGGGTACACCGGAACGGGGAATGTTTTGCTAATGAAACAGTTTATCTGAAGTGTTCTCCGTGTTTCAGTATTCGGGTCAATAGTTGATGCTCAGACTTGTGCGAGCAATGTTTAGTTTCATTAAGTTAATATTTTTATTACAAATAATTCAAGTTATTTCTATGTTTGGTAACCGTCTTGAATTAGCTGTAGCTGACCAAATATTTACGTCTGCGAACGTAACATATCTGCTGCCCGATGACGCGCTATCGCATTGTTCTTCCTAACATTCCACAGTTCAAGTCAACTATTGTCTTGAACTGTGGAATATAGGTAACAGCACAACGATAGGTGGAATTTATTATTTAATATTTATTAAAAATTACTGAAATAAATGAATAATAATTGCTTGGCCACCTTATGAAGTTCAATATCAATCAATTTCAGGTCAATAGCGATAACGTACTTGCTCTCCAAGATTATGGAGCGGGTCATCAACTCCCACCTCCTACGGTACCTAAAAGAGCACCAGTTGATTAGCGACCGACAATATAGCTTCCGTCACGGCCGTTCAGCTGGTGATCTTTTAGTTTACCTGACTCACCGTTGGGCGGAAACTTTGGAGGGCAAAGGTGAGGCTCTCGCCGTCGGACTAGATATCGCTAAGGAATTTTATAGGCTCTGGCATAGAACTCTTTTCACGAAGCTACCATCATATGGAATCCCCGAGAGACTCTGTAAATGGATAGCCAGCTTCTTGGATGGTAGGAGCATTAAAGTCGTAATCGACGGCTGCTGCTCCAAAACCATGCCCATAGACACTGGCGTTCCACAAGGTTCGGTGCTCTCCCCAACCCTGTTCATTCTGCGTATTAATGACATGTTGTCCATTGAGATCATGCATTGTAAATGCAGTACGGGTGATGTGCGGTAAAACGCAAATCAGAATGTCTCGGATTTCGTTGCAAGAAAGGCGGTCACAACTTGTGTCTTAAGTCGAGGACTCTCTAGGGCGAGCGTCTGAATGGGGTGCAAAAAACATAGTTAAGTTCAACCCCACGATGACACAAGTGTGCGCATTTCACTGCAAAGAAGGACCCATTTATCGTAGTGCCTCAGTTCCATGGAGTTACTCTTCGTATGTCCGATAGTATTGGGAACCTCGGTATGGAAATGTCTGCCAAAGTGCAGTTTGGGAGTCATTTGGAGGACAAAGCCAAATTGGCGAGCAAAAAGGGCTAGATGCTTTATAAAGCACAAATACGGCCGCATATGGAGTATTACTTGCACTCAGCTCGACCTTATTAACTCCCTGTAAAGGCGTGCATTCCTCATCGTTGATGATCCCGGTATCACGGCCTCAATGGAGACGCTGGAGCAAAGGAGTGACTTTGATTCTCTTTACGTGCTCTATCGGTTTTTTAACGGAGAGTGCTCTTAAGAAATGTTTGCCTTCGTCACCTTTTTACCATCACACCACCCGCCACCGTAATAGAGTTCATCCGTACCACCTGGAACCGATCTTGTTTAGCACAGTTCGGTTTCAGCATTCATTGCTTCCACGTACAGTAAGCTCCCATTCAAGCTATACATTTACACTACGAAAACCGCCACTATCACGAGCGACATAAGAACGGTGCAAAGGTCAAACAGTATAGCTTGACAAGGAGCTTACTGTACGTGCAGACTCTGGAATGAGCTCCCAGCTGCGGTGTTTCCTGAGCGCTACGATATGTCGAACTTCAAACGAAGTTTAAAAAGAGCACTTCTCTCCTTCTCTTCTATCCAGGTAGATAGTAAATGAGCTTTGCCCCTGGCATTGCAGATGTCCATGAGCGGTGGTTACTACTTAATATCAGGTGAGTCACTTGCATGTCTGCCACCATTAGCAATAAAAAAGCATAATATCTAAAAGGACAAGTACCTACTTCAATACAAAATATTATTATCACTACACTCGAATCATATATAATAAATGATCAAACTTCACTTATGAAGTTCGTTTGATCATCGAAAATTTATAATTATCCAGAAGTAATTTTATTTATTTTAGGTATTAAAAAAAATTAATAATAATAATAATAATACACTTTATTGCAAATAATAGAACACACAGACAAATAAATAGTACAAACACAGCAAAGGGCGGCCTTATTGCTACACAGCAATCTCTTCCAGGCAACCATAGCATGAAGTCGATAATAAAAATTGAGATAATTATACCATAATTTAACATAAAATTTAGAAATATTTCATTTTAAGATTCTAATTCAAAAAGACTGCATAGGAAAATATTATATGTAAGTCATTGTTCGCTTTTTGTCTATCTAGCGTTTCGTGCTATAATCTGATTTAGATCTAAAATACAATTTCCCGTGGGGATTGAGACAATTTTGCTCCATTTGCTTGGCTTCGGAATACACCTCCACCTCACCTAAGTCTGTCGTTCATTAAAGATACAACATTAAAGCATTGTTGTGAGAATTTCAAGGTAATTGAGGAATGCAGGCACAAAGTACGCATGTATTTTCGATCTACGCTGTCATTCTTAGATGTATCGGTGGATTTGAGAGGCTATGAAAATACATATGGATCCACTGGTGGATTCAAGGCGAAAAAAGTTAGCTTTGGCTCCACACTGGTGGAGCCTGCTAGTGGATCCAAGTGGACGGAGGGATTCAATAGTCAGACAATGAAAAGCTGAATCTTTATATGAGGTGTTGTCCTTTCAAAATATCAATTAAGGCGAGGTTTTCCGTTACTTTTAACAACTTTTAATCGATTTTTGGAAAACTGGAGTATAAATATATTTTTTTTTTGCTATTTTCTAGACAATAATAATCCACATCTATTGGTAAAGCTTTAATGTCGTTTATTATTGTAATCTGATTCACAGTTGTTTTAAAATACTAAACAGAGTGATCTTTAGTTTTTTTTCTACCAAATGAAATATTATGTATATCATGTACGTGTCTGTCTTTAAGAATGCTTAGATAAAAGTTCAACAACCTTCGGCACTTGAATATTCACATATCTGAATGTCCAAATGGTTCGATTGCCAATGTGCTAAAAGATATCATATATGAATTTTAGATAGATAGATAGATAAACAGCTTGTAAAAAAATAGAATTTGAGAATTGAATGTTTTTTATTCGTGGCGGTACAGTTAATCAAAATTGTTAGTAAACGGGAATGTAGCGCCTTAATAATACAAAGAAATACATGTAAGAGAGTACGCAACAGAAACTATCTGATACACAAACAACGAAACTGAAACCGCGGAAGGCGATCTATACTGCCCGGTACACAATCTTAACTTTGATAAAATATTATTACTGTCTCCAAGATATACGTAGTACTACTCGTATCATGAGGAAAAATCGTCGCGGCGGCGTCTGGCTCGTAGGGTCAATTACTTACCCGCACCATTTCACTGTTGCAATGTGCTGAAACTCCGCTCAACGAAAATACACCGGGTTTCAAACGTTGAAAAATGCAAAGTGAAAATTTCATCGTCGAGAATGTTTGTGAAAGTATCGCATTGTGATTCATTTCTGGCCAATTAGAAAAGTAATCGAAATATGGCACTGCGTTATTATCTCAGCCATAGCTTTGACATACTATATTAGACATGAAAAAGCCATAGAGATAATCCAAACCGAAAATAATTATTGTCTAGGAATACATAGAACTAATAAAAACAGCCTCCAATCGCCGGTGACAAAAAAAGTCTGTGTAAGAGCAATACGCAAAATTTAAATATTGCGGAAGTTTATATATAGTTGTTTAATATTGTTTTTAATTTAACAAATTTTTACTTATGCGATATTGTAATCTCATCAACGGAATTTCTCATCAATCAACGTTTGGGTTAGAAGATTCTTGCCTACTTATGGTAGATATGATAAAATTATTATTTAGCCTTTCAATATAAATATGAATCGTCCAATGATAATTATTGAGTCAGAAATGAATATAATTTTGTGTAAGATTATTATATTTTTATACACTTTGTATAAACAACACATTTGAAATATGTGTCCATTGTATACCAACTTGTAGCGTCCGTGGGGAGTTAAGTGACTTTTTTGATGTAGTCTGGTTGTTAGTATTAGCTAGTAACCGGCTTTCTCCAACACTTACCAAATTGCTAGCACAAATCTAAAAACTAAATCAAGTAATTAAACCCTTAACCTTAAACCCCTAAACCTTCAACGTTCTACTAGAAATACGTTTACGTCGCCACTTCCTAGCTTCAACAGTCAGCACTCGTAAAACACACAATATAGTAACTTGGATCTCACGAAATAATTAATGGTAGGGGTAATAAAAGAAATACAACATTGCAAGTCTTACTTTGTATTGTTTGCATTGTAGGTACTTGTTTCTAATAGACAATAGTAAGTATGCGAAAGAATAAATAAGTATAAATTTGTTATCTCCATAATAGTTTTTTTTCTATATACAAATTATATAGAAATTGGTAAGATATTATTGATATATTCCAAACTACTGAGGCTTAGTGGTTTGTCTCCACCTTTTTATAAACGACCTACCTCATCCGCCCGGACGTATGGTGTGTATGCATTCCGTCTAAATAGCGAAACGAAAAAAGGACTTTATTATTATTCCATTCAGGGCTGAGTTTTGTTAGGGTAAGTTAAAAAGTAGGTAAGTCAGCTTATAAAGATAGCTTTATAAATGCTTACTTACCTGTTACTTCGCCCAAAAGCTTACTGAGCCGATTGCGAACAAACCGTAAGTAGCGTAAGACCGGTCTTACCTTAAAATCTACACTTAAACTTAAAGTTTCCATAGGATTAAAATGGCTACTCTCTATGTTTTCAATCAAACTTTTGAACTCTAAGATAACTTTATAAAGACAGAGCGGGGACGGTATCATTCGAATTGTTATATACTAGCTGCACCGCCTAGCCTTCCTGAGAGCTACTCTCGAAGACCTGATAGAAGGTTCGACTACGGAATTTCGTAATCAAACCTTCCATCACGATATCAAAGTAGCCCTCAGGACGTACACGAGCAATGCTAGGAGGTGCCGGTAGTTTATAACAATTCGATAAACTAGGCAGTCATATGAAACCTTCACTTACTTAAAGATCTATTGACAATCCCCGACAATAAATGTTGTAGCCAGACAGTTTTCTAGAAATTTTTAGATATATTCGATTTCCATGAAAGCAGTCTATCCGTGTCTGAATTGATAGCTATTGCTGAGAGACGTAACATTTTGGTGCTTTGAGTGTTTTAGTTTAATTTATAAATATCCACATAGCAATAACAATAGTTACACATTAGTTGAAAGGAAGAAGCAACTCCTATGATCGCAAACAAAATTTATTATTCGCTGCCAAGTACTTTTTTTATATTAAACATAAATTAAGGTAGGTACTAAACAACCCAAGTAACATTTTAGGTTCTAGAATGGTTTTGAAAAGGTTCTAGAACCTATATATGGATATCTGCTACTAAGTCTTAATAGACTCAATAATGTTATATTAACCTTATAATAACCCTCTGAGTGCAAAAAGGGCCCACGTTTTAGAACCTTTCTGAGAGCTACAGCAAAACCTATAGTTTAAATCACAATACCTTCATTTAAGGTTAATATAACGTTCTGAAATGTTGTTGGATGTATCTTTATGATAACTTAACACCGTTTTTAGGCATGAATAAATGCTTTTCCGAGACTCCCAGGTTTTAAAATGTTTCTATTTAAGATTTTTTACACAGAAACAAGTGAATTTCAAATCTTTATTTATAATGGCGATTCCTTGTTTCAAAATGGCGATATAAGTTAAGTGCTGTATTCATAAAAATAATAAGTAACTTGTTGATGTCCGGAAAAAATAAAAAATACTGCGACTGGCACTTTATTGTAAAACTTCATGATAATAGAGCTGTATAAGAGGTGGGCCCTTCGTAAGTTAAAATTCTGAAGATATTTTAATTAAATTAAAATTATAAAATACGATGGTTGGTGATAAATCGCATTAGAAATGAAACTTCTATCCATATAAAATATACATTTTAAATATATAGCACATATTACTTAATTTTGCCTTATTTAATTTATCAAAATATTGCTTTTTGTTCCGATAGCTTTTTTATTTCAATAAAAAATATGGCTGCCGTTAGGAAATTACTAGAAAGAATTTAAATTAACCTTTCCAGAACTGTAACAGCTAAAAGCTAATTATGTTTGACAAAATAAGATCTAAAGATTATCTGGCGGAGCTAGTTAAAATTACTAGGCTATTTTTGCAGTTGCTTAAAACTCGCGGAGATAACTGAAATTTTTTGAGGATGTTTCTTAAGCTTTCAAATATTCTCGTAGGACTTAAATGATGCCGTAAGCTTATTCAATAGCATTACTGGTTTGGGTTTTAACCACATAATCCTAATTTGTTTGTCTAGATAACTTTAATATAGCCTAAAGGTTTCAAGTAGGTTTTAGAAATGACTTACAGGTGATTTTAAAATTCCATAACTTTATAGCTGTATATAAGTTAAAAAATTAACCTTTAGATCTCACTTTAGTATTATGCTAGCTTTTCTAGAACTGAATCAGGAGTCTACGACAACTTTAAGATCTTAGGACTATATGCTCCTAAAACCTAAGTAAAAATAACGTTAATTTAAACTCTTGCCAGCGGTTCCAAGGTTTTAATAATAGTCAATTAGTTTTAGGACTTATTTATCTTTCTGAAATACTAAATACGACCAGATAGCAAAACTTTAACCTTTCTATGACTCTTTTAAAACCTTGAGGTAAAGTTTACAACCGAGATCCGAAAAAAATGTTACTTGGGAAAGAGAGCCCCTGGTGACACAAATAGCAGTGAGAAAAAAGTCATCATCTAAAGCACCGATTACACTTCACGATCCATCGGGAGTTAGGGCCCTAGCTAGTGTGGTCTAATCGCTGTTAGGGAGTTAGGGTCCCGGTATCGTGCGATCGTGGTTGCCCGATCGCCCTAACTCCCTAGTTAGGGAGATGTAATCGCTGTTAGGGCGCTCAGTCGCTGCACAGCGCTCGATGTGAGCGGATTGTTGCTGTGTATCGGAAGCGAAATAGGCCTCGCGTGCCAAGAAAATGTCGTCCAAAAAAGAAAAATCTGGTTTAATGAATCTTCTGGACATGTATAAAGCTATACCAAATTTATTTCTCGTCGCTAAAATTTTTTGCGTCACTGCTAATCGTTGTTTAGCACCTACACTTTCTCTAAATAATGTGTCATGTTTCTGAATATAATTATTATTATACTGTCACTTAATTTAAAATATGTTCAAATTGTGCAGAATTTATTCGTAAACAATTTTTGAAATCTTCTGGCTCTAATGAATATAAAATGTTCATATTGCATAGAGTAATTTTATTTTAATTATTTTTTATTTATTTACATCGCCTCAAATTTTTTATCTATCTATTATATTACACAAAAACATGAGACTCATATAGGTCAGGATTGGTCTATGCATCTTCGGCTTTAAATCTGTATGGCAGGGATCCTGGTGTAGAGCGTTATTTTTTCATAAATTTGTTATTTTTTTCATGTTTTTTTGTTTATTTTAATAATTTGTTATTTTATTATTATTTTTTATGAATTACTTGTTTTTTATTTATAATTTTGTTTTCAGAAGAAAAAGAGTTATGTTAAGAATAAAAAAGCGATTTTTAATCGAATAATTTTCAGTTAAATGCCTACCATACAAAAAAAAGTGTCACTTGCATCGTAGTTTTATAAAAGCACACAGTGATTCTCTTTTTATTTTATTTTTTCACATTTACACCCGCAGTTGCGACAAGGGCGATACCATTTTTTTTCATATTTGGAGAGTGCAGGAGCCATCCTTCCAACACCACGTTCGGTTGCCTACTGAGTTAGGGAGGCGATCTAGTGCAGTGTGATCAGAACGCTCTAACTGCCCTAGCTCCCGATGCGACGCCCTAACACCCGATGGATCGTGAAGTCTAATCGCTGCTTAATATACGAGTTGAATGCAATTATACTTTTCCACAGCCAGCGTGGTTTCCTAATTAATGCATCACAACGTTTGCAATTCTAAGTATAGTGAATATAGCATCAGTATGTCTATATATTTTAAAGTGCACTGAATAAAGATATGATAAATAGTGTACTCATATTTAGAATTTTCTTTTATATCATGGATCATGGTACATGGTACTAATCACTTATGGCCAATTGCACTAACCTTGTCTGATATAGCTTAGAACGATCTTAAGTGGCATGCTGTCACATTCTTTTCATTAAAGACAAGAATTGACAGCATTCTTCTTAGAATTGTCTTAGCTAAGATGTAAATAATGCCACTGTCTCATTGTAAAGGTTTCATTATTTTCATAACAGCGTAAGCTGTATTTCATAAGCTTGCTTCGACTATATTAGGATAAATCTTGACCTATTTATTCATAAAACGAATAATAGAAGGGAAGAGGAACTCCAGAAATAGTCAACAGTTCACAGAAATCGGGACGACAGGAAAAGTTGTCGTTCCGACTTTTCTTGACAAAAAGCCCACTGAATGTGATTTATTGATAAGTCAGTTAGCCACGTGTTCCAAATTTGCCTTTGTAGTACGAGAACTTTTGTAGTAGCAAAAATTTGTTTCCTCTAAAGATGCAACTGTCAAGTTAGTAACTATATAAGTTACTCACTATCTAGTCATAAGTTACTCAGTATCTAGTTAGTTCACGAGCAAGGTTTGGACAACATTATTATTCAGTTTTTCATCGGGTAAAAGTCAGCACTGACTATAGGATATATACGGATTATAGGATTTTGAAAGGGCTAGTGATTAATAGGTTTTTTAATACTTAAGCTGACAATATTTTGTAAATGTAAATAATGTTGATGTAATATTATGACAGCTCATTATACGTCCCCACCGAAGGGCTCGAGCGTACCCTAAGTTAGGGTGTTTAGGCCTTAGTCAACCACGCTGGCCCAGTACGGATTAGTCACTTCACATATACCTTTGAATTTCTTGGCAGATGTATGCAGGTTGCCTCACGATGTTTTGCTTCAGCGTAGGAGCGTCAGACTAATGTACATATATACTGTCTTAACTATACTCACAGGTTGATTTGAGGTAAGATGGCAGAATTAAATTGCAAACTAAGGCCAAAGTTGGTTATAGCAACGATTTTGCCTTTTTCTGTGCACGCTCAAAATATTTGTTATACTGTGTTTCTTTCACCTAAAGGGCTTACCGCCAGTGCTAAGTGTCTATTTACATTAATTGGCGAGAAATTTTCCAAGAATTTTTCAGCATTTTCCGTTTTGCCAATAATTTTCGAGACTATGATAATAGTTTAAACGAGGTAAGTTTGAAATAAACGATTTTGTGGAATGGTTTTACATTACTTATTACCAAGCAAGGAAACTTTCAGCGGGGCAGTAAGGAGAAGTACCTAATCTGTTCCAGCTACATGAAAATGGTCTTAGGAGACTATCCATAATTTTTTATGGAATTTTAATCCCCATCCACAGATTTTCAAAAAAAAATTACAGTTAGCAAGAAAATAGCCATTTTACATAAATACATTTTTTGATGCCAATTGATCCTGTTTCTAATACTGATCAAAAACTTCTATGGGACCAACCATCGTTGGAGTACACAAAAATCACAAATCGCAAAAAACTTTTCCCCTACATTTTGTAAAGAATTTGTGTAACTGAATTACAAAAAAAATAAAATAATCACGTAGAATTTTACACATATCAAAAAGAAGGCGTATTAATTTTCTTTTTTTATTAACTAACATAACTTGATGATGTTATTCTTATTTAAAATCTTGCTGTTTCTTGCCCTACCATATCAAGTGCTCGAAGTGACCGCCATTTTGACGAATACATAAATTGATTCGTTTCTGTACCGACCTAGTGGCTGCTGACAATTTATTTAGATGAATTCCATACAAAATTGTGGTAAGTGAGTCTTTAAGTTCTCGAACACTCGTATTGCTTTTTGTAAACGTCGCAGTTTTCAGGTAGCCCCACAAAAATTCACACCTTCACTAATAAAAAAATGTGCAAATGAATTAGCCCACCCGCTTACATTCTTGATTGACCGGTCCTTTGACGAGGGCAAGTTTCCAGATAAATTAAAAAGAACACTTATAAAACCCATTTTCAAAAAAGATGACAAGTACGACCCAAGTAACTATCGACCCATTGCACTTTTACCTACAGTGTCAAAAATTTTCGAGAAAGCAATGTGCAAACGTATAAATAATTTTTGCGAAAAGTATGCTATCTTTGATGATGGACAAAATGGCTTCAGAAAGAAACGTTCAACAGTCATTGCAGTTTATAAGTTCATGCAGGAAGCTTATAACGTAATAAATAATAAAAAATATGCAGTCGGCATCTTGCTGGATATGTCAAAGGCTTATGACAGGGTACGGCATGATGTTCTACTAAGCAAATTGTATAACATAGGAATCCGTGGTCAAACTCATAAGTGGGTTGCTTCATACTTAAAAGATAGAGAACAATTTGTCGAGATAGAATATTACAATAATGAAACGTTTCAAATCGCAAATATAAGGTCTGATAGCAAAATAATAAATGCATCCATCCCTCAAGGAAGTGTAATTGGTTGCCTGTTGTTTTTAATTTACATAAACGACCTACCTAGAGTTGTAAATGACCATTGTGTTCTATTTGCTGATGATGTGTCTATACTCACCTCGTGTCAAAATAATATAGATATAAAAGAAAAACTTAAATTAATCCTAGAACAAATTACAAATTGGCTGACCATTCATAATTTAAAAATAAATTTTTCAAAAACAAAACTGTTAGCTTTCCATCCTTATCAAAAAACACCGTTAAATATCACGTTTAATTATTGCGATATCACCCTGGAACAGGTTAATGAATATACGCTGCTGGGACTTACCATTGATACTAATATTACATGGAAGCCTCACATAAATAATATAAGTTTAAAATTGTCCAGATTCTCATATGGTCTTCGCGAAATTAAGAAATGTACTGACGAAAAAACAGCAATTGCTGCATACTACGCATATGCACATTCATGGCTTAGCTACGGTGTAATGTTATGGGGAAATAGCACAGATGCGCAGAATCTTTTTATTCTACAAAAGAAACTTCTGCGTATAATAGCAAATATACCACAAACAGACAGTTGCAAGCCCATATTTCAAAGTAGAAGAATTTTGACCATCCCTTGCATGTATATACTTGAAATATGCAAATTTGTAAAAAAGCATCCCGAATATTTTACGAATAGGCAGGACCTACCGTCAAGACATACGTTACGCCAAAAGACAGCAACTAGACTAATGTTGCCTACTTCTATATTAAAATTACATACCAATAGCCCCTCAGTTATGGGAGTCAAAATATTTAATAAATTGCCAATTGCGTTAAAAAAACTAAATAATGAAAACGAATTTAATAAAAAGCTTAAAGATTTACTTATATCAAAAAGCTATTATACAATACAAGAATACTTCAACGACAAGACGATTTTATAGGTATCTATTATTTTTATTTATACCTTTTGTATGGCAACTACTGTGATATTTAACCAACCAAACCCAAAATAATAAAAGTGGAACATTAATAATAATAATAATTGAAATGAAATAAAATGGTATTTTACTCAAATGTATGTATGTAATAATGAATTGAAATAAAATGGTATTTTACTAAAATGTATGGAATAAAATGTACTTATTTTAAATTATTTATTAATAAACTTTATAATACAAATAAATTGCAATGACGATTACAATTAATTTAATAAATGAAATAATTAATTTAATAAATGAAATATGTTTTACATGAATTAATAATGGCAAATTAATTCATTTTACAATTGACATAAAAAAACTTTAATGGAATGTACGAGTATGAATTCTTAATAGAATATATTCTGAAGTTAGTTTTCAAAAACCTAATTTCAGAATATATATAAACTAGTAAATAATATAAACTAGTAGCACTCATGAGAATAAAGGATAAATGAAATAAATTAAACTAGCAATATCATGAATTTTTAAATTTTAATCTTTAAACTAAACCTTGTTAAGAGCTTAATTATAACAAAGGTCTTAAAAGAATTGTAAAACCAGAAGTCAGACAAGCTATCTTGTTCTAGTTTTATAATCCGAACAATCATAAATAATTGTATTAGAATTATATAAAGTATTATATTATTATTAAAAAAAAAGCGCCGCTCTCACACGTACACACACACATACACGCACGCACACACCCACGCAACACGCGCGCACAAATCCACGCATACGCACACACATCCACACATACTCACTACATACAGTTTTTTTTTTAGATATATAAATGTAATATTGTAAAAATATGTAACAAAATCGCTTATAAATAAATTAAATCGTAATATAATATTTATAATTTTAAGCATAAATCAATTAAAGAACCTAATCTTAAATTATGGCCTCCTCTCTCCTAATATTGCTGTGCCCGACAGGGTCCACAATTTACTTAAGTTATAACCAATTAAAAATAACACCGAATTTCATTGTGGAAAAGCAATAAAGTATTGAGTATTGAGTATTGAGTATTGAAAATAAATTTAGAGGCGTTAGATCTGGACTACGCGCTTGCCAAGAAATAGGACCATGTGTTCCTATCCATTGATCACCAAATTGTCAAGATTGTTTTTATTTAATAATAACGAGCTCGAAATTTGAATTGTTTTTAAACTTATCTTTTTATTCAGTCAACAAAAAGATCACAAAACAAAAAGTCACAAAAAAAACTTTTGCGTAAAATTTTCATACAAAATGTACGGGAAAAGTTTTTTGCAATTTGTGACTTTTTGAGTACTCCAACGATGGTTGATCCCATAGAAGTTTTTGATCAGTATTAGAAACAGGATCGATTGGCATCAAAAAATGTTTTTATGTAAAATAGCTATTTTCTTGCTAACTGTACATTTTTTTTAAATCTGTGAATGGGGGTCAAAGTTCCATAAAAAATTATGGATAGTCTCCTAAAACCATTTTCGTGTAGCTGCAACGGATAAGGTACTTCTCCTTACTGCCCCGCTGAAAGTTTCCACACTGTATAATTTTATTTTCTCTATATGACAAATTTCAAAGCTCAATAAACAGTAAATAATTTATACTCAGTAAGTTATAAAATTAAAGCGTCATAATAATAATACTTCACTAGTAAATATGCCGGTAAATACCTACCATTAAAAGATCTCAATAAATAAATATTTTAAAGATAAATAATATTCCTACCTCGCTGAAGCGTAGACAGTTCGTGTCAATATTCTCTTAAAATTACTTCCGCTCAACATACTAAAAGCAAACTAGAACTTTTTATCGACGAGGAAGATTAATGAGGCGTTCAAAGCAAATTCACCTCTAACAAACTGCATAAGGAGAGCGTAAGGAAAAGGTCGATTAACTGTCAAGTTTGTAAATATCTCATCGTAGTTTGAAAGTAAGAACAAAATATAAGGTTATAAACGTTATGAGGTATATGTAGAGTCACAGAGTTTGAATGAGTAAGTATATTTCAACAAAACTAAATAATAGGTTTTTATGTCATACTGAAAAAAATATCATGTGAAAATGTTGTTTCTATCGCTATTAAAGAAATCAATATTCTACTTACCAAAACTAGAAGAACGGTATGGCTTGAGCCTTTTCCTGTCTAAATTGTACGAATTGTCTTCTCTATTAAAAAACGAAAACGTACCTACATTAAACAAGGCTTACAAGCCAAGCTCGCGGGTCTAGAGAGCTTTCAGGCTCCCGTCCAGTAAGTAGCATCCAGGTCAGATGCGGCCGCGATACAGCACGCCCCGAGCTCAGCACTATGCCGCTTTGAGTGATAGATGCTCGCGGCTCCAGTCTAGCCGCTTATTAATTTTCATTATAGCTAGACCGTCTTGTTGAGGTGCTACTTCCTGTTTTTATCAGTATACAGCACTTGTTAAAAATCGATAGAGGTCTGTAATTATTTGAGTTGGCGATAATTCGCTTAAAAAATTTCTGTAACTTCTTTATGTAAGGTTTAGGAAAAGACCATATTTATAATGACGGGATGCATTTTTGGTCAGAATGTCTAAGTTAAAATTAAGTTATTAGAAATTTTAACTGTAAGCTATTATATTTACGACCACTAAGGAAAATTATAAAAACAAGTCCTAAACGCTTTTTGCTGAAATAATAATTTACGCACAAGATATTCATTTTTTTGACATATTTACTAATATTATAAAGTTAAAGAATTTGTTTGATTGTTTGTTTGTTAGTTTGGTTGAACGCGCTAATCTCAGGAACAACTGATTCAAATTGAAAAATTATTTTTGTGTTGGATAGTCCATTTATCGCATCGGGCCACTTGGTTCGACCGCACAGTTCGATCAGTCGAACTACGTGAACTTTTTTTTCCAGTTGATGCGACTAATCGGACCATGAGGATTTCGAAAAATAGATGGTTCGATCAATCGAACTACGTCATGTATTTTGTCCTATTGGTTCAAGTACAGAGTCGATTTATGAATTACTGTACGTTTTAGGACCACTTTGTTCGACTACTATTAAATGTAATTAAGTATAATTATGTATACTGTAACACCGTTTTTTTTTAAAATTTCATAAAACACTAATTTTGCAAAAACACTTTGGTTTCACTGTAGTTTCAACACAAATTTCACAACTAAAATCATAATTACAAAAACTTTGTCAATTAATTTCACAATATCAATGTCAAGTGTCAACGTCAACGTCGTTTCACGTCACGTCAGTGACATTTGCAATTGTCTTTGGTCATTATTCGATTTTGGCATAAACAAAATAAATCTCGCGTTTATCCTGGCCTTATTTACAAAGATAGTTTTTTTTTTCGCCCAAAATCCCGTTGTTGAGTACCCAACTCAACACCAACCATAGTCTACTGACCACAGACTACACAGGCAACCGCGGGTGGAGCGTAGTAAGAACTAACGACCGCCGCCGGCGCGCTGTCAATGTCATTGTCTTTATGATTTTGCACATTCATTATAATTGTAACAACGTTCGACTCGACTTATTACCGAATTTTAATTTAATTCTTGTAAACCAGTTCTATTTTGGAAATACAGTCTTTTGTTGCTATCCAAGGCATTTTATTGCGAAGCAACACCCGTGCTTCCTTTTAAGTGGGTTGATTTTCTCAAAATTCGGAATTTGACATTTAGACCGTTTGTTTTGATCATTTTTAGAGACATATTATAATAAAATACACTTAAAGCTACAGATCATATAATTATGGTTTCGT
Source organism: Schoenobius gigantellus (assembly GCA_963935595.1). Taxonomy (NCBI): domain Eukaryota; kingdom Metazoa; phylum Arthropoda; class Insecta; order Lepidoptera; family Crambidae; genus Schoenobius; species Schoenobius gigantellus. Next base: position 18,144,616 of record OZ012557.1, on the reverse strand, counting down.
CGAATAGAATTTGGAAAGCATTCACAGTTTGTTTATGGTTAATTTTACATTACGTTTTGTTTTTCAACCAAACTTATAACCTTGGCTGGAAATACTTATTGCAGATTGTAGAATTTCGAAAGATCCGTATGTTGACTTGATACATCTTGAAACAAGTTAAGAATCTTACGAGTGTTATGAAATGAATTTGGTTTCGTCGCCAATACGACGCTTAAAATTCGGCAAACGGACCTCGGTTCTAGTATCTGCATAAATACAAATCTGTGCTTAAATGGAACGCGCCCTATCTCACCGTAGTCTGTGAACGCGTCTATGCTATGATCTCGGAATTGGATACCTAGTCTGTGAGACATCGACCGAAGTAATTTGTTATTGATTTGCCAACAGTATTTCAAATCCTCATTTCTGCGAAGAAAATCCATAGGTATTTCTCCCGTTTTCCGTGTGCATTTAATTTTAAAAGCTACAGTGAGATTTCAAAAGTCAGTTACTTTCGTTTTCAGTTTGGCGAGCAAAAGCTCAGGAAAATCATATTTTTAATCGCCGGCGCGCGATTCATTGAATTAGTTGGATAAATAAATTTTATCAATAGATAATACTCCGCCCACACTAAGGTATCTAATTAACTTATTATATTTCATGATTTAAAACAGATTTTGTTAATTTTATTTTTATTAGTGGGTAAATTGATTATTAAATCAAACATATTACATTTCCAAAATTCGCCTTTTTCATCTCCTATTTCATTAAAAAAACCTGATAGCAAGCGGCATCTTAGTGGGATTAATGCATATATTGAGTAACACTTGCAAATTTCATGTTAAATTCAAAATTTTCACAATATTAAGTTTCACATCCTTCTTTGGCAAATAACTCACAAATTAAGCTGTTTTCTTTTTATTAATAGCAATAATTATACACAAAATAGGTGCTCTCCCCTCCATATGTCCTTTTTATTAACTAATCAATAAGAAACTTTGACAATTCATTGAAAATTATGTTTGGAATTAACTTGCAATGTTTATTACATGAAATTCAAATGTATTGACTGAGATTCTTTCAGAACTCAGTGTTAGACCCACTGACCCTAAGATCATAGGCATATTTAATTATATTTTTTTAACCTAACACTGTGCTGTGAATCTCCAGGGCAGTTACCGGAGGCCGTAGGGCTCCGCTGCTTGACTTTACAGCTACCATAACAAAATAACCTGATATCAAGGAGGAATTCTGTGGAATTGTCCAAATATAACACATCAAATCTAAGGAACTGGAATATTATATCTCTGACCTGTGATCGCAGAAACTTAGCATCGAAGGTACGATCTACTAACAACCGCTCCGGGGAAGGCTACTAATTTCTTAAAAAAAAAGGAAACCTATAACTATTTGTTGGTGTACTTTATTGCCCATCATTTTATAGTTTTGTACCCAATTTGTGCCTGATTTTTACCTGCCGAGATTGATCAAACAAACCTGAACCATCCTGCCCTTGGCTTGTATAGACTTGACATCTAGTTAATTTAAGTACTTTGCATTGAGAAATTTTGCTTACTTCAGTAACATATGCATAAGTGAATTACATGTACCTACAGGAATAAAGCTTTTCATTTTGTATCGGACTCAAGGAATAAATTTGTTTTTTTTTTCAACTTTAAGATTTCCCTATATTTCTACAATTTAGCAAGAAAATACACTACAATACTCGTATAAATAAGTATATACAAGTCATTTTACCAGTAAGAGGCTTTGTACAAGTGCATTCGTAACCTCCTGACCTTCTCGCCTCCCTATTACCGTCAAGCAGCTATGTTTCCATGACTGTGTTCCGGTTTGACGCCTCAACTCTTCTTATAATATAATATTAGCAAAATATTATATTTGCGAATTATTAAATTTTCAAAATATAACACAACGTACAATCACAGCCAAAGTGACAAATAATAACATTAAATAATGTTTTGATCTCTCAGTAACATTCCCTGTATAGGTTTTTATCCAACTTCAAAAAGAAGGTTCTCAATAGGCTAGATGACTAAAAATTTTTTTTGCTTTAATAGAAACTCGTTCATATAATAAAGAGAAAGAAAAAATCGGTTTTCGAATAACTATAAAAACAACCAAGATATAAGGTATTAAAGATTGTTCTCCATCTCTTTCTAGCAAAACGGCAATTTACAAGGTGTTTATATGGCCGTACTCAACAATGACGTCACGGTTGATGTCGGATCTCTCTGTCTAATCGCCTTCAAATTAACAACTTAAAATGCTTGTATCTAATGTATTTCTAAGCCGATTTTAATTCTGATTTCACAGGACTGCATCTTTTTCCACGGTTTTTTAATATTTATTGACGAGACGTAAAAATTTGAATTCAGTCATCATCCCAATTCGACTGTATGTTTTTTTGTATGTATATTACGCAATCACCCCGACAATGTTACGAACCGATTTTTATAGTACATTATGATACGAGCGCGCTATGTCGGTCATTGCGTACGAGGCGATATTGTTCGCGAGCCGCAGGCGAGCGCGACAAGAAAGCAGAGTACGTAATGACCAATGCGCGCGTGTATCATACGAAGTTTTTCAACACACTTGTGAGGAAAATAAAAGATCTTGTGGTATTAATATTTTTCTGAAAATGACTCCGCTTTTTATCAATCTCCCACTGCAAGAAAGTATCGTATGCCGCCAAGTATTTATCTTTTGACTTTGGCGGCAACAAACTATTACTCGCGCTTTGCGCCTCCATAATTATTTCCGGCGGAGTTAATAATATGGATTTTTCTTCACTTGGACTCGACATATTTGTAGATAATCAATTATCAATTACAACAAAAAGGTGAAAAATTTCAATAGCGGGAAAATGTCGCGCGCCTTTTTTTTTTCGCGCGCTGCCCGGGCATGGCTAAACTCTTCATACAGCCAACAAAAAAGGGCCAAACAGCCAAAATTCTAAACTAAATAAACCGAATATTTAAGTTTTTAAAAACAAGTTTGTTTGAATTTTTAATTATTTATTTTAGTTATAGTTATTAAACTTATTAATTATTGTTTTTAAATGTTTGTGTTTAAATGTCGTTGTTAGTTGAATATTTAAGTAACCAGTAGTAGGCTGTTCATTTGTTTCCAATTGGCAGCCGCATAAAGTCGTGTTAAAAAAAAGTATTAAGCGACTAATTTAATAATGCGTACTGGACATACATTTACTTTGCAATCTTGAACAAATTAGAATTTGTCGTGCTAAGATTACCGCACTTGTGCGATTATGTAAAGTGAAGAGCACTCGTGTTTAATATACGGAATAACGGGTCTAAATACAAGGTAATAAGACTCACTTTTTGAAAAAAATATTTCTGGATTCGAAAAAGTAAACTCGTGAGATGGTCTGATGACGGGATTGCTATAGCAATCATCAAGGGAAACCTTTAATTTTATAGGCACATCCAACATGTTTCATGTTTTTTCTGAATCTATTCATGTATCTACGTCTGGTACCTAGTCATCATCTCAAGGATTCTTCCATCATACTGAGCTGAGAAGGGAAGGATTTTTTACTTTAAGGAGTTAGGGATGAGTTATATAATATGGACGTATTGACCATTAGTTTGATTCTTTCCAGTTGCTTCAGTGAGCTGGCGATGAAAAGTATAACTCTTTATCAGTTATGAGTTAGGGATAGGGTATAATTATTTTAGCATTGTATAAATCATAAGAAGTATTCTTTTAAATTATTTAGGTATTTGCATCAAGTTCTTGTTACTTGTACGTGCACTGGGCACTGGGCAACTATCAGTCGAACATAGTACCTTAAATATCTAATTATTTGATTTAGATAATTGTTATTTCTGAAGCTATTCAAATATTTGCGCCTAGTAATTATCATTCTGTTACTGATCAAATGATGGAAGGTTTCTTGTGGATTAGGGGTTAGGTGATAGTTCATTAAATAAAATGGGAATGTACTCATAAACTCTTAAAAAGTCAACATTAAATTAAAATAAATAGAGAATTAAAAAAAATCTTGGACATACCGTGTTGACGCCAACCACTCGGTCACCGAGCTCTTACCAGCCTCGACGAAATTTAATTGTTTGATCTCTTTTATACTTTGTAGTCTTTATTCATTAATAACTACGTAATATTCACAGATTTCTTTAAAATTAGCTAAGAAAATAGTAAATTTACACATTTTATATTTGGGACTTTGCTATAGCTACGTATCAACATCTAATTAGTAACTCAAATTATTAATTTGACTGGTAATCGGTCAATGGAAACTTTAGAATCATCATGTTTCGATGAATCGAACCAAATGAACTGGACGTCGCGTCGTGGTGCGCCTAATGGACTCGCACTACATGGTCTTGAAATCTAGTTGTCCGCGTGGTTCGATTCTGAAATTACATCAAGTGGAAAAATAAGTTCGCTTGGTTCGATCGATCGAACTATGCGGTCGAACCACCTGGCCACAGGGCATTTATCGAGGAAGACTATAAGGCTGTATAACATCACGCTACGACTAATAGGAGCTGAGCATCAATGACAAATATTGCAAAAACGGGAAAAATTAGATTATGGCGAAACGTAGTTCGCGAGCACAGCTATCTATACTATACTTACTAATATTATAAATCTGAAGAGTTTGTTTGATTGTTTGTTTGGTTGTTTGTTTGGTTGAATGCGCTAATCTCTGGAACTATCGGTCCTAGTTGAAAAAATATTTTTGTGTTGGATAATCCATTTATCAAGGAATTCTATAGGCTATGTAATATCGCGTTACGACCAATAGGAGAGGAGAATCAATGAAAAATGTTACTAAAACGGGAAAAATATATATTATAAGGTTTAAGGTCTTTCGTAAAATAGGTTGTTATTTGACTTCAAAAGTTGTTGATGCGTTTTTTATTATATTGAACATAGTGTGACGATAATTCAGATTTGCGATGCTTAATGTTTTATTCCATCGATGCTCTATTGGTGCGATGTAACGTTAGTGCCAAAAATTCTGAACCTTACAACGATAGCTTATTAGTTAGGTAATTTATTAGTTCGATAGTATATGTTTGTTTGAAACGCCTACTGCAGTCTCTGACATTTAATATTTTGAAATCAGTCGCTGGGGCTATTAGTTTGTATCTAGAGTCACAGTGATTATTCTTTCAAAAAACAAACCCACAAACACCCAGTCGCCTGGAAAAGTTCATGGTACACATGAAATTTGCCTTTGTCACTTAATTGTTTCACAAAGATCAATATAACAACAAGTCCGCAAATGTAAATTAAACCTATAAATTATAATATAAATTTATACGGCGATAGATTTTGTCAGAATCAAAACTAAGAGGCTTTACCTTCATCTGTTAATAGTGAACTTGGCAGTTTTCTGGAACTATGTCTACATAATGGAGGAGCCAGTGCTAAGTTAAACTTAGTTTTCACTGCATGTTAGTAAATTCCAGAACTTTGTGATAGTAAGTGACCTATGTCGTGTATTTAGTTTATTAAGCAAGTCTTGAAAGCTTCTTGTTCGGTAGTGCTGTAGCTCCATAACGTAATACTACTTATTAGTGATATTATAAAGGCTTTACTAACAAATAATGGTACAGCGACACACATTTTGTCTTCTCATGAATGACATTTTTGTAATCGTTTGCTTTGATACAGTCGCTGTTAGCATACGCGCTGACAGCGACGTACTAAATAAAAGGTTTATCGTCTATTGATGGACACTTAGGTTACAGCTTGTGACAGTTATATGAAAACATGAAATAGAAAAGTCAAATTTTAAACAGTAAGTATACCTATTTATTACAATCTGCATTTACAACTAAGACTCTTAGCGAAGTGAAACACTAAAATCAATAAGTACTCAGTTCAATAGTTTTATTAGTGATGTGACAATGTGAAAATTGTCACCAGTGTCGCCATCATCTGTGATGACCTGGGTTTATAACTAACGTAAGATTGGAGACTACTTGGTAGAAGCTTGGTAGTATAGTGTAGTGTGGAAATGTACGATTGACAAACAAATATTATATCTACCAGTTTCATAGATTTTTAAATTAAATAAAAATGCACCAATGACTGCACCAAGTCGGATAATTGTTTTTCATTTGTGTTTGTTATTGTCAGGACAAGGTTCGTATAAAAGAAAATTTAAAAATGCCTGACTGATTTTTAAAAAAATCTCAATATTAAAAGTGAATGAGACAGAAGACTGTGAAAGATATTCAATATATTGACAAAATATTGATAAATCAACAAAAAATGGTGGTACGAATTTCGAGGGGGTCAGCTAGTTTAAAATAAAAAATTCGCCTCGCCTCAGTAAAAGATTTACTTTTAGTATCAGATCATATCAAATCATAACACCTAATAACAATTTTCACTTAAGTGCTTACGACGTGTGCATATATAATATTTTATCAAAATTTAAAATAGCTAATGATTTTTTAAAACCATACAATGAATTAATAAATTTTATAAATGCCTTCACATAAGGTCGGATATGGATTCTATTTAAATTCCTCCAAATTAAATTTGCCTTTATCCCTCATTTCTACCAACCAACATTTTGTGGGAACGAATACTCCCACACAAAGATCATTAACTGATAATAATATGCCTGCTTAACAGACTTAATCGAAAATATCGTTGGCCCACCGAACAACTGAGCATTGTAAAGCTATTGTTCTAACTTTGCGCCGAGCGATCGTTAAGGGCCCGAAGGCTATTTATCTTGAAAAGCCTTGAATGTAGCCTGGAGTGAAATTTATTTAAAAAGAAACTGTAAATGTTTTGCCATTTTTCTTTGTATCTTACCATGCAGCGGCTGGCTGGAAAATTTACCGTGTCATTCACTTTCGGTCGATGTAAAAGAGATAAAAAATAGAACCGACTTCAAAAATACTGAAAACTTAAAAAATAATCTTCTATATTGAAGTCGGCGCAAAACGATGATCTCCTAGAAAATGTTAAAATTTGTCACCGACTTCAATATAGAAGAAGATTATTTTTAAGTTTTCAGTGTTTTTGAAGTCGGTTCTATTTTTTGTAAAAAAAAATTATTTTTAACTTTTTAGTGAATGAAGTCTTTTTAGTGAAAGAAAACCCGAATTTAATACCAGCTGGTATTAAATTAGTGTTTTCCTCGATTTTCTATGGGATCCCATCATCCGATCTTGACTTTGGTGACCATGGGACCACCTTTGCAGTATACTCTATCAAATACAAAAAGAATTTTGGAAATCGGTTTAAAAATGACGGAGTTATGAGGTAACAAACATAAAAAAATACAACCGAATTGATAACCTCCTCCTTTTTTGAAGTCGGTTAAAAATAGTTGTTTGTTCGACTGCTGAACGGTGCTATGAAGACTGATTTCAAATACACGTGCTGGCCTGCGTTGTCGTCGTCTTACTGTGACTACTATTACAACGCGAACGAAGAAATTTGGCAACTCTTACCTATGTTGCTCGATCAAAAATGGAACTCTCTTCCAGTATTTCCTCCTTCCTACAATCTTAGGTCCTGTAAAAGAGACGTGAAGAAGCACCTTGCAGGTCGGCAAGGTGAGGGTGGCTAGTGCGGCGTGTATCTCTCGCACTAGCTATCTTCTCATTTGGAACTCTAATTCCACTTACCAACAGATAGAATGGAGTTATTTCCTTGACCTTCCATAAAAAAATAATTGTAAGTAACTTTTGCTTTGTCCAGTTCACCCTAGATTTAATTCATGTTTACTCTTATGATTCAATCTAAGTTCCGCTGTTAAAAATGATATTTTTTACTACTGAATTCATTAACAGGTATAATAAAAATCACAATCGCGCAAATAGAAAACAACGTTTAGTCCAATAAGCGTTTCGAAACAAAAACAAATACATTTGAAATTTTAAAACGCCAGATAAAATCCAAGCTTTGATTGCAACGAAACAAAGCATTCCACGGGAAGTTAATACATACAATTTAGATTCTACTCGTATCCCGCTTCGACGCAACCCTCTCTACTTTCCGGCAAATATTTCAGATTTGTCGAAATAACTCGGTAACTTTAGATAAAGGGCTGTAGTTGTATCGGGCCCTGATTTAATTATAAATGTCCGAATGGAATTACGCAAGTGAGACTTCTTGAGTTACGCTCGCGCAGTTTCTGGTTGATATATCTTTCGAGTAATCTAAGAATTAATTTGATACAGCGAAGAGGAAATCATACGGGCCGTTTTGCACACAAACGTAGTCGTCCGTTTCCTTTTCGGATAATGGTGCTATGTTTTTTCCAAAAAAGCCTATGGCCACTATGAGCATATTCTTACGTTTTCCCTTTTTATTAACCGAGATTTAAAGCTTCAAAAACCTAAAAAATTGGCCATATTTTCTGCTGTATACAAAAATTCAGCAAACAAATTTTATGACATTATGTAAAAAAAGCAAAACATAGAAACACAGCCAAAGACTTTCTTTCTAATGCAAAAAATAATGAAATTATAGAAGAGAAAACAGGGGACTACAAAACGTCTATTTTGTTGTGCACTTATTATAAGTATCTGCCAAGCCGCAGTTATCTCTGTCGCGCTTGTTTGTTCGAGGCCCAGAGTGACAGCAATACATTTTACTCAAAAATGCATGTAATGTGGTCATTACTCGTATTTTGACAACCTTGTTTGAGCAAAGTCGACCTTGCCGTTCTGTTTCAAGGAGCGGCCGGCAAAGTTTTTATTTTAATTACTTGCTGGTTTTATTTAGATTAGGTACTTGCATTTTTGAGTAAAGCACTATACAAGCCTTGGCCCACAATGACTGCTTCGCTGGTCACGCTATGATTGCCTCCAGCTAGCCTAGCTACGCTCTAGGCCTTCCAGCTCGTCCATCAAGTACTGCACGCAGACCGCGCTGTGTCGGCCTGGAGCTGCGCTACGCTGCGCTGTCGGCCATCATCAGCGCGACCAGTAAAGTAGTCATTATAGACCGCGGCAGTAATGTACTATTATAAGTACCTATTTTTGAATTCTCTCGACCTTAGTGTTTCCTCCTAAATGGAATATAAAGTTCCAAAGTTCGAGTATTTTAAAACAATATGGAGTCTGCATACGTGGGCTTAATCATTCAAACAGTGTACTAGTAAGCACTCATTCCAATAGTGTATTGTATTAGTTAAGTACTTTTTAGACTTTTAGAGAAATAAAATTAAATAAAGTAGCATAGTTCGAAGATTTATTTGGTTTCGCTGCGTTTGGTGAGATTCCTAATCTCTCACAAAAGTTTAACTATGGTGTAGTATAAAACTTTATTCTCAGTAGAGAGCAAAATACAAGAATATTTAAGAATTTGTCGCATATTTTGGAACGTTTACTGAAAAGGTCGTGTTATTATTTAGATCTTGAATATTTCCATTTTTAGATAGCTTTGAGATTTAGAGTTTCTTAAATTAGATTTACAAATATTTTACCTAAGTACTTTAAAATAAAACAGTTCAATCTTACAGAATGGAAGGAACAAGGAAGCACGTTGCCATATCACCTGGCCTAGCAGTCCTGCTAAAAGGCAGCACTACCAGGGCGACCATTAAAAGAAAAGTGTTTGATGCAATGCCTGAGGTGATGCTCGCAGGGCAAAAATGCCGGATTGTACGTTTCAGGAATAAGTCGATCCTGCTCCTGGACTGGCACATTGACAAGTCGTCCTTTACTATAGCGGGGGAACTGCTGTTAAACATGGACGGAGACCCAAGAGTCATCAGCGTGGATGTCATGAAGGTAGATCTCGAGAAAGGGAAAGTGTCCGATTACACTCCCTTATTGGAGGCCTCCCGAAAACACAAAATTATCGTGTACGAGGGAAGAGGCCAAAACCTCGACTTTCTGCTCAAAGACCACGAGCAGACTCCACGCAATGAACTAACAGAAAGTGGCTCAGCCCGGGCACAAAGGCAACACGAGGAGGCGATGCAAGAAGCAAACGAAAGAAGACGCCTCCAATCACAAAGACAATCCCCGACAGACAACCTCGTCAGGGGCATATCTGTTGCCCTGGGCCACGCTCGTCCTCGTAGAACAAGCAGTGAGACAGTACCGGACTCGGTCCCCAAACATAAAACGGTCTCCTCACCCAAAACCACACTGGCAGACATGGGAAGGGTGAGACCGCCATCCAGAATAGTCACTGACCGGGACGGAGATGACCTAGTCAACGCCTATCTAGAGTACCTGGGGACACTGCGGGCGACGCTGCAGGTAAAACACACCACCTGCAGCAAGATACTTGAGGCATTTCAGATAAACGCCCGCATGTCACTACAGGAACTCCTGGACGGGGCGAGGGCGGTGGTCTATAACAACGACACCGGGACTGTGGTGGCGGGAACTCGCCCTATAGATAAAAAGCAGATGGCGGCGTACAGTGGCACGTCAGGCATGGTGCTGGTGGATCATGAAGCAACTGACGAAAGGGGAGCAATCACATTCTGCACACCGATCGAGGACCCAATAGTGGTAATTGCCAAGTGCACCCGCTTCATGCTGGAGGACCGAATTCTAAAAACGGCGGAATCCGTGAGTGGAACTTGGATCTCCGAACCATGGGGTAAACTGGCAATCAGATGGGTTGACGGTGTGCCGGGTTGCGGGAAGACCACGTTGCTCCTCAACAACTTCCAAATGAAGGAAGATATGATCATCACTAGCACACTCGAGACGGCAAAAGAACTGTTGGACAAAGTGACGACTCGATTCGGGGCGGTCGTGAAGGGGAAAATAAGAACCATTGCCTCAGTTCTCATCAATGGTGTGGAAGCATCAAAACGCCTTTTGGTGGACGAAGCTCTCCTAGTCCATTTTGGAGCTATCATCATGGCAACAAGGCTGACCGGGGCAAGAGAATTGGTACTAATGACCGATACAAATCAGATCCCCTTCATAGACAGAGACAACCTGTTCGAGATGCGTTACGGAAGCCCCGCCGCCATCACGTCGGTAACAGAAAAACTCCTCTGCACACACCGACGTCCGATGGATGTGGTGTATGCCCTCCAAAACATCTACAAGGGTATTTACACATCACGGCAAGTGCTGAGGTCCATGACATGCAGAATGGCATCGGAGGCGGTGTTACGAAGGGGCAACCCAAATACTCTCTTCCTTACCTTTACTCAAGACGAGAAAGAAGCGTATGGGAGGGAAGGGTTCGGCACCGGAGAACAATCTAGACTGCTGACGATCCACGAAGCACAGGGACTAACGTACGATCACGTGGTTGTGCTCAGAGGAGCAGAAAGGAAGAACCCTGTCCATGATAGTGTCCCTCACGCGGTGGTTGCCATTACCAGACACACGGTATCCTGCACCTACTTCTACCGGGAGTTGAAGGAGGACGACGCAATTAGACGTCTCATTGCCCTTCCCAGCATAGCAACAGATGAAGTGGTCATGGAATACAATAAAAAAATGGTGCTCAGGGCCCTATCAAGCGGAGCGACCTTGGTGTAACTAAAAAAAAAAAAAAACAGACGTAACATATATTATGCCAAATACGAGTATACTAACTGTCCAAATCTTATGAAATAGTCCATACATAAATTATTAACATATAGTATAATATTATTAAGATATATATTTGAGTATAATTAAGTATATATAAGTATAAATAGATATTATTAAGATATATATTTAAATTTTTAAATTGATTGAGTTGCGCAACTCACCTTAGATTAGGAGTAAAAAGTAGTCGTAAGTCTTAATATAATAATTATAATAAAATAGATCACAATGAGAAGATTCCATGAAAAGAGCACGGACCACGAGTCTGTGGAATGTTAAATTAGTAATAAAAAAAAAAAAAAAAAAATCTTACAGAATAATTTTGAACATTCCTTCGAAATATTTTAATATTTGAAACCCGACTGCATTGAACATTGAATAAAAACTGAAAACAAAAACACGTTCCGTAGCATAAAATCCTAGCCGTCGCGTTGTCGGGGCCCATTACAGTTAGAATTTTATAGTACGGGACATGTTTTTTTTTTCAGTTTTTATTCAATGTTCACTTTTTACCCAATCGAGATTTTTAAACATTTTTATATTTGTTTACTACGTTTTATCATCAATTATTCAATGATACCCCCACATAACATATTTTAATTTTTCACAATATTATGGCGTTTAGTTGACGTCATATTGAATTTTTATACTGTCATGTGTTTCCATTGTGTTTCATAGTGAAAATCATAGTGAAAAAAAGTTAGATAATTAACACGGTATATTTACAAGAGAAAACGGAAACAAGAAAAGGCAGAGGTAGGGAGGAATAATATTAGGAGGGCACGACAGGACTTATATAACTAAATTAGCCTAAAAGGTAAAACTATGTACAACTAAATATAACAAGATCTAGCCTGGCCAGGGTAGGACGTGGGAGCGAATGGCAGCTCAGCCGGACAGGTAGTCAGCTCAGCAGCGGACTGGTAGGCAGCTCAGCGGTCACGTAGGTGGCTCAGCGGACTGGTAGGCAGCTCAGCAGACACGTAGGCGGGCTCAGGAACACCCCGACGGCAGCAGTATGCAGGCGAGGCTCGAGAATCCGTAGCAGACGGAGACACGCAGTCCAAGTGGGCGTGTAGGGCACTCGACTTTAGGCGGCCAGTTGTCCCCTACGTACTTGAGCAGCAACTCTTCTTTACGATGGCTGGTGGTAGACCAGTCCAAAACTAGCACAGGAGCTTAGATACTCCTTAAGCTGTTTGTATTCTCTACCAGAGCTGGTAGTAGACTGGCTTCCTAATGACCCTGGTCCGCTTTTATACTGGCCATAACAATAGACAACTATATAGCTGTCAAGCGAAAGATTTTTGAACAATAAAATAATTATATGACATTTGTCAGTCACGTTGGCACTGAGCTACAATATTGAGATCAAATGTCGGACGCTAACAATTATAATAAGAAAATATAGAAAAATACAATAAAGGACTAATAAATATTACAAATATTTATCGCTTGTGAATAATAGCGTTATACAAAGTGAAGTTCAAATAAATAATCAGTTAGTGCTTTACAAACATTCGTGAATCAAAAGTGTTACAAGAATTTGTGCATATTTACAAGATCGACATGTGAAAAGACAAGGTAATAATATTATATTTTCCTACCTAGTTACAATAAAGAATTAGTAGACTTAAATGTAGAGTATGAGAGTTTTGTCTTTTATTTACATTTATGAAGTGAACATTTTATTCGTAAGTCTCGCGACTTTCCGTCAGCGCGAAGCAACCTGACATTTTCCCACCGCCCCAGAAAAATTTTCGCCTCGGAGAAAATTTTGAGGTTGAATTGGATACGATCTTCCCTTTCGAAATATACATTCATACGTCTCGCAATCATACATGTCTAGCAAAAGAAGGAGTAGGGTTCACCGCCTATGACACAAACTCCAAAGAAAGTATCCCGAAATTATACATGACAATACGGCTTATTTTTGAGGAGTTGTCATCCGCTCCATTTCTTAAGACCCGATGAATAAATATTTAAACTAAACGCATTTAAGTCACTTTTTGGTGACTCAAAAATGTGAAGACCAGTTAGTGTCTTCAAAAGGTAACATGACTAAAGAAGAGGTTTTCTCTAAGCTCAAGTTTAAAGACATGTTTAGAGAAGCTCTCTAGTCAAAAGTTTTTGACTGAGGTCATGAAAGAGCACCAGTATAAGTGAACGTCATCGTACAAAACATATTGTCAGTCGTCAACGTCGTCAGTTATAAAAGATGTGCAAACAATAAAAATATATCGGACTGATATTGCCAAAATTCAGTCACGAAAGTTGGATTCAATGTGTATGTGACGAGATGAAGTGTATGAACAATATTTACATGAATTATATATTATAAAAATATTTTTCATACATTTATTAAACAAATTGAAAAAAAAGTGAATAAAAAGAAAACATAGTGCTTAACAGTATCGACAGTGTTTGTAAGTATTTATGGTTATGGTCAGAGTGTATACCTAATACCCACCTAATACCTAAATACATACAAGCAGCGTGGAATAAAAACATGGGAAAAAAAATTGTCCCGACCTACCACGGACGATAAAAAGAATGGAAGTGCCAAACTGTCACGATGTAAGTACTTCCATAACTATATGTTGAAATTAATATGGAATTATTTACAACGTAAACGAAAGAAAGAAAAAAATATTCAGTGAAATAAAAAAAAATAAAAGTGAAGTGAATAATAAAAGTGAAATACATAATAAAAAAAAAAGGTGAAAAAAATTTTAGGTTTTAAAATCCTTGACGTGCCATTTGCCACGACATCCAAAAGAATCCTCTAGTATGTAAACTAGTGGCGAAAGTTTCTCCACCACTTTACATTTTAGATATTTTGGTGCTAGTTTAGCACTATAGTATGCACCAGCGTTACTTAAAGTGTAATTTTTACGCCATACCATATCGCCTACATTAAATTCTTTAAATGAGTGTCTTAAGTTATACCGATTTAAGTTTTTAGTGTGGGCTATATGAAGAGAAACTTGAACTTTATCAAAAATTGAAGACAAGAGACCTATATTACTAGCGTATATGTCACGAGGTAGGAAAGTCATTTCATCTACATTATAGCCCTGTGAGTATATGGAGCCACAAGTTATAAGTTCACGGCCATAAACAAGAAAATTTGGAGTAAAACCGGTGACAGCATTTACGGAGCTGTTCATTACGGATTGAACTTTAGGTAGGTGGATATCCCACGACCTATGATCATCACCAACAAGAGATGCGAGAGCGGTTATAATAGTTTTATTATATCTCTCTGTGGTATTGACTTGCGGACAGTAATGCGGTGTAAAAGAAATGTGCGGTATTTTATAGCGTTTAAGGAAAGTATTGAATTCATGCGATTGGAATTGAGGACCGTTGTCCATTATTATAGTTTGTGGTACCCCATGGACTAGGAAAACATAATTTTCGAGATTGCTTATGATATTAGACGTTATTGCACGTTTCAATGGAAAAATCATGGTATATTTTGTGAAAAGACAATTTATGACAAGAATATATTGGTTTCTTCTTCTAGTCATAGGAAGTGGACCCATTAAGTCTAAAGAAATACATTGAAAAGGTCTAGAACAAATTTTAGGTTTGCCCATTGGGCCATACGGTGAATGATTTGTATGTTTGTAGGACAAACATTTTTCACAATTAGAAACAAATTTTGCAATTTCTTTAAACATTCCGGACCAATAATAAAACAAAGAAATTTTTTTTATATGTTTTAAAGATTCCCATATGTGGATCGGTAGAGGAACCATGAGCGTTGCTAATTAAGGTTTCTAGTCTATCTGGAGTCGGAACTTCTTTCCAAATGAAGTCTTCAGTTAAGGAGTGTGGAGTATAAGTGCGTCGAAATAATTTATTGTTTTTAATTACGTAATTCGGAAAACTAGTAGGATCATTACGACAGTTATACAATAATTTATTGTACTGTTCTAAATCAGAAGAGATTGGTGTATTGGAGATTGGAGCCACATTATGATTCATGATCTCATCTGGTTTAGAGCGGGATAAAAGGTCAGGGACCAGATTGTCCTTGCCCTTCTTATGTTTAAGTGTCAAATTAAAACATGAAAGACGGAGAGACCATCGTGCTAATCTACTAGAAGGGTTGGTTAAGCTCAAAAACCATTTTAAAGCGGCATGATCAGTATAGACAGTAAAAGGTTTTCCATTATCGAGATAGCAACGCCAATGTTCCAAAACAGTGATGACAGCTAATGTTTCTCTTTCAGTAGTAGAGTAATTTCTCTCATTTTTATTAAGAGATTTACTCATGTAGGCTATGACAACTTCCTTGTCATCACGAATTTGAGTAAGCATGGCACCGATTCCAGAATTGGATGCATCACAGTGTACAGAAAATGGTTTATCAAAATCAGGACAAGCTAAAATTGGAGTAGTGACTAAATATTCTTTTAGTTTTAAGAATGAGGCGTTTGCCTCCGAATTCCAAGAAAATTTAGGAGCGTTTTTTCCACAAGAAGTTAATTTGTTAAGAGGAGTAGCAATTGTGCTAAAGTTAGGAATGAATCTGCGAAACCAGCTGCATGTTCCTAAGAATTTACGAAGTTCTTTGCGAGAACTAGGAGTTGGAAAATCTATTATAGCCTGGATTTTGCTAGGGTCGGCACGTAGACCATTTTCATCTACAATGTAGCCTAGGTATTTAAGCTCTTTTTTAAAGAATTGGCTCTTTTCAAAGTTAATCGTAAGTTTAGCTAGTGTTAGTTTTTCAAGAACTTTAACGAGCAATGAGATATGCTCTTCAAATGTCAAACTGACAATTATAATGTCATCTAGGTAACAAAACACCTTATTATCGAACTCCGGAGTGAACAAAATGTCCATGAGTCTCTGCTGAGTAGCAGGAGCGTTAGTGCGACCAAAGGGCATGACGACAAATCTGTACATTCCTCTACCAGGAACATAGAAAGCGGTCTTATCGCGATCGTCAGGGTGTAGGGGAATTTCCCAGAAAGCCTTAGCAATGTCAATACTTGTCAAAAATTTTGCGTTATTGAGATGGTCAAGAATTTCATTGACAAAAGGTAGACTATAGGCATCCTTACGGGTGACTGAGTTAAGTTTCCTACTATCTACACAAAATCTCCATTCACCATTCTTTTTTGGAGTTATTAAGACAGGCGATAGCCAAGGGCTTTCACATTTTTCAATAACATTGAGCTCTATCATTTTATCCACCTCTTCCACGAGAGCTTTTTGCTTCTCTGGGGAGAGTCGATAGCATCTCTGTTTTATTGGTAAGGAATCACCAGTGTCTATTCAATGGCAAATTAAGTCAGTGTGACCAAGTTGACCTCTAGCTTCAAAAGAGATATCTCTAAAACGAGAAATTATATTATCAGCAATAGTTTTTTGCTGAGAAGTAAGGTTCTCGTAAGGCAAGATTTGTTTTTCAATAGTGTTTATATTACGAGATGTTTCATCTAAAGTAAAAGCAGAAGATAAAAGTTTTGGAACTAAGTTGAATTCTCGCCAAAAATCGACACCAAGAATCATTGATGGATAAATATCAGGAAATACATAAGCTTTTATAAGTTTAGTTTGGTTATTAAAATTAAAAGGTAAAATAAAATAACCGATTGATTTAATAGACTGCTTACTTGCAGTATTTACGGAAATAAAGTCCGACTTGGATAAAGAAAAACCAAGGTCTAAAATTTTTAGGTGGGAATTGTTCCCAAGAATTGTAATCGAACTCCCGCTATCAAGTAGTGCGGTAAAACTGACGTCAGAAATCGAAACGTTAATGAAAGGTCTATTAAAATCTTTTTCATTGTTATAATATACAGAAGGCGTTTTATAACTTTGGAAAAAGTGTTTTAGTGTTTTGAGCCAATTTTTCCAATCATCTAAATCAAAATATTGTGAGGCTTTAACCAAGTCGGTTACTAGTTTTTTGGCTGAGTAAAAGTATAGGGAGTAGAATTTTGTTTACATTTGGGACAGTCCAGAGCTTTGAAACCTTTAAGGCCACATTTAAAACAAATTAAATAGTGAGGCTTATCACAAGCGCTCAAAGAGTGACCGTTAACCCGACATCGAACACAAAATAAATTGGGTTGAAATTTAGAAGTTAAGGCATGAGTGGCAAAATTTTTGCTAGTACCAAAGTGTGTATTTTGAGTACTAGAGTAAGGTTTATTATTTGGTGATTTAAAATTACTTGGTTTTACTTGAGGAGTAAACCCGGAAGGTTTGGACAATTGCACAAACTCTGGCTTAGGTAAAAAATTAAAATTAGCATTTTTAGGTTTATAAGAAAACTCAGGAATAATGTTATTAGGTTCAGGTTCTTTAAAATTCCTATTACGGTCAATATAACGCTCATAGTTTTGACAAGCAGCAATAAGAGAATCAATTGAATTTATATCTTTTAAAGCAACAAAAACTGAATAGCAAGGACGAATATTACGGAGGAGGATTTCCAGTTTTTCTTCCTCTGATAATTTTTTCGTAAGCCTTGAAAATATTTCAAACATTATTGACACATAGACAATAATAGGCTCCGTCTTGCCTTGAGTTCGAGCCTTAATAGCTTCTAAGAGTTTATAGTCGTAATCGAAATTACTGAAATCTTTAATCAACAATTCTGAGAGTTGACCCCAACTTATATTTGGATTTCGAGTTTTTTGGAATCGAAACCAATAGAGAGCGTTATCCGTAAAGATATCATATGCCAAATTCAACAAAATCTCTTTATCAATATTGCGTGCAATAGTGAATTCGTTGATTTTTAACAAGAAAGATCTAGGACAAGAATTCCCGTCGTATGTTATCTTTTTAATATCTTGAAGGTAATTATTATTAATTTGCAAAGGCAAAGTAAAATTTTGTGAAGAAGATGTAATAGGATAAATATTTTGTGGAGTATTAAGAGGCTTAGTAGAATTGTCAGTCTCAGATGTCATCACAGAGTAATAGCGTTGTTCTAGCAGTCCATATTGAGTTTTTAAGTCGTTGAATCTCTCAGTCAAGTTTGAGTCGTGTAAGTCATGGTCATCGGTTATGTCGATTCTTTCGAATCGAAAATGCAAATGGTTAAGATAACTTTCAATTTTTTTTACATATTTAAATTGGCCAGATTCAAGGTCTGTAATTTTACGAGATAAGTAGGAGATTGTGTCAGAGATCTGAGTTAAATCAACATCAATCGGAAAAACGGAGTCTAAGATATCCGAGGGAGAAAATTTCTCGGACAGTGGGAGAATTTGCCGCCTTAGTGAAACAACGTTATCCGCGACAGTTTGGCGCCCCACGTTGGGCGCCAAACTGTCGCGAAGCGGAAGGCTTCGTACAAAAAAAGAGAGGAGGAAGCTAAAAGAAAACAAGTTAGACAATTAACACGGTATATTTACAAGAAAAAACGGAAACAAGAAAAGGCAGAGGTAGGGAGGAATAATATTAGGAGGGCACGACAGGACTTATATAACTAAATTAGCCTAAAAGGTAAAACTATGTACAACTAAATATAACAAGATCTAGCCTGGCTAGAGTAGGACGTGGGAGCGAATGGCAGCTCAGCCGGACAGGTAGTCAGCTCAGCAGCGGACTGGTAGGCAGCTCAGCGGTCACGTAGGTGGCTCAGCGGACTGGTAGGCAGCTCAGCAGACACGTAGGCGGGCTCAGGAACACCCCGACGGCAGCAGTATGCAGGCGAGGCTCGAGAATCCGTAGCAGACGGAGACACGCAGTCCAAGTGGGCGTGTAGGGCACTCGACTTTAGGCGGCCAGTTGTCCCCTACGTACTTGAGCAGCAACTCTTCTTTACGATGGCTGGTGGTAGACCAGTCCAAAACTAGCACAGGAGCTTAGATACTCCTTAAGCTGTTTGTATTCTGTACCAGAGCTGGTAGTAGACTGGCTTCCTAATGACCCTGGTCCGCTTTTATACTGGCCATAACAATAGACAACTATATAGCTGTCAAGCGAAAGATTTTTGAACAATAAAATAATTATATGACATTTGTCAGTCACGTTGGCACTGAGCTACAATATTGAGATCAAATGTCGGACGCTAACAATTATAATAAGAAAATATAGAAAAATACAATAAAGGACTAATAAATATTACAAATATTTATCGCTTGTGAATAATAGCGTTATACAAAGTGAAGTTCAAATAAATAATCAGTTAGTGCTTTACAAACATTCGTGAATCAAAAGTGTTACAAGAATTTGTGCATATTTACAAGATCGACATGTGAAAAGACAAGGTAATAATATTATATTTTCCTACCTAGTTACAATAAAGAATTAGTAGACTTAAATGTAGAGTATGAGAGTTTTGTCTTTTATTTACATTTATGAAGTGAACATTTTATTCGTAAGTCTCGCGACTTTCCGTCAGCGCGAAGCAACCTGACACTGTTTTGTCTTTTTTTAGCACATGTCAGATGTAATATGTCAAAATAAGACAAAACACGGAATAACTATTCCGAGGTTATTCCTAGGAATAAGTTTTTTATTTGTAAGGTCGTTAGACTATAATGAACACATTATACCCTTCTTTGCGTGGTCCAGTCAAATAAAAAGGACTAAGGTAAACAAATTTATGTTAAATTCTATATTCCCATTTGGTACGCATCATTGCCGTATATTATAGGAAAGTTACTTTAATGGAAAAACTCTCAGTGACCTAATTAGACCTCTCAAATCACGGCTGTTCAAATATTGACGATAATTACCAGGCAACGGCCGTAAAATTATTTCGACTTTCAATGATCATTGACTCGAGCAATGAAAATCCGTATATATTGGTGAAGTAAAGGAATTTGTTGAGGACTTTTTGTCGTTGTCCATTCAAATATCGACTCAAACAAATTCCTAACAAGATTTTTAAGGTATTCACATGTTGATTATTGTTATAAACGTGGAACTGTTGAAAAATGGAACATAATTCACTGTACTTAGTACTTTCAAGAAAATCAGTTCGATCTCAATTTTTTTTCGATTAATATCACATCAAATATAGTATTTGCACAGCACTCACACTAATGATTTTTTGTGTTAAACCTTAATATTTGAAGAGTGCCTGTTAAACGCCTTTTTGACAATCAAACACTGAAAATGAAATGAAAACTGACTATCAATTAATTTTTATTAATTACAATATACATGAATACAAGTACAACCAACAGCACGTCAAGCTTTATACTTAGGGGAAGGTAGCCTAAAACGGGTGGGCCGCCTAAAACGGGTAAGTACTCGTACACTGCTGTATCAAGCGTTAGAGTTATTGTGTTCGTGTGCCGAGATTTCCCGAACGTCGACGAACTTCGATCAGTTTATCAGTTTCGCTCGGACACGCCGGAGTCATGTAATAGCGTAGGTGTATGCAACGAAAGATTTTTAGTGACTTTATAAAAAAAAAATAAAAAAAATAAAGGTAAATAATCTTACGATTAGTCAAAAATCTTTATACGAATCATTCTATTTGTGTTACCATCTTATATTAGCACTATTTAACTTTAAATTAAGGTAGAAAGTTGGCCGGTATTACCTTCCAATTTGAGGTTATTGTAATTTTGCATAAACATGTGCTCTTGGGCAAAACGGGTAGGGCAAAACGGGTACCTCCTACCTACCCGTTATGATATAGAAAAGTGTTAAGTTCATCTTATTTTGATTTTTTTTGTTAAAGATTCAAATTATTTAAAAATGTTATGGTTAAAGACTGAATTTGTTATAAGTAGGTTAATTAACATTTGTTACATTTGTTTATATTTTTCTTTATTTAGAAAAATATAACGTAAGTTATTTTTCAATGTAAAAAGATTTCTGAAGAAAGTTTCCTGCAAAAATATGTTACAATTTCAGTTTTTTACTAATTATAATATATACTTACATAGCCTGTCCAAATATGACTATCCTAAGCATACCTGTTTTGCCCGAAGGGGGTTACCCGTTTTAGGCGCACATGTGGACAAAACGGGTTTTTAAAAGGGTTTTGTATTTATCTTATTAAATAAGTATTTGATATATGGTGCCATCATATTATGTTTTATTTTGATGCTTGATAAATATTTTATCTCATAACGTAAAAAAAGTTATTCTTATAAAAGTAATTTATAGATTATATTAACCATTTCCTTAGCTTACCCATTTTAGGCCACCTTCCCCTACACTATGAGAACCATCGTTATTAGGAGTGACATATAGGCAGTCCAAAGGTCAAACATAGGATAATTATTATCACCCCCTTGTGCTAAAAATTATCCAATGTCCTTTCCCGACACACGTGAATGACGTGAACAGTCTACATAGTCTACAACAAAATAGCGACCAGAATGTAGAGAGGTTAATTACTAATAGCACAAAAATATTATGGTTATTTACCTACAGTTTTAATTTGGGCTCATTTTGATTTAGTACAGTCAATAATCTATTTGACTTTTTAAATACTTACTCCCTGGTGTAATAGTAGTTTCGTTTATATTATGCTTCAAGGAACGCGCGTTCAAACCAAAAAAGTCGTACCTACACATGGTGTACACATGGCGTCGGAATTCAGATCCTAGGTGATTTGTAGGTTTCGGAGTCTCTATGCTAATAATTATTTATTTATTTATTTATTTATTTAGGACAACCAACAAGACATACACTGAAACATACACATAAAAATCTTAATACTTAGAGGTGAGCTAAGCGCTATCTTAATTAAAGGTCGCCACGGCATGCATTAACAAGGGTGGAGATGTATCAAAAATTAGTAACAACAAAAAAACCAGTAGAACAATTTAGGACAACCGAAAGACGAAAAAGGTGTTCCAGCTCTCTGGTGACAAATTCAACGATTTGTAAAAGCTTTCAAAATGAATGACATTATGATGATTAAAACTCACATTGTAGAGTTGATTTATTTGCAAAAGCTTATGAATCGATAATCGAAACTACACCTATGTTGATATAATGATATGGATGTCAACTTTGACGACTCAATATTATAAAACACTTTCTCGTGCCTAACTGTTTCTGTTAAACAGTCATTGTGAGAAAACAGGAGGAAACCAACCGCCCGACGTCACTTCAGGACAGTCGCACCATAAGAAATCCAATTTAACTTCGAACCGTACAAAATGTTCCAATAGAAATAATTTCGTGAAGGACCGAACAGCTTTACAATTCAATCAAGGGGAAGTCCCCGTTTTTTTATACCTTGCCCGCAGCGTTTTTCTCCGGTCGTAAAGTTAGTTAACATTGTCAATACTTTTAACACCTGCCTTAAGCTGTATTCCCATTAGAATTTAAATTGATTTATTTATTTCAGCCCTTTTGTGTCTTTTTATCGGCACTGTATTGTAAGTTTGTCGACTTTTAAAATAATATTTAAAATTACTTCCTTGACAATAAAGCAAAGATATTTCAGAACTCACAGCTGGCATTCAGGCATTTATTTCAGGTTTTTGATCAAAACTTGATATTTTTATAAGCCTGCGACTCGTACACTAAACAAAAATTCATATCAAGAAAAAAATATTTCACAAAAAATAAAAACCGACTTATAGAACACCAAAAGATAAAAAATAACAAAAGAATACATTATAGCGCAGTTCTAAATTGAAGTCTTGTAGTAGTTTTGTATTGAAGTACAAGACGGATGTGTTTATCGGAGCCACATTTGGAAAGTGTATTTTGTAACCACGTGCCATTAAATTATTGTCAAGTGTTGATCCGCTCGGAGTCATAGTGTATGGCAAAAAGCACAATAAATTAACATAGGGCATCCGGATCAACATTAGTTTTCAGATCAATAAAGAACTGATAAACATATGAGTGATATTGTTTATCTGCCGTTTATTTGTGAGCTATGATGTAACTTCATCATCATCATAAACAGTTCATATACATCCCTACCGAGGGGCTCGAGCCTACCCTAAGGCGATTAGGCCTTAGTCAACCACGCTGGCCAAGTGCGGGTTGGTCGACTTCACACACAACCTGTGCAGAAATTCTTTCTTCACAGGTGTGTGCAGGTTCACCATAAAAGCGTCGAATAAACATACATATGTATTCTAAATTTGAAAACACATTGGTACGTGGTGGGGTTCGAACCGCCACCTCCCGATTGGAAGGCGACGGCCTTACGCACTACGCCATCGACGCTTTTTTGATGTAACTAGTAGTATATTTAAATCAGTTCTGTTTCTCTTGGAAAAGATTTATCTGTGACAAATTTAATTTAAGCGTTGTCGGGAAGCTGATTAAAGACAAATTATTAACAAGGTCACGATGTATTTCATGCAATAGTTTACTTTGGAGGCAATCGACACTGTAACAGAAGGGTGTCATCGTGAAATAACTCTAAATTAATTTCGTATTAAAGTGATTAGACTAAAGTAATAAGGAGTAATCTAATCTGCAATTAGTTTTATTGATTATTTATTAAAACTAGAGGACTAGTTTTTAATCAACTTCATAAAGAGGAGGTTTATTTATATTTATGTATATTCTCTAATTTCTGCCCAATTTTATTATATACAGAATGTTTTATATTTTTTTCCAAAACTATTTAGTTATTTGCGTCAGGTACCTAGGCCCGTATTAATAAATGCACCTCAAAGTGAGATCGATCTTAAGATGCAGTTTTGACGTTTAATGTATGAAAAATCTGTCAAAAACAGTATCTTAAGATCGATATCATTATTGAGATGCGATTATTAATACGAGCCCTAGTCATCTTGCTAAGCTCATGATGGAAAGTGTTTTTAGCGTAAGAACTATATCCCTTATACAGAGTTATTTTTTTATCACCCAGGAAAATTTAAGGGACGCTTCACGACATGGTTGTAGAATGATTTAAATATTAATTAAAAAAATAACTCACATATTTAATTTTATATTAATTTTTATAACATATCCAAAAAATGCTACACTAGTTGAGTTGAGAGCAGCATTTTTAGAGACTTTTTTAACTTTTGATTTTTTTTTATACAATAATGGATGTGTCCTGAAGCGTCCCTTAAATTTTCCGGGGTGATAAAAAAATTACTGTCTATAGTTCCTAACTTTAAAAGCACTTTCCATCATGTGTGTCCAATAATATATCTAATAAACAGTGAAAAAAATTAAATCAAAATACAACAACAAAAAACCGACTTCAAAAAAGCACAATATAAAAAATAATTGTAATAAAATACAAACAATTTACCTGTTATTAAACTGGAATCGGGGCAAAGCGATGATCAAATGATGGTCCTTCCAGTTTAATAAAATAAAATTAAGTAATCAATATCATTTTTATGGTATTTTTTTTTGTAAAATATTTGAATTAGTTTTTTTGTAAAAGTTAACAAACTTCAATTTTACAAATATATTTTAATACGTAAAAGCTGTGTTCTCGAAATTAAAAATCACTAAAGAGGAATAGATGATCTCATCCTCTTTAGTGACGAACTGACAAAGTTATTTATAACTTTGTCAGTTCGTTGGTGAACTAGGTAAGGTAGTATCTATTCAGCGTTAGTGGTGAAGAGATCAGCCCCCTAACCATGATCGCTTAAAACAATATTAAAACCGCGCTGAGAGGGATGGCGCTATACGCAGCAAGAGCAGCCCCCCAACCATGATCGCCTAAAACAATATTTAAACCGCGCTGAGAGCGAGATGGCGCTATACGCAACAAGAGCGGTGTCTCTATTTCAATATTGTTTTAACCTTGCTATAAGCGATCATGGTAAGGCCCCAGGTCTCTGTTTCAATATAGTTTTAACCTTGCTATAAATCATGGTAGGGCCCCAGTATCTTAAGTTCAATACGTCAACCAATAAATTGTAATCTATCTATAATTTTTAATTGAATTGGTTCGGTGAAAGACGAAAACTTATTGAATCAGTAATTTATCAGGAAACCGCTCATTCACTACCATAACTATTGCTGTAATTTTCCGTAACTGCCATCGAATTTCAGAGTCCTGTTAACCCAACAGTTACTCTGGGTATTCTAGCAATTACTTATCGAAACTTTACCCAGGGTATTACAATGGCTACTAGAATAGTTTGCAGTCATAATGTCAGGCAATGATTAAAATTTACTGTTATTTCTTACTACCTACTTCTACAGAAGCGAAGATACCGAAAGAGTTACAATACAGGTATTTTTTATAACCTAAAAATATGTACTTCTTAAATTTTACTTGATTTACATTTTTGTTCTAGATTTGGATATTTTTTATGATATAGTTTATTGAAATAAGCGGCCAAAATGATGTCAAATTTAAAACCTCGAACGTTTTAAACATTTTTGCAAAACATTGAAATGGATACGTTGTGTGGTGGTTAAGCTTGTTCGGTGTACGAAATCCCTAAAATCAGTATGGATTTTCTGGTGGTTGAAATTCTGAACCCGCGCTACTAGCTAAAATCGTTCTAGCTTACCATGTCGCTATAATAACAATTAATAGCATTTTCGTCTTCGAAAAACCTGAAGATCTGAGTCCTCTGTTGTTGAGAATTCTAGGTGAAACTTCACTTACCAACAGGGGAAGAAAAGCTTCGCTGTCGGAAATAAAAAAGTACTTAGTGTTTATTAATAAAAAAGCTAAAATCTCAAATATATATTATGAGAATGAACTAGTTCTCTAAAAGAATTCAGTATGGGCATCTGGCAACAGCGCAAAATATTATATTCAGTTCAGGTTGCATTATGCCGTGGAGAATCACGTAAAATATGATTTTGTTGAGCGTAAGTCTGTGCTCAGGACACCTGATACAAACAGTTCTAAGCAGTTCTCTAGTCACGTTTGCCACGGCAATAATAGAATCAAATAGAAAAATGCTAATAAATACTTGCTTGAAATTACGAGTACGTTTTGCTAATTTATTATGACCATAGGTTAAATTTAAACAACTCTCTGTTATCTTTTAACCATTTTTATAAAAATTTGTGAATATATGTTTAAAAGATAGGTTTAACGACACAACATTTAGCGACACAAGCATATTTTACAACATCTTTAATTTTTATTTTCACGTGGAACCGACTACTGGAATCAATTTTAAAACATCTGTTTCATGAGCCGTTTTGTTAATTACACATAGTTTTGGTCAGTTTTTTAGTTTTTTTTTTAAGTTAGTAATTTTCTCCTGTGTCGTGGGTGCAGTTACAAACATAGAATATCACGTGCACATACGCTCAGACCGGAACAAATTTCTGTAGGTCATACAAAATATTTCCCGTACGGGAATAGAACCCGCGACCCGTTGCGCAGTAGGCGATCACTCGGTCTCTGCGCTAAGCGTGTCGTCAGTATATTATTCTAACTTAAATGTTTGGTACCTAACCCTATATTAATTTGACATTTGTAGCTGTAGGCTGATTTTGTCTCAGAACAATCGTTTTTAGAAAAACCAATATTACTATTACTTACTTTTTTTATTACTTTTACTACCTACTTACTTTTATATTACTTTTTTATCCATTATTACTATAACGAACGCCGCCATAACAAATATACTCACATAACTAGTATGTACACGTATAAAGATTCACTCAAAAATAACAGTTATAGTTAGCAACCGAAGTTTTTTTCTATACAACTAAATTGCCCACCTGATGGTAAGTAGTAACAGTAACTTGTGGTTCCTGTGAGATTCTCAGCAAATTTGCCCACAAGAAACGCAGCGTACGGTGCCAACTTGTGATATAAGATGTAATGTCACGGTAACCAGCAATTTCACTGCCAAAAACAATGCTGCTTTGCGGCAGAAATAGGTAAGACGGAGTTACCCAAGCAGGCGACCTGAAGTTAGATAATTAGCCCCTGGACTACTACAGTTGAACGGATTATAGCAATTTTTAACTGACACAGTTTACCGTCTGACTTACAAAGTAATCCAGCCTTGTCCTTCATAGGTTAAGGCTGTAATGCTTTTATCAATGTGATCACAACATAAAATATTATTAACTGTAACACTTATAATAATGTAACTATAGTAGATCCCTTAATCTACTATAGTTACATTATATTTAAGTGTGCTGCCATAAACCCTACATGCTGGCATGTTTAAAAATTCCCTTAGCAAAAATATTACAAAAAACATTTTTTAATAAACATTTCTTTTATTTTGATAAATAATTTGATTGATGAATCTACATTTCACGTTGATGAAGACATGGGTAAAAGCAAATCTTTAATAAAATAAACTGAAATGGTAATAAAACGAAGGAGCTTTAATAAAACACGATATAACGAAATAAATACATAAAAACGGATGTAGCAGGAAACGGATAGGGGAGGAAAATATAAGTATTACCGGAAATGGTTTTATTGTTGCCCGAATACCTGAAAGATGTCAATATACAATCTCTGGAAGAAGATACGCTTTGATCTTTTGTTTTGTAAAACTGCCATGTTTGTTTGTAATAAAATATTACCGTGTGGATGTTGCGTCCTGTTCTGGGTTATTTAAATCATAGAATATTTTTGTTTCAAAATCGAAAGAGCTCTTACATGAAGCATACATACATACATGATACAATAATAAGGTTTTTACCTCCAAGCTGTGCTAGAATTTAAGGTGTCACTTTATAGAATTTGAGTTAAAAACAATTATGTTAAAAACGGTGATTATAATACTAACAATTAAAAATTATCAGCTACTCTTCTCCTACACTTATTCCGACAAGTAAACCCAGTCGTATAATACACGAGCGGGCGCACACCCTGTAGTTGGAATTATATCAAATTTGATTTATTCAAATTAAGCTCACGGTTCGTTGGCGAGCGTTATCAAAGCCTCTCTTTGGCGAGGCCGACCTCCAAGATCAGATGAGAACTTCCTAAACTGTTACACTCCGTTGACTTTTCAAGTGACCTTGTTATTTGTAGGCTAAAATGATCGTTTGATTACTATTGGTTCTCGAACTGAAGTCGCCTAATTTTATTTTATGTCGATATCAAACAGTTGTATGGATGAAGCTTCTTAGCTTGGTTTCTTAGTCTTAGTAAGAAAAATAAGCTGCCACCACAGATTTAGAGTAGGCTAGATACCACTTGTTCATTAAATAGTATGAGAACCGAGCGTGCCTCCGTATCCCCACTCACTATGACGTCACGCGAGTCATTTAGTGATGTACACACATAAAAAGAATCGTTTCAATCGCAACGCGCGATGCGCCGCGCTCGCTCAGTGAGCCAACAGACTTCGACGAGAGACGATGCGCGTTTAAAAACTATCTGTGTGCCAAATTTCATCCAAGTCCGTCATCCACATTAACAAACATTGAGACACAGACACACTAATAAACATTCACATGTACCTATAATAAAATTGATAGAATGTAACAAAATGTGTTTGATCCCTAAATTACCTGTAATTGCTTCCTTTTTCTGGTTGAATCAGAAAATGTCGTATTTTCATTTGTTGTTGGTTGGTGGTAAACTTTCTGTAAAATAGAATATTATTTCTTTTGTAGCCCACTTGATTCAGACTTGACCAAGTAGGCTCATTAAAGAATAGAATAGAATCTTAAAATTACTAATAAATGTCATAATTATCAGTAGCAGGTATATGTCATTAGTAATTAGCATAGAACACTTATCCACTTACTTCTTCATTTTGTGTCGTATTCAGCACCAAAATTTTCGGATATGCTGTTCCGGATAATCGTCTTAACTTTTTGCTGCTTACATAGTCCTCTTTATTGAAGTGGATTGAGCAAATTGTACTGTGTGGTGAAGGAAACTAATTTCTATTACCTGTCGCTTCAATCCATTTTTTTTTTACAATGGGATCGCTTGGAAAACTGAAAACAATCATGCCCTATCTATACTTAATGCTTTTTCATTGGTCTCTCAATTATCATTCTGTTCTTAAACCGAATTGATGGCTCGATTGCTTGAATCGATTTGAAAGTAACCATTGTACATCACTAATCGCAAAATTTGACAGACGAATGATAAAAGCCCTTGTACCACGAAACTTGTTTACTTTGAAGTGATTCTCTCGTTTAAAATTCATTGCGTACGGCCAGAACACCCGATGGTGGTCTTTCAAAGCCAAACCCGCAATGTAAAATAAATATATCAACATTCCCAAATACGAATTTATCGCAGTAGTATCACGCGAATATCACAACAAATCATAAATAATTGATTTTAAAATGAATTACAGCTATTTATGAAACAAAGTTACTTACCGATGATAGGATACATCTCCATTGACACGATTTACTACTTTTGAAGAGTTTTTACAGTTTACAATTTGCGCAATTTGGCATTTTTACGTCTTCAACCACAGGACTCGTCAACGTTACGTTAGAATGCCAACTAAAGTAGAAGCGCGGTCAGTTTGAGCATTGCTCAAACTCGGGGCGTCTCGGGGCACGCTGCGCCGGGCAACAGGTGGTATCTAGCCTACTCTAAATCTGTGGCTGCCACGAATTCAAGTTTTTCTCAATATCCGTTGTATATTTATATTATCATACAAAAAACATTGAACGTAGGTCTTGTAGCATCCTGCCTGTCGTTCCTATACTATGTATTATAAGTTAGATTTTAAGTTAGTTTGTAAGACTTGTTTTCGGCCTTTAACGTTGTAAATATTAATAAAATAAGCTTTTTCTCCTTTGCATGCTGTATATATTTTAATTACGCTTCATTTCATATAGTTTATTATTCGTATTTATTATTTTCATATTTTATCTCTATTTTCATAGTATATTGTTTTCTCTGTGATTGATATGCAGTAAAATTAATAAATTAATTAAATACCTACACACAATCTGCAAATAGCTTTCCATCGGATGAGAAAAAACGATCCAAGGTTCTCAGTATTAAACTCGCACAAATTAGTATTCATAAGGAATCTATGTCACCAAAAACTCGAAACACACATGGTAGGGCCCAAAATCACATTACGTCGAGTTACTGCAAAGTTACCAATTTAATTATAAAGGTAGCCATCATTTGCTTACCAAATATTGGATCAAAAACAATCGATACGGCTAGAGCGAACATTTGGTTAGACTCACTACGAGCCTCGTCGATTTTGTTAATTAGCCCTTATACACACAACAGAAAAATTTGGGGAACACATCAAACGTTTGGAAAGTTAAATTTTGATGTCATAAGAAACATTAGGGAATGATTTTTTTAAATCACACTTTGCAAGACGCAACTTTATTTGTTACAGTATTTATTACTACCTTATATATCATCGAACACGTGTTTCATGGTTTATTGGAATTCACCCCTTAGGGTGCAAAATAGGGGTTGAAAGTTTCTATGAAAAATATTTTAATTCTGCTCCAATTTCTATGAAATTTATTATTCGAGCTCCTAAATATAAATAACAGTCTTCTGTATAATAGGCTACAAAAATATTTTATTATTTTTAGTCCCTTAAAATTTCCTGGGTGATAAAAAAGTAACCCTGTATATTGTTTTTATAATCAGCGGTCAAACAATTCCAAAACACAAACGGTGGAAGCGTTTACATAATAAACAGTTATCGAATAGAGTGCACTTTCATCAGAATTGCAAAACAAATTTGGGGAATAGAAGCTGTAAATGAATTTGTATAATTAAACTTTGTACTGGCGCTATCAAAATACTAACATTTCGGAGTCGTTTTCAAAATAAACGCAAAAAACTGTCCGTATTTTCCACGTACCTACAAAATGTTTCATTGAAAGCAGATACCCCGATTAACGAACTACTGTTTCGCCATTTTTTGAAGAGATTAAGCCTTTTAAACGCTATTTCTGTGGAGCACAAGCGTACGGCACATCTGAAGATAAGGGGTTAGCTAAATATACGGGACTAGCTTTCCGCTCGCGGCTTCGCCCGCGTTATTATTGTTTTCCCGCAGGAATTTTATATTTTCCCTTAGGAAAAATATTTTTGTAGCCTATTTAAGCCCGAATAAATTAATTTAATAGAAATTGGAGCAGATTTTAAATATTTTCCATAGAAACTTTCAACCCCTATTTTGCACCCTAAAGGGGTGAATTCCAATAAACCATAAAACACGTTTTTAATTAAATATTTTTAAGAGCATGAATCTCAAGTTTATCAAAATCATTGCGAATTTAAAGATTTTTCCATACAAACTTGCAACCCCTATTTCATCCCTTTAGTGTTAATTTTTTTTTAAATCCCTTCTTAGTGTGCGTCTGCATTTTGAATTTAAACATCTGTCCTAATTTCATGTTTCTACCATTAGCGGTTACGGCTGTGCGTGCGTCTATAGATGGGAACATCTACTTTTATATAGATATAATAATACTGTAAATAAAATATTGAAAATACTTAAAATACACATTGTTCTTTTTCGAAAATTATTGCGGGATGTAGGCTATTGTCTACATTTCGAATGATCCATTTTAAAATTTGATAATTCAATCACTTTCGGGGGGCAAAAATGGTGTTGACAGATTTTAGAGCAGACTTATCATAAGATAAGTAAGTCTGATCTCATCTTAAGGCGGAAGCGACTCAAGCTGTGAGCCCTGTGGAATTATTGTGTTTTCCTAGGATTTTAGTCCGTTTAGGCCTTCGGTAACATTGGACCACTAAGTACGAGGGGCATTTAATTATTACTTAGCCTCGCCGACCGATGGCCCTGTTGTTACAAAAGAGTTTTACTATCGTGCAGTAAATACTTTTGAAGTCTACTAAGAAATTTTCAATCTTTTCCCTTCATTTGTTTTGTTTTGACAGCCTTTGGAAGCGAGCGTGTCGGTCGGTTTTACAAAAATGGAAAAAGAACAATATCGTTCAGTGATTAGATTCTTGTTTTTGGAAGGGAAAACGCGCAGCGAAATCAAAAAGCGCTTGCATGCTGTGTACAGTGACTCTTCTCCTTCGATGGCGACCGTCAAAAATTAATTCAACGAGTTTGCTCGTGGCCGCACGTCGGTTTTTGATGAGCCACGCCCAGGTGCACCGAAAACGGCTACTACGGAGGAAAACGTAAAAAAAATCCACGATCTCGTGTTGGCAGACCGGCGATTGAAGATTCGCAAAATAGCTGAGACTGTAGGCATCGCAGAAGGGACAGTGCATCATATTTTGCATGAAGAACTGGGTATGAAAAAGTTATCGGCGTGATGGGTGCCACGTTTGCTCACACCAGAGTTTGCGTCGTTTTGTGACCGTCGACGAAACATGGGTTCACTGGTACACACCAGAGACCAAGGAACAGTCGAAACAGTGAACTTTACCCGGCGAACGTGTTCCAAAAAAGGCAAAGACTGTTTAATCGGCCGGAAAGGTGAGGGCCAGTGTTTTTTGGGACTCACAAGGTGTAATCTACATCGATTACCTCGAGAAGGGTAAAACAATCACGGAGCTCTACTATTCCGACTTATTGGGCCGATTCGACGCCGAATTGAAAAAAAAAACGGCCTCATTTGGCAAAGAAAAAAGTGCTGTTCCACCACGACAACGCGCCGGCTCACACCTCCGCCGTCGTCATGGCCAAATTGGTCGAATTGCGCTACGAATTGCTGCCCCATCCACCGTATTCTCCAGATTTGGCTCTCTGTGACTTCTTCTTGATCCCAAATCTGAAAAAGTCACTCGCCGGCAAAACATTTGGGTCGAATGATGAGGTCATCGCCGCCACAGAGACCTATTTTGAAGACCTCGGGAAATCGTATTTTTTGGACGGGTTAAAAAAGTTGGAGCATCGCTGGGCCAAGTGTATTGAATTGAAAGGAGACTATGTTGAAAAATAAATCTCTACTTTCTTAAAATTTTCGTTTTTCTTTTGTAGGCTAAATATTTGTTGAATCGCCCTCGTACAGTTGCCTATAAAATTCAAAATAGTTTATTCAAATTGGATTTTACAATCACTTTTGCACGTCAACGAAACTACACCAATAGCTCATAAGTCTACGGCGAGAGATATTGTACTGGAAAGAACCAGCAAGAGTACCAGCAATGGTCATTTTTTCTCCCTGTATTGTTACAGCGTCGTCAATTGGAAGCTGACCTCTAAGCAAAAGTTTGAGTTCAACTTCTTCTTGCTGTCGTTATCAATACAACAATATTACTTAAAAAATAAAAATAAATCAATCTTGTCGTTTAACATCAGTCAGTTGTTTATTTTTTTACTGCAGAACTACGTCTGCTTGCCAAGGACTCAATATGTCGATCCCATTGCAATCTAGAATCTAGTGCAATATCCAAAAAATTCGTAGAATAGACGAATTCAACAATTTGAATTTGATTATTATTTGCACAATAGTATCCACTTTTCTTACATTTGGCAATGAGAATTCAACACATTAAGTTTTAATTGAATTGAATGATAAATTATTGACCTATAGTGAACCAATGCATATAATTCATGTACACACAGCAACACGCTAGGCTTTACATGTTGACCTTGAGACTGCCCTTATGTCGCTCGTAATAGCGGCGACTTTCGAAATTGATGCAATCATGTGAAATAAGAATTAAAATCGGCTTAGAAATACATTAGATATTGATTTACTACCAAACGATCTCTCTGTCTAATCGCTTGCAAATTAACAGCTTATAATACTTGTATCTAATGTCATTGATTTACTACCAAACGTTTGGTAGTAGGTAAATCAATGACATTAGATACAAGTATTATAAGCTGTTAATTTGCAAGCGATTAGACAGAGGACAACAACCATGGCGTCATCGTTGAGTACGGCCATACATATAAACCGTGTAAATTGCCGTTTTGCTAGAAAGAGATGGAGAAAAATCTTGGTTGTTTTTATATCTTGGTTAATATCTTGGTTGGTTTAATACCTTATATCTTGGTTGTTTTTATAGTTATTCGAAATACGATTTTTTCTTTCTGTTTATTATAATGAATGAGCTTCTATTAAAGCAACATTTTTTTTTCATTTATCTAGTCTATTAGCTGGAACACAGCAACATCAAACACGGCAATGCAAGCAACTCTGCTTGGCGGCGAAAAAAAGGTAAAATAGAAGTACTGATGCAAATGACTCTGGTACAGAGTCTCCCCAATTGCTCTCAGCTTTGCATTTTTTGTACATTTCTCCTGCAGACTAGCTTATGCTTTCCTCTTATTCCTCGCAGACCCTACAGCTTTTGAAACTAGCATGTCTCATCCTGGTTATGATAAGCCTAGTGCAAACATGGCCGGTTAGAGTACCTACTTTAGGTAACTGCACATGTCTTGGCTTAGTTTGAATTTGAGTCGTCGCCTATGACCATGTTAAGAGCGACAAGTCTTAGATCATTTAACCTATGGATGCGGTACGCAACAAATCGCAGTGTAAATTTTTCTGCCACTTTTCGCGGGAGGCGAGGTAAACACGCACGCACACTACGAAAATGTAGAATACACTTACAGAGACGTTGTTCTTATGTTTACGAACACACACTATGAAAATAGTACCCTACAATGAAGAAACACACACACATCGACAAATTAACGTGTATCTACGTAATCGCCCCACCACAAAGAATGAATGTCCCTAGTGATGTGACACAAAAAATGAGTAACTATTTGGGTCGTCGTGAGTGAATGATTGAAATGTAACCGTGCGTTTGCACTGAGAAACATAAAACATGCAATGTTTTACAACTTGTTGTATGATACAAATCTCAAAATTTTTTGTGTATGCTTTTGCGTTCGCACTGCCGAAAATCGTGTTGGATTCGGAATAAATAATAAGATTTGTTGCAGATTGCGTTAGGATCGCCTCAAAACTTATTGTCTGTCAATGATTGCGTTCGCACTTTCGGCTGTTAAAGACTTCATACATGTTTTGCAACATGTTGGGGTGTTTCGCATTCATAAACATTGACAGAAACATGTTTCAAAAACATGTCTTTATCTAGATGTTTCGTCAGTGCAAACGCACGGTTACAATAAATTGTATTTTTATAACTATACCCTGTTCGGCTAGAGTTGATAAAAATACAATGAAGACAGGGTTTCTTAAATTAGTGCAAAGCGAGGCCCACTAATTATTATTAAAATGATTTAATAAGTTTTTTTTGTGTCAAATACAGCAATTTTACTTGCTGTTTAGCTGATCGACTGAAATAAATATATATTTTCAGTCATAGGCTATAAGTATAATGCTTAATGGTATTTCATTTGCGATAGGGCCCAACGTGTTATAACGCTTGGGACGATATCGGGCATTTTCCTTTATGTTGCACCAAAAAATGTGAGTTAAAGTTAATTCGTATATAACGTTAATTCTACCATTTTAGCTTAGTAGATATTTACTACTGTGGACGTTGCGAGTATAAAAAGATGTTTGTATTTTTTACACGTTTTATTTATATGACAACGTAGCAGACATGACAAGCAAATCAATTTTTACCAAAGACAATAATAAATTTAAACTCAAAACTTAGAAAAATAACATATAAAAAAGTAATCACGTAATAAAAGGATTCACGTCGGCAACACAGCTGCCCCCGGTGTCGAAGACGCGAAAATAGCTAGGCCGACTGTACTATATAACATGGTACACACACAGTCTAGGGCAGTAGTACCAAGCGGCGCACCGGGCACTTCAGTGTGCCGGTACTCGTGCGGACCTCCACCGAACGAACTACTCCGTCTCTACCGGGTAGAGCTTTAAGTATACGGCCACGAAGCCAAGTACCGCGGGGCAGATTACCGTCCGCTACGAGTACCAAGTCCCCCTCTCGCACTGGTCGTGCTGGGTCGACGTTCATCCTAGGGACGAGAGTAGGCAGATACTCCATGACCCAGCGCAACCAGAAATGATCTGCAAGCCGAAGTCCCTTTTTCCAACGAGTCCGTCGAATCATTGCATTATTTTTTGTGATGACATTGGCAAAGGTATGGGCCAGTTATTGACAAATCAGTTAAATTTAAGTGTCATCAATTATTGTATGCCTGGCTCAAGTTTCCACGATATTACAAATAAAATTTATAGTTATAAGTTTGACATTAATGACAACCTAGTAGTAATCTTGGGAAATAGGGGTAATTTGAACAAAAAAGCACTAAAAATTGTTTGTTCTCATTTAAATAATTTGTGTGTAAATCAAATAATAATGTTTACCCTTCCCTACCATAACAGGTTGTCACAACATGAAAATAATATTAGGTATAAACTTAATTTGACATTAGACTTAATGACAAATTATTCAAATAAAATCCATATTATTGACTATAACAAACTGACAATTGTTAGAGATAATGCTTATTTAACAAATGATAGATTATATCTATCAATGTTCTTAAGAAAACAATTAGCTATTTCGCTAAGATTTTATTTTTTAACTTTAGCCAAAAACATGGCTATAAACTCTTTCTCTGACAATGCTTTTATTGAGCAGCCCACTCACAGTAGTCAAATTGCTCCTATTAAGCAATACTCCTGTGATGATAATAAAACGACTGTCAGTAATAGTACTGATGATAATTTTTAGAATTCTTTAAATTAAGTAATGAGACAATAGAGACATCCTCTTGCTTATCATTAAGTAGAAAAGATACAGTAAACTTTGTAAGTGATAATATATTGCAAAACCCATTTAATAACAAAGATAATGTAAATCTCATCAAACTGGTGCACCAGAACATTCAAGGAATGTCAGGCAAGGATCTGGAAGTGGAATTATTTTTAAACTGTAGTAATGTTGACATTTTTTGTGTAACTGAACATTGGCTTAAAAGCCATCAGTTTATATTTAATTTCAGTAATCATTTGGTTGGTAGTTTGTTCAGTCGAGAAAAGGCAATTCGTGGTGGTTCTTTAATAATATTAAATAAAAAGCTGAAATTTAAGGATCGTAAGGATATTGTGAGCCTTTCGATTGAGCGAACAATAGAAATAGCCTGCGTGGAGCTGGACCAGATTATTGTATTAAGTGTATACAGGCCTCCTTCAGGATTATATGACCTTTTTGAAGATACTATGGATGAAGTATTGAAAAAAGTGTGTAGTTCCACGAAACAAACCATTGTTTGTGGTGATTTTAATATTAATTTATTAGAAAATTCTAGTTTATCTATTAGGATTAAAAATCTGTTTTGGTCATATAACCTTGTAAACTTATTTTTGGAGCCAACCAGAATAACTCAGTCGTCTGCCACATGCATTGACAATATTTATACAAATATTGTTCCTTTAGCAAAAAGAGTTTTTAATAATTTAGAATCTGACCATTCTGGGCAAATTGTTACCATTCCATTTAAACGTAAATGCATAGAAAAACAGAATATCACTGTTGAGCCAAAAACTGTTGGTCGCTTAGAACGGCTGAAAAATAATATTGGTATTAAATTAAATTATATAGGTTATGAAGAAAACCCAAATAAATTATATGAAATTTTTTTTCATACATTTTGTTCTGAATTTAAAAATATTTTTGTTCCAAAGACTATATCCGTTAATGGTACTTTAGCTTTTAGTGAATGGGCTACACCAGGCATTCACAAAAGCAGAATCAAACTTTTTGAACTTTATAATGAACGTTCATTTAATACTAGCGATGAGTTTAAACTTTATGTGAAAACTTATTCCAAAGTATTCAAAAAAGCGTGCAGGCTTGCTAAATCTAATTATTGAAGTTCAAAAATAAAAAACAGTAATAATAAAATTAAAATGACATGGAATATTATAAATAATGAAACTGGAAAAGCGAAAACTAATAATAATCAATATTGTTTGAATATTGACGGTAAGAAGGTAACAGTTGACACAGAAGTAGCTGCAGAATTTGAAAAGTTCTTTACTGACATTCCAGTCTCAATCACAAAGTCATTGGATTCCTCCCCCGCTATTGCTGAATCTATAATGAAAGATCATGTTGAAGCTTGTGATGATAAATTCAAATTTGTACACATTAGTGGAATGGATATAATAAAATCATTTAAAACTTTGAATATGAAGAAAACTGCGGATCTGTGGGGCAATTCCGTTGATGTTACTAAATCCGTAATTGAAACAATAGCTCCAATACTTGCTAACATTTTTAATGATTGCATTGACTGTGGTGTATTTCCTGATCTAATGAAGCTGAGTAAAATTATTCCTTTACATAAATGTGGTAGCACATCAGACCCCAGTAATTTTAGACCTATCTCTGTGCTACCTACCTTTAGCAAAATTTTTGAAAAAATAATGTTGGAGCAAATGCAAATTTATTTTAATAGGAACAATCTTCTACACTCTAAACAATTTGGTTTTAGAAAGGGGTCGCTCAACAACCGATGCTGGTGTTGAGTTAATACAACATATATTTGAAGCCTGGGAAGACTCACACGATGCGTTAGGCATTTTTTTGTGATTTGTCTAAGGCATTTGATTGCGTTTATCACGAAACCTTGATCAGAAAATTACACCAATATGGATTTCGTGATACTGCACTGGATCTTCTACTATCTTATCTAAGTGGAAGGATTCAAAAAGTAGACGTCAATGGAAAAAGGTCTCAAGGTTCCGCAGTTAAAATGGGAGTTCCGCAGGGTTCGATTCTTGGTCCTTTTCTATTTCTTATATATGTCAATGACCTCCCTGATTTTGTACAGGACAGGCATGAGATAGTGTTATTTGCAGATGATACTTCATTTTTATTTAAAATTAAAAGAGGATTGCAAATGAATGACGATGTAAATAATTCTATCTCAAGAATTGTTCATTGGTTTAATGTAAACAACCTGTCACTTAATGAAGGGAAAACAAAATGTATAAAATTTGTTTTACCCAATGTAAAAGAGGTTCACACCACTGTAAAAATAAAGGATATAGGTGTTGACCTCGTGGACACCACAGTATTTCTTGGGATCACACTTGATTCTAAGCTGCAATGGGGCCCACATATAGATAAATTGTCAAAGAGACTTAGTTCTGCAGCTCACGCTGTATGGAAAATACGTCAGTTGACTGATGTTGATACAGCAAGACTTGTATATTTTTCTTACTTTCATAGTTTGATGTCATATGGCATTTTGTTATAGGGAAATGCTGCCGACATTCAGATCGTTTTTGTGCTCCAGAAAAGGGCTATTCGAGCTATCTATAACTTTAAAATGAGAGATTCTTTGCGAGAAAAGTTTAAAGAAATTGGTATTATGACAGTAGCGTCGCAATATATTTATGAGAATCTAATATATGTTCGTAAAAATATTAATTTGTTTTGTAAAAATAGTGATATTCATTCAGTTAATACTAGACAAAGGAATATGTTAGCTTTACCAAATACCAGGCTCCAAAAAATCAATAATTCTTTTAGAGGCCTGTGTATACGTTTCTACAATAAAATCCCAAGTCGTATACAAGAACTCAGCTTAAACAAATTTAAAGTTGCAATCAAAGATGTACTTATTAAAAAAGCATATTATAAAGTGTCTGATTACATGACGGACAAAAAAGCTTGGGTTTGAACTCTCATTTCTAATATTTAACAATGTACTGCGGTTAGTTTCAAAGAAACATTCAGTGAGAGCAATTTGTAAGTTCACGCACTTCTCTCAGAAATAGCTTATATAATGTGAATTAACACATCTCTTCTTGTAATGGAAGTTGAGCTCAAACTTTTGCTTTGAGTCAGCTTCCAATTGACGACCCTGTAACAAAATCAAAATTGTAAATGGCGATTTAAAAGAGGAGATAAAAAATTTTGACCTTTCGAGTTTCTTGCCTGTTCTTCTCGAGAAGGCTCTCCCAATTTCCGAACAGGTGTAGAGTCAACTTTTTTTTTTTCATTCCTACTTGTATTTGCAGACATCTTGAGTATATTCAGGATGTATGCACATACAAGGTTAATATGATTTCATTAAATTAGATTGTTTTGCTTTGTTTTGACGTCAATAAGTGTCTGTAAAGGCCTATGTTGAATAAAGATTTTTGAATTTGAATTTGAATTTCATCGTCGGTTACGTCTGCGGCTCGAGAATACGGAGAGGAGGTTCCTAGTATGAAATGAAATGGCGTTACGCCCGATACGTTCCCGGCTCAACAACGACGTGAGTCAACGGACGTGAATTTACGAGACCCTCAGCTTCCGCTAGCAACGTTATGAGGACCTCTTCTTTGGGCGCGCGCTGATGGAGAGTGGCCGAAAGAGCAGTCTTTATTGTTCGGACTAGACGCTCCCACGCTCCGCCCATGAACAGTGCTGCGGGGGTGATAAACTTCCAGAAGATCTTGCGCTCTGCAGTGAAGTCCGCCAGCTCGGCCATCAGGAGACGATTGGCGCCTACGAATGCTGTTCCGTTATCGCTCCAGATCGTATTCGGGACTCCTCTTTTAGCGATAAATCGCCGTAGCGCCATTATGGCGCAGTCCGCAGACAGATCATTCACCAGCTCTAGGTGGACTGCACGTACTGTGAGGCAGGTAAACAGAGCTACGTATCGCTTTTCAGTGTGGCGTGCTACGGTGATGGTGAGGGGTCCAAAGTAATCCAGACCGGTACACGAGAATGGTCTGCAGTTGAAGGCCAGTCTTTTAGCGGGGAGGTCGGCCACAGGCGGAGTTTGTGGTTTGCCTTTAGAGAACCTGCACGTTAGACATTTGCTAGCCACTCCTCTTACAGCTGGTCTGAGTCCGATGATGTAGTACTTTTGCTTCAGCTCGTTCACAACTAGTTCATTAAAGCCGTGCGTTGCTCGTCTGTGGTGGTACGCTATTAGGAGCTGGACATTTCTCCCTCTTCCGTCTAATATGGGTGGTCGATTAGACACGCTTTGAACTTCAGCGGCCATGATTCTTCCAGAAAGGCAAAGAAGACCTTCTTGGTTCAGCATTACAGTTAGACGTTTAAAGCGACTTCCCTTGGGCAGGGGCTCTGCACGCGAAATGTGAGCGTATTCCTTCTGGAATGAGTTAAGCTGGGAGCGGAGAAGCAGGAGGTATTCGGCTTTTTCCAGATCTTCGGATGCAAGCGGAGCGAGAGCCGATAGGTCTAATGCGGTTTGGGAACTTCGGCTTAGGGGTAAGTCTCCTCTACGGCTCAACTGCTTAAAAAATTTAGCGCATTATAGGGTACGCGCTGTGGCGCGCAGAAGGCGTAGCCACTCACTAAACCGGTGCGCGTCTGCGACTATCGGAGTCGGTAGCCCTGGCGGTTGCAGGTTCGTGCACGCGATCGATTCCAGGTGAGAGGCAGAGCAGGTGCTCTTCATCTCCTCTGGAACCGGGGTCGGAGCCGTCGATGGTTCCTGGGGCCAGTCAGTAAGAGGAAGTTTAAGAAAAGGCGGTCCCGAGAACCATCGAGAAGAGCTCTCAAGCTTGTGAGACACGCGCGTTGCGTCGTCGGCGACGTTCAGTGCAGAGGGCACATATCTCCAATCCGCGACGTTAGTAGTCTCCGAGATTTCTCCTAATCGGTGCGCTACGAAAGTTTTATAGGAGCGAGCGTCACTCCGTAGCCATTTTAAAACCGTCAGGCTGTCGGACCAGAAGAATACCTTTTCCGGTTTTCGGACATGGGCCTCTAAGATATAGCTCGCGAAACGGGCCGCAATTAAGGCGGCTTGCAATTCGAGGCGAGGAATCGATAGAGGTTTGAGGGGAGCGAGGCGGGCTTTTCCTCCAATGAGGCTCAGCATCACCTCTCCGCCTTCGCACTCAAAGCGCCAGTAGGCGACACAGGCATAGGACAACTCGCTTGCGTCGGCGAAGACGTGAAGCTGAGCGTGGAGAGCGAGTTTTGAGCGAAGATAGTGTCGCGGGATACTGCTACCAAGCAAATCTGACAAATCCCGATACCAGTTTTCCCACTCTGAAACGAAACGGGTTGGTAGCTCGTCATCCCAGTCGATTCCCAGCTTCCAAGTGCGCTGGAAAATGACCCGCCCTTTAACTATGACAGGGGTTAAAAGGCCAAGAGGATCATAAACACGCATAAGGTGTGCCAACACTGAACGCTTTGTTAATTTCGTAGGAAACTCCAATAAATTGTCGCGTGCGAATCGAAGTGTATCAGTGTTGACATCCCAGATTGCGCCCAAAATACGAACGACCGTGGGGGAGGTGCTAGGAGCGCATAGGTCTGACGGAAGGCTGGCGAGGGCTTCTTTGTAGTTCGACACCCACGATCGCATCTCCAGGGAAGCTTGCGCGTGAACGTGTACGATGTCGGCCGCTAAGCGAGCCGCCTCCTCTGTGGAGTCAAGGCTCCCGAGATAGTCGTCCATATAATGGTCGTTGATTATGGCATCAGCTGCCTTCGGGAACAATGCTCGATGCTTCTCCGCGTTGCGGTTTTTTAAATAAATTGCCGTGAAGGGGCTAGAGGTAGCACCAAATATCATGGAGCTCATCCGAAACTCCTGGATGGGCACAGAAGGATTGTCGCGCCAAAGAAATCGTTGGGCGTCACGATCCTCCGGGCGAATTTTTGTTTGGGGGAACATCTCTCGGATGTCCCCGTTTAAGGCAACGCGTCCTTCTCGGAACCTCATCAAAATTGACACTAGTGGTTGAAGGAGATCCGGCCCTGGGAGTAGCAACGAATTAAGGCTCACTCCAGAGGACCTGGCTGCAGCATCGTGTACAACCCGAAGCTTCTTTTTTTGCGGGTGCACTACACCGAAGTGAGGCAGATACCAAACCACGCCGGTGCCTACCGGTTTGTCGTTGCAAACTTCCGCGTAACCATTTTGAATCATCGCGTTAATGTTCTGCCGATAAGCATCGGCGTAGGTGTGGTCTCTGCTCATCTTCCGTTCGAGATTGAGAAACCGCGAGT
Source organism: Schoenobius gigantellus (assembly GCA_963935595.1). Taxonomy (NCBI): domain Eukaryota; kingdom Metazoa; phylum Arthropoda; class Insecta; order Lepidoptera; family Crambidae; genus Schoenobius; species Schoenobius gigantellus. Next base: position 18,101,401 of record OZ012557.1, on the reverse strand, counting down.
GAGCTAATCCATAGCTATCAGGTATGCCACTTAGGTTTGGCTTCCATAACAGACCGGTCTCGAACCTACGGGAGGGAAGCCTGCGAGTGGTATTTTCTAGGGTATGGATCGCTAGCTCATCCATGGAGGAGTAGTAAGGTTTTTTTATGATACCAATTGAGTCTATCCGAAAATACTCACGGAGTTGAGCGTTCAAAGATCTATCGCAGGAGTCTACGTCAGGTTCTTCGACGGCACAGTGGTTTACAAAGGCTGTGGGCGAAGACTTACCTTTGAGGGAACCGTACAAGACCCAGCCAAGTGACGTCAGGGCCGCTATCGGTTGGGTGCGCACCCCTCGCCGAATAATGTGGGGTATTATGAGCTCCCAGTTGTCTATTCCTATGAGGAGAGTAGGTCGCGCATCTTCGTAGCAGACCACGTCACATATGTCTGACAGGTAAGTAAGTCGCATAACCTCATGCTGTATGATGGACTGGCTCTGTAGTCCGAGGTGAGGAACCGTCCTGACGCCTTTGAGATGGTACGAGTCTGACGTATGTCGGCCTTTGATCTTCACGTCCACGAAACTAACCTCGACCTCCGTTGTCATGCCGCCTACTCCAACCACTTTTATTTTGCTCTTGCGACCCTCTACTCCGAGCATTTCTGCAACGGAGGAGTCTAAGAGTGTGGCTGTGGACCCATCATCTAGTAACGCGTAAGTATTAAAGTTACCTTTAGGCCCAGTCAGCGTCACCGGTACCACTTTCAGCAGCGGTCTTCTCGCACCAGTAGTGGACCAGTTGTGGGCGACTACGACTGAGGTATCAGTGTGCGATGACAACGAGGGAGTAGGTACTTCTTCCTCGACGACGTGAGCTACATCTACTACTGGGGGAACTCTATGTAAGAGAGTGTGATGGGAGTGCGGATATTTACAAGGATTCTCTTTGCAAGAGAATTTCCTGCACCTCTTATATTGGTGAGAACCTTTTTCTAGACACCTATGGCAGACTTTATTTTCATAGACCCACTCCTGCCTTTTTTCTGTGGAGAGTGCCTGAAAGTTCTTGCATTCTCTTACATAGTGTCCCTTTGAGCAAAATAGACATTGAGGGCTAACGTCTTTAGAGTCCTTACCTTGGATGCGTGTATGACGTGAAACGGTGTTGTCTCGATCGGCTGGACGAGACATAGTAGCATGGCATGATACCTTAGGTGCTGGCTTAGGTTGCTCGATGAACACGCCATGCTTTATGCGCTGGTTTGCCTCACGCATAAGAAAATCGGCTAGAATTTCTAATTTATACTTACCGTGTTGGTTTGGTTGCTCTGCAAAGTGGCCCCAAAATGTTCTAAGTAGCGGTGTCATCTTAAGTAAGATCTCGTTACAGAGCTCAGGCGAGGCTAAATATTCTAAACGATTTAGTAGTCTTACTATTTGCAGGCATTTGGAAACCTTCAGCGCGAAAGAATTTAGCTCCTTAGCGCTCTCGTGGCTGGAGAGCTTCGGTAGCGCTCGCAGTGTAGCCAGCTCTGCTAAAATGATTTGTACTGGTCGAGCAAATCCTATTTCTAAATTATAAATGACCTCCATGGGGTCCCGCGCGGCGGCCAGAAGTACAGCAACCGCATCACGGGCGGCGCCGCCTAGGGCGGAATTCAGGCGCGCCAGATTTTCTGAGGGCGAGAACGACTTGCTGGTCTCGTCGTAAATCCTCTTGAAAATGAGAAAATCTGTAGGGCGGCCATCGAAAAACGGTAATGAACTGACCTTAGGACTTCTTACTGCTTTAGTGGCTGCGGTCGCAGCGACTTGGGCGACGGCCTCCGCAAGAAGTAGTGTGTCTGTTTTTGATATATCTTTATTATCTTTGTTATAATTATGAGTGTGGTGAGTGCCTAATGAGTGTGAAAGTTGAGGTGGGGCCGTCGCCGACTGCACCGGCTGCGAGACAGCTATATGGCGCGGGCTATAGACGCCCTCCGTCCTCGGGGGTGCAGGTGTGCCAGTAGCGCCGCTGAGGTAGGGAAGGTGCGCGGTGGACGATGCCGGCTGCGTGAACATCGCAGCTATAGGGCGTTGACTATAAGCGACCTCCGGCCTCACAGGTACGGGCGGCGGCCAGAAGTACAGCAACCGCATCACGGGCGGCGCCGCCTAGGGCGGAATTCAGGCGCGCCAGATTTTCTGAGGGCGAGAACGACTTGCTGGTCTCGTCGTAAATCCTCTTGAAAATGAGAAAATCTGTAGGGCGGCCATCGAAAAACGGTAATGAACTGACCTTAGGACTTCTTACTGCTTTAGTGGCTGCGGTCGCAGCGACTTGGGCGACGGCCTCCGCAAGAAGTAGTGTGTCTGTTTTTGATATATCTTTATTATCTTTGTTATAATTATGAGTGTGGTGAGTGCCTAATGAGTGTGAAAGTTGAGGTGGGGCCGTCGCCGACTGCACCGGCTGCGAGACAGCTATATGGCGCGGGCTATAGACGCCCTCCGTCCTCGGGGGTGCAGGTGTGCCAGTAGCGCCGCTGAGGTAGGGAAGGTGCGCGGTGGACGATGCCGGCTGCGTGAACATCGCAGCTATAGGGCGTTGACTATAAGCGACCTCCGGCCTCACAGGTACGGGCTCTTGGGCGAAACTGCGGGAAAAATAAACTGATTTAGGCACGTTTATTACAGTGGGCAAAGAATCTGTAGTACCATGGCGTTCCTCTGATAGGAATCGAAGTGGTGGCTGGTGGTCCTCAAACTCCGGGTAGGTATGCGCTTGTAGAGGGCACGGAGTTCGTGCGTGCGAGGCAGCCAGGTTGAGGGTCGATGCAGCATAAGGAAGGCCATGGTGCTCCGGTTTTGAAAGGGTCACTGGCGTTAAAAGGGGCTGCATCGAAGGTAGCTCAGAAGATTGACCTAATGAGCTTATGTCAGCCTGGACAGGGTTAAGCTTCGACAAGTCGGATACAAAGGGAGAAGAAACTTCAGACGACGTCATGCGGACCTCCGGTGCCGCTGAGTATGACGTCGCCTCACCAACCTGCGAAAGAGGTAAGTTAGAACACTTTTGGCTTAAGGTAGGGTTAGCTTCGGTGGGGTTCTGTTGATTGTGCGGCGGCCTAACTATGGCGGCATCTAGCCACCTATCTACTGTAGACCGACGGCTAGAATGGGAGTCACGGCTAGAAAGGGCGGCGATTTGAGCTTCGAGCTCTTTTTCAGAGGCTGCGCGTTCCGCGGCGGCGGTTTTTGCGTCGCGCGCGGCAGCTTGTTCAGCCAAAGAGCGCTCAATTTCAGCGAGCCTTCTGGCGTGCTCCGCCTCCAGTGCTAGTTTTTGCGCTGCTCGCGTAGACGAGGTGGTAGAGTCAGCGTTGCTGGTAACCCTTCGCTCCGAGTTGACCTTAGCCATTGAACGAGTGAACATTTTTATTTATTAATAAATTGGGTACTTACAGTTTTTGCGTAGGTGCTTACTCACTTTACCAATACTTCTGACACCAAATTTGTGGACGTTGCGAGTATAAAAAGATGTTTGTATTTTTTTACACGTTTTATTTATATGACAACGTAGCAGACATGACAAGCAAATCAATTTTTACCAAAGACAATAATAAATTTAAACTCAAAACTTAGAAAAATAACATATAAAAAAGTAATCACGTAATAAAAGGATTCACGTCGGCAACAACTACTATGAAAGTTTTTATTTACATGCAGTAAGACATGTTATTTATTTATCATACATAACGTGACGTTGAAAGTGTTTTTGTTTACATTGGCCGTACAAATTTCAAAGCCTTAGTGGCTTTGAAATTTGTAATAAGAAGAAAAAGCTTTATTGTGTGATTTTAATAATGATGTGGAATTATTAAAATTTTCTCTGTATATTGCACGACAATCACTTGCTTTGTGCTCTTTACTAATGTAAAATAATAACTAAAAGTACAAAAAATAGCTCATTTTTTGTACTTATGACCGTAACTACAACATAAAATTTAGAGGACATTACATGACATTTTTCTAACTGGAGTATTAATTTACATTGCATTTTGTAAAATACCAATATAGATTATTTAATAGGCTTAAAATCAAGGACGCAGTCGAAAAATTGGTTAGAGTAAGTAATTGTATAGGAATTTTTTTTTAAAACTACAACGCAAATTTGAAACAAAATAATAAGTAATATTTTCTTGATATTTTTTTGTTCAATTAAATTCCACTTGAATTTCTATTTTAATCTTATACTACCTAATCCATGCACCGATATTAACATTATCTGGTTAAACAATAAACAAACTTCGGAGTGAATGATAAATAAAAGTATGGATAAGCATCATTCACTCACGTTGTCCCAGCACTAAGCAAATGCCCGTGTCATAGATAATATAACAACGCTCGTGTATTGTGTTGAGCTACCATCGTACCATTGTATTTTTCTATCGTAACGGTATAAAAATTACTTCCAAATTGTAAACAAATAAAACACGTTGATGTATATTTTATACTTACATGTATTAGGACACGCCATGATCTCGAAGATTTGAGTAGCTGGATCGCCTTTTGCAAGAGGAAACTGCACAATTAACCATTTTTTTGGAGCTCTTAGTGCGACACGAAAACGACACAAAATGGCAGCGGCCGCGAGTCAACTAGTTTTATATAACGTGTATGGTCATATGGTCAGCGTAAATTGGCAGAGGGGTTCGCCCAACCTTGCCGTCTCCCGTATGAATGCTCTAAGCGACAAGTACATAGTTACTTTTAGATTGGCCCATTGTTTCTGGTGCTTCGATTCTTATTGAGCTCTCAGGCCTGTTGCGAATGCTTTTAAATAATCCTGACAAATCGTTCCGGTCCCACCAGATGTGTAATGTGTGTTGGTGTTAATGATAATTAAATTTGTGAAGGAAAACCTTAATTTTTTGTGTTATTTATGTGGGAGTTGGTAATGATGCTAAGTAAGTACCTAGAGAAATACGAGATGGTAGTATTTTTGGGACCTAGTTTTTTTTAAAAAAAAAACGTCGCCCCACACTAGGATTTTCTCCTGTGTCGTGGGTGCAGTTACACACATAGAATATCACATGCACATACGCCCAGACCGGAACAAATTTCTGTAGACTATACAAAATATTTGTCCCGTACGGGAATCGAACCCGCAACCCGTTGCGCTGTAGGTCTGCCTCACTCATCACTCTGCCTCTGCGCTAACTGTGTCGTCGTCGTTGCATAAAGGCTGTTAAACGGAGGATAAAAATTTGCATGAAATTTGTCATTTTAGATTTAGAGCTATGAAAATATGGCGAAAAAACCAAACCAGTCAAAGTCTTGTAGTCTACGAGCTGGTTTACATAATATTATTATTATAATTACATGGTTCCTCACTAATCATAAATACTCCTTAGTTCCTTCATAAAAACAGTTTAATGATATACAAACAATTTGATATATTTTAATCATAAGAAAACCATTTCATGTGCTATATTTTCCTACATTTTATGATAATTATAGTATTACTAGCTACTGCACGCGACCTCGTCTGCGTCCTCACGGAACTCATTAAAATTCGGCATAAAAAGTAGCCTATGTTATTTCCAAAGCTTTCTCTATAAAATTCCAAATATTATTAAAATTAGTTCAATGGTGTAGACGTGAAAACGTTACAAACAAACAAACTCACTTTAGCTTTTATTATAATATTAGTATGATGCATTTCACACAAAATTGAAACGGACTTTAGACTATAATCGCCCTTTTCTGCGAATGACCGAAGTTCAAAAAAAAATGCAATTTAACTCACTGAACTCCACTTTTAGTAGCAAAATTGACGCGCCGCTACGCTTCAACTTGTCAAAGGTGAGCACCCCAGTTAAATATAACTTAATTCGTTCCTTATAACTAAGTTTAATTCGAACTAGTCAAACGCAGCTTCCTTCGTTGCGAACGTTTAATTATTGCGCAAGTCCTCGCTAATTTGATACTATGGAGCATCTCTATATTGTGCTCCTTGAAGCGTTGGGTAATGCAGAAATTTCTCTCGGCGGCGGTGTAAGAGCGTAGTTTCGTCAATGTCACGAATTATTGGGACGTTCCGTAAGCTTGCCACTTTAATATTGTAGCTTTATTGTTTCACATTTTACACATTAATGAAGCTGACGAGCGCGTATGAAAACATTAAGGGAAGTTAGCCGAGGAGTAGGAAAGCGTCAGACCGGACCTCTCGATGGCGCTGTGGACTCAACTCGGTCCGGGGTTCGCGACCGCCATGTACCATTGCGTTTTTCGTTTTTAGAATTTCATATGTACATTTGCCGACGCTCCTACAGTGAAGGAAAACATCGTGAGATAAACTGCATACATCTGCGAAGAAATTCAAAGGTGTATCTGAAGTCAATCAATCAACTAAATCGATTTAGAGATAATTTGTTTGAGTCCCTTGAAAGGACATAGGATAGTTTTTATCGCAGAAATCATCCTCGATAGGGGATGACAAGGGGTGTGCAGTTTTTATGGGGAATGAATAACTGCTGAACCGATTTAAATGAAATTTGGTACGCAGATAGTTTAAGTTGTAGGGAAGGATAATAAGCAGATTAGATAAAAAAAGGTTCCCAAAATACTAATCCTACGCAGACGAAGTTGCTTGCAAAAGCTAGTTGATTATATTATTTATTTGTTGTTGACATAGTGTAACCAAACATGAACCACGCTCCGCATAGGGCGCGGAGGGAAAGCGGAATGGAGTTTCATTGAGTTTCTATTGATATACATGTATTTGCATTTAAAATACAAAAAAGACTATGTTTATTCTTAATAAACATATCAATGTAATAAATAAAGTGTGTGTGTATTCTCAAGGGAGTTCACTTTCGATGCGTGTAATTTGGAGCCAGACAGTGAGCGTAATTTTTATTATTAATATTAAGTAATAATAAAATATTAATTTAATTTCAAACTATATTAGAATATATAACTATATATTGTAATAATGAATATTAAAGCATTTTTTGTTAATATTTTTAATAATCATCTTTAGTAATTGAACAATGGCATTAAATGTCTTGCTGTTTTCCTAATTATAGGCTTTTTTGACACTGCTTGCCTTGCTATCCTGATTACAAGCACTCGTACAGCTCAACGAGGTCGAACTCTCTTAAACCTTTCATTCAATATTCACCAACACCGTGGCTTGAACAACATAACTGTATGCCCTTAAGAACAACAATGCCTCAGAATCCTCAGATGGGATCATCACGTCAACTCGTATAGTTTCCACTGCTGGGCATCACGAGAATTTGCCGTACTATCATGCTATCCAATCGAGTAAGTATAGGGTTTTGATGGTAATAGGCATAAACTCTTTAAATAACATAGTCAAATTAGGTTTACCACTGACATAGTAAGAAAATTGATATGGCTGTTCAGGACCTAGTGTCATTTTGCCCTACATAAACTCTTAAACAGCACTGATAACTCACTGGCCCAGTCAGAATTCCAGCATGGCAGAGACCAAACCAAAAAAATAAATTACTCACATTGCGACAGCTTTATGATTCAATGCTATCTTAAATATCCACAAAACTTTAACACACATGCCCATTTTTTAAAATCTTTATTTATTTAAGGACTTTTGTAATACAATTACCTACATGCCAGTCCAATCGTAACTCTAAGAAGATATAAATTAGTTACCCTTATAATAATTATTGTGATGCTTTTAAAGCTAAAAATCATCCTTAAGCTTAAAGCCTTTAAATCTTCTATGAGTGAGGGTCTACGAGTATGCTCTGAAAACGCCAATGCTAAGCTCATTGACCTTCAATTCATTAAATAATTTGACACTTCAATTAGGGGAGCTAACTTTCTTCATGAGATAGCCAAACTTGTTGAGCGAAATGTGTCTAGAACGAAGCCTATGTGCAAAAACTGTTAAGATTCTACTTATATTAAGTTATTCTTTATTGAACCACGGAATAGGAGAAGGTTCACAACTAGTAGTCCTATACCAAATGCCAGTTGCTGTAGATCTTTAATCGAAATAACACATGACCATACAAACTCGAAAATAAAGAAAGAATCCTATGTTTAATCATTCAAGTGTTTAGTGTTCGTCGAGCGTCGAGAGGTTTTCGTTTTGTTTTAGATGAAAACCAATATAGTATATAGTTCATCGTAATGTTCTGTTTATTTTAATCGCAAACGAAACCGAAATCAACGCAAGTGGAAATCGAGCACAGGGGACGCTCCACGTGCGATAGATGTCACGTATATTCAAATATAGCTATACATGTAGCTTCAAATATATAAACATTTACTTCATATCACATCAAACATAAATTTAATCAAACATAAATATGCAAATAAATATAACTAACCGAATACATGAATATAAATGAAATGTATTTATCTTGCTTGGCTAAAAACTGTAAACTGCGTACAGACCGAACAATTACTTTAACTACCCCAAAAATAATTATAGTAATTAGTAGATAATAGAAACAGCACACATTGCCTAATTAACACTTTCACACATTGATTACAAGTAAACGTCTATCTAAGAGTTCCTAAGAATTCTTAATTAGACGTTTACCTACTTGTCATAAATAAAATATGTTTGAGTTGTGGAAGGTCAGGATCTTCTGATATATTAAGTTACTTACTAAGGTGTTCTTTAAACGCTGTACAATCGTATTAGTTTAACAGAAATAAACCACACTTATTTTTTGGTGAGTGTTTAAATTATAAGTTATAAGATAGAATTGTAAGAGCGTCGGTGGTGCTGTGGACTCGGCACTGGCATTCTAATTAGGAGGTCCGTGGTTCGATCCTGCCGTGCGTTGTGTTTTTCGAATTTCATATATACATTTGCCGACGCTTCTACGGTGAAGGAAAACATCGTGAGGCAACCTGCTTATATAAATCTGCAAAAATAATCAAAGGTGTATGGGAAATCGACCAATTGCCAGCGCGGTTGACTAAGGCCGAAACACCCTAACTTAGGGTAGGCTCTAGCTCGGTATATGAGAGCTGTGATGATGATTAAAATTATGGTTCGTATTTATTTACATTCCACAATAAAGACAGAAACAATTACAGAACAAATTTTACTTACGGATTAGATGTAGGTAATCCATTTCAAATCGATTAATAAAAATACGAGTATGTTCTATGTTTTTATCTTACGTTTATCCCGCCGTTCTCGTGGCCCCGCCAAAACGGTGGTGTTCAGATGACATTACATAGCGACGACCCCTTTGATAGCCGACCGCCACTCTCATCATTTCCTACGGGCCATATTCATCCGACTCACTATCGGGGATCCGTACAGATACCTATAATGTTTGATAGTGTATTTGTTACAGTACATGGAAACGGAAATGAGTGAGTCACTTTTCCTCGAGCTCCATAATTTCCTATGGGTCGTGTTTGCCCGTAGAATAAACGGGACTAGCGACCAATGTGACATGTAGTTTTTTAAGGAATGTGTTAATGTAATTGAATGATCATTATGATATTAAGTTTATATATTGTTTTATGCTTTATTGTGCTTTTTGACGACTGAACATTCATTATGAGCCAATCTAGCGTCAAGTAATTAAAATATTTACATTATGAATTACTTATCTCAATTGTGAATTCTAACAATAAGAAAAAAATCTTGTGGCTAGCCGTAGCCGAACAGATACTGACGAGGCCGTGGAAGTGTTTAATAGAGTTCCCATAACCTTGTCAAGTAGCGAAGTGTCCCTTTGGCGTACCCTCTTCGTTTGATGATGTGGAGGACGCAGCATTGATAGATGTGCCCGCGCCAAGGTGTATGTTAGGGGACGTTGTTGGGTTTTAGATGGTAGGCCGCTAAGTAGATAGTTTGGTTTTTTGCCATTAAATTGCTAGTTATTCTAAACGTAATTTTGAAACAGATTAGTTTTATTTCGCTGTTGGAGTGATGTTGTTCATGGTAGTTGATGAATAACAAACCTATGCATGTTAGTTATAATGTTGTTAAATGGAATCCATAATGGGATAGTTGTTTACGTCTCCATTCCGTTTGATCCAAAGGGATCGTGTCTTACGACCTGTCAGCTTGGCTAATAACACGTCAATCAAATGATTTTGATTACCCTGTCTCGATAGCGATTAAGTGCATTATCTACTTGTGATTTATATATTACTAGCTGTACCCGGCATGCGTTGCAATGTCACGTAAATGCCTTTTTTTTGCTAGGAACCCTTACGGGTGTCCTCATAACACCCTACCAAAGTTTCATTACAATCTGATAATTGGTTTCGGAACGCATAGAGGACAAACAAACATAGTAATACATTGATTTTTATTTATATAGACTAGTTGAAAATGAAAATGTACTGCAGTCGGTAGTTACGACTAAGGGCCAATTACATGGTTAATTTCAACAAATATTTAATGTAATGCTATGTTATCGGTAAAATTGCTTAAAATTACATTTACTACAAAATTATTAATTTCGTTCGTGTCCGTAATGAAATCTTGCAAGTTCAATTTGACCCACTCTTTGGTTTCCGATCGAGTTGAAAATTTGCAATATCGCGTGACAATGGAATAATATGGACAATGGAAAAACATGGAGCTGATCTGATGCTGAAGCTTGAAGGTGGTCATAGGAACTGCGCAATAAAACGCAACAAACTTATCGAGTGGGCTCGTTTGATTCATATTGACGAGTACTAAATGCTTGTATTTAAAAAAGTTTTTATTAATAATTTATCTTGTCTTTATTTAATTTTACCTGTCCCAGTGTCTTTAGTGACATCTTGCAAGTTAAATTTGACCCACTTCCCGGTTTCCGATTAAGGGTAAAGGACACCCTAAACAAATTTCTCGCATAGAAATGTAATAAAGTTGATTATTGTTAAAATTAAACAATCTCAGCTTTAAAAAACGTTTCAAAACTTTAGTGATACCATTTTCACAATTTCCGATGTGGCCTCCGTTTGTATTTAAGTTCGGGTTATGTAAATAAACTCAAAAATACCGAGTTCTCGAACGGGATGTTGTAACGAAAGTATATTTTTAATTTAATCTCAAACTATTATGTTTTACGTCAAGACTTTTGATTTACAAATTAACTCTGTGTTATATTCGTAAAACACAGTAAGAATATTAACTATTTCTTTAGCTAAAGTTGGTAAGTTTTGGAACACTCCGTCTGCACCATAAGAGAATTGAGTGTTCCAAATAAACCTTTACCAAATTCTAATAAACCGTTAAAATCTTTTAAATATTTGTGAATATGTTTCACAAATTCAACACAATTATTCTACATAAAAATGTTAAACATTTATATCTAATATATTTTGAGACCGGAGTTACAGTGTTTTCTCTGGTTGGCAGAGTGAGTGTTCCAGTTAATTGACCAGAACTTTCTCCCTATAGATTTCACAATTTTTTTATCTTCACCATGACGTTTTCACAATTATTTCCTAAATTCATCCTTGATTTCGTAAAAATATTATAACCTTTAAAAAAAGAGCTCTCACACCACACGCACATAAACGACACAACCCCTTTTTTTTCGGGGGGGAAATGCGTAACCGCACCGTACCCGCCGTTGGCTAGACGGCGAGTGTGTGTGGGGCGGCTCTCTCGGCAGAGTGCCAAGCCTACCCACTAAAACCCCTCGATGTTCTTCCTGCCCTTATGGGCGCGCTAGGTAAGGTCCACACTGCGACTCCACTACCCACGCGCCCGGGCAAGCCTGACCAACTGGTCAGGCTATCGCCAAGGAAAAACGACACAACCCCTAGAGTTTGGGCTCGTTTGATCGTTATTCTTCTTCATCATCATCATTTCAGCCAAGAGACGCCCACTGCTGGACATAGGCCTCCTCCAGGGATCTCCAAACCGATCGGTCCTGCGCCTCCCGCATCCAGCGGCTTCCCGCGACCTTCACCAGATCGTCGGTCCACCTTGTGGGGGGCCTACCAACGCTGCGTCTCCCGGTACCCGGTACGCGCCGCCACTCAAGGACCTTTCCGCCCCAACGGCCGTCAGTCCTGCGAGCTATGTGTCCTGCCCACTGCCACTTAAGGTTTGCAATTCTTTGGGCTATGTCGGCGACTCTAGTTCTTATACGGATCTCTTCATTTCTGATGCGATCGCGTAGAGAAACCCCGAGCATAGCCCTCTCCATTGCTCTTTGAGTGACATTGAGCCTTCTGATGAGACCCATTGACGTCTCAGTTCCGTACATCATCACTGGCAACACGCACGAATTGAAGACTTTCGTCTTAAGACACTGCGGTAGATTGGCCAAGAATATGCTGCGTAGCTTCCCGAACGCTGCCCAGCCGAGTTGGATTCGTCGATTTACCTCTTTCTGGAAGTTGGACTTACCGAGCTGGACTATTTGTCCCAGGTAAACATATTCGTCAACAACTTCCAGTGTAGAGCTCCAGCAGTATTCCTCTTATTAGAGCATTATAATAAAAACTTAGTTTATTTTCTTTTACTATTAATTACAATGTTACATCACCGCCTTCTTACGTTAAATCATTTAAGTAGATACTTACGGTAATTATTTTTTTGTTTGTTCTATCACCACTTCCACCCTTCTTATATAATATTATATATGCAAGTGCAGGGCACTGGACTCTCTTTAGATACGACAATTTGACCAATTGCATAACGCCACCTAGGCGGGTTTTGTTTCAATCAAGTGACAGTGTTCATTTATTTTATGGCTTTCTGAAATCGTCCATGTCAAATTCTTGATCTTATTTTTATATATTTTGCATTAAAAAATTATCGTAATTGAACATAATACCTTAAGTTATTACACCTAAGCCCACTATTTTCCATCTCCTTATAACAATCTTTTAAGATGAAGGATCAATCAACGGTATTAAGACTATTTTATGGCATCCGTCTTTTGACGATAGCATTAATATGTTTTGAGTAACCTAATAAAAAAAATTACTGAACTATTCAATTACTATTCCTTTGTATGTAAATAGTGTTAAAACAACAGGAACCCTTTGTAACTATTCATAAAGAAGTGATTCGTTCTATCTAACAGAGATTTTGTTTAATATTCACTTTAACCTGAGTTACAAATAACAAGAACAATACAAGCCATTGGAAATATATTTCAATATAAGTCAATTTGCCGCATGACTGAAATACGTGAAAATCGGCATATAAATAATGTCGAATGCACTTTAATTCGTAAAGGATATAACCAGCTTACACAGATATAAATCATGTGTGGTGGGACTGTTGAGTAGGGATGGGGTGAAATAAATCAACCAATCGAAAATTAACTGCATGATCCAGCTCTGCGAGCATGGAACTCTCGATAAACAAAATTTGACAGCTAAGATCGACAAAAATCGATAAATTTGACAGATATTCCTAAGGAGTGAAAAGGACAGATGCTTTTGTCGATCGATATAATTATGTCGATCGGCAAGTCCATGCTCGCAGGGCACTGAGCAGGAAAACTTGTCATCCTAGCTCATATACGTCTCCACTGAGGAGCTCGAGGCTAGATACCCTAAATTAGGTATGTAGTCAACCACGCTGGTGCAATGCGGATCGGTCGATTTCATATAACAACTTAAATTTTAACTCTTAGCTGTAGTTTTTATTTAATAATATCTATACAATATTATTATATGTAAAATATTATATGCACCATTTACTTGAAAATGGAACAAGTAATGTATTAATAAATCAACTTATGAAACTAAAAAATAAGAAGTAATAACAAATCGAACATTTAAAAAACATACTCTAAACTGAACTACACATATAAAACTACTGTAAACTAAATATTATATTAGTATATGTAAAAGATGTTCCCTCTATAGACGCACGTCGCACGCACAGTCGTAACCGCTAATGGTAGAAACGTGATATTTGGACAGTTGTTTTAATTCAAAATGCGGACGCACACTAAGAAGGGATTTTGGAAAAAATTAACCCTGAAGGGATGAAATAGGGGTTGCTAGTTTGTATGGAATTTTTTAAATTAGCAACGATTTTGATAAAACTTGAGATTCATGCTCTTAAAAACATTTCATTGAACAGGTGTTTCATGGTTTATTAGAATTCACCTCCTTAGGGTGCAAAATTGGGGTTGAAAGTTTCTATGGAAAATATTTAAAATCTGCTTCAATTTCTATGAAATTTATTATTCGAGCTTCTTCTATATAATAAGCTACAAAATTGATTTACGGGAAAATATAAATTTCCCACGGGAAAACAATAATAACCTCGTATTTAATAAGTATACAGGGCATCTCACGGTAATGCACAGTAATTCAAATAGCAAATACAGTAGGTCGATAGAAAATTTTACTGCAAGAATACTGTCATTTTGCCTGTAATAGCAATACGACTGCACTTAACTCTTTTTAAATTATTTTTCTAAGTTAAAATGGGACGTAAGGAAGTATAAACAAAGGTTTCATTTTTTATTTATTAAACAAAATGAATGTTTATAAATTAAGACGAAGTGTTCATTCCCTCCAAGTGGCATTACCGCGAGACAACCTGTTTTTTTAACCATCTATCAAAAATATTTATATGTTAATGTTAATATTAATATACATTCAACCCTAAAGTTACCTTCTGATTATATTAAGTTGGTGTATGGTATACGGTATAGTAATAAGTATAAAGATGAAATAATAAATTGTTTTCAATGCCCGCGTAAATATTACACCAGTAGCCTACTTTTATGAACTGCCAGAACACAGTATCATCATCACTGAATCACGAATGCGTGCGATACAGAAATGAGCCATACTGAAACGTGAAAATAAAAAAAATGTATGTTTAAAATGCCGCCACACCAGCCGGCGACGTGTCGGAAATATTAACCGGGGAATTTGAATACTTTATGATCAGTAAAAAGAAAGATTTGAATGGTAAATGTGTTCGCATTTTAATCAAGAGCGTTGTCGATGGCGTATATTCATATTCTATGCGGGTCCGAATGAGCGTTGTGATTCGAAATGTTTCATTCCAGTAATTTGCCACATTTCGCTGTATTTGTATCTACGTGTTTGCTTTGGCGTATGTAAAGAGAGGTGGATTATGGCCTAAAAGTGTAGGTCACGTTGTAAAATAAATGTGATGTAAAAGTGATGTTTATTAAAGGATACTAAAAAAACAAAATGGCGTAACTCACGAAAGCGTCATGGGTTAAGAGATTATGTGCGATCTACATATAATACCTTATCAATTGCCATATGATTAAAACCACAGAACACAGAGAGATGTCCCTGTGTTCTGTGATTCAAACGCAGGGTTAGTTTACAGACAGTAAAATTATGAGATATTTTTTTTTGTTGTAGATACTGCAGACAAACCTATCAATATATCTTCACTCTAAAATATATACAGAATTGCAGTCTCTTGAATAGAATGAACATATGGAAACATAGCATAACTTTTTTCGAGTTTACCTATATTTCTCACCTCCCAGGCCCTATATTATTTTGTCCTTTATAAGGCGCATGAAAACGTGGGAGTTTTAGATTTTTTTAAATCTAACCAATATTTTATTGTGTGAATCTCTCTGTTTTCTTTTTTTTTCTGTGGAATTTTGCAATTAAATTAAAGCCCCCCAACTTTGTTTCCATGTAGTATTTATTAGAGCACCTACGAGGCTCAGCACGGGGAAGTTTGAGAGATAATGAGAAACGGATGCTAAGTGTGAACTACAAAATGTAACGCCTATTTATTTGAAAAAAATTCGAGACAAAGATTGGAGTACCCAAAGTAACGGTTCAAGCCTTAGGAGTGTTGGACATGGAAGGAGAATGCTTTAAGAGGGAAGCATACCGTTGGGGTGCGATGTCAGACAACCTCCTTGTGGTGCACCCTGGGCAACCCGGCAGATTCTCTGCCGCGGGCTAATAGTCTGACGAGAGGACCCCCATAGAGAGGGGGTGTGGGATGGCCGAGTTTAACCCGGCGGGCCACTTCGTGTGGCCACCCGCTTCATGCGGAGAAGGGCGAAGTCCCCTCTTCTTATTTTAAGAAGAGGTGTGGCTTTCGCCAGAAGCCCGATTTGGGCGGCTACCTATGAAGGTAGCAAGGTGGAGGCGACTTTTCGCCACGGCGCTTCGCGCCTGCCGGGGGTTTCCCAGAGCTTTGGCTCACCCGCGCGGCGGTGGATCCAGTGGGATCTGCCGTCGGGCAACCCGTTACCCGCACTGAGCGGGCCGGGGGCCCGGCGCACTGAGCGTCGGGCCGCGTGGAAGACAACCACAATAAAAAACCAATTTCGGGGTGTAGAGCGGTGCAATTCTGCGTCGCTCCACAAAGCAGCAGAGCTAGACGGGGAGTCCGGCAACGGACATGTCGCAGGCAGGGGTTCAGCGGGAATAAGGCCTGGCTGTTGTCCCCTTTCCCCTGTCTTGTGACGGACGGAGGAGCTGCTGGGGGGGTTTTTAGTGGGTAGGCCCGGTCCGCTGGGGAGTCCCACATATCCTCGTGGTTTGGCTCGACCACGAGGAATGCGTAAAAGCATTTTCCCCCCTCCCAAAAAAAAAAAAAAAAAAGGGAAGCATACCGTTGGGCTGTTTTTCGTAGTACGTACTCACGTAGTCCCCTGTTTTGTACCTAGATTATGGATCATTGCTCTACAAATATTATTATTTATTATTTTTTTCCAAAGAAAAAACATTTCAATCACACAAAATTTGGCTTCTGCTTCAAAAGTAACCCTGTAAGTATATTACTAACTGGATATTACTTACTGGAGGGAGACTCTGTATCAGGGTCGTCTGCTTAGATACCTCCGTCTTACCTATTTCTGCCGCAAAGCAGCAATACTTGCATTGCTGTGTTCCGGTTTGAAGGGTAAGATATGGCATTGAAATTACTGGGTACTGTGACTTTACATCTTGTGTCACAAGTTAGCAACGTACACTGTGGTTCTTGTGGGGGTTGCAGTTTTGCTGCGAATCTCACAAAAGCCACATGTACCACCTATAATAGGTGACTGTTACCACTTACCATCAGGTGGGCAGTTTGCTTGTTTGCCAACTTTCTGCAATAAAAAAAATAACATATTTACAGTTACAAACAGTCATATTACAGAAACAAACAACTGTCTATTTATATACCTACTAATATCACAAAAGCAAATTTACAACAAGAAATCTTTCCTTTTAACTTTGAACAAAAATAGAATTTTGTAAATCCAACAAAGACACGCACGCACGTTTCAGGTTAAGTCATATTAAATATTCTTACACACTCGTAAAATGAGATAAATGAAAGTACTCCGTTCAACTTTACAGGCTGAAACTGAAACAGTACTGATTAATAAAATGTAGTATCACTTCCTACGCACTAACTTTGCTGTTGACATTTAGATATGAAATTGAATGAATATACTTACAAGTCAATCACTCTAATCATCATCGATTATGATTTAGAAGTATCGTACATTCAGTACTTCTAAATTGCAACAAATTGTTATGTCCTTATAATTATTATATTATACATATAAGAAAAGATTGTCACTCCCTTAGTTGTTAAGGAATCTAGGTGAAGCTTGTCTTAGAGAGTCGGTGGCACTGTGGACTCGAGCCCCTCGGTGGAGAGGTATATGAACTGTGATTATATGGTGATTGGTCCTCACTTACCAATAGGCGAGATGACGGTGAATAGTTTCCTTACTTCTGACAAAAACTTCACAGTCGCTTGTTGTTCTTGTTTATTAGCTGTAAATTCAATGTTGATACGCGTTATGCTTTGAACAGCTTTATTCAATAAAATACAGAACCCAACCACTAGCAACCAACCTTTTAGTTTTAATATCCGAAACGTGAATGATGATGTATGTAATGTACTTACCATTGGCGGAATAAGATTTGCATTGAAATATCACACGAAAAACTGTGTGGCAGTGGTTCGATCCTGGCGTATAGCGCTATTTTTTTCATAAATTAGTTTTTTATTATTTTGTTTTTTATTGCATTTTGTTTATTTTATTAATTTTTTGATTACTTTGTTTATTAATTAATTTTTATTTATACTTTTCTTTTCAGAAGAAAAATATTTAAATTAAGATTTTAGTAGGTACTCAAAATAGAATAATTTTCCAAAAACGTTCAGTTAAATGCCCAAAATCCGAAAAAGTTTCACTTACATCGTAGTTTCATAAAACCACACAATGATTTTCACTTACGTCCTGTCCAAATGCCTGTCTACCTCCGATATCTGGGGCAACGCTCCCTATACGGGCTCGTTACGAGCTCCTAGTCTCAGCTTTTGCTAGTCCTCTGACCGCTGCTGCTTCGTATTTTGTGCCATAAGCATACAAACTCCTGCAGACGTCTAAAGATTGCTACTGAACAGACCAATTTTCTTCTACACACACCAGGGAAACTCAACTTTTATCTTACGACGTAGTTATTATAGGGCCTAACATGGAAACGAGCTTCACCTGGACTCTTCAACAATAAAGAACTGCCTATCATACCTCTAATTGTCGGAACACACCAATATTTCTAACATTATTATTATGGCGATAAACTAAAGTAAGGCGGTGGTGGTAGCTATCCAGGCGGGCTCAGAAGCTTAACCATCAATCAAAGCAGTAAGACAAACATTTGCTCCCATGGGAAATCGAACCACTAGAACACTAGAGAGTAAATTTCTCATAGTAAAGTATGTATTGTTGAGCTGTGGTAAAGTGGTCCCGTATTTCAAATCATGGCATGCTTTATCATCTGTTTAGCAATAATATATCCACGACACAAAATTGCATCTAAAAAGGATTATTTAACTGAATATCATTATCATCGTTTCAGGCAAAAGACGCTCACTGTTGGACAGACATAAGACTTCCCAAGGGATTTCCAAACTGATAGAGTATAATAGATGTTAAATATTGTTTTCGATTTTATTCTAGTCGTCGATTGTTGAAAGCACATTGTTAAAACTTTTACAAACAACAAACTAAACAATCAATTCATTTCGAAATTCCCGAGTTTCCATTCAAAATGTACTTACACAATCATCCTTATTTACTCGGCATTAAAATGGTTTACGTTATGTTGTTCTATCCGCGAAGCAAATAAGCCGAACCGGGGGCCTGTAAGAAATACAATTTAACTTTCTCGAAGAACACAAAATGTTTCGTTCGAAAGCATTTCCTCAAGGATTGTGAGAAA
The DNA here is from genome assembly GCA_963935595.1 of Schoenobius gigantellus. Classification (NCBI taxonomy): domain Eukaryota; kingdom Metazoa; phylum Arthropoda; class Insecta; order Lepidoptera; family Crambidae; genus Schoenobius; species Schoenobius gigantellus. The sequence goes on along the minus strand of OZ012557.1, from coordinate 18,082,248 downwards.
TTGAATTTCACGCCCGCTCAACTCTTTATTTCATCGTCTCTTTAATGCAGAAAAGAGGTTATTAATCGAAAAATTTCCGTCTAAGGAACTTGTTTCGAATTAAGGCCTCGGGTTGATCTTCCCGGAATCATTCGGCTTTGAGATTTCTGTAAACATTTCAATACATAATTTACGCACTCACCTGGATCTTTTTAATAAACATTAATTGATTTTATCCGGCTTAGGACAGATTCGATTAATTGAAACTTACTTAAAATAACGTACTTAAAATAACTCTATGATCAGTCACTCCATGGTCAGTAAGGGGCCTCGCGCACTAGTCGGCTTCGGCCACGACCAGTCGTGACGGCTCATCGACGACGTGAGGCTTGAATTACTAATAACATACGCTAACCCGCGCCATTAAGGTGTGATTCAGCGTGAATGCTCAAATTTTAGGTATTTAAAATGACAGTTTAGGTACTTAGTACTATTATCTATTCTATGACCTAAGCACGTAGTGACGGAGGTCTGCTGTAGGCTCTATACTTAACCCTGGCACGGTAATAGTGTTCATATGAACGGTCTCGCGCTTGGTCGCAGCGACCAAAGGCCACAAACTATAGTTTGTCCTACGATAATAGTACTACGTAGGTACCGATGCTAACATTTTAAATACCTAAATTTTGAGCATTCACACTAAATCACACCTTAACGACACGGGTTAGGGTATGATATTATATTAGTAATTCAAGCTTTACGTCGCTATGAGTTTGAGAAAAGAGAAGTACCTACCTACCATTCCACGCACAATGTACTAGTATATAAAAGCAGCGGGGCTGCCAGCGGCTACAAAACAACACAAAAGCTACAAAGCGGGTACGTTCAATAATACCTTGAAAAATTACTGGCAAAGAAAAAGAAAACATGACGAAAAAAGAAACCAAAATAAAGACGAGTTTATAATCTTATAATTAGCCTTATATCAAAATTACCAATAGCATGTTTAAATTGGTTAAATTTTTGAGCTTTTGTTAGAATTAAAATTTCGTAATTCAACTCAATTGCTTTTGACCGGTGTCTAAAAAGTTGTTTAACATTTATTAGATATTTAAAAATAATGGAATGGATTCGATATGTGGTCCAGGAAAGTAGATAATATTTTATATTTTATTTTATTTTATAGCTTTGAAGGTAGCTCATAATATAAAAAATAACCTTATTTCGTTTTCAAAGTTCCATTAAATTACGTTAAAAACAGAATTGCTGAACTATTTATGACAATATCAGTAAGTTTTAAAAATAAATATCTAGTAATGCTTATAGGTAACCTTTACTTAGATCATAACTTGATATATCATACTCGACGGCCGCCCAAGTGTTTCCGAATTCCCCCACTATAAAGGTGAAGGGTAGTAAAAAGTGGATCTCTGCAAAGTGCGATGTTTCATTCCAGTCCCACCTTGAAGCGTTGTTCTTACGAGTTAGTGGATGCCGTTTCCAAACCCGCCGGCGCAAATAACATTAGCATAGTTATCGAGCCCCGGGATGAGACGTCCGTAAAGGTTCCGCAGGGGCAGGGACGCCTCTTAAACCCACTTTTCCGATAATGACTATCGATGATTCTAGCCCGAATGCGGGATCGAGCACGATATTATTACGCACTTCGGCCGTTGCGGGGGATTGCAAAATACTCGTATACTCGTACACGGTCGATTCGCACAGTCCTGTGGCATACACATACTCGTAGGGTTCGCGGCGCTCGCTCGGTGCTGAATTCCTTCGTGGATTGTTTCTTGCTCGTTCGGAAAAAAGGCTGCTGTAACGAGTTTTTTGTCACATTGCAACACATACACCTACCGAGTACACCATCACCTTTTACTTTTATATAAGACAGAAAGAAATTCAAGTAACGAATTGATGTATAATTTGTATAAAATACCTATTTAACTTAGTTGGCACAACAATAATAAAGCTCGGCTCGATAAAGCTCTACCATAACTGACAAATAAACAATTTGAATGTTCTGTAGGTACTTACTTTAATTGTATTTCATGTTATGTTTTATGTGAGTTTCTTTTGCAATGTTCGCTATTTACCTTCATAGCTAATGGTAATATTTACGAATACTGTCCTGATATATACAGGGTAAATTTTGAGGTACCGGCAACCTCGCAGTATTAGATATCATTAACTACAACGTTTGTTTTACGATTTTTGATAATTACTTAGATTTTACTTTCATACAAAAATAAATATTCATTTAATATACCTCTAGAATGCTTGTAACTCTACGCGCACAGCGCGCGAGCGTAGCGTTGTCTTCCGTCGTCGTTTATAAATGAAACATAGACTTATTAACGTCACGACAGTGCAATAAAAACTTGAAAATTTATTTTTGTTCAATGTATAAAGTTATCTCAATACTCGTAAAACAAATGTTGTAGTTAATGCTGTTAGCTATCTAATCCTGCGAGGTTGCCGGTATCTCAAAATTAATCCTGTATATAAGTCCCTGTTACTTTTTAGCAACATGAGATATTGACGCCATGGCAAAAAAAGACACAAAATTCAACTAACATACATTAAAAAAAACACACAAAGCAAATAATTAGTAACGCAAACTCAGTTAAAAATCCAATAGGAGACTAAAAAAAACACGTATCAAACACGTCTTTCAATCCGCAGAGAGATACGGTCAGAAAGTCTAATGGAAAAAAATAATATCATGGCCTCGGTAAGCGGCGTGGAATAATAAAGTGGAGCCCATCTGCACCATTTATGCCCCACGTACGACGCACCATTCACAAGATCGAAAAACTTTTCCAATAGTGGTGTACGTCTGATGATAGAAACAACTAGTTGAGGCAACCTGAGGATACTTTTATTGCAATCCCACAAGTTTTGGCGACTTCCGCGGCTTTGGATAGCATCCGTAATGGAAACGTCGCTGTAAAATTTAAAACGTGATAAAATTGGGGGTTTAAAGCACTTGTTTTTGTTCGGTGGATTCATTATTACGTGATTTCCCCGGATGTTGTCTTGCGTAATTAACGGTAAACTATACAAGGCATAGGACGTTTGCGATGAAAGTTTAACGTTATTTAAAGAAATCGAATGATAACTGATATTGTTAATAGGGGTGTGTTATACAAACCAATTGTGTGTTATACTCGCCAAAGATCCGGCGTATCGCTTCACATCACAAGTAAATATATCGATATAAAAGAACCATTTTGTTTGCAACCTTTTGAAAAATTTGAACATTACTTAGAGGCGTTTGACGAGATACCTAATGATTGGCGATATTTAAACAAAACATTTGCTAATTCTAAAAAGTTTAAAATGTGAGCTTGTGATTTGAATTAATATAAGTTATCTGATGTGCCCGCGATCTACGTTTCGCCATATTAATTGGCGTTTTTTTGCCTTATCACTTAGGGGTATAAAAATTGTTTACGACCTGTTCTCGGACCTACCGAAACCTATACAAAAAAATTCATGAACATCGGTTAAGCCGTTTCGGAGGAACTCGGTTATAAACACTGTGGCAGGAGAATTTTATATATTAGACTATCGCCATAATAATCACCTAGGGGTATAAAAAATAGTTTACGACCTGTTCCGTATTCTCTTATTGATTTAATTCTAGCTTAAGTCATCTATACTAATATTATAAAGCTGAAGAGTTTGTTTGTTTGTTTGAACGCGCTAATCTCAGGAACTACTAGTTCGAATGAGAAATTATTTTTGTGTTGGATAGTCCATTTATCGAGGAAGGCTTTAGGCTATATAACATCACGATATTGTTATTTTCGGATATCCACGCGAACGAAGTCGCGGGCGCAGTTAGTAGTTTATAATATGTAAGCACAAACATTACTCGTATAACGTAAGAAATAGAATATACATAATTATGATCGGATTGGCAACAAACAGACCTATTCTCGGACCTACCGAACATACACAAAAAACTTCATAAAGATCGGTCAAGCCGTTTCGGAGGAGTTTGGTAACAAACACTGTGACTCTGATCCCTAATTCCTGACGAAAATTTAACGTTTTATTACTAACTTCACACACTTGGAATTATAAATTGCTTATATTTTATTTTTTCTAGACAATAACACATGAAACAAATCGAAATGAATTGAAACAAATAGCATGATTCTTGGTGTTCAACGCGCAAGGAACTCTAGTCGTTAACTCAAGCTTCGGTGACCGCTTGACAGTGGGTGGGCTGTTTGTTTCTTTGTCGGGTGACTCCACCCTAATTCCTGACCAAAATTTAACGTTTTATTACTAACTTCACACACTTGGAATTATAAATTGCTTATATTTAATTTTTTCTAGACATTATCACATGAAACAAATCGAAATGAATTGAAACAAATAGCATGATTCTTGGTGTTCAACGCGCAAGGAACTCTAGTCGTTAACTCAAGCTTCGGTGACCGCTTGACAGTGGGTGGGCTGTTTGTTTCTTTGTCGGGTGACTCCACCCTAATTCCTGACGAAAATTTAACGTTTTATTACTAACTTCACACACTTGGAATTATAAATTGCTTATATTTTATTTTTTCTAGACAATAACACATGAAACACATCGAAATGAATTGAAACAAATAGCATGATTCATGGTGTTCAACGCGCAAGGAACTCTAGGCGTTAACTCAAGCTTCGGTGACCGCTTGACAGTGGGTGGGCTGTTTGTTTCTTTGTCGGGTGACTCCACCCTAATTCCTGACGAAAATTTAACGTTTTATTACTAACTTCACACACTTGGAATTATAAATTGCTTATATTTTATTTTTTCTAGACAATAACACATGAAACAAATCGAAATGAATTGAAACAAATAGCATGATTCTTGGTGTTCAACGCGCAAGGAACTCTAGTCGTTAACTCAAGCTTCGGTGACCGCTTGACAGTGGGTGGGCTGTTTGTTTCTTTGTCGGGTGACTCCACCCTAATTCCTGACGAAAATTTAACGTTTTATTACTAACTTCACACACTTGGAATTATAAATTGCTTATATTTTATTTTTTCTAGACAATAACACATGAAACACATCGAAATGAATTGAAACAAATAGCATGATTCATGGTGTTCAACGCGCAAGGAACTCTAGGCGTTAACTCAAGCTTCGGTGACCGCTTGACAGTGGGTGGGCTGTTTGTTTCTTTGTCGGGTGACTCCATCTACTATATCTTGTATGAAATAGTTATGCTTAATAAATTAAACCAAAAACAATTTGGATTCGTCAACATTCTGTGTTGACGCCGTGACCAAGGCCACCAAAGACTCAGCCAATCCAAGCGAAATATTAACTGTGTAGATAGTTTTTAGTTTTTACCTTGTTAAAGCGAGGTTTCCCAGTAAATCTACTCGTGCGCAACTGCATAGCTTCTCATGTTGCTTAAATTGCGCTGTGTCCAAACGGCAACGTTATTTGTTACTATTTTAATCGTTATTTGCGAAACTGGCTAACAAAATAAAAAATGTACTTTTAAAATTTTCTGGACAATAAAAATGCACGTCTATTGGTAAACGTTTGATATTGAACTAAATGATCTTTGGATTTTTTTCTATTGAGTGAAATATTATTAATTATGTTGCTGTCTTTAATAATGTTGAGATAATATGTTGAACTATTTGCAATTATATGAATTTTGGAACTCTATGTTTTATATTTGTAGTAGTATAGTAAATCAAAATTGTTTAAAATGCCAAAGTAGCGCCTTAAGACAACCTGATTCAATTTTGTGAAATTTGCTTATGAATACAACTTACAAGTTTTAATATTTTTTTAATACTTTGTATTCTATTTAGAAATGCTAAATAAATTATGTATATTTTAATTATGTAAATATAGGTATTTATGGCATATAAAACTTGAAATTTTACTTCGATCTTAACCAATTTTTACGAAATCTGTAGTCTAATAAAACGTGGCCTAACAAGGTGGAAAGTGATCACACAGATTGTCGTGATCAATCAGCTCGTTAAGCCATAAATATACAATTTGAAATTTCACTTCATTCTTAACCAATTTTTACGAAATAAACAGTTTAAAAAAGTGGCTTTACTTAACCTGGCTTCTCAAGGTGAAAAGTGATCATACAAGTGAAATTTCTGTCGTTTGGCCATATTTACAATTTGAAGTATTGCTTCATTTATTAACCAATGTCATTGGAAACTGTAGTTTTATAATTTGGATTTTGAAAGTTAGCTAAGAACAGTTAATAAGATGAAGTTTGACGTAACAAGGTGAAAGTGATCATATATCAGCGATATTTATATAAAATTTGAAATTTTACTTCATTAAACAGTAATTATGTCTAGTAGTAAATCATACAGGTAAAATTTAGCATTTGAAAAGAGAATGCAATGTTACAAATTAATAACACATAATCTATACGAATATTATGAAGAGGAAAGATTTGATTGTTTGTTTGTTTGTATTGAATAGGCTTCGAAACTATTGAACCGATTTTGATGAAAGTTGGTAAGTATAGGGATAGTTCGAGACCAGGGGAAGGACATAGGGTAATTTTCCAACGAAAAAAAAAATTGCCACGGGGAAAAAAAATAACGCGGACGAAGTCGCGAGCGGAAACCTAGTTATGAATATTTTGGTTATTCGATTCTTATCAATTCGTATGTATTTATATCGTAAATAAACAAAGGATCCTTTTCAGAGATTACCAGTAAATCGCCTTTTTCACTTGCTTCTTTTTTTATGTAACATTTGAAATAAACGAGGCATTAATCCCTATTATAACATTTATTCTGTCTACCTGTTGTTAACATGAAATAAGTCGTAAATCCTAATGGAGTTTATTCGAATATAGTACAAAGATACGAGCTTCAGTTATTATACCAGGGCTTCAGATCAGCTTACGTCAGAAAGACCCAATTATAAAAAAAAACGTTATATCCTTTGAAAATGATATTTCTGATGCTGCAAACTTCAAAGGATACAACAAGCTGGGCTTATTATATACCCAATTTAACATATAAAATGAGTTTTAATAATTTCTATGTAAACCCAATTCTGATGTCTACCAGAATACACACATTCGAGTTCGCTGGCAGAAGATTGTATGGGAATAAATCAAGATTCAAAACTACAATTCCAATTTCAAATTCCATACACGGCCATGTACCAGTATCCATTGTATCTATTCACTCAAAAACGATGATAGCTTGCATTTAAAAGTTTATATTATTTCCAACTTGTCTTACAGTATGAGACATTATTACTATATTGCACCCAAGGGAGGGGAGCTGCCGCATCCGCAGAGCCAGTTGAACGGGAACGAGAAATAAAACAGAGGGTGATAAAAATATTATCGCCACAATGGTTCCGTGGACACTCATTAATTACCTATTCCCCTTCGGCATAGTATAAGGAAAAAAGAAGAATGTCGTCTGAATTTTTTATAATATACGCACCGAGAATATACCTATTGACGTCAAAAAACACAACAATCTTATCAACCAAAACTCTAAATAAAAGTAATTCAAATTCTCAAATTTATTAAGATGTTTATTAATAAATTATTTAATCCTTGTGTTATGTAATAAAATTGTTCTACATTCAATTAAACTGGAGTAATTAAGAGCATTGGTGGCGCTGTGGACTCGGCACTTGTCTTCCAATCGGGAGGTCCGGGGTTCGAAACCGCCAGGTACCAATATGTTTTTCGATTTTGTAATTTCATATTATGATATTTCTGACGCTCCTACGGTGTAGGAAAACATCGTGAGGCAACCTGCATACATCTGCGAAGAAATTCAAAGGTGTATGTGAAGTCGACCAATCCGCACTGGGCCAGCGTATAGTTGACTAAGGCATAAACACCCTAATTTAGGGTAGGCTTGAGCCCCTCGGTGGGGACGTATATGAGCTGTTATGATGATAAGTAGTCCCAATTTAATTAGAATTACTTATAATTTTATAAAATCATGACACCTGTATGTGCGTACAGCACAATCTTATTTAAGGTGTATGTATGGATGGATGTGGTAAGGGGTCAATGTGATCTACCGTAGCAATACGGGCATCATCAAAGTAACAGTAAATTTCGAATTAGTATCAATCAGCAGTAGGTTGCTGAGGAGTTGGGTATCCCGCAGACTACTGGATGATGCAGCGTCAGATCTAGGTTACCATATCATGGAAATACCACCAAAGAAACAGTATACCAAATTTCAAATCATTCGGGACTTTTGAAAGTTGGTGAAATTCCTTCGTCAACTAGGAAATACACTGATGATCTTCAAACGCCTGAACAGATCTTCATAAATTATGGCTGAGAACCGTCTCGATTATGTCAGCTTTCAATCAAAAAAATCCGCATCAAAATCGGTCCATCCATTTGGGAGCTATGATGCCACAGACAGATACACAGATCCACAGATGCACAGAAACAAAGATACATAGATACATATGCTAAACTTATTATAACACCCCTGTTTTCCGTTGGGGGTTAAAAAAGACTTGCATAAAGAACGTCTTATTAGAATCTTTTTATTTTTCTGTTGGAATTTTATTTATATATAATAATTATATATGTACTACAAAACAGTCAACAATACTCAAAACATGACGTGGACAAGGCACGACAGGGCAACTTTTGATGCTGACAGAATTATTATTGTTGGCATCGACGACGGCACATTGCCATAATAAAAGAAGAACTTTTGTTTGGGATGCTATTGACTATCTCAATGTATATTGTAGATATTTATTACAAGGACTGTAGATTTCGGACTCTTTAAAGCCTGATTCATTGATTTACTACCAAACGTAGATAACGCATGAACGAGCGAAAAGTAGGCCGGTGAAGAACTGCTCAATCGCGACTCGTGCAGTTCCTTTCCATAGTGAGTGATTAGCTGTCGGCACGTAAACATGCCGAAGTGCGCATTCAAAAGTTGTGGTAACAATAGTCAGAAACAACAGAAAAAAGACGGGATTTCATATTTTGCGTGAGTAAACTCATTACACATCTTATCATGTATTCAAATATTCGATTTATACGTAAAAACCAATCAAAAACAATTATTTTAATCATAAACATGTCGCTTCGCGTCAGTGTCAGTACATCACAATCGTCTCGCTCGCACGGGCGTCGTATCACGATGTGTTATCTCATTCATGCGTTGGAACGACAACGCGATAAGCAATTTCAAGCATTATGTTTGAGAGTATAAAGTTGATGTTTTCTTGTAGCAATTACCAAAACGTCGTTTGATCTGTGGTTAGGTTTGAAATGATGTAACTTCCCACGGTTGTACTTAAAATAGTTGCCGTAATAATGAGGAATAAGGTTGAATTCGATAAATACGGTACTTTCTTGGCGTGCATATTCAAGTATATATCAGCGAGTACAAATGTATAGTCGATTAGGTGACAGATTTCAAGCGCGTTTTTGTATGAAGCGCTCTATCTACGTTTGGTAGTAAATCAATGGCCTGATTACACTTACCGAGTAGAGTGACGAGACAGTGTCCTCGGCCGAGCGCTCGGTATTTGTAAACACAAAGCCGAATGCTCGGCCGAGTATTCGGCCCAGCACTCGGACCCCTTTCATTTACTAGGCCGAGTAACCATCCCCCTTGTCTGTTTCGCTCTCTCGCTCGGTGGATCTGAACACGCACTCGCCAGTCGGTGTGCACAAGCTTTCGCAACCTTTCGCTCAAGATTAATTGTGTTTTATAAAATTGACTGTCTCGCCACCACTTCAAAAAACGTGTAAACACTCACTCGGCCACACCACTGTCTCGGCCGAGTGACATTTTACTGTCTCGCCAATCTACTCGGTGGGTGTAATCAGGCTATTACTGCCTATAATACGTATTGAGCGTTGTTAATAGTAAGTTTCAATAAAAGGTAACCTTTAAAAGTTAGGAAAAAGGCATGTAACGACATTTTGCTTTTCATCCAACCAATAGTGTGCGATTAGGCGGAGTCAGAATATAACTGGAAAAGGCCTGTCTTAAATAATTTATCTGCAGATTGGCTTTGTAAGAAATGTCCCTTTGGGCCTATCTATTAGGTTCTACTGGACCCATAAACTATCAGACCCTCCAGGGTCCGTCGATCTACCTGTGCTGACCCATCCATATGGGACGACGATAAACTGCTTCCACTCAACACTTGCACTTTCCGAGTGTTCCCATAAAAGGTCCTTTATGGAGGAACGCACCCTCAAAATGAGCAGCCTTAAAACAAACGCTTAAAGTTAGGATTCATACTATAAAATAGGTGATAACAAAAAATAAGTTTTATAGATTGTGCTATACGTTTATAAGTCTGCCTTGTTAAGGCGATGTTGGTTTGCGCAGGGATAAGAATTAGATTTATAAGTTCTTCATATTCCTTTTCTAAGACTTAATGTTGCATGTTAATTTTTTTGATTAAACTTTTAAATCAATATACAAAGCCAAGTTAACTACAATATTAATTAAATAATACTGGGGTGTCCCAGAAGTAAAGAGACAAAATGATCTTAAAAATATTTAATAATTATTAATACTATATCATATAATTTTGGTATGCAAATGATAGTAAAACAAATTTATTTTTTATATCTATATCAAATTTGCTCCAGCGATACCTTTGTATCCTATTTTTCTCATATTAATAGCAGCACGCCTCATGACTACTTTTCCAGATGTAGCAGCTACTCTTTTAGCCAATCTAGTCCATCGGTGTTTAAAAGATGTTAACGTTTGTGGTATATCTGTATACTTTTTATACTCTTTTTTACACAAAGCCCAAAATATTTCAATACCTCGAGCTTGAGGAACATTCGGGGCGTTGTTTTGTTTGGTTATGAATTCAACACCTGAAGTCTGTAAATACTGAATAACTTTAGACTCATAATGGCATGAAGCTAAATCCGGCCAAAACAAAACATCTTCTCTCTGATAATACTTGTCTATGAAAGGTACTAGACGTTTGATAATGCACTCTCTAAGGTAAATCTGGGAGTTCATAGAACCTGTACGATAATAGGGTTCGGAAACATTACCATTTTCATCTATAGCTTGCCAAACAAGGTATTTTTTTAAAAACTTGGCCTTTGGTACAATTTTTTCACTATAATTAACAACGTCACGACTGGTAGCGTGGAAATATTGTTTCCCAGGAACATTGCTTGGGTCAACCGGTACGTAGGTCTCATCATCAGTAATCAGAATTTTTTTCAAAGTTTTTTCATAAATTTTACGGCACCCTCGCTTGGCACGCGCCTCCTGGACTTTAACATATTTGGGGGCGGCTAATTTTACAAAAGCTTTCAAGCCTATATCTTTACATTTTATTCTAGATACACTGGACTTAGAAATTTTTAATTTATTCGCCGCAACTCTCACCGATGTTGAACATGCCTGTTCAAAAAGCTTTTTCACTTTGCTTATATTTGTAAAGGTAGATACTGTACGTGGTCTTCCCGGAATCTTTTTGAAATTAGTCTCTCCCGTTTCTTCGTAACGTTTTATTATTCTGTAAATACTAGTTCTTCTAGCTCCCTCTTGAACAAAATGACGTACTGCCTCAAATTTGCCATGACACAAATAGTATTGAATAACTCTCATTGAAAACAACTCTTGTTCCGCTCGATTCATTTTCAAAACAATGCAAAGATTATTTAAATCCCGCCTATTTTGACAGGTAAGTTATCTGTGGTTACCATGACAACCATTAATTTTTTTTCGAAAACTTTTTAGTGGCCATTTCGATTTTGAGAAAAGTCTCTTTACTTCTGGGACACCCTTTAGTAATAAATAACAGTAAAAAAAATTTAAACGAGCTTTTATTATTGCATTGTCACGCGATAAACATATGCATACAAAATTTCAGCTCAATCGGAAACCGAAAGTGGGCCAAATTTAGCTTGCAAGATTTCATTACAGATACGGGACAGGTAAAAGTAAATAAAAGCTTGTAAAAAGAAACAAATTTGCTATGTCAAAAAAAAGAAATATTATGTTAATACTTATAGGAAAACAAATATTTCGAGATGATTGGAAGTCAAAACATCAGCTGGTCTAAACGTAATCATAATCACTTCAAAAGGCCAGACACAATTTAAAGCGATGTGTGATGAGTAGCTATTGAAATTTGAGAGTTTGGGTCCCAGTACTGGCGAAACGAGACACATGACCAAGAGGGCAATTTGTCTCCCTAACCTAATTATGTGATGAGAATTTATTACATACGCGACCCACATCGGAAACTTGCTTTGGCAATTTACGATTTACTATAAATTCCCCTTAATCGCGTGTACCTGAAATTGTGCAAACTTAATTAAAACTTTGTTTCGACTTACAAGTTCCCATAATGACCCAAAGTAAGTTAATAAATATAACTTGAGACACATTACGCTCTAAAAATTATTATTTTTATTTACTTGCAGCTTTTGCACCTGGGGCTTGGTTAATACGAGTATGATTTATAGCATTAAAGTAATAAAGTTTTTGAGAATCTATGGAATATGATGTTAAGTTAATGTAAAATCTTGTCAATGTATTGTTGTATAGAACTACATATATCATATACGTTTATTGATTTATTTTGCCTGTCCGATAGAAATCCAGCAGATAAAGTCCGCCAGTAAGGCTTGAGGACCCAACAAAGTTCTCGTCTTTTTTTTAACTAATTAAGATGAAGCTGTAGAGGCGATCTACGGCCAACATCGTAGGTCCCTCAAAAATGTGTGGGTAATAAAAAGGACTTTGATAACGATTTGCCCGTGCGTTAACAGATTTAGAATGTTGTGATCACTCTCTTTATTACAAGCTTTTATTTATGTTCGGGTCAAATCTTGCGCGTTAAATTTGACCCACTTGCCAATGTCCAATTGAGCTGAAATTTAGAATACATATTTAGTTCTGATAACAATGCAACAAAATAGTCAACTCTTGCAATATGATTGTATTAAAATGAAAAGGCTTGACTTGCAAAATATAGTACACCATAAGAAACTTAAATCCAAAAGGCACAAAGTGGCAGATTACATCATATTTTTATACAACCCTCCCCAATATGGATATCAAATGAAAGAGCTTGACTTGTAGAATATAGTATTTATGAAAAAGAATTCAAATCCAAAATGGCCGCCGACACAAATTGGCGGATTCCTCTTTTTATACAACCCTCACAATGGTATCAAATGAAAGGGTTTGACTTACAAAATACAGTAGATCATGAATTTTTTTTTAAACCAACATGGTTGTCATCACAAAATCAGAAAATATGAAATTAATAGTAAAAAAAATATTTTTAAAATCAAGCTTTTAATTTAATGCAGTAAAAAGAGGAAAATAAAATTTTATCTACTACACTACATAATTTTTTATGATAACATAAAAGCCTGTTGAATTACCAATATCAAGATCAAGTTAAATAGTTATTGCTTATTTACATTCTCGCGACAAGCTTTTATATTATCATAAAAAATTATGTCATGAAATAGATTAAAGTTTATTTTCCGCTTTTTGGGGCATTAATATAAGAGCATGTTTTTTTTAATATACTATAAATTTTTTATCGAAAGTGTAGTATGTCGGTATTTGTGTAATTGTGATAGGTCGGTAGTTTTATTATAATTCATATGTATTAGCATATATAACGAATAAGCTTCTCTGTAACATTATTCTGATTATAGATATCCAGCGAAACAGTGTACTATCATTTGCCCTCCAAGTAAATAGTTTATTGGCGACGAGGATAAAAAGTCTAAAATGTCTTTCGGGAAAATAAGTGATTTCGATATGCATTCGGGAAATTGGTCACTATACGTGGAAAGATTGGAGATGTACCTGAAGGTCAATAAAGTCGGTGAAGATATGTGGCTACCTACATTGATCACGGCGATTGGAGATGAAAGTTACGAATTACTAAGTAGCTTAGCAAGCCCAAGAAAACCAGCGGAATTGTCATACGATAGCGCAGTCACCTTGTTGCGACAGCATCTTCAACCTAAACCATCGGTGATGGCGGAACGGTACCGGTTTCGGCAAAGGCGACAGCGGAATGATGAGACAGTTGTTCATTACATAACGGAACTGAAGAAGTTATCAAAAAATTGCGATTTCGGTAACGTGCTGGAGGAAAATTTACGAGATCAGTTGGTGTGCGGGTTGCGCAGTGACATCATACGTCAGCGTTTATTTGCCGAAGACAATTTGAGTTACGGAGGCGCGGTGAAGTTGGCGGGAGCATTAGAAGCAGCTGAAAGGGATGCGGCGGTGGTGGAGGGTAGCACCCCGTCCGTGGAGACACCTCCAGGTCTACACACAGTGGGGACAAAGCGGGAACGAGCGGAACGCTTGCGTTCGTGGCACTACAGCGGAAACAAGTGTTGCACGGCGTGCGGGGAGAACGGTCATAGCAGCGAGACGTGCCGTTACAAAACTTTTGTATGTAGTAAATGCAAGAAGACGGGTCATTTACGTCGCGTGTGTCCCCGGAATGTGGGAAACGGAGCGAGAGGAAGAAGGCGGGTCAACCTGGTGAAGGCTTCCCGAGATGTTGAGCTGGAGGAAAATTCGAGCTCTGAAGAATTGGAGGAACAGCTGCACCAATTGAGCCTGAACAGTTATAAACCGGTGAGTTTGAAATTGCTTGTTGATGATGCTTGGATACAAATGGAGGTAGATACCGGTTCAGCAGTGTCGTGTATTAGTAAAAAAACGTATGAAGAGTTTTTAAAATCTAGGGTAATTGAGAAAAATGATTTGATTTTTAAATTTTATGACGGTAGCTGTATAAGACCGTTAGGCGTGATAAAACCTTTAGTTCATTATAATAACCAATGTAAAAATCTAGAATTATTTGTGATCGACGGAGGAACAACCTCATTATTGGGCAGACAATGGCTATCGGAATTAGGTATAGAGATTCCAAATTTTTTTAACGATTTTAAAATTTGTGAAAACCCTTCTAGATCTATAAAGGCTAACTCCTGTAATAACGATGTTAAAATGTTGATTGACAGACATAAGGAGCTGTTTAGTGGGGGGCTGGGGCGTTTCACCGGCGGTCAGGCCCAGCTGCGAGTGCGGGAGGGGGCGCAGCCCGTGTTTTGTCGCGCGCGGCCCTTGCCCTACGCGCTTAAGGCCCAAGTGGATGCGGAGCTGGATTCCATGCTACGCGACGGCGTGATTGAGCCGGTGGACACCTCGGAGTGGGCCACTCCATTAGTACCGGTACGTAAAGCGGATGGGGGGTTGCGTATTTGCGCAGATTACAAAGTTACGTTGAATCCCGTCTTACTGGTCGATAGGTATCCATTACCGAGAATAGGTGATCTGTTAGTGAGTTTAAATGGGGCGCAATTATTTTCAAAAATTGATTTATCACAGGCGTATAATCAAATAGAATTGGATAAATCGAAAGATTTTACTGTGATTAACACCCATAGAGGTCTATTTAAATACAATCGGTTAGTATTTGGCCTCTCTTCCAGTCCCGGTATTTTTCAACGCATTATGTCTAATTTACTTAGCGATATTCCAGGGGTGGAAATTTTTCTGGATGACGTCATAGTGGCTACAAAAGGGGGGCATAAAGAACACTTAGTTACACTAGAGAAAGTTTTGGACAGACTGGAGAGTCATGGCATGAAATTAAAGAAAAGTAAATGCTCATTTTTGGTGGACGAAGTTAGGTATTTAGGTTATTTAATTTCCAAAGATGGTATTAAGGTAGACAAAGACAAGGTAGCGGCTATCACTAAAATTCCACGATCGGTTGACGTATCGCAGTTAAGGTCATTTCTTGGATTAGTGAATTTTTATGCTAAATTTGTCAGAAATATAAGTGACATATTATCTCCCTTGTACGAATTACTCAAAAAGGGGGTAACATGGAAATGGACGCAAGAATGTGAGCGGGCATTTCGTAACATAAAAAAAGTTTTGACTAGTGCGGAGGTACTTTCACATTACGATGTAAACAAACCAGTGACCTTAACTTGTGATGCGAGCGCTAAAGGTATAGGAGGTGTGCTCACGCAGTGCACGGGAGCCGGCGGTGCGGAGCGGCCGGTCGTTTATGTGTCGCGCGCACTCACCAACGCCGAGAAACATTATTCACAAATCGACCGGGAAGCACTTGCTATAGTATTTTGTTTACAAAAGTTGCACCAATATTTATATGGTAGACATTTTACGCTTCGAACGGACCATAAGCCGTTAGTTAGTATTTTCGGGCCTAAATATGGTATTCCAACAATGGCTGCAAGTCGCATGCAACGTTGGGCAATTATACTGTCAGCGTACACTTATGATATTGAATATGTAAGTACAAAACAAAACGGAGCGGATGGTTTGTCGCGCTTGCCGGTTTCGAGCGGGAGCGCGGGCGACTCATCGTCGCTCGATCCGCCCGAACAGACTTATTTGCATTTTGCACAAAACGCATTACTGTTAGATCATAATAAAATTAGGCAGCAAACATTGCGAGATCCATTGTTAGGAAGAGTGTTATTATACATTAGGGACGGATGGCCAGAACATAACGAAATAAGAGAACTACAACCTTATTTTAACCGGAAAAAAGAGTTGTACGAGGAATTAGGGTGTATTATGTGGGGGCATAGGGTGGTCATACCAGAATCCTGTCGAGCTATGGTGCTAACTGAGTTACATGAGCCACATATGGGTATTACTAAAAGTAAAGCAATGGCTCGGAGTTATGTATGGTGGGCTGGCATCGATGAGGAAGTGGAGGCGCTGTGCCGTCATTGCGAGGTGTGCGCGGCAGAGGCGGACGCCCCGCAGCGGCACGCCGTGATGCCGTGGCCGTGGCCAGCTCGCCCGTGGTCCAGGATTCACTTAGATTTTTTAGGCCCTTTTCATGGTACAACATATTTAATTATTATCGATGCGAGAACAAAATGGATTGAAGTATATCCTGTGCCAAGTACGGCTGCGCGTTATACACTTAATATATTACTAGAAGTGTTTGCTAGATGGGGCTTACCAAAACAGTTAGTATCGGACAATGGTCCGCCATTCACTAGTAAGGACTTTTCAGATTTTACTAGTAAATATGGTATTGAACATATTTTTTCTGCTCCATATCACCCAGCTTCCAATGGAGCTGCGGAAAATGCGGTCCGTATAGTAAAACGAGTAATTCGGAAGGCTGTTAGGAAAAAGCAAGACATTCAAATGTTTTTAAACACATTTTTACTACATTACAGAAATACTGAACATTGTACCACGGGGGAAAGCCCAGCAAAGCTGATGTTAGGTAGGAAGTTGCGAACTAAATTAGACTTATTAAGACCTGATAGGGATAAAAAGGTACAAGTAGCTCAGAACAGACAAAGAAAATTAGGTACAGAGGGAGAACGCTGTTTGCAACCGGGGGAAGAGGTATGGATACGTCAATATCAGGGAGGAACTAAATGGTTACCGGGCCAGGTAGTTGAAAAGCTAGGCACTACAGACTATAGAACTATAGATACAGTAGGCAGGGCTGCTCATAAACATATTGACCAGTTAAGACGGCGATCAACACGGAGCTCTTTAGTAGCACCGGCGACCACAGTAGGAGAACCCCCCTCGCTTACCACCCATCCGGTAACACCTGGTGAAATTTCGGTTGACGAGGACGTCACACGGGTAACTGGTGAGGAATCCAGCTCTGATATATTCACAGGCAGTGAGACTAAGGTTTGGTCTCCTGAGATCGATGACGCTCGAGTTGGAGAACAAAGTGAGCTCCCAAGTCCCTCCCCCGCACTCGCCACTGTGTCGCCTACTGGCTCCGCCATGCAGCGCAGGCCAATAAGGACCTGCCGTCTAATGAATCCTCCCCATTATAAGTTAAATTAGTTTAATAATAAATTGTAATTAATGTATATTAGAGGTTTCCATATTAAATTTTAAAATAAATGTACTTGGTAACAATTATGATTTTAATATATTGTAAGTGTAAAATTGAGTGTAATTCTATGTTTGTTTCTGTTGTTTCGTATACGTAATTGTGAGTTTAGAGGGGAGGATTGTAGTATGTCGGTATTTGTGTAATTGTGATAGGTCGGTAGTTTTATTATAATTCATATGTATTAGCATATATAACGAATAAGCTTCTCTGTAACATTATTCTGATTATAGATATCCAGCGAAACAGTGTACTATCATTTGCCCTCCAAGTAAATAGTTTAGAAAGGACCGCTCGAAACAACCCTATACCTGCCCATCGAACCAACCTGGTGTAGTAAGACTCTATACCAGGTGTTCTCGGGCAATCCCCCCTTGGCGCTAGCCCGACCAGTTAGGTCTGGCTAGCCCGGGCGCGTCGGTAGTGGTAGTCGCAGTGTGGACCCTACCACGGAGAACACCGGGGGTTTTAGTGGGTAGGCCCGGCTCTCTGCCGGGAGAGCCCCACACACGCTCGTCGTCTAGCCAACGGCAAGTACGGTGCGGTCACGCATTCCCCTCGAAAAAAAAAGCCAGCTCAGAAGCCACCACCAACCAGACCAAGCGGAACAATTTCTGCCTCTATGGAGAATAGGACCCCGGACACTCAGATCTATACCGGCTGGTCTCAAACACAAAACTACGAAGGCGGTTAAAATGGTGTTCAAATTGCACGGGTATTTTAGCTGTGAGAGGTGTATGGGTTGAAGTGACTGAAAAAGGAACAACTACTTAGCAGAAAAAAAACCACGCTTTGAGAATCTTTATCCGATACAGTAAAATTATTAGTGAGCAAATTAAATATCGCATCTCTTATAGTTATTGTTGTGACCCTTTGAACACAGCTAGTCGCGACGAATTACAAGGTGTGTGTTTGATGTTTAATTAAGAAGCCTCCAGCGTGCAAAGTAACCTTTTTAAATAACTCGGCCCGACGCGGCGGTCCGCTGGCTTTGAGAGTTGATAACAATATCGCCTGTTTGAAGTTTAAAATAACGAATTTAGAAAAATCCGCCTGTCAAGTGAAAAATGTTTTTTGTGAAAATTGCATTTTATATAACATAAAGATTAACGAGGGGATGAATTTGGCACCGCGTTTGGCAATTAACAGTGTTACGTAACAATGCTATTAATATCAGAAGGATAACGATTCGTAATCTCTTTCATTACGAAATCCATACAATTGTAGTAATATACTAATTTATACCTATACACAAATTCACGGATTCAGTAATAAGTATAAAATTGGTATCGAGGGTATTGATAAGTACATATAAAATAAAATAAAAAAATTGAAGAATGTAATCGGGGATGACAGGTATTAAAGAAAAAAAAACGTATTTTTGTAATTATAAACATGGAAGTGGAACACGGCGTCTTATTGTCGAGAAAGGTAGAAAGTGGTAGTATTCTTGAAATTCCCTGTATAGAGGGATGAGAAAAGGACGATCAAAATTAGTAGGAGAAATTCATTATTCGAAAAAATTAAAATAGTGAACACATATTTCTCGGCTTGGCCCAGTGATTGAGTGGTAGAGAGTAATGTTTGTCGCTGAGTTCGCTAAATGCACAAATTGCTTATTAAAACTGAAATAAACACTTTTCTTAAATTTAGATCTATGAAAATATTATGCGTACTCAATAGACTGATAAGTTGGATATTTTTAAATGATATCCCATCGAGGAACAAAACGATAGTATCCAGCAGCCCACAAGAGTGAGACCTCGGGGAATAGGCTTGCAATTTATATGCGCGTCAGCGAGGTACCTATTATACTGGTGACTTTCGGGTCACAGTATATTCTAAGCAGCGAGTGAGTGTCATTCCTGTAAACTATAAACATTTCTATAAACTGCATTAACGTACGCCACAATATGCAAAATATTTCAAAAGACTTTATTTAACTCAAAGAATCACATTAAAAGTTTATTTTTCTGTACTTTAAGCACAGAATAAATAATAGTACTAAAGTATAGAAGGATCACTCTCGAAGAAAAGCCAAGTTTAGGTATGAAAATTTACCTACCCTTACGACCTTTATCTGACTGCACGGGAAATTGAAATTTATTTTTTTTATTGCATTATACGAGTGTTCCAATTCCGTTACGCGTCGCTGACCCGATACCGATTTAGCGATAAAAGCCCAGGGTTCCCACTCATCGATATGCAGTTACAGAAATTACCGAGAAAAATCTAAATTATTACGTGCGACGACGCGGCCAGCGTGCGAGCGGAGCGGCAACCCTCAGCCATACACCGGCCCGGCCGGTGCGCTGGCCAAACGTACCTAAACTGCGGAGTGAAACCCCCCCCCCCCCCCTGCTTTGCATCTTTCAATAATAATTATAATTGCGAAAAAGTCGTGTAGAGTCATAATAGTTTCACGAAATTATCACCAACAACCCTGGGGCCCTACCATGATCGCTTATAACAAGGTTAAAACATTATTGAAACAGAGACACCGCTCTTGCTGCGTATAGCGCCATCCCGCTCTCAGCGCGATTTTAATAATGTTTTGAGTGATCATGGTTAGGGGGCTGTTGTCCCCTTGCCTTGTTGTCATAAATAATGAGTACTAAAACGTTCACGAGAAACTTCGCGGTTACAGCTTGCTGAAAATTTTGGTTTTAAACATAATTCACGCTGGTGTATCGCGCTGTTTGCTCACGGTCTCGCTGCAAACAATTAACTCCTGTGTACTTGCCTAGACTTAAATGACGAGGGTGCTTACATGGCTCCGACTTCACTGGAAATAACAAAACAATAATAAAACTGTTGCCTGGGAGTAAGTTTACTTTGGTTTCATAAGAGAAGAATTAAAACAACATTGGTAAAATGCAATCTGGATTCGCACTCTGAACCTACGGCTTTTTGGTGCAAATAACAAAGTACCTTAATTAACAGTCAATTAACAGTTTTTTTTCTCGTTGCCTTGAGCTAACTAAGCATTAAGCAAGATTAATTATTTTTAGGTAAACGGAATTCACCTAACAGATTTTGATTTTTTGAGTCTTGAAAAACAAATTGACGGCAAATCAAGTGATCTTTTAAAGGTATCGTTTTCTTTTTGTGATACAAAACTACCAAAAGAAGAAGGTACTTTGCTTTATCATTAAATATTGATTATGTAGTCAGCAGCAATTGAAGAGATGGCAATCAAAATTGATTCGAAAATAAAATATCAAATGTTGATATAGACGGGACTTCAACTCGCTATCTGACCTATCTTTAAAAGATCGTCGAAATTTTCAATATCCGTATATTTATACTAGTTACCTATAGCAAGTGTAATGTAATGAGAGAGCATGGAAGTAACAAACAGCGTACGCATAATATCATACTCGATAAATCGCATCATGCCGGCAATAACAATCAGATGACGTAATGACAAACAGCTATCAAAAAAAATCTCAATACCGCTTCCATTTCCCCAAGCTCTTCGTAAAACATAACACACGATGTAATAAGTAAACGATTAATATTTTTGTTTGTTCAGGTCAAAATAAATCTTATGCAAAGAAAACAAACCGCGATCACACAAGATAAAGGTAATCTCAAATTCAAATTTAACTTCATCGCAAACAGTGTTATTCATGCCTTTTAAATAATTCACGAATCAACCGAGACACAGAACTAATTAATTTAACTTTGGCGAGTTAGAATAGAAATAAATCCTAATAAATGGTTTTTAATTATTGTATATTTATTTTTATATGTATTAAGATGTTACTTACTTGTATTGAACGGTCTTATTAGGCTTGCCTTGTTTGTTTGCTTGGGTCAAATTTAGTAATTAAAATTTCACCCCTTTCTGTTGACGGATTGATCTGATATTTGGTACACACCTTTAGTTCTGATGACAATACAATTTAATAATAATCAGTACAACTATAAATCCAAAATGGCCGCCGCTACAAAATGACGGATAGCATAATATTTTTTACAACCCCCTCAATATGGATATCAAATTAAAGGGCTAGATTTGTAGAATACTGTACACTATGAAAAAATTAAAAACTTGTATATAAAAAAAGTTATATTGAAAGTATAAATGATGTAGATAATGAATAAAAAGCTAAAAAAATATTCAGTAGGAAATAGGTACCAGTGATCACACCAGTCTCTACATCAATCTAGGGTATTGATTAGACAAAAAAAAATTGTTGGGTGCTTGAAATTTGTATCAACAGTCAACCACTCATAATTATAATAAAAATTATAATAATTAACTCTTTTTTATTTAAACAAGCAAATATAGGAAATGTAGGCAAAGATATAAAATGTTTACCAGAGAGAGAGTCAGAGTAGTAATATAGACGTCTGCGCAGATAAGTACCTCTATCTTACCTTTTTCTGTCGCCTCGACAAAGTAGCAGGGCCAGGGGGACGGACATGTGACAGGCAGGGGGTCAGCGGGAATAAGACCTGGCTGTAGTCCCCTTCTCCCTGTCTTGTGACCGATGGAGGAGCTGCTGGGGGCTTTTTAGTGGGTAGGCCCGGACCGTGTAAGGTCTGGGGAATCCCACATATCCTCAAGGTTTGGCTCGACCACGAGGAATGCGTAAATGCATTGTCCCCTCTCCCAAAAAAAAACAGTATGTGCTACTTACTTGTTTTATGCATATGGTGTTAAACCTGCTATAATTTAATTGTTATTTATTATATACGTGAAATAGTATGCTACGGCCAAATTAGTAAACCAATAAAAAATGAATATAACTGTCTTCCCTCGATGCTGCTTACCTTCCGATGCTCAATGAGCTTAAGATGTTTTGCATTTTGGTCTTTCATCATGCTTCGGAGCAAAGCGAACGTTGAGTGTTACTTTGAATGTAGATGTTGCTCCCTTATAAACTCCTCGACTTTTAAATTCACCTACCAGACATTGTCGAGCCTCGGTGGCGCTGTGGACCCGGCACTGGCCTTCTAATCGGGAGGTCCGGGGTTTGATCCTGCTATGAACCAATGTGTTTTGCGTTTTTCAATTTTCATATGTACATTAATCTGACGCTCCTACGCTGAGGGAAAATATCGTAAGGCAACCTGTAAAGAAATTCAAAGGTGTATGTGAAGTCGACCAATCCGCACTGGGCCAACGTGGAGGCCTAAACATCCTAAGGGTAAGATCGAGCCCCTATGTGGGGAAGTATATGATGACCAGACATGGAAGTCTTAACATTATTTGCATGCATCTAATCTGCAATCAATAAATACTGCTTCCTGTAACGTGCATTAGTCGGTAAACCCGACAACTATACACCTCTATTAATCCCTACAACAAACACATGCGAATATGTCAACCAAACACAATGAAAGTATTTCAGCCAGCGGCAGATGCAACTGCATATTAATAATAGATTAACCCCAGTTCAAACATGGATGGCGCATGTAATCTTTAGTGTACACACAAATTTAATTAATTCCACAATGACATCGGCGCACAAGGTACGCCACGAGCGGGAGGTTGATCATGCCTGAAACAAGGTAAGTGTACGTTGTACATGCACATGCAAGGCAGTGAAAAAGTCTGTAGGTACAGTCAAGGAATCTAATGTGCATATCTACTGGAATTTTCGACCATAAAGCATTATCAATGGTCAGTTTTTACTTTAGTAACATATAGCTGAAAAACAGGCAAGTAAACGGCCTACATAATGCTTATAAGTCAGTAGCGTTATTATCGTGCATCGATAGTCATTTGAACGTTGACAACTTAAAACCCAAACTGGCGCCGTATTTCTTAATTCCAGGTAGCTTAATTGAATTAATTTATTTTTTTAAACCGATCTTTAGCTTTAAGCGTTAGCTTTAAGCGTTAGCTTTTTGCTTATATTACGTAATATAGAATTAAGCGTTTGTAAAAAAACGGACGTGTATTATTATGGTTTGTAATTAAAAATAAAATATGTCACTTCAGCTGTCTGGAAATGAGTGGTCATAATGCTGCTTCTCATACTGCTAGCACAATTGAACTGGCAACGTCTCCCCACAGAGAATATATTTTTTCGTATTTTTTACGCTACAACTTCAAGTGGCAAGGTCACCGATTGGCGCCGACTGCTGCAGTAGCCTCATCCGTTGACAAACTGCTGTTCATCTATACGTGCTCTAAGTGCTAGCGATCTCATAAGTAAGAGGAAAAACAAAATTAATAATATTATATTCAATATCACGGGTAACCAACAAACCTGTTTTTTCGAAAATGTTGTATCATCAACATCATGAATTTAAATAATTCTGTGTTTATCATATCAGCACTCTTCATATTTTTAATAAACACACAAATACAAGTATATAATACTTTAGAGATCAAATCTAGCATTTATATAAAGGTTAATGTTAACGCTGTTTAATTTTTTAAGAGTGATGGTCATACAAACCATTAATCTACCGAAATACGTCATGGCGCCTCTTCACAATGGCCCATGATGGCCCATCAAATGATCGTCCATCATTGCCGCCATGATCGGGCAACTCTCCACACAATCGTGAACATTCATTTACTAACTGTTTACTGTTATGATAAGACGTCTATCAAAAATATTTTACAAAAACTAAAAACCGACTTCAAAAACACTGAAAAATAAAAAATAATATAAGAATAGGTACAAACAAGATCACACTTCTATACTGAAGTCGGTGCCAAACGATGATCTCCTCGAAAGTCTTAAAATTTGTCACCGACTTCAATATAGAAGTGTGATGTTGTTTGTACGGACCTATTCTTATATTATTTTTAACTTTTCAGTGTTTTTGAAGTCGGTTTTTATTTTTTGTAAAATATTTTTTATTTTTTAGTGAATGCAATCTTATTAGTGAAAGAAGCCCTAATTTAAAAAATCGAGGAAAACGCTAATTTTAAGTAAATTAGCGTTTTCTTCGATTTTCTTGGGATCCCATCATCAGATCCTGATTTTGGTAACCTTGGAAACACCCCAGGAGTATTCTCTATCAAATACAAAAAAAAATGAAAATCGGTCCACAATTGGCGGAGTAATCGCGTAACATACACACAAAACACGTTGGACAAACCTTAAAATTTAAGGGTTTTCCTCGATTTTCATGGGATCTTTTTTGGGATATTTTTACTTAGCTCTTATAATCATCTACTTAATGTGCGTGAAAAAAGAAACATCATATGAGCAAAATTTATTTACCGAGAAGTCTACACTGTACTCGAGACAAATACGTACTGAGTAATCGGCGATTGTGTGGACGCGTATGCCATCATGGGCCATCATTCCTTTGATGTACCGACAATTCGCCGATTGCTCACAATTACCGGCGATGATGGCCGATCATAGACAATCATGCCCTCTACACAATCGTGATTGTGTATACTTGGCCATCATGGGCCATTGTGAAGAGGCGCCATCAGCTTGCAGCGAAAATAAACTACGGCAAGCCAGAAATTGGATAATTCAACAATCTTCCTCATTTCATTACTTTGCAGCAATCGTATTTACGTCATATCATGTTCCACTCGGAAGTAACTAGTTTAACTTAAAATAATTAGTCAACCTCACGTTTCAACACAGTTTATTACATTAGAGCGCTTACTACGCCATCCCGTGCTCTGTGAATTTATAACAAGATACGGAGAAAATAACGTTAAACATATAATGACAGTATAATGTTTGTAAAACAAAGGTTAACATAATACATTATTCTATAATGTTCGTTAAAGTTTGTTAGCCGAGGATTATGTTGCAGTTATTAGCGCCCACTTCTTGCAGCTTATTAAAAGCATGTATAGGTTTAACCACAGGGTATAACACTCTTAAGATACCTATTAGTCTCTTAGTGGTCAAGCTTAAACAAGGATTATTATCATTGATATTTCTTGATAAACTAATGTCTGTCGTCAATGCAAAGCCCTATATATACGAGTAACTCCTTATTCTCAACCTTTTGCAACGAGGTGGAATGCTGTGGCACACCGTACTTGCCGATTGCTAGTCGACAGGCATGTGTGGGACTCTTCCCGCAGAGTGGGGGGCATACCCACTAAACCAACCTCGACATCCATCTTGTCCATATGGAGGATGATATAGAATCTGGGAAGCCCCAATATTCTTCGGACCATTCTTATTTTCAGCCTAGGTGAAGCTCAAATGGAAACCGTGGCATAGATAAACATAATACCTAAATGGATTTTAACTGACTTTTAGATGACTGAGTTGATTGGTGGCGCTTTGAAAAGAAAAACGAAGTGATTTCCTTGGCCTCAATGGTCATTGCGTGAACACGGTATATTGTAGACGGGTGTTTTAATCCTACCTGACGTAAAAAAAATTGTACCTATTGATTTATACATTAATTCTTTATTGCACGTAAACTTTTACAAGGAAATAAAATACGTGTACGACATACAGATCGGTGGCCTCGGCACTGGACTGTGCTCTGAGTAGAATCGGGAGGCCCGCGATCGATCCTGCCATGTACCAATGTTATTTTCTTTTTCACTAAATTTCATATGTACATTTATCTGACGCTCCTACGGTGAAGGAAGACATCGTGAGGAAACCTGCATACACCTGCGAAGTAATTCAAAGGTGTATGTGAAGTCAACCAATCCGCACTGGTCAGCGTGGTTTCATTAAGGCCTAATCGCCCTAACATAACTAGTTAGGGTAGGCTCGTGCCTCTCAGTGGAGATGTATATGAGGTGTGATGATGATGATAACATATATTGATTTAACAATTTATTTGGCATTTTAAAAGAAAATAATATGCGATTTTGTTCAGACTGGGTTAAGTGTTTTTGTATCCGATATTCATTTTAGCTTCATTTACTTTGAACTCTTACTGACTGCCATCATCATCATTTCAGCCAAGAGACGACCACTGTTGGACATAAGTCTCCCCTGTAGGATCTCCACTTCTCTGTCATCTTATAATAGGTAATTGTATTTAATTTTATCAATCATCTATAATTACATCTATCTATCTATATCTATATAAGAAATCTAATTACATCATATCAGTAAACAGTGAGGAAAAGTAAATTCAGTTATTGTTTAAGTTCAACTCGAACTTGTTCCGCACTTCACTACAATATCACTCTAACTTCATGTCTCTCTTAGTGCATATACCTACATCACATGCAAGTTGTTCCCGCTTAGAAGCACTGAACTAAACTGTTACTGCGCTTGTTATTTGCCGAAGTTATGGATTGTTTAGAATGCACTCTGTGAATTGGATTTTGAGTAATTGGTTTGATATGTCAAAAGCACGCACGTAGCAATCTAAATATTATATTGCGATATAAGTGATTTCTTTAAAGGTATTTGAATGTTCAAATGTTAGGTACTTCGTTTTACTTTTGAACTATAGGCGATATTGCTCGAGGTTTTCAGATAATACATAAAACCTCCCTTTTGTATAGTACAAAAGGGCATTTCATAATTTCAAAAAATTTTTCACTATGTGTGTATCATTAAAATTAAATGATTCTCGTATGATGTAAGTTAGTGCCTCGCGACCAATTAGCTGCGGACGGCTATTAGGAATGCGTTAATATCGTTCTTCTTATTTTGATTATGGCAAAATGTAGTCATTGCTAAAAACAATTCTGCCAGTTTAATACATTAACAATATAAACACTATTGTGTTTATATTGTTAATGTATGACGTTTCTCACTTCAGCTGCATAACAAATGACAATCGGCACATGTACCAAATAACATGTCGGTCGTAAAACCATTAGCTTTTTTGCTGGGCCAAAAATATTTCATTTAAGTACTTGTTTTTTTTTCACTTTATTCAGGTCGACAAACAGTGATACAGTACAATATAATTTAAAACAGTTACAATTAATTATAATACTAAGGGTCTGTTTCACAATCAATAAGTAAGTTTTGAATAGCTTACTTGACAGATTCTTTGACATATTTTTCATATAACAACCGTCAAATCATCTGTCAAGTAAGCTATTCAATACTTACTTTTCGATTGTGAAACAAGCCCTAAATGCATAACCAGCACCGTTAACCACAAATTACCTACTTACAATAATTGACACAGGGCGAAATGGTAGGTAAAGCTTCTATTACTTAATACATGACAATATTATCGAAAAAAAATGTTCCTTTTTTAATATTAAATTTCAATATTATTGTGAAGTATAACAATTACAATTCAATGATGTGCAATTCTTGAAGGATAGATTTCATAAAACTATTCGTTTGCATAACAATCAAATCCAAGTTACGAAAACTCGCGTATGTTTTGTCTTCTGTGGGGCTAGCACGCAGGAGAATCGAAAATCGAATCGAAATCCGAATCGAGGAGTTTGTATGGCAATTTTATTAGCGCCACGACGGTGAGTAGCAGAACTAATAAAATTGCCATACAAAATCCTCGATTCGGATTTCGATTCGATTTTCGATTCTCCTGCGTGCTAGCCCCACTGGTCTCTGTCGTTTTAGCCCGACGACGTTACGAACGCTTCTCAGCATTCGTGATCACGGGTTACTAAAGCTGGTGCTATAAGAGCCCTGTAAGCGATCAAACATGTTTGTCAAACTTGCTTGACTAACTTCACGTTTTCATCAAACACTAAGTCAATCCAGATACTTTTCAAATACATAAAACACGTAGTTCGTTTGTCAAACGCTCCTAACACAGCCCTAAACCAACAAACATGTTTGCTCGCTTACAGGGTTCTTTAGAGTAACATCAGATTTGTTATTCTACTACCGTCATGTTATATCTCGTATTTATGTGGTCCGTAACACGTCAATGGAACTCACGGTATCTATTATTTTGGCAGTCCGTGGACGGGCTTGGGATTTTATTATTTTCATGATAGCAGTCCCAGCAGTTGGAATATTCTATTGAAATTCGGGTGTTTTTTAAATTTTATTAGCCTCACTGCTCCTCACTGGGATGAATCGGTGTTCTTTGGCAAGAATCTTGTGAGCGTGTTCACAAACTGCAGATTTTGTTAATAATTAAAATGTTTAAAACCAAACATATGCGAGTAAAAGTCTTTAAATAGTTTAATTTAAATGTGTAGTGCTCGTGCAAATAAAAGACAGTATTATTTACATGTCTGTTAACATTTATGTGAACACAGCGGCCAGGCAGTGTGCGGAGTGCGAGTTTTATCGAACTTTACTCGATCGTACGCATCGAACGCGTTAACGCGAATTTGTATGGAATTAGAGCAGCGCCATCTAGTAGTCACTAAATGAATCTGTCTCATTCCATAGTAGCTACTAGATGGCGCCGCTCGGTTCGCTGCTGCTGCTGGTTCGATGCGTACGATGGAGTAGAGCTCGATAAAACTCGCTCGCACTAGGCACACTGTTCTGGTAGTGCAATAAGCATTTAAACAAAATAATCGTAGCAACTTTGTCGACAACTTACCGTAGGATTATAACAAAACGAGTATAAATAACAAACAAGCCGGACAAGTGCGACTTAGACTCGCACAGCGAAGGTTCCCAACAAACTTCTATAACTTCCTAACTATGTAGGTACATATTTTCGGTAAGATCTTGCTTCTTGCCAAATTTCATTATTCTAGGTTAACGGGCAGTATCCTATAAATTTTGGTTCCCTCGATAGTGTCGAAATATACGTTTCTTGTGGCATAAATGGCCATATCTTTTTACATTAACTTTGAAGTTTGGATTTTTCACAGCTTCAAGGGACTGAGACTTGGGTATATGGTTTTAATTTCAACTCAATACCTCCACGCGTTCCCGAGGTAAAGGGTCTTGACAGACAGACAGGTAGACGGATAACAAATTAGTAACCCTATAAGGGTTCCGTGTTTTTCGTTTGAGGTATAGAACCTTAAAAAATTATATAAACGATACTATGCTAAAACAAAATACAGTGCTATTATTAAAAAACCCTCGACTTTCTTACTACAGAGAAGATCAACGCTTGATTTTGATGATGACTTTTTTACGGATACTACCAATTATAACAACTTGCAATAGGGTGGCGCCAATGATGATGTGTGCTAACTAAATAAGTGTTAATTATGATACAACGTGTTAACGCAAAACATTAGGTACCGTAGAATGGGGCGACTTTGATCAATTTATAAATTGAAAGGCTTCTATTTCATTCAATTTACGTACTAGACATGTAAAAAAAAATCTTTCTGACGGCTCATTAGGTACAAACATTTTTTATTTTTTAATCAAAAATTTTTGCTTGATACTTTTAGAGAAAAAAAATTAAATGTGGCCTATCAACTTTAGTCTGAAAATGGGGTTGCTTTGAGGCCCGATGTTTTTATTATTGATGTCGAAAGTAAATTTGGAATAAAACACACAAAAAAAATTTTTTTTAATGGTATATTTTAGGAATTATGGGGTTTTGAAATCTGTCGGGGCGTCTTTGACACAAGGGGCCAAGTTGATATTGGCATTTTGTGATAGCAAATAGTGGCATTTTATTTCATGTGGATCTGAAATATAATGGTCACTTTGTAATAGCGATTTTCATCCAAAAAAAATCCAAACTTAGAGATTTTAAAAACTTATTGTAGGTACTGGTTAAAATATGCATGTTGAAAAAATTATATTATTTTTAAAATCCCAGGTTAAAGAGATATTCACGTTTTAATATTAGTGATAAAATACGCATTTTGGACCATAACTGGCTATCAAAAGATGCGTTCCGAATGGCAATGTTATGAATGTCAGTGCTCGAAAAGTAGATTCGAATCACCGTGCGCGTGCTGACATCGATATCATCGCCATTCGGAACGCACCTAAAATGTACTGCCAAATTACAGATGCGTTCAGGCTCTCAAAGTAGTAAAATGACAGATAGAAATTACATTAATGCGTTCAAGAAGATTTTTTAATTTATTTTGTAACTTTTTTATCTGGAGTTTCAAAATATTCTAAATATCGGTTCCATATTTTATTAGGATCACATTTATCCATAAATTAATCTCTCTATTATTTTATATTTTTGGGAACAAAAATGACCATTGTTCTTTAATTTTGCATAAATGTTGACCCATATATTTTATTAATTAATAGATTAATAGAATAAAATTCTACTCTTGATTCTAAACGAAACATATTTAGGTTTTACGTAATTTAATTCACACATTGTATACGGGGTTGATAAATAAAGTTAAAAGACCATATTATTATTAGCGGTACATCCCTTCAGTGTTTGCTCTTAAGTAAAAGTACATCGTCTAACGACCGTAGCCTGCTCCAAGTTTTAATAGTGCCTCCGCACTTTTAGCTCCTAGTTAAAGGCCAAAATGAGGTCAGAAACGCGCCTGAGGCATAGACGTAAGTTGGTCGGCAAATAAAAATTAGTTTATGTGGCTTCTTGTGATTGATTTCTTATTTAGCAATAGTTCAGTGAGAAAACGCTGAAAAAGTTAGTCTGATTTCTAGAATGTTTGCTTCGAGTTATGGTTTAAGTGTTTTTTTTTTCTGGCGTGAACATTTTTAGTACCTTCATTGTTGTTAAGAAATCTAAACAAGTAATATTATTTTTAAAAAACTTTTTTAAATACAGCCTTTTAGTATCAATACGAATCAAACGAACCCAAACTCAATGGAGTTGTGTCATTTTATTGCGGAGTTCCTATGGCCACCTTCCAGCTCCAGCATTAGTTCAACTCCATGTCATCATAATATTGCATTGTCACGAGATATAAATATGCATGCAAAATTTCAGCTCAATCGGAAATCGGGAAGTGTGTCAAATTTAATTTGCAAGATTTCATTGATTTTCAGACAGATAAAAGTAAATAAAAGCTTGTAAAATACGTATTAGAGTGAAAGGGTTAAAAATTATTTCTAATATTTTTAATTTTAACATAGGTATGTTTTGTCACGTTTTAGTTAAGTTTATGTTTGAAAAATGTTTTTGTTGAGATCATAGCTTCGAAAGAAACTCAAATGGTTACCTATCCGACTGCGTAGGAACCTGAGAGTAGTTTCCCTGCTCTTCAGCATTCTTTTCGATCCTAATACTCCTAATTACTTAAAGAGTAAATTTCAAGCGCTCGGTAGTTCCCATACGCGTTACCTACGTTCCGATGCCATTCTTACTCTCGAAATTCCAGCCCATCGATCCGGGTTTGTCTCCGACTCTTTCACACTCTCTGCTGTACGTGTGTGGAATGGCTTGCCTCCAAAACTTAGATTAGCTCGTAGCAAGGCATCTTTCAAACACCTAATACGCAGACATTTTCTCCCTGAATCTGTTGTTTAGATCGAAAGAATATCAGTATTTCTATATATTTATAGTATTATTTTTATTATTTATAATATTAAATCTATATGTATGTTGTTATTTATGTATGTATGTATGTAATTTTTAATTATATATATAGGAAATCTTTATGCAAAATGATTATTATATATATTTTATTTGTGTTAATAAGCTTAATTCATATTCCGTCTACTTTTTCCCTCACACCATGCCGGTTGACTGGTAGAAAATGCCATTGGAATTAAGTCCGCCTTCTGTACACCCTTAACATGTTGTAGGAAAAGTATAAATAAAAATAAAATAGCTATAGGTACGTATAGGTAATGCTGCAGAAAATGCTTTTTTTTCCTAAAATGTAACAATTTAACACAAACTTTTATGCTTAAACTCTCTTTGCACGTTATTTACCAATACAATAATTCATGCGACTGGATAAAAGCTATTATTAATCTACCAAAGTCATATAGGAATTATTAGACACATTCAACATGTAGGCTATTTTTTTTTGTAAATTATATGATTTAATAATTTAATGGCGTTCCACTCATTTTACTGGTAGAGGCGATTTCTTGTTACGCTTTTTCCGCTTTTTGTACTCTATTTGGTACAATAAAAGTTAAATAAATAATTTCTACGTTTTTAACAAAACGTTGAGATTAGAATCCCCTTTCAACTAAACCCCTTAGCGAAAGAGCAACAAAATCAAAATATTATCCGTTCCTAGCATCGAATAAAAACATGAAACTTAACTAGAGAATAGTTTCTAGCGAAAGAGCAACAAAATCAAAATATTATCCGTTCCTAGCATCGAATAAAAACATGAAACTTAACTAGAGAATAGTTTGAACCGGAACCAGTTGGCGTGCAACCAAGAACGTGTGGTACATCTGATCTAGCTTTAATTAGACACTAAGCTTCACTACAAACTAGAGCCAAATTAACAAAACATGCCTTCTATTGTTTGTTAAGAGCTCAAGAGGCATTCATATTAAAGTTGCTGTACAAACGTATAGCGTTGGGACTGTGTATTAGTTTTTCACGGATTGTCTTTCTTATCAATTTCTTCAAACCTACTGTTGGGACATATATAAAATTATTGTTATTTTGACAAGTATTTGAGTCACCTAAGCATTGCAGTTCATTGTAAATTAATAAAGCGAGTTTGGGGCATCATTTTACTATGCAAACAAGGCATAAAAATTGTTTTCATGCCATTCCAAAGCCTGTTCGGAAATCAAAAGAGACAAGTTGAATATCATTTTGTTGCATAATTGGTGCAGCTCAAGTTTTTTTTTTCAAAATTTTGTAAACAAAATTCTTTTTTCCACATTTTGTGAAAAAAAGCTTATGAAAATATAGATTCAATTAGTTTATTATAATTATTTTTTAATAAATATGGCAAATAAGATAAGTGGGCCCTGCACAGGGTAGATCTATGGTAGTGAACTCAACGCTGCGCTGGGAGGCGGAAACCTCTCGCTGCCGAGCATGGTCGTGGCCATGCTCCGTGGCGAGGCGAAATGGGAGGCTGTCGCCTCCTTCTGCGAGGACGTAATCTCGCAGAAGGAGGCCGCGGAGAGGGAGCGGGAGGCAGATCCTCAAGCCGCTCCCATCCGCCGCAGACGGATAGGCAGGCGAAGACGGGCATTCGCACAAGCGATGCCCGTCTAATGACCCTGCCGTGGAGGCCTGCGTGCACGGTTGGCCCCGTGCACGCCGCCGTAAGGCCCTCCATCTGGGGATTGCCCTGGTGTTCTCGGGCAATCCCCCCTTGGCGATAGCCCGACCAATTGGTCGGGCTTGCCCGGGCGCGTGGGTAGTGGAGTCGCACTGTGGACCTTACCTAGCGCGCCCATAAGGGCAGGGAGAACACCGGGGGGTTTTAGTGGGTAGGCCTGGTATTCTGCCAGGAGAGCCGCCGTCTAGCCCACGGCGGGTACGGTGCGGTTACGCATTTCCCCCCGAGAAAAAAAAAAGGGTAGATCTATGGTCCGCTAAAGGTGTAATCTATTTTCTTACTATATCAAAAATAGGGTAACATTTACAGTAAACAGAAAAGAAAACAAAATTATTTCTTATAAGTATAATATGTGTCTTCGTGCTAATACACATTGTTTTCCCTTAATTCTTCTAATGCAATAGCATGATTTAAATCTTATAAGTTACTAGCTTTTGCCGGCGGGTTCGCTCGCGTCAAATTCGGGGTAAGGCAACCACCTTCCAGCAGCACCTTGAACTGTACTAATTATAGATGCAGAATTATTCCTGATAACTACTCCTCTCGTCTCGCCGCGCTGCCCGAGCTCGCCTAGGTACCCGATTAACGACGATCGAGATGGCATACTTAAAATGAAAAAAATATATAGAACCCATAGATGGGTAATAATATTTCACGTATGCCACGTTAGATTTTAAAATTGTTGCTGTTTTCGTAATCATCGACTCGATAAACCACAAAAAGAATACCCATGTTGATTTTCAGACTTTCTCATTCCATTTCCCATTTTAAGTGTTGCATTCTGTAAAAACTCAAAACACGTGTTTACTCATTTATTGATAACAGTACTCCTGTGAAATTTCGAATAAAATAGTCTGATTTTGTTTCCTCATACAAATTTTAATGTTGGACCTCCGTTTCAAATCCTTAGAGGGTGGGTGGTTTTTGAAAAATCAATTCTTAGTGCTCATAGCCCTTAGACCTACTTACACATAAGACATAAGAAACCTACTTGTTAAATTTTGCATCTTTAGACCCGAAGGTTTGGGCTGTACGTTGATATGTGAGACAGTTTCTTCTTTTCCATATTAAGAAGAAGATAGAAAACGATGATGGTAATTCGCAACCGCCAGGTTAGATTTAGAAATCGTTATTGTTTTTGTAACCAGCGACCTGATAAACCATACAAAGGATACCCATATTAATTTTCAGCCTTCGACACCCCATATCCCCCATTTAAAAGGGTGATGTCGCAAACGCGAAATATGTTCTGTGTAAAACGGAACGCGAGGAGATAGGCAAGGGGGGAAGGGGAAAGAAAAAGGATGGGTGTGTATGGCAACACGGACGGGTGAGAATGGACGGCGAGCGAGGGAAAAAACGAAAGTACTTGAGGAGAAGGGACATCGTTTTGGTAAGACACCCATCATGAACGAATGCTAGAAGTTATCTCGGAACTCGGTAAGTGTTTTACCAGTATTATCACGATCAATGTACCTATGAATGAGAATGAAAGGCGACCGAAAGATACGGTTGCGGTGCCGCTGGTCTGGGATGGCTGTAAGGGGCGGAGTTGGAGGCCATTCTAGGGACAAGAAGTCCCTCTCCAGGAACACCACAAGAAGCTGGTGTGACTGTGATGAACCATTAAAAAAGTAAGAACGAATTAATAATGTCGCTACGGAGTTGTCTTACACGCACACATACACATACTCGCATGGCTACTCACACGACACAACTCATATACAAAACACTTTTACTGAACTCAGCACAGGATTTTCGCATAATTATGGGACTTTGCGACAGGTGAATTCTGAAAAAAACCTAAAACAAGTGTTACTCATTTATCGATAGGAGTACTCCTGTGAAGCTTCGAATAAAATAGTCTAACTAATCTTGTTCCCCCATACAAAATTTGGAGCCCCATTTCAACCCCTTTTGACTTTTGGAAAATCCTTTCTTAGTACATCTATGAGATGTACTAAGAAAGGATTTACTAAGGAAGGAACCTATACGTGCCAAATTTTAAATCTCTAGACCCGGTGGCTTAGGCTGTGCGTTGATATGTCAGACTCAGTCAGTCGGTTTCTTCTTTTACATATACAGATATAGATAGAAGTAATATCTAGCCGAGACCTATATTTAATAAATCATTCGACCCGAGCCGTATTATGTAGAGAAATTTAGAGATTTTACAAATATCTCCAAAGTATGCGTCGAAGCTTAAAAAATAACGAAATTTTGGATCACTGTGATACTACTTTCCCAAGAGGTAAGTCGGAGGAATCTAATGTACTTATGAAAAACGGTGAAGTGTGAGTTTAAAAAAATTCATATATTTTTCCTTCTGGCACTGGCTGCATTGCATTTTTAACCGACTTCAGAAAGGAGGGGGCTGTCAATTCAGTTATGTTCGCTACTGTGGAACTTCGTTGATTGAGAGCCGATTTCTGTGATATCGCGGGGATGGCCCCATTTAGATACTGGCGGTCCGGTGCTTTTTGAAAGAATCAACTGGAACAGAAGTAAGGGTGTTTGCCTTGGTTTTTTGGTGTGTCGTTTATATAGATAGTATAATTTTGTACATATTTTAGAACTCCGCAACCCTGTAGAGGGTGGTTTTTGAAAAATCCATTCTTTTTGCACTTGTAAAGTTAAGTTTTGTAACCAATCAGATACATTCTTTTTGCAGTTAATTCTGTTAAGAGAATAAATTAATAGTATTCCATTAATTTTATTATACAGGTAGGGACCCAGAAAACAGAAATAAGATAGAAAGATAAATATTATAAAAAAACCTACACTTAGCGGGTCCATCGGCAGCGAGACAGTGCCCAAACTACCGGTGGTTAGGGCTGCAGGGTGAGGAACCTCCTGACAATTCGTGCCGTGCCAAGGATTACCACCTTCTGTATCAGGCCCTTGATCCATCCGCCTAGCGAGAGTCTCTCAAGATGTTGGTCAAGACTCTTCGCTATTAGACCATTCACAGACACCACTATCGGTTTAATGACAGTCGAATCCACATCCCACATGGCGGTAACCTCATGAGCCAAGTCAAGGTACTATTATTATATTTAAAAAATGAAACGTCGCCCCACACTAGGATTTTCTCCTGTGTCGTGGGTGCAGTTACAAACATAGAAAATCATATGCACATACACCCAGACCGGAACAAATTTCTGTACGCCATACAAAACATTTGTCCCGTACAGGAATCGAACCCGCGACCCGTTGCGCAGTAAGTAATCAAACGACCTCTGCGCTAAACGTGTCGTTTTTTTTTTTTTTTATTGCTGAAAGTAGCAGACGAGCAGACGGCCCACCTGATGGTAAGCGGTATCCGTCGCCCATGGACTTCGCTAATATCAGGAACATAGCTAGGTCGCTGCTTACCTTGAGTATAATGCTCTCTTAATGTTACTCTTGAATAGGGACATGTTGTAGCGCTCAGGAAACACAGCAGCGGGAAGTTCGTTCCAGAGCCGGGCACGTTCGTGGTAAAAATGTGCGCTGAAAGCGAACCGTACTAGACGATATCGCTTCCAGGTGATAAGGATGAACCCCACTGCGGTGTCGAGTGGTACGATGAAAAAAGGGTGACGTCGGTACCAGGTCAAATAGTTCCTCGGAGCACTCACCGTTAAAGAGACGGTAGAACACACAGAGGGAGCCGAAATCCCTCCGTGACCCCAACGACTCCAATGAGTTCGATAGATTAGCATCACCGATTATTCGAGCGGCCCTTCTTTGCAGAGAGTCAAATGGATCAAGTTGGTATTTAGGTGCTCCAGCCCACAGATGTGAGCAGTACTCCACGTGCGGACGAACTTGGGCCTTATAAAGCACAAGGCGTTGGTAGGGCGTGAAGTAACGCTTTGCTCTGTTAAGGACACCGAGCTTTCTGCTGGCCAGCTTAGCCTTGTTGTCCAAATGACTCCCGAATTGAACTTTGCTCGTGATTTCAACACCGAGGATACCAACACTATCGGAGATCTTAAGGGTTACTCCTTGGAACTGAGGCGCCAATGTAAAGCGGTCTTTCTTGGCACTGAATGCGCAAACCTGTGTCTTTGTGGGGTTGAACTGTACTAAGTTCGTTTTCCCCCATTCTGAAACCCGCCCCAAAGAGTCCTCAACATCAGACACAAGTTTTGACCGTCTCTCCGACAGGGCGCTCTGGGGGATATTCTGGTGGCTGGTATACCTCGCATCACCCGTGCTGTCATCTGCATAACAATGCATGTTCTCTATAGACAACATGTCATTGATATGCAGAATGAACAGCGTTGGGGAGAGAACCGAGCCTTGTGGAACCCCAGCATTAATCATTTTGGTCTCGGAGCATGAACCATCAAGAACTACTTTGATGCTCCGACCATCCAGAAAGCTGGCGATCCATCTGCAGAGTCCCCCGGGAATTCCATAGGATGGTAACTTCGCTAGAAGTGCTCTGTGCCAGACCCTGTCAAATGCCTTGGCGATATCGAGGCTGACAGCGAGGGCCTCACCGTTCCTTTCCAAAGCTTCAGCCCAGCGGTGTGTCAAATACACCAGAAGATCACCAGCCGAGCGACCATGACGGAAACCGTACTGGCGGTCGCTAATAAGCTGGTGGTCCTCTAGGTATTGCAGTAAATGGTGGTTTATAACTCGCTCCATAACCTTGCAAAGCAAGGATGTTACCGCTATCGGCCTATAGTTTGACGGGTCTGATCGGTCACCCTTCTTAGGGATTGGGTGGACTAGAGCTACCTTCCAAGAAGATAGAACACTGTGTAATGTGTAGGAGAGACGGTAGAGACGCGTAAGAACTGGGGTCAACTCAGGGGCGCACGTTTTCAGCACCACTGCGGAGATACCGTCGTCCGGGGCCCACTTGACTTATTGATGTCTAGAAGTCTGAGCTCACGCCTTACCGCACGTTAAGTAAAACGGATTTCAGGCAGAGAGCTTGCACATCCCTTGATATTCGGTGGAGTAGCTCCTCCGTCATCCAATGTGGAGTTTGAGGCAAAGAGATGCGCCAAGAGATCGGCCTTTTCCTTTGCACTGTGGGCCAAACTATCATCGGACTTACGCAGTGGTGTGAGACTAGACTGGCAGAAGTTGCCCTCCGCAGCCTTGGCAAGCGACCAGAAGGCGCGGCTCCCAGAAGCAAAGCCTGCTAATCGCTCGCCAATTCTGGCAACATGTTGCGCCTTGGCATCAGCAATTACCCTTTTGCTGGATCTGGAAGCGGCTTTAAACTTTCGCTTCAAGTCTCCAATGTTGCGATCCTGACGTTTCCTAGCTGTATTCCAAGCCAAGTAAGCGGTTTTTTTTCGGTTCACAGCCTCCCTACAGTTTTTATTAAACCACGGGCGACTGCGACCGCCAACAGGTATTATTGAGTTGGGGATAAAAAGTTCCATACCAAAAAGTATGGTTTCCGCAATGGAATCCGCACAGATATTAGGATCATTGGTGGAGAAGCAAAGCCGGTTCCATGAGGCGGACGCATAGAAGTCACGCAGTCCGTCCCAATCTGCTGCCTTGTACTGCCAGACTCTGCGCGACCCAGTTGCTGGAGAGCGATCGAGTCGTACAACAGGGGCTGTGCAATGGACAAGACAGTGGTCTGACGTCCCAAGCGGGGCGTCCACCACTATCCTGTAACCGTTAGGATGGGTGGTAAGCAGAAGATCCAGCAGGGAGGGTACGTGGTTCTCAATGTCTGGGACACGGGTGGGCTGTGACACCAGTTGTGAGAGACCATAGGCCGATGCCATGCTGAACGTAGTTCGACCCGGGAGGTAAGTGGTCCGGGATCCCAGCCACTCTTTATGATGAACATTGAAATCTCCAAGGACCACCACCTCCGCGGATGGACATCGTTCCAACATTTGGTCTATCCCCTGTTGGACGTTCTCAGAAAGCAGAGTTGACCTCAAATCACTGCCATGGGACCGGTATAGACAAGCGTAAACTCGTGTTAAGCCCCCGTGGTCTACACGTAGCCACATAATTGATAGGTCCCTATGTTCGAGGTTGCGAAGGCAGTGACAGCATATATCGCCCCGGACGAAAGCGCACACTCCAGCTTTGCGAATAAAAAGATGTTGCAATTCGTAGCCGGGATATTTAAGGTATGAAACATCGTCCGGGGCACATATTTGTGTCTCTGTCAAAAAGAGCACCGCTGGCCGAGCCGTTTCAAGGTGATTGTGAACAGCGTCGATGTTGCTATGTAAACCCCTGATATTAGCAAAATCCATCTTAAATGTGGATGGGGTGACCGCCGTGTAAGCTTTACCTCTTTTTTTACCTTTCTTCATGTGTTTTTTTTTTGAGAGCGGGGAAAAGTTTTTTTTTTTTGCGGGTACTTTTAACTTAGAACAACGTAAAAATTTTGCTCCTTAAATTTTTAATATATTTATTAAATTACAATTGATAAATATCAAATATTTGTGGTCTAATGTTTTAAGAAATACGCAAGCAAGTGTTGGCAATTACCACTTTCACTACACTGAATAGCACTTCAAAGTAATCATCACTCATTGCCTGTTATTAGTACTCACTACACTATTACTATGGATATGTCTCAAGTAAGTGCAGGTATTTCGGATCTTGCTTCGGTGTTTAGCTCAAGAATGGGCGAGTTCGAACAGGCCTTACAGAAACAGATGGCATCATCTTCGTCTGGAGCTCAGTTCCAAACTTTAAAGGTACTGTCAACTGATTACCTACAATTCAAAAATTTCATAATCAATTCTTTTCAAACTTTGCAATCACAATTGGAGTTGCTGAATGCTGGTCTAGACAGATCGGAAACCCACTCAAGGCGGAATGTTCTGCTAGTTCATGGTTTGCCGGAAGACGATGGGGAGCATACAGAGACAAAAATTCTTAGTGTACTTTCTGATAAAATGAATCTCCCTCATATTCAACGAGATTGTATTGAAGCCTGTCATCGATTAGGTAGCACTAAGAGAGAACGAGCTCGTCCGGTGCTGGTCCGGTTTGACAGCATGAGGGCTCGCACAACTGTGTGGAATGCAAAGACTGCTTTAAAAGGAAGCAAGATTTCTGTGTCTGAGTTCCTTACAAAAGCTAGGCAGATTGTATTAACTGACGCTCGAAAATTCTTCGGTTTAAGAAACTGCTGGTCTTCAGACGGTACAATTGTGGTCTTGTTGCCGAACAAAACAAAGAGAAAGATCACCTGAAGATGGCTGAGTTGCATGGATTAAAAGTTGAGTTCCCGATGAAAACAACATAATGCACATTTTATCTCTTTGATTGTCTTTATAGTATTCTGTCTGTAGGTATGATTTTCGGATTTGTTAATTAATGGGTACGTCACTTCTAAATAACACATTTATATATTAGTTTATCTTAGTATTTAGTTATAGGCTGTCTAATCTCTTTTGTTTTCCCAGTCTAATGTAGATTTAACTGTGTAGATAAGTAGTAGTAGTACAATTATTTAAATCTACATACAAAGTTTGTTTTGGTTTACTGTAGTCGCTCACAAACTATTTATAGATAATAACTGTAGCTTAGCTTCCGCAGACGACTAATTATGTATGTATGTACGGTACGATTGTCACTTCAACAGATAACAAAATTACTGTTATTTTACAGACTATTTATAGTTTAACCCGTGCAATGTAGACTTAGATAAAGAATGAATAGATAGGACGTGACCGTATACCCGTAAGGGACAGACATAGATGACGTCATACCTGCCTAAAGTAGATGGGTATACCAGTGTTGCTTTAAGTTTTACCCTACTTTATGTTTATAGTGGCTTTTACCACTATAAACATAAAGTAGGGTTGATTGATCTACGTTTTTTTTTGAGACATTTTAATGAGCGCCCCTCGCTCAATAATATGTCTCAAAAAATAAAAGTGGGAGGAAGTTGCGATTTTTTTTATTGAATTCTTCATTCAACCTTCGCCGCAGTCTAAAGTTAT
Source organism: Schoenobius gigantellus (assembly GCA_963935595.1). Lineage (NCBI taxonomy): Eukaryota > Metazoa > Arthropoda > Insecta > Lepidoptera > Crambidae > Schoenobius > Schoenobius gigantellus. Next base: position 18,040,430 of record OZ012557.1, on the reverse strand, counting down.
TTACACTTTTAAATAAAACTACACTTTTCGGATTTACTCGAGTATATTTCGTTTTAAAACATTTTACTATTATTTATTTAAGCTATTATGTAAACATCTTTACAAATATAAGAAAAAATATTAGGAATCATCATCATCATCCACACGCGTCCACTGCTGGCCTCTCCAAGTGCTCGCCACTGAGCACGATCCGCGACCACTCGCTTCCAGCTTTTGCCAGCTAGGTACCTTGCGAAGATCGTCGCTCGATTAAGAATACAGCGGGCAATAATCATTGTTTTTTCTTTATCTCAGCAGTTTATTTAAAATCCAATATTTACACATTTACTAAATATTTGTGAAGATTTAGAAAATGTATAATATTAAATTTTAAATAAACATTTTCTAAAATTATATTTCAATAGCACCGTTATTGTCATCGAATAAAGGACTTTGGCTTACAGAGATAAAATTCACTACAATACAGGTAAAAATTCACTTGGGCTGGGTAAGTTCAAGAATTGAACTACTGATACCGCACTCAATATGGTGCTGAAAGCCCAAAGTTGGTAAGCTTGCTCACAATGTGGAAAAAAGATCTGGCAAAGAACGCAAGATGCCGATTTATATAGCTGGTTATTCTTAGTTGCCCGTATTGCCACCCCCAACGTCGCCCCCGCTGGCAGCAACTTGGAAATAGCGCAGGACAAGACCAATTTGTAAATCTCTGAGGAAGATTATGTTCTGTCAAGTACCTATATAATTAATTAGAAACACCTGTTCGGTGCATAGAGCTATATCTACATCCTATGTGTTCTTGTTAAATATTCAGACAAAGTAGAGATATGACTTATTTCATTTGGATTAAGCCAGATTACTAGCTATGGCACAAAATTGCTAATAAATCACAAACATTTTCTAGAGGCTGTCTACTCCTCGCCACTCACCAGCTGTTTTTGGGTGTGGTAAACACGTATTAAATTGCTTACGTACAAACTCATGTGCCTTTGAACTTAAAAAGTGTAAGCACAGCGCGAATTTCCTTAAAGGTTCAGAATACTTTCTTTTGTCAACTCCTAAAAATCTTTTCAGAAAATCTCTATTGGTTCCTCCTACAGTATCTAAAATGTCCAACTACTAATTTTGCATCATTAACTTACACTTCAAATCACTTTACACATTTTCAAGTGTGACTACTTTTTTTCCCAATCGTCTAAGCGATTGACGCACTGGCCGTAGTTTTTTATTTGATGACCTCGCTGATTGTTTCAAACCCAGCATTTGAAGCCGCATTTTTCTCTTTTGGGGCGTATTCAAATTTGAACCGAAATCCAACACCGATGCGTCCTGAAACAATATGTATACAGGTTAAAAATAAAAGCAGGTTCTAATTTTACAACATTAAAAATATTAATTAATAAATTTTTAAACTGTATCTGTACTAATGGTCAGACTTGTTATATTAATAGAAAATGACCAAAATCAAACCATTAATAATATGTTTGGCCATATCAAAATAGTAGAAAAGGATTTGGTACCTACCCTACCCATGTTAATCCAAAACTGTAAAATAAATTTCGAAATCCCCCATAAAAATAGTTGGGTTTGTAAAAAATAAATTAAGGTTTTGGCTTGATAGGGTATGTACCTTGTAGATATAACATGTATAAGTTACTGATCTGTAAAAAAAGTTTAGGAATAGCACCACTCCTAAGAAAAGTGCCTTTTTTGTTTTTCTGAATCCACTGTTGTTCAAAATGCTTAGAACACATTCGGGTATGCTTGGTTGGCTGCCAATTCAATCGACCAGTAGCTTTAACCCAACTGTTTTCGAGTAGTTATCTCCGAAGGAAATCTGTTAAATACAGACAAACAAGCAAATGGAAAGTCTCACTTCAAAAGAATTAACTTTGTTATCTAAAATGCTCAAAATTTTATACTTAAATAGGTATATCAATATTAATGTAACACAGAAACTAATATGTGAGTTCCCTTTCACGTAACAAATTACCTACGAATCAAGGAAAAATAGTCGTAGCGTAACTGGTATCATTATAACCCGGCAAAATGTTATACGTGTTGGCTGTATACGTGGCCATATTGTATGGCGACATTCCTAGCTTGTTAGGTTAACAGTAACCTTACTACTTAGTTTGAAATTTCATGTTTAATCCCATAATATGATTGAGAACCATAGTAGAATGATAAAATATTGCAATATAACTTGTATTTATAATTTAAAAAATAGTTTTGGAGCTTTTTATTGACACAATTTAGGTCTTACCTGTAAAAGGTTATATTTTCCTGTTTTCTAGCACTATCACTATTACAACCTAAAACGGAGCAGTGCACCATGATTAAAATGTTCAAATAGTTCACAATTACACTAATTTAAGTGTTAAATAATTACACAGTAAGCTATAATTCACACAAAAAATTTCTTCCACGTATTTGTTTAGCACCAGACGCTGGTGATAAACAATCCCCACTACCAGTTTCACCTATATACGGTAACAAGGACAAAAAAAATTATGCCATCTTCTTCTTTCCTTTGGCAATGTGTATAACTTTATCTCTTTTCCTTATGTTTGACGGCTTTTATAGCCCATCTATTTCATTCTATATCTATGAATGTAGACTAGCCCCGTGGTCCGAATTGAGCTATTCATCATTGTTTTATACGTCTGCGATTTGCACTGTTCGTAAAGTTAGGAATGTTGGCGCATTTTGGACCATGGTCTAGATTTTTTTTTTACTGAGATTTTTTTTACTGTACCAGTGAAAAAAATGTTTAAGAAAAAATCAGTTTTTTTTTGCCTAAAACGTATTTGCTGTTTCCATATTTTTTTTTAAACATTTAATGTTATAATTGTCCTGTGTATAATACATTTAAACTTTATGTTTATATAATAATTCATAGCCGGTGCCAGCGGATGCCGTTATCTGTACCTATTTGTTCCTGTTTTGTTGTAAATGTAAAGACTTGGCCAACCCTTGCGCGTAGCGTATTTTGTTTTGGGTGTTTAATTATTATATTTGTTTTTTTTTTGTTTATAGTAGTTATAATATTTTCTATTTGTTTTTATGTCTATTATAATTGGTAATAATTATTTTACTGATGACTCATCAAATGATGAATTTGAGAGCGCTTGTAGTGATATTTCTGATGAAACTCTTACTGATTCTCTCTCATTGGGCATGAATTTGCAGTCTGTCTTCCACGGTAAATCCTCCTCGCTTAATATAGTTCATATTAACGCACAAAGTATTCTGGCACACACTACAGACTTGATTACATCATTTAACAGCGGCGTAGTCGATGTTATCTTAGTTTCTGAATCCTGGCTAAAACCTTCTTTATCATTTTCACTTTGTTCTCTTTATGGCTATAAACTCTTCCGCAATGACAGGGCTGGGGCTGGTGGTGGTGGTGTCTGCATATATATTAGAGATGACATTCCTTGCACTGTTGTCAGTAAATCTCCCAGTGAGTACACTGGCTCCCTGGAACACCTATTTCTGGAAGCGTTAGTTCATCACACCAAAGTCTTAGTTGGAGTGGTTTATAGCCCTAATGATAAAGTAAATTACTTCGACTCTTTTGAGACCATTCTTGAAACCATAAGTACTTCTTACAATCATGTGATTTTGATGGGTGATCTGAATACTTGCATTATTAAAAATAATTCTAGATCTCGTAAACTTAAGTCTTTAATATCTTCAGTAAATTTTGAACTTCTTTCCTTGTCGCCCACCCATCATTCCCCAAATAGTTCCCCTTCTCTTTTAGATTTACAAATACTTTCTCAGCCTGACTTAGTTTCTTCCTATGGTCAGCTTACTGCTCCGTTCTCATACCACAATCTCTTATATCTTAGTTATAATGTCCGTCCTCCTAAACGTAAAGTCAAAATTTTACTTCAGCGTAACTTTAGGGGCATATCGTACCATCAGTTCAAGAAAGGCATAAGTGTTCTTACGTTGAATTTTAGGTAATACATGCATTGAAAAGAGCAACTCAAACTACGTATGGTGAATTTATTTGGTATTTTTATCATTAATCTTGGTGATTTTATTCAAGAAATACTAAAATACGTTGTTAGACCTCAGAGATTTTTTATTGGGAATAAAAAGAATACACTGACTTACGCCAAATTATTTACAATGATCAAAACATAAAGACTTATATGATATTTATGTATACCTTAATTTATTCTCGAAGTAAAGTAACAGTTTTAATAGACTTTATGCATTTTTTTTTTATTTTTCATTTCACAGTTATGCACGATAATGTTGTTTATTCATACATTCAAAAATTGTTTAGTTATCCATAAACAGTTTTATTTACCTAAATTTTTATTTTTTCTTGAGCAGTAACGATTACTGCGTTCTTGCCTTTGAAAGAAATGTAGGAACTATAAGTAAATATTGTTACGTTTGGTTATTTCTTTTAAATTCTGAGTAATAGTGAGTACGTCGGTGCGGGACGAGGGAAAGGGCGTGGTAATCGCGCTCTCTCCACCCGCGCGCTCGCGCTGCACTGCAGTGTTTGCTGTGAAGTCAAGGTAATACATAGTGTTAGTATACGCTACCGAACACCTATTCCAATCAAACCTAAATATCATGAACAAAGGCACAGAACCAACCTTTGTAAGCTCTAGGTATCAAACCATCATTGACATTACTTTGGCAACACACACGGCGGCGAACCTGCCCCCGTATTACGGATCGTTTATGACATGACATGGTATAAATTTGCAATATTTAGAATGTCTAGAAATGCTCATTTACTTGTCCTTACTCTACTGATATGATTGCTAGGGTATAATTTCGATAATGTCATCATGCCATAACCCTTGAAAGACATATTTATGAAGTGTTGATCCATAAAAAGGCAAATAAATTTTATGTCATCATGATATCATTTGTAATCATGAGATCCGTAATCGGCCCCCTGATCATGTATCGAGCGAACCATCCTTCGCGGACCACCGTCGAGTGTGTTTTCAATTGCTCTATGAATTACCAGACCCTGCTCCTTATCGCAACACCCGAAAAACAAACATAGCAAGGTACACTAACACATAACAAAAGCACTAGACGAAACGCATGGCAGCGGCGAAACACTTAGCACGAACAATATTGAAGAAAAAGTACAACTCCTCACTTCAGCAATAGTCAGAAGTTACGAGTTGGCATGCCCGATGTCTATACCAAAAGACCTCAACAAGAATCTCTGGTGGGGGCCAGAACTTGAAAGGCTGCTGAAAAAAAACTTAGGGCACTCTTCAATAGAGCAAAAAATACAAGAACTCCCGATAACTGGGACAACGATGCGCAGAGACACTACAAGAAGAGGATCAGATTCCAGAGAACGGAAGCCTGGCAAAACTTCTGCAGCAGCATAAACTCAACAAAGCAAGCCGCCAGAATAAAGAAAGTATTGTCCAAGGGAAACACAGACCTCCTTGGCAACATCAAAAAAGTCGACGGCACTTATACTAAATCTGAAGAAGAAACCAGTGCGGTAATGCTGGAAACACACTTTCCCGATTGTCAAATTGCGTCACACCTGGAATGGTCCGACGAGCACTACAGCACCCCGTCAACCGAAGAATGGGAGGCTGCCTGCAAAGTAGTAACTGCGGATAAAATAGAGAAGGATATAAAGAGCTTCAAACCCTTTAAATCCGCAGGACTGGGCGGAATATTCCCAGCGCTGCTACAATGGCAGCCTAACTTAGTAATAAAACACGAACCTATATTTAAGGCTTGCATAGCCTTCAAATATATTCCCAAACAATGGAGAGAGGCGAAGGTAGTATTCATACCCAAACCAGGGAAAGAAGACTACACAACCAATCCTCAACCCTAGGTGCCTTCATAGACATAGAAGGAGCCTTCGACAAAACAATGCACAATGGCATTAACCACGCCCTTCAAAAGTAACGATATAGAACCAGCAGTAATAAAATGGATCACCGAGCTGGTAAGCAAGAAGGCAGTTCAGATAGTGGGGAATAACATCGTTAGAGCAAAAGTGGTTAAAGGATGTCCCCAAGGGGAATTAAGCAGTTGCTTATTTAATTTTTATAAAGCAGAAGCTGACAGAGGCCTTACATCTCTTTCATTATATTCGGACAACTGTTCTGGTCAGAACAGAAATAGATTTGTTTTTACTATGTACCTATACGTATCACGAACTTCAAACATAGAAATTGTTCGTAGAGTTTTACAAACTGGTCATACGCAGAACGAGGGTGACTCTATGCATGCTTGTGTAGAAACAAATATGAAGAACAAAACAATTTACACACCTGACCAGTTATCTATCTATCTATATAAATAAAAATGGATCTTCGAAATGTATATATGCCCATAACTTTCGAACGACTGCACCAAATTGTGTGATTCTTGGTTTTATGTATTCGTTATTGTTAGGACAAGGTTTGTATAATATAAAAATTCCAATAATTTAAACAAACATTTGTAATTTAGTTAAAGAACATGGCGATACAAAGTACGCCGGGTCAGCTAGTATGAAATAATTATGAACTTTAAAGTTCCCAATAAATTTATAAATAATGAAATGCCACAGGCAGATTTTTACAATTTTAAAACTCAAGTAGCGTCTAATAAAAATTGGTTGCAAGATACAAATGGAAATAAAATATTTTTTTTTACAATTTACAAGCTTTTGCTTCTTCAAATAAAGATTAACCTTTCCCATTGTGATAGGAAGACAGATAATAATTTACATTATGTCAGGCAAATATAAGGCTTTCATAAGGTTTCTAAACTTTCATAAGGCTTCTAGCTTAAAACTAAATAATTACGTAGTTACTATTAAAGGGTAATTCTTCTGTGATGATGATAAAGAACTGCAATAATATATTGTAAACTTAAGGTTAAAATAATTGTTATTTTCTGTTCGTGTCTTTGTAAAATGTGTGTAATTGACTCGTATTAAATAACTTATTGAAGCAAAAGATAAAGAAGTTAAAAAAGATTACTTGTGAATTTCTAAAAAAGTATTAGTAGATTTTATGGAAAATTAAGTTTGAGAATTAAGACTTACATTATTAGTAGAAGTATAAGAGTTTTTTTAACAGCGGTTTTCTTTTGACTATTTTTTTAAGATTGATTTTTAATTTTATCACAAATAATAATTATTAGGTATTTCATTAAAATATTTTCCTACATTCTTTCGATTGAATTTTCATCATCATCATAATAAGAAAATGATTACAAGTAATGAAGATAACTAATGTTTTTATTTTTAATATTGATACTTTTAAGTATAAGGACGTCTTAGAAGTTATTAAAGTGGAAAATATTGTTTCATTTTTAAACAGCTGTTAATTTTTTATTATATTGTTTGACGATTTTTCTTGATTTTATTATGGAAGCTATAATTATCGTTATTGTATTGAAAATTTTGTAGAACAGAGTACAATCTTTGAATTTCATAATATTTGTTATAATGTGGATAATTAAGAAAAGAAATGATAACAAAATCTTTATGACTTTTTTTGCTGTGCCAAAAAAATATATCACTACAAAACAACTACAGACACACAAAAAATATATTTCTGGGACAAATAATAAAACATGGTTATATTGTTTACTAGAATGAATGTAAATAATTTACGAAGATAATAAAGTCATAAATTAGGGATACGAAGTCAAAACAAAAAAAAATTAAAGGCAAAAACGCAGTAATGCCATTTACTCTGTCCACAATTGTAGAGTAAAAAAACTGTAATAGATTTTACTTTAATTAGGTATTACATTTTTAGCGGAAAAGGAACATAAAGACTAATTATTGGGAAATCCTTTTTTTAACTTATTCGAAAAAGTAGCGTAAAAATTTAAACTTAATTTATTTCAATAATTATAAATGTTTACATTAATAAAAATTTGTGATAACCTGCACTAAATTTTTATCAATTTATTTATGTAAAAATCAGCTTCCTATCTTGTTTGGAATTTTTTTTATAGACATTTAAACAGTTTTTTTGCTCTCCTTTAAAGTTAACATTTTCATCTTATGCTTTTCTTGCTCTGAGGGTGCGATATGTGTTGACCACTTGAGGGAGGATTTTCTTGGTATGGATTGGTCTCCCGTATTTACTGTCAATAGTGTTGACGAAAAGGTACAAGCATTTAACACATTGCTTTTAAAACTTTTTGACAAGCATGGTCCGTTAAGGCCAGTGCGTGTAAAACATTTGCCGGCACCTTGGCTTACTCCTAACATTAAGAACCATATGTTGCGTCGGGATAAGGCCAAGCTCCTATTCAAGAGGTCGCCTTCTATTGAAAAACATCAGTCATATAAGTTATTACGCAATCAATGCAACAGGATGTGTAGGGATGCTAAACGCCGCTATATTCACTCCCGTGTTGATAATAGCTCATCAGCACAAATTTGGAAATTTCTAAAGTCACTTGGTGTGGGCAAAAATTCCGACAATTCTGACTCTCTGCTAAATCTTAATGCACTTAATGAGCATTTTTCAAAATCTCCTGTTGAACTTTCTAACACAATAAAAGTCCAATCTCTTAGTTTACTTTCAAACGGTGCCCCACATGGCTATGATTCCTTTTCATTTCTTGAAGTCACTGAGGCAGAGGTTAAAAAGTGCATATTATCTATTACTTTTCATGCTACGGGTAGCGATGGTATAAGTCGAGACATGGTTGTCCCAATATTAAATAATGTTGTTCCCATTGTAACTCATATCCTCAACTTTTCCTTAAAATCTGGTACCTACCCAAATGGTTGGAAATCCGCACTTGTACTTCCTTTACCCAAGTCCTCTAATCCTAAATCCTTTAATGACTACCGACCTATCTCTATTCTCCCTTTCTTATCCAAAGTCCTAGAAAGTGTTGTCCATAAACAATTGTCCACCTTCCTAAATCGTAACAATATAATCAGTCTATTCCAATCTGGGTTTCGGCCATGCTATAGCACAGTGACGGCGCTGTTGAATGTAACAGACGACATAGGTACGGATTGCTATGGACAGAAAAATGTTTACTATTGCTGTTTTACTCGATTTTAGTAGCGCTTTTAATTCAGTAGACTACGACATTCTTATAGCTATCCTTCGCTCTATTAATTTATCTCCCTCGGTGATTGATTGGTTCTCTGATTATCTTCGAGGTCGCCGGCAGTGCATTAGACATAATAACTCCGTATCGAGTTGGTGCCAAATCGCTGCAGGTGTGCCACAAGGCGGCGTACTATCTCCATTACTTTTTTCTGTCTTTATTAACCAACTCACTTATGTTATTTCGGCTCCCTACCATCTGTACGCTGATGATTTGCAAATATATAGGCACACTGACATTAGTAATATTGGCAACACAGTTGAAACAATCAACCAAGATCTCATAGCTATCAAGACCTGGGCAGACTCGTTTGGTTTACTTGTTAATCCCAAAAAATCACAAGTAATGATCATTGGCAGTAACAGATTGATTAGCAAATTGGATTACAAGGATTTTCCCCAAATTATATTTGATGGTACTGCAATACCTTTTACAGAAAGAAGCAGAAATTTAGGCGTGATCTTTGATTGTACCATGTCTTGGAATGCTCATGTCAATGAGGTTAGTCGCCGTATGCATTATACTTACTACTCTCTCAAGCGGCTTCAATACTTCCTGCCATTTAGTACTAAAGTTATGCTTGCTCAGTCCCTCCTACTCCCCATTCTCGACTACGCCGATGTGTGTTACTTGGATGTTACTGAGCAGCTCTTAAATAAACTTGAACGGCTTCAGAACTTAGCAATTCGCTTTATTTTCTGCTTACGTAAATTTGATCACGTGTCTGAATGCCGCAAGCAACTCAAATGGTTACCTATTCGTCAACGGAGAAATATGCATATCCTCTGCCTTATCTACAAAGCCCTAAATTGTCCTCAGTTTCCTCAATACATACGTTCCCGTTTCCATTTTCTCCCTCCTAGTTCCCGTCCCCAGAGGTCATGTGTTACCAATAACGTCCTAAAAGTTCCCCACTTTAACACAATCTTCTTCCGCAAGTCTTTTACCGTACAGGCTGCCAAGTTGTGGAATGGGCTGCCTGTTTCAGTTCGCGAGAGACGTTCCGTCCAATCCTTCAAGCGCCACTTAAAAGAACATTTTCTTTCAAATTTGTCATCCTCATCAGTATAATAAGTAAGTATGTATGTATATGTATATGTATGTAATATGTGTGTATCAATATATATGTAGGTATATGTGTTTTAGTTATTTTGTAAAATTGTATTTTTATAAAGGTAGAAAAATTTGTTCCCGCGTGCCTACACAACATCTTACACTGCCACTTGGGTTGGCTGGAAGAAATCTCTCCCAGAGATAAGTCCGCCCTTGTATACCTTGTACTCACTGTATATTTAAATGTTTATATGTACAATAAAGAATTATATAAAAGTAAGTAAAGGATGGTATGCCAACTGAACCTAAACAAAAGTTTGAATGGTGTTACTGGGCAGGCAGTAAGGCTTATGTGAGGAACCGACACGAAGCACGGAAGGGCCCCCGGTGCCCCCCCGCGTGCGAACTCTGGGATCCACTCCGGTCTCCTACTCCGGCACGGTGACAGCATCACAGGATTTTCGCCGAATGGCGGGACAGCCTCCCAGGCAGGATGGTCCTGGGTTCGGGTCCCGTACTGTCCGGCAGGTGGCCGACGGAAACCATTCCCACTGGCTCTCCCTGTACCACATGTCGGTCCCTCACGCTCATAGAGCCTACTCAGCTTATCACACTATTACGGCTCAGGCTAAACAGATCGCTGACAAGGCCATCCGCACTTTGAGGGAAGGAGAAGAGGTTAGGAAATGGCTTTTTCGCCCTTCATCCGAAACGCAATAACTACTTCACGGCTGAAACAGGCAAAAAGGTGGTACCAACCCGCACGGGCTCCCAAGAGAAGCCCTACCACCAGTGACGGGAAGAGGGTAAGGGAGTGATAGGGACATCAATACCGCGGAAAGGAAGGGGTGTGCAGTATTGATGGCTCGAGAAGTCGGGGTCGCGTACCCGAGTCCCCTTGCCAATAGACAGAATATTGCAAAGAAGACCTCTGACTATAATATATATCTTTTCGTTAATAACGTCAACGTATTATTAACGAAAAGATATATAATATAAGAATTTTCATCATAGAGATTCATCTGAGCTTATAATTATGAGCGGTTTTATACACCCAATTAAGCCAACCTCAGTTACTGGTGAGCGAGTGCCACCAACACACCGATGATAAATGGACTAAGGGTCTAGGTCACTTTTGATGCAGATTATATGATGTTCCAGTCCCTAGATCTCCCCGACTGTGTACAATAATGAAGTCGAGGCTGACTTTTTTTATTACTCTCCGCATATTGAGAGGAAAGTCCTAAAGGCTTGACGACTAAGAATCGGCGGGTACTGTGCCCACGCGTAGTTCCGCACGCATCTCAGTGCTGCAGGCTCCACAAAAAAGACTCAGGTGCGTCACAACCTGCCGCCCAATCACTAATAGATACTGCAGGAACATACTAAGATAATTATTATTTACCGAGGCCCGGCTCAGACGAGAACTTCAATACACTAATAGCGATATTAATCTATGACTAGAACACGCGCTTAATCGTCACACTCGAACTACGAGTAACTCTCGCCGTTCAACATACAAACCGAAATTAATGGTTTAATATTGATGCGTGCTTTTGACGTTTCCTCACTCAGTGACCGCCTGACAAGGCACACAAGCCATGAACTTTACAAGAGATCGAGAGGCCCGTCCTTTAAGTTGGCAACTTGGAATGGAAATTTGGAGGTAAATTAAGTGACCGAGCATAAGAGCAAGCGTTTTTGATCATAGCTATTGTTTTCTGTTGGAGAATATTGTGGTCGATTTATTTTCTGTATTCATCATTGTTGTATTTGTTAAGCCAAAGTTCACTGTTAATGACGACTTATCAACATCCAATCTAGAATTCTGTTAAAAAAATCATTGTGTGGTTTTAGGAAACCACCGACGCAAGTGAAAAGTTTTTTCGGATCGTAAGAATTTAACTGAACATTTTCGGATTTCCGAAAATGTTCAGTTAAATTCTTACGATGCGTTCTTACGATTAAAAACGTTCTTACGATGCGTTTTTAATCTTAACTTAATTGTTTTCTTCTGTAAAGACAATTATAAATAATAAATAAATAATTAATATAGAAGAAAAAAGAAATTTAAAATAATAAATAAATAAAATAAACAAAAAGCAATAAAAAAAATATGAAAAAAATAACCCCCTACCGGAATCGATCCACCGCCACACAGATTTAACGTTTAAGATCTAGCGCATAGATAGACCAATCCTGATCAATATTAAGTAGTGAAATTAAAGATCTCATGAATTTGCGTAATGCAACATGCGATAGATGGTCGAAAAAATTTGATCGATGTAAAAAAAGTTTCACTTAAATAAAACAAGCCTAATTTGCTTAAAAAAGTACAAAAGAGATCGAAATGTTGTCGTGGCTGGTAAGAGATCGGTTGTCTAGTGGTGACCCAACATTGTATGTTGAAGACGCCGTAAGACGTGGGTTTGATTCCCGCCCTAGAAGAAATTTATTCTTGTATAGATTTATTCATTTTTACAACCCTTTTCATTTCAACTTAAATATTGTTATACATTTTATACACCATTGTGTTGTCTAGAATTCATACTTTCACTTATTTAGTCTATATTTTAACTCAGAACATCTGGTCTTAGCCATAGGTACCCATTTCATTTTTTAACAACTTATTTTAAGAGATGAAACTGTCCCAAAACTGATGTACCTATGTCTTCTAGAGAACTAAAACAACGCCATTTGATAACTAAAAAAAATAAACTAAAAATTGAGAAAGTTAACAATTAAAAGACAATAAACAATTCGAAAAATGCAATAAAGTTATGACAGTAAATTATAAAAATATGTATAATTTTAAGTTATACATAAAATATAAAATGAAATCGCTACTATCCCATCTCCGATTCCTGTGAAGTTACATCCATAATGAACAATTCCAAACTGTACAATGTCTATCGCTCAAAAACTTTTTTAATGCTGTAGCATTCATCTTGCTGACGTAAGTTAAAAAAAAACTTCCTTGGAAATCGCAAGCTTACGAAGCAAATATTAATGAATATTAAATTTGCTTAACGTGAACTCTCATTTACTTTCGAAACGAGAGGTGCTTATTTAATAAGTCGCTTCTTGAGTTTTATATGAAACATTATTATGTCTATTAAGGTTTTTGATTTATTTGTGCTGTAATACAAATGGTTAGAAAGATGCTGTTTTATTTAAACCGTTACGAAAAAATGCCTAGTACACAGAACCTGCTGCAAGATTTGGCACCTAATAATGAAAAAAATGATCACAGGATTTGAAATGCCAGTGCGAAATGAAAGAGGTAAATAAATAAACTTCTGGGAGCGGAGCATGTGATGATTATTTTTCACCTCACCGGCTCGGAAAGGATTTCTTTATTCTTCAAAATCAGCGTGGAAATGTCTATTTTAACCGCTAGAGTTGAAAAGTTATTTGAAATTCGAACGTTCGAATATGGACTGGAAATATGGATACTTACAGACTGTGTGGTCAAAAACTTTTTCATCGCATCTATTCAAAAAGAGGCGAAGGGCTCCTCGATAAGTGCGACCAAAATTGTTCATTCCGGCGCACTTAATAACGCAGCGACGAAATGACTTTTGAATTTGGAACGCAATTCGCTTCGATAAAGTCAAGGTAATTAATATACTATTACCGTGATAAAGTCATGGCCAGTAATAAAAAAAGCGCGCTTGCCGACGCAGCATGGGCTAAATTAAAAAAAAAATACGCGGGAACTTCTTCTTCGATATTTTATTACTTTTAATCAAAATATTACAGACAGATGACTTTTAATTTGATTCCCAAAAATTGAATAAAATGTGAAATCTAGCAGTAAAACAGGAATATTAACACCAGAAAATATATAATTAAACGCAGAAACGGGCATAAACAATTTACTACCAAACAAATCGAGAGGAAATAAATTTGTAATTTGGTTGTGTTACATCTTTTATTGTCTACTCAAAGCATCTTTTATTTTTCTTATAGAGGGGGATGAAAAGCAGAGTGTGCCACATGGTACCAAAATCATTCAACCTCGAGCGACGTACTTTGAATCAATCGCTACGCTTAGGATTCTATTTAAGAAACCCTCGCTATGCTCGGGGTTCTACTTTAGAATCTTTCTCTTCACTCTGGATTCAAACAATCGCTCTCGCCCTCAATACCTACATCATTTTAGTCCCTCGTGACACAATCTACTATTTCGTTTAAAAAGAATATTCTACACGCTAAAAATGCTTACAATGATAAATTCGTTATATCGCAATGTTTGAATTTCAAATTTTTGTAGTTTTCGTTGCGTCATTTTGTATTTGATGTTGATTTTCTTTATAACAGTAGTAGGTATTTTCCTCGCTAAGGCAATTTATCAATTTGTCGACACTATACACTGATAAGGCGCCTTTATATTAAAGTTACGCGAATTAATTATCAATGTTTTCTAGCACAAGCATTTCTTATACAGCACTAATTTTATGTAAACAATTTACACATTTATAGATTTTTCTTTACGCGAACAAGTGAACTTATTTGAAACAAAGAAAAATAATTGGCCACACTTAGCAAATAAAAACAACGAAAGTAAAATATAACTGAACCTATGGTAAATAAGAACAGCAAGGCCCACCCTGTGTCAGCACTTATTTCATGGTGTTAATTTCATTTTAATTAACATTCAATATTAAGTTGTTAAAACACTGGTATATAGACAAAAATTGTAAACCAAAAATTTTGTAATCACATTAAGTACCAAACATGCTTTTAACGAGTATCGATTTTATCTTTCCACAAAAATACAGTTCAGTTTATAGCTCTACGTAGAGAGCTATTTGCCAAAGCTCTTACTTTTCTAACGTTTGAACCGCCCATGTGTTAAATTGAAGCGAAGAATTACAGTTGTAATCTTGGCGCGAGCACTCAAAGGTTGTAATCAAAGTGTCTCGTAGAATTATGCGCAACGTAAACACTAGTTTTAGAATACTTCAGGGAATTAAGCAGCCTTGAAATTGAGCTGTCTCTATGAGAAACATGTTTTCCGGCATTTAAATGCGAAAACTTTACGAAAATCGTCGTACATTTCAGTATACGTCACGTGAATTATTCAACGTGGATTTTATATAATAATTAGGGAAGTTAGATAATTCGTTCTGCAACATTATTATCATAGTGATTTTACTAAACGTTTCAACTGAAACAAACAAAATCATGTTGAAATAGTTTAAATTTGCATATAGTTAGCTTAATAATAAATTTAAAAATAAAATTTAAAGCTCAATTACGTTGACAGAAGTGTTTTTTGTTATTTTATAGAAACATGTCCTAGTACATACTTTTTATTCAAAGTTTTACTTTATCGTAATAATGACTATGTTTTTATAAGAACCAAACATTTGTTTCTGTAAAAATGTGAATGTTATGACTATTATATGTATGTTATACCCCACCAAGTATAGGACGAGATTTTTAGTCACCTAAAATACGGAAGACCTACTGGACCTACTAATGATCGGGTCAATGCGTAGGTCAGATGTTGCTGTATCAAGTCAATGTAACTTTTCGTACCAATATAAGTATCATCAAAGTAACAGTAAACTTCGACTCTTATCAATTAGCAGTAAGTTGCTGAGGAGTTGGATATCCCGCAGACTACTTGATGCTGTTGCATCAGATACAGGTTACCATATTATGGAAATACCAACAAAGAAACAGTTATAGGAATTTCAAATCATTAGAATCTGTGAAAGTCACTTCATCATCAACTAGGAAGCTTATTTCCTAGTTGATGAAGTGATCTCACCAACTTTTAACACTTGAACAGATCTTCATAAATTATAGCTAAGAACCATCTCGAAAGCTGACATGATGTCAGCTTTCTATCAAAAACGAATCAAATTAGTACATTTTTGGGAGCTATGATGCCACAGACAGATTACCTTTATTTAGATTATCTTTTTCCGTCGGGGAATAATGATTGCCAACTTAAACAGGGATAAAGGCTCAGATTTTGGCAAACGCTGTATCCCATCAAAGGAAGAACTGACCTAATAGTTGTTGGGTAACCTTATTGTTTTTTTTGTTTATTTCCTGTTGTTGTTTTTTTATTATTGAACTTGTTTTTCTTTAAAATAAAACGCTGGATGATTTTGTATCGGAGTAGAGCAATAATTTCCATACCGACTGCAGATTGACGGCAGTATCCTTCAGGAAGATATTTCTGCTTGATGTGATAATAATGCTGCTTTTCTGGAAGTTAAGAGAAGAATAAGTCATTTGAAGGTTGGCAATGGCACTGCTCTACGGTCTGTCAAAATTATGCAAGATTTTAGCGGAATTATCACGGCTGAAAAGGGCAAAAACCGTTCTTGTTGGGCTGTGTCCAGAAACATAGAAATTTTTAATCCGGACTGTAAAAACTACACTAAAGAGAAAATACTCTTACTGGTTGTTATTTTTTAAAGTTTTTAAATAGAAAGTGTTGACTGATACAAATCTTTTTTAAGTATAAGTTGCTCATATTATTATGATAGCTATTTTACAAACTATTTTCTTTGTAGCATCATGTTTCGCAAAGCCAAAAAAAAACAATGCTTCTTAAAAGAAAATCAATAAGGAAAAAAAAACTCCCAGCTGCGGTGTTTTCGGAGCGCTACCATATTTCCAACTTCAAACGAGGCTTAAAAAGAGTACTTCTGTCCACGTGGGCAGTAACTGAGCTATGCCCCTGGCGTTGCAGATGACCATGAGCGATGCTTACCTTTCATGCCATCAGGAGGACCACATGCTCGTCTGCCACCGTTATAAATAATAAATCTTTGGTACAATAAGATGCTTTGATATAATATACTCGTATATTATATCAAAGCTTATTTAACTGTTCGACTTAGAACAGCAAACACTAAAGAAGCAAAAAATACAGTAAATAAGAAAATTTTTAGCTTCCCATCGTCTTGGAACATAACGAATTTTATTACTCCCCCTTGCTCTAACTTCGAAAAGGTTTTCAACGATTCAGTATGAATACGACAGATAAGAGAAAGGTTAACAGAGCTCAGGATTAACACCCTCAAGATAAAGTGTTCCTGCCAATCCGCGTCTATCAGTCATTCCAAAGATGCTCGCAATTGATTGAAAGCTTTTGAAAAGATAGATAATGACAAATTCTTTTCCCATTGTGAGTTTTTTTTTAATTTTACCACAAAACCTTTTAATCGGGATACTGCTCGTACATCTAGAAAATGTTATCTTTGTATGTAATTAAGTGAAAGATAGGCTTAAAGTAGTGTTTTTCATAAAATTATATAGTTAGTTCAATATTATTTTACATAGGTAGGTTAAGAAAGATTTTATTGAACAAATCGAAATAATACAGGGTATAAGTGCCCATGTCGGTGTCCTATTTCTTTTAACAATGAGTTCAGATCATGGTCCTAATTTGAAAATCACTGAAATTTTCTCCCGGAAAATTCATAAATTTTCCTATTTTTTTATTATTTTTATCTAAATTTTCTGGTGTGATAATTATAACGTTTAAAAATCATATTTTGTCAAAAAACCACATTAAATACACAAAAAATAAACATCGCAATGTAAATCGTATAACATTTCCATCATACTGCGAGCGGAATTAGCTGTTTGGGTCATCGAACGTCAACGCACCGGGGTGGTGGTGTGAGCGGAACAAAAATGATGCCGGCGCGCCATACATTGCGTAACATGAATTAAAATGAAAAATTTACTTTTTTCGCATTAAAAGCTTTTCCGGGAAAAATAAACATCGGTAAACAAATATTAACATTGATCTGAACTCACTGTTAAAAGAAATGGGTGGGACACCGTTACTTATACCCGGTATAATACTCACATACAATAAAAACATTAATTTTTATTTATATATAGGTGGAAAAAACAGCGATTATTTATTTATACCAATGAAGAGAACCTAAGAACTTTGTTATTTTCTAAAAACAAACGAAAAATGAAGTCTGATTGGCCTCCTATCAATATTATTATTATTGTTAGATTTAAGGTGCAAACAAACTGGGCTTATGTGATGCCACGTATGAGATGTTACGTCCATCAGAAGACATCGGTCTTAATAGAAAATGTATGAAAAATAATTATTTATAACGACACTTAGCTCACGTGACGTCGTTAACGCGACCAATCACATAACGTGGCGTGGCATCACATAAGCCCAGTTTCGGTTTCGGGTCAGGTATGCGGTTTTTTCATTATAATTGGCTAGATGACAATATTTTTTTTTTGCTTTAATAAAAGCCCATTCATATAAATAAACAGAAAGAAAAAATCGGTTTTCGAATAACTATATAAACAACCAAGATATAAGGTATTAAAGATTTTTCTCCATCTCCTTCTAGCAAAACGGCAATTTACAAGGAGTCTATATGGCCGTACTCAACAATGACGTCACGGTTGATGTCGGATCTCTCTGTCTAATCGCCTTCAAATAAACAACTTAAAATGCTTGTATCTAATGTATTTCTACGCCGATTTTAATTCTAATTTCACAGGACTGCATCTTTTTCCACGGTTTTTTAATATTTAATGACGAGACGTAAAAATTTGAATTCAGTCATCATCCCAATTATATGAAATGAAAAATATTGAAATAGAAATCCGCCACCTAAATAGCAACGAATAACTTCGGTTCTAGCCAACTGTGCACCACCACCTACATTTTCACACAATATCGCGTAATACTTAGATCATGTAAGATTACATAAAACAAAGGTGCTCTGAGTTGGCGCGCCAGCTTTTCGTTACGTCCGCTTACGGCTAATTCCGTGAAATAAAACTGGCTTTTGCTTGTGGTGCGATAGTCAGCGGTAAAATACTTATTGTAATGGTTAGTTGGGATGTGATGTCAGACATACCCAATATTAAATAGGTAAGAAGGTATTTAATCCTTATTACTGGCACACGCTACATAACATTATTTAATACCTTTTTAAACTTTAAATAATATTTGCTGAATTAATATTATATATAATTGCTTAAAATATATTGTATGTAAGCAAAATCTTTGTATACAAACGAACTTATTGTACAATAAAGAATTATTATAATAAATTTTATTACTGAAATTGTTTATTATTGGTGATTATAATAACGGCTGTTAGCTCGAGTTTAATGCATACCAAATATGTACAGCGGTTTTAATTTAGTGACAAAACCATAAAGTTTAACTACTTTAGTGCTATTACTTATTCTGTGGTTTAACTTAAGATTATATTAATTGGTTAAAATTATGCAGGCATTCAGCGTTTGTTCGTAAAAACAGTTTATACGACACTTGCGTTTCGTTGTTTTTATTAATTTTAACTAGCAGTACCTTTATAGAGTTAGAAGTCATAAAAGTAAAGGATTTTTATCTTGTTTATCAACAATACCCGCTCGTAATGGCACCCCACCCACACACGTAGTTCAGTCCAGCAATTATTGGCACGTGTTCTACTCACGTCCGATACCTTACTGGCTCCACTACCCCATATTGACTTACAATGTGACCTGAGAGCGGACATATTTCTTTCTAAGACTTGGTCAAGCAATTTATAAGCACATTCTCGGAGCCAATCTTAGTTTCACGACTATTTTCGTTTATTGAAAATCGTCAAAAATTGTATGATTAGTATATAGCGGATATAGCGGTACAACAAACTTAATTGTTTTATTCGCGTGAGGATTTAATTGATTTATACAAAAATATCAAATTGACTTTCAAATAATTGAATTGTAATAAAGAATGAGTCTTTGTTTTTTTGTTTGTTCCCAAGCTTTTAGTAGACTGTGCGGTGAATTATACCCTGCGAAGAGATGGAATACTCGAAACTAAAACTTTATTTAAGATGGGATAGTTTACACTATAAAAAGAGGCTCAGCTGACTAGACAGCCTCAATCCTAAGCTAGTGTAATATAGTGGGCCAATTATATTTAGATTCATATGTATGCTGTTATGTTACTAAAAATGCCCTTTAATCTAATATTATGACTGTGATAATTTATCTAAAGGAACATTTTAGTTGTTTGTGCTAAAATTTACTTTTTGCAATGTACTCTTATTTCCTGGCGAATAAGACAGCTGGAAATTCCCCGGGTGCTTGGGCGTCGTGAATTTTTGTTGCTTCATATTCCTTGACAATATTTAATTGCGAGTAGTGCGATATAAAATCAGGTCCTTATAAAACCGTTTTCTGCTATTGAGCGAGAATTCTATTCCTGATATAAATTTTGATGACGTTTTGAAATTAAAGACGTGTAAATATTATCTAATATATAAAAATCCTTTGTTACAGTGTTTATTATCTAACTCCCGCCACAAAAGGCTTGATCGATTTTTTTGTGTATATTTAGTAAATCTGAAATTGCCTAGGAACTCTAGGCATTTTTTTGTACCCCTGGGTAAGAGGGTGACTTTTCTCCATATTTTTCTCTCCAGATTTTTTTTGACAATTATTATGGCGAAACGTAATTTTTTGACAATTATTATGGCGAAACGACGGGCAGAGCTAGTAATTTATATTACTACATTAGCCATTTTTCTGATGAATCGGCACGACATTCATATATTTATGCCATTGCCTGCGGTGGCAGCCGCACCTAACCGGGCCAGCATGATCAACAAGATAGACGGGGAGACCCGGTTTGAACCCCCTGGTGATTCTACTCGGACAGCGGGACACCCTTGAGGTGATGCTATGGTGATCATGGCGATTCGCTAACAAGGCCAAAGTTCTCGCCTTCTCTTTACCTAATCAAGGGAAAACTGTGAAGGCCATCTGAGGCCAACAGCGCAGGTAGGCCCATAAAAAAAGATAATTGACCGCGATCGATAGAGTCGTTGTTTTTCCTCAGGCCTTGTCCTCAAAGCTTCAAGTAGTAATCATCGGCTAAGCTCGGTTAATGTGACGTATTTTAAATTTCATGGATCCAAAAAATGTTACAAAGATAACTTGAATATTCTGAAATAGGCATTTATTAATTTGAACAAGTGTTGTCTTATCTTCTATTCGCATGCAGAGATATATCGGCAGTGGACAGAATGTTACTTACAAGTACGTTAGAGCGGAGTATGTATGTATCTATCTCGTTTGAGGAAGCGACGCACTGTGCACATTTTTCATCTCACTTGACATTTCTGGGTCCCGCGATCATGTTAGCTTTTATATGTTGTATATTGGTGAATGTCTTATAAATTCTATCACAATTTCGTTATGGGTAATCTAATGAAAACGTAACTTTTATGTCTTATTATACGTATAACACTTGAGATGAAATCTACTAATGCTTAATCAATTCATATACTTCATGCTGCTGGGCACGTGTCTCCCCATAGATTTGGAGGATATTGACCTGCTACACATCTATACTAATATTATAAAGCTGAAGAGTTTGTTTGTTTGTTTGTTTGTTTGTTTGTTTGCTTGAACGCGCTAATCTCAGCAACTACTGATTCAAATTGAAAAATTCTTTTTGTGTTGGATAGTCCATTTATCGAGGAAGGCTTTAGGCTATATAAGATCACGCTACGATTAATAGGAGCTGAGCATCAAAGAAAAATGTTTCAAAAACGGGGAAAAACGTAGTATGGCGAAACGTAGTTCGCGGGCACAGCTAGTAAGTAATATGCTGTAGTAAATATAAACGGTTTTTCTCAAATTACGAATTAAAGATCACGCTTTTCCCATTGCTTCGCTTCCAAACATTCTCTAGATTCCCCTATTTTCGCTAACGTTGTGAACTTGACAAAAATATACTAATATGTATATGAAATAGAATCGTCCAGCATACGAACTCTGCGCACTTCACCTTTTTGCCGCAGTACATCCAATATTTATCACCCGTGTTATCTCGCAGATCATATTTCTACGGCACGCAAACATCCGGCAGCAAATTATGCGCGCCGTAATTTATTGCAGCCATCTTGGCGGTATGGCGTCAATCATTACGGATCGCGCTTGCGTTTTAATAATTTGTGTGACGGAACCCAGGGTCGTTTGTTTTCTTTCTTTTTAACAGTATCAAAGCGTGAAGTGTTTATAAGTCTACTACCTGTGCCCGCGATTACATTCGTTTTCTTATTTTTTGTATGGGGATTCCTCAGTTTATAATAATATTTTGAAAAATCCTTTTACAGTGGACGCTTACATGATCTAACGAGCCCTTGTACCGAATTTCATGCTTCTTTCTTCTGTAATTTGGGCTCTACGTTGATACCTCAGTCAGGCCCCTACCATTGAAAAATGATATTCAAAGTCAGTTTTATATATAGCCTTATATAAACAAAGATGTAAATAAAAATGGATTACACAATATTTTGCTAAGCGCAAAATTAGAGAAGACCTGGACCGATTCGTCTTATTCTTTCATGAATTCATTACACTTGATGGTATGTGAAAGTGGAGTCCAAATGCAAAGATAGCTTGGTGCACGAGAGAGAATAGATGCTGCACTGCACTGGGCAACACCACTTTGCCGACCTGAAAGGTGCTTTATGCTCTTACGCCTCTTTTAACGAAGGACCAGGAATTGTAAGAACAGGGAAACACGTGCGCTACCAGAAAGTTTCATTTTTAGATAGTGTGAGAAATGAGTTGACAAATTTCTTAGTACGCTTTGGAATGGTAGTCACAGTAGACGTAGACGTGACAACGCAGACCAGCGCGTGTAGTTAGGGCTGCCAAATGTCCGGATTACGACCAGACAGTACGGCTATATTTACGTTAGTCCGGTTAAGAAAAAAATTTTAAACCACATTAAGATTTCATCTCATGCAAACAATACTTTATTTAAAAATGTTGCATCGAGTAAATAAATAAAATATAGATTTTTTAAGTTAATCTTCTTCTATATATATAAAATAAGAAACTGACTAACTGACTGACTGACACAACGCACAGCCCAAACCACTGGGCCTAGAGATTCCAAATTTGGCACGTAGGTTCCCTATGAGGTGAAGGGGTGCACTAAGAAAGGATTTTTTTAAAATTCACCCTCTAAAGCGTTGAAAAAGGGCTCCAAAGTTTGTATGGGGAAACCAGATTACTTGCTTCCTCGTGAGGTGTAGGGGTGCACTAAGAAAGAATTTTTGGAAATTCCACCCCTGAGGGGGTAAAATGGGGATGAAAGTTTGTATGAAAGTCCGTCAGTTTTGAAGTTAGGATTTCCAAATTTTGGATTTAGGCTGGAGATTTATGCAAGTGCAAAAAGAATGGATTTTTCAAAAACCACCCTCAACGGGGTTGAAACGGATTAGACTATTTAGATAAACGACACACCAAAAAATCAAGGCAAACACCCTTACTTCTGTTCCAGTCGATTCTTTCAAAAAGCACCGGACCGCCAGTATCTAAATGGGGCCATCCCCGCGATATCACAGAAATCGACTCTCAATCAACGAAGTTCCACAGTAGCGAACATAACTGTATTGACAGCTTTGATTTCTGAAGTCGGTTAAAAATGCAATGCAGCCAGTGCCAGAAGGAAATATAATTATATGATTTTTTTTATCAAACTCACACTTCACCGTTTTTCATAAGTACATTAAATTCCTCCGACGTTTCGTTATTTTTTAAGCTCCGACGCATACTTTGGAGATATTTGTAAAATCTCTAAATTTCTCTACATAATAGGGCTCGGGATGAAAAATGATTCATTAAATATAGGTCTCGGCTACATATTACTTATTATCTTCTATCTATATCTGTAATAGGAGGTGGAGCGTCGGTGGCTCTGTGGACTCGCCACTTGCCTTCCAATCGGGGTCGGGGTTCGAGACCCGCCATGTACCAATGTATTTTTCGTTTCGAATTTCATATGTACATTTGTCTGACGCTCTTACGGTGAAGGAAAACATCGTGAGGCAACCTGCATACATCTGCGAAGAAATTCAATGATGTATGTGAAGTCGACCAATACGCACTGGGCCAGCGTGGTTGACTAAGGCCTAATCACCCTAACATAGGGTAGGCTCGAACCCCTCGGTGGGGACGTATGTGAGCTGTGATGATGATAATATCTGTATATATAAAAGAAGAAACCGACTGACTGAAATATCAACGCACAACCTAAACCACCGGGTCTAGAGATTTTAAATTTGGCACGTAGGTTCCTTGTGAGATGTACTAAGAAAGGATTCTCCAAAATTCACGCCCTAAGGGGGTTGAAATCGGGCTCCAAATTTTGTATGGGGGAACAAGATTTGTTGGATTATTTTATTCGAACCTTCACAGGAGTACTCCTATCGATAAATGAGTCAACATTTGTTTTAGGTTTTTTTCAGAATTCACCCTTTTAAATGGTGAAAATTAATATGGGTATCCTTTGAATGGTTTATCGGGTCGCTGGTTACAAAAACAATAACGATTTCTAAATCCAACCTGGGGTCGTGAACTACCATCATCGTTTTCTATCTTCTTCTTAATATGGAAAAGAAGAAACTGACTCACATATCAACGTACAGCCCAAACCTTCGGGTCTAAAGATACAAAATTTAACAAGTAGGTTTCTTATGAGGTCTAAGGGCTATGAGCACTAAGAATGGATTTTTCAAAAACCACCCACCCTCTAAGGATTTGAAACGGAGGTCCAACATTTGTATGAGGAAACAAAATCAGACTATTTTATTCGAAATTTCACAGGAGTACTGTTATCAATAAATGAGTAAACACGTGTTTTAAGTTTTTACAGAATGTAACCCCTAAAAAAGGGAAATGGGATGAGAAAATCTGAAAATCAACATGGGTATTCTTTTTGTGGTTTATCGAGTCGCTCATTACGAAAACAGCAACAATTTTAAAATCTAACGTGGCAGACGTGAAATATCATCACCCAGATAAGGGTTTTATATATTTTTTCATTTTAGTTATATTTTAGTTTTATTTTATTTCATTTAGATCGTCGTCAATCGGGTACCTAGGTGAGCGCGGACGGCGCGGCGAGGAGTAGTTATCAGGAATAATTCTGCATCTATAATTAGTACAGTTCAAGGTGCTGCTGGAAGGTGGTTGCCTTACCCCGAATTTGACGCGAGCGAAGCCGTGGGCAAAAGCTAGATAAGTATATTATTATTGAACTTTTACAATTACATACAATAACAATTGATGATGCAAAATTTGTCCGCTACTATTTTGGTACATTTACCACACCTGATTTCTTCACCACCCTAAGGTTGGCTGGTAGAGAATGCCTTAGGCATTACCTAATGTCATTCTTTACCAGCCCGCTTTTATACACTATGTATATGAAGAATTAATAAATAAATAAATATTATTCCACACGCCTGGTAACCTTTCCTGTTGTCCTTTAATGAAAAAGAAATTATAGGATTAGAAAAAAAGCTCTTCGCAGAATGCGCCGTCGTAAAGGCGATAGAACCTCAACGACATCTATCAGAATACCGAATCGGCTTAACAAATACAGATTTTGAATACATCTGTCGCAGCTCCCTTTCCTCTCATTGATGCTTTAAGCGCCGATTAAACACTGCTTCACACAGACCTAATAGTGAAGTCATAGTTCTAGCACAATAACTCCACCGTTATAGTTATTATTCTATCACACACGTTTGTAGAGAATAGCTGAAAGAATAATTATCCCGGTGGCAGTATTGTGCCGGAACTGTGAATTCACGGATCTGTGTGAATCAGCCTTTATGGTTGAGCTTACCGCAATTGGGATGATGACTGAATTCTAATTTTTACGTCTCGTCATTAAATATTAAAATACCGTGGAAAAAGATGCAGTCCTGTGAAATCAGAATTAAAATCGGCTTAGAAATACATTAGATACAAGCATTTTAAGTTGTTAATTTGAAGGCGATTAGACAGAGAGATCCGACATCAACCGTGACGTCATTGTTGAGTACGGCCATATAAACTCCTTGTAAATTGCCGTTTTGCTAGAAAGAGATGGAGAACAATCTTTAATACCTTATATCTTGGTTGTTTTTATAGTTATTCGAAAACCGATTTTTTCTTTCTGTTTATTATATGAACGAGCTTCTATTAAAGCAAAAAAATTTTTTAGTCATCTAGCCTATTGTACTTCTGCGAAGAGACAGAACAGTTACAACAAAACCCTACACCTACATCAACCCGTCTGACCAGCATGGTGTATTTCCTCTATTTCCTCATCGTCTAAAGATAGTCCTGTATCCAGAATGGATATAAGTACACGGTTATTTTTTAACACCCTGGTAAATTTTAGGGACGCTTCAAAACACTTTCATTATTATATAAAAAAAATAACAAAAATGAAATTAAAAAAAATATATATATGTAATTTATAAAGGCCTTATAATTTATCACGTTATTTGTAATTGAAAGATAAAAACTTTTTAATAATAAAAAATAAAAACATATTTAAAAATGCTGCTCTCAACTAGTGCAGCATTTTTTGGATTTTTTTGAAAATTTATATAAAATTAAGTAAGTGAGTTATTTTTTTATTCATATTTAAATCATTCTAATACCATGTCGTGAAGCGTCCCTTATATTTTCCAGGGTGATAAAAAATAACCGTGTATATTTGGAATACATATTGTGTACATTCTATTTCCGAATTTGTTATGAGCCAACTAAGGGAGCTTATCTTAACGCAAAATATTCCTTGTCTGGACGCAGCCATGCCCAGTGGGACGTAATGTCACAGAATAGATAATAGTACTACGTACAGAACGGCCACTCACCTCCCCGCACTCATTTCAAATACCTCATCCCACCCGGCACTTCGTTGTAGACATCACTGACACATAAACAAGGGCGCGCGCGATCGCTCGGGCGAATAGACGCGACCGCCGGCCGATAACAGAGACAGCGCTATGCGCGAGAAAGAGAAGGCAGTCGCTGCACTTCCCGCGTGATTTCGATTGATAACCGCGCACTCAGCCCTACTAGATTCCACGCACACATTTGCGCGTGTACGAACGTCATTTGTTTAAGTAGTAGTAATAGGTAATTGATTTGCGAACGTTGTATGGAGTGTCCGGGGTGTGGTAATGTCACAGAATAAATAATAGTACTAAAGTAGTAATGTGTTGAAGTTTGTGTGTGTATCTGTATATCATGTGTGTTGTGTATATGCACCTTAAAATACGTTGCATTACGGAAACCTACCTGGTCACGAAATGTATTGGAATAATACTCACTATAATAATGCACAAAAACAAGCTAAAACTGTTTATTTTTAATGCACGTTATTTTAAATTATTAAAAAAACTTTTTATATACAAGCTTCTAGTACCCTCGTCAATTCGAATCAAACGAGCCCAAACTCGATGGGGTTATGTCGTTTTGTTGCGGAATTCCTATGACTACTTTCCAGCTCCAGCATCAGATCAGCTCCATGGCATCATAATATTGCATTGTCACGCGATATACATATGCATGCAAAATTTCAGCTCAATCGGAAACATAGAAGTGGCTCAAATTTAACTTGCAAGATAATATTACAGACACCGAGACAGGTTAAAGTAAATGAAAGCTTGTAATATCACAAGTGAAAACAATATCAAATTTCAAAGGCTCCTGGCTAAAATAATGCTCTAGACATTATTTATAGGCCTTTGTATCCAACATTGTACAAAAACAGTTATAAATAAAATATAAATAAAATCAAACAACTGTAAATGAAGTCTTCAATCTGGACTATGACTATCATCTGCCCTAACCAATACATTAATCATCTAATCCAATTAACTAAGAAATAGTACCACCGCAGAGTGGTCAAATAAGCGCCTTAAGACCCGTATTTTTTCGCAACAAAAAGGCAAAGGTAAGCGGAGTTGACAGTTCTCAAAATTTTCCTCGGCAAACTCGGTTAAATAGAAAAAGTCGGAGTTCCTTCCTGTAGTTGCTTGCGGTGGCTCCAAACAATTTATGGTTTTTAGTATTCCATGGGGTTGGATTTTGCTTGTAAGTTTTATAGCCAGCACCACTCCGCGGACTTGAGAAAACTGAGATTTCAAGCTCATAATAAAGTTTTTATTCACTTAATTTTATTGCTTTACTGAGCTACCTTTGCGGAATACGGAGGATAGTGGTGCAATTTTTTGTAGAGTTTCTTGTTTACGGAAGTTAAGTCTACTTTAGATACTCTACTTTCTTGCTTAAGAATAAGTGAAAAGTTTACATACAACCTGCAGGCTAATAAATTAAGAAATCAGCATGAAAGTGAGTAAATTATTATGTAAATATTTTGGACAGGGTGGGTGAAAAAATTTCTATATAAGGTGCTTTGGGGTTATTTCAAAAACTTTATATTACTAAGTTATATTACTAAAAATATTTACACACTATGTGTTATTATTTTGACATGAAAATCAAGTTCTATACAGTTTCATTAGTAACCCATACTAGTTCTGTCAAATTTGTATTCTTTATGTGCAGTTTCGAATACAAATTTTATCACAGATTTTTTCGTAATATAAATATAACAAGGGTATAAAAAAGGGATTTCCTTCTCTTAAAGGGGTAATTGCGAAATATCGCGGGGTAATTTGAATGACAGTCAAAAGTTACATTTACGAGAAATGGTCCTAAGGTACACTTTCAATTTTGTTTAACGAAAATGCAATCTAATGAAATAGTAGAACATCCTGAACCAGCATTTTTTACAGTAAAATTTTCGAAATTACCCCAATAGGAGTCAGTCCATCAATCAGTAGTCAACAACATTTTTTAGAAATCATTATTGCATTACTACGTCCATTTCATAATAAATAAGTGTCAAGGACTTGGGGTTGCATATAGATTCAACGCTCAACTCAGGTAACTTACGTTTCTCAAAGGGTTACCGGAACTCTAAGATTTCTCTATCGACTGAAAAACATTCTGCCTAGTGACATCAAAAAAATGCTTGTACAGTCTTTAATTTTTCATTTAGTAGACTATGGGATGTGTGCTTTTTCGATCTGAATTCAGGTCTACTCAACAAATTTGACCGACTTCTAAATAACTGCATTCGATTCGTCTTTGATTTAAGAAAATATGATCATGTTTTGGCGTTCCAAATGCGCTTAAAATGGTTACCTATACAGCAGCGTAGGTAGATGAGACCCTCAATGACTTTATACTCCTTATGTACCTATGTATGTATGTACAATTTTATTGCTAAAAAATAGTTACAAGAATTGTTCATAAAACTGTTCTGTTTTAAGGACAGTCCTGTTCAGTACTCGGTCGTGATGGTGTTAATTAAGAAACACTTTGCTTAAACCTACTAGCTACCACCACGGCGAGTACTTACGACCGCGTTACGCGGCTGTGTTAGGAGGCACGTGAGAGTTAGGTACCTAACTTGTTAATAAACACCTACGTTCTCACAATCTAGCTTCTTATTCTTTCCTTAGGCACCGTGGCATACAAAAAGGGGCCCCTGATTGCCTCCAGGCGAGCCTTTGACGATCCAGGAGTGACTGGACTGTTCTTGGGAGTAGGTACAACACATACGGGGTCTTGGATAGACCTTCAAGAAACAATAAATAATTACAGATACCGGGTCGCTAATAAGCGATCAAAACCAAGGTCAACAGTACGGGCGCTCAATATCGACTCCGATTTGCGACTGCTTGTCCTTCACCGCACACACTGCGGCCACCCGAGTGTTGTCGCAATCCAGCGCTGCCTCGCGACTCGAGCGTAATAACTAACATACCCCCACCCCGGACCGAAACAAACGGTACGTTAATCTACGGGCAAACGGGAGAGCCCACTGACAGCTCTCTTCAAGACCGAACCTTACACCAAGACCTCCGCAAAACGAGAAACTCCGTCTGTTCCAAAGGACAGCTTAACAATGCACCCCCGCCGTCAACATAGGGATGGGAGGTTAGCATCCTTGACTAAAACGAGGTCACCAACCTTTGGTGGATTGGTCTTGTCTGTCCACTTAACGCGCTGTTGCAATATGTGAAGATACTCTAATGACCAGCGTGTCCAGAAATTTTGGGACAACTGTTGCAACAGCTGGTACCGTGACAAAAGACGACATTTTATTTCCTGCAACGGATATTCCGGCAGCGCGTTATGGGGCTGTCCAATCAAAAGATCACCCGGGGTTAAAGCCTCCAGGTCATTTGGGTCTGAAGACATCGGACATTATGTATTAAAGATTATGATTTTTAATATTATGCCTTTCGGCAATTCTGCATTATAATATTTATGCATATATTGATACGTTTTGCCAAATATTATTATGCTTTTTGATTTTTATGCCATATGATGTATGCCAATCGAAATTATGGTAATCAATAATATGCGTTTCAAAGTGTCACCATCTGAGAAACCATGAAGGCTGACTTTACATTTCCTTTCAGGAAGAAACAATCTCCGCAGTGATACACGATTAATATCCTCAAGGGATAACACCAGACGCTCCCAGTGCCGGAGTAACTCTCCAGAAAGGGGTTCATCCCAAGTAACGCCAGCAATCCACAGACGTTGTAAGTAGCATTTTGCCAGAAGCACCACAGGACTAATCCACCCATTTTGATCAAAGATTCCCGCTACAGTGGACAAAACCGAACGCTTGGTGCAGACCTTCGGACTTTTCAACGTTCGACATGTAAAGGTATCCTGAAGGGACTGATACACCAAGAATAGTTACCATTTTTGGGCTGACCACATTTTCAAATAGGTAAGGATCCTGTTGATGCTCTTGAGCTAGACCACTGAGGATTTCCGGCGAGTTGGATATCCATTTCTGCAATTCATACCTTAGAAGCAACACTTCTTTGATACTAGACCCCCTGAGCAGATATCGTCCACATATGTATCGTTAGCTACAATGGCGGAGGCGCAAGGATAATTCAAATTCAAATTCAAAAATCTTTATTCAACATAGGCCTTTACAGGCATTTATTGACGTCAAAACAAAGCAAAACAATCTAATTTAAAGAAATCATATTAACCTTGTATGTGCATACATTCTGAATATATTCAAGATGTCTGCAAATATAAGTAGGAATGAAAAAAAAAAGTTGACTTTACACCTGTTCGGAAATTGGGAGAGCCTTCTCGAGAAGAACAGGCAAGAAAGTCGAAAGGTCAAAATTTTTTTATCTCCTCTTTTAAATCGCCATTTACAATTTTGGTTTTATAACAGTTTGCCGAATAAATACAACTGGATGTCTCAGGAAATTTGTCAAAATGTCTGATATCTCCCTATGCAATTTAGGACCCACATGGAGACATTGGTTCAAAGAAACTCTGTAGGGAGGTGGGGGCAGAGCCATAAAACACCACCCTGATCTTTCCAGTTTATGGCTTTACCACCGCGTGGTGTGAAAGAAAATAATACTCCACAGACAGCCCGTGCACATTGGGGTCGACATGTGCGTCAGGTCCTCATACTCCCGCATGAAATCTATATATTTCTTGCGGAAGACCGGATTTTTGCTCATGTGACGCTCCATTGATGCTAACCTTTTCTCCGATAGCTTTCTAGATTCGCCCAGAGGAAGCCGACCGGCACGGAAATGTAAACGAGTTAATAACCGACCAGAACGAAGTTTACCATTGCGAGCGCTCTTAGATTCCGGTGCACAAGATTGTGTTATAACGTCGTGGTTGGTTGGCCAGTTGGGCCTTCCGATAAAATCTCACCCTGAAGGTATTCGGGGTGTTGGTGATCTAAACGTGCCTAAATTGTTGGGGGAGGTCACCTTAACTTTCATCCCTGCATTGACACCCAACCCAAGTATTACCACTTCGGCGATTATCTTGGACACTGTCGTTGGTAGGCAACCCGCTTTAAAATTAGACCACGTTATATTAAATTTGATATTAACAAAAGGCGGCCTTATTGCCAGTGGCAATCTCTACCAGGCAACCTCACAGTAGAAGAAAGTTAATTGGAAACATAAACGACGGGACCGTTAAATTCTAACATGATAATAGAATACATATGCCACGTGTTATTAATAAGTAAATAAGCGTACAAAATACATAAACTAAATAAAAATACTACATACCTATAGTACTAACGAAAGGAAGAAAAAACAAAAATTCTGTGAGTGTTTCTGTGTGTGTGTGAGTGGCAACCCGATAGGGAAAAAGAGCGGTCAAACATTAACCGTACAAGGATAAGAGTTCAAAACCCGCAGTGAACCCTCTAGTTTTGCTTTTTTTTTGCTTATTTTACTTTTTTTTTGCTTATATTTGCTTTTTGCTTATTTTGACTGCTTATATATTTAATAATAAAAATATATATATATATTTTGTAAAAATAAATGATTATGAGAAGAATGAGGAAAGGTGGGAGTGCAATGGAAAATCAAGACGATGTAAACGAAATGAAATCTTGCGATGCGTGCAGTAACTTAATTCTAGATAGACAATTTATAATTTGTTCAGGATGTAAAAATATATTGCATCTTGACTGTGCTAACGTATCTACAGCCAGATTTTATCTAATGGAGGCCGATAATAAATCAACATGGAAATGCTCAATCTGTTTAAAACAGAAAACAAAAATGGATAGATTACCATGTGACATGCATTCGACCCTGTTAGGCAACATTGAAAATGAACATATTACGCATAGAAAAAAACAGGTAGCAGTCTTACCGCTTGAAAATTCGTTCGATTGCCTTCAAATTGAGGATGACAATGAACTAGATGAGGAATCATTTCAATCATCAGGAAGCATTATTAACAGAAGTTGTCCCGAAATCGGACTCAATCATTATGCTAGGATCGAGGAATTAGAAAAAGTTGTCGCTAAGTTAAAGGAGAATTTAGAATCAGCGGATAATGAGATACAAAACTTATTAACAGAAAATTATGAACTAAAAGAACAATTAGCACGCAAGGAACAAAATGTTGAACAATTGAAATCTATATGTAAGTCAACTCCTAAAAACAATAATTTAAGCACGAGCAGAGTAAATCTCAAAGTAACAAAACCCTCAAAATTTATTTCGCGTACATTTATGTCACAAACAAAAACAGATAAGATTTCTAGTACTGGACTCACACAATTATCAACATCGCAGCAATTATCGAATCCAGGAAACAAACCTTATACAGACACCACCTCGCCGAAACCATTATCTGGAACACCCAAAATAGAAAAAAAAGTACCTTCTATATATATTTTTGGCGATCAACAAGCCCGAGGACTAGCACAGAAACTAATACACAGCAGAAGCGGAAATTTGAACAAAAAATATAATATTTTTGCAACGGTAAAGCCAAATGCAACTAGTAAGGAGGTGCTCGCAGGTTTAACTAATGTGCAAAAAAAACTAGAAAAAGACGATTTAATTTTATTAGCTATAGGTTCGAATGATATGAATTCATATTTACTTTTTACTGAAATCTGTAACATTTTGAGTAAACTGGAAAGACACAATGTATTAATTTTAAAAGTCCGTTATAATAGATATATAAATGTAAAATCGATTAATCATCAACTAGATTTAATTGCCAGCAAATACTCAAATTGTGTTTTTGTTAACGTTGAAAAAGAAGCATTAATGTCTTACTCTCAATCTACACTATTTAAGTTAAATGTTGAAATTGATTTTATTCAATATCAAAAACTATATTTGGACAACATTTCAAGATATTTGAAAGGACAGAATCAACATTGTATAAATATTGATGAAAAAGTTGTTGGGCAAGCAAATCCATTTTTTCGTTCTCAGTCAAAGTAAAAATAAGAAAAAAGGCCATACCATGCAACATGCGCAGCCAGAATATATTAACACAGATAAATTAGTAATTTTTCACCAGAACATAGCTGGTATTTGTTGCAAGTTGGATTTACTCGAGATTTCTTTGTTGGACCTAAAAGATGATAAGAAAGATATAGACATTTTATGTTTTAGTGAAACTTTTGTTAAGCGTGGCTCAGAAAATAATATTAAATTAAATAACTATAAATTAGTTGCGAGTTACTGTCGAGACAAAAACAGAGGTGGTTCATGTATAATGATAAAAAAGGAAATGGAGACAAAACCAATAAATTTATCGTCATTAGCTGCTGTATCCTATTTTGAGTGTTGTGGCATAGAGGTTATGGGTCTTAATGTTATAGTTGTCTCTATCTACAGAGTTCCAGAACAGACTAAATCACATACAGGTATATTTCTTTACAAATTAAATAAGCTCTTGCATATGTTGACAGATAAATTTAAAAATAAAAAAATATTTTTGTGTGGAGATTGGAACATTGACATCCTTAGAGAAAATTCTGCTTCGAGGCAACTTTCTAGCACTCTAAGTCAATTTAATTTTAAGCTACATATCAAATCTCCAACGAGGTTAGGCTCGTGCATAGATCAGATAGCAAGTAATCAGAGAAATATAAAACATGAAATCTTAAGGCTTGGTTTGTCCGATCATGAAACGGCACAAACCGTCACACTGAATACAAAAAAGTTAAAATCTTTTTCTACATGGACGGAATACAGAAGAGATTACTGTAGAGATAATTTAATAAAATTTGTTGACTGCATCTCTGCACTATCATTTGCAGAAATTTTACACTGTGATAACACAGTCGAAGCTTTTAATATGTTTTATGATGATTTAGTTTTATTTTTTTATTTATGCTTCCCTGTAATTAAAGTTAAAATAAATAATCGTCCGAAAAAAATAAAATGGTTGACAAAGGGACTGCGGAAGTCCTCTAGAATTAAAAGAAATTTGTTTTTTAAATATATCCATTGTAGAACAAATAAAGACTACCACAGAAAACAATTCAAAAAATACAGCAATATTTTTAGAAAATGTTTGTTAACAGCACAAAAAAAAAGCAATAATATTTATTTCACGAATAATGGGAAAAACCCTAAATCGATTTGGAATAGAATTAACGAAATTACTGCTACTAATAATAATAACAATAATATTAATTCTATAAAAAGTAATAACGAAATTATTCATGACCCTAAACAAATATCTGACATTTTTAACGATTTCTTTATTAAATTGACGTATTCAAAAAATGACATAGAATCTCTGACTTACAACAAAACAATTAATATGACATGTACCAAAAACTTAAAAACGATTTATTTAGCCCCCGTAGATGAACTAGAAATATATAGGATTATAATATCTTTAAAAAATAGTAAGTCTTGCGGCTATGATAATATTACTACAAAAGCAATTAAATCGTGTGCGTCTGTGCTATGTCGACCGATAGCTCACATTGTTAACCTTTCTTTTGTTGAAGGTCTTTTTCCTGAAAAACTTAAGTTGTCTGTAATAAAACCTTTATTTAAAAAAGGAGATAAGTTTGATCCAAACAACTACAGACCAATCACACTTGTTTCTATAATCTCAAAAATCTTTGAAAAGGCAATGTTTTCTCGATTGAATAATTTTTTCACTGAATCAAATATTTTACATCCCAACCAATTTGGTTTTCGCAAAGGGAGCTCAACAACATTGGCTTGTTTTGAATTAATCAAAACCATCACAGATAATATCAATAAAGGGTACCCTATAATGGCAATTTTTCTCGATATGAGTAAAGCGTTTGATTTGGTTAATCACAAAAAATTGTTAACAAAACTTGACCTGTACGGTATCAGAGGAAATGCATATGATTGGCTACAAAGCTATCTGTCGGATAGAAAACAATGTACAGAAATTTCTCAAATGGTCTACAGAAATAAAAAAATATTCAAGGTTAAGTATCAATCTCAGATAAAATACAACAACCTTGGAGTTCCTCAAGGTGGTATATTAGCACCGTTATTATTTCAGATATTTATAAATGACCTCCCTAATGCTGTGAGTGAAAAAACTATTTTATTTGCAGATGACACAACTCTCATTGTAAAATGTGACGATAAAATAAATTTTGAAACTAAAGTAAATAAAGCTTTTAAAGAGTTAGTTCAATGGTTGAATTTAAATGACTTACAAATAAATATGGACAAAACTAAATTTATGACATTCAAATCATACAATTCTATTTCTCCCAATCTCAACATAGAACTTGATAATAAAAAAATAAATGAAGTAAATAAT
Source organism: Schoenobius gigantellus (assembly GCA_963935595.1). Lineage (NCBI taxonomy): Eukaryota > Metazoa > Arthropoda > Insecta > Lepidoptera > Crambidae > Schoenobius > Schoenobius gigantellus. The sequence continues at coordinate 18,004,289 of OZ012557.1, read as the reverse complement.
ATCAAATTTTTAGGTATAACAATTGACGAACACTTAAATTGGAAAGAACATATTCATGAAATTTGTAAAAGGCTCGATAGATTTGTCTTTGCATTAAAACGTATTAGACAAACTGTATCACTGGAAGCAGCATTGGCAGCTTACCATGGCTACGTTTCATCAGTGCTGAATTATGGTCTAATAATTTGGGGTAATTCTGTAGAATTAAAGACTGTATTCAAACTTCAAAAAAAATGTATACGGGCCCTATGTAATGCTTGGTTTTTAGAAAGTTGCAAACCTCTTTTTATTAGTATGAAAATACTGACGCTACCATGCATGTATATACTAGTCATTTGTTGTTTTGTGAAGCAAAATAGTCACCATTTTAAATTATTTTCGGAAGTCTCTACGAGAAGACTTAGATCGGAATACAATTACCTTCTACATCAACCACCAGCTAATAAATATATTTACAAGAAAAACGTTTTTAACATGTGTATTCTATTATTTAATAAACTGCCTAATAATATAAAGGTTTTAAATAATAATAAGTTTAAAAAAAGTTTGACTGAATGGCTGAATGAAAAGTGTTTTTACAGTGTAAGGGAATTTATGGATTTTAAACAATAACTTTAAATAATATGAAATGAGAATGGATTTGCTTTCATGGCTGTGACAAACCTAAATATCTACTAGGTAAAAGGTATAAGAGAATAAAATATTCTTGAATTTGTAGGTAATAAGTTTAATAGAATTGATTTTGACATTGTATATTACTTAAGTAAATTTGACATTGATTTCATTAAAATTCTGTTGTAAAATGTAGAAAAACAAGAAAATTGACTATTCCTAATTATGATGTAATTTTTTTTGAATTTTATAAGTTTAATAATTTTTAGAATATAAGACATACTTAACCTAACATTTGCACATTGACTATGTCAATAGAATATGTGATACACTCTAAAATGTAAAATATTATAATTACTAACCATATTCTTGCAAATAAATATTACTATTACTATTACTATTACTAGCTGCAGAAAATGTGTTCTTACTTCAGAACCCTAACACACCCTCTTACCTCAACACACACTTTCAGAACTTGTGTACCTCTCATAACTGTACAGAACCCTCCGTTCTGCCTTCAATTTTATACTCATAGTTCCCCCTTATCGCTCTGATATTGTTCACTCGTCCTTTTTTGTCTTCTTTTATGGAACGTCCTCCCTCTAGCTAGAGGTAAGAAACGCCACAAGCAAGCTAAGCTTCAAAAATAAATTGCGAAGGCATTTTGAAGAACATAACTGATTCTCATAGATATCAGCAATCAATGCATTTCGATTATCACGTAGGCATTTTAGGTATAGGTACTTATATTCGGTTATTTCAATTATTTTATTTATGTAGTAGTATTTTATATTATAATGTATGTATGATATTCATAATCAGCTGTTCAATTTCTCGGTACATCTACCGCATTTCCTTTTTCTGCACCACCCTCAGATTGACTGGAAGAAAATACCTCAAGTATTAAGTCCGCCTTAGTACCAAAATTATGGACACAAAGAATAAATAAATGGTTGAATAATATAAAAAGTTACGAGAAAAAGTACGATGTATGTATCTACAAAGATAAGTGATTTACAAAATTGTTGCAAACGAATTAATAAAGATTATCTCATTTTCAAGGGATAACTCTTGCAATTACCTGTTCGGCAGCTCGACTGATTACATTACATGCAATCTAAAGAGCATACACGTGCTACCACAATGTGCTCATCAATAATCAGGATGAACGCGGCGATACAATTACGCAGATCGTCCATAAATCATTGATATTCGTAGGTTGTTAACATTATGTGTCACTATCTTTTTCCCACGATTTCGTCCGCGTGTAATTAGTAATTTGGGCAGCTTTTTTTTATCCAATCTGCATATATCCTTCACCACATCTCAAACTATCTTTATAGCAAATTTTATCTTAATCAGTTCAGCACTTAATAATTCCCCATACAAACTTCCACACCCCTTTTTATCCCCTTAAAGGGTGGTTTCTGCGCTAAAAACTATCCTATGTCTTTCCCGGAGCTAAAACTATCTCTATATCCATTTTTTTTAATTCGGTTCAGCAGTTTAAACGTGAAAAGGTAAAAGACAGACAGACAGACACACTTTCGCATAGATTATGCAAAATTCCGATCATATCGCCATATGATTTTGTGTACGGAACTCTTTCATACTAATGCTATAAAACAAATTGCAGATGCAGTATCTGCCATTTCTCTAAGATGTTAATTATTAGAGTTGCTAATAAAACGAAAATTGCTGATCGTTTAGTGTCTTTAAAATTTGAAACTCGTATTAAAGTTCGTTGTTTGAGTGTTTTGATTTTGGAGCCTCTTGAAGTAGAGAGAGGTGGATTGTGTTAATTTGGAATATTCCGAAATTACAACGGACAAGTGCTAGACGACCCACTCATACGCCTACAATTTAAACGGCAGTATGCTGTAGATTCATTTCAATGTATTTTCATTGTGTTAAAAAGCGTTTTATTAATCAAGTAGCCGCAGGCGTTCGCTTCTCGGGGTCTTCTAAATTTCCCAATCGCTTCAGTGAATTTTAGGCAAATAGAATAATTATTAATTAATTTAAAATTTTCTATTAAGGTACTAATTGTGAAACTGCTAAGTCGAGAACATTCTTGTTGAGTCTACATAGAACTAATAAATTTGGATTCTAAGCCAATCGGGGGTATTTTTATTTATTTAATTACAAACAAGTATTAATGATCAGTCAGTTATCAATATGGCTGAAGGGTTAATGATATTGTGCAAAACCTAAAATCAGTTCAGAATCGGGAGTATAAATGATTCCACCAATATAAAGATGGGTCAGATTATATCCAAAAAGTTTTTGAACCACTTCGCTTTTTGAATTTTCATAACTCTATAGCCTTAGTGCGAGCGCACACGACCGACAATGGGTGACCGATTTTTTGTGCAGTTACGTATACATTTACAAACGTTCCATTTTTCGCCGATAATAATCGGGTCGGTCGGGAATTCGGGATTCACCGATATTTTATGACCGACTTTTTGTAGTTCGTATGCGTTTCAATGCAACGTAGACCTCCATATATGTTTCATTTTCCACGTGTCAAAAAATGGGTCTCCGATATCGGTCGTGTGCGTTGGCGCTTATCATCGGCGCGCGCGGCATGATGGCTCGGCAACATCGTACTCGCTGGCGCGGGGCCATAGATTTGTAAGGAGACTATGTAAGATATGCAACAAAACAAAAAAAAAAGAAATATTTTCATAAATAATTCGTGAAAAATTATTTTCATAATTTATAGGTATCATTTATTTAATATAAATGTAAGTTGGGGTGTCTCAGTTTTTGCGCTGTTTTATTAACATGTTGTATTTAAAAAAAAACGAACAACCACAATATTCAAGAACAATTAGTGACTTATCTTATAAACTTTTTTTCAATCTCCGCTTTTCTTCACCTTTATGACTATCGACTCGCAACCATTATAATGCACGATAAGTGTTTTGTAATTACAACCAATTGTTTCATCTACGATATGCAGTTTTGTCAACAAAGTGAAACATTTTGTCATAGACGGTTGTAGAATGTAATATCTTGTACGTGACAATCAAGCATATGAACCTTCTTTGGATATAGAAACAAATATGAATTGCCTTTTATGAAATATACATAATCAAAAAATGAATCTATTTTTTGCGTTTGTACAGATCTCGAGTTGAAACCAGTGAAGGGAGATATCAAGCATAGTTAAGTTAGAAACAAACTATTGTGTCGTGGTGTGTTGTGTGTAAAAACACAATACGACACAATAGTTTGTTTCAAGCGTTAGCCTTGTCATATGGCAATCTATTGGACAGAGAGAGTCCCACACAACTTTCATCAGAACTTTTTAATATATGACCCAATCCGGTATCATATTATAATAAATTAAATTTTCTGTACCTTCCGCATAGCATCTCGAAAACTATGGAAGGTGACTTTGTACTCTGCGAACAAAAGAACAACGTCCCATCTGATCAAAACAAACTCCAGCTTTCCAACTGCAACGCTTGCCTACAAACAGAGACACCTTAAAATCCAACAATTTCAGTGCGATACAATGTTGTCGAAACAAAATCCAACAATTTCAGTGCGATACAATGTTGTCGAAACAAAACAAAACTCGCAATAAAACTATCCAAAGTTTGTTTTTATTCAGCGCAACGGATGTATTCAGTTGTTTAAGAAATGGTATATTCCCAACTGGCCCACATCCTGTTTAACTCGAGTGCAATTGTAGCTTTTACGCAGTGACAGCTCAGTGGAGGGGTTACTTAGAGTTCCTCTTGGGTGTTAGGAAGTTATAAGTGGAGTTTATCGAGGTTAACTTTTATAAAGCGCCGTGAGTTGAGGGTCGTGTAAGATGAATGAGTACGATTCCAACAAAATGTCGGATATGAAAACAAAACAAACTTTTGACGAACAACTTTTAATTTCTGTTTATAAAGGAAAAATGTAATACGTTAACCTGATGATAGAATACGTTTTGTATGCCGTTGCTGAATGGAAAGGAGTCAACAAGTATAATTTAATGATAGTATAACATAACATAGGCTTTTGATATTATTATGAAAATAAAATAACATCAATTTATAATTTATTTCTTTAAAGGCAACGTCGGGAGTATACCAAGTCAACTGAGATTGCGCTAAATACTGTTTTCAAGGCGGGCTCTTTTGTCTCTGAAGCTTTGTTTACTTTTACAATTGTGGGCGAACAATAGAAAAGGTCCGAAATCTACCAAAAGGCTGGTACAAGAAGTTTTAATTGCTTCGAAATAAGTCTACACCTAAAGATGAAGCTCGGATTCCGTCGATACATTTTACTTATAATTTTGCACCGAGTTGCCAAACTTGAATTTCGCTCGAGATTATCTCAACAACGTTTTGAGAGTGTTCCGATTTTTTCCTTAATATTAAATACTAGCTTCTGCCCGCGACTTTGTGTGCGTGGACTTAAGAATTGGGTCTAAAGCTTCGCTCGTTAACAATTTTCCCTTGGGAACTACTTAAGGAATCGGAATAAAAGGTAACCTATGTTCTTTTCCATGTCAAAGGCTACATGCATGCCGAATTTCTGGAGTTCTGATTGCAGCGAAGGATTTAAAAGTTCACTCAAGACTAAGACTACGTTAAAATAAAACAAATATGTAAAAATACAGAATTAATAATTTAATATTAAAAATTAATTTCATAAACGTCACGAACACGAAAAAGTCGTACTTCTATATATAAAACAACACAGAAAACGTGGTCGTATGTGCTCGAATTCCTTTCAGCTTGGAAAACTTTAATGTAAACAAGATGAATTTCAAATTTCAAAAAACAAACAATTTTTAAGGAGTGGATAGAATCCGGTGTTTGTCTTCCGTGTCCCACCAAGTCAGTAGGACCAACCAGTGGGACAATCCCGTGCCAGTCCAAAGACTAAGCGATGCTAAGTATGCTTCAGGCGCTTTAAACCACAGAGGTTACCTATCTACGTGTTGACAACAATTCCAGTACCAACTTACTGCCCATCCGAAGAGGATAGGCAGTAAGTTGCTCTGAGTGTTACCATGATTGCTTATAGCAAGGTTAAAATAATATTAAAATAGAGACACCTCTATTGTAGCGTATAGCGCTGTCTCGCTCTCACTGGGGATTAAATACTGTTTTAAGCGCTCATGGTTAGGGAGCTGGTGATCTAAGCCACACTCAAGTAAACGACATGCGTATACGTTATTGGCCTTATTTCTCTCCTAATACTAAACACGACCGAAGTGTTAAAAATGTAAAACATATTTCACACTTCAAACGACACCGTCGTAAAAAGGTGCAACGGTAAAACATTATGGTTTATTAGCACTAATAAATGCAGCAGTTTATTTACTTAGAAATTTATCGGCGCCGCGCACCTGCGGCCTCTCATAAAGTTTGTTACGTTTCACCGGTCCGTGTGAATGTACCTTATTGAGTCAGCCCGCTGCCTGTATACTTGGTTTTATTGACTTACGTTTGCTCTAATTTACCCTGTTCTTGCACCACACTAATCAATGGAGGCACTATAAGCTCATTGTCTTCAGAAATCAGTTTCAATGAGCATATTATAGTAATATTACTAGCTGTGCCAGCGAACTACGTTTCGCTGTAATAATTGTCAAGAAAAACACTCTTATCACTTCTAATATATAAAATTCTCGTGTCACTGTGTTTGTAAGCGAACTCCTCCTAAACGGCTTGACCGATTTGTATGAATTTTAATCTAGTACTGAAGTTTATAACCATCTAAATGATTTACATACCTATATGTTATTATGTCTCTGACTATGTCGGACATTTTCTTGCAAATAACTAGGATGGCAATAAGTAAGAAAAGGGAATTCTCTTTTTTCTTAAATCAAAAGCACACTTTTCGGTGTCAAATAAAATTGAAATGATACATATAAATAAAATAAAACCCAAATCAGAAGTAATAAAACAGAATAGTGACATAAAAGTATTATAGAAAGGTTAAACTCCATATAAAAAGTAGCCTACACTAGGATAGTAAACAGAAATGATGCTCAGCAGGCCTATTCTCTAACTTCGGTTGCTCACTGGAACTGTAATTTTTGAAAGAAACTTAACATCCGTTACTGCTATCATGAACGCCACCGTAACACATAAGATCACTAAACTAGTAATGGATATAAAGTTCCTTTCAAAAATGACAGTTCTATGTAGTTACCAACCGTAGTTAGAGAATAGGCCTGCAGTTAGGTGACTCCGCGAACCACCGCTACTGCAGCTAACGTCAGCCCGTGGCGCTAGCAACGGCAGCTGCGCTAGCAACACATCGGAACTGTGTTTTTTTTTCAATTAAAAAAGGCATTCATTAATTACCTAATCTCTTACCGGCCATAGCTTACTTCCATCCTAGACAATAATTTTAATTGTATATAATACTTCTGGAAAACTCCTCTGTTCTGCACTGAAACCTATCAATTTATGAGCAACGTTTGGATATGTATATCTTTTTTTGCTGGATCTTGAATTATTTTCATTGTTTTGCGTAAGCTTAAGCATAAAATATAACTTCAATTTGATGGAAAGGTACAAAATTTTACAAACGCTCAAACAGGCATTTCCTGTTTTTAATCAATAGCTCAAAAATAAAGTTTCATGTTTCTAACTTCAAAAATGACGGACTTCCATACAAACTTTAAGCCCCTATTTTACTCCTATAGGGGTACAATTTCCAAAAATCCTCTCCATAGTGGGTATCTTCTTAACAAAATGACCTTACTGGCCAAAGTTAATGGGTCTAACTTCAATAGTTTACGCTCAGCGATTATGATTCAGTCAGTCAGTTAGTGAATTAGCAGGCCTATTACCGATCTCATGGTTTTGCAAATGATATCATAGTGCAAAACGAAAAATACGATTTTCGGTCAGATTTTTGATCATTTCTTAATTATACAATGACATCATTGAAATTATGCCATAGTGATGATATCATTGGAGATTGGTAATACGAAATGCAGCATTTCATGAGTTCTTTTTCTCAAATTTATACCATGCCATACGATGAAAGATCCATAATTGGCCTGCTGGACATGTTATTTTATTAGTATAGATTTTGACATAAAAAAATATTTTAATTCTTCAGTTTAAAACGGCAATTTATACCAATTATATGTACGAGTATAGCGAAATGGCCAACGGCTGGAACTAAGAGCAATTTATAGATGCAATTATTAACTTAGTAATAGTTGCGGCAAACTACTAATTGTAACAAACAGCTAATGGGACCAATTGACAGGGGAATTGACATTTCCAAATAAGAACATTGGTTTGAAAGTGCAGAGCTTACTAAATCCATATTCAAATTAAAATGAATATATTTTTATTCCAATTCCGCAATGTTCCTTAGCCACACCACTTTTACAGATTGTGAATCTTTCAGGGTGTATTTATCATAGGTGCCCGTAACAGTTTATACCAACAGGTAAATATTTGAGAATAAAAACAACTTGTTCAGCCATCAGTACTTTAGTCACAGTGAACGTTGCTTCACTCGAGCAATTGTAACACCAGTACATACATCACTACGCTACCGATCTCCTTGTAGCCCTACTATTAAATCCAGCACCATCCTAATGCAGTAGACCCCGGGCGTACCCGTGATGCATTCAGTAAATTTTTATCTTTTACCTGCAGACCTATTATGGATCTTTCATCGTGTGACATGGTATAAATTTTGAGATAAGAATATCATGAAATACTTCATTTGGTATTACGGATCTCCAATGATATCATCACTATGGCATAATTTCAATGATGTCATCATGATATAATAATAATAATGATTTTATATGTATGTATTGTAAAAACTTAAATTTACGATACTTTTTGAAATAAATGTATAAAAATTATAATAAATACTTTATTCGACCATAAAAACAAGAAAAAAACAAAAAATAAAAAAGAAATACAAACAATACTTATGACAAAAGAATTACTATGATATAATGAACGAATGATCAAAAACTGACCGAAAATCTTAAGACATGTCTTGCACTATGATTTCATCATGATATTATTGGAAAACCATGAGATCGGTAATAGGCCTGCTGATCACATAATCATTAAGTACTCATGTTACGGATTTTCGTTTTTAGGGTTCCGTTCCTCAAAAGGAAGAAAACGGAACCCTTATTGGACCACTTTCTTGGCCATCTATCAGTCTGTCTATCCGTTTATCAAAACCCTTTTTCTAGCGAACGCGTAGAGATGTCAAACTGAAGTTTATATCAAATATACTCGAGTCTACGGTCTGTATTCAGCTATTAAAAACATACTTACTTGTAAGTCAACACGATCAAATGATATGACCTCCTACGTTGCATTTTTTCGCAAATTTTGCGATTGTGCAAGGGAATCAATACCTAAAGGGCACTTCCCATTGCCCTGGAATCATGAAATTAAGGAAGAAGCAAGATCTGAAAACTGTTTATATGTACGTTCATATTTCGAAACTTACACTCGAATACTTATATTAGTTTGTACAGAACTCTCAGTGCGCGAGTCCAACTCGCACTTGACCGTTTTTTTATGTCGCATATCTAGGACAACAGCATATAGTCCGCATATTTTTTCATACCGAAAATTTATTGTACTTGAATTTTTGCCGCCATCATATGGCAGATTCATCTTCTCTCTATATTATCTGACTAGCTTTACAAATTTATGTAACCACGAATAATCTTCTGACTCGAATACTAATTGTAGAAGATATATAGGGAAAAGCCGACAACTATAGAAATTGACATTTTGTTTTTGTCAGTCTTAGCACAATGAAAATCAATATCGCTTACCATATATATTGAATCATAAATAAGTCTTAACCTTCAATGTTTAGCGCTCGAAAAACATAAGCCTAGGCTAGTGCCTATATAATTATTACACAAAATATACCAAACTACAGTAATCCAATCATAATGGCGGTCATTATGGTTATATATTCTCATGATATTATCCTCATTACCTTTTAGTATTACCAGCTTGGAAACAAACTAAAGTAATAACTAAAAATCACGCTCTGTAACTTTAGGAATGGAGGTCACGTTCAGTGGACACGTCCAACTCACGACGTTTCATAAATAACCCTAATGACATCCGATTCTGTTCAGTTTTCTATTAGAAGCATCGTCTCATAAATATGTTGTGATTTTAATATACAAGTGCTACCTTTTCTCATGGAAATTATTTAATGTAGACGAATAATAATAAAAAAATATTAGTACTCTGTGGTGTCAGTGGTCTGATTATTTATCAAGCTGATAAAATTCATCATGATAGTATGAAAATGCTTAAAAATAAAAAAAACAGCTTTTTTGATGCTGGATGAAAATTATATTAAAATTATTTTATTTTTTATTATTTTGTTATTAGGCATATTACAATAGGCATATCAGTATTTTATTAGACCGTAGATCTCAATATAAATTTCAGTTTGATGTCTATACATACGTGTTTCCGAGAAAAAATGTCTCGATAGGTATAATAATAATAAGTATAATATTCACAATATCGAATTAAGACTGAAACTTCACGATCACTATAACTTTAAACCTATTCATCAGTTTCAAGAACATAACGATGTTCCATACTAAGCACGCTAGTAGTATATTTCGACATTATACGCGTTTTATTCATACATTTAACATTTACATTGCATCTATTAATTTCAAATAATTCAAATTATATTTAATTTAAATTTCATTAAAGTCATAGAATAAATATTTTAAGATTAAATTGTTATTTTTTATTATTAGGAACTGTTATTAGTATTCGCATATTTGGCTTTTGCTTTTATTTTGTACTAGCTTTCCGCTCGCGACTTCGTCCGCGTTATTTTTGTTTTCCCGTGGGAATTTTATATCTTCCCGCAGGAAAATTACCCTATGTCCTTCCCCTGGTCTCGAACTATCTTTATACTAACGTTCATCAAAATCAGTTCAGTAGTTTCGAAGTATATTCAATACAAACAAACAAATAAACAATCAAATCTTTCCTCTTTATAATATTAGTGTAGATGTCTGTTTGCCATCTGGCAAATGCCTCCTCCACCTTTTCCATTCTTTTCTATCTCCAGCCACTCTACTCTACGTTAATCCCGCTATTTTTTATATCTTTACATTTCGTTTATATCATTTATATTTATATCAGTACATTTCGATACAAGTGCGAAAAGTATTAACATAATAAGGGGGCGGGTCAACTACCTATAGGGACGAGTGGAAATGACAATTCCGCACGTGCATGGAACGAATTTGTTTAATACATTTGCCCAAAAAATTAAGCAACGAAAGGAAATCAATGAAAAACAGTTTAATCCTTCAACAAGTAATTAACATTTCCGAGGCGCGCAGCGCGCCCGGCCGCGCACGCTTGAGCTGCTCCACGGCGCGGCGGCGCGTTTATTTTAAATTTATTTCGAGTATTAATAGTACTTACGCTGTAAAATAGTGATTTCACACAAAATTTTTATACAGAAAACTTTTTGATTAAGAACCTCCTTCATGCTTTTGGGGGTTATATGCAGAATCAAAGCAAAAAGTACTAGTGCGGAAAAGAATTTCAACTGAGAGCAATAGGCTAGATGACAAAAAAATTTTATTTCTTTAATAGAAGCTCATTCATATAATAAACTAAAAGAAAAAATCGGTTTTCGAATAACTAAAAAAACAACGAAGATATAAAATATTAAAGATTTTTCTCCATCTCTTTCTAGCAAAACGGCAATTTACTAAACTAAACAGTGACGTCACGGTTCATGTCGGATCTCTCTTTCTAATCGCTTCCAAATTAACAACTTAAAATGCTTGTATCCAATGTATTTCTAAGCCGATTTTGATTCTAATTTCACAGGATTGTATCTTTTTGTACGGTATTCTAATATTTTATGACGAGACGTGAAAATTAGAATTCAGTCATCATCCCTATTGTAATGACCACGTTTAGAAATTAGCTGAAAGCACACCCACATTCAGATTCATCATAAATAATAAACATTAATTATATATATGTGTATGTCTATATGTGTATATTGCATGGGTGTATGTTTTGTATGTACATGTAAAATAAATGTTTTAGATATCCTCATAAATCATTTATCTTAATACCTTAGGCTTAGAGTCATCAACCGTACGAAGCCCACTGCTGATTATAGGCCTCCCCCATGGATCCCCATAACGATCGGTCTTGTGTTGCCCACATCCTTGTGAAACTTAGAGTGGTTGTACATAATTCCGCATTTTATAATTATTTTCAATATCTAGCGTCTGTGGCGCTGTGGACTCAGCACTTGGCTTCCAATCAGGAGGTTCGGGGTTCGAGACCGCTATGTACCCATGCATTTTTCGTTTTTCGAATTTCATATGTACATTTGTCCGGCGCTGCTACGGTGAAGGAAAACATCGTGAGGCAACTTGCACACATCTGCAAAGAAATTTAAAGGTGTATGTGAAGTTGACCAATCCGCACTGGGCTAGCGTGGTTGACTAAGGCAAGTAAAATCATAAACCTCATCTGGAGCGGCGGCGGCGGGTCGAAATGTGCCCCCAACGATATTTCCGCCAGTGCGTTGCAGGTCTTTCTCAACCCAGCACTAGGGTAGATTAAAATGCTATAACTTTGCGAAAACTTAATGTATACAATTCTTTTTTATACTGTTAGAATGACCATCAACCCAACTTCCTTAGATTTGATTCGCTCCTGGATCTGCCAAACAGAAAATGAGAAATAAGCTAGTAAAAGCGGAGGGCCGATATCGGCCTGTTCCGCAGTGAAGGTGTTTAACTTAGGGTAGGCTCGAGCCCCTCGGTGGGGACGAATATGAGCTGTTATGATGATGACAATAATATCTAGAAGTTGGCTGGTAGATATCTCTTAAAGAGATAAGCTCGCCTTTGTACAGGTAATGAAATAATTTATATATTTGTAATGTCTCTTGTATGTTTTGTTGTGTACGATAAAGAATAACTTTCCGCACGTTAAACACACATGGAAAAGTAGGAGACTGAGCAAATGTGTTAAAAAAGTACTGACATGATTGGCAAATTATGTCTCTTGTGGTAAGACTGCAGTATAGGCGCTGACTATCGAGCATACCACGCGTGTTCCCAAACATTGTACAATATAAGTTGCCTTGCGTTATTTTGTCATCATCATCATCATCACAGCTCATATACGTCCCCACCGAGGGGTTCGAGCCTACCCTATGTTAGGGTGATCAGGCCTTAGTCAACCACGCTGGCCCAGTGCGGATTGGTTGTCACACACAAAGAAAAATCTGATCGCTCACTGATAAAAGTACTAACTAAAAATGCAAGCGAGGTAACACATAACTAATTTGAGTCACGTCCAGCGGACACGTCCGGCCCACGGCTCGCACATAAATAACACTAATGACATCCGACCGTGTTCAGTTTGCTTTCTGAAAAAATATCATCCCAATGAATCGCCATCAGATTAATCGTAATATTGAATTTAATTTATTGTTATCTAATCAAATTATTAAACACATAGTGATATTCTGAAAAATTGTGCGTTATAAACATATACTTATAAAACGTAAAGTAACAGATAAATTACAGGGTAATGTGACTAATTCATGCTATGTCACAAATTGGAAACGTGCAATGTACTCCTGCAGGAAAACATTTGCGAACTTGACAAGAACCACAATAAACAACAGAGAAAGACTCAAAGCCTAAAGTCCGCCTGGTTAGTTACCACCGTGGGTTTGGTGAAAACTCGTCAAGTGCTTTTTAAGCGCGTTTCGAGGTCAGCCAGCGCATAACCAGTGCCCTGGTGAACATTGGTGCGACTTATTTAGGTCCAGAGGCGGCTTTTTGACTACCTTAGTCTAGCGGCAGATAATGCGCAGGAGCGATTTTCCAATGCAGAACTAGTTTTTGGGTGACTTTAATGTTCACCATAGTTTATGGTTAGGTTCATCCAAGACCGACCATGCTGGGACCTCTGCGCACGCATTTGCTCTCACGCATGATTTGACGCAACTGGTTGATCAGCCCACCAGAATCCCAGATATAGAGCAGGACAAGCGCCTTCTTTACTTGACCTTCTGCTTACAACCCACCCAGACGGATATCAGGTTAAGGTCCAAAGCTCCTCTGGACACATCGGACCACTGCCTAAAATCTTCCATAATACCGCAGGCTAAGCCTCCGTAATCAGCGGTCGCCAAACGTCGGGTCTGGCATTACGGTTCGGCAGATTGGGATGGTATGCGCGACTACTTCGAATCTATCCCTTGGAAGCAACGCTGCTTCAGTGCAAGAGATCCGTCAGCCAGCGCCGCTACGATTGCTGAGGAGATCGTCTTTGGTATGGAATACTACATTCAGCATTCCGATCTCATCAGTAAGAGCAGGCGTAACAGTTGGTTCAATCGCTAATGTACGATGCTGTTTCAAACAAACAAGCGGCATATCGCGCTTGGATCAGGGGTCGCGTTCTCAAGGATTCTGGGATGGATGCACTGAAAGCAGTTTATAATAAGGCTTCCAAGTCTTGTAAGAAGGCTTACATAAGAGCGGATGCCGTGCGTGTTGCACGCATTGGCCATGAACCGGTAACGCACCCCACGGGATCCCGTGGCTACTGGCGCTTGGCCAAGGTCGTGCAAAGCAACTTCTGCTAGCCATCGCTGCCATCCCTGAGATGATATAAAAATACAGGTAGTTAGTTTTCTTAATCTTACCGGATTCTATTCCTGTTTCAGATAAACGGTTATTTAAAAATCTGTGAATGCAATTTAGATGGTTTTTAATATGAGGTCTTCTTTAGTAAAATTTATTGTATTTAAGGTACTTTCAATCAAAGTGGCATCGCCGTGGGACAGCTTGTATACTCGTACTAGTAATTTAAGAGAGGGGACAAAAAATTAGAACTTCCTAATTTCTTGCTTTTTCTTCTTGTGAATTCTCAATTTCCGAGTCAACTTTTGATTTCTATTATATTCTACTTGTATTTGCATACATCTTGATTATGATTTGGATGTATGCATAAAAGGTTAACAACTTAATTTATTGCATAATTTTAACGTTTTTCGTTAAATGTTAATAAGTGTAAAGGCCCATTTCGAATATTTTTTATATCACATTTTTTTGTATGACTGCAGTTTAAAAATAAACGTCAAAACTTTTCATGGATTAAAATGTTTTATCCGCTTATCCCCCGAAGTCTCGCCTTTCGCCCCAAAACGCCCGTCAGTCCTTTGAGCAATATGTCTTGCCCATGCCACTTAAGGCTCGCAATTCTTTAGGCTTTATAAAGTTGGTATGTCTTAATATTTTACTAGATAATACCTAATTTAAAAGTTAATAGTGCATACTTCGAATAATAGAGTTTATAGGGTTGATTATAAAATAAATCTTCATAAACTTATTTCAAACAATAAAAAATGTAATTCGGAAACGATTACGTACTTTTTCTGCTGGCTAGTGTCGGCCATTTTAGTTGCGAATATTGCGATACAAATTAAATATAATCGCGATTCAAACACGCATGTCAAGAAGTCGCGCTGTGTAAAGGGCTCAAATATCATTAAACATTCATATATAGCAACAAGAATCTATGTCAGTTATTATATACATTCATATGAGTATTTGTAAACTATACAGTAACGATGTAACTCACTCTACTATTTCAATTAGACAAACTACTATTTGTAGAGCCACGGCTCCCGCGCTAACTGCTCTAACATCACAGAAATTAGTCCCAAATAGCAGAACAGTTAGAGGCTAGCTAGCGAGAAGTCGTCATTAAAATATAATTGTTGTCGAGTGGCTTTATTCTGTAGCTCGTGCAGTCTTTTACACTTAACACTAAATATATAATTCAGGAATGCATCTCGCTATGACATCGAGGAGAATGTATGTATCACCACTTTTCTGGTTTGATTTTTGTTATATACTTATAATGAAACAGTAACGAGGAATCTATTCACTACAAATCTAGCAACAACACTTTTAATTTCAATATGGTTGCCGCCTAAAATAGGCGGATAAAATTTAGTTTTCAACCCCAGTAACATAGTTATTAAATGAAAGAGCTCGAGGAGTTGATTTCTGCCGCAAAGCAGCAGTTCCGGTTTGAAGGGTACGATATGGCAGTAAAATTACTGGGTATCGTGACTTTACATCTGATGTCACAAGTTGGCAACGTGCACTGTGGATCTTGTGGGGGTTGCAGTTTTGCTGCGAATCTCGCAGGAGCCACATGTGTTATAGGTAACTGTTACCGCTTACTATCAGGTGGGCAGTTTGCTTGTTTGCCAACTTATGCAATGGAAAAAAGAGTATAGCGCTATGCATTTAGAAACTTTGACCAAAATTCAATATGGTCGCCGCTCAATAAAAATTCGATTCCAACCCCAGTAGTATGGGTATGAAATGAAAGGCCTTGAAAAGTAAAGCATAATATTGTTAGTGACGTTACTCTACATATTCATATTCAATAATTTCATCAACAATAAATATAGGTCATGGGGCAAATCAATAAAGCATAAACCCTTCTTTTATTTGCACAAGTACTACACATTTTTTTAAATTTATTTATCTAATAAATACTTATTTTGCAATGTACCTTATTTACAACATCTTAAAACCACAACGGTTTGTAAAGAGCTGTAAATAAAAATGGGTAGCTATCTTATGTGGGTGAAGCAATGATTACTTAGGTGCGAGTATCTATATAAAATGTTTCAACATTTGGTTAGGAAAAATAATTTAAATTTAATTTTAATGTTTTTCTCATTAATTGTTTTTATAAAATCTATTGGTAGGCTATTAATAAGCCGCGGAACCAGGTAGCTAGCTGTCCTCTCGCCGTACATGTTGTTTTTTTTCCTATAAGATTCAATAAAAAAGTTATATTTTAAGAGCAAGTAACTACATAGTTCATGAATGGGTAAGATGTTAATGAATAAATAAAACTACGCTATTCAGATTTACTAGCGTATGAATAATGAATGTTGAATAATTAAAATGTTTTAAAACTAAATCGTTTTATAATGTTTTAATTATTCAACCCGACGTTTCGAACGTTTAACAGCATTTGTGGTCACGGGATGACTGAAGCAGGTGGGTGTCATAGACTCACATCAGATTTATTATTTTGCTACCGTCTGACACTATTTATTTCTGGGAACGAATTGCTTCATTTTGGTGGTCACATTAATGAGGTAAAACACGTTCTTGGCCTTAGATGTCAAAGTGGATACTGGATGGTTGAAGTCACACTGTCCGACTAATAGTCAAAGACCGACTAATAGTCGGACATGGTACATGTCCGTCGGTCGCGCTGTGGACTCGGCACTTGCCTTCCAATCGGGAGGTCCGGGTTCGAGACCGCCATGTACCAATGTGTTTTTCGTTTTCGAATTTCATATGTACATTTGTCTGACGCTCCTACTGTGAAGGAAAACATCGTGAGGAAATCTGCATACATCTGCGAAGAAATTCAATAGTGTATGTGAAGTCGACCAATCCGCACTGGGCCAGCGTGGTTGACTAAGGCCTAATCACCCTAACATAGGGTAGGCTCAAGCCCCTCGGTGGGGACGTATATGAGCTGTGATGATGACCATGTCCGTGCGGCTCATGCTAACAATGAGATGGTAATAAAAGAGCTGCGACAAAAATACTGGATATTAAATTAGCGTCCAACAGTTTACGCACTGTTATATAAAACATACATTGCATTACAATGTATGTTTTGTTGCATCAGGAAAGCCAACCCTAGACCACCTCGCCTGGGTGACCTGCCTAAGGAAAGATTAGCTCATCACTAAATCTCACCACCATGCGGGCATTCACAATGTGTATATTAGACCTTTTCGGCCCTTTGGAAGTGACTGTCGGTAGACAAAGGCAAAAGCGCTATGGCGCACTTTTCACCTGCCAAACGCTAAGAGCTATACATCTTGAGCTTGTGTAAAGTTTGTCATCAGATTCCCTTATCATGGCGTTAAGAAGGATGGCAGCACGACGAGGATGGCCATGTGTATTATTTTCTGACAATGGCACTAACATGCGGGGCGCTTATACTGAGCTAAAAAGGTGAAATTGACAAAGACACTATAACCTCAAAAGCTTTTAACAAGGGCGTCACCTGGCGTTTTATATCACCAGGTAGCCCACATATGGGGAGAACCTGAAAGCACCTTATAAAGAGCGTCAAAACTGCGCTCAATATGATATTGAAAGAGAGAGCACCCCGAGAAGAAACACTGTTTACATTATTTGCTGAAGTAGAAAATATAGCGAATAGTCGTTCATTAACCCACGTGTCAGTAGACCCTTGGAATCAAGAAACATTAACTCCTTATCACTTTCTGATAGAAACTTCATCAAACTTACCTAGACCAAGAGTCTTCAATGACGGGAATCTGTATCTTCGTAAGCAATCGCGCATCGTTCAACGCCTGGCTGACTATTTTTGGAGTCGCTTGCTGAAAGAGGTCCTGCCTACGCTCATCCCGCGTAAGAAATGGAACCAAGAAGGTCAGCTAAAGGCAGATGATGTCGTTGATCCCTCAACAATACGTAATTATTGGCCCAAAGGTGTTGTTGCTGCAGAGTATTATATCCAGGTGCTAATGGCAAGGTAAGACTAGTAGATATTCGGACTCGAACCGGGGTTATGAAACAACCAGTCATTAAAGTTGCTCGTTTTTTAGAGTTTGACAGTGTAAATTATTGCTAGGCAACACTGGGAAGATGATGTGGAAGTGGAAGACGGTCACCCATTTATGTATTTTAATTTACTCGTATATACTTAGGTACACCTTTTTGTATTTTGTCATATTTTCTGTTATTTTCTGTGTATCTAGATGTAATTAATTAGCAATAACTAATTAATTACATCTAGATAGTCTAGATAGTGTTAAAATGTTGTTTATTTTTGTTCTATGATCTTTCTATGTATATTATATGTTAAATAAAGTTGGATTGTGGTGAGTTGGTGAGGCGGTGGTGAGGTTGGATAGTATTTCATTTCCTCCCGCGGGCTTACTCCGCGGTGGTCTTCCGAATCCGCCATCTTGTAAAAACGGTCTCGAACAAAACTCGCTCGCGACGCGATCCCGCCAAAAAGTTATTGCTGACCCTAGTCTCACCAGTGGTACCAGACTACAGTTTCGTTTCACCACTATCATTTTCCAAACAATTTTGTTGGGTTTTTTCTCCCTCTCAACTTCAAGCGCATCAATCACACCTCTGGTACACCCTTATCTTTTATTCGTAACAAATATGCGATATGTTAAAGTCGATAGTTGCTAATTCTTTAACTTATCGTGTAATAACAACATTTACCAAGCCTAAGCGTCGCCGAGTTTTTTTTGCTGTAAGCTACACACAGAAGTTTGCAGCTATCTTCCTGTGATTTTCTACATTATAATTCGTTCTTTTAAAAATGGAACATCCAATATCAAATGTCTACCAACGTTGGTTTTATTGAAACTGAGACTTCATAAAACACGCCCTGTTAGTGGACTGTGAATTATTACCTCCAGGACAACAGGGCCATGTAATAACCAAATCAATTAATCAAACCAACGTTGCCAAAAAGAATTCATTTCCGAATGCCCGCGCTGGCGTCAATTAAAAATTTCAGTTCGGACCGTTTATCGCACCGAAATATACATATATACGTATAGAATCCTGTTATAATAACGGCGGCCTAAAAGTGAAAGCTTTTATTAAACTCGGGGAGATTTGATTTTTTAACAAAAATAAATTTCATTTTAACCTTCAAACGCCAGAATATAAGTTGTTTTGTTAATTGCGAACGTTACTCGTGCATGAGATTTTTTTTCAGCAAACTTTTTCCGATGATTTCATTATTTGTCTAGTTTCTGCGCGTGACTTCGCCCCTGCGATCTGGCAAAGTACCTATTGGACTGCATTTAAATATTTGAGACATTTTATCAAATATATAGGTATACGACAAAATATAACGAAATAATGTTATAACGTAATTCAATTAAAAAAGTATACACATAATCCAAAAAAATAAAAGTATTAGCGATTTTGTTTAGTTGTGACGTCACATCTCAGTGGTGTTTGGTATAGGGCGTTTTCAAGCGCTCCACACCAATATCGCAATCTCGCCGCTATAACTTAAGTAGGAATAACGCAGGGACGAAGTTACTTCAACAATCATACCTGATATAAAGTACCTTATTGCTTAAAAATTGTCAAGAAACAAAAGTCTAACATTTTATAGTATAAGCGAAGCAAGGATAACATTATTTTTCTAATAAATAGCACGTCTCCTCACAGAAAATCGGAGGTACCTAACTAACACCATAGTCCGTGTGGATCGAATGGACGGACCTCAAATACATTTGTCGCCACTCCTTTTCATCCCAGGGATGTTGTAAAAGCCGACCAAACGCTTAACGCAATAACAGAGGTGAAAATTTCGTAACAAAACCCATCTGGCTAGCGGGATCTAGTGGATTTAATCCGGCTCATCGGAGGAGAGATCGTGCTTTGCAGCAAGGTATAACGGGTTGAAATCATGATGATGAAATAACATGATGTCGCATTCTTGTGCGTGTGTTCGGTCTCGCGCCCACTCATAACCAAAAATCTCATAACCAATACGTAAAGGTCCCACTCATAACTGCTGATTTAAGAAGACGAAACTTATAACCAACACAACTTTACAATTATGTACAGTTGCTATAATAATTATTAACAACATCAAAAGAGTGAATAATATTTTGAATCAAAGTAAAAAGCTTGGTATAAAAAGAGGCTTAGAAGCATCTTGCAGGTCGGCAAGGTGAGGGTGGCTATTGCGGTATGTATTCTCTCTCCCGCAATCTTGTATTTGGACTATTTCTACTTACCACCGGGTGAAATGGCGTCATTTCTTCTATAAAAAAATAGTAAGAATAGAAATATTTTAATTAGTCATAACGCACGCACGGATTAAAATTAGACAGCACAAACAATAAAGAAGATAGAACTGACTTCAAAAAATATAACTGACTTCAAAAACACCAAAAACTCATAAATAATATAATATAACAAACAAAATTACAGTTTTATATTGAAGTTGGTGCAAAATTTCAACTAAGTAGGTACTTACATAAAAAACAACAAAAAAATATAAGAACAAAAGATTTTCTAGGTGATCATTGCTTGGCACCTTATGCTTTAAGCTTGGCACCGACCTCAATATAAAACTGTGATGTTGTTTGTATTCTTATAGTATTTATGACTTTTTTGTGTTTTTGAAGTCGAATTTATTTTAAAAAAAAATATTTTTTCAATAGTTTTATTTAATTTAAAATACCAAAACCTTCTCCTAAATATAACAAATACTTGTCTGAAAACCGCATCGAAATCGATACAGCCAAACGCGAGATAATCGCGGACAAACATACAGGTCAAACTGAGAACCTTCTTTTTTTTGAAGTCAGTTAAAAAGGATTTGCTTATTTCATAAATGAAATTTCATAAATGAATACTTCTAGCTACCTTATAGAGACGGCATTTTAGCTCATTTTAAAGAAATGTTTTTAATACGAGGGAGGTCCAAAAGTTCGTGGAATGGAGAGGGATGGAGTGGGGATAGGGGCGCTAGCTTGATGTCATACTAATTGGGGACTCATCATTAGTATATAAATTGAGTTTCAGCCCTATTGCGTCATTCGTTTACGAACACTCGCCTGCTAAACAAGTCAATCTGGGAGAAAACTGAAACTATGGAGAAAATTGAACACCGTGCTGTGATAAAATTCCTTACCAAGCACGGAAAGAACGCTCAGACCATTTTGAATAAAATGGAAATGGTTTATGGGGAACAGTGCCTCAATGATTTACAAGTGGTATGGTCGGGAGTCGATTAAAGATAAACCCCGCTCAGGAAGGCTAGTAGAGGCCACCACATCAAACATCGCCGAAAAAGTGGAAGAAATTGTACTGGAGTACCCCCTTTTGAAGAAAAAACAGTTATCTGCATTAGTTGGAGTATCAGATACCACCATTTTGCGAATCCTACATGACCTGGGTATGACAAAAGTCAGTGCAAGATGGGTACCGAGTACTTACCGTACTATTTTACGTAATCACGGGGAAGTGGGTAAAACGTAAGCGGTCTCTAGGATATTTATACTAGCTGTGCCCGCGGACTACGTTCAGTTGAATAAAACAACAAGTCAACACTGTAGTTTCCTCATTTTTTGGATGGGGATTTCTCAGCTTGCTGTGGAAATTTTGACAAATCCTTGCAAAATCTAAACCGATATTGGATCACAAGACTCAACAGAGACTAGCCATCTGCGAAGGAGATATTAACGTGCACAAGTGACTGCGCAAACGCAAGTGCATACTCTCTGTTCCTTCACTCGCATAGTCCGATGGGACGGTAAGCCGACACGTCCGGGGCGAGAACAGGCGCAGGACCCACTACTCTACGTGCCTACCGAAACCCGGAGGAGCTCGAGATGTTTCGTATTTTGGTCACCCATCACAGGACTGACCACAGCCAACGTTGCTTAAAGCAATCGTTCGCTGAGCGCAAGCGCTAATGCGCCACCAAGCTCCTCCTTACAACATGGTGTCTACATAAGCCAACGAATTCCTGTATCGAATTGGATGCTTCAAGCTCTAGTTGATATTAAAATCTAATTGGGCTCTACCTTGATACCTCAGTCAGTTACCAACCCAAACGGAAACCACTTAAAATATTGTTGGGTAGTATGTTGTTGTTGAAGTTTAACAGTATGACGATATTTCAAAAGGAAACTGCAAAAGGACAGAGTATTGGACGAATCAAATGAAAATATTCGCCGCGATATTGACAGTATCGCCTGAAAGTGACCGAGCAAATAGTAATTTGGAAAGTGTTTATCCTATAAACCGGAAAATTACACTCCCATTGGTTCAATATTCAGTAAGCAACGCGAGATGAACTCTCGCTTGAGAGTTTATCATCGCGCTGTCACTCCAGCGTTATTTATGGACCAGTAAACTTGGAAATATATTTTCCTCGGCGGCCGGCGCGTCCATTTCAGGTTGAACCCCTTGGGCCCGGGCACTAGACGAGTCGAGTGTCATAAATTTGAAAACTGTTTCGTGGAAGCGAAAAAATGAAACAAATATTTGTCGTTCACTCGCCGGCCGATCTTCGATTATGGGGCTTTCTGACATGATTTGTTGTTGAGGAAATTCCATTTATACTACGCAATTACGAAATTGAATCGTATAATTCCTTTGGGCCGTGTGCGAACGTTAGACGTGTGAAATCGTGTTGGTACTGTAAATTTTCCATAAACTCGTTTATGACGGAGTAGGTACCTACTGTTTTTGTGACTTTGTTACCTTCTGTTTTTTGTGACTTTGTAGAGATTTTGATAAAGTCGATATTGCGTACGTGCCTACAGAGTATTTATTGCATGATAAATGATCAAACAAAAATCAGTTGAATTTTGTGTAGCTTTTAAAATGGGTATTTTACCAAATGAGCGCATATTTGACAAGAAAGCATTACTGCATTTAAGTGTTGTTCAGAAGTCGACGCTGATGAAACTCAATTATAGCTTCATAGCGACCTTATTGTTTTAATTTTAAAATTTTTGCGCTGATTTTCACGTTTGCTATTTATGTTAGTTTTTACTTTTATATTGTGTTTGTTGTTCAGATTTTTGTTAATAATTATGAAAGAATCAGTATCGAAGCGAAACTTCCATATCTTAGATGTAGTGGCCTTATTCATAAAAATATTTAGGCAATGTTTATGTTAAATAATGTTGCTGTCACTTTCAATCTCATTACAAAAGAAAGGACATCAAAAGAGACAGCAACATTACTTAACTTAAGCATTGCTTAAATATTTTTATGAATAAGGCCATAGGTGTTTACTGCAAGGCGTGATGTTTAACCAAAGATTTAGACAGAGCTGTGTTTAAATTCTTCACTTTATATATTTCTCAGGTCCCACATAGGCAATGGGGAAACCTATCCAGACACTAATTCAACTTTAGGTTGCTTCTAGGAATCTCCTAAAGAGAAAAACTCTTTAGGAAATTCCAACATGGGTATCGAATCTGGGATCTTGGATAAGCAGTCGCACTGGTGACCATGCTGATCAGCGACGGTAGTAATTTTGAAATGTGATGTTACCCTCCTAGCTCTCAGTATTATTGCATGGGAAAAGACAGGTGGTAGGTAGGGTGGTTGACAATTTTCTGTCCGATCATACATGCCTAATCTTAAATTATAGCCTAATTTGGTTATAACTCTGTACATACGTAAACAAAAAAAAAGGCCCAGTTGAATATTTATTTAATGTCTTTCACATTTTATTAATAATAATAAAATCTATTGCAGTATTTTACGAGGTGTTATTATAACTATAACTGGTCTCATCCTTCAAGTTAAAACTTGTATTAGAAGAGCCTCGCTCTTTTAACCGAATGCACCGCAGTTTATTATTTGATTACAGTAACAATCTTATACCTTTATCTACGAATAACTAATAGCTTTGTTAAAAAAATATTTTACAAAAAATTTAAACCGACTTCAAAAACTCTGTAAACTTAAAAATAATATAAGAATAGGTACAGACAACATCACACTTCTATATTGAAGTCGGTGCCAAACGATGATCTCCTAGAAAGTCTTTAAATTTGTCACTGACTTTAATTTAGAAGTGTGATATTGTCTGTACCTATTCTTATATTATTTTTAACTTTACAGTGTTTTTGAAGTAGGTTTTACTCGTATTTTTTGGAAAATATTTTTTATTTTTAACTAAATCTTTTTAGTGAACGAAACCCCTTATATTTTCATGATATTACATCATCAGATCCTTACTTTGGAATCACCCCAGTAGTATACTCTATCGAATACAAAAAGAATTTTGAAAATCGGTCCACAATTGGCGGAGTAATCGCGTAACATACACACAAAACACGTTGGACACACCTAAAATATAAGGGTTTCCCTCGATTTTTATGGGATCCCATCATCAGATCCTAACTTTGGTGACATGGGACCACCCTTGGAGTATACTCTATCGAATACAAATATAATTTTGATAATCAGTCTACAATTGGCGGCGTAATTGCGTAACATACACACAAAAAAAAACATACGCATCGAATTGAGATCCTCCTCCTAAAAATAGGGGTACCTAATTGTATAATATTGTCTCTTAGCTATGAACTTTTTGTTTGCAAGTGTAACGTTGTGTACCATTCAGTGCACGATATATCTTTAATCGACCATAACATTAAAAAATTAAAAGAGATTAAGTATCCACCGACGGGGCACTTAAATTACTTAACGGCAGTTTGATTACTTTTATCGCAGGTTTTCGCTTCACTTGTCACGTTTTCGAACCATTAGTTTTCTACGGATTACTACCGAGAAATTGCCTATTTATTATTCATATTTTTACCATTCATAATTTATTTGGCGCTTTGCATGAAAGCTTTTTAGCTTAAGCAGCATATCAAATGAACGTTAGTACGTTAATCTTTTAAAGGAAAGCTGTTTTATTCATTTAGGGAAAATACTTTTACGAAATAATTGAATAATATTTACATGCAACAGCGAAGAGTATTATTTAATGTCATTACGGTACCATTCAATTCACAGAATACAGATCAGAGTGGGGATTTTGTAACACATCGATTGATTGGCAATCGTTACCAAACTGAGTCAATAAAAAAGCGGAATTATGTTCACTGGATATGGGTTCTTGTTGAATCATTCGACAAATATATCAAGTCTTCACCGCACGAACGACGATAAAAATCAGTTTCAATCGAACAGAATAATCAAATCTAATAGATGGCCGATTGCCGATGAGTTACAAAATCACCCCCCGGTTTGTGACATATAGACAAAACTAAGGAAAGGAAATTTAAGGAAATTAAAATCTATATTTCGTTTAGTTAACTACTGACATAGGTACGGAGAGAAACACAATTTTCGACAAAATATTAAATTGAAAACTATTTTTATTACACTTTTACGTTTGTACTTTGTAGATTTTATTCACTGCAAATAACTATTTAGATTTCAATTTAGAGATCTATACAGGTTTCATGAAAATTGGTAAATTGGCAATAAAACAAACTTACATGTTTTATAATATTTGTGACTATTAATTTTTCTATGAAAATGTAAAGTCGAGAAATGAATTTAAAATTTATGTCAACCAAGGTGGGATTTGAATGCTTATCTTCATCATTCCGTGTTACCACCTTGGCCAACTGGGCCACTGAGCACTTACCAGACCAGACGAAATTTTGCACGAAACTGCCTTGATTTTTTTTGCACTTTGTTATGAGTATGACAATAATAACTATGATAATAATAAGCGTGAAAAGTTTGCTTACCCTGATTGAATATATAATTTTATTTTTGATTAAACTCGAATCCTTTTCGGCCTTCGAGAAACCCATTATAACAGACTATTCTATAACAAAGCATGTTTTACTGTTCCATAATAAGGTTCAAAGCTTATAAGGTTTAAAACCATTGACATATAATATAATAAATATCAATGAATGGAACCGCTTATCTCGTTTTGACTATTTTATTAGATATTTTACCAATTTTAATAGATAACATTGACATTACAGCGTCTAATTGCCTGTCAATGCCATATTTGGTGTTAATTCTTTTTTGATCTCGTAAACATTTGCAAACATTATCACGATAATATAAATATTTGAGTTGTTGTGATGCGCCTGGCTAAGGTCGAATTTCACCAACATTTAACAGGCGGTTATAGTTAACAAACAACCGTTTTTGACACTTATTGTATGAGTGAAATGTCAAAAAGTTGTTTGTTAATTAACTAACCGCCTGTTAAATGTTGGTGAAATTGGACATAAGCAATTTGCGAATCATTACTATGGCAAACTAATACATTTTAGACATAAAATTATTTCACGAATGTTTTCGTGATTATTTGAAAGCAATAGCATTATCGAGCGCAGATTCGTGTCATAATAAAAATACATCACCTTGTTTCTAGGTGTACAAGCAAAAACCACCTTTAAGGTGACGAACCTCATCAATCCGTGAGTGCTGTACTTTATTGTCTTTGGTTGTACAGAAAAAATATTTAGACAAATAGACACACACAATTCTATCACAAAGCTCTATCCATTTGTCTACTTTAGGCAGAAACAAACAACATAACGTTTAAGTTAGACACGATGGAAAGTTTGGGCATACGAACCATTAGTTTTCCGTAAACAATTATTACTTTTGTTGGCGAAATAGAATCATTATTATCTACCCGTGGCGTGAATGAGGATATTGTTTTGATTGGACAGCCTAGAGATATGGGTCGGAGAAGTTTTTCTTTTACTGAAATTGCTATTCTTCCTACGCAGAAACAGAACTCTACAATATCCTATCCTATGCGCACACGTTTAAAAAAAGAATCAAATTATGTAATGTATATGCTATGAAATAATTTGTACATTCTTAAATAAACATTGTAGTTTGTACATCTCGTTGTTAAATACGTTATGGTTGTTTATTCAATACGCGGAATGCTCAGTACCTACCTACGTCAAAAATCAAACAATCAAAATGTTAAAAATAATTTAACTGTTTTTTTTTCGAAGCAAGTAAGTAAGTAGGTTTGGATCTTACGCATTTGTAGATTTTCATTTCAAACATTTTTTTTGCAATTTGTGCTTTATGACTTACTATTCCGTAAGTATTTATGATCGACAGCAAGTATAATTAAAGAACTTCTTTTCTCTACCCTAAAATAAATCTTATTTCCGCTTTCTGCTTCTAATTTTTTATCTAAAACAAACGTGATTTAAAATTTTCCAATCTACAAGTAATTTTATGGAAGAATAATAATATTAATTTTACATCCTACTAATATAATTATCATGTTGAGTATTAACTACGTACAAATGAAATAAAGATTTGGGTGAAAACGTTAACTAACATAATAACATTATATCTAATTACTAAATATTCGCATAATATTTTTAACTCTCCTTCAAACTATACTCCTAAGCATCGCTATCTAGTATGTACCCAGTATAAGCCCGCAGATACGGTCAGCAAATTCAGATTTCCAACAATGCGGGTGCTGAGCGAGATTACTATGATAAATTGCTCTTTTGACACGCCCGGGCCGGCTAAGCTATCGACTGCTAAGATAAAAAAATACACTGTCTTTATATCGGAGGCGAGTTTAGACTCGAGACGGTGAATCTGATTAAAGTGCTGTGGTCAAACTTGTGCCACGACTGATACGGAGCAATATTGGCCAAAAATAAAAACAAATCATAAATAAATCCAAGGAATGCAAAGTCAGACTACAAAAATATGAGTTGGTTAAATTTAATGAAATAAAGTGATCGATTTCTTTAGCTATTTGTCTTGTATAGTGTATAATCTTGACAAGTTCTAAATTTAATGTGCTTGAGCTTATGATCAAGTTATATTATGTATGTAAACAAACTTAGTTGTCTACAACTAAGTTTTCACCTTCATGATTGTTTTAAGGCAATACAGTAGCAAATCCTTAACAATGTCTTTTATTTATTCAAAAACTGACTACGCTGACACTGAGAATACTAAATCACACAGACACAAACTGAAACTAATATAATTCAAATGACACAAATACTTCTAAACGCAATCGGATAAATTCAATTCCCACATCGGCGCAGATATCGCAATAATAAAACAGCTCGCCAGAATTAAGAGTAACGCAGCACGTAGCTTAGGGCCATAAACGTCGAATAAGCCTGATATAAGGTAGACAAACGGGCCGGCTACTCAATTTACTAAGAACAAAGAAACCATTTCGCCTACTTTTCTTTTGTGGAGAGCGGGCGACAGTTCGCAGTCTATTACGGGGCCATTCATTCGATCAAATGAGCCGATTAATTTATCGCCCCCTCAAACTGTTTTAAAGTTAAAAAGTGAGATTAGTATTCCGGTGCGCGGGATCGTTCGTTTTCTATTTGTTTCCGCGTAATGAGACTGTCAAAAGTTGACGTTGATTCCGCTAACAGATTTTGTTCGGATCACATTTTTAATAAAATTTGTGGCTGCGATCGTAATAAGGGCGTTACTTTGGATATTTTTTGTAAGCCCTGTGAAAGCTTCAACTTTGAAGGGTACGCTTCGATTTTTAACCGACTTCAAAAAAGGAGGAGGTTATCAATTCGGTTGTATTTTTTTTAATGTTTGTTACCTCATAACTCCGTCATTTATAAACCGATTTCCAAAATTCTTTTTGTATTTGATAGAGTATACTGCAAGGGTAGTCCCATGGTCCAAAGTCAGGATCTGATGATGGGATCCCATAGAAAATCGAGGAAAACACTAATTTAATACCAGCTCACCGAAGGTGAGCCGGTATTAAATTAGGGTTTCTTTCACTAAATAGATTTCATTCACTAAAAAGTTAAAAATATTTTTTTTTTTACAAAAAATAGAACCGACTTCAAAAACACTGAAAACTTAAAAATAATATAAGAATAGGTACAGACAACATCACACTTCTATATTGAAGTCGGTGACAAATTTTAACACTTTCTAGGACATCATCGTTTGGCGCCCCGACTTCAATATAGAAGTGTGATGTTGTCTGTACCTATTCTTATATTATTTTTAAGTTTGCAGTGTTTTTGAAGTCGGTTCTATTTTTTGTAAAAAAAAATTAAAGTGAATTTATTACATCGCCTCAAATTTTTTCGTCCATCTATCGCACGTGGCATTACACAAAAAAATGAGATTAAAGATCTCATGTTTTTGTGTTCTTCTTCACTACATAAGTCGGGATTGGTCTATGCTTTAGATTGTTAACTTTAAATCAGCGTGGCAGGAGTGGTTCAATCTCTGGTGTAGAGCACCCTTTTTATTTTGTTTTTATTGCTTTTTTGTTTATATTATTAATTTGTTTTTTTTTTAATCTTGCCTTTTTGTTTATTATTTATAACTTTCTTTTCAGAAGAATAAGATTTAAGTTAAGATTAAACATGCGATTTTAATACACTAAATTGAATAATTTTCCATAATTTTTCAGGTTAATGCCTACAATCCGAAAAAATGTTTCACTTGGATCGACCATCAGGTGGGCAGTATGCTTGGTTGCCAACTTAGTTCTATATAAAAGAAGTAATATTTTGTATCTGTAGAGTCTACCTAGCATATATATATATATATATATATATACGTATAGTTGACCAAAAAAGTGGCTTACCACGTTAAGATTAAAATTCAGTTTTACGTCATAAAGTTATTACCTTAACAATGTTTTGTCTAGAGTCTGACCAATGAAACCTGAACCTGACATTTTTTCAAGTTGCAAGACTGATGCAATGTCCCTCTGTAATTTAGTTGAACATGGTGATTTTGATACTTTGAGCTTTGAAATAAACTTATAACTTTGTAATTTAACTTTCGGTTTTAGTACAGAAGCCTAAAACCCAAGCCAATATATGAGAACGATGAATTTTTATTTTAAGGGAGCATGGTCATGAGATGTTGAGAATTGTGATCTTAACCCTATACTTAGAAGTCATAATGGAGTTTAGGCACAAGG
This sequence comes from Schoenobius gigantellus, assembly GCA_963935595.1. Taxonomy (NCBI): domain Eukaryota; kingdom Metazoa; phylum Arthropoda; class Insecta; order Lepidoptera; family Crambidae; genus Schoenobius; species Schoenobius gigantellus. The sequence continues at coordinate 17,974,098 of OZ012557.1, read as the reverse complement.
TTGCAAACAAAAACATGTCTGTGTCAGTAGCAGAACTGGAAGAGATTATTTAAAAAAACTTTTCAAAAAAAAGCATTTGCTTTACGTTGAAAATCGGTACAAGAGCAGAAATAGAATCACGGAGGAGATGGAGCAATTTATATAAGTCTCAACTCAATGATGATGAATCAAGCAGCTTAGATGAATCAGATATGGGTGTTGAATATTTGAAAACTGATTTTTATTACAGTGAATAAAATAAAAGTATTTTTAAATGTATTCTTATTATTTTAAACAACTATATGTACCAATTGACTTAAGTCTTGGTTTTCAACATTTCATAATATTTTTTCTTAACTTCTATCGAAATATAACAGAAATTAAGCAATTTCAAGTTTCACTGAATCTAAATACCGCGATTTTTTAATAAAACGTTCTTTGTTGGAAGTTCGTTGAAACTAAACATTAATATTTGATAAAAAAGTTTCAACTCCGTTTTTTCCTACTATACTCAGTATTGCCCTCCCCATTTTTTTAAAGTTCCCGCGTTTTGCTAGGTTCAGATTTCATTAGCCAGACTTTATACGCGAACTATGGTCAAAAGTGGTAAACTCTTTCCTGGTCGACATTACTCGTACATGTTGTGATTCGTTCCATTGATAGATAGCTGTCACTTTATTTCTTTTAATCGAACATAATAATATATAAAAGGAGATGTTCCCATCTATAGACGCACGCACAGCCGTAGCCAATAATGGTAGAAACGTGAAATTTGGACAGTTGTTTTAATACAAAATGCGGACGCACACTAAGAAGGGATTAAAAAAATTAACCCTAAAGGGATGAAATAGGGGTTGCAAGTTTGTATGGAAACATCTTTAAATTAGAAACGATTTTGACAAAACTTGAGATTCATGCTCTTAAAAATATTTCATTGAACACGTGTTTCATGGTTTATTGGAATTCACCCCCTTAGGGTGCAAAATAAGGATTAAAAGTTTCTATGGAAAAAAAATTAAAATCTGCTCCTATTTTTATAAAATTTATTATCCGGGCTTAAATAGGCTACAAAATTATTTTACCCACTGAAAAATATAAATTCCCACGGGAAAACAATAATAAGAAGCCGCGAGCGGAAAGCTAGTCAAACATAATACTAAAGTGTTCAAAATCAACTGACTTTTAATATAAAGTAGGTTTGAAGGGCCCGGGGCTTACGTAGTACTAACTATTATATTATAATCTGTGCCGGGGTGTATCGAGAATCGATAGTGGAGAGATCTCGAATTTGTTTTGGGAATTCGATATTCACTTAGCTGCTATGCTACGTATTTCTGCTCCATTTGATTTATAGCAGAATTTTCCTATGTTCGCTTGTCTAACGAAAACAGTCTAACGTAAGTCCGTCGTAATAACAATATTGTTACCAGAATGGAACTATTTCGAAAATAAATGCTAGATTATCATCACTTGTAATGATGTGAAATGAAAGTTACAAACAATACAATTTGGTATCAGGAGTACCTATAACAGATATATTTTTTCTCTTTTTTATTTATAGAAAGTTCTCTTAACCCGATTTCGGCCACAGTGTTCAATCTTCACTGACAGAGACTAGCAGCGGGAGATAGTTATTTTTATGGTTGACAATTTGACATGTGTTTCTGCAGTGTATTCTGTATCTTCATTAGAGTCTGGCACACGAAACATGAGCTTGGAAAAAAGCGGCAAATTCAAAAATTCTAGCTCTGGTAATACTGTCTGCAGAAGGTAAAATACATTTTGATACTTGAAATATTCCTTTTTTTAATTTATGTAGTAATTTAGAATGTTAAATTTGTGAAATGATTGTCTTTTTTTTCCTTTTTTTCCTACTATATTCTACTAAATATAGTAGGAAAAAAGGAGTTGATACTTTTTTAAAATTAAATATTAGGTAATGTTTAGTTTCAATGAACTTCCAACAATGAACCTTTTATAAGAAATCGCTGTATTTGGATTTCATGAATGTTAAAATTACTTAATATCTGTAATATTTCGACAGATATTAAGAAAAAAATATTATGAAATTGTTTATTACAAAGTATCAAAATCACCATGTTGAACTAAACTACATGGGGACATTGTATCAGTGTTGCTACTTGAAAAAGTGTCAGGTTCATCTTTCATTAGCCAGACTCTACAAACTCACAAAGTCCGATAGAATGACTTATTAGCACGATCCAATTAATGCTCATGTGCTTTAACCTGCCCACCATTTAACATGTATATCAAAACACAGAAGATTTTTTATATCTTTGACATAACCATGGTGAAGGTTGCTTAACTTTAGCAATCACTCGCGAAGCACACAAGCCACTGTGGCACTAAACTCCTCAGTCTTTTCAAATTTATTAGAAAGAAGAGAAAGAAAAGAATATTTCATTAGCATGACTGTTATTAGTCACAACAAGGTTACATTGCAAGTAAGACAGTAAGCTGTTGATGTGATAAAAAGTGTCCCACTCAGCATATTATTATGTCAACGCATCTTGACGCTGGTCTTCCGTGGAAACTTTTTCTCTAGGTAAACGTACGTCATCGACGTATCCATTGCGCTGGTCAAGTACCGTCAATTGATTTTAAAACTGATTATAACGTAATTGGGCATACACTATAACAAGACACAAACATATCAGAACACACTTTATGAGTACATTCTCAAACTTGATTCTTTGGACAAATAGCTGGGCCTAAGAATGGTTATTAATGCGGCGTAATTTAAATTATTATTTAAGAAACAAAATGTGACGTTACGAGAAATAAACAAATGAAGCGATTGTACATAAACACGTGGACTGCTACAAACTTTGGATTTTTCTTTTTTACAGAACATTTATAATTATACATATTACGTACATAAAAGTTATCGTTATTCTGTAATGAAAATTATTTCAACAGGCTTACAATTTACCGTAACAAATTGTTAATAGTTGATCAAAGTTTTCAACTAAACAATGTTATTGAATTCAGAACACACATTCGAACGTTATTATTTATTGGCGAACTTGGGTCGAAGTTGGGACAACTAACCGAAGACTACCTTCCGATTTACGTGTTCAGGATAATTGGAGTGCCTGGTGCATTGTTACATTCTGTTAAAATGATTTTGAGCACTTATGAATGCCCTCGCATTTCATTGAACCTTAAAATGTAGAGTCCTGCCAGTGAAACAGGATCCTGAAATATGGCGGCAAATTCAAAAAATCTAACGCTGATATTACTGTATATAGTGAGGAAAAGATATTTTGATACTTTTGATTAATAAATAAATGAATCATTTAATTAAAGCAAATTCTGTAACAAAAATGAAAGTAATAATTTTAGACTAGTTCTTTTATTAACTCACGTTTAATAGGTCGATTAACAACAACTTTTATAGGATTCTTCGTTTTCAATGGTTTAAAATTATAACAACAATAATGATGTTCACCAAACTGACAAGTCAAATACCTATTGACATTAGACAGAAATTAAGTGTGCCCATGTAAAGAAAACTACATTTGTTAGTATCATGTTTCGCTAGCCAGACTACTATTGACTAGGTTCTGTGAATTTAAACATCGGGCTTTCACTGGGATAGATAGTACCCTTATTTTGTCTGTGCATTTTTTATAGTATCGTCTTGTCGGTAGAATTTAATTAAAACCGGTCAGCTGTTTCTTTCTTTTTGATTAACAACTTCACGCTGTGTTTAGATAATTGTCAATGGTCATTTATTGTTAATATCACTGATTATTATTCATTTTTTTTCAAAATACAAAACATTAAAATTCCCAATTGTGTAACCACTATCGGAAAATTTTTGAGTGACTGAACAATATGGCATATCCATTAGTGCAAATTTATTTTCAAAAAACATCTTTCATCTGACAGTATCTGACGTATTCTTCCATACGAATCACCGGCTGCAGTCTCGTAAAAACTAACAGCAACACATCAATCTTGCCCGTGTAAATGCATTTCGCTCGTATCGGAATACCCACCTATTCGGAATTTGTTCCCCTCTGCCGACTGGAGGTGATCTTTTATCCGTGTGTTCATCAATCTTGTGGCATTAACACTGCGTCTAGATGCTCCCGACACTATTCCAAGTGACCTGAGAAATGCAGGTGGCTAATTACGGACGGGAGTGAAAGAGACGGATATAGCGTAACCGGATGCCGAGAGCGGGACAGCGTGACCGAGTAGTCAATCAGTCAATGTCGTTTTGTGTAATCTTGTAAAGCGAGGGTGATAAATCCGTTGACTCGGCTATGATTTTTGCGTTTGCCGTTATTAAATATGAGTTGACATACGTGTCGGCGGGAATTTCTTGAGTAATATGTTTACTTGATCCCATTGTATTTGCCGATTGAAAGTAGTCTAATAAAGTCCATATCTCGCATTTTTTCCATTAAGGTTCTTTCAATATTATACATCAATATTTTTATTTGTATTTCGTTTAACAAAGTAACTGTTTGTTGTTTCTACTATCGGTTTAGTGTCATAATCTGCATTTATTTTACAAAAGCTTTGTAAAATTATTCCTGGATTAATTAATCTGATGTTGTACTTTGTTATTATATTATTACTGTAGGTAATGAAAACGTGTTCTTTCATGATGTATTAAAGTTCAATGAATATGATTTCTTTGCATTATCATCAATTGACAATTATAAATATTTTCATTCAAAAACTTACTAATTCAATTTTAATTGAAAAATTAAACGTAACTATCAACAAACTTTGGAGTGTAAAAAATGATTTGGCGTAAAAATCGTTAGCCATGTCATTACACGAAACGAAACGTGAATGAAGTGCCAACGACGGCGAATCGTTTCCGTGTAAAAGTCGCAGTGAAGTGGGGCTTTTGACAAACGCAACAGCCATTGTTATTTTGGAATGCGCTGGCGAATCGTTAGCCTTAGATTGTATGCATTCTGCACATTCGCAATTTTTGCTCAACTCGTGACAGATTGACGATCTGTACCTACGCGATAGAAATAACATTAACCTTATGGAAATTAAGTTGTAGGTAATTAATTTGTATTATTTTATTTATTTATTTATTACTTCTACATTTTCCCTTCGGAAAAAATTCTATATCCTATGTTCATCACGGATCCTATGTTCATCACGGATTCTAAAAGTGAAGGAGTTTTTCAATTTTCCCGTGGGAATTCTACATTTTACCGTAGGAAAAATTTCTATAGCCTATATTCTTCAGGGATAATGTAGGATTCGAAGTGTGTAAGAATTTTTCAAATCGATCCAGTAGTTTCAGAACCTTTTCAGTGAGTACAAACAACAAATCTTTCCTCTTTATAATGTAAGTAAAGTAAGTCGTAGATTAATGCATGCACATGCTAAAACTAGACAAAGTCCCACAAAACATTTGCCCAGTTTGTCTGTGGGATCATATGAGTCTCAGTTATTATAAATACCTATTTAATCTAATTTTACAAAGAAAAACTTACTTTTTATATAACCTTATAATAATCTGCTGGGCAGGTGCTTTTTCAGGGATTTTTGAAATATTCTTTTATGAGGCTCTCGTCGGATATTCTCAAGCAGGTTATTGAGTAAGTGCCGTAGAATGACGGGGCGGAGGAGGCGGAACTACGCCCGCCTTCTTCCTCCTGACGGCAACCAGCGGGGCCCTGGGTTGGGAGGCCCGGGCCCTGCATTGCATCGGTTGCCGCCAGTCGCTGATCCCCTGGATGCCCCGGGGGATCACCGGCCTCCCCCTTTTGGGGGGGTGAGAGGGGCTCGCTCTAGGCGAGCAGACGCCGACGAGGTCGTGGATGTGTTCAACCGAGTTCCCATGACCTTGTCAGGCAGCGACGCGGCCCTCCTCGGCGTGTCCTCTTCGTCCGATGACGAGGAGGATGCGGCGATGATGGACGTGCTCGCGCTAAGGCGTATGTGAGGGGCATCGGTGGGTTTTCGTCGGTAGGCCGCGGTTCCTGGCTGGCACTCTGTCCCCAGGGGCCGCGGAGAGTCCGACATAACCCCGCGCCCTCCCAAGCGCGGGATATGCGTAATGTATTTCCCACCGTAAAAAAAAAAGTTATTGAGTAAGTACGGTTATTAGTTTTTTGTAGAGTATTTATCGGTTTAAATAGGTGAAATGTGTTGATTTTTAAATAAAATCAAAGAAGTAAACTTCGAACACTTATCGAACCTGCGTCTTCAATTACTGTGTCGGCAGGTAAATAAGGTCTGATTCTCTGGCAGGAAATATTTCTTGTTGCATTTTTGAAACAAATTGCAAAGTCACAAGCATACATATAATCCAAAATCATATATATAAAAGTTAATTTTTTTCATCATACATATTTGTTGTGCACCATGGTATGAAACTTAACAGTTCGAAATTTCGAATTTATGAAGTCCGAATAGATATATAGGTCTCAATGACGCGAACAAATAGTAACTAGTTCAAATCAAAAACAGCTAATTGTATTTTCTCCTTATAAATTCACATAGCAACACAAAATTTCCTTGAAATAATTTCAGAGTCAAATTCCATATCGTCACCAGTGCAATGAGAATATCAATAAAGTAAATCGTCGAAGCTACAAAACCCACAGTGGCCTTTGTATCTCTTACGCGGAAAACCTCATATCATAGGAAATTGGAAATAAATTCCTTTAAGCTTTCAATTACCTCAATACCTCGCTTTGAGTTCGCTGCCACATAAATTTACATGTGGCTGTATGTTTCACGAGGCGCTATTTCCGCTTCCCGTTTTAAATGATCCAATATTCGTGGACAGTTGAGGTCTTACCACGAAATAGTATCTAACATTGTCTAATGTTAGTCTAGGTTCAAACAAGATGCTATTTCATTTGTGTATTAATAGTAGATAGAGACATCATCATGTTTATATTAGGCAACGTTTTGTAGTTACACCATTATTTGGTGGTTAAGCCAGGCAATTCTTGCGAAAATGCTTGTGAAAATTCTGTCAATTACTTGAAATCAACTTTATTTAAGCCTAATTTCACTAACGTTGTCTTTATTAGGACAGTCGTAAGCGGCATGTTGTCACATAACACTTTTTTTTTCATTAAAGACAATAAGTGACAGCATACTACTTAGGATTGTCGACGTTGGTGAGATATTAGCCGTTATTATTAGCACTCTATATCAGACTTAGATTAAGATATAGAAAGTTCTTGGGTTCAGTTTTTGTGTGAGCAAATATTAATTGAGGTTTTTTTATTTATAAATTTCTCGTTTGCAGATTGGAATCTGGAATTGGTGCTCTTTTAATGGCAATAGGTTTACCTTCAGTTATATATCATTGACAAGTTGCGGGTATTTACATACAATTGCACTGACGTACCTATCCGAGAGAAGAGGCCGTTATGTTCGAAATATTATTTATATGAAACATTAAACGGTGTAACATTAAATTAATTCTATCATATTTAATCCAGTCAATGTGTTGTATTATCTCATACATAAATCGTTCAAAAGTCACAAGTTGAAGTCAAACAAAATAAAAACATATCATCAAAATCGATAAGTACCTACCTAGTTCTGTCCCAAACGCCATCGGATTGCCAGATTTTAACCGTATTATCGTCGCATTTGCGCCGCTATCCGCCACGTTCGCTCCGGCGGCGAGGTGGCATTCAAACAAAAAGCTTTGTGAAAAAGCTGACACGTACATTTTTTCCGTGTATAGAATTCCGTGCTCCCCCTCCCTGCCTCGCGTTGGCGTAGACATATTTCTCTGGTTCGCCTATAACTCGCCCGCAAAACACAGAGCTAACGAAGTTAGTTGTAAGGTAAAGTTTTAATTGCACCCTGGCAAATCTCAGTTTATCTTTAGCGGTATCCGGGAACTGTTTTGTCGACTGTAAATTCATTTGAACGAAGAAAAGATTACGTACGCTTTTGTTTAAGGAGAGCCTGAAGTAATTAGTGGTTCCAATGAGCATTAGCGACGGACGCTTGGTTTGGTATTGAGTTGGTAAGTAGAGAGCTTATTCGATTTGAATTTTATTTCTTGGTATTACTTTAGATTCAAAGCTTCAGTGGGGCCCACATATTGATAAATTGTCGAAGAGACTTAGTTCTGCAGCCTACGCTGTATGGAAAATACGTCAGCTGACTGATGTTGATACAGCAAGACTTGTATACTTTGCCTATTTTCATAGTGTGATGTCGTATGGCATTTTGCTGTGGGGAAATGCTGCCGACATTCAGACTGTTTTTGTGCTGCAAAAAAGGGCTATTCGTGCTATTTATAACCTTAAAATAAGAGACTCTTTGAGAGAAAAATTTAAAGAAATTGGTATTATGACCGTCGCGTCGCAATATATTTACGAGAATATAGTATATGTTCATAAAAATATACATTCGTTTTGTAAAAACAGTGATATTCATTCAGTAAATACTAGGCAAAAGAATATGTTAGCGTTACCAAATACTAGGCTTAAAAAAATTAATAATTCTTTCAAAGGCCTTTGTGTACGTTTCTACAATAAAATCCCAAATAATATTAAAGCACTTAACTTGAATAAATTTAAAGTCGCTATCAAGGGCGCACTTATGAAAAAAGCATATTATAAAGTGTCTGATTATATGACAGATAAAACTGCTTGGGATTGACAAAAAATGTGATAATTGACGTTTAAAGGGTGTTAACACTTTGTGATAGTGGGATAAATTTCATTCGAGTAACTGTTCCACTCACACCGACAGGCATTTCTATATTATTTAAAAAAATGTTTGTGAAATATAATATTGTAATGTTGGCATTTTAAAAGAGGAGACAAAAAAAATACAAGACCTTCCGAGTTTCTTGCCTGTTCTTCTTGAGAAGGCTCTCCCAATTTCCGAACAGGTGTAGAGTCAAATTTTTTTTTTTTTTCCTTTGACTTGTATTTGCACACATCTTAATAATGGTTGGGGTGTGTGCACATACAAGGATTAAATAATTTAGTTAATTAGATTCTTGGTTGAAGATTTTTATGTTTTTATTTTGACGTCAATAAGTGCCTGTAAAGGTCTATATTGAATAAAGATTTTTTGAGTTTGAATATAAAGCCCTGAAGAGTTTTTTGGTGTAGCGAAAGATTAAGAAGACAAGCATAGAAGCCTCTGGTTTCCATTGGAATGAATGCCCTTACAATAATAAAGTGTAAGCGTCGATGGCGTAGTGCGTAAGACCGTCGCCTTCCAATCGGGAGGTAACGGTTCGAAACCTGCCACGTATCAATGTATTTTCAAATTTTGAATTCATATAAGTACGTTTATTCGACGCTTTTACGGTAAACGTAAATAGCGTGAGGAAACCTGCACATACCTGTGAAGAAAGAATTTCTTTACAGGTTGAGTGTGAAGTCGACCAATCCGCACTTGGCCAGGTGGTTGACTAAGGCCCGCACAGGTACAGGTGGTTGACTAAGGTCTAATCGCCCTAGTTTAGAGCAGGTTCCAGCCCCTCCGTGGGGACGTATATGAGCTGTTGATGATGATAATAAAGTGAACCTGTGAAAAAGTGCTGCCAACGGGAATTCATTGATTTTTTTGTTTCGTCCGATACGGTGGCGAGTGACGAATTAAGGTTTATTTATTCATTTCTAGACATAAACATGTGTTTGGCTTTCATGAGTACAATTCAACTAAATGTGTTTTACGTAAATATCTGCTCCTAGTAAGTACCTAATTTCTATAATTTTACAAAATCATGTTTATAAAATGTACATTGTAATGTATAATGAACGTGTTAATGATATATCGCTATGTTGGCGATTTAAAAGAAGAGATATAAAATTAGTCCTTGCCAGTTCTTTTCGACAGGGCTGTCAGAATTTCCGAACAGATGTTGAGTCAAGTTTTTTCTCGATCGTTTGTATTAACATACACATTTATTATCGACTAGCTGTGATCGTGACTTCGTCCGCGTGGAATAGTAACTTTTGGCAAAAAGTAGCCTATGTTATACCTTGTATAATTAGCTATCTATTAGTGAAAGCCCCGTCAAAATCGGTCCAGCCGTTCAGGAGATTAGTGGGAACAATCAGACAGACAAAACATTTTGTGTTTTTTGTTATTGGTTCCCGATATACATTGATACCTATTTAGTAAAAACTTGTTATTTTGACATTACAAACAGACAGTTTTATTTATTTGTATAGATTAAATAATTACCTGTTTATCATCTATAACAAATCAATTGTCCGTAGGAGCGTCAGACAAATGTACAGTCAGCGTCAAAATGATTTAAGCGTTCAAACCTTCCAAAAGTATCTAGAGATTTGACAAAAATCAACCTTATCTCAAAACGTAGAGATGCATTTTCATTTGTTCTTTGAGAACAAATGACAACAAAAGATAGTACACCTTAAACTATTTGTGCTAAGAGTGATTTTTGCCAAATCTTTAGATACTTTGGGTAGGTTTGAATGCTTAGATCATTTTGACGCTGACTGTACATATGAAATTCGAAACGAAAAACACATTGGTACATGGCGGGTCTCGAACCCCGACCTCCCAATTGGAAGGCAAGTGCCGAGTCCACAGCGCCACCGACGGAAATGACATTAGTCTGCGACAACCTCACGCTATTTTTTCCGCAGCTAATGCTAATCTGCATTTTTTCTGCGGAACGACTTCGGAATCGTTAGCGTGTGGCATTTGCCTATGGGGGCAGATGAGCTGACTTTCACCTTCGGCATATCTAGCATTATAGTCACATCATCAGATGAGATTAAGGCCAGAGCTAGCTGAAATTATAGCACTGATCATTTGAATCAATATTATAATATTTTGTCGTTTGTCAGTCCAATTGATCAACTGAATAAAATGAATGCATGAATGTTTTTTATTTTAACACGCTAGGTACACAACATACCTAAATCCAGTATCATCCAGTGTCCAATAAGAGGGAGTTATTCAATTAGATTCATGCACGTTTCTAATATCTGAGGGTACGTATAAAATGGAGCTCCGGAATGTCAGTTCGATACGAACATGATTGGAATCTTCAAATACAATTACGTCATAACACAATGCCTTCGATCTTCACTTATAGTTTCTAGCTTGTAAATAAAGTTCTGTGGTGTGGTTTTACATTAAGTTTGTGAGTTTATGGGCTCTGTCTGTAGGTATACATTATTATTTTACTGGGGCTTATGTTAGAAAAATTTCTGCAGGAGTCACAACTCAAAATCTAGGGTTATTTTTGGACCCTAAATTTAATTTAAGATTAAGTAATATATAGAATGGTCTGATTTAAAAATATTGTTTAAATTCACATATTACCTACGACTAATTTTAAATCCCAAATTTAGAGGCGCGTGCGCTCATCATTGCCCTGCGCAGCTCAGAACTGGTGAAAAATCTCTTCCGTGTATATCAAACATTGAGTAATGCAGCGACCCTGCGCTGGGCGTTGTGACACAATAAATTATCAAGTTATTATTTTAGTTTACAACCGTTAAAATTGAAACACTAAATCGTCACAGCTCATATACGTCCCCACCGAGGGGTTCGAGCCTACCCTATGTTAGGGTGATTAGGCCTTAGTCAACTACGCTGGCCCAGTGCGGATTGGTCGACTTCACATACATAATTGAATTTCTTCGCAGATGTATGCAGGTTGCCTCACGATGTTTTCCTTCACCGTAGGAGCGTCAGACAAATGTACATAATGAAATTCGAAACGAAAAACACATTGGTACATGGCGGGTCTCGAACTCCGACCTCCCGATTGGAAGGCGAGTGCTGAGTCCACAGCGCCACCGACGCTAAATGTAACAAACAAATATTTTATTTTATAAATTCATTCTATTACCACTAAAACTTTGGCGGGAAAATATTTGGCGGGGGTCCAAAAATAACCCTGTATTTTATAAGTCACCTACCTGTGTGTATACCTGCCCCCCTAGACAAGAGGTCTTTCGATAATCACTAACGCAATCGCTAAATGGACAATGTATGAGATTTGACAAGTGCACTCGAAAGCTCAGCGAGGGCTTATGTCGAATCTCATACATTTTGCTTAGCGCGATTGCAATAGCGATAACCGAAAAACATCCTGTTTAAGGGGGCTGTGAGCAATTCACAGTGGTTCCTGTATGTGGGAACGCACACGATCGACTATCGTTGGACGATTTTTTGACGGTGGAAAATGAAACATAATGTAGTTCTACGTTGCATAGCACACGAAATACAAAAATCGGCCAAAAAAAAATAGGTGAAGACCCGATTATCGGTGAAAAATGAAACCATCGTAATGGACATCCTTTAAAAAAACCAAGAATGTATAGCAATTCTAATGTTTTCAAAATATAGGCTTTTAATTAGTAATTCATAAAAAAATATTTCATATTTTACAAAGGTATGTAGGTACGAGTATTTTGAGAGTTATTATTTTATGTTTAAAACTTTTTTTGGTTACTCCGATTCTTTAAAAGTGACTATTCGGACCCGGGTCCCTATAGAAGTCTATTGCTTTTTTGTTAATTTATTGATCACTGGGGTTTTTATGCGGGTGGGAGTTCGCATACTTAATAAATACCTTAGTTATTATACATATTCACTATGATCTAATAGGTATTTTTGCAACATTCTAATGTATTGTTGTTTGCTTACATATTTATTCACAATATTTTCTGGAAGGCTGTTTAAAACACTGACCAATTCTGACCTGATAGAAACGTTATCGAAAAATAAAACTGTATGTTTCATGCTCCACTCACAAAAATCAATTATTAAATGAAAGCCACCTCGTCGTCATTTTTTCTCGCCTGGGTTCGAATAGCAATATTGACTTCTAAAGGGACCCAGGTCCGTATAGTTCAGAAATGCTATGAGGACCCGATAGTGAATTATTATCGAAAAAAACTTATTGGGATACTTAGGATCAAACTGAAAACTGTAGGTTAGGTTAGATTAGATATTGTGAGCATGAAACTGAAATGAAACTAAATGTTCATGCTCTGGGTCTGAATGGCAATAGACTTCTATAAGGACCCAGGTCCGTATATACACAACCTTTTATCAATAATTTATTTTAGTGAAATGAAGGAGTTAAAATATAAATTTGCTGCTGTTTTATGATTCATGTAATACAAAGTGTTTAAAGGAAACAGAATAATGTTTATACACTTTTAGGTCTCATGTGCCTGATGTCCTTTAATACGTTAATGCACTGTCTACTCACTGACCGCCAGCTGGCTTGAACTTGCTTAAAAGGAAAGGACGTGTCACTGCCCGGCGATGGATGTACCAAACACCTGTCAAATCCATTAAATCCACGACGTGCACTTCCCTCGATAGCCACCGACAAAGTAAAGACGTGTGCGTTGAGTCGGTCATAAGAGTCGGAGGAAAAATCGGACCGATTTGTCGGGGCCTACAAAAAGTCGGTCGTGTGCATTTGCCGTAAGACTCGTAATACGCAACCCTTACAAAGACGCAAAAATGTTGCCGACTTGGACTATAAGCTTGTAAAGTTAGAGAACCCAGTTATTTCACTGCCTGGCTTAAGTTTCAAATAGGATTAAAGTAATGGTAGCACTAATGGTAGTAATGGCAGTAAGATAAACTAGTACCCTAGCTATGACTCAGATATAAAGATTGCCTCTGCTGAAACCTACAACCTTCACAATTACAATATAAGTGGTATAGCCAACAAAAGAGGATACATTGTACATTTTCATTTTAGAATATATTTTCTGTTTGAAAAACACTACATAATAGCAAATATCTAAAGTGTAAAGCTGGCAAAGATGTCATTAGATAGGAACCGCTCTCAAATTGAGTCAACGAGCGAGTATACGATGCACACGTCATTGGCACACGGCCCAATATTGCGCAGTAAATTGACACTTTTGCGACATTGATACCTTAACGGAAATACATAATACTAGTTTGGTGATATAGCTCGTAGGTTTGGATGTATTAAAGCCTATTCTCATGATGCAGTATTGATAACTGTAGAATAGTGGTTATTGACATCATTTTTTCCGCAAAGGGATAAATAAATAAAAAAACAGCTTTATCATTATCTACATATTCTGTGTTTTCTCCTAAGTTATGCATTTTTCATGTGTTATTTGTTGAAGATCTAAAAGAAATTCTGAAATAATGTAGGTATGCTTGCTATTTTTGTCGAACGTATAATGGTAAAATGTTAATTAAAAGGTTGTCTGGTAAAGATTACAAAGGGATAGATAAGACCGCCTTTTTGCATTTTTTTTCAAAATGGAGCTTAATCTATCACAGAAAATTTATGCAATAGCGGCTAGTGACTAGCCAAACCAAAGGACTGACCAAGGGGGGTTAAAGAATTAATTAAGGTTTAAAAAACGTCCAAGGGGTTTAAAGAATTAATTAAAGATTTTTAGTATTAGCTTTGCTAAAGGCTACCCTCGGTTGGGTAAAGCTTCAAACGACAAACTTTTGTGCCCCAACCGTCACATGTTTTCAAAAATGAGGTTTGTTAGCAGTCACCAAAGTTATTTTTCAGACTTACCACCATTACAATTTCGATAGCTCCTATTTTGTCCGATAGTTTCTTTGAAATGATGTAGAATTGAGGAAAATAGATACTCCGAACGTGTCCACGGACTTAATTAACAAGTCTCCAACTCGCCTTTTTCTGTATCATTCCCAGTAGGAAATCGAACAGGGTAAAAAGAACGAGAGGGGTAATAGGAAACAAGGAAAACAACATCCGGCTCAGCTGATAGGTTTATTCAAAACTGCAATATAACAAAGTTGTGATTAGATGTAAATGTTGAATGTTATCGATTTTAAAGAATACATATTGTTTTGTATTACTTGAGGCTAAGCCGCTTCTCGCTTTATTTAGTGCATTTTAAATGAACTATTGGAATGCTGAATTATTTTTTTTTATATACAACAAAGTTGGCAAACAAGCATACTGCCCACCTGATGGTAAGTGGTAACAGTCACCTATATACTCGTACATGTGGCTCCTGTGACATTCGCAGCAAATCTGCAACCCCCACAAGAACCACGGTGTACGTTGCCAACTTGTGACATAATATGTACGAGTAATATCACGGTGCCCAGTAATTTCACTGCCATATCTTACCCTTGAAACTGGAACACAGCAATGCAAGCACTGCTGCATTGCGGCAGAAATAGGTAAGAGGGGGGTACTCAAGCAGGCGACCCTGGTACAGAGTCTCTCTAAGGTAAATAAAAAATCTAACCAGTTATTGCGCAAGAACAATACTTATAAGAAAATTTATGCTTTTTATAAATAAAAAATATCACCGCGTCGCGTCGTTGAAAATTACGAAGTCGTTAACATGGTAGATTTTTTAAAGATGATTTTATAAATTTCTACGGAGTTACCAATCCATTTTTCAATATTCCTTTTAGGCTATTGTATTTCTATGTTCCTTTGTCAGCCAGCAATTATTTTTTGCAATATTATTCTGCAACATTTTTATACACTGGAAGCCCAAATATCAATCTTTTCATCAGATTGTAAATTGTACTTGTTTTATCATTCTAACCACATTGCATACTGAACTAACTTAAACTTCCTATATAAATTGTATAGAGTTTATATTTTTCAGAAAAAATGGAGATTATTGATATCGTTATCGAAACAGATAATAGTGTTATTACGATATCATGATCGTCAAAGATCTTTTATTAAGCTGCCTCTTTACAAGCAGAACAAGATCCACCTTCAGTTATTGTCGATTTTATAATAATATGAAAAAATCCTTAATTACAGCTGAGAAATTTTTAGATGAAGATTGCCTTTGTTTTTGGTGCTTTTTCACTTATCATTAAGGTTAAGGACAAGAGTTTGCTGTTACGATTCATCTTATTTTAGATAAAGCAGCATTTTATACTGCTCGCCTCAAATCGCTTTCCTCAACATCATAGATTAAATTAAACCTTCTATCGTAGCTGTCTCATACACCTCAGGAGCACGTTCGCGTTCCGTAATGTTCCTTGGTTAATGAGCCACCTTGTTTACAATAAAGCAAATAGGTTTTATGAGGTTATTCATTAAATCAGTCAGCTGATTATGCGCGTGGACGCGCAAAGACGTGACTTTTTCAACGGTAACAGTATTGGGAAATCATCTTAACTTGTGCTTTTTAAGAACGATGTTTTCTTAGTCATTCCGAGAGCTTAGTTCATCTATACTATACCGCGTTATAAGACATATCGGGGAAATGAATAATTGAAAGAAATGTTCCTTGGTTAATGAGCCACCTTGTTTACAATAAAGCAAATAGGTTTTATGAGGTTATTCATTAAATCAGTCAGCTGATTATGCGCGTGGACGCGCAAAGACGTGACTTTTTCAACGGTAACAGTATTGGGAAATCATCTTAACTTGTGCTTTTTAAGAACGATGTTTTCTTAGTCATTCCGAGAGCTTAGTTCATCTATACTATACCGCGTTATAAGACATATCGGGGAAATGAATAATTGAAAAAAATATATTTTGTGGGTTTTTACTTTCAAATTCAAGCATTTATGCTTCAATAAATACCAAATAAATCTTCACTGTGTAACATAATGATTTGGTTTGTTTGCTAACAATCCCATAAAAGTATTTGTGTAACAAGTATATATTACCGCAATTGATGATTTATAATTAATTTATATTTTCATTATTATGTGATAGTTATACAAAACTCGATAATTATGTGTGATTCTAATCAATAACAGCAATAGCTATAAACACATTTGCGGTTTGAGACAATCTGGTTCAATCTGGTTCGATATTTGATTCCCCATGATAGTTGCAGATAAGTTGGAGTAAAGGTTTCTGTTTGGATTTATTAATGATACAGCTTTAGAGCTTTATTATTAACAAATTATTATAATATAAATATTTATCGCCAATTATACAATTTATCAAATTAACCCAACCAACGCGGTAACCATCCATCTATCTCAAACATTGCCCAAACAAATAACAATGTTTTTATCTCCACAAACCACGAAATACAGAATAATATTTCGCTAACATAAAATGAGCTGGTTTCGCTTGAGCACTAAATAAACTGTAAAAAATATTGGATAAATAAAAGCTAGCACACTAAAGTGGATATGATGACAGTATCGTAAATTCACAGTGTGTAACAAATTATTTTAAAATTTCAAACGATGGTACATTGTTATTGCCGTTTTCCAAATTTCTTTACATTTCAGCTTATGTCATTTTTTTGTCGTAGTATTGTCATCTTTTTGTTTTATTGATAACCTACTTAGCTCCATAAGCTGCGTGGGTATAGTGAGTGAGTTACATGAGTTACATCAAGAGATTTAAAATTCTTAAGCTTGTAACTTTCACAAAACAGGTCAAAATTTTTCCTAGCTTACATTCATATTAAGAAAATTCAAACTTTTTTCTTTGACCATACTTTTATATCTGCGACTACATACTTTATAGCTTTTTAGCTTACACGAGCAAGGAATATATTAATTGGAATTATGTATAACACAACGTGTATAATTGAGGAAGTATTAATCACAGCATTTAGCTACTTCGCTCTTCCCTTTATTGATGTAATACTGTTGAACTGGAAACTATGCAGTAGTGGGGTCAAGTCGCCCGCGGCCACTACAGCGGCCAGTGTCAAGAGAACCTTATCTAACTTCCCCCTGTTTCGCCCGCTCTACTAAATTTATGGAGGAGATGCGTATCACAGGGTTGACATACGTATGGTGATGACGGCTGCTCGTTAGAGGGCGGGATAAGGGTGCATTATGATATCACGAGCTCGATACACGAGTAATAATGTGTTTTGTCAAATCGTTTTTTTAACGAGGCAAAGTTAACGATCTGTGAGAGAATATTTTATAAGAGATTGGATATGTTATACAATAGCAATGAAAAACGAAGTTAAGATATAAACGGCTAATGTTCTATTATGAAAGCTTTAAATTAGTATATTGGTATATAAATACACGGTCGTGTTTTTGTAAGTCCTTTTGCTATAATTTCAAACGCATTATGCTATATACGACTGGGTAAATTAAGGCACTTTAACCCGTATCTGTCCCACTACCGGGCAAAAGTCTCTCGTCAGACGAGGTTGAATTGGACTACCGTACCACGCTGGCCTGACGGGTTGATGTTGGGTTTTGTGTCGGGTTTCCCATCTCTCCGCAGAAGTATAATTGTGGTAAACTCACTTGGTCGGCTCTTACGATATTCACAGGAAGTAGGTAAGCAACGACATAATCAAGCGTTATACGCTGCAGTTACTTCTCTACAAAAAGCGATATTATTACAGCAATAATAAAAGATGTACGTTTTCATAGACTCACAACAAACATAAACAACCTACACCCTGGCTACAGCGTACGGAAACGTGATCTGCGATGACACACCGAGATCCTTACCAGTATGATAAACGCGAAAGTTTGTGAGTATGGATAGATGTATGGATGTTTGTTACTCTTTCACGCAAAAACTAATGAATGGATTTGGATGAAATTTTGTAGGTAGACGGATAACGACAGGAATTAACATATAGGCTAAGTCCTACTTGTTATCCCGGAAAAATCAGTAGTTCCCGCGGGAAAGTAGATTTACAGTTTTTTATTTAAACTTTTTAGGCGAAACAAAGTTTGCAGGCACATCTAGTATATATATAGGTACTATATTTCTTCTGACGTGCATCAGGGCACGGTATCGCGTACCGCGTCGCATGTCACTACGGCAGTCGCCAATAACTGTGGGCCCACCCTTGGAATATCAAAATGCGAAGTAATTACGTTGATATTCTTATAAAAGATTGTACTTAACTTGGGGTAGGCATAAAATATTCAACATACAATTAGCATATTAGATGCTCCTCCATAATTTATCGCTCAATGTACTCCTGGCTAACTAAAGCTCGCAAATAAAATTTTAAGCACAATTAACAAGTTTCGCTCAAGCAAAAACAGGGAGGTTAGCGCTGTATCATTCCTGTTATGCAACTTAGCTAAAATTAAACAGCGAAGACATACACTTGAGCGGTGCTGGTTAACCCTTAATTCACCACAAGTATATTTGTCAAGGGAAAAATCAAGTGTATTTATCAACGTTTGGAGTTGCGCGGCCTGGTACCTTTCTACAGTGAGGCGCGGACGGGACGCGGTAGTAAGCGGTCGTTCGCGTGCGCCATTTCCAAAGGTGAGTTTTGATCAGCTGTGAGTCCGGAGGACTCATGGTGGTGTTTTGTGTTACAATTATTATGTTACTTACTACTTTTTTATTTATCCATTTTATTTGGTTTGAGGCTTTTATCAATGGCATCTAAAATTCAATCTATAAATGCTGCCGATACTTGTCTCAGAAAACGATTGGCTGCAAGTGGAGGATGAGATCGACGATGACGACACTGGTGGCAGTCTTTCAGCAAACTTTGTTCCTGAGCCACATTCCGACGACGACGATGCCGATTTTATATTGAGTGATCACGACACCGGGTCTGAATGTTCTGACAGTGCAGAACTGGACAGTAACACCGAAAACTTGTCGAAAGAAAATCTGCCTTACTTGTGCCAAAATTGGCAAAAATGTTTAACTTTTTAATATGTTTACCTGTTGCATATTTTAAAATTTTATATTGTGCCATTGTTAGTTTTATTTCTTTTTTGATACTTTGTAATGTTGTTTTAAAGAAAATACTTATATTTTTAGTTTTATAATAAAAGAAAATTGTTATTTTAAAGTGAAACCTAGTACTCAATTTTCAGAGACTGATAATTATGAGATTGAAGTAAACTCAAAAAGCTGAATTCTTAGTAAAGTTTATGCCAAAATGTTAATAAGTATATAATATATAATAAATATATTTGTGATATAGAAAAAATAATAAAAAAGGATAAATACAAAGTAAACGAGTATTTATTTCCAAAATTAAAATATGAGTCCTTGGGGATCATGGTGGTGATTAGTGGGATTTTAATAGAGGTGGTGGATTAAGGGTTAAGTAAATCAACCCGACTCTCTAAGTTTCTGTTTTAACCGTCTTCATAACGGTCTTCTAGAAAAGGAGGAGATTATCAATTCGATACGTATGTTTTTTTTGTGTGTATTTTACGAGATTACGCCGCCAATTAATAGTTATTTGTTATACATGAGTGCAAAGTTGCTTTTTAACCGCGTGCTCAACTTTGATGTCCGAGCAAGCGTAGGATTCTAAAATTGAAGTTAGTTAAACAATTAGAATCCTGAGCGTTAGCGAGGGAATCAAAAGAGCACAAGGTGAAAAATCTTTGCACTCGAGTGCAACACGTAACTTTTCATCCCCTCAGCGAGGAAATGACTAAATGCAAAATAAAACATTTACAATCACAAGATACTTTTATTTCAGTTTAGGTATTTTATTAAATTTAAAAAAAGTTGTATGATAAATTCGGCACCATGGAGATAGAAGTAAATAGGTTGATTGATGTTTTGAAATCACATACCTAGTGTACGCGATGTTCTAAATTCTAATTTACTTTAACCTCAAAGCGGATAAAAACGGCTTTGGCTGTAAAGAGTATTTTTAGCAAAAATACTCTTTCCGAGATGGGGGAATGAAAAATTATTTTTGTATTAGATAGAATATACTCCTGCGGTGGTCCCATTGCCACCAAAGTCAAGATCTGATGATGGGATCCCAGGGAAATCGAGGGAAACCCTTAAATTTCATAGGCACGTCCAACGCGTTTCATGTTTCTTCCGAAGCTATTCAGGTATTTACGTCTGCTAGTCATGAGCCGAGCTGACGATGGAAGGCTCCTTAACTTTCAGGAGTTAGAGGTGTTTTATTAAAAACAGGCATATACTGACCATTTTTTAAATACATTAGGTACGTATTGACAATTTGTCGTATACTTTAATTATATTTTTTTAATAAAAAGAAAAAAAAACCGACAACACTGAAAAGTTAAAAATAATATTAAAAAATAGATACAGACAACATCACATTTCTATATTGAAGTCGGTGCCAAACGATGATCTATATCGAACGTCTTAAAATTTGGCATCGACTTTAATATAGAAATATGATTTTGTCTGTAGCTATTCTTATATTATTTATAATTTTTCACTGGTTTTCAAGTCGGTTTCTATTTTTTGTAAATGTTTTTTAATTTTTCAGTGAGTGTATTTCCGTCTATCTGTCTCTAATTTTTACGTTACATCTTTACTTGTAGCTCACCTATCACAACTTCACACGGTTAGCGCAGAGGTCGAGTGATCGCCTACTGCGCAACGGGTCGCGGGTTCAACCGTTTTTTATTCAAGAACTCTGAATTAAAAAACCAAAAAATAAGCTCTTCGCAACACTTTCACTTATACGAACCGCTGACATATATAAATTATATAAACGACAGTCGAATTACATCAAAATAGTTTAGACAATGAACTGTTCGTTATTGCAATACGCTTATTGTCTGAACTCCGGGGCGACATGTCACCAGTCCAATGAAATAGCTCACGAATTAATTACTCAAGTTATTCGTACAATCTCATCGGGAACTTGTTACAGGTAAGGGCGCGTACCGATGAACAGTGAGCTTTAAGCACGTGCAGATTCGGCGCGTATCCAAAAGGTATTGTAATTTTGAATACTGTGATCCGGTGGCAACATTCTTGTACAAGAAAATTGTTTCTACTATCTCTAGCGAGTATGAAAACCAGATGGTTGCAGTCGTCTACGGAACCTTATAGTGGTGTTTATACGGGTAAGCCGGGTAAAGGCGCCGGTCTTGTAAAGTGGACACGCAAAGTGACGCTCCAAGGGAATTGTAGAGTTAGCAGGAATAAAAATAGCATATTTTATATTATAGTCATGTATTTGACGAGAGACAGAGTGAAGTGATAGATATTCAAAATACAATATACGTAAAAAAATATAGACAGCCAGGGTGTTCTAAATTAAAAAAGGTTTGATAAACAAACAGGTCGAACACCTCCCCTTCATTTAGTAACACGCTGTATAATGTATAAAATAAATTATTACAAAGTAACTAAATTAACATAAGTACTGTACACTAACAATAATAGAAGAAAAAGAAAAAGGCAACTTAACACAAAATATACATTTAAAAACTCAAGTGATACCTAAAGATTTACAAAATTTATTTTGTTTCAGTGTAGGTAATGATTTGGTTAAGATGTCTGCAATCATGTCGTTAGTGCTGATGTACTTAATGAAAATGTCTTTTCGTGCTAATGACTCGCGTATAAAATGATGACGTATATCAATATGTTTTGTGCGAGCATGATACGTGCAATTTTGCGTAAGTTTGAGTGAACTTTGATTATCAGAATGAACTTCAATGGGTTTGCTTATTTTAAAAATTTGACTGATGAGTGATTTGAGGTATATTGCTTCTTTGCAAGCTTCTCCTAACGCCATGCATTCTGCCTCTATTGTTGAGAGAGCTACTGTTCGTTGCTTTCGCGCCTCCCATGATA
The DNA here is from genome assembly GCA_963935595.1 of Schoenobius gigantellus. NCBI lineage: Eukaryota > Metazoa > Arthropoda > Insecta > Lepidoptera > Crambidae > Schoenobius > Schoenobius gigantellus. Next base: position 17,951,660 of record OZ012557.1, on the reverse strand, counting down.
TACATGCGCCACTCATTATAAAGACATAGCCAGTATACGACCGTCTATCAATGACATTGCTACCATAATCTGCGTCAGCAAAACCTATAGGATACTTTTGACCCTTTTTTGTGAAAGTCAACTTCCTATCTTTTGTTGCCTTCAGATACCTGACAATTCTTTTCGCAGCTTTCCAATGCACCTCCCCGTGATGTACATTGAATTGGCTTAGGTAAGACACAGCGTATGCAATATCTGGTCTCGTGCCAATGGATATATACATCAGTGAACCGATAAGCTGCTGATAAGGTATGTCACTTCGTTCATCTTTGTCAGGTATTGTCAATTTTACACCAGGTTCGAGAGGAGTAGAAACGGGAATTGCTTCACTCATTCCGAATTTTTCTATTATCTTCTCTATGTAATTGCTTTGGTCGAGCGTGATTGTATCAACACCTTGTGTAACTCTCATTCCCAAACAATCGCATAGAGTGCCAAGATCTTTGACTACAAACTTTTGACTTAAAGCTTTTTGAAGTCAATTTTCATGCTTTCGTCATTAGAAAAAATGAAAAAATCGTCAACGAAAATTGCAACAACAAGTAATTTTTCATCATTTGTTTTGTAATAAATACATTCTTCTGATGGGACTTGTAACATTGAAAGAGACATCATGGCTTCATGGACCTTTTTATTCCACTGACGTGGTGCTTGCTTTAGTCCATAGAGTGATTTTTTTAACCGGCAAACTTTAGACTTAGAGTCAGCTTCAAAACCTTCGGGTTGTTCCATAAAAATCTCTTCGTCAAGGTCACCATGAAGAAATGCGGTTTCTACATCAAGATGATCTATTTGCAAATTTAATTGCACGGCAAAAGCCATTAATAGCCTTATTGTAGAAAGCCTAGTGTCTGGAGAAAAAGTTTCGCTGTAGTCTATGCCAAAGACTTGAGTAAAACCTTTTGCAACAAGTCGAGCTTTGAATTTAACTATTTCTTCACTCGTATTTCGCTTAATTTTGTAGACCCATTTATTTTGTATGACTTTTCTGTCGGTAGGTCGATCAACCAAAGACCAAGTTTGATTTTTTATTAAAGAGTCATACTCAGCAGCCATAGCTTTCCTCCAATCTTCTTTATAAACATCCTGAATAGCATCTCTGTATGTTTCAGGTTCGTTATCATTAGAGACCATGTAAGACTTAGTTGAACTCTCTGACGGGGAAAATCTAACAGGAGCTCGTCGTTCCCGTCTTGGATACCTCGTTTCAGTTATGACGTCTACTTGGGTTTCTGATTCAGGATTGAATGAAACTTGAGGTTCAGATGCTTCTAGTTCAGCCTGATATGGAATTTGAAGTTCTTGGACATCAGGTTGACTAACAATAGAAGCTTCTGAAATATCTGGTAGATTATTAATGTCTTCTGAAATGGGTTGGGAAGATTTAGTTTCTTTTTGTAATGATACTACCTGTGATGTTGAATCAATCGTGGTTGCGTCTTGAATGAAAATACTGTCGGTGCATGCGGTATTTTTATCGGAATCTAGAGTTGGTACTCTGTTTTCAATAAAAACGACATCTCTTGCGACAATTATTGCTCTTGGATTATTAACATTTACAAGACGATAACCTTTGGTCTCAGTTGAATAACCAACAAATATACAGGTTTGTGTTTTTGGCTGAAGTTTTGTACGCTTTTCTTTTGGAATAAGCGCATGTGCTTCACATCCAAAAACACGAAGATGAGACAAATTGATTGATTTACCGTACCACAGTTCATCTGGTATTTTATAATTTAAGGACTGTGTCGGCGTAATATTTATTAAATAAATAGCAGTATTTACCGCTTCACCCCAATATGCTTTAGGTAAATTTGCATCTTGAAGCATACATCGGGTTTTTTCAATAATGGTTCTGTTAAGCCTTTCGGCGACACCATTTTGCTGCGGGCAGTATGGTACCGTAGTTTGGTGAATTATACCATGTTTATCCATAAAATTGGTCATTTCGCGATTCACAAATTCACGTCCATTGTCTGAGCGAAAAATTTTAATTTTTAAGCCCGTTTGGTTTTCTACCATATTTTTAAAAAGGACGAATTTGGAGAAAACATCGCTTTTTGCCTTTAACAGGTAACCAAATGTTTTACGAGTATAATCATCTGTAAAGGTGAGAACATATAATGCTCCGCCCCATGATTTTGTGCTCATTGGACCGCATAGATCGGAATGAATAAGTTCTAATTTTGAGGTCGAACTAGTTTCCGATTTTTTAAACGGCCTTTTTGACAATTTCCCTTGAAGACATGGTGTACACGTTTCATTCAATCTATGACAGCTTACGTAGTCTATACCCATAGATTTTTTCTTAAGAATGTTCATAGTGTTGACATTTAAATGTCCAAGGCGCCTATGCCAAAGTAGAGCAGTGTCTTTTAAATTAGTTGTCAGATTAGCCTTTGCATCTTTCTGTAAATTTAGTTTATAAAGGCCTTTGTGATTTGAAGCCGAGGCTACAAGTGTACCAGACACTTTACAGTTATCTTTCGTAAGGATATAGGCACCTTTTGAAGAAAAAACAACTACAAAACCTTTCTGTACTAAACTACTAACTGATAATAAATTAACGCCTAATTGTGGTACAAATAAAACGTTAGAAATAGATTGTATATTATTAGAAACGTTTAAAGAAATTGTACCTTTACCTTCGCTTATAACTTTCTCTTTATTAGCCACAGTAACATTCCCTGGCAGACGAATCATATTCTTAAACATGTCTTTATTGTAGCACATGTGAGAAGTTGCACCAGAGTCAATATACCAGGTTGAACATGAATCATGATCTGTAGGAGGAGTGATACAGGGAGTGAACATGATAAAAGTGTAAAATTTGATGTATAATTTGTTGAATTATTTTTTACATTTTTATTTTTGTTATTTAACTTCCTACATACTGATACAAAATGTCCAAGCTTCTTACAATAAGAACACCGAACCTTCGAACTTTTAGTAACGAGTGCACTAGTACTAGGAGATGAAATATGGCGTTGGTCTTCTTTCAGGAGAATTGAAGCCACAGAGTCACAGCTGATTTTCGTTCCGGAATTTTCGAACGCCATAACCATTGGATTGTAGTCTTCCGTCAGTCCAGACAGCATGATGACTCCGATGAACTCATCTTCCACAGAACTGTTGATCTCAATAAGTTGTTGTTGTATACCTCGAATGTTGTTTATGTATTCTTCCATAGACTGGTATGATGACAATTTGGTGTTGAATAATTTACGGAGAAGGTGAAGACAACGCAGTAAACCGTTGTCAGCATAAGTTTCTTGTAACTTCTTCCAGGTTGACTTTGCTGATGTTGCAGTCATGACAACTGGGTATACACTACTACTTAGTGTAAGACAAATTTTAGCTCTTGCCTTAGCATCCAGTTGGTGAAAGCTCTTCTCGTCAAGTCTTGCCTTTAGAGCGTCAGGATCCTCGATGAAATCCCAGAGATCACACACTATTAGGAGATTCTTGATAGCAAAACTCCAAGAGGTGTAATTCTTAGCTCCTTCAAGCTTTTCAATAGGTGTTGATGATGTCATGATGGACATCGATGGTGTAGGATGCGTATTTTCACCACTAGCCATATTGCACTTTTAGAATTACACGTTATTAATTAAAATTATATACTTTATTTTTAGATTCCTGGGCCCATAACCTGTAGAGTTAGCAGGAATAAAAATAGCATATTTTATATTATAGTCGTGTATTTGACGAGAGACAGAGTGAAGTGACAGATATTCAAAATACAATATACGTAAAAAAATATAGACAGCCAGGGTGTTCTAAATTAAAAAAGGTTTGATAAACAAACAGGTCGAACAGGAATTAATTCAATTTGCGCTGTTAGCGTCAAAACAAAATGTGTCTGTCTTTTATACCTAGGCCATGAAAATTTCGCCACGCTCACAGCGCTCCTTTGGGTCTTTATATAATAGACACATTCTTCAAAAATTCAATATAAAACTTTCTTCGTGAATCTGTAGGAATCGACCGGTTTTAAGCATGTAACGTTTGGGCCCGCGCCGCGGCAGAAACAACCAACTAGGCGTACACTAAAGCTGTATACATATAAAAATATGTATGTAGTTTTATTTTGTTATTGTTTTGTTTCGTTGTAAAAACTATAGATAAATTTGATGTTTTTTTTCCATAACTATTAAACGGCGTTTGACTGGTAGAAAATTCCTTAGGCATCAAGACCTCCTTTTATACCTTATTTTCTATATGTGGTATGAAAAAATTTAAATTTTCTTTGACGCTCAACGCTGGCGCTTGCAGTGAAATGGGAATTCGCATGGAACGTCGCATTTCCACCTTCGTGTCAGGGGGCGTATACGCACAGGGAGCAAGGTTAAAAAAATATTGAAACATTTATTTTTTTTCAATATCCGCTATCGCAGCGTTTAGCGTCAATTCCCTCTCAGTGCGATTTTAATTGTTTCAAGTGATCATGGTAAGAGAACAGTTCATGTTCAAATAATGTTTTCGCGAGATACAGGTTCGAAGGTGGATGGTTAGTGGCGAGGCAATGAGGAATTCATTGCTGTAATGACTAGGTTTCAGCTTTGATTGAAACGAGTCAATAAGATTTTTTGCGCCTTATGTATGCGTGGCGAGGTGGAGTGGGAAAGAAAAAGCATGAACCAAGAAAATATTGATCAATGTGGAGAATGCACTTCCTGTACCTATCTGAAGTTAATACCTACGTCACTCATCCCGCTCTTTGGTGATGCGAACTCTCTTTTTTAAGAAAGCGAGTGATGTAAGAAAGAGAGAGAATGAGTAATGTCTTAGATGATACCTATAAGAAGTGCGTTCTCCACTTTGCCCTAAGTATATCATGCATTGAACGCACATGGCGACGATGGCAACTAACAGAGCGGAGCGTTGGAGGCGCGGTACAGCGGTTTCGGTCAAACTATAGGTTTAACTGCGCGGTTGCTGTGCGGTGACAACGCTTAGGCATCGTTTGAAGGATTTGTAAATAGAGCACTAAGCTTATTCGGAATAACCTACAAAGCTGCCTACCTAATCTACGCGCGCTTAAAATGAGTATTTTGAGGTCCGATCGCACAGGCGGAACTGCCAGTACCAGCACCACAGCTGACCTGCGCGACAGTACGCGACAAAGAATTCTTTATGTGAAATTGTATACCACAACTTGCACAAAGCGGAACTGCGCGACAGTACGCGACACGACCACTTAGTACGTTTTGTCGCATACTATCGGTAATACTAAAAAACTTTAAATTCTGTGTCGCGTTATATCCCGCAGTTCCGCTACGGTGCAGCTCAGCTTAGTGCGGTCGGACCTTTACTCCTTAGTCGAGTTTGCTTACCAATAGAACTGTATCAATCCAGCACGTCCAATATTAAACGGCGTTGCGCCAGTGATAACAAACTGACTTCGACCACGTAATTAACTCTCGTAATCACTTTAAACAGCGCATAACAGGTTATTTCGTTTTATAGAGCGCTGATAAATTGGGTGGCCGGGTAGGGTTGCCAGATAATATCATTAATGACGCTAAAATTTGTTTGCGATATCGCCACGTACTTTTGTTTTGCGCTGTTTCAGTTTGCTGCGTTCAATGATTTCCAGCTGCCAGCAATTTGTTCGATCGTTGAATCGTGTTGAAACAAAGAGTGGTGGTTGTTCAAAGCAGTAATTTCTACGCTAGCTGAAAGTTTCATATAAACCTTAACACGTAACATTATAATAACTTTATAAAGTACTATAGTACAATTTTTCTACATAATCAATTTTTTTCATTTCATTTATGGCATGTGATCACCATGGACAATAAAGGTTTGCAAAGCCAAAGGTATCGCATGTTCTTGACCTTAATTGACATAGACTGAACTATCTTTCATAACATATAGTTTTTGTAACGTAGATATGACATCTACTCGTATGATATTAAATAGATGAGATATATACTTTATGTGTGCCAAACATTAACAAAATTATACTGGAATTTCTGATATAACCTACTCTAAAATTTTATACAAATATTACATTTTAGCAGATTGTACTAGGTTATAAACCAAACTAAATTTGGCGAACCATATAACCAAAATTTATATGGTATGGTCAGTTGCTTCACTTAATTTTAAAGCAAAAAAAGTATAATTGAAAAGTTAAACATAAGTTTGGTCGAATGTAAGATATATAATACAATAGTAAAAAAAAACAGCATACTAGTTAACGTCTCTGGAAACAAGACTACATACAATGGATCCTTAACTGCTTCGCCTTACAAATTACAATGAATCGTTATGATCGGACTGTATATACAGTACTTATATTATCTTTTAACTGATCCTATAGTCTTCTTCTTCCTTCCCTTGTCCCTACGTGGGGTCGGGTCTCCTTGTTAGTTTGCGCCAGAGCGGGCGATTCTGGGTTGTCTCTGCAGTGATGTTAAGGTTCTTTAGGTCGTTTCTTATATTGGACCACCATGTGGGTTTCGGTCTACCTCTTCCTTTTGGATGTTCAGGAAGTTTAAGTGCTATATTGACGACATGGTCTTTTCCACTTCTCTGAGTGTGCCCGAACCACCGTAGCCGAGATTCACGAAGCTTTTCTTGTATAGGAGCGACTTTAAAACTTCCGCGAACATGTTCGTTCCTTATCCGGTCTAGTCTAGTAACACCGCCGGCCCAGCGCAGCATCTTCATCTCATTTACATGCAGTGATTGTTCGTGACATTTCTTTATGGCCCAGCATTCAGAACCATATAGAATAGCTGCTCTTACTGCAGTTTTATAGACCCTCCCTTTAGTTTTAATGGGCATACGGCTGTCGCATAGGACCCCAGATAGATTTCTCCACTTATGCCACGCAGCTTGAGATCTATAGCAAACGTCAGCATCAATATCTGCGTCAGATGTTATGACTGATCCTAGATATTTGAAGCGAGTGACCCTAGGCAGAGGATGTTCACCGATATAGACATTCTTTTCAGTTTGAGATGTTGAAGCAAATTTGCAGTGCATGTACTCAGTTTTGCTCCTGCTGACTCGTAGACCATTTTGCTCCAAGGCTTCAGTCCAAGATGTGAGCTCTATTTGCATCTCTTCTGCTGATTTGGTGGCAAGTACTATGTCATCTGCATATAGCATGCACCATGGTAGTGGCATTTGTAGATGTTTCGTTAAATAGTCAATAACTAAATTGAATAAAAGAGGGCTCAGGGTGGATCCCTGGTGTACACCAACTTTGACTTCAAACGGATCGCTAAGGCCAACTGGACTTTTGACTTGAGTTACACAATTACGATACATATCCCTGATTATGTCGATATATTTTTCGGGAATGTTTTGAGGTCGGATCGCTTGTGAGACTAGTCTTCGAGGCACTCTATCAAAAGCCTTCTCCAGGTCGATAAAGACCATGTGCAAGTCATCCTTATTTGCTCTGTGCTTCTCCATCATTATTCTCATTGCCTGAATAGCGTCCGATGTAGATTTTTCTGCGGTGAAGCCAAATTGGTTTTGTCACAAAGTGGTTTGCTGTAATAAGCGTTTACTTACGATTCGCTCCCAAATTTTAAGGGTGTGAGAGGTTAGCTTGATTCCTCTGTAATTTGCACTTATTTACGCAATTCATTACATTCATTTTTTTTTTCATTAAAAATATTTCCCAAACTATTGTATATCAAAATAATCTTTAAACATAGGGCTATAATAATATGTATGGTTATTTATAGTTTTATTGTGTTGTTTTAATTAAATTATATGTTGAAAATAAATTGGCGTCTTGTTCTACCGCGGAGCAATTTACCGCGGATTTATAAACTAAATATACAATGAAATATAATTGTTTATGCTAATTATTACTGGAAATACTGTAAACAAAAGAAATAATATCACTTTACATACCTTTGACGATAAAAAACAGCGATTTCAACCAATTTATTCCTAACTGACGTTGTAACCCAGTGACACAAAATGAGTGAACGCTTTGACGTTTCTAAACTTTTTATTTTCAAAAAGTTTAAGTTATGGTTAACGAGTATCTGGTACCATTTCAAAGAGCATTTAGTAGTCTATATGCCAAAAAAAAACAGCAGGTAAAAAGTCGGCCGAGAGAATTACGTACTCATATGATGACGTGGGCCTTGGTGCAGATTTTCGGCGTACTCCTATGAGTACGCCTGGGTCTTGACGGGTTAACCCTTCAAAGCGCGCGCACTCAGAATTAAAAAATTGAAATTCCAACAACTGTTTTAGACCAATACAAAAGCTACCATTTCGTTAGAAAAATTCATATCACTATCGTTGAAAATTATAAATCAATATTTAGGATTTTCATAGAGCTACCAAGTACAGTTATTTTTATGTAGTAAAATTCAGAATTTCGTCCTAATATGATATCAAAGTAATCTTTCCGTTAGATTTCGAGAACTGACCTTGCTTTAAACTTAGTATTTGGTGAACAGTGTCTTAAACAGAGTTCTACAGAGTCATATTGCCGATTTCACTAAACTTGTCTTAGTTTAGGACAATCTTAAGTGGCATGCTGTCGCATTCTTTTCATTATAGACAAGAAGTCACCAGCATGGTTACTTAGGATTGTCCTAAGCTAAGGCAAGGTTAGTGAAATTGGCCGTTTTTTTTTATTTTTTTTATTACACTTACATTTCATAACACAGTTTTACAACAGTATCGCAAAACTAATTAATAAGTTTGACTGCAAGAATAAAGTCACGCTCAGAATGTAAACAAAAGTAGTAACTTATTATAGTTTACACAGAGAATGATGTTACTTTTACATGTTCACTACATTACACATTTATTCACAGAGGTTGAGATACCTATATAATATTTTTTTAATCTGTGGGAAAACAATTTTTGATAATTTGTATTAAAGATATCTGAAGGCAACGCATTGAACAGGTAAGGTATGCGCTTTGACATGGTTCTATCTCAATAAATATTACTAATTTTAGCCACCACATATTTATTATTAGACAAAGCTCTAGTGCCATGACATGATAGTGACTCAGCGGCGTCAGACGCTCACGAAAGTTATAGTTATTTAATTTTTTTTTTTGACAACCGTCGTAACTCATTCGCAACGTCTTTTCCTTAAAGGCATTGACTGGCCCTGGCCGAGCCCCCAAAACTGTCACGCGTCAACCCTGCCTGCGTCAACGGGCGCCCACGTAGGGCCGCCGTTCGCCCAATATTTTTCATTACTATGCTAATTCCATTGTGCCAATAAACGCGACAGCCCGCAAAGAGGTTAGCTGTTTCACGAGCGCTTTTACTGTGTCCACTGAAAAATTTGAATTCGCCCGCCGAAAGGTCGCCGCGGTTAATTTGAAATGCAGCCGGCCATTTTTATTTTCAGCCAACCCGTTTGTCAATAGCCGATGTAGCTAGCCGTGGAATTCTTTCGGCTTTTTTGTTTTAGTTTTTAAGCCTTTGGTCTTAGATCATCGCAGCTTTATCGTTTGTTTGATTTGGAAACAGTTTGGATGCTTTATTTTCTAAAGGGTGTAAGGTTCTGTATAACGTTATAAAGTACTCAATTAAACCTTCGTGGAGTAGTTAACCTAATACTTGGACAGCGTCACACCCCGGACACTCCATACAACGTTCGCAAATCAATTACCTATTACTACTGCATAAACAAATGTCGAGAGCGTCGGTGGCGCAGTGGACTCCCTTCCAATCGGGGGGTCGGGGTTCGAGACCCGCCATGTACCAATGTGTTTTTCGTTTCGAATTTTATATGTACATTTGTCTGACGCTCCTACGGTGAAGGAAAACATCGTGAGGCAACCTGCATACATCTGCGAAGAAATTCAATGATGTATGTGAAGTCGACCAATCCGCACTGAGCCAGCGTGGTTGACTAAGGCCTAATCACCCTAATATAGGGTAGGCTCGAGCCCCTCGGTGGGGACGTATATGGGCTGTGATGATGAAACAAATGACGTTTGTACACGTCCAAATGTGTGCGTGGAATCTAATAGGGCTGAGTGCGCGGTTATCAATCGAAATGACCCGGGAAGTGCAGCGACTGCCTTCTCTTTCACCCGCATAGCGCTGTCTCTGTTATCGCCCGGCGCTCGCGTCTACTCGTCCGAGCGATCGCGCGCGCCCTTGTTTATGTGTCAGTGATGTCTACAACGAAGTGCCGGGTAGGACGAGGTATTTGAAATGAGTGCGGGGAGGTGAGTTGCCGTTCTGTACGTAGTACTATTATCTATTCTGTGACAGCGTGGTGGCACAGAATAGATAATAGTACTACGGTGGTGGTTAAGTCTTGGGAGAATTTTACGTCCAACAGTAGGCATATTATGGCTGAGATGATAATGTTTTTTTTAAATATTATTCCTTTCGACAAAATTCTGCAGTATAATGTTTATGCTTTTTGATTTTTATGATAATCAACAGTATGCGTTTCAAAGTGTCACCGATTTTAAATTGAATATATTGTTAGTGATCCGCATACAAGGGAAATAAAATCAGAAATTTTCAAATCGAGAGGATAAATTTAATCCTTGGGATTATTTTGCATAATATAGTACCTTAAGCCATCGAAAGCTATGAAAACTGAATCAAATAGCTTCTCTTAAACGTAACAACCTACAGTTCAAACTGAGAACCTCCTTTATTTGTAGTCGGTTAAAAAGGCATCTAAATACGCTAATTGCACGTTTGCAAACCTTTTATTTTATGTATCTTTTTAATAGCCTATTTTTAGGGTTCCGTACCTTAAATGAAAAAATAAACGAAACCCTTATAGGATCACTTTGTTATCGGTATGTCTGTCTGTCTGTCTGTCAAGCAAGACCCTTTATCTCGGGAACTGCGTGACAGTATCGAGTATAATTCGACACTCTTAAGTAAATCAAAATTTGTAAGGTACTTCCCGTTTAGCTCTAGACTAATGAAATTTGGCATGAAGCAAGGCCTTATAGCATATAATTATTGAGGAAAAAATTGAAAACCGGGGTTTTGTTGAAAAATGTATATAGTAAGAAAGCTATAAAAGTTTGTACGGAACCCTCGGTGCGCGAGTCCAATTCGCACTTGGTTGGCTTATTATTTCTAAATAATCTTCAAAAATCTTGAGAGGAAATTTTGATTTTGAACTTTTTTTATTTTTATTAACAATCCTAATTTTTATTTCAAGAGACTGTAATGCAGATTTATTGAGCCTCCATTTTCATAACATAGGCAATTGAATATACATTTATTTATTTATTTCAATACTTATACCTATTTTTCGCTTTTTATTTTTTAATTTACAGGCAAGATTTGGAAATGGTACTAGCCATTATTCAGTGTTTCCCAAATTGTGTTTAGTATCAGCCCAATCTATCTGAAATATATTATGTTAAGAGAAACATATTATTTCCTTTGTTTATTATGAACGTTTCATATGTGAGCTGAATATCTTGTCTTTTAGTTCCCTTGGTATTCTCGACTAATAGTATTTAAAAAAAATATACCCTGCTTATCAGCTTTTATTGAAAACTATTGACAACCATTCCTTTACAAACATCCCATTCAAACACACCATGTAGGCAGGAGACTACACAATGGCATCAAATGATTCAACATCAGACCAGGTACTAAATAGTAAGGTCACGTACGATACAGGGACCGCCTCAGGGTGTTTCGATGCCGTAGAGCCCCTGGCTGTCCGGCGACAATATTTTCTAATTCAATTGAAAGGGGGTGAATCGCCGTAATTCGTGTTCTCGGGGAGGTGCCAAATCTGTTTTTGATTATATTTCTAATGATATTTCACGACGCTGAACAAACCCCATCTTCCGCGTAGATGTTTATAAGCTATATGATTTTATGTTAGCGTTAGATTTTATGTTTTATGACGACACGGCTAGCACAGAGGTCGGTATTTTGTATGGCCTACAAACATTTGTTCCGGTCTGGGCGTATGTGCATGTTATATTCTGTTTGTAACTACATCCACGACACGCAGGTGAAAATCTTAGTCTGGGGCGACGTTTTTTAAAAAAATGTGAGAGTGAATGTGTGCGAATGGGTCTAGACAAAGTAAGTTAATCACACACACACACATACACAAAACCTTGGTCTATCTATAGTTTGATGATAAAAAAATATTTTACGAAAAATAAAAACCGACTTCAAAAACACTGAAAAGTTAAAAATAATATAAGAATAGGTACAGACAACATCACACTTTTATAATGAAGTTGGTGCCAAACGATGATCTCCTAGAAAGTCTTAAAATTTGGCACCGACTTCAATATAGAAGTGTGATGTTGTCTGTACCTATTCTTACCTTATTTTTAATTTTTTGTGTTTTTGAAGTCGGTTTTTATTTTTTGTAAAATATTTATTATTTTTAACTTTGTAGTGAATGAAATCTTTAGAGTGAAAGAAACCCTAATTAAATACCAGTATTTAATTAGAGTTTCCCTCAAATTTCAAGGGATCCCATCATCAGATCCTGACTTTGTTGAGTTTGTGACCACCCTAGGAGTATACTCTATCGAATACAAAAATAATTTTGAAAATCGGTCCACAATTGGCGGAGTAATCGCGTAACATACACACAAAACACGTTGGAAACACCTTTAAATTTAAGGGTTTTCCTCGATTTTCATGGGATCCCATCATCAGATCCTAACTTTGGTGACCATGGGACTACCCTTGGATTATACTCTATCAAATACAAAATGAATTTTGAAAATCGGTCCACAACTGGCGGCGTAATCGTGTAACATTACACAAAAAAAAAAACATACGCATCGAATTGAGAACCTCCTCCTTATTTGAAGTCGGTTAAAAAAGGAAGTGTTGTTAGAAGTGGGCGCTAATAACTGCGACTTAGTCCTCGACTAATGTAGTTATTAACGTATTACTTACCTTTAATGTAAATTTGTATCTTACAAATAGATTATTAAATTATTATTCTACTTTATATTGCTCACAATGTCTGAGTATTTTTTATATTCACTCCTTCAATAAATCATCCCTGCTTGTCGAAATACATGGTCGGAGATTTTAAATTAAAGTCTTAACAGTGGTCGATAGCGAGCAGATTGAAGCCCCACAATGAGTGAGCCCGCTGTAATGATAGCCCATTTCGCCAGACCATTGCTTTCAATAATAAATTTAATTAATGTTCTCGAAGCTTTCAATCGAAACGCAAGTTATTAAGCGAAAGTAAAGGTTCACTGTTTCACATTTCCGATTGCGCACAGCACAATCTGCGGACGTTGATCAGGATTCAAATCTATGCAATATTTCCACAGATCGGGAATATTAGAAAAGTTTTTCGATCCGCCGAATAAGAGTACGTGAGGTCCCAAGTATGGCGGCCGAGTAGGATTATCTTCTGGCTTGGAGCCAATTCACAATATGTAAGCTTTTCAATAGAGCTGTTAAAGGTCCGGTAGTCGGGTGACAATTAAGTGCTGGTGAAATTTTTAGTTTTGATTCGGCCACATTTACTGCGATTGATGGTGTCACTTTGAATCTTCGTTTTATTCTTATAGCAATAAAACAAATATCTGGAATTGGGCGTCCTGAAATACGGGATTTATTCCGAGAGAGTTTATCAGAATAGTATAAAGAAAGGAACACGTATTTTTTTCTATTACGTTTTTTCAATAAAAAGAGTAATATAGCTTCACTCGAACTGTCCTATCTACAGCATTGCGGTTATCATATTGACGCTATTTGCACTACCGTACTTATACGACAACGTACTTACTTATTGACAGCGTTGATGAAATTTTGCTTTAGAGAAAGTGATCAAAACGTATTATTTTACAAAAAATACATTTAATTTTTATTAAAATAAACCAAATATGTTCTAATAACAATAATTGGGAGAAAAATGCTTACTGTCTTCAAAATAATATATGGTTTTTAGGGTTCCGTAGTCAAATGGCAAAAAACGGAACCCTTATAGATTCGTCATGTCTGTCTGTCTGTCCGTCCGTATGTCACAGCCACTTTTCTCCGAAACTATAAGAACTACACTATTGAAACTTGGTAAGTAGATGTATTCTGTATTGTATTCTGCATTGAGATTTTCACACAAAAATAGAAAAAAGCAATAAATTTTGGGGGTTCCTATACATAGAACTGAAACTCAATTTTTTTTTTCATCAAATGATCAATTAGAAATTCTCTGTTTAAATGTTTTAAACAGAGGATTTCTAATTTTTAATTCAAAGATAAACATCGCAATTTATTTATTTAATTATTTAATCAAATTAGAAACTGACATATTCGATCCATATAATATTAGAGGCTTAAGTAATGCTCGTTTTGAACATTTTACTGAAAAATACAAACAATTTTTTTAAATATTTTGTTTAGTCCTGCGTTTGTTAAACAATATTTTGATGTCACAGGAATAGCTTCTTATGGAGCATTATCGGGATATTTGCGAAACAGGGAAATAAAAAATGGCGAAGTTGTTAACGTAACATGAATGTATTGGGTAATGCGCATTACATCGTTCGAGGATAGTGGGGATAGGGAATAATTTTTTATTGGTTGATATGATCGCGTATTATAATTAACGTGCTTAGATGGCAGTTGATTGATTCAAGCTATTCCGAACATTTATTTAATCAAATCACTCTTATTGTTTGATATTTCCGCTATGTCATGAGAAGGCATATACGAGTATGCTTTTGCGGTAGAACTCTAGACGCTTAGACTCAACAAACTGTGTGACGGTATTTCGTATAGCTCATGGGAAGAAAATTAATACCATGTTCAAAAGCTCATTTTATTTATTTATTTATAATTTTATTATCACATTATTTACACTTTAATTTTAACTTAGTGCAGTGCTACATAAACCTTTTTAAGTTTTAACGAACATTGAGATTCACCATTAATTTACTAGCGAGTTTTTCATAATTAGCTTTAAATACTATGTATGTGTATAAACATATGTATTCATATATTATGTCGGTTTATGTTAGTCGTGTACAACAATATATAATTATATGTAATTGACCAAATCGGAAAATGTAGAAGTTTGAACCCAGTTCTGACTAGTACGGATGATGATGGATGGTTCTAACTGGATTTAAATGGCTTCTCGTGCAGTGTGAGATCTTGCTTTATCATGGAGCAATAGGGCGGTGTGCCTTAAAAAAACTGCCTGCTCTTTAGCACGCGGGCCACTAGCCCCATTACGCTTTTGCGGCTCTAAATTGCACTCTAGAGGTAGGGCAAACAAGATTACGTGGTGTCGGTTTTTCAGCAATTCGCTTTGTCACTGGATCCTGTATAATAAAACATACACTTCAGATTTTCATGTCAAAACATATTAGGGATTTCATTAATTGTGGCACCTAAAATTATGGTAAAACATTTTAGGACTACCAATTTTATGTCTAAAATAAATCAGGAATTTAATTAATCATGTTTAATAATATTATGCCTTTAGATAACTATGCCTCATATTTTTTTTTCACTAACCTATATTGTCCCACTGCTGGGCAAAGGTCTCCCTTAATCCACTCCACAGATCACGATCCCTAGCACTCTCGGGCCATTGTGGAAGAAATGCATCCAGGTCGTCACGCCAACGCTTTCTGGGCCTGCCCCGACGTCGACATCCGTCTCGGGGTTCCCATTGGGAGACTACTGGATCCCACTCATAAAAATTATGCAAAGAAAAAATTATGTGACGTTAGGTTATTCTATTCGATGATTATACCTAGTGAGTTATGCCAAGCGTCTTTATGACAAATATCATTGTGAGAAATTAAAGGTCAAACCCTTCTCCAAACACAGCCTTGGTATTTCGTGCCGTTTTTTGCTGTTTATTCCACGTCGGAACTCGTATTCAAAAATACTATTTAAAATATTTTTTTTAATTTGAATTTTTGAATACTCGACCTAAACTTACAAAGAAATATACATATTTTCATATCCACTTTGATACGTTAAAACACCATGACACACAGTGTTGAGCTAATGATTCAAAAAGTGGCCCTTTTGTCTCCTACGGGACGCAGTTTCTCATAAATCATTGTGGACATTTTATGTCATGCCGTGGTCCGCGGAGCAACGCTCCGAATGTTTCATCGGTCAATCAAGCTTGCTCATCCACCGCCGGATATGAACCCATGTATCGTGTCTTGTCACCTTAATGACGTAAATAAAGCAAGTTTTACTTTTTCTTCCCCATACATCATACTCGCGACAGCGTCTTCGACGTTGCGTTATGGTTACTGTTTCTTGGCGCCTAGTTTTATTTTTGTGAAACAGCCTTTAGTTCGACAATGGCTATTTTGATTTGTTGTTCAACTATATCATTCAATTGCAATAAATTTTTAAAAGCAGAGCTATTAAAACTATTAAGACAAATAATAAGACGTCCTTAAGCTACGTTTACGGTGTCTATGGTCAAAAACCCGCAAAACTCCGCAAAAGTCATGTCTATAATGGTGATGTATTGAACCGGAGGCAGACTTTGTACCAGGGTTGTCTGCTTGGGTACCTCTGTCTTAGCTACTTCTGCCGCAAAGCAACAGTGCTTGCATTGCTGTGTTCCGGTTTGAAGAGTAAGATATGGCAGTGAAATTACTGGGTACCTTGACTTTACATCTGATGTCCCAATTTGGCAACGTATAGTATGGTTCTTTTGGGGGTTCCAGTTTTGCTGCGAATCTCACAAGAGGCACATCTATTAAACGTGACTGTTACCGCTTACTATTGGGGGGGCAGTTTGCTTGTTTGCCAACTTAGTTGAATAAAATAAAAGAATAGATACCAGGCAGTCGAGATCTCTCTTCATGTAATTATTTTGTATGGTATTACCTAAAATCTTTGGTAAGGAAATGATCTTACAATTTGTAGCGAATCATACTAATATTGTGAATGCAAAAGTGAGTTTGTTTGTTTGTTATGCTTTCATACCTAAACCACTGAACTAATTTCAATGATATTTGGTATAGGGATAGTTTAAGCCCTTGACTTATCTAGGGATGCAGACTAAGTCGCGGCCAGCAGCTAGTAGACTAATTTAGAGCAAAGGAACATTATTCAGTACCGGGAGACGCAGCATTAGTAGGCGCCCCACAACGATGTGCCCCACCATGACCGACGATCTGGTGTAGATCGCGGAAAGCCGCTGGATGCAAGGAGTACAAAACCTACCTATTGATTTAAAGATCCTTGGGGGAGTTTTATGTCCAGCAGAGGGATGATTTTTCAAATCAGTCGGGTATAATAATAGTGATTGTCATTATTTTAAAGAAGATAAAATATC
Source organism: Schoenobius gigantellus (assembly GCA_963935595.1). Taxonomy (NCBI): domain Eukaryota; kingdom Metazoa; phylum Arthropoda; class Insecta; order Lepidoptera; family Crambidae; genus Schoenobius; species Schoenobius gigantellus. The sequence goes on along the minus strand of OZ012557.1, from coordinate 17,934,367 downwards.
CAAGTCATCAATCAGTGATCAAATACAGAAATCACGGTTTCGTGGAGGTAATTTCGTTTACTAATGATATTCGATGAATAGTTAATTGAAACGGTGCCCAATGTTTGCTTACCACAAAGATAATTTAACAGTGAGCTGATAGAACAGTTGGTAACGGTTTTGCAGATTAGATTTGCTGACGGGGAAAATTAGTAACCCAATTAGCGTTTCATACACGTTATGTTAATACCGGAATACTGAATTGTAATAATTTTTTTATGGTTCAATTTTGAAATATTGATACTTACCGTTTGTTAATAACGGAATATTTGATACAAGTAGAAAAAAGTACTAAATGTTGAAAGGGCTTCAAAAGCTGGCGTATTTTATACAGATATGCCATTTTTAGCACCTACTTTACATTTTCATCCTCAAGCACGGAGTATCTATATTAAAATAACACGGACGCATCAAATATGAATGCGTTCATTAGTGTGAAAGTTTATAGGTATCAAAGTTCGCTTCCAATTTCGTGTCGACATTTAATCTCATGCAATATAGCTACTTGAAATTGTCCGATCGTATTAAGTGGAGGCTACCTATTTAACACTGACGACATTTCATCCGCATTGTACGGTAAACGGTCAGCGAATAATATCCGGGCGGAAGTCTTTGCGCCTTGAGCGATGGCGCTCGTCACGTCCGCTCCTCGTACGTCTTACGTCGCCACCCCGTGGAGTATAAACGTCGCTTTTATTCGCATTGCTGATTCTAAGTGCAATTCTACAGTATAAGATAGTAATGGGTACTCGAATGGAATTAGTAGTATGTTTAATTCATGTCTTCTATACCTACCTGCTTTCGTCGATGGTGCTGTGTACTCGGCACTTGCCTTCCAACCGGGAGGTCCGGGGTTCAAGACCGCAATGTACCAATGTGTTTTTCGTTTTTCGAATTTCATGATATGTACATTTGTCTGACGCTCCGGTGAAGTGAAGGAAAACATCGTGAGGCAACCTGCTTATATCTGTAAAGAAATTCAAAGGTGTGAGTGAAGTCGACCAATCCGTACTCACTGGGCCAGCGTGGTTGACTAAGGCCTAAAAACCCTAACTTGAGGCTCGAGTCCCTCGGTGGGGACATATATGAGCTGTACCTAATGATGATACCTACTTGGTCATTAATTGTAAGTAAGAGGTAAAGTACTGTAGGAAATACCTATTGTTTATGCGTTGAACTGATACCTACCACTCGTTCATTCATACCATAGACATATACAGCAACAGCAACTTCAACATTGACGTTCAATGACGTCATATATCTTGGAGGACTACCATTGGACGAAGCACTGAACTGAACAGCGGAGCGATCGCCGGTTCAAATATTTAAAATATCATTGTCATTAATGCACAAGCTACGCAAGGACACACTTACCTATTAAATTTATCTTGTATTTTATTATCGCATTAAATAGTAAAATTTGAAAGTCTACGCTTCTAATTTCTCCATCGCCACCTCAACTCATCACGCTTACGCATTGCCAACACCTATTCTACAATCAAATTTAACATTTCGATGTTCTTTATATTTTCCGTTATTTATCTCATCCAATAGGCTATACTCATTTGGTATCTGATACCAGGTTGATAAATATTTATTTTTTTATGGAGGGTCCGGCAAATGACCTCCTCCCGCCTGATGTTAAGCGGTGAAAGAGGCCCAAATGAGTTGACAGATAGAGGAGGGACGACATCCACTATCCTACCTGCCCGCCCCTTGCCGGCCTAAAAGATGCTTTTCACACCTCTTTTGAAGGAACCCATGTTGTAGGATGGAGGAAACACGTGCACAGGTAGAGAATTCCAAGTGTGGGATAAACGACAGAAGAAGGAATCTTGGAATTTCTTGGTACGGTGTGAAAAGGAAGATACAGTGTAGTTGTTCTGAATAAAATAATCAAATGTATTATATAACATAAAATAATTGCTCAAGGTTTAGCCACGTTATTGCCTACGCGTAGCTATAGTCAAAACACGCCAGAAATAACATGAAGACTGTTCGCAAATAGCTAATCGCTCGCGAATAAATGAAATCGAATGAAAAAATATCGTTTCTGAAGACAGAAGTCAAACACGATTCGATCAAAAGGGAAAAAAATATTAAAGTAGGTATTTCATTATGTTTGTCAAGCGAATCCGTCTTTGATGCTGTGTACTCTGATGCGAAAAAAAACTTTGAGCGTCTACATACACATGTCCTTATATTACTTTTAAGTGATTTTTTCACGCCGACGAGACGCTCTTATTAGTAGGTGGGTAAAAGCGGGATTTGTCTGAGGGAATGTTTGTACAGCGAAAAATTCGGTACCCTTGCGGTATTTTTCCTATTCAACGCCCATACGTGTCTTAGTAAGACGATTTTTATTACTTTTCAAAGCTTACACAGTACAGATTAGTTTGCAAAAGAAGAAAGCATGCCGTTAGAGTTTAGCGTTTTCAATATCGCCTTCAAATTGAGGGATTGTGTAAAAAATATAATATAATGAGAAGGTATCATTTTACTATTTTGAAAATAAATATCTATTTTTCATGTGGTATCTATGAATTTTGAAAAAATAATAAATATCCGTCTCGGGTGGGAATCGAACTCTGGGTCACCAAATTTAATTAACATTGCAACATAATAAATAAAAAAAGCAATAATTCTATTAATTTTGTTTTTTTTTGTATTTTTTTCCTTCTGTTTTCAATGTTCTGTTAAAATACGTTCACTAGTTTTAACAATACGTGATCGAAACAAAAATTACCTTTTTCGAGGTAGAGCTAAACGTGTTAATTTTACAATTTACTATCCTACCATAAAACCAAGTTTCATGCACCTCATTTCAAATATAACAGAATTTCTAAGCAAAAAAACTAATCCCTATAGGTGGATATCTCGTAGGGCTAGAATTGCTTACTTATGCCATATAGAGAAGCAAAATTTTAGAATTATACGTTTGCGTTTTCAGCTGTGTTGATCTCTGGGCCAATTATTCAGTATTTTTGTTTTTTATACATATTATCTCCTCTTCTATTCCTCCTTAAAATAATGGAGACGTATTAGTTTATGGGTTGTCACATTACTAAACATGATATTCAATAATGTACATATAATATTAGTGTAGATGAAGATATCACTAAGCAACAAATAAGACACTACGTCATTCTTCAGCAGCAGCTAATTAATCGGCAACATTGACTTTCATTGCTTCCTCTCGCCGCCGCTATCAAACACTTAGTTCAGCTCGGAAAATGGATATAGGTGACCGAAGCGGAAATCCGGCAGGGAAGGAATTGCGGACACAGCGTCTCAACCTTCGCCTTTACCGCCAACGAATTAAAGGTTTGTTGTTCTAAAGAGGGTTACACCAAGTTAACTGAGAGCGGGTTAGCTAATTGGAAGGGGCGGGTCGGTTGTGCGAACAAGCCAAATGAAGATTTATCATCGCCCTGGTCCTTTGGGCCCACGGTTACCTGTTATCAGGGTTTACGGATACTTTTGCATAGACGACGTTCTACTGTTACCGAGTTTATTTACTGCCTTGTCTGACTACGATACGTTATGGTGTGAGGGTTAATTCGTAATTAATAAAACATATGGAATTTCGTCGTCAAATATTGTAATTCATCAACTGAATAATTTGCAATTTGGATATTTCAAAACGTTCTGAGACCGTTTGTCGCTTTTGAAAATTACAGTTCTGGCTTCATACCTTTAAAATTTAATGTATTATCATTGTTTTCTGTAGCTAAGTGGATATTTCTATGACATTTATTGCTGAGAAACGTAGAAAATATGAAAGAATGTGATCGAAGAGATTAAGAAGCATAGCGCGATGGACTCGGCACGTAAAAAGAATAAGAGAAGATCGTAATGTGTACCACTATATCATAGCATGACCACCGAAACACGACATGATAAAACGATACACGATATGAACTGTTGAAAGAATCGGAATGTTCAGCTATCTTAAAGTTTTGAGTATATTTTGGATGTTGGTTTTGTTATTTTGAGTGTTGTTAATAAATAAATGTCGATAAAATTTCAAAATGGCCATTTTACCCAACATATTTTGACAGTTCATATCGATTTATCGTTTTATCATGCCGCGTTTCGGGGCCGAAAGGACCAACGAGCCTCCATGCTACGGGGGCTGGGTAACCTGATTGGATAATGTCCGGTTGTTCAACCAAGGACCTCGGAAGGTGATCATGGAAACAAACCTTCGTGATATTCAATTCGACATCTGGCAAAAGCAACGATGGAATAAATTCGGATTCACACAGATCAGTGAAGACAAAGATCCGTCTCAGTACCACCACCAACCTTGATAATTTTTTTTTACAGATTCTCTATGAACGTCACTCAGAGCCCTGTGTTCTCAGAAGAATAATTTACTGTTCTGAGCCTGTGTCATCACGGACATTGACAGATTTTAGTTACGTTCATAGAGAATGTATGAAAGTATAATTCATTACAGTGGCGGTACTGTGCCAGAACAGAGACCCTAGACGGAACAAATGCCACACGCTAACGTTTCCGCAGTTGTTCCTCAGAAAAAATGTATGGAAATGACATTAGCTTACGACAACCCCATACTTTGGCGGGTGGTGTTTGGGTGAAACCGAACAAGCATGAAATTTTATGATTGAAAATCATTCTGACATTTATTAGTGAAAAACTTAGATGATTGGGTGATTTTGGGGCCATAATGGCCATGACGTCATCTGCTAGATAAAAAGAGAAATCAAACAATCATGTGAAAGAGGCAGATCACAGATATTATTGCTGCAATGCGTTCAAAATCTCAGAACGAATTAACAACCGAACAACTACACTTCTAGGTACTGAAAGCGAACGTGTTTTTAGCGTAAATAAGAAGTAAAGCACCAACAAACTGCGCAGCAGTGTGTTTAATTTTTTCAGCTTGCTTATGCGATTTTTAAATGCGCAGTGTATTTTATTTGTACAATAAATTCCTCATCATCAACAGATTTCAGGTTCTTAATTACTTTGGCGTTATTATTCTAAGTACTCTGGTTTAATTCTCGCGGCAGCATCGTTGTTGCCACAAATGTCAATATGATTACGTCAATTTCACACACATATCCTCTTTCTTACAATGCAGGTAATACACAAATACTATAACATACACGGTGTAACTACAAAAAGTTTTTAAACGCTGTCTAAAGTTAGGCACTGCTTAAACACTGTTTGTTTGAAAATGATAGACAGCACTGTTTGTTTGAAAATGATAGACAGAGACAGCATCGTGTTTAAACATTGTCTAACTTAAGACAGCTTTAATAACTTTTTGTAGTAACACTGTAATGATGTGAATAAAATGTATACAAATTAAACAAATTCATTTGTTACAAAATATATTTGGAAATTGATTTCAAATCCTGGTCCTGCTAAAGTCAATATATTAATTTCTCTAAATAAATCTTTTAGAGAATCTCTTGCTCGTAAATTATAAATAGCGCGAACAGGTCTTTTTTGGAGTACAAAAATACTTTCTATACTAGCTGCCGATCCCCACAGTAGTATTCCATATGACATGGCACTGTGAAAATAACTAAAGTAAATCAATCTTGCCGTTTCAACATCAGTAAGTTGTCTTATCTTTTTACTGCATATCCAGCAGAACTAAGTCTGTTTGCCAAGGACTTAATATGTGGATCCCATTGCAACCTTGAATCTAGTGTAATACCCAACAATTTTGTAAAGTCGATGAATTCAACAACTTGATTATTCATTTCTACAATAGTATCCACTTTCCTTACATTTGGTAATGAGAATTTAATACATTTAGTTTTATTTGAGTTTAATGATAAACTGTTCATTGTGAACCAATGCAATACTCTAGAGAGAGTACTACTTACAACGTCAATGCTTTCGTTTCCCCTGTCAATCTTAAATATTAAAGAAGTATCATCTGCAAATAGTACTGTATCGCAAAGATTATAAGTGAAATGTGGGAGGTCATTAATGTAAATTAGGAAAAGCAATGGTCCCAATATCTCATCATTATATATACCAGGTGTAGCCCAATCATTAAATTTCTTTCTCCCATTTTTGACATTAATGACTTTTTCTTTAAATATATCTTTACATTCATCTTTAACTACATAAAATAAATTATTATACAGATTATTGGCGTTCTGCCCCTCAAACGACAAACTTGCAGTTTGGTTAATAACGTTTCTTCTGAATTTTTCTATACCGCGTTTACTTATAGGTCTACAAGTAATCTCACGTATCGAACTAACATGATGGTGCTCAAATGAGGCTAGTTGTCCGCTATGGAATTAATAAAATTAATAATTGATTTATCTTGTACATTACAGTTGCAGAATACGTTGTCTAAACAAGTGGCGGACGTAGGAGTAATTCGGGTCGGTTCCCGAAATACATAATCCATATTAAATGATTTAAATAGGTTTATAAATCTACTAGATAGTTGTGACTCCTCTAAAATATTTATATTAAAATGACCACAAACAACTATTTTTTTAATTTTTCTGCATACTATTCTTAAGGCATGTTCCATAGCGGACTCAAACTCTGAATAATTTCCAGAGGGGGGTCTATACACAAAAATTATAATGAAATTATCAAGTTCCACATATGATAACTCAACGGTTCGTTCAATTGATAGTGAAATTATGTCCTTTCTTTCCTTAAATTGCATATCATTATGCAAAATTATTAAGGATCCGCCTCTAATTGCAGATTTTCTAGTGAACGAACTCACAATCCTGTAATTATCTAAGCTTATTAACAATTCATGATTTTTTTAGCCAATGTAATACAAAATACATCAATGTTTTCAGAATCTAAAAATAAATTAATTTCTAAATCTTTACCAGAAAAGCCTTGAATATTTTGATGGACAATCCGTAAATATCGAGGCTTATCTTTAGTGAATACCTAGCTAGAGGCTACCTCTATTGTCTCATTATTTAATTTAAATTACTTGGAACTTGTTCCAAGACATCATGTTGCTCAATAAAAGCATTGTCAACATGAGAATTAATAGCCAAGTTCTTGGCTAAATTTAAAAAGTAAAATCTTAGTGAAACAGCTAATTGTTTTTTCGTAAACATTGATAGATACAATCTATCTTCTGTCAAATAAAACTTATCACGAACATAAGTCAATTTGTTCACATCAATTATATGCCATTTTTCAGAATAACATGTCAACATATCTAATGTCAAATTTAAATTGTATCTAATGTTATTTTCACTTTGAGGCAATCCCTTATGGAAAGGAAGTGTAAACATAATTATTTTGTTTACATTTAGTGTATTTAAATCGGAGAAAAATGTTTTTAATTTTAGTTTATTTAAATTGCCACGATTGCCCATTATTATTATTAAATTATCTTCAACATTAAACTTAAAGTTACTTATGTTAAATGCTATATTTTGAAAGCTGGAGCCAGGCATACAATAATTTGTGACATTTTGTCCCAATTGTTTTGACAACAACTGACCCATATCTCTCCCTATTTCATCACAAAAAATTATGTACCTTGGTTCAGTTGATATTATGTCGACATGTTTTTCCAAAACAGCTGACATTGACTGATTAGTGTACGTTTACGTGTACGTATTGAGTTTAGTGTACGGGATCTGAACAATCTTTTGAAACCCAAGCGAACCTCACCTGCTCACAGTGGCCCTGTTGATTAACGAACGAGGCCACCAACCAGCCCCCTCACCATGACCGCTCAAAACAATATTAAAACCGCGCTGAGAGCGGGATGGCGCTATACGTAGCAAGAGCGGTGTCTCTTCCAATATTGTTTTAACCTCGCTATAAGCGATCATAGTAAGGCCCTAGTACTACACTGGACCAGTAGTGTGGTGGAGGACAAGCTTCCTGTTGGCTTATCAGTGACGTTGGTGTAAGAATAATGCAAATATTACGAAAAGAAGATATCACATAGATGTTTTGGTTAATTAATAATTTATGGCTTTCGACCCTAAAGAGTCGTTGTCCGTAACTGATCGCCACAATATGGTATTAATTACAGGAGTGGATGCATTGAGCCGCGAACAATGCGCTGGGGGACAAATAGCGGATGATTTTATAGCAATTACAGTAGGGATTATTAGGTGCAGCTAACGAGTCGGACTGAATGGAAATTCGAGGTTTATAATGGGACATTACAGATTATATTTGAATATAAATAACTGTTATCCTCTTTAGGATATCCGTATTTGGATATTTATAAAAGCCAGCCATTTATACGGATTGCCTCTTTAAATCGGCGTATTTATGATAATTTAAATTTTTAATAAAGGAGGATGGGATGGATAGAGTTGCTAAAAAAAAATTGAAATGGGTAAAAATATATAACATTTGATTCTAAATATCTGCTCATAATCCCAAAGTGCATAATAAATAGAGTAATTATCGCCATTATCCAGGAAGGAAGCTGGGGACTACGTCTGTATGGAAAAATGTTTTTCTCTAAACCTTTCATTGGAACCTCTCCGCTCCGTTGGAAGGCAATTGAGGATCGGGAAGGCCCAATTCGTCCAACGATCATCACCGTATCGTTACAACAATAATAATAATAAAGTTTTTTTTTCTCAATACAATCTTACACACTAACTTAAACTAGAATATAAGAATTAACATTTAAGATTGTGAGAGACTGGTGCCTGAACTAAGCAAAAGCTTGTGTCTCAGTGCATCAGTGCCCTCTCTCCTGCAAGATGGTCATAGCTATTGACAAAGAACACAAAACAACACAATGGATCAATTGCAGGTTAGGAGCAGATATAAAAAGTGTGTCTGCTAATAACGTAAAGTTAGTTGAGTAACAATTTTAGAACTTTAGTTTAATGTCTTACTAGAAATTAATTATGTAATAATAATACTAACAATTTGGAGTATATTCTATGATTATGTATAGATATTTATGGACTTCATGTCAGAATTAGGGGTCTTATGAAATTGCCGTTAGGAGTTTCATTGTTTCATCATAATTCAAGCTTTGCAAATATGATGTTATGATTCGTTTGCAGTGGTACCTAGTGAGGGTAGAAAAAGTCAGTTTTTTGTGGAGTCGATTATAAAGAAATGGACCCAGAAATCAGAAGAAGTGACGAGAATACCGGGTTTGGAATAATGTAGTGGTAGCAACAAGATGGTTACGGCGGGAATGTGTAGTATTTTGGGGTAGGTCAATGTGTTGATGCTGTTTCAGAACGGTGTAGAGGATAAAAAGCTGGCGGACGGTTAGCAGTTGGCAGTATTGATAAAGATCGGAAGTTGGATAGCAATAAGGCTAAATGTACATAGTTTCCGGAGTGCTCTTTGTGCTCTTTCCAGTCTGATCATGTGGGATTTTGCAGTACCTCCCCACGAGGTGATACAGTAAAGAATGAGAGATTGGTAGAGAGCAATATAAACTATCTTAACAGTTCCCGGGTCAGCCACGTTGCGCAGGCTCTTAAAGACATACATAAGCTTACGGAGCCTGCCCGCTGTAGCATTAATGTGTGCCTGGCATGACAATCTGTCGTCAATGAGGACTCCCAAATATTTTACTGTTTCTGCTTTGTGTAATTTCGTACATGTGCAATAAACTGGGCTGTCGGCAGAAGGTCTATAGTGGGAGTGTGCAACAACTGAGAAGTTATTAGGTAGCGCTGCAGTTTTCCTCATCGAGAAGGTCATATAATTGGTTTTTTGTACATTAAGCGTAAGTAAATTTGTTCAGAGCCAATGTGAAACTTGATCAAAACCATTTTGAGCGAGGCAAAAGGTATTTTTCCAGTTTTCACCAGTGAAGAGCAGGGCAGTATCATCTGCGAAGGCAATGATCTTGCAGCTAGGGATAGTGAGAGAGCAAAGTTCATTTATATACACTAGAAATAGAGTGGGTCCTAGGATACTGCCCTGAGACACACCATACTCCACAGACATGTCAGAGCTGGTTGTGCTATTAATTATAACTCTCTGGCTATGACCTGTTAGGTAACTATTAAAGGGCTTGAGTGGCAGGCCCCGGATTCCCGCGAGTTCCAGCTTCCTCAAAAGTAACGGGATTGAGATCGTATCAAATGCTTTCGCAAGATCAAGTAGGACAAGCAAGCACTTCTGACCACGATCCAAACCCTCAACCACGTCACCTGTTAGTTCGTGAACCGCATCTGCTGTTGATCTGCCTGAACGGAAACCAAATTGCTGAGGGGAGATTGCTGAAGTGGTTTCCAGGAAGTTTTTTAGCCGTGAGTTTAAAACGCGTCCCAAAATCTTGGACAGGGCTGGTAGGATTGATATTGGACGGTAATTGTTTACATTGGCCTGGTCCCCAGATTTGTATATGGGGTGAACAATAGCTTTTTTTAAGGAAGAAGGGAACACACCTGTTCGTATACAAGCGTTGCAAATGTGGGTTATCGAGGGCACGAATATATGTCTATATCGTTTCAGGAGGGCAGTTCGTATATCATCCCAGCCCACAGCACAATCCTGCCTCAGGGATGAGACAATAGATTCCACCTCGATCTCGTCAGTCTCTAATAAGACAAAGGATTGTCTTTGAGGTATTGTCTTCGAAGGTATCGTCAACGGGGGAGAAGAAAAAACATTTAAGTTGGTGATATTTTCGGCCAGAGATTTTCGTACGTTAACGAAAAAAGAATTAATGAAGTTCACTGACTCATCTGGGGTAGTCTTGACATTAAAGAGTTCAGCTGCTGTTGACTTAAGCTTGCTGGAGTCTGTAACTTGTTTTATCGCTTTCCACAGCATCTTAGGGTTTTTGCCTGCTTTACTTATGCATTCCTTATCGTAGTCAGTTTTAAGTTTCTTAATTAGAGTATTACAATCGTTGCGATAACGAACATAAGTAATTTTTAGAATCTCATTCTCAGGATGTCTTTTGAGATTTTTGTGCATTTTGTCCCTGTTTTTAATGCACCTTAAGACACCTGGAGTAATCCAGGGTTTGATTGTTCTAGATCTTCTAGAGAGTGATTGCGTGGAAGAGTTATTTAGAATAGCTGTCTGCAGGGTAGTAATAAGAAGATTTGTAGCTAAGTCTGGGTCTGTACTTTTGAGAATGGGCGAGAAATCTAAAGTCTCCATAGCCTTTTATAGGTTATTATAGTTAGTTTTTCTAATGGATTTAGCAGGAGCAGTTACCGCAGCAACCTTAGGTCTTTACAAGTCTAATAATACCGCATCGTGATCAGTGACCGAGGAATGTATAACAAAGGTATTTGCGGGGTAGTGGCTTTTCATGATGACATGGTCGAGACAGGCCTGGTTGCGAGTGGGCAAGGTGTGTCCCGGCAGGAGACCATGATGGGTTAAGGTGTTAAGATATTCGTCACTATCAGTGTCTAAGTGAGTGGGGCTTATGTTAAGGTTTATATCACCCATCAGTAACACACTCCCATATTTGCTAAGCTGGGACAACACATGATCAAGCGATGCTATAAATTTTTGGGGATTGCGAAAACCACACGGTCGGTAGACAGCTAGCAACACAGTTTCATTATTTATTTTAATAAGTAAACAACTTGCTTCTGAGATAGCAGGTTCCGTAACCTCTATTCCCATTAAAGTGTCATTGATGTAAACGACAACACCATCGTTCTGAGCGGATTAGTGGATATGTGTGATGTGTATCCATTTATGTTAGGTATGATGGGTTCTTTTTGTAACCAACATTCGGTGAGTATAATTATATCTAGGTTTATTTTTAATCTTTGTAAAAGGGTAGTAAAGCTATTCATGTTTGCTGAGACACTGCTAATATTTTGGGTCAATATCTTAAGTGAATTCTCATGATGTGATAAGAGTTTCTGTATATCTTCAGGATCACAGCTAGACGACGAGCTGACCGAAACACTATCTATTGTATTGATGAGGTCAGTATCACAAGTACAGTCAGATGACATAAATAGTAAGTATGTGATATATATTTTTTCATAATAAAGATTAAAGGAACCAGCAGAAGTTTTGATAAAAGTACAGTAACAAGATTTGGATTAATGATAAGGTACAGTATTCTGGTTATCTGATGGCAGCAGAAGCAAGCTAATAACATAAAGTAGGTACGAAACAGAGATTTTCGTTGTTCACGCTCGAGGAAGAGCGAGTGGCAACACTGCATTTGTGGTCTGTGCAGTGAGAGCTTTTTTTTGGCGGCCGGCCGCATGTGACATGTCAGTTGAGTTGAGTCGAAATGTCACGACATTGAATTAGGTTAGGATGATGTCCGGGCATCCATAAAATATAATACACAGTATATAACTAGCAAATTGTATTTTGCGCGGCGCACCTAATATCGGGGTGCGAAAGCCCGCTTTGTGTTGTGCAACGGTGTCAAAATCGCGTGTGTGAGCCGTGGTGGCCTAATAGGCATTTGTAGTGCTCCGGTCTCCACCGGTGGATCCACTGCAGAACTTCAGGAGCCTTCGACTTCCTTCGACTTCCTTCGAGCTAGCTCAGGAAGTCCACCGGCTACGGAGGAGACGGACGGAGACAATTGGAATCGGGGTAAGCCACAATGCTTTCTATGAGCTGGTAGTAGGGTACAAAATTCAGCAATACAAGTCGGCGAAACGCCGACGTGGTGGTGTCTACCTTGGGCACCACCATCTCTTGGTAGCAGAGCGTGGTTTTTAGATTTGAGTGGTTCTTAGATTTGAGTATTTGATTAGTATTGTACAATTAATATTGTAATCTTGTTGGTTGTCCAAACGGGCAATACATATTAATTGGTTTTGATTGCTGATTTTAAACCGACTACCAGCTCATTTGTGGACCGATCTCCTTAACTAATTGTCATTGTATATGAAAAATTGAGGTTAAATGTCTTTTGTTGTTCTAGTTAAGTTCTAGCATTTACCTATATTTGATTTTGGTTTGTTTTTTCATATCTTTGTTTTGCCCTTGACTATTTTGTTTGTTAAGTTGTAAACTTATACTTGAATTTGATTTGTTTAAAAAATTTTTTGCTGCTAAATGACTTTGCTGTTGTTGTAATACACTATATTGCTGTGTTAAGTTTTAGCATTTCCATTTGATTTTGTTTTGTTTGCCTCTGAATATTATGTTTGTTAAGTTATTGACTTAATACTTGATTTTAATTTGTTTGAAAAATTCTGTTGTTAAATGCCTTGTTGTTCTAGTTAAGTTCTAGCATTTATACTTGATTTTGGTTTGTTTATATATTTTGTTCTGCCTTTGAAGTTCCTCCCGATCTGTTTTGTTGTCTGCGGTTGTCGGTCTGTTTGTCCGTGTATTATTATAGTGTTTATTAATTTTGGTGCAAAATGGTCCCGCCAGTCAGCCCGCTTTGTGGTGCCCGCGCGAGTGCACAAAAGATTTTGAGATGGTTTGCTAGTGCCGTCGCTTTGGTAGACCGACCAGACCGAGAACAGGCTTTGTTAATTCGGCATGAGGGAGTACCTGCTCGCTTGAAGGAATTGGAGCAGCTTTTCGTTGCTCATCAACAATATCTGCTCGACCACCCAGCCGAGGGTGCCGCTGAGTTGCGGGCAGTCGACCAATTTAATGCCGATTATGATCAGTGTTTTGAACAGGCGGATGTGATTATAAACAAGGCTCAGGCAATCCTATCCGCCCGGAGGGGTGAGTCGTGCACGCCCGGGGAGGTCAAGCCTACCCCGGCCGGCTTGCTGGGCAGACTGCCCACTTTAGACATCCCAACCTTTGATGGGAACTTGGCTGCTTGGATGGGGTTCATTAACCTCTTTGATAGCTTGGTCCACTCGAGGGAGGACCTGTTCCCTAGCCAGAAATTGGCCTATTTGCTCTCTGCCTTACGTGGAGAGGCTGGTGTACTTGTCCAGCATCTACCTGTCAATGATGACAGTTATGATATTGCAAGGGCGTTGTTGACCGCCCGGTATCAGAATGTTCGCTTGCTAGCGGACACACATGTGGCTGCCATTTTAGGGCTGCCACGCGTATCGCGGGTCTCCTCATTAAGGAAGGAGATTTTGAACCCGCTGCTAAGCGCCATTAACGCGCTCAAACGACTTGATCTACCGGTGGACCAGTGGTCCTTTATTTTGCTCCACCTCATCCTCGATAAGCTTCCCATGGAGATGAAGGGGCGCTTTGAACAAAGGTATGGGGGCAATAGTGCCTCCTACCTACCCCCCTTTTCGGATCTCCTCAGATTTTTGGAGGATGAGTGTCGGATGACCGACCACTTGGATCTGGCTCCTATACCGGGACCGAGTACAGGCCGCTATGAGGCGACCCGGGCAGCGCCACGGAGAGAGCGCCGCCCGTACAAGCAGTATACTGCAGTGCGGCAGAGCTCTCCACACGGGGAGAGGCCGAGGCCTTGCAAGTGTTGCAAGCGGGATGGCCATCGTTTGCCGGCCTGTCCCAAATTTGTTGGCCTACGCACCGAGGGGCGTAGAAATATGGCCAAGCAGCGGAATTGGTGCTACCGCTGCCTGGGGGCTTATATGGCATCGGCTTGCCCCCACCCACGAGATTGCCACTGTTGTGGAGGGGCCCATCACCCCCTTTTGTGCTTCGACAATAGAGACACTCGTGAGGTGGTGAGAGAGAGGGACTCGCACACGGGCGGGGGCCCTCCTAGGTCACCCACATCTCCGAGGAGATCGGAGGGGCGTGCCACCCCTCCGCGGAGATTGGAGAGGCGCCCCCCCTCCCGTGAGAGGATTGGGCGCCCCACCCCCCCTACGGGCGGGGGGGATCGACGCGCCGTTTATGAGGCGCCACCGCGGGATTGTGCCGCGGTTATTAGGGAGCCACGTCGGGAGCCGATACGCTTCTCTCCCCCTCTGATGGAGCGACCCCGGTTGTCACGGGCTCCCCCAACTTTCGCCCATCATGGGCACCGCCCGGCCCCTCGATGCAGCTTTGGTCGGGGTGTGGACATGCCGGATTGGGACCCGCTCGAGCGCCTTGAGCGCCCTATTCCTCCGCCGCGCACGCATTTTTCTTCGGACCCCCCTTCCCCCCCGTTGCGGGGAATGCGGGAGGATTTTCACTAAACCAACTATCGGCTACAACCCCCCCACAGGAGCAGGTGCTGTTACCAACAGCCTCCGTACAGGTGTGGGGCCCGAGGGGCACCTTTGTTTTAGTTCGCGCCCTTTTGGATACGGGAGCTCAGGGTTGCATTGCCTCCAGCTGACTGGTCCGGCAGTTGAGTTTGAACACATCTCCATACCTTGAATCGGTACGAGGAATCGGAGACCTGCGGATCCCGGATCCGATCGGTCAGGTTTTGTTCTCCTTCTCCCCCCACTTCTCTTCAGCGCCCAAAATTGGCGCTACCGCGATTGTTTATGAGAAGGTTGTTGGTCAGCTTCCGCAACAGCACGTTTCGCGCGCTGTCGTTGATGCGACATCAGGATTGACCTTGGCTGACCCTTCCTTCCACCGAACCGGTCCGATTCACTTATTGCTCGGTGCTGATGTTCTAGGCCGCGTGTATTGTGGGAAGAGGAGAGAGTTACAGAAGGGTGGGCTGGTAGCCTTATCCACATCGCTTGGGTTTGTAGTGATGGGACCAGTTAGGCATAACCCACCATCTTCATCGGTGGACAGTTACATAACTGTTAGCTCCACCTTATCGGATGTCCTTCAACGGTTTTGGGAGGTGGAAGAGCCACCTACCGTGAAGCGAGTGAACCCCTTGGACGAGGAGTGTGAGTTGTTCTACCAGAACAATACAGGTCGCCTTCACTCGGGACGGCTGATCACTCGTTTGTCCTTTTTGTCAGTTCGCCCCTCACTTGGCAGCTCCCGGCCGTTGGCCGAGAAGCGGCTGCTGTCCATGGAGCGTCGTATGAGTAGGAACTCCGACCTCAAACAGAAGTATGTCGACTTCATGCGAGAATATGAGCAACTGGGGCACATGTCGGTCTCGCGACTGGACTGGCGAAACGAGGAACATAATTTTCTTCCTCACCACGCGGTTTTGAAACCTTCCACTGGGAAGATACGCGTTGTTTTTGATGGGTCAGCTCCTACGTCTACCGGAGTTTCGCTGAATCAACGTCTGCATGCTGGACCGAAGTTGCACCACGAGGTGGGCGATGTATTGACCAACTTCCGTCGCCATGCCGTCGTCTTTGTGACCGATATCCGGATGATGTTTCGGCAGACTGTGATTCACCCGGACGATAGACGATATCAGCTCATATTATGGAGAGAGGATCCCAGGGATCCCATGCTGGTCTACGAGCTGAACACCAATACATACGGTTTGCGTTCGAGCCCCTTTGTGGCAATTCGCTCACTTGTGGAACTCGCTGAACGTGAGCGGTTACGATACCCTCGCGCATCCTTGGTTCTCAAGGAGGATGCATTTGTGGATGATATTTGTACGGGCTCCTCTAGTGTCGAGGAAGCCTTGATTTTGCGAGATGAACTAATTGCTCTTCTCGGGGCTGGTGGTTATGAACTGAGGAAGTGGATGTCCAACTCACCTCAGCTTTTGTGTGACTTGCCAGACGACCACCAGCAGGAGCCTCATATTTTTGAGAATGCCAACACTCCAGATTTACTGTCTGTTTTGGGAGTGCAATACAGACCTGTCCAGGACACGTTCACCTATCGATTGGAGCTGCCAAGCCCCAAGGTCTGGACGAAACGGTTAGTTTTGTCTACAGTAGCTCGTACCTTTGACCCAAATGGCTGGATTAGTCCCGTAGTGTTTTGGATGAAGTGCTTCCTACAGGAACTTTGGTCAGCCGAAGTATCGTGGGATGAGCCCCTCTCGGGCCGTTTGCTGCGAGATTGGGAGTCCTTCATGTCGTCTCTCCCCGACATTAACGGTGTTAGTATCCCTAGACATATACTGCCTAAGGGACGGTTTACGGCCAGCCTTCATGGCTTTTGTGACGCGTCTGAGAGTGGATACGCAGCCGTCGTATATATCCGGACGGTCGATGATAGTGGAGCTGTTAAGCTCCACTTGCTAATTGCTAAGAGTAAGGTTGCTCCACTTCGGACTCGATTAACGATTCCGAAGTTAGAATTGTCTGGAGCTACTCTTCTGGTTCGGTTGATGAACCACGTTGTTGACACCCTGGGACGTAGTGTGGACTTTGAGTCGCTCTTTGCTTGGTCCTACAGTCAGGTTGTCCTGTGTTGGATTAAGAACTCCGTCCACTCCCTGGAAGTATTTGTGGCCAATCGGGTATCCCAAATACAGGCCTCGAAGGCCACGTTGATTTGGCGCCACGTGCCAGGTGAAATAAACCCTGCTGACTGTGCATCACGTGGTAGCGAAGCCCCTCAGCTTATTGACCACACTCTGTGGTGGGGTCCCGAATGGTTGTTACAGCCGTCCTGGCCTTCCACACCAGCTGTGGTGAAGGTACCAAATCCGGGCTTGCGTGTTCACGCTGTCGAGACTATGGCGGCTCCAGAGCGGGAATTTTTATTAGACCGCTACAGTTCTCTGGACAAGTTGCTCGGCGTGACCGCTTGGATAAGAAGATTTATACGAAATTGTCGCCGGCCTCAGGACAAAGATTTGTGTCCGGTCCTCTCTCCGCAGGAGCGCCAAGATGCTCTTTTGCATTGGGTGCGTATGACCCAGTCTAGAGCGTTTGAACCGGAACTTAAGATTTTCCGTACCGGGACGTCCAAATTGAAGGGACCCTTGGTTCGTTTGACTCCCTTTCTGGATGATAAGGGAGTGTTGCGTGTAGGAGGCCGATTGAGGCACGCTAACTTGCCTTATAGATCACGTCATCCCCTGTTGCTCCCCAAGGACGGACCATTGGTGCGATTGTTGATCATTGATCGCCATGTGAAGAATGCTCATGCCGGATGTAATGCATTGACCGCGCTCCTCCAACGGGAGTTTTGGATTTTGTCAGCGCGAAGAATAATCCGATCTGTTATATTTCGATGTCTGCCCTGCTATCGTTTACGCCCCGAGACGATGCAGCCCCAAATGGATGATTTGCCTGCTGATCGTGTGAATGAATCGATGACCTTCTTAGGAGTTGGAACTGATTTTGCGGGACCATTCACTATAAAAACGTCGCGACTCCGTAATGCTAAGACTGAAAAGGCTTACTTGTGTGTGTTTGTTTGTTTGGCCACTAAAGCCGTTCATTTGGAGGTGGTGAGTGCGCTCACCATGGACGCTTTCTTAGCAGCGTTAGGCAGATTTGTCTCCCGCCGGGGACTGCCTTCTCTAATTCGGTCCGATTGTGGGACGAACTTCAAGGGCACTGATAGACATATAAGAGAAGTTTGTGAATTTTTAGATAAAAATAATATTGAGATCGGATCCACACTCTCCCGTAGGGGGGTAACATGGCGATACTCCCCGCCGTCTTGCCCTCACTGGGGAGGGATTTTTGAATCTGTTGTAAAGGCCGCCAAGACTCACCTTCGCCGCGTTATTGGGGAGACTATTCTCACGTTCGAGGAACTCGCGACGGTGTTTCATAAGATTGAGGCGGTTCTCAACTCGCGTCCGTTATGTCCGTTGTCTACCGACGCGAACGATTTGCAGGCCCTCACGCCGGGCCATTTCTTGATAGGCAGACCACTTAACGCCCTGCCCGAGTATCCTTATAGAGATGTCAATCCAGGACGCCTTTCGCGGTTTGAGTTGCTCCAGCAGCTTACCCAGAGCTTCTGGCGCCGCTGGCACCTTGAATATTTACACATTTTGCAACAGCGCGTTAAGTGGTCAGATAAGACAAACCCACCGAGGGTTGGAGACCTCGTGTTAGTGAAGGACCCAAACCTGCCACCCTTACGTTGGCGTCGCGGACGCATTGTCCAACTTACTCTAGGGTCTGATGGTGTGCCCAGGTTTGCCGAGGTCCTAGTTGGGGATTCTGTTTTGAAGCGCGCGGTCGCTACTCTTTCTCGCCTCCCCTTAGACTGATTTGGCGGACAGTCCGGGACTGTCCGGAGCGGGGGGATGTTCACGCTCGAGGAAGAGCGAGTGGCAACACTGCATTTGTGGTCTGTGCAGTGAGAGCTTTTTTTTGGCGGCCGGCCGCATGTGACATGTCAGTTGAGTTGAGTCGAAATGTCACGACATTGAATTAGGTTAGGATGATGTCCGGGCATCCATAAAATATAATACACAGTATATAACTAGCAAATTGTATTTTGCGCGGCGCACCTAATATCGGGGTGCGAAAGCCCGCTTTGTGTTGTGCAACGGTGTCAAAATCGCGTGTGTGAGCCGTGGTGGCCTAATAGGCATTTGTAGTGCTCCGGTCTCCACCGGTGGATCCACTGCAGAACTTCAGGAGCCGCGACTTCCTTCGAGCTAGCTCAGGAAGTCCACCGGCTACGGAGGAGACGGACGGAGACAATTGGAATCGGGGTAAGCCACAATGCTTTCTATGAGCTGGTAGTAGGGTACAAAATTCAGCAATACAAGTCGGCGAAACGCCGACGTGGTGGTGTCTACCTTGGGAACCACCATCTCTTGACGGACCTCTGGGTTATGGGCCCAGAGGTCCGTCAAGAGATGGTGGTTCCCACACAAGATATGTGTGGTAAGAGAGTGCATTTTTAATATACGAGTAGGATTCAATGTAAGCTATATGTGTGTAAGCTGTAATGAAAATGTGTGTATTATTATGTGTGAGTGTGACATGACAGTCCAGGTTGGGTAGTAAATGACAAGTATTATCAACATAATGATAGTAAATGAAAAAAAAGTAATATAAAAAATTTAAAATAGGTATAACAAATAAAAATATTGAGTATAAGTTTAGTTTTTTGATTTCATAGCCATAAGTTGAGCTTCTGAGTGCACTACTGTAAGCTTAGCGTTATCTTCTTTTCGCAGAAGAATTTTACCATAAGCCGTCCAGCAGTGCTTGTAGTGCTCCTCTTTAGCAAAATCTCGTGCAGCATGGAAGAGCTTGCGTGCTTGGGAAGTTAAATTTTCGGCTAAATAAATTGTTCGGGGAGGGTTTGAGGTATTAAGTTTGGTGGTCACTTTTTTGTTAAAATCCTTATATGCTTTTTGAGTATTTTATTTTTCAAAATTACTGACTGTAACGTAACCGGCCCAATCCTGCTAATAAGTTATAGCCGAATCGAAACTGAATCGTTGCGATCGACCAATCAGAACGCCACATTATCACGTCATCGAACAGTTGCCTGGCAATATACGCGCTACGATTGGTCGATCGCAACGGTTTAGTTTCGATTCGGCTGTAAGTTATTAGCAGAATTAGGCCCCAGGATAGTTGTACTGTCCGTCTTTGTGGGGAGCAGCCGAATATCGTATACTTCTGGAGTCTTAAGGTCGATAGAAAGTTCCTTCAATATTCGAGTTGTTATACTGATGAGGTCATCTTGGCTCATACGTTGTTTTATTTGTAAATTCCGGATTTCCAGTGTACTCAATCGGGAGCTCCTGTCAAGATCATCCATATTATTTTCTATTTTTACTAGACGGTCATCAAAGGACTTAGTTTTGCTCTGAAAGTCATTCAGTTTGATATTCAAGTCGTCATATTTTTGCGACAGAAAATGGACTTCTCGATTTCTGCGTTTGAAGCTAGCAGCTCTCCGTTCTGTTTTTTAATCTCGTACATGCATGATTGAATTTTAGAGAGTTTTTCATCAGTGTCCTGTCTCCAGATTGTAAGAGTGTTTATAAACGAGTCGAGCTTTGTTTCGTCCATAGTCCCGCAATCGCAACGACGCCTTTTATTTGTTCTTAACGTGAGATTATAATCATTAGGGCTTGTGGAACCCGTAATTGTATTAAGCGTAGATGAGGTGCAGACCCATACATAGATTCATTCGATTTAGCCGGCGAGCGCATCATTATTGTATACAGTGAGGTTAACAGAATAGGATTGTTGTAGGCCTATTTGAGCGGCAGTTACTTGCGGCTCGTCGGTGCGGTAGTGCACGTATGAGTCACGAGGGGCTTAACTCCGCCTCTAAAATCCTGCTCCTGCGCACGTCACAAGTTCGCGGCCAATAGCGATGTAGAGTTAGGAGGAGGTGTGTTGCTAAGTCGTGGGTAAAGTACAGTAGTCCTACTCACCAGTCCTTTTTTACGACTAGGGTGGGTGTCCTTTTTTAGTTGTGGTCGGGCGAGCTTCACGCGTTTCTGCGATCCTGGTAGCAGGCTGTAATATTTGAACTGATTTTACTTAATTTTGAATGTAAATATTTGTTTTTATTTAAAATACAAGAGATCCAAAAGCACGTCCGCACGATCAGACATCCAGGAGAGAGGAGAGGAGTTATTCCGCTCTTATGTACTCGTAAGTTCCATGCAATACTTTTTTTTCTTCCATTCTAGCAGAGATGGGCAATTCTAAGGTTTTTCATATATTCATATATTTATTATAATCATCATCATCACAGCTCCCAACCGAGGGGCTCGAGTCTACCTAAAGTTAGAGTTCTTAGGCCTTAGTCAACCACGCTGGTGCATTGCAGATTTTTTTTATGTATGACCCGGCAAATGACCTCCTCCCGCCTGATGTTAAGCGGTGAAAGAGGCCCAAATATGTTGACCGATAGAGTAGGGACGACATCCACTATCCTACCTGTTCGCCCCTTGCCGGCCCAAAAGATGCTTTTTCACGCCTCTTTTGAAGGAACCCATGTTGTAGGATGGAGGAAACACGTGCGCAGGTAGAGAATTCCAAGTGTCGGATGAACGACAGAAGAAGGAATCTTCGAATTTCTGGGTACGGTGTGAAAAGGAAGACACAGTGCACGGATGACTCCGAAGGCCCTTACGCGTGTTTCTGTTAAGGAATGGAGAGGGAGGGATAAGGTGAAAGGGCTCCTCAGAGCTTTCCCCATGGAACATTCGGTAAAAGGCGCTAAGAGAGGCGATGTCACGACGAAGTTGTAGAGGCTCGAGGGTGTTAGTTGCCTCTACATCGCCAATTATGCGAATAGCGCGACGCTGCAATCTGTCCAGAGCATCGAGCAGGTACTGAGCGGAGCCGTCCCAAAGGTGCGAGCAATATTCCACGCAAGACCTAACCTGCGTTTTATACAACAAGCATAGTTGGTCCGGCGCAAGATACCTACGCACCTTGTTCAGGACACCGAGTTTCCGTGAGGCAGTAGTTATGACGGATTCGATGTAGTCTCTGGGGTTCAGATCGCAGCGAATGTTCATTCCGAGCAAGGTGATGTTGCTCTGTGTGTGAAGAGTTGTGCCCTGAAGAGAAGGAAGGGGGAGGAAAGGTGACCTTTTCGTCGAGAACGCGCACACCTGTGTTTTCTTAGCATTGAACTCAACAAGATTGTTGGTGCCCCATTCAGAGACGAGTTCCAGCGTCCTGTTGAGCTCAATGATAAGATTCTGCCTTCCTCTACCAATAACACCACGAGCAGCCCCTGAGCTTCCGTGATATCCCCCATGCACTGTACTGTCGTCTGCATAGCAATGTATAGCTCCCAAGGAAAGCATGTCATTGATATTCAGAAGAAACAATGTTGGGGATAGAACGGAGCCTTGCGGAACTCCAGCGTTCACTGCCATGAACCGCGAAGCGCAGCCGTCAATGACAACGCGAATTCTACGCTCGTGGAGGAACCTGGCAATCAACTTACAGAACTGTGCGGGTAATCTGTATGCCGGAAGCTTGGAAAGAAGAGCCTTGTGCCAGACTCTATCAAAAGCTTTGGCAATGTCGAGACTAATAGCCACCGATTCGCCGCGCTTATCGATAGATTCATCCCATTTGTGCAAAAGGAACGCTAGAAGGTCACCTGTTGACCGTTTAGGACGAAACCCATACTGTGGTCATTAACTAACGAGTGACCTTCCAGGTAACGGATCAGCTGGGTATTAAGGATCCTCTCCATGATTTTACACAAAATGGAAGTGAAGGCTATATGACGATAGTTAGCCGGATCAGAACGATCTCCCTTTTTGGGAACCGGCTGGACATTGGCCTCTTTCCAAGATGTCGGCACACAACCAGCAGAGAACGACAGACGGTATAGACGCGTAAGGACCGGAGTCAACTCCGCTGCACACTTCTTAAGAACAATCGCAGGAATGCCGTCTGGTCCACTTGCTTTTCGAGTATCGATCGACTGGAGCTCCGCCCGCACATCACGCTGTCTGATACGATTTGTTTGACTTCACATACACCTTTTGAATTTCTTCGCAGATGCATGCAGGTTGCCTCAAGAGCATCGGACAAATATACATATGAAATTCGAAAAGCGAAAAACACATTGGTACATTGCAGGATTGAACCCCGGTCCACCCAATTAGAAGGCCAGTGCCGAGTCCACAGCGCCACCGACACTCATTTTTATTATAAGTATACACTTTGTAATTTTTCTCTTTCCCACTTTTTAAGAAAGATTATATAGTTTTCTATACGATTTATGGTCTATAAATTATACCAAAGCTCTCAGTTGAACAAACCAACTGGAATATTTAACACAATCACACTATCTGCACATTGCATCATACCGAGCTGAGTGTCGGCTTATAGCAGACAATGTCAATCCATTAATAAATAACAGATTCGGAGGCAATTATTGCCGCGATCATAATCCTTGTGGTAGGCCGGTTTACTTGTGTGATTGAATAATAGTATACGGATTTGTGTGTGCATAATAATATATTATTGGGATACATTTAGCTCAACATCAGTAGGGTGCTTTAATCGAGCTTCTCCAGCCAATTATAAGGGTGTACCTGCGTTTTTAAAAGACGTCAAAAAGGATCCTATCAATGTTATATGTATGTTTACCAAAATTATTTTTGTAATCGAAAGAGTTTTATACTCCTGAGCTGGTCCCATTGTCACCAAGTCAGGATCTGGTGATGGAATCCTAGGAAAATCGAGCGAAACCCTTAAATTTCATGGACGAGTCCAACGTGTTTCATGTTTGTTTGTAGATACTAGTAACATAAACCAAATGATGATTTTCTTATACCAGTATGGTTTTTACTGGATTGGTAAGTGTTGAATCTGGAGCTTGGCAGAAGTAAATAAAACACTGTTGACTTAGCGACATCTATTGCAAGACAAAACCATTTACAAAAATGCTCTTATTTATAATATTAGTAAATAAACATCTACCGACTTAACAAAATAATATTTAATGTACTCGTACCTCATTATAGGAAAATATTAAATATACCCACATACATCTCACCTCCCAACTTAAATGAATAGGTAACACTAGCACAAACAAATATAACTAAATACTTATAATAAAAATTACAATGACAATAATAAATTATAACAATAAGTCTATGCCGTAGCGCAGTACGGGCTTACGAACTCGCCGGGAGCGATTCACGGGCGTATGCAACGGGGAATCATTAATTGTTTTGGGTACCTCTGGTACCTCTCTGTTACCTTCCGGAACGGATATTGACTCCACCACTTCGTCATTGCTTTCCGCAACGGTTATATCTGGCTCCGCTACATCATCCTCACTACCAATACCAACTTGACCTTCAAATCTTTCGTTGTTTGTATCAGAAGGACAAGGAACTCCCGACATTCTTGACCGGCGTCTGATTTGATCTACATGTCTAGGTATTAGTCGACCGTCACCGCTATCCACTAAATATCTACTGGTACCCTGATTATTTGCAACTGTGCCTTTGAACCATTTATCTGGTTGACGGAAACTCCTAGCCCACACCGGTTCGCCAGGCACGAGGTGTCGCCGCACGCCACCTGCGTGCTATTGCTGGCTGAGCTGTGCGCGGCTCACGCACCGCTCGCGAGCGCTCGTGCTACGCAACAGGTCGGGCCGCGAGCGCAGTGAACGTCGCTGCAGTAACATAGCGGGTGTCTCACCCGTGGTGCTATGAATACTGTTTCTATAGCTCAGTAAAAACGTTTGCACGGCAGCATCAACATCAACTAATTCTCTATTAGCTTTCTTAATGACTCGCTTGCATATTTTCACGGCGTTCTCTGCCGCGCCATTTGAGGACGGATGATAAACGGGTGAAAATGATTGCCGAATACCGTTATTCGTTAAAAAGTTCTGAAACTCTAAACTAGTGAATGGAGGCTGTAGTGCTTTTTCTTGCTAAATTGTTGAAATATAGGGAAATCTTAAAGTTGAAAGAAAAAAAACAAACTTATTCCTTTAGTCCGATACAAAATGAAAAGCTTTATTCTGGTAGGTACATGGTTGTAATTCACTTATGCATAATGTTACTGAAGTTAACAAAATCCCTCAATGCAAAGCACTTAACTAAATGTTTAATTAATACAAGCCAAGGGCAGGATGGTTCAGGTTTGTTTGATCAATCTCGGCAGGTAAAAATCAGGTACAAATTGGGTACAAAACTACAAAATGAGGGGCAATAAAGTACACGAACAAATAGTTATAGGTTTCTTTTTTTTAAATTAGTAGCTTTCCCCGGAGCGGTTGTTAGTAGAGCGTACCTTCGATGCTAAGTTTCCGCGATCACGGGTCAGAGATATAAAATTCCCGTTCCTTAGATTGTTCTCTCTATATATGTACAATTCCACAGAATTCCTCCTTGTGTTAGGTTATTAGGTAGGTTAGTTGCAGCGGAGCCCTACGGCCTCCGGGAACTGCCCTGGAGATTCATAGCACAGTGTTATGTTAAAAATATAATTAAATATGCCTATACTCTTAGGGTCAGTGGGTCTAACACTGAGTTCTGAAGGAATCCCAGTCAATACATTTGAATTTCATGTAATAAACATTGCAAGTTAATTCCAAACATAATTTTCAATGAATTGTCAAAGTTTCTTATTGGGTAGTTAATAAAAAGGACATATGGAGGGGAGAGCACCTATTTTGTGTATAATTACTGCTATTAATAAAAAGAAAACAGCTTAATTTGTGAGTTATTTGCCAAAGAAGGATGTGAAACTTAATATTGTGAAAATTTAGAATTTAACAGGAAATTCGCAAGTGTTACACTAAGATGCCGTTTACTATCAAGGTTTTTTAATGAAATAGGGGATGAAAAAGGCGAATTTTGGAAATGTAATATGTTTGATTTAATAATCAATTTACCCACAAATAAAAATAAAATTAACAAAATCTGTTTTAAATCATGAAATATGATAAGTTAATTAGATACCTTATTGATTTTTTGCACTTATTGATACAATCAATCCATTTAATTTAAATAATCGCGTGCCGGCGATTATAAATATGATTGAGCTTTTACTCTTCAAGCTGAAAACAAAAATAACTGACTTTGGAAATAGCTTTTCAAATTAAATTCACACGGAAAACGAGAGAAATACCTATGGATTTTATTCGCAGAAATGAATTTAAATACTATATGATCTTCGAATCAATAACAAATTTCTTCGGTCGATGTCTCACAGACTAACCAGTTCGGAGATCATAACATAGACGAAAGACGCGTTCAAAGACTAGGGTGAAAAACGGGCGCGTTCTATTTACGCACATACTAGAATCGAGGTCCGTTCACCGAATGTTAAGCGTCGTATTGGCGACGGAACCTCCCCTAAAACCAAATTCATTTCACAACATGTGTGTCATGATGTGTCAAGTCAACATACGGATCTTTCGAAATTCTACAATATACAATAAGTATTTCCAGCCAAATTTATAAGTTTGGTTGGAAAACAAAACGTAATGTAAATTAACCATAAACAAACTGTGAATGCTTTCCGAATTCTATTCGACGAAACCATAATTATATGATCTGTAGCTTTAAGTGTACTTTATTATGATATGTCTCAAAAAATGATCAAAATAAACGGTCTAAATGTCAAATTCCGAATTTTGAGAAAATCAACCCACCTAAAGGGGAGCACGGGATTTTGGGCGAAAAAAAACTATCTTTGTAAATAAGGCCAGGATAAACGCGAGATTTATTTTGTTTATGCCAAAATCGAATAATGACCAAAGATAATTGCAAATGTCAATGACGTGACGTGAAACGACGTTGACGTTGACACTTGACATTGACATTGTGAAATTCATTGACAAAGTTATTGTAATTACGATTTTAGTTGTGAAATTTGTGTTAAAACTACAGTGAAAACAAAGTGTTTTTGCAAAATTAGTGTTTTATGAAATTTTAAGAAAAAAACGGTGTTACAGTATCCCCCCAACCACGATAGAATTCACGTAGGGAATTCGTCTGAAGCCCCGTCAGCCTCAAAACCTCCTAACCAATCAAACAGAATTATCATAAATATAATCAATTAGGTACTTAAAAACTATTCATTCGTGATAAACTCTGTACCCAATTACGCCTAACGTTTTTTTTTTTTTATAAGTTTATTTATTTGTATCAGATAAAAAATAAAGCTTTAAATATAAACGTGTGTAAATAAAGAATATTTAACATGCATGCACCTTAAATCTACGTAAATCCATTAATATGGTATGTTAAAGATTGTAATAAAAAAACAACATTCACCAATAAGGTGACAAAATCTAGCGCGAAACTACTGCTGCTAGCACCTACATGGTTGTAAAAAAATATTCGCCCATAAGGTGGCAAAATCTAGCGAAACCACTTCTGCTAGCACCTATAAGGCTGTGATAAATAGGTAAAAGGCATTATATCCTATGCCCATCAAATATAAGTAAGTAATAAAGAAAAAACTGTAGTGTCAGGACTGACGCCGAGATGGCGTTGTTAAATATGTATATCTTGACACTAACAGAGTATAGCATGTAATGTCAACAACCACCGGTAGATGTCGTTATCACAGACATTTTGACTCTAATCGTCAAATAATAAGTAAAAAAAACAATAAAAAGAAAATAATAAAAAAAAAAAAAATGAGTTGCATGTGTCGTTGCCCCTGATCGTCGATATTGATTTTCCTACGTTTCCAGCTAGATGTAACTTCCTCCATTATAAGAATATAGCAAAGGCTTATTTCTAGAGTTGCAAACCGCTCCTGTGAGGAATTCAAAATTAATTATGTTGATTAGAGTAGAATACATATAAAAATAATGAACAAGACACGTTTATATTTGTGATCTTGTGCTAAATGCATCTATCTAACCACATAACAGTTATAATAAGTACATACTTGTTCTTTAATTCTGGTATCAGATACTAAAGAAGTAATATCCATTTTATATATGTAATGGTAGTAATAATATATTTATTTATTTATTATCATGAACTAAGACACGTATAATATTTGTGTTTTAGATCTTAATGTACTTATGTCATGGTAATATCAATTTTGAAGATGTTAGGTATATGGAAACTTAAGTAGCAAGGCAAATCAATACAAAACGACAGGAACAGACACATGCAAAAACGCCGCCAGATGTTATATGGCGCGTTATCCTACACTCGGGTTCTACGAGACGCCAGGAAGAATGGCGGGGTGGGTATTCTGTGACCGCCGCACCCGCGGTGCCTAAATGTTAAATGCTTACAAAAATATGGCTATTCTCATAAGAGTATAAAAATGAAAATTAAGTAGGTATTATGTTACTAGGTACGTAATTTAGTCACTCGAAGTATCTAAATTTTTAAAATCTTTTATGTGCCACTTTCCTATGTATTTTCCGTTCTCGTCTTCGAGCTCATAGACGAGGCGAGAAAGCTTACGTATAATTTTACAACGTTCATATTTAGGGGCAAGTTTAGCAGTAAAATATTTATTAGCAGAACTCTGCTTGTACGTACGCTTCCACACAAAATCACCGACATTAAATGATATATCTCTGCGTTTGTTGTTATAGTATTTTATATTTCTTTCATGGGCCTTACGCAACGACTCTCGGACTTTGATGAAAATGTCACCGAGGTGGCCAATATTAGACGCATGAGTATCGCGTGGTACCACAACCAACTCTTGGAGATCTACAAAATCACGGTAAATACTACCATCAGTGACAGCTTCCCTACCGTGTACTAGCATGAAAGGAGTATAAGAAGTAGACTCATTTACTGAGGTGTTCATGGCAAATTGTATTTTATGTATGTTAATATCCCACGTTCTATGATCGTTCTCAACAAACGAGGAAACTGCAGTGATTATTGTGCGGTTATAACGTTCCACCGTATTAACTTGTGGACAATATACTGGACCCAAATGTACTTGCGGAATATTGTATTTTTCATATAATGCCTGAACCTCATGACTTATAAATTGCGAGCCATTATCAGACATCACAGTCTGTGGTATTCCGTGAACCAGAAATACATGGTCTTCTAACCTTTGCGCTTTAACTTTGCCCGTTGCACGCCGTATAGGAAATAATAAACAATATTTTGTAAAACAACACACAACTACTAGTAAAAATGTATTTTGCTGTCGAGACATCGGCAGTGGACCAACCAGATCAATGCTGATGCACTGGAATGGTCGACAGCAAACTTTGGGTTCCCCCATAAAGCCAGCTGGCGCTAGTGAGCTATGTTTATATGAGTTGCAAGTGGCACAATTTTTTATAAATTCCTCGGTATCTTTATGCATACCGGGCCAAAAATACCGTAATTTTAATCGTTTATATGTTTTTGCAACGCCTAAGTGCGCAGCAATTGGTTCAGAATGGTTACTTGTAATAATATCCTCCCTAAGCTCCTTTGGTACAACCTCTTTCCACTGGTAGTCACCACAGAGTTTGTTAGTGCTTTTTGTAAATCTAAAAAGCCTACCATCAATAATTTGAAAATTGGGACACGCGCGCGGCCTATCCGTGCAACGTTTTAATATATTGTTATACCAAGCATCGCTGGATGTAAATGCGTCTACGGCTGCCACTGGTACAGAACGTGATAGTGCATCCGGTACGACGTTTTGAGATCCACTACGATGCTCAATAATGAAATTATAAGGCGATAGCCTACACCCCCAACGCGCTAGTCGTCCTGTCGGATTCTTAAGGTTTAAAAACCACTTTAGACTAGCATGATCGGTAATAATTTTAAATTGTCGACCACCTTCAAGGTAAGGGCGGAAGTGTTCAACGACATGTACCACGGCCAATGCCTCTCGCTCTGTAGCGGAATAGTTACGTTCGGCGGGTGTTAGTGAACGGCTACAGTATGCAACAGGATGTTCTTGTCCATCTACAACCTGGGTCAAGGTCCCTCCTAACCCGAAATCAGAAGCGTCACAGTGGACAGCAAAATCTTTCGAGAAGTCAGGACATACCAGAAGCGGAGAAGTAGACAGTGCGAGTTTTAGGTCGTTGAACGCCTCGTCTGCCTCGGTCGTCCATTTGAAAGGGGGCGCGCTCTTACGGGTAGAAGTAAGAGCATTAAGGGGACCAGCTCTATGACTGAAATTTTTTATGAAACGCCTATAATAAGATGCAGTTCCCAAGAAACGTTTGACGTCTTTCCTGCAGGTGGGAATAGGAAAGTCTACTATAGCCTTAATTTTGTCAGGATCCGTGCGCAGACCATATTCGTCAACCACATGACCCAAGAATTTCAGCTGTCTCCTGAAGAACTGGCATTTACCCATGTTGACAGTAAGGTTGGCTAGTTTAAGTCTCTCCTTTACCCTAAGTAGGAGCTGGAGGTGATCCTGGAAGGCCGTTGGGCCTTCAGGGGTAAGTAAAATTAAATCATCAACATATACGAACACCTTATTGTCAAACTCGGGGCCAAAGAGGCGGTCCATCAACCGCTGCTGCGTAGCTGGAGCTGCAGTAAGTCCAAAGCACATGACTTTAAAGTGAAACAAGCCTCTGCAGGGAATAGTAAAAGCAGTTTTCTCTCTGGACTCAATAGAGTCCAAAGGAACTTGATAATATGAAGACTTAAGGTCAATAGAAGATAAGTACTTAGCGTTTTTGAGCTGGTCCAGAATATGGCTAATATAAGGCATAGGGTAAGCGTCATGCTTTGATATGGCGTTAAGTTTTCGGCTGTCCAAGCAGAAACGTGATGACCCATCTGATTTAACCGCTAAAGTAACGGGGTTGTTCCATGCACTTCCGCTAGGCTCCACAACATCATCCTTCAGCATTTGGTCTAGGTGTTTATTTAATTCTGCCAGTTTAGCGGGTGAGACTACATAATACCGTTGCTTAATAGGTGGGTGGTCACCGGTATCAATTTTATGACTCACTAAGTGTGTCCTACCTAGGCCTTTCTTTTCTGCGGAAATGTCATCAAATTGCTTTATGACGTCATTGACCAGCCTACGCTCAAGCTTAGATAAAGTTTCAAGATCATGTAAAGCACGGCTGCCTGACATAACTGTGTACACCTGATTATTATTTTTATATAAATGTCCGCTATCCTCTAACAATGATAAAATATCTGGCGCAATATTAAATTCCTTCCAGAAATTTAAGCCAAATAACAACTCTGTAGCAACTCCAGGGACGACGTAAAATTTAATAACACGAGTTTTATTCTCTATCGATACTGGTAAAAATAAATACCCAGTTACTAGTGAAGTAGAACCATTTGCAGTTTTTATAAAGTCTAAGTCCTCAGACTTATGTAAAGTAGCGAAATCTTTAAAATATTTGTATGCTTGCCCTCCCACAATGGAGATCTGTGATCCTGAATCTAGTAATCCTCTGAATTCCAAGCTAAAAATATTAATCTTCAGATAAGCTCTGGTATCATTATAGGTGGCGTTAGTAGTAGCGTGAACCGATGTAACCTTACCTTTATGCGTATGTATGTTACTAGCTTTATTTACATTATTATAGAATTCATTGTATTTCTGCCTTGACTGTTCAGAATTACAATGTTTATTATAAAAATATACTGTTTTATGCCATCGGTTCACTACTTGGCGTTTTTTGGAATCTCTACGGTTGAAGGTTTTGAAGAAGTGCACTTTGGACAATTATTTGCATTGAACCCCTTTTCTCCACAACGATAACAAATAAGTACCCAAGGCGCCTTGCAATACCTCAAGCTGTGACCATTTTTCCGACAGCGGACACAAAAAAGATTATTTTGTGTATTATTTGCTGGCTGTATTGAAGAGACTTTTGGTGACGCCTTGCTAGTGCTGCTACTACTATTACTACTTTTATAACATAAATCGGGAGCCAGAGAAGATGTGGTGACCCTAGGAGGTTCACTAAAATGCACCGATCGCTCCTTTGCACCTTCTAACAACCTACATTTTTTCTTTAGATCAGTCCAAGATTCCACTGGGGCTAGAGCAAGCTGAGTAGTATAAAATGGTCTAATATTAAACATGACAATGTTCAATTTATCATCATCAGAGATTGGTTTTGATAATCGAGAAAAATAATTTTGCGTAATGCTGAGATAATTCACAATGCTTTCATCGGGGCCCTGAGTACGACTCCTAATTTCCTGCATCAAGCGATGGTCATAATCAGATGGAAGATATTCCTCGAGAAGCAAGGTCTTCAGCTCAGACCAATTGTGAACATCCGACTTTACTCCTCGATACCAGCACAGCGCTTCATCAGTAAAAAGTTCAGCCGCAGAACAAAAAAGCTTTGAATCTGAAAGGCCACGAGACAAGCATAATTCCTCGAGGCGTTGTAAGAAAGCTTTAATGCATGTCTTGCCATTGAAGCGTATATTCAGTTTATGCACGGAGCAATCATTAGCTGTATTGTGTGTAGTTGCAGTGGAGTGCTCAATAGGTTGTTCAGGTGCCAAGCTACTTTTAAAATTATGAAAAATATTTTCTATTTTTACAAGAATGCTATCTAATTTATTATTCAGAGAAGTAATTAAAGAAGTAAGATTATCATCATACTCCGATGAAGACAAGCGACCAATTCTGTGGAATAAGTGGTGTGCAAGAGTTTGAATTCTATTTAACATCTTAAGTGATGACAGCTTACTTGAAGTACTTGTGATGAGTTTCTCAAGATCATCCAATTTCTTTTGAATTACTTTTAATTCAATATTGACATCAAGATCACAAGTCAGTATTTCATCAGAAGGCAGATCTTTATTGAGAGTACGGATCTGTGCTCTCAGAGCCATCACCGTGTCAGCTGGTTTCGAACCCCTGATTTTCACCTCATATTCTAGTTCATCTTTGTTAAGTAAATTAAAACTAATTGGTCTTTGCTCCATTTTTGTAAAAATATACTACGCTCTATTCTATATGATAAGTTAATTTTACAATATTATTTATGTTATATACTCAAACTATGAACAAAAAATCTTTAAATATATTCACCTTTGCAAATGTAACTAAAATTTGTTTTTATTTATACCTATCTGAACCAAACCTGCATAGAATTCTTGTTATTTATCTTATAACTAAAGTGTAGTTAACTAGTGAGACCGGCAGACGTTCTCCTGTCCGATTACGGCGCCACCTACTGGGTCCAGTTGTACTTTTAAGCCTTCCCTGGACCTATTCAAATACACATAACATTTCGTAAGAATCGGTCGAGCCGTTTTTGAGTTTTAGCTCAACTAACACACAACGTTAAAAAAGAAAATTATTAAAGATACATACCGAGATGGATCAACACTATCTGAGCATTTGACCAGAATAATGGGCCATATAATGCCACAAAACCTGCTGTATATTCGGGCGCCAAATTGTAGTGCTTTTTCTTGCTAAATTGTTGAAATATAGGGAAATCTTAAAGTTGAAAGAAAAAAAACAAACTTATTCCTTTAGTCCGATACAAAATGAAAAGCTTTATTCTGGTAGGTACATGGTTGTAATTCACTTATGCATAATGTTACTGAAGTTAACAAAATCCCTCAATGCAAAGCACTTAACTAAATGTTTAATTAATACAAGCCAAGGGCAGGATGGTTCAGGTTTGTTTGATCAATCTCGGCAGGTAAAAATCAGGTACAAATTGGGTACAAAACTACAAAATGAGGGGCAATAAAGTACACGAACAAATAGTTATAGGTTTCTTTTTTTTAAATTAGTAGCTTTCCCCGGAGCGGTTGTTAGTAGAGCGTACCTTCGATGCTAAGTTTCCGCGATCACGGGTCAGAGATATAAAATTCCCGTTCCTTAGATTGTTCTCTCTATATATGTACAATTCCACAGAATTCCTCCTTGTGTTAGGTTATTAGGTAGGTTAGTTGCAGCGGAGCCCTACGGCCTCCGGGAACTGCCCTGGAGATTCATAGCACAGTGTTATGTTAAAAATATAATTAAATATGCCTATACTCTTAGGGTCAGTGGGTCTAACACTGAGTTCTGAAGGAATCCCAGTCAATACATTTGAATTTCATGTAATAAACATTGCAAGTTAATTCCAAACATAATTTTCAATGAATTGTCAAAGTTTCTTATTGGGTAGTTAATAAAAAGGACATATGGAGGGGAGAGCACCTATTTTGTGTATAATTACTGCTATTAATAAAAAGAAAACAGCTTAATTTGTGAGTTATTTGCCAAAGAAGGATGTGAAACTTAATATTGTGAAAATTTAGAATTTAACAGGAAATTCGCAAGTGTTACACTAAGATGCCGTTTACTATCAAGGTTTTTTAATGAAATAGGGGATGAAAAAGGCGAATTTTGGAAATGTAATATGTTTGATTTAATAATCAATTTACCCACAAATAAAAATAAAATTAACAAAATCTGTTTTAAATCATGAAATATGATAAGTTAATTAGATACCTTATTGATTTTTTGCACTTATTGATACAATCAATCCATTTAATTTAAATAATCGCGTGCCGGCGATTATAAATATGATTGAGCTTTTACTCTTCAAGCTGAAAACAAAAATAACTGACTTTGGAAATAGCTTTTCAAATTAAATTCACACGGAAAACGAGAGAAATACCTATGGATTTTATTCGCAGAAATGAATTTAAATACTATATGATCTTCGAATCAATAACAAATTTCTTCGGTCGATGTCTCACAGACTAACCAGTTCGGAGATCATAACATAGACGAAAGACGCGTTCAAAGACTAGGGTGAAAAACGGGCGCGTTCTATTTACGCACATACTAGAATCGAGGTCCGTTCACCGAATGTTAAGCGTCGTATTGGCGACGGAACCTCCCCTAAAACCAAATTCATTTCACAACATGTGTGTCATGATGTGTCAAGTCAACATACGGATCTTTCGAAATTCTACAATATACAATAAGTATTTCCAGCCAAATTTATAAGTTTGGTTGGAAAACAAAACGTAATGTAAATTAACCATAAACAAACTGTGAATGCTTTCCGAATTCTATTCGACGAAACCATAATTATATGATCTGTAGCTTTAAGTGTACTTTATTATGATATGTCTCAAAAAATGATCAAAATAAACGGTCTAAATGTCAAATTCCGAATTTTGAGAAAATCAACCCACCTAAAGGGGAGCACGGGATTTTGGGCGAAAAAAAACTATCTTTGTAAATAAGGCCAGGATAAACGCGAGATTTATTTTGTTTATGCCAAAATCGAATAATGACCAAAGATAATTGCAAATGTCAATGACGTGACGTGAAACGACGTTGACGTTGACACTTGACATTGACATTGTGAAATTCATTGACAAAGTTATTGTAATTACGATTTTAGTTGTGAAATTTGTGTTAAAACTACAGTGAAAACAAAGTGTTTTTGCAAAATTAGTGTTTTATGAAATTTTAAGAAAAAAACGGTGTTACAAGGCCCCTGATCCGATACTATTTCTATAGGCAATCCGAAACGAGAAAATGTAGTTCTTAGTATTTTAATTACTGTCACCGCATTCGTCCTGGGCATGTCAAAGACCTCAATCCATTTTGAACTAGCACCAACTAATATTAAATAGGTTTTTTCGTATAATAGACCGAGGAAATCGATATGTATCCTACTCCATGGCTGCATGTAATAAGGCCACGGTTGTGGCGGTGCGCGGGGTGGAGCCGGCGCCTCCGCTGCACACGTCTCGCACTGCCTGCATAGTGTTTCCACATCCGCGTCTATGTTTGGCCACCATACATAGCTACGAGCTAAAGATTTTGTCTTTACGATACCCATGTGACCACTGTGCAACTGCATTAATATTTTTTCTTTTAAACTGTGAGGAATAATTAGCCTATACCCCCACATTATACACCCGCGTTCTAAATACAATTCATTCTTTTTATTGAAAAAATGTTTCACGTCTTCATCACTACACTTACTTGGCCAGCCTGATTGAACGTACAGCATAATACGACTAAGTAAGGTATCCTTTACCGTAGCTATCCGTACATCATCGTGTGTTACTGGAAGAAATTTCTCGACAAAGTTTATATTAGTGACTTCCTTAGGTATTCGGGATATGGTTTCCGATTGTAACAATCGAGATAAAGCATCAGCACAATTTTTTTTTGATGCAACATATTCTATTTCGTAAGTGTACCCCGATAATAGTACGGCCCATCTCTGCAATCGAGACGCCTGCCATAACAGGTATACCCACTTTGCTACCAAAAATATATGTCAATGGTTTGTGATCGGTTCTGAGTGTAAACCTACGGCCATACAAATATTGGTGAAATTTCCTAACGCCAAATACAATAGCTAAAGCTTCTTTATCTATTTGTGCGTACGCTCGCTCGGCTGTGGTAAGAGATTGAGACGCGTACGCCACTGGCCGTTCGCCGTCTGGTGTGATATGAGAAAGAACCGCTCCTACCCCCACACCGCTCGCATCTGCTGTTAAAATTAAAGGCTGTTCTAACGAGTAGTGTACTAGCACTTCACTAGAAGCTAAGCTCCGTTTAATTGAAGTGAATGCTGTTTCACATTCGTTGTTCCGCTCAAACATTACATTAGTGCGCAATAGGTTATATAGTGGTGCGAGAATTGTACTAACATTTTTTATAAACTTTGAGTAATACATGACCATACCAATAAAGGCGCGCAGTTCTGAAACATTTGTGGGGGGCCGGGTATTTAAAATGGCCTTGACCTTGTCACCACAAGTTCGCACGCCATTTTTGTCTATTACGTGACCTAAATAATGTACACTATCTTCAAAGAAAGCACACTTTTCTTTTTTTACTCTAAGGCCATGATTCAGCAAACGTTCAAAAACCTTGTGTAAATTATCCAGGTGGTCCCGGTCCCCGCGCCCGGAAATTATGATATCATCTAAGAAAACTCCTACATATGGTATATCAGCAAATAACTGCTCCAGCCGTTTTTGAAAAATTCCTGGACTCGACGACAAGCCAAACACGAGTCTATTGTACATAAACAAGCCTTTGTGCGTGTTTATGACCGTATATTTCTTTGAATCGTCCAATTCAAATTGTGCGTAAACCTGCGACAGATCTATTGTGCTAAATTTTTCACCACCGTGCAAACGTGCTAACAAATCTTCTACCTTCGGTAACGCATAACGGTCGACCTCTATAACCTTATTTAACGTTAACTTATAATCCGCGCAAATCCTAATATTACCGTCTTTCTTGACTACCGGTACAATGGGCGTGGCCCAGTCGGAGCGGTCTACGGGAGTGAGGATGCCGTCGCTCACCATTTGGTCCAGCGCGCGCTCCACAGGCGCACGCAGCGCGTACGCCAGCGGCCGCGCACGCATGAACACGGGCCGCGCGCCCTCTCGTACGTGAATGCCCACTCGACCGCCCGTGAAACGCCCCAGACCTTCCGCGAACACATAATAATAATAATAATAATAAATTTTATTGCAGTTATTACAGAGTTATTATAAGTACAACAGGTCTCATCTTTTAAGTTATAAACTTGTATTAGAAGAGACCCGCTCTTTCAACCGAATGCACTGCAGTACAGTTAACAATCTTATTTAATATTTACCTATGAGTAATTTATAACATTTAAAACGATATGGGTTATTATAGTATAATATTGACAATTATGTGTATTTTAAATACAATTGACTCGGGTCTATTTCGCGGTTAACAATAACTATATTGACTTACTGTTGTATTGTCAATTGTATTTAAAATGTGTACAAATCGCGGAAGTCTAAAAACTTTAATTATGTGTATTGTAATTACTTTTTCAACAGACTTGCTCGTAAAGTGGTACAACTCCATCGGATTTAGATACATGAGATAGCTCATACAGCACGCGTGTAGTACGGTTATATATTTATAACCGCACTACTTGCGCTAAAGAGTTCTTTAAGTTATAATATAAAATACATTAACGAACCACTCTGATCCATCGCAGGTATGTGGGTACATCATCTAGTGTTTGAAAAAAAGAAAGAAATCTAGAGCGTAAAATTAAATTAAACGAGCAAAGAGTTGCTTTAAAAACCGTAGGTAAATACATTTTATTTTGTTAATAAATAAACTCCATTACTTTAAATATGGCAACCAAACGTCCATCTTCCCACCACTATTTAGATTTGTCTACAAATTAATAATATGTGTAATTTAATTATAAAATTCCGTTTATTTAGTATTTTTTCTCACAAGTGTGCTGAAAAATTTAGTACAATATACGTGCGCACACCGACCACATTACGCCCTCGCAAATGGCCCGGGCTGAAATCCGGCCTCGCAAGTTATAATAACCACCATAACGCACTTACACTGCAATGTACTATTATTACATACATGGTATAGATTGATATAGATTTACTTCTCACGCCCGCGACCAACTAAACCAGATTACTCTTTCATTATTTGAAAAAGCAATCATGCTCAATCAATTGCAAATGTGAAGAGTCTAACTTGATCAATAAAATAAAAAAAAACCGTATAACAATTTAAAGTTTTACAAATGAGAGTTGTGTATAAGATTGGTTAATTGTAAAGTTATATTTTTTTGGGAATAGGTGTTTCGTAGTAGGTAAATAAAAAAAAACACATCACAGTATCTGGAACTAAAATCATTTATATTAAAACTATTGCAACTTACTTTATTGACATGTTCGAATTTTGGTAGTTGAATATTTAACTCCATAAGCCACTGTCTACCAAGTAACGAAGTATTGGCATCTTTTATTATATATAAATCTAAATTCTTTTTATTATTCATATTATTATACCAAACTAACGGTCTAATTACACCCACAGGTTTGATCAATTCCCCGGTATAGTATCTCAACTGCAAATTGGACTTCAGAATTTTTAAGTTTCTAAATAATTTTTTATACAGCTCCAAACTTATGCAAGACACGGCGCTGCCCGTGTCACACTCCATCTCAACATCATGCTCATTAATATTAAGTGATATCATTATAGGACGACAATGCTTAACAGACAATTGGTTTATTCTAAGTAGTACCTCATCGCTGTCCTCCTTGCCGGTGTCCTCCTGAACTTCTGTTGCCACGTCTACGCTGTAGTGACCCGTCAGATTGGGACACACTCGCCGTAGATGCCCCCGTCGATTGCACACTCTGCATACATAGCGGGCAAACTGGCACCGCGACACGTCGTGACTCGCTCCACAAGCACGACATGGATGCTGGCCGGCGCTCGCTTGCGCCTGCTGACCGAGCGCAGCCCGCCCTAGGTCCGCCGCTGCCGCCGCATGGCCGCTGCCCCGACCACGGAACCTGCGGCTGCCACCGTTTACACTGGCGTACCCCTTCTTCGTTGTCATCGCCACTGGTTCTCTGTCTCGCCACGCTCCCGCAAC
Organism: Schoenobius gigantellus; assembly: GCA_963935595.1. NCBI lineage: Eukaryota > Metazoa > Arthropoda > Insecta > Lepidoptera > Crambidae > Schoenobius > Schoenobius gigantellus. Next base: position 17,894,887 of record OZ012557.1, on the reverse strand, counting down.
TGCCTGACATGGTACTATACTGTCGCTCTTCGCAATACCTTCCACTGCCGCCGCGTCCTTCTCCGCTGCTTCCATGCTTACGGATAGGGCATAAGCTTTCCCAAAATCTATTTTGTCTTCCGTAAACAAGCGTTGCCGTATCGTTTCGCTGCTGATCCCGCACACAAGCTGGTCGCGCAAGTTCTCTTCTAGCCAACTTCCGAATTCACACGTTTTAGACATCTTCTTTAATTCAGCCACGTACTCGGAAATAGTTTCATCACTACCCTGTTTTCTGTGACGAAATTTATACCTCTCCGATAGTATGCTAGGCTTCGGTTGAAGATACTTTTCTAGAATGTCCGTTAGCTGCTTGAAAGTTTTATTTGTTGGTTTTTCTGGAGTGCACAAATTCACCAATAGCTCATAACACTCCGCTCCCATAACGGTAATTAGCGTCGGCACTTGTCGCTCTTCTTCTATGTCATTGACCACAAAATATTGTTCGAGTCGCTCCACATACATTCTCCAATTCTCCGTTCGCACGTTGAACTCGGCTATTCTCCCGATCGACATTTTTTCCTTCAGTTCGTAAGAATCCTCGTCGCCACTGTTGAATCTGGAGCTTGGCAGAAGTAAATAAAACACTGTTGACTTAGCGACATCTATTGCAAGACAAAACCATTTACAAAAATGCTCTTATTTATAATATTCGTAAATAAACATCTACCGACTTAACAAAATAATATTTAATGTACTCGTACCTCATTATAGGAAAATATTAAATATACCCACATACATCTCAGTAAGCATTTATCTTAAAATTGTAAAAAAAAGTATACACGGTTATTTTTTTAAGACCCTAGAAAATTTAAGGGACGCTTCACGACATGGTATTAGAATGATTTAAATATGAATAAAAAAATAACTCACTTATTTAATTTTATATTAATTTTCAAAAATATCCAAAACAACTAGTGCAGCATTTTTAGGAGATTTTTATTTTTTCATTTTTTATATAATAATAGATGTGTCCTGAAGCGTCCCTAAAATTTTTCAGGGTGATAAAAAAATAACCGTGTATATAACAATTGTCACAGTGATTCTGTATTTTTATGACTTGTAAATAAATAGTTTTATTTTTCGGAATTCCATTAGTAATTGTTAATTAGTAATATACCAATACTTCCGACACAGATGTCAGTATTTGTCACAAACTAAACAGGCTAAGGTTGCATCAGCCACCTTCTCTCAATTCGCACGCATATCACTATGTAGTACCACACCAACATACCACGGAAAACAAACGGATTTTACAAGTTTCGCCAATACACGTGGCATCTTCAGGATGTTGTCGCCTTCGCTGTGTTCCAACAACTTCCAACCACTAACACCACGCACACCAGCCGACCTTTTTGTAGCTTTTTCCCACCTTATCGTCATCATCATCATCATCACAACTAACTGACTTGCCTTTTCATGAGTTTAAAGCGCATGTAAAAAAGACTAATGAGTAAAGGATATTATAAAGTCAACGATTATTTAAATGATGCCAATGCCTGGTGTTAGTATGAAGTTATTATTCGTTAATGTCAATAATCGTGTTGTTGTGTATAGCTATTGATGTTAACAAATGTTGTTGGCAGAAAAGAACTGACACTGATTTTGAATTAGACTAAGTTATCAAATGTTTGGTAACAACAAAATTTATTGTATTATGATTAATGTATAAGTCTATAACTTATTTTTTAACATTTTAAGTGTATGTAAGCATACCGATTGTATTTTTTTAAACTTTCAATGACTATGTAACAAAACCAAAATTGTATATGGCGATTTAAAAGAGTTGCCTGTTCTTCTCGAGAAGGCTCTCCCAATTTCCGAACAGCTGTAGATTCAACTTTTTTTTCATTGCTCCTTGTATTTGCGGACATCTTGAGTAGGTATATTCCGGATGTATGCACATACAAGGGTAAATATGTTTCCTTTAAATTAGAATGTTTTGCTTTGTTTTGACGTCAATAAGTGCCTGTAAAGGCCTTAATTCAAAAATCTTTATTCAACTATAAAGATTTTTGAATTTGAATTTGAACAGCTCATATACGTCCCCACCGAGGGGCACGTGCCTACCCTAACAACTTATGTTAGGGCGATTAGGCCTTAGTCAAACCACGCTGGCCCAGTGCGGATTGGTTGGCTTCACATACACCTTTGAATTACTTCGCATGTGTATGCAGGTTTCCTCGCGATGTTTTCCTTCACCGTAGGAGCGTCAGATAAATGTACATAATTATGAATATCGTGAAACGAAAAACACTGATACATGGCAGGATCGATCGCGGGCCTCCCGATAATACTCGGGGCACAGTCCAGTGCCGAGGCCACAGCGTCACCGACGCTCTAACCTTATCCCCCCCCATCTTATCAATCTGTTTATAATTTGAATCGATCGATTTAAAAAAAAATATTAAGTAGGTACCTATATTTCTACTCATTAACAATTTAGTGTTCAGTCAATCAAGCAATCAATGTTAACAAAATTATAAAATAACCCATTAATTTTAATTTAATCTACATTATATTTTAACAACCAATTATTTTATTTCGGTTTCAACAAAGATAATTCTGAGAAAGTTACGGCTTTCTCATAATTGTCTTTATATCGTGACTCGTAAAATACTCGTTAGCTTTAAGGTCGCTTAAAATAACAATAATAACCTAACATTAGAATTATACCCGTCAGCAGGCGAGCCCCTCAGGCTGTTGTAACGTAAAATAATAAATTAAACTTATTGAAACAAACTATAATGTAAGCTTTCTAACAAGTCTAATTAACTAATGGTTGTCCCAGTTTTGTGCGCGACGGCTACATGAATAAATTACACCCTTTTTAGTCAGCCAATGTTGCTAACTATGAAATTAATCACAATTCATTATTCTGTTGTGTAAACGATTATAGACTAGAACTTGGTTGGGTTGACATTTTTACCAGAGGGACTCTGTACCAGGGTCGTCTGCCTGGGGTCTTACCTATTTCTGCCGCAAAGCAGTGCTTGCATCCATAGGCGTAGGTATAACTTTTCGATGGGGGGGGGGGGGGTGCAGATTAAAACTTCAATTGCAGAGGGGGAGTGCAGGTTAAAACTTAAATCGTCGCCCCACACTAGGATCCTTTTCTCCTGTGTCGTGGGTGCAGTTACAAACATAGAATATCACATGCACATACGCCCAGACCGGAACAAATTTCTGTAGGCCATAAAATATTTGTCCCGTACGGCAATCGAACCCGCGACCCGTTGCGCAGTAGATGATCACTCGACCTCTGCGCTAAACGTGTAAACGTGTTTGCCAACTTAGTTGTATAAAAATATAGCTTTGTTATAATATAATATATATATATATAATATAAATATACCGGGTGTAACGAAATACCGAAATAATATATAAGGTTGTTGATTAACAAAAAAAATGTTTTATGACTATTCTTTGTATTTTTATTATATGCCTACTTTCGATTTAATACGCTTAACAGCTAAGCATATTAAATCGAAAGTAGGCATATAATAAAAATACAAAGAATCGTCATGAAACATTTTTTTGCAAATCAACAACCTTAAAATATTATTTCGGTATTCCGATACACCCGGTATATATAATATAAATAAAATATTAATATATATAAATACGTTTTGAGACGTGACGGCCAGTGGCAGCTCTGGCAAATGTATTTTAAAAAATATAAAATAATTAATTTCTAATTATATGCTAAGTGAATTCGACAAATATTTTTAGGGTTCCGTACTTCAAAAGGAAAAAACGGTATCCTTATCATTTTGTTGTTCGTCCGTCCGTCCGTCTGTCTGTCAAGACCCTTTCGGTGTTATTACGAAATCTGGGGCCTTATTCTTCTAGCGTCTATAACGCTTCAATGGCATCGCTTTTTGAACAGTTACTAATTAAAATATTTGTTACTATTGACTTATCAAGAAATTGTAGTACATACTACGAATAAATTGGGCCAGGAAATGCGTTTATAAGCAACAATAGCAGTTTTATTGAAACACTATCGAGACATGATAACGACGTTAAGATTAGCGGAATTAGGCCCCAGGTCTAAAACCTAGTGCGCTTTCACTTCTATTAATAAACCTAGATAGAGACAGCGTCAATTTAAGACCATGCTTAAGACTGTTTATCTCGGGAACGCGTAAAGGTATTAAGTTGAAAATAAAATCTTATTCAACAAGTCTACACTCCATTGAAGCTGTGAAAAAATCAAACAACTAATGTAAAAAAAAGATGCGGCCGTTTATGCCGCAAAGAAACGTATATTTAGATACTCTCAAGAGAATCAAAATTAATAGGGTACTTCCGGTTGACCTAGACTAATGAAATTTCGGAATAAGTAAGGTTTTAGGTATAGCGCATATTAAGAAAAAATTTTAATACCGGAAATATGTACATGGTTATGACTTTATAGAAATTTCTACGGAACCCTCGGTACGCGAGTCCAACTCGCACTTGGCCGGGTTTTATAATATAAATTGTCATAACGATATCGTAAGTGTTAAGTGCACCTGTTCTTAGTAGCTAAAGGTTGTTATAGTTAAAGACCCGGCAAAGGCGCATGCCTACCTCTTAAAGTGGCCTTAGAGGGCCAAAAGAGCATTTCATGGTCCACAAATTTCCCGTGAAAACAATCGTAAAAAGAATTTTATGACTAAAACATTCACCATTGATTCGCGGGACGCAACAATAAAAATACTGACTCAATCAAGCTACACAATTTTACGATCAACGTAGGTGAGTAGATTTATCGCCCGAACGCCAATAAAATAATGTTTCATTTACACCTTACTGTACGGAATGATGCTGTTAATGTTTTACTAGCGCAACATATTTGCGTCAAAAAACATAAGAATAGTACCTACAGTGCCAGTGTGCACCAAGGGTTGTAAGAAGGAAAAAATAGTCAAAAAAAAAATTAAAAAACAATCTATCAATTGAATGGCACTCGACTCTCGACTCGACTTTCTAACAGATAGCTGTTAAGTTATGGCAGTATGTGAATTAATTTATTGACACACCGCTTGGTTATCCAGTATATGCCTAAAGGCATATTCAGCGAACAGCTCTGCGTGCGTACAAAAGATGAAAATTTAATTGGATATATAACATATCCAGTTAAATTTTCACTAGGTATCGCATTATTGCTTTTTTCGAGGCATGCTGTCGGTGTCGAAATACTTCATACTTACAGAACATCATCATCTAGTATCGAGTCGTAGACCGCTATGTAACCATATGGATGCGTTACATAGCGTATTGTATGATAAACAGAAGATTGTATGATAAACTGATGTTGTTCAAATGACTGAAAGGATACCAAGATTCGCATTGCCTCGGGGCCCCAAGATTGACATGGTGGTAGGGACTAAGATCAATCCGTTTTATTTTTGGTCTCAGAAAGTTTGATCATGTATCCCATTTATCGATCACAATTAAAATGGTTGCCAGTTCGACTCCGCAGAGATATGCACATCCTTGTCCTCGCCTATAAATTCCTACATGATCCGAAGTTTCCCGAATATTTACGTTCACGATTTAATCACTTACCTCTATCTTCCCGCCGTATACGTTTCTGTGTAACAAATACTCTTGTCCTACCTCCATCCAATACAAAATTCTTTTTTCACTCGTTGACCGTCTGTGCAGCTCAGATGTGGAATAGATTGCCAGCTGCTGTCCGGGAAAGCACGTCAGTTGGTATTTTCAAACAGAAACTGAAAGAGCACTTATTAACTAACTGTTAGTATCTGTGTGTGTGTGTGTGCGTGGGTGGGTGGATGGGTGTGCGTGTGTGTATGTGTAAAATTAATTAAAACTAAATTAAACATATAAATATCATTTATATGTTTAATTTAGTTTTTAATTTATTTTTTATTGGTTTTGGTGCACAAATTATATTTCATTTTGTTCCCGCAATCAGAGTTTTAGTACACCCGCTAGAGTTGACTGGTAGAAATCTCTCATAGAGATAAGCTCACCCTTGTACATTGTTCTTCTTTGTAATACCTTTTCTTGTAAATTTGTGTTCAATAAAGAATATATAATAGTTAATCCTTAGTTTCCAGTCAGCTAGTTATAGCAAAACTCTATATGCAACAGTGAAACTTTATATCGGCCACTAAACTTGAGGAAAGTAAAGCAAATAATGTAATAAAAGTAACAAATAAACTACGACAAACCAAATGATACGAAACAGACGCACTTAACAGTAAAATGTTACCTGACATCATATAGAGTTAGCACTGTCCCTTTTCTTGTTGCTCATTTTTCTTCCCCTTTTCCGAGGGCAAAGAGAAACTTAATTGGAGGCTTTCCTACTCAGGCTCAATGAAAAATTACGAGCGAAACGAGCATACGCTTGGGAATTTCGTGTTCGTTCGCGACGAAAGAAACGCTTGTCTTAGGCTTTCTTAAACATAGATAAATGTAAGCTGACGAACGTAACTTCAATGAAATGTACAGCTCATTAGAAGAGTTAATTTAATTCGCCTCCCTTAAATCGCTTGAAGATATTCTGTCATTGTACATACTTCGGCTGAGACTTGGAATTCGGGATGGGCGAGGACACCGAGGGTATGAATCGGTATGATGAGTTTTTACATGCAATTTGGAGATGCGAGCGGTGAGGTACACTTTTGTGGAAATTAGTAACGATTGGGGAAAGGATTTATGAGGTGATGAACGAACTTCCAGCGCAAATTTACATGAAGACCTGTTAGGTCAAATATTTGACATACATTTCCTCTGAAGCAAATATAAAAAGTTTTGTAAAATGTTGAAAGCGTTCAGTTTTTGTACAATAAAAATATAATTTAAGGTTGCTTGAAAACTTGCTGGCGTAGTAGCGTGTGCACTTTGTCTGCTCAAGCTTCGTAGCTCATGATTGTTATGCATATTTTAAGTGACAGAATGTGTTGAACTCGTCATATTGTAACAGCTGTATAAAACCATGTTCTTTGCAAATAAAGATTCTGTTGGGTGATTTTGTAACTCATCGGCGATCGGCTATCGTATAGATTTGATAATTCTGTTTGATTAAAACTGATTTTTAATATGTTTAACGTTTTGTAATGTCGTCGTCTGATTAATCTTGGTATATTTGTTGAATAAATCAACCATTAAATAGCTAATGAACATAATTCTGCTTTTCTTCATTAAATCATTTAGTCTGATAACGATTGCCGATCGATCGATGAGTTACAAAATCACCACCCAGATACTGATCGAGAAAGTGATAGGTGACCAAAAAACTTTAATGTACCACCGCCGAATACAGGCTGGTGTATGTGTATGTTTTGCCCAGTAGTTCAATACTGTGTCATAAAGAATATTGTTTTCTCTTTTTCTATCTTTGTTTTAGTTCATATTGTGGGACGTACTTCTAGATAGGCTCTTGAGTGAGATGATGTAATTCATCCGTAATAGATGGCATCAAAAATTGATAGGTGTGAAACTTTGATTTAGGAATCTCCAAATTAGTTAAAGATATTACTTGTGGTCTCACTATTTCGTCCTACTTGCGGGACCACGAGGCAATGTGGTACCGCGTGGTTCCACTACACACAGCATGCTAAGCAGTTGTTCACTATTTTCTTTACGGTTAGATTAATGGTCAGATTAGAATACAACACCAGATATTACAACTTGTTTATTTTAAATTCTCAGTTTACATTAACAAAATCAATATTTTTTTGCAAGTAATAATAGATCACAACCACAAACTAATTTTAGAACATGACTTCTTTTTTTAGGAAAGTAGCAAAGTGGCGTTATATTCTTCCAAATACAATGTTAAAAGAAATATGCTTAATTAACCACAACAGCCGTACTCATATAATTTTTACGTAGTAACTTTACAAGAAGGATCGCAAGATATTGAAATTTAATTTATTAGCCTCTTATCCTCCAAACGAATGTTAATGTTATAATTCGTTTATTTATGTTGACACCAATGATGAATGAAGGACAGATATACCTAAACTACTCTAGGGCAATATGACACGATATAGGCATTAAAATAATAGGAATAGATTGATATTTGGTTTTAATACAATTGATGAATTCGCATTCTCTCGGTCGTTGAATCGGCAGATCTGAATTGTTGAGCATTTTTTGAAATACTACACAAAATTGAAATTAGTTCAGAGTATTTCATTTTGTAGGAACTGAACAACATAAAAGGCGAAATGATTATAGGTAAATATAGTTTCTATTGAATAAAATTACGATTCTGAATATATGATACCTTTTACATACGATATTAATAAAATCTATTAAATTAGGGAAGAGAGAACTCTTAACATGGTACCTTCATGAAAGCATTTTATAGCGCCCTACGAAATACCTGTAGCATATAATTAATAGTAATAACATAAAAATATAAAAGTCAGCTTTTATAGAACGTTTACATTTACTAAAGAATATTTCTTAAATGTCCTGATACCGATATCTATAATATAATATACAGTCAGCACCAAGCTGCAATTTTTAAGCGGCGGCTTTCTAATTGCAAATTACATTTGCAATTAGAAAGCCGCCGCTATTACGAGCGACATAAGGGCGGTCTCAGGGTAAACATGTAAAGCCTAGCGTGTTACTGTGTGTACTAAAGACTAAAATACCAACGTAATGCAAGCCGCTCTCTTTGTTTATGACCAAATCTGACCACAGTCAGTTAGTTAGGATTCTTATAGAGATTCTTTCATATGTTATGTTTTTGAGAATTGTTCTTAGTTTTTATACTTATGGTACCTAATTGTTTTTAACAAAACAACATAAGTGGTAAACAGTAACTAAAGTGGTTCAATGCGGAGCGGTTGATGAGGAAGGACTTAAAGCACATTTGACATTACTCTCACAAAAAATCCACGCCGCTACCAAAAGTGCCAGCGTATAGCACGGGAATGTATGGAAATAGCAAAGGCCACGTGATTTGGTAACGTTATTCTCATACATTGCCGTTTGCGTTAGTGACTGCGTACGGTGACGGTCACGGTACAGTAACGGTACGGTACGGTTACGGTACAGTCCTCAGATATATTCGCCACGTTTTGTGAAAACATTTTTATTTTAACCGCCTTTGTTTTGAGACCGCCCAGTATTAACCTGGAGGTCCGGGGTTCGATTCCCCACGGAGCAGATGTATTTTTACTTGGTTTGGTTGGTGTTATGGTTTCTGAGCCCGCCTAGCTGACTACTACCACTTTACCTGAGTTTGTCACCATTTACAATAACATTATTGTGTTCAGGCAATTTGAGGTAAGGTGGCCGGTTCCTCAGTTGTTGAGGATTCCAGGTGAAGTTCGCCTCCATCTTCGGCATTATCATCCCTTACCTTCAGGTAAGATGAAGGAAGGCCAATAACTTCCCTATTGAGTATAAGAGTTATTCAATATAAGAGTATAAGCATACCCCTAAGGTGGGGTCAGCTAAATGACTACCGATTGATAGATATGTGGCCTCAAACTAAATACCCGTCTGGGGATCACAAACAAGCTTACAGCCTGGTGATTCCTTGGCAATCACCCAGTAGCAGAACGGCTAAGCTTGTTCCGAGGGGAGGGCTGTATGGTGAATTGAGATTTCTCGGTTCCAAACGCCCCGGGACCGAGAAGGTCCTTTACCTTCCGAAAGAATGTTTACAAGGTAGATGACACCATCGGATTAGCGATTGGCGTACGAAGTCCAATGGCATTACCAACCAGGTTACCGTCAACTTGCCCTATTAGTGACATAACAGATTATCTCTAACCAAAAAAGGCCCTCAAATGTATTTTCGATGATCTCTAGCGTCCTAACTGATGAGCAAGAATACAATGAGGTGGAGGTATTTCTGTGGGGTTGTTCTGTGACAAACGCTGCACCCAAGTGTGTGATCAGTACGTACTGATTCCCTTACTTTGCAAAAAGGCAGAACTGTAAAACAGAATACATTAACCTGCAGTATTCCCCACATTTATTAGCATTGTTTTACCTTCCCTGCAAAATAAATACTGGTATTCTCCGTTTTCTACACAAACACTCTCATAAAATTTGCGAGTTGCCTAAATGGTTAACCAGCTGTATGCGGGATTAAAGGAGATATTCGTTATTGTGCTTTCGGGATTTCCCCCAGAAGCCAACTGCATATTTCACGTAACGCCGATTAGCTGGCTGCATTCACCGCGTATAGCAATATAAGCATATAGAAATCCAGCGAAATATTTGCAGATTGTGGTCGTAAGCGGGATTTACGAGGAAAGGAGGCTGTAGCTTACAACACAAGGGTTATTCTTTATGATTGTTTACGCCCTCTTTGTACTGAAGCTTTATGTTGTAGAGTATCAGACTGAAGAAAAATATTTTTGAACTGCTTAAGAGTAGAATACGCGTCTTATTTGCAAAGATGGCGATACAGAAAATATTTTTGTGATTCTACCAGATGAGATACAGTAGTTAATACTTGCTGGTTGGTTTGTTGTGTATTAATATCGATGTGTTGATGCAAATCGATATTATAAATTTAAAAAGACCAATCTAGATTAGATGCATTGCTGTGTTCCGGTTTGAAGACAGGGAGTGAAATTACTAGGCAACGTGATTATACATCTTATGACACAAGTTGGCAACGTACCTACACTGTGGTCCTGTAAATTGCATTTCATTTCGTTGATTGCATTTGTTCATTTCATTTATCATTATCTTCCACAATGATATTCTGAAATGTGAATAATAAACTCTAAACATCATGCATGTTAGGCTAAGCGAAAGTACTCGTAGGAGTGAGTTGCATATGATTTTTCTAACAAAATACTACTTACCTACATAATTTTATACAGTTTTAAAATCGTACCGCCATCTAAAGGGAGTTCATCCTCACACCTTAAAAACAAAATGGTCACGTACGGTTCGGTTCTCGAGACATTTTCTCCCGCGTACGCTCAGGTTGTAGAATAAGCTCCCTTCTGGAGTTTTCAATAAGGGCTCAGCATTGGGTTCTTCAAAAAAGGCGTAAAGAGGTTTATATTTAAGGTTGGTAACGCGCGAGTGATGCTACTGGTGTTGCAGGCGCCCAAAGGCGGTAGCGATCACTTATCACCAGGTGACCCACATACTTGTTTGTCACCTTTGTAGTATAAAAAAATAAAGAAGAGGTCTATTGGCAGATATTTCTTTAGAAATGAGCAGCACCATGTGTTCCATTAAATGTTGCTCTAAGAATATTTACTAATACTACAGCTGACGTAAATCAACGTCACTGTACAACAGTCTTTCTAAAAATAGGTAGCGATGCACATCTCAAATTCGATACCCTCGCGATTCCATTACCATAATTTGATTTGATGTCATGCAGAGCTCCCGGCGGCGCTGGGATGTTGACTGGAGACAAAGCGTTTGTTTATTCGATTAATTTCATTACTTACCATATTAGCGCAGATATTACGAGGATTACCGGGTAGGTATATTGGTTCGTATGTTATATATTTATTTCCTTACATTTGCTAAGGAAACATAGTACCAATAATAGCCGACTCGAAGTTGAGTTCAAATGACTATAGCTTCTACAATTCTTTCACTGCCACATTGAATACCTCGATCATTCGTTTAAATGTGACAGTGAAAGAATTGTGTAAGCTAGTCATTTGGTATTAAAGGTGACAGTGAAAGTATTGTGTAAGCTAGTCATTTGCCCTTCGTCCACGTTCGTAACCAAAGTTACATAACCAGTTGCAAGAGAAGATTTTTTTTCGCTGTTTGGTAACTAGTTGTGAGAGAAGAATTCTTTTTCCATTTTCGTAGATTACATTATTTCCATTTTTGTAACCAACTACCTAGTTACAAAAGAATAATTTTCTTTCGCTGTTGGTAACTAATTCTGTCAGAATTAGCGAACGTCCCCGTCGTCCACGTTCGTAACCAAAGTTACCTGACCAGTTAGGTACTCATCTCAGACCAATGGTTTATAGAGAGATGTGACAGCTCTCGGTGAGATCTTCATTTCGGATGACAGCTGTACAACTAAAAACTGTCATATGTCGGAAACTTCTCATCCTACACCACTGGCTCGTATAGAGGTGTGACAGCTCTCGCTGAAATCTCTATCCAGCGTCTAAGAATGAAGTTCGCAGAGCATCTTTGTGCTCACATTACACCAGAATGGCGAAAACAGTATATAAACTACGGGGTAAGATTTCCAATAGATCAAGTAAATGACGTTATCACGTAAAATTATCGTTCCTAAACCGACTTTAGAGTCAACCATTTTTTTTGAAGAGATTTTTTCTTGGACGATATTGTTTTCTAGTGGATCTATTCCTACTTATTTCCTATTTAAAAATAATTCAACTGTTTCATAAATCTAATAAATAAAAAAACACCATTTTAAAATTCATTGAATTTATTTACGATTATTTACTTTGATGAAAGGAGATAACCGTTATAAAAATAATATCCGACATGAAAATAATATAAATTAAAAACAATTAACATTGGACTGGACTGCAAAGAAAAAGAGTCAGTTAAAAAATCATCAGTATCTTCAAAGCTAGGGATTTTTATCTATTGTAGATTTATTAAAATCAAAAGCTTAAATTAATTTTTCATATTTGTCTAAACAAATTTAAATATTCTTTAATTATGTTTTATTGTATAAAGCCAAGTCAAGTACTTTGAAGATATTGAAGTTACAAATATGGCGAAATAATTCTTCTCTCATAACTAGGTAGTTACCAAACAGCGAAAAAAAATCTTGTCTTGTAACTGGTTACAAAAAGTTACAAATATGGAAAAATAATTCTTCTCTCACAACTAGTTACCAAACAGCGAAAAAAAAATCTCTTGCAACTGGTTATGTAAATTTGGTTACGAACGTGGATCATCGTGTCATTTGTACTCAACTTCGAGTATTATATTTCGTGTGAGTCTATCTGGCTGGCCCCAACGAGATAAAGACCTTATTTTGTACCTAAAGAAAATAAATAAAATATATTTTGTACCTCGTCAGTTCTTGATTGAATGGCGTTTTTATAAAGTGTTAATTATAAAGTGCTAGCTAGCGGGCCCCTTATGACTATTTTTATTGTTATTACATTTTCAGATCGCCCAATAGTGCTAGGAGATAGAAACTATTGTGTAGGTACCTTGCAAATCCAAAATTTCGACTTTCTGTGAGCTATACTTCAGAAGATATTCGTTATTTTAAAAAAAAACCAGCCAACGGGCCCCTTTTTAAATATTATATTTTCAGATCTCGCAATAGTACTAGGAGTTAGAAACTTTTATCTACCTTACAAATCCAAAATTTCGACTTTCTGTGAGCTATACTTCAGAATATTTTCGTTATTTAAACAAACGTCTAGCCAGCGGGCCCCTTTTTAAATATTATATTATATTTTCAGATCGTCCAATAGTGCTTGGAGTTAGAAACTATTATGTACCTTACAAATCCAAAATTTCGACTTTTTATGAACTATACTTCAGATATTATTGGTTATTTAAACAAAGGTACAGTACCCAATAGTGCTAGGAGTTAGAAATACTTTATAAATCCAAAATATCGACTTTCTGTGATCTGCCTTATTTTTCGCAGTCGTTCCACAGAAAAAATGTATGAAAATGACATTAGCTTTTTTTTTTTTTTTTGAGGCGGGGGAATCTCTTTACGATTCAACAAGGGGCTGAAAGCTGACAAAGCCGCCCCAAGGATATGCCATTGGACTCGGGTTACCTGGGTAACCCCATACCTGGCTAAACCACCCTCCAGAGCAACTTATACCTCCGTAGAGACACACTCGGGATCGGCGTTAGCCATTCCCCGAGTGCGCCCCCTGGATTGTAGGCCTGACGCAAGCGCCAGGTCTTACCTCTACGGGAGGGTCGACAAGTGCAATAATTCGACCCCCCAGACGGGCAGGCCAGGGGTAGAAAAGTGTCTCCCGACCGGTTGTCGGCCGGCCGGGCCATTTCATCCCCAGCTTGAAAATGACATTAGCCTGCGTCAACCTCACGCAATTTTTTCCGCAGCTAATGTCATCTCCATACATTTTTTTCTGCGGAAAAACTGCGGAACAATTAGCGTGTGACTTTTGTCTAAGGGGTCAGATATGATCTAATTGGTAGGTCTTTCACCAGCGCTATCTAGCCAGGTATAAAAATAACAAAACACTAAACCGATTACTTTGGTTTATTCCTTACGCTTCGTTTACATTATTTACAATTTTTTATCACAATTTCACAGTCATTACATACGAATAGTATTTACATTAATTACAAAATTGATTCACCCACTACTCGACAATTTCCCTATACACAACTCTCTGGTCCTGGTATTTCTTCCGCTATGAGATGCTCTCTTCTACTTAGCGTCACTGGCTTGCTGGCTAATGACGTGCGCGGTGATAGCAACTGTAAAGAAATTATTGAATTGAATTGCTGAAAGCTATACACATTTAATAATATCACGCAAGAGTGTCATTTTCTATCATGCTGTGAACATATACTTGGCTAGAGAAATTAACATGTTTAATGTAAATGTCAAAAAATCAATTTCTCTTAAGGCTTTTATGCCAATAAACATGTTGAACTTCCTTGTTGGTCTAGTTATCACGAAGTTCTGGGTTCAATCTCCGAAACGTGTAAAAAGTTTATTGAGTGCTTTTTGGTCAAGAAATTCTCAGTAGCAGCTCGGAGACTGGGGTAAGTGTCCGTATAGTGACATAGGCTCTTCCTCTATCACACTGGAGTTAATTGAGGAAGTGATGGTTTTACGTACACTTCTAATTAACTTTTTGAGGAGAACAAGCGTAATAATTGTAATAAGCATGACGATTTGTAGTATCCTACTAAGAATGAGAATATTATGTCTATTTGTAAAACGTTTGATAATCTAGTTTATAATTTATATTATGCGTATAATGTATATTTACTTTCATATAACCTAACTACTTGCAAAATAAATTTATTATAACTTTTATTTCAACCCATGATTAATTGGGATATAATATTTTATTTTATGAAATATAACTGCGTATGCAAATAACTAGGATTTATGAATAGCAGTAGACCTATAATAATCTATATTTTAAGGCGCATAGTGGTCCCAATGACCTTGCGTCGATCGTCCCGCACTGATTACATAGGAGTGAGTGAGTGAGGGTGAGGGGAATATTTAAGCAAACCTTTACGCGTAAGATGAATTATTTCAATAAAAAAATAATTAAGAAAAATCTAAAAAGACCATCCCCTAGAATATTGTTCACTTTATTTATTGAAATCGAAAGTATACGATTTAACCTAATATTTACGACGCGATTAGGTTTAAAGTTTTAAAATCGAGGCATGTTTGGGTCACATTTTAACCAAGTTTTAATTAATTTATCAAAAAATTAAAAAGACCATCCTCTAAAGAATGCGTTGAATAATAACATATCTTTTTTAAAGATTTTTTTATTTAATATTTATGAAGAGAACCGGTTTTTTCTGCAGTGATTTTTTATGTTTGACCTTACTATGCGCTTTAATAGATAAGCTGTTATACAATCCTACCTAAAGAAACATTACCAACACAAACAAATGAATTTTTCAAATAGCTTCAATTTCGGCGCATCACAAAAACAGTTAGTTCAATAGTAGTGTTATTGAACAAATTGTGACTAGTAGGTAGGTACAACGTTTGTTAACGTACCAGCTCTTTGAATAATTGCGGAAAGCGGAGGGCGTGCTGCGTTTGAAAATATGGAATCACTAGCTGAAATTACACGTTACCATTCGGCCCGCTTGGTGCTGTTTCGTTCGTTTTGCTCATTAGATTTTCTGGGAAATAGCCTGGCCATTACGCTGCGGCACCTAATAACCGGCACTTCGGCACAGTTTGGAATATCGTGTAAGATATTTTATTCATCGGCCCGAAACGGATGACTGTGTATCGATAAAAAATTCATTGGTTTTTCATTCTGACGACGGGGAAATTGTCGTGCCGCCGTGCCGTAGCATCATATTTTTGGAGATTTTACCATAGTACCCGTATCTATATTATCGATGAAAGCTCCAAAAATCAATGAAGTTACGTGTTGAATATCTTTTTTGGTACTATTCATTTATTACTTACTTGCACGTATCAAGATGTGAGTTGCTTCGAATAAAACCAGTACATGTAGCCAGCAAGGCCGTGCAAGGTAAATGAAAGATCGCGAACGGAGTCAAAAATTATCGTTTTTATTAGCTGACCGTATGCAACTTTGTTTGCATTATAACTAAATTATCCCGTAGGAAAACTTTTCCCGTCAGATTTTTCTTGTAGGAAAATTACCCTATGCCCTTCCCCTGGTCTCGAACTATCCCTATACCAACTTTCATCAAAATTGGTTCAGTAGTTTCGAAGCCTATTAAATACAAACAAACAAACAATCAAATCTTTCCTCTTTTTAATATTAGTATAGACTAGCCGTGCCCGCGAAGTACGTTTCACCTTAATATACTTCAACACGTTCTTAGTTATATCTATACTAATATTACAAAGCTGAACAGTTTGTTTGATTGGTTGAACGCGCTAATCTCAGGAACTACTGATTTAAATTGAAAAAATATTTTTGTGTTAGATAACCCATTCATCGGGGAAGGCTTTAGGCTATATACCATCACGCTACGACTAATAGGAGCTGAGTATCAATGAAAAATGTAACAACGGGAAAAAAATATTGTGGCGAAACGTAGTTCGCGGGCACTGCTGGTCTTCTATATTTTCCCCTTTTTGGCAATATTTTTCATTGAGTCTCCTCTCCTGTTAGTCGTAGCGTGATATTACGTAGCTCGAAGCCTTCGCCGATAAATGGACTATCCAACACAAACATATTTTTCAATTCGGTCCAGTAGTTCCTGAGTTTAGCATGTTTAACCAAACAAACAAACTCTTCAGCTTTATAATATTAGTAGGTAAGTAAGTAAGTATAGATTAATTTTATTAATTGGCTCGGATCACACGAATAATAAACGTTGACGATTTAAAAACCGTTCAGAAGACAGGCGTACGAGTATAACGCGCGTTTTGCTATCGCGCGTTGACAAGTACATGCATTTTGTTCGAGTCGTTCACATGTTAACGCGCTTTAACTCTAAGGCGCATAACACATTGCACCGGACACCGCTGCGGTGTACGGAGGGACGAAAACCGCATGCGGCTGCGGCGGCACGGAACCGTGCCACCGTACGGTTTGCTCCGTATCACCGTCCGGAGCTGCGGTGCACGACGCCCCGCATCGCCGCATTATCTGTGTCGAGATCTATTACGCGTATGCACGTCCTTTCTACGCACTGGAACGCTCGCCACGCGAAGCGTGGTGGGTTTCAAAAGCAAAAAGTAGTATATCTCAAATATCAAAGGTGCCGCCATTGCGGAATGACTCAACCCGGCGCGTACGGAGTGTTCAAAAAATTGCGGAGAGTGACATATACTGTCTACAAGAGAACAAAAAATACGTATGGAAAGGTAATTTAATATAGAAGGAACTTATAACAGTTAATTAGATAAGGATTAATAATTAAATGAATGAAGCGCGAAAATGTTCGGAAGGTCGCGGAAGACCCGATTTTTTTTTAAAAATTTTTGCACAAAAACTATTTTATAAAACTTTAAATAACCATATATATTATTATAGCCCTATTCTTGAAGATTATTTTGATATATAATAGTTTTGGGTAATATTTTTAATGAAAAAAGAAAAAAATAATAAAATCGATTAATTACGTAATTATATACGCGAGATGCGCACGCGCGACCTCAAATTTAAAAAAAATGCAAAAAATAAATTATTGTGTCTAAAATTAAATAAAAAATACGTATGGAAAGCTAATTTAATAAGGAATGAACTTATAATAGTTAATTAGATAAGGATTCATAATTGAATGAATAATGACGAGAATAGTAACTAAAGTGCTTAAAATTTCAAAAATACTCACTTTTTGAAAAAAACGTTTAGTGTGGCAATATAACACTATAAACTATCATAAACCATACATAATAATGTAGCCCAATTCTTCTAGTTTATTTTGATATAGAACACTCTACGAAAATACTAATACAGACTAAGTAAGTACGCAATAAATCTCATCGGTCATGGAGTAAGAAACGTATGGATACGGCCAAGTAAGTTAAACCGCAGACTATGACAAATTTATTTCAATCTAAGACTAAAAATAAATTGGACATGACCTGTCAACTTATGAAAGAGACTATTGACAAAGGAATAAAGCCATAGAGAAAATATTTTATTTTTCGCGATTTTTTTATCACACCGCGCGGTTTTACGCAAAGGGAACTGGGTACCATAGTACCCAGGTCGATCGAGAAGATCGAGATTTTGGGGACTATAGTCCCCACGGACGTTCCAGTGGCTACGCAAAAATCCGTACGATACTGCGGCTCAGTGTGGCATGCCCCGTGGACCGCACCGCATCACCGTCCGGGAGTGCGGTGCCGTCGCGCGCGCCGCACAACCGCACGGGCATGCGGTGTGAGTGTGTTATACCCTGCGGTTTTTGTATACAAATTAAGATTCTTCAGTCAAAATTAAAAACCGCAGCGCCGCATACCGGAGCGGTGTCCGGTGCAATGTGTTATGCGCCTAAACGCCTGTCATCTTAACGTACAGTAAGCTCCTTATCAAGCTATACTGTTTGACCTTTGGACCGTTCTTATGTCGCTCGTAATAGTGGTGGTTTTCGTAGTGTAAATGTATAGCTTGAATGGGAGCTTACTGTACTCTTAGTGCATACATGTCCTGATGAAATTAAAATAAAAAAATCCAACCTTTTCACTCGCGGTCTGCTCGTCGCCGGAATGTGAATGTGTCGAGTCGCGCTCGCCTCCGCACCACTCCGCGTCGAGTGGCCCATTTTTGACGGCATCAACGCTTCTCGCTGGAGGACGCCCATCTGAAACCACCACTTGAGCTTCAAAACGGCCTGTGCTCATTTGCTTTTTGGTAATAATAACGATGTCATATGAATTGAGTGACTGAGTGAGTGGTTAGCTTAAGTAGTATACTCGTACTTAAACTTACCATTTACTCAGCCTTTTGGCGTAGGTGAGAGGGGAGCTCGGGGTCAAAACACCCCCACAAAATCAACGTACACCAGATGAAGCGAAGTTTAAAATGTGCAGGTTTTGTATAAGTATAGAGTATAGGTAATTAATTTTAGCATATTTTTTACCTGGTGGAGGATTTAGTATGTCCGGCTGGGCTTGCTTTGGTGGTTTCAACGTGTAGGCGACGACGTACTGACCGTCGCCAGCGTTCAGCTGCAATTCCGACGTAGGCTGTTTGATGGGTTGGCGATTTCTATAGAAAACAAATTGCTGAATCAAAAACATTTCGCGACTCCAGCGACGAAAATCAACTATTAATCAGAGAAATTAACTAGATGTTATTTAGGTAGGCTAGACGACAATAATACTAATTTCATAATCATCTTTTAAAATTTGTTTAGTATACCTATTTGAAATCAATGACTCTTATTAATAAGTATATTTCCAAGAATGAGCCGATACAAATATTTTTTGAAATTATATTTCTACGGAAAAATTAAACGGTGCCACCCTTTTAATATCACCAGTAAAATGTCCTACAGTCCTAATAGAACGAATATGGAACGGATTCACAGAATACCTTTAATATTAAAGTTAAAAGTGAGTCGATCCCGAAACGTATTTTACATTTACTAACATTTTGTAAGCCGAAATTAGCTTTTAATTAAATTATGAATATTCTATGAAAACGACTTTACCTTCTTCTTCTGAAAAAATATCCTGTAAACACGGCTGCGCTTGCACACACGGCAATTGTTAAAACTATTGCCCAAAAAGCAGCTTTGGAGATCCCAGCCATTATATGGCTGGAGCCATCTGAAATAAGACAGACTGCTTAAAAAATAAAGTCTGGGCACTAAGCCGATGCACATCATTAGAAAAAGCATAGCTATATATCCATATACTTCAGTTAATACTACTAATTACATTTACAAATTTATAAAAATTGTTATAAAAAACGTTTTAGTGTTGCACGATCGAATATTTTTACTAAAACACATACATAATATGTAAAAAAAAATCCATTAAAAACACTGTTTTCAAAATAAATAAATACCTAAAAATTCTATGTCCTTAGGAACGCGTCGTTTTTTACACATTATACCGTACAATCTAACATCTGTTACAATTCTTGTCTAGACAAAATACTAAATAATTCATTCGTCGCTAAACGACGGCTCTTGACTTAATTCTGCCTCTCATTTAGGGGCCCGTAATTATGTCTGCGTGGTCTCGGCTTTGT
The DNA here is from genome assembly GCA_963935595.1 of Schoenobius gigantellus. Taxonomy (NCBI): domain Eukaryota; kingdom Metazoa; phylum Arthropoda; class Insecta; order Lepidoptera; family Crambidae; genus Schoenobius; species Schoenobius gigantellus. Next base: position 17,874,536 of record OZ012557.1, on the reverse strand, counting down.
TTTGTTTGTCTACAATACTGAATATTTTATTAGGTCTGTTCAGCTACAGGCCTGTAGTACCTATCGAAGAGATAAATAAATAGGTAGATGGGAGAGGTGAATTAAATATCTAATTAAGTACTTTTTCGTTCAATCATAAGAAAATTATCTATGTGACAACAAGATACGTCATAAAAATATATAGTTTACCGAAATATTTTAACGTGCATGGAGGTAGAAAAATAAATTACGTCCTGATTATTTAAATGGGCTGCCGGAAGACTACCAAAACATGTACGAGTACTTGAATGCTGCTATACCTAAATATTAGATCCTTACATATGAAATTGGCGTTTTGTATGGGAGGAACATAAAGTCGATTTTTTATATAATATATTTATTCAATCAAAGTATGTACCATTGCTATCTATGCACTTTTGCCATCTCACAGGTAATTCATCGATCCCTTTACTAAAAAAACCTTTCGGACGGGAATCAATAAAATCTTTGAAGGCGGTTTGGACTGTCCCATCGGAGTTGAATTTTTTCCCTTTCAAGAAGTTATCCAAATTTTGAAAAAAATGGTAATCTGTTGGAGCAAGGTTCGGAGAGTACGGTGGATGTCTTAGACATTCCAATTGAAGCTCCTCTAATTTGGTAGCCGTCTGTTGTGCAGTGTGTGGTCTAGCGTTATCATTAAGCAGCAGTGGCCTAAAGCGATTGACCAGCCTCGGTTGTTTAGCAGCTAGCTTTTCCATCATGGTTTGCATTTGCTGACAATAGACATCTGCCGTAGTCGTCTGGCCAGATTTAAGAAAGCTGTAGTGAACGATACCAGCACTAGTCCACCAAACGCTCACAAGTAACATTTTTGGAGTCAATTTTCGCTTGGGGCATGGTTTGGCTAGTTCGGCTGGGTTCAGCCATTGCGATGAGCGCTTCTGATTATCGTACAGGACCCATTTTTCATCACAAGTAATGATTCGATTTAAATTCATTCATTATTGTGCCGGTTGAGTAATGCAACGCAGCAGTCAACGCGCGTTTGTTGATTTGCTTCACTCAATTCGTGTGGTACCCACCTTTCAAGCTTTTTCACCTTCCCAATTTGCTTCAAGTGGATTAAAACAGTTTTATCACTAACACCGTAGCCTGCAGCTAACTCGGACGTGGTTTGCGATGGATCCGCTTCCACAATAGCCTTTTCTTCATTATTAACTTTGGTCTTCGGCCGTCCACGGGGCTTGTTCTGCAGGTCGAAATTTCCATAACGAAAACGTCGGAATCAAAAACGCACTGTGTTTTCTTTTGCGGCACCGTCGCCATACACATCATTAATCCTTCGAGCCGTTTCTGTAGCACTGGTGCCACGGTGGAACTCATACTCGTAAATAACGCGATATTTCAAGTTTTCTATTTTGTAAACTGAGTGACGCAAAGAAAAAAAAACAATTGAGGAAAAAACAAGTGAATTATAATTTTCGAAACACAAATACATGAGTAAATAGTAAATAGAATTTGGAATTCCTAACTATAGAGGAGATATTTGAGATCAAAGTGGCCAGTACGGCAAAAGGCCAATTTCATATGTAAGGACCTAATATAAATATAAGTTTAAAAAGTATTATTAACATAGTCAACTAATATCACCATCTCAATGTTACAAACACAAGCACAATTGTTACAAACGCGCGACCTACACATTTTAACCTTTAAGGTTTTCGTGGTAGGAATTTTATTATTTTTTCATTGCCTGTGTGAAATAAGAATAAAATAGTATACATTTTCACTACCAAAGAATTGAATCATAAAGCACCTGGCTAATGAAATCAGTCCCGTTGTAATTTTATAGAAAAAAAATATGTGTATAGTTGCCTGCGCACTTTCAACTCGATATACTTATAACACAGTCAACCAGAAGGAAACTCAGTGCTAGTGCTTAACCTCACCCATTTCTGCAGCCAAGCAGCAGTGCTTGAACTTCTGTGACTGTGTTCTGGTTTGAAGGGTAAGACTGGTGGTGAAATTACTGGGTACTGTGATTTTCCGTCTTACGTCACAAGTTGGCAACGTATTTTATAATCCTTATAGCGGTAATAGATTGCCAAATCTTACACAAACAACATGTACCCACTAAACCCCCAGGTGTTCTTGGCGTCCATAAGGGCAGGAAGAACACCGGGGGGTTTAGTGGGTAGGCCTAGCACTCTACCGGGAGAGCCCCACACACGCTCGTCGCCTAGCCAACGGCGAGTACAGTGCGGTCACGCAATCCCCTCGAAAAAAAAAGGTGGCTTGCTTGCCAACTTAGTTGTATATAGTCACAACTTACACTAAGAATATGCCATAAAGGAGGTACCTAAATGCCATGTAGAGGATACTCCATTCACATAGGTGGTACCTACCTACGTACAAATACTTAGAAGGATATGACAGAATCCTGGAGACTACTTACCTGTTCTCCTTTCAGGGTCTTGGTAGGCTAAAGCATGGACGATGATGCGCTCCGAAGCGCCCTTGTCGTTGCGCGAGTGCACGGTCAGCCGAAGGGAGTTGCCGCTTGACCAAAGCACAACAGATGGCACCATGAACTGTGCTACCCCTTCTGATGTACAATGAGCAAAGATTTCAATCATGCCTCTAAAAAGCATATCGATCAGTTCAACTTTTGTGATTCAATAATAAATATACTAGGTACTTCATTACTTATGTCCTACAATATCTAAATTATAAGGTTTGCGTTTTTCGTTAGAAAAGGCAAATGGCGATATGATAATAATGATAATACGTAGGTATTAGGTACTAACATAAAATATATTTTATTCCAAAAAAAAATCTTTCATGTGAGATTTCTCTGTAAGGATCTTTAAGCTTGTAAATACGTTTCAAGAACCATGATGAGATGTACTAAGCGTTCTCTTTTATTCTTTTGTATACTTACTTTCCAATTACTAATCGACATTAATCATATATTTATTTATATTTATCCATGTTATAATCTAATATAATGTATTATGAGTATGATAGGTATACAAGGTGTAACAGAAATTCGGCATGGCTGTCAAAATTTATAATAATATCCCACATGACATAAAACACAAGAGAACGAAAACAAATTTAGAAATAGCCTTGAAACATATTTAATAGATAAATGTTTTTATTCCCTATCAGAATTTTTCAATATTAAATAATTCAGGATTAAATAATATTGTATTGTATTGTATAATAATAATTTAATCAAGTCCTTAATTTATATAATTTTTACCAAATATTAAATTTTCTATAATTGTAATATAATTTTATTCACATTTAAAAATTAAATTTGTATAATCAAAATATTTAATAATTTAAAATTAATGTATTTTATTAATAGTCGATCGACTGAGTCGTAAATAATGTTTTTATTTATATAGATTATAATTTTAATTGTCATTGCTGTACCCTAACAGGGTTCATGTGTACTGTTCTCCATATTTTTAAGACCTGTAAATTCACATGAATGCAATAAATTTGATTTGATTTGAAATAACGCACAGCCTAATAGTGGTTCGATTAGAATTGACTTCTAAATAGATTTCGATGGAAAAAAAATTTGAAACATAAATGACATCCATTTAATCACAGTTATCCGTTCATTAACAATTATTTTTGAATCCATTTGTACCTTGAATAAAATTTTCGCAATCAGTTGATTATGTCATTTACACGTCATGCTCTTAATCGGCTACCCCGCGCGGTGCATAGACAATCCATGCTATGTGTTTGTAATGAGAATAATTCGTTTTCAAAAATATATCTGTTAAAACTGATTTTAAAAAAATTCTGAAATTGTTTCCGTTCCATATTTGTAACAAACTACCGTCAGGGTGAGCGTTATTTTTGTTACATGTTGTATATGTATATTGAGCGTCCTACCCTCCATACTCTTACACAAACCTGTTTCATTAGTCGTTACGTTGAATTTAACTTTTCCCGTAACAGAGTCCAAAGCTTCAAGCACAACCAGTTGAGGTAGGCCCCCGTCGTAACCAGTTACGCATCGTACAACCAGCGAATCCACTACCTCCTCATGGACGGGCTCTTCAATCCAATTGGAAATATTACTGGCAGTCGATACTGTGCAATTCCTGGGTGGAGACGGCCGTGCTGAGTGAACAGAAAAACATGTCATTATGCTGTCACATTCATAAGTATGATGTCAAATATATTGCGTTAAGTGGAGCTTGAGATTGATGCTTTTTCGGGAAAACGTCGCTCATCAGACAGCGGCATTTTTTTTATTTTTTATTTATTTGATAAAATCCACAGCATACAAATATATGTTATAAAAAATGAAATAACTCATAAATTAGTCCTTAAGGCGCATAGTGGTCCCAATGACCTTGCGTCGATCGTCCCGCACTGATTACATAGGAGTGAGTGAGTGAGAGTGAGGGGAATATGCAAACCTTTACGCGTAAGATGAATTATTTCAATAAAAAATTAATTAAGGCGAATAAGAAAAATCTAAAAAGACCATCCCCTAGAATATTGTTCACTTTATTTATTGAAATCGAAAGTATATGATTTAACCTAATATTTACGACGCGATTAGGTTTAAAGTTTTAAAATCGAGGCATGTTTGGGTCACATTTTAACCAAGTTTTAATTAATTTATCAAAAAATTACAAAGACCATCCTCTAAAGAATGCGTTGAATAATAACATATGTTTTTTAAAGATTTTTTTATTCAATATTTATGAAGAGAACCGGTTTTTTCTGCAGTGATTTTTTATGTTTGACCTTACTATGCGCCTTAATGCCAGTTACAGATTTACACTACCTATTTAAAGAAAACATTTAAAGCACAATGCAATTATAGCATGTCTAAGGCAAGTATTGTTTGGAAGCTGAGACTAGGCAATTGTCAGATAGCTCACCGGCCTTTTAAGACAGTGAGTTGGTCGTAAATGGTTTTGACGGGCACAAGATCGAGTCTATTTGAAAATTCATGAGAAGACCCAACAACGGATGGATGGGCGTTACTGAACAGAGAAAGAGAGAAAGATTACTTACCGGCGGGCACAATCTGGAAGACACAAGCTTGCTCTTGTCTGCCCACTGCGTTACTACCCCTACACGATAATGCACCGTAGTCCCTCTCGCTAGCAGGAGTGTATCGAAGTTCACTGATACTTCCGTTCATAGTGGCTAAGTTTAAAGAAAATTCGAGTTGGCATTTGAGAATAAAAATGTGATTTGCTACAGGAGTTTCATGCAAACAATGTTTCAGAACAAGTTAACTAAAAATATTTATGATAAGAAAATGACGCTACAAAAATTTATTTTTTGGTTATGAATTCATTTTTATATCTTGATCAATTTATTTGCATTAAATATATTTTTTATCAAATACTACAAGGGCATTTGTCATAAATGTCATAATCGATCCATATGCGAGATTTAATTTAACGTGTGTAGTTAAATTAAATCTTACGATTTAATTTATCAGATCAGTTATTCGTTAGATGCCTAATGGTCAGCTCCATCTTCAATAGGTCTTTCCTACTATGTTTAAAGTGTGCTGCAATCAAATACAACATAATCAAACACAACAATGAACATTTATTCTTTATTGTTCAAAAATAGGTATATGGTCTGTGCTATTTTTCTTTATTATTTATTTCGTTGTAATTGTTATTTTTAATATAATCTGATGGGAATAAACAGAATCTGACGAAAGTCGTCATCTTACTAATATTACAAACACAGAAAAAATATAAGAGTAAATATTTATATTTTTGTTTGTAATGAACATTACAGGCTTACAGCTCAAAAAATAATCGCATTCGCGTAGGTACTCACAATAGCGCGCCGGGGACACGTTAAAACTCTCCCCGCTGTTGTTGAATTGCCACAGGAATGTGACGTCGGAGGGGTCGGCATGGACAGAGCAGCGCACACGCAGGGATTCGTCTAGCGCCGCACCCACAACTTGGGGCGACACTTCTCCACACACCGGGGCATCTTGCCAACAAAGCAGAAGACTTTGGTCAAAATGAGGATTAGCTACCACTATCAACGCCAGTGGTTTAAGGGAAGGAGCTCAGTGGCGTAGTGACTCGAACGCTTTGGTTACGATATTGAAAACATACCAACCTCCGCCATGGTTGGACCTTGGATGGGTGAAACTTTGTGATGGATGGGTGAGTTCGTCCGTGTTTTGGAAGACACGAAAAGCCGTTGATCCCAGTTGCTATAGCAATCGTTTCTACCCACCAATCCGCATTGGGTCAGCGTGATGGTGTTATGGCCCATACTCCTCATGTGTTTCTCAAATGTTGGAAGTCCTGTGCCCAGTAGTAGTGGGGCGTATATAGATTGTGATGAAAGAAAGAAAGAAGAAACCTATGGAATCGGGATCGAACTCTACAATGCACTTCTGGTCGCTTTTACTAGTATTTGACACGCCTATGAATGAGTAGTCTAAAGCGAAATGATTCCAAGGGGAACCACAATCCCCGATAATGAAGAGCATGGACGCAGAGATAGGGAAATTCTTAACCTGAAACTGAATCCGGTGATCAGCTACCGGTACCGGATCAGTACTCAATTCAATTCAATATCTTTATTGCATGTCACAATCACAAGTTTAAAAAAGATGTTAGTCAAAATAAAAAAGAACAAATGTGACACCCTGTAAGGGCGTAGCAATAATAAAGAAGTATTATAATTATGTATGCATTACTTACATTAAATTAAATAAGCTCAAATTATTATAATAACAAAACAATTACATTTATCTATCCTATATAAATTATATCACATTTCATTAATTAAATTAATAACAATTCATTAAAATGTACTGGTAAAGAAGTAAACCTATTATTTACCTGTTTTATTGGGATGATGACTGAATTCAAATTTTTACGTCTCGTCAATAAATATTAAAATACCGTGGAAAAAGATGCAGTCCTGTGAAATTTGAATTAAAATCGGCTTAGAAATACATTAGATACAAGCATTTTAAGTTGTTAATTTGAAGGCGATTAGACAGAGAGATCCGACATCAACCGTGACGTCATCGTTGTGTACGGCCATATTAACTCCTTGTAAATTGCCGTTTTGCTAGAAAGAGATGGAGAAAAATCTTTAATACTTTATATCTTGGTTGTTTTATAGTTATTCGAAAACCGATTTTTTCTTTCTGTTTATTATATGAATGAGCTTCTATTAAAGCAAATAAAAATTTTACTCATCTAGCCTATTGTGATAGATTTTTAATTGAATAGCTGATCTGATCACCATCATGTGTGGGTCATTACTGGGTTTTAGTCGGTAGCCTTGTGAATCGTGGATTGCCACCCAGCCTGCCAACAACTTCTGAAGAGTCCGACATAACCTCACGACCATATAAGGTTTGCCTAGTGCATTTCACACAGCGCCAAAATGTGTGTAGATTATAATTTCAGTGCTCTACTTAAAAAAAAACATGAATGAATCATTGTTAACGACGCGCTCATTTCTCGATGTTAATGTACCAACTTCAATTTTTTTCATTTAAAACTCTTTATGTACAATCTTGTATACAAAGGCGGACTTAATGCCTGAGGCATTATCTGCCAGTCAACCTTCAGGTGATGCAGAGAATGAAGATAGATGTACATGTGATAATGTACCAACTTTTATTGTACCTATCAGTAATTAGTAATTTTTCTGTACTCATAATAAAGGTGTCTTCAAGTCAAAGGTTTCTGATGTACCCTTGAAGTACCCCGTACTCTCAGATTCTAGAGGTCTAGAATGCAAGCCATAAATCAATAAGTATAAAAACAGCTTTTCCCAATAAAAATTGAACATTTTGTTTTATAAATACAGTCGCTTTCTGCACACAAAGATTTCTGAAACAATACTTCTTCCAAACAATTTCAGTAAATTATGAGTTTTAATTTATTTAGCTCTCGACGCTGTTCGAGACTTAACAAAGACAAACTCGACAGTAGCCCGACAAAGTTTAATAGCGAAGTGCTCCTTTGTTAGACCACACGCGATAAACACAAATACTACCTATGACATGGAACGTACGTATAAATTTCAATCTCACGGAGACCTGCGTTTACCCTCGGAGTTGGAAATGCATTGCACTACGCAATTGAAAGTTTAGTTATGTTTGTTGGCGCATCTAAATGCAACTACTGACTCCCTAAATATCTTCCAAAAGAAATGAGACTACTTATTAATAATGACAAATCATGGAATACCGGAGTTCCATGTATCATCATTATCCCTGCCACAAACCGCCCACCGTTGGGCATATGATAGGTCATTACCAAAAAGGGCGAAAGTGTACGTCGGCAAAGTGTAAAAGTTAGCCCGTCCTGTCAAATATTGTGCCAGACCGTTTAAGTCCCTTTCCATGATTAGCTTACCACCCATCATTGCAGTATAGAGCAACGGGTCTGAGGCCCTAGACAAATGCCACATGCTAACTTTCCGCAGTCGTTCCGCAGAAAACATGTATGGAAATGACATTAGCTTACGACAACCTCACACTATTTTTTTCCGCAGCTAATGTCATCTCCATATGTTATATGTTTTCTGAGGAACGACTGCAGAAAAGTTAGCGTGTGGCATTTGTCTAGGGGGGCTCATCACCTGTCCCTATTCGTACGAGGCTTAAAGAGTGGTATCATACACTGCCACCCACCACCACTTACCATCAAATGGAGGCGTTTACTCGCCTGTCACTTAAAGCAATTTTTTTTCTCGATTTATATGCCTGTTTCCGTGTAAGTAAGAAATACTTCCTTAACTCCGTTTATATAGAGATACCGTATGGAATTATTTGGAACCCTTTACAATCCAAACAGAACTGGCTCATAAATAAAAAAAAACTATGAATAAGTTATTACAATACAAACCACTTAATTAGGTGATCAAAGCCGAAGCAACCCCCAATTAGAACGTAAATATTCTTTATCCGGTGGTTCGTCATTAACCTCATTAGCATAGTATTTTCACTTCCCCCTTAAAACCTTTGACTTGGTATCTAAATAATGTTAAGCACATTAATGCCGTTAATTCCGGTAATGTATATTACATATGCTATTATTATATCAAATTTTTTAACGAGTTTACATCCTAGTAAAGTAAATGTGGATGTTTATTTTTAAGAATATTTTGTAGTTTATTATTACTTTACATCTGCTACACACATTACGTTTAATTGAAAGCCAAAAACTTTTCTTTTATCCAGATTATTTCTATTATAAAGCTAACTGCAATAACGTACAAAAATGTTCCGAAGCCGTTTCTATGATAATAATAATGATTAATATTTCGAAAGGCATATTATGCAAAAATGTCACGACTGAAAAGACATTCAATTTTAAATTTGAGTTCGTATTTCAATTAGACCCTGTAGGTATAGTATCTGAATTTAAGCACAGAATAAACTTTACCCCGAAGATCGAGTAGATTATAGATAAAACATTTGGGTATTAAGTATTGTTATATAGGTATTGTAACAATGAGTGTATTAAGGGTAAAAAAATGAATAAAACTTTTTTAAAAATTTATAATACAGAAGATTTTTGTAAAAAATCAACTTAAACAGTGAGCAGATAAGCTCAATAAGGAGCTTTAAAGTATTTAACAAATAGAAATGAATTTATAGAGAAGATCGCTAATGGACGCATCTCACAATTCACAGCTCCGACCGACATTTAGCTAAGTAAATGAAATGAATGAATTCAAAACAAAATACAGAAAACTACAGATGACACAAAACTAAAGTAATAAATGACAAAAAAAAGCAAAATTGATAAATGTTTACGTAATGAATGGACGAAATTGAAAGAATTCAAGATTGCACTTCAAATCAAACGAGCAATCAACTAATAGGTTTCCCTTATAGCTCAAATTTTAATAGTTTTTATCTAACTATGTATATTTTAAAAATGACATTGAAATATTCCTTGTAGACAGCATAAAACCCTGAATATGCATCATTCGCTCCGTACGCGCCGTACGCGCTGCATTTTGGAATTCGATGTATGAAATAAAATGAAACCTCGCATATTTGACCAGCACCGGACGCGCCGAATTTAAAAATGCGGTAGGTATCCAGGTATTTAAGGACGCATGCTGAAGACGTCATAATAATGTAATGCTTGTGTACCTTAACCTTTATATTGCTTGTGGACATGACTCTTAAAATGCTCCTACACGTTCAATACGAATACTTAATTGACGAGATAAACAACTGAATAGGAACAAGCTCAAATTATTGAGAATCACAAAGACTATTAATTATAGCACTTTGTATTCATGCTGTCTAGGTAGCATCTCGTCATCAACAAAGTTTGTGTCCGTGGAGGAAGGAAGTTGAACGCTTTGATATACAATTGTACGTATAATAAATCTGGTGCCGGACCTTGTTGATTTACGCAGCTCCGCGTATAATGAAGGCTGATTGTGTCTGAATGCCGCTCACAGGTTTATTTGGTGAAAATAATTGTAATTATAAATATTGAGTGATTTGAGTGAGACGCGATAGACCTTCAGATTTTACTCTTGCCATTTTTAGTATAATATTTTTTTATTTTACTTTGATAAATGATAGCAAAAACAAAGTTCCTGTCTTGTTTAAATCTTCAAGCCTGTATAACGGTGACGAATTGAGAACCACCTAATAATTAAATTAATAATTTATTTACCACCAGTCCACTTAAAATGCATTATACATTATCATATTTATGTCAGCGCGATAATCGCGCTGACTAACACGATGACTGCATAAAAAATTGAAAAGATTTTGCCTAGTTTAGTAGCGCAATATTACCAATTGCAGAAAGTAAAGGACATTGTTCTGTGTCCATACATTGTTCGCCCCAACACCAACAGCAGTGAAAAAATGCTTTTCGTATAATTAGATATTAGTAAATACTGTACGTCTACATCAATTACTACGGACAAGCTTCGAAGTCGAATTAAATATCAAAATTAATCAGATTTTGAGGTTAGTTGAAGTAACACTTTAACTCGTTAGAGCAATACAAATAGTCCATACCTATACAATTATTAAAATAATTATTATTGCAATCAATCAAAGGACGATATTATAGCCACGTAGTAAAGAACAAGAAATCTCGAAATTATAAAACAAGTCAAAAACACGACGAACTAACAAGCCATAGTGCGTGAGTAGTCAATTGACGTATGTTTTAATTTAATTTACGTTGTAAGTTATGAAAAACTTAATTTATAGATATAAATAAATGGCCATACCTACATGAAATCAACTCAATTCTATTCATTAGAGCAAAGGTAACAATAAACTATTCCTATATTTTACTTCATTTGGTTTTGTTTCTAAAAGTACTTTTATATATTTTTGATTTGTCCGTCGAATATATATATTTGTTATGAATGTTATAAAATATGCATATAATTATGACGTAAATCAAATCTTTGTTGGTCATGGGGCGATTTTCGACATTGTCCTTTTATAATTTAATAAGCAAACAAACTGGTTTTTTTTTTTTTGCACCTAGCACTTTTCTCACTGTATCAAGTACTAATATTTATTATGTAGCTGCTACTGAGTTGAAAAGTTGTGTATTTCACCCGGCACTAAAATTATTCTGCGCTTCGCAGCTTCGAGGCCATCATTATGATCAGTAGGGTTAGCACGAACATTTGCGTCAAAGTAGATAATCGTACCGTCATCGTAAAATTTTGTATGAGAATTCTAGTTCCAAGTACGCCCTGTAAGGGCGCTGTACAATTCTCATACTAATATTTCGCGATGACGCAAATGTGAGTGCTAGCCCTATGGAATTCTATATTTGAACCACGAGCGTCGCTTGCTCATGTTTCAGTAAAGTAGGTACTCGGGCCAAAAAGGAACTTTGCAGCCTTGCATAGAATAACTATTTTTAATTTCTGTGATTTTTAATATGACAATGCGATGAGATAATTTTTAGCCTTTCCGAGTTTAATTGTGACGATTAATCTGACTGCCACCAAATATGTTACATGTGTACTATTTGAAAACGAGTAAAGAGATTATGCATTCATTTAAAAATTAATTCTTCTAACATTCGTCTATTGTTTTTCTAAATCTTGCTTATTTTTATTCTTTATCGGGTAGGTATATATTTATTTACTTTCGTTAATCTGTCTACGATGTTGTTCATCATCATCATCACTACAGCTCACCACCGAGATACTGCGGCCTACCCTAAGTTAGGGTGTTTAGGCCTTAGCCAAGCACGCTGGCCCAGTGCGGATTGGCCGACTTTACATTTTCATACATCTTTGAATTTCTTCACTGATGTATGCAGGTTGCCTCACGATGTTTTCCTTCATTGTGGAAGCGTCGGACAAATATATGTTATCTAAATCGAAACACGGATAATACATTGGTACATGACAGGATCAAACTTTACCGAAGGGAGACTCTGTACCAGGGTCGTATGCTTGTGTACCCCCGTCTTACTTATTTCTGCCGCAAAGAAGCAGTGCTTGCATTGCTCCGTTCCGGTTTGAAGGGTAAGCTATGGTATTGAAATTACTGAGTACCGTGACTTTACATCTTAAGTCACAAGTTGGCAACGTACACTGTGGTTCTTGTGGGGGTTGCAGTTTTGCTGCGAATCTCACAGGAACTACTAGGTGATTGTTACCACTAACAATCAGGTGGACAGTTTGCTAACTTAATTGCAATAACAAAAAACACTGGTTCTCTCGATTAGAAGGCCAGTGCCGAGTCCACAGCGCCACCGACCGATGACGTTGTTAAAATCAGGTGGGCAGTTTGCTAACTTAATTGCAATAACAAAAAACGACGTTGTTAAAATAAATGTTATAATTGATTGATTCACAAAAGGAATAATGTGTCGTGATCAAATAAAATTTAACAGTTGAAAATGGGACATTTCCGAATAGACAGTAGAATGACCCCACATAAGCAATACACAATCCCGCAGCGCATAAATAGCCAATTTGAAACAAAGCAATGAATTAAAGTTGAGCTACGGAGCAACAGACTGCGATGTACCTCGGGAATCGCAGTAATATTAGGCAATAATTTTGATGATTTACAGCGAACGCCGCCTTTGGAAGCAATTACTATGCGGCCGGTTGGTAGGAAGGAAGTCGGCAGTCGATCCCGACCGCAATCATTTGAATACATTCGCAGACAACCCTGTATTTATAGCGCTTGTAAATCTCGCGGCGACATTTTAGGCACTCACACGTCATTGTATACGATGTTCGTGTGAGGTTATGTAAATACATGTAAATTATATTTCTTGTCAGACTGTAGCAATATTTTTTTATACAATGAAAGATAGTCTTATATGTCAATCTTTATCAAACGTAACAATAAAATTGTTATGTTCCGACTGTACGTGTAAAACAACCAGTAAGCTGCTGAGATTGCTGAGAAATTTAGGTTAAACTCGCTTTGTCTTCGCTTCAACTTACCAGTAAGTCAAGAACTCCCCCGTCTAAATAAAAAAATCTCTCCTCTTACCATGATCGCATGACAACGAGAGAAAAAATTTGCAAATGCGGTATTGTTTTAAGCTGAATGCACATTTGTCAGCATCGTACGCTCCATTTGCGCCGCATTTTGGAATTCGCTGTATTAAATAATATGAAACCTCCCACATTTGATACGCACCGCACGCGCCGAAGTTCGAAATTACGGTAGGTATCTTGGTATTGAAGGACGATGACGTCATATAATTCTGCGCGTACGGGGCGTGCCGATATGTGCGTTCACCTGAATGATGGTATAAATCATAAGTCACAAGGAACGCATTTTTAATGGAACCTTGTTTAAATAATTAAAAAAAACCTCAAAAATAAGATAATTATTTCATTTAATATTTTTAAAAATTAAATAAATTGGCTCGCTCGCTGAATGAATATCTTCTAATAGACTAGATGACTAAAACGATTTTTTTACTTTAATAGAAGCTCATTCATATTATAAACAGAAAGCAAAAATCGGTTTTCGAATAACTATAAAAACAACCAAGATATAAGGTATTAAAGATTTTTCTCCATCTCTTTCTAGCAAAACGGCAATTAACAAGGAGGCATATATACAAACATATATGGCCGTACTCAACAATGACGTCACGGTTGATGTCGGATCACTCTGTCTAATCGCCTTTAAATTAACAACTTAAAATTCTTGTATCTAATGTATTTCTAAGTCGATAAAATTCTAATTTCACCACAGGACTGCATTTTTTTCAACGGTATTTTAATATTTAATGACGAGACCTAAAAATTAGTATTCAGTCATCATCCCAATTTTAAATAAACGCAATTAGTAATGCATAATATCGATGCAGATAATATAATGTATAAGTGGTCTCTTAGATAAATTATTCCTTTGAATCCACCATCAACAATAACAATGAAAAAACATGCGGAATGTATAACATTTTTTACAGAGATTTTGACCAGGTTCGACTCCCGGTTATGTATGAGAGTTAAATAAAATTTGAATGCCATTATTATTATTAAATCTAAAATTATTATTAAATCGTTTTCGAGCGATATAATAAATGAGCCCACTAGGCGCCATATTAGACGCTCGTATAAAACTCTAATCGGAAACCACTCTAACTAATTTGGTTAGACTAAGCTTAATTATCCTAATATAGTATAGTCACTATACCACAAAAATATCCAGCACACATCGCAGCATTGTACTTCACTAATAAAAACAAGAGTATCATCATTTATTTCTTTCCATGGCATTTATCACTTGAGCCTCGGGCTATTCATATTTTGATAACATACCTACTTGTTGTATTACATTAATGTACCTACACAGTCAAAATATATCAATGCCAGTAATATTGTTCCCCCGGTTGCTTGGTTATTTGTTAGCCAATCACTGATTTACAGCTGGATGAATCAGAATTGATTGTGGTTGATTGACGTACCTACGGACGAGCGGATCAAAAGGACCGTGCTATTGTGTGAAATAACGAGCAAGATACGGCTACAAACGGAAATAATAGGCTAGATGACAAAAACTTTTTTTTGCTTTAATAGAAGCTCATTCATATAATAAAGAGAAAGAAAAAATCGGTTTTCGAATAACTATAAAAACAACCAAGATATAAGGTATTAAAGATTTTTCTCCATCTCTTTCTAGCAAAACGGCAATTTACAAGGAGTTTATATGGCCGTACTCAACGATGACGTCACGGTTGATGTCGGATCTCTCTGTCTAATCGCCTTCAAATTAATAACGTAAAATGCTTGTATCTAATGTATTTCTAAGCCGATTTTTATTATAATTTCACAGGACCGCATCTTTTTCCACGGTATTTTAATATTTAATGACGAGATGTAAAAATTAGAATTCAGTCAATTGTAAAATTATTGTGGTGCGAACTCGTGGCTAACTTCTGACTAATTGGTTTCCAGCGAAAGAACCTAATTGTGTTCCTATCAAAATATTTTTTATATTTGCTTGCACCCGGGAAGTATACAAGGTGGGGTACGTATAGCTACATAATATCGGAGCCAAGATATCACACTTTGAAGTTTCTTCGTAAAAAACAATTAATTATTATTGAAATGAATGAAAACTGCTACTTGTTTGCCAGAAACATGAAGCGACTCAAGTCGAGTCAAGTACGCTAGTACTATTATGTATTCTGTGCCCAAGTGGAATATTTTTGGTTGTTCAAGCAATCACAGTGCACGGTTCGTTTACCTGCGCTGGCACAGGCGGCGGCTTTTTAATGCCCGCCTCACCAAAACGTATAAAAATCAAACCATTTTATAAATACATATCTAATTATCTCAATAATAATTGTGTTTTAATCGGTACACTTAGGAAAAATACAGTAAATGAAGGCTACTGTCTCATTACACCCGTCAGAATTAGGTATATTCACTTTAACAGTATCACTACTGAAGTGCCCAAAAAATTAACGTAACTTTTAAAAAGTATTCAGTCTACACAGTTGTTTAGTTCCAGAAGCTTAGATAATTTAGGATCAATATTTTAAGAAACTTATTACAATTCGGGACATAAATTGCCTATGCCCGTCCTAGGGCTGAGCTGCGAGTATCTCCAATTCTCCATACCGAATTTCCTGGTTCAGCGGCTTAAGCGTGAAAGGGTAATAAACAGACAGACAGACAACTTTCCTATATTGTATTTGTAGGGATAAAGAATATTTAAGCAAACAGTGTGAAAAGCAATGAAGATGCATTAAAAACCGATTAATAAACTACTTACATTGCACACGCAGCGTGACGATCTCGCTGGAGGTCTCGCCTCTTGAGTTGGCAGCCCTGCACGAGTAGCCACCAGCTTCGCGCCTGGTGACCTTCTGCAGCACCAGGGACCGGGTGCTCAATATGATGCCGGACGACATGTTTTGTGTCACCGGCCTATCCTAGATTACGTTATTTGTCCAATTAAACCAGTTATAATTAAAGAGAATACCATTGAAACAGTTCAAAATTGTTATCGAGGATTTGAAAGCTTCACATAATTACTCTATACGGGGTTAGTCAAGGTGGGTGTATCAAGCGCTTAACGTACGAGTATTGATTAATATTACGGACACGTGTATATTACGGACAACGATTATTTTTATTTTCATACAAACATAAAAAATATTATAAAAAGAAAAAATATACAACCCTGAAAGTGGCAAGGCTTAGGGCGGCGGCGGCGTCGCCGTGCGTAAGTCATCATAAAATATATAGAATGACAGGTGTCTATCCTTTTAAATATACTACGTAGATTTGGATGACATAATTTAGGTCATTTTGTTGACCCTGAAATGACCGTTATGTAGACAAACAGCTGACGGCTAGGGCTGCCACAGCGTAGTTTGTTTTAAAATTATTAAAAGTCTTTACTCTAATAATATCGATTTTTATGAAAAGTGGTACAACAAAAGTTGTTCACTATCATCTGTAGTTTCTCGCCCTTTCGGCATGATACACGTTTTTAAACTAACCCAGTATGTTTATACTGACTGACGGGTTCATCATCACCGGGTTACGGTAATAGTATATACTATTACCGGGTCTAAACTATGAAAGCTAGACATTAGACATAATATGGGCAGCAGGTTCCTTTTGTAACGCTAACAGTTAGAAATGGTTTTCGGAAATTAAATACCAAGAGGGTCAAACAGTAGTTGTATTTTAAAAGCTTTAAGCATGATACTTTATATTTAGGTTAATCGAAAAAAGCTCTTTAACATATAATTAACTAGCTGTGCCCGCGAACTTGGTTTCACTTTCACTTTAATAAAGCCCATCACTGTAGTTTCTTTATTTTTGGATGGAGATTCCTCAGCTTCCTGTGGATCCATTTTTAAAAATTCTTCTTTAGTGGGTACCCACATAAACCAACGAAGCTCTAAGTCGAATTTAATCTCCAGTAGCTAGGGCTCTACGTTGATACCTCAGTCAGTCACTTCATCAAAGCCTTTTATTAATATATAGAAATACATACAGCAAATTCGAAACAAACAAAAACCGTCAATAGCAAAATTAATTAAAACAAATATATTTTTTAATTTATGTGACTTTTCATTTTCTTTAAAAATATTAAATAAATTGAAAAAATGATGAATAAATGAATAAAGAAAATAGTTTACGTTTTGATACGTAGTTATTAACAGTGAATAAAGACAACTTTGGCTTAACAAAGAATAAAAAAGACCAATACAGCTAAGAATTTCGTCGGGGCTGGTAAGAGCTCGGTGGCATAAACACCATTTTTCTTTCGAGGGGAATGCGTGACCGCACCGTACTCGCCGTTGGCTGGACGACGAGCATGTGTGCTGGGCTCTCCCGGCAGAGTGCCGGGCCTACCTACTAAACCCCCGCTGTTCTCCCTGCCCTTATGGGCGCGCGAGATAGGGTCCACACTGCGACTACCACTACCAACGTTTTCAAAACAATCATGTATTTTTCTAAATAGACTTCTATTTAGTACATTTTATTTGCTAATTGCACCCTTACATTATGATACCACGAGATTCGGTGCTCCCTCGGGTTGGCTTTGACGTTGCACTCGAAGTAGACGTCATCGCCCTCTTTGATGTCGTGCGGGTTGAGCGTGCTGCCGAGGCTCAGGGACACCAGCGGGCTATCTGGATAACAACATCACTATTATCACTACTAGCTGAAGCAAAGTGGAACATTTTTAACCGACTTCAAAGAAGGAGGAGGTCCTCAGTTCGATGCGTATGTTTTTTTTGTAAGTTACGCGATTACGCCGCCAATTGTACACGGAAAAAAAAGAGTCCCGGGATTTCTTTCATTCAAAACATTATATTGTCTTGAACATATTTTGTTGAGACAAAATAATTTACTTTGAAACAGTATGCCACGGAATTGACTTAAGAATGTTCATTTTCTTAATTCAATTCGAACATATTATTTTAACCTGAAGTTAATTTCGTTGCTTCAATAACATGAAACTTACTTGACCGAAGATATCTCAAATAATTGTTTCAATACTTTCATGTTCTTGTTTTACAAAATATGCCTTTAGATCAAGTATTTTGTAAATATGCAACGAAACTCAGTTATAATATTAAACGAAACCAATAGAATATTAATATAATTTAATATTTCTTTAACACAAGAAAACCGATGTCTTGGTTCTAATAGAGTGATGTTTTTCATCAGAATTCTCTCTGTTTTCGTTGAAGGGTGTGTGAGCTTCATTTCAATACAAAAACTTCTTGGACTGAAATACTTATTCCAAAATTGTGTTTTAATATCACAGCCAATTGATCAAAGTAAATTTTGTTTCCCGATGAAACTTTTATTTTTTTGATGAAATTTAAAGACATTATTGACTGGAGTCAACAGATTGTTAATAGAATGCAACATTACTTTAACACAAGAAAATCATTGTCTTGGTTCCAATACACTGAGGTTTTTTATCACAACTCTCTTTGTTTTCGTTCAAGAGTGTGTATATATTATTTTAATGTAAAAAGTTCTTCAATTAAAATATTTGAAAATTATGCTTTAATACCGTAGTTTTCTTTGTTTCAAGTACATCTTTTGTCCGTCCAACCTTTTATTTTTCTTGGACGAAAATTTATGACTGTTTTAATGTAAATAAATTGTGAATTTTGAATAGAGTCAATAGAATTTTAATCTAATGCGATATTGCTTTAGCACAAGAATTCTGTTATCTTACTTTGAAAACAAATGTTCTTTTCAACTAAAGTAATATCACTTTCGGTTTACAACTTTTACTTTCAAACAAGATATCAGATTTTCATATGTAATACACAATGCTTTGATGAAAAACAATTTCCACAGAGAACTTGTACGAGTATTCTTCCACAATACGTCAACCATACCACACTACGCGTTCCTGATTGACTGATTCAGTGAAGAAGCCTTCGTCTGATGAATTCTTTCTGTGTTTGCGACTGGTGTGGAGTATGAAAACCAACGAATACTGTGCCAATATAATGTAAATGTATAAGTTTAGTGATAATTTTAATAGTTCTCAGATCAAATTTAGTGAAACATGAAGCAAGCAGCGCGCTATTACAATGACCGTACCAAAAAATATTATTGCTGTTCTTTTGGAGTCCTGCAAAATTCCGAAAGATTTAATTCAACGTTTTGCAGTGAGTATACCAATATACTTAATCTAAATTAGTTTTGTAGTCAAAATTTTTCATATTTCGATAGATGTTACTTTGGAAATTTTTAACATTCATTCACTTCCTTGAGTGTTAGTGTAAGGTACTTTGTTACACCTCGTATATGACATATGACGTTTCCAAATAACATTGAAAATATAAATTTTCAGATACAAAATTACCAACGGAGTTGACATGGGTTCGACGCAAGCCTACATTATCTCACCCATCCCAGGATCCATGGAAAGACATCCTGGGAGTCATCCAAGACTGGGAAGCTTTCACTCAAGAATGTCAGAGAGTATCATGATATTAGTTGAGGTGAGTCAACACTTATGCCACGTAGAATACAACTTCTTTGAATTCTTTTACTTTCCTTTTGGAAATCATAAAAAATCCTTCAAAACTTTTTAAAAACCTCTAAGCTTACAATAATATGCGGTTGCATCTCTATAATGTTACTGGAACCCTCGGTGGGCGAGTCCGATGGCTCATGGTCGTTTATACACTCCGGAACACCTAAATCGAGTCACCTTGCACCTTTGGATTATATTGTCCATAACATAACTTTAAAAAAATGTTTGGTCGACCAAAAAGTGTTGTACAATTTTATAGCTGGCACATACATAATCAGCAGATCGGACTGAACATGAATATGTCAGCTACAAAATTGCATAAAAACTTAGTCATTTGGACGAAAATAACTTCGCTGTGGACTCAGCACTTGCCTTCCAATCGGGAGGTTCAAGGTTCGAGACCGCTATGTACCCATGTATTTTTTTTCGAATTTCATATGTACATTTGTCTGGCGCTCCTACGGTAAAGGAAAACATTGCATACATCCGTGAAGAAATTCAAAGGTGTATGTGAAGTCGACCAATCCGCACTGGGCCAGCGTGGTTGACTAAGGCCTAACCACCGTAACTTAAGGAAGGCTCGAGTCCTTCGATGGGGACGTAATGACGTAATGTAGATGAGCTGTTATGATGATGGCAAAAATATTGTATTTTACTTTCATTTTTCTTTCAGAATCCTGGTGATAATAACGCCTCTATAGAAAAGCAGATGATGAAAAAGGCGAGAAACGAAAAAAATATGTTATTGTGTATATTGTGTTAGTTAAGGGAAACTTGAGTCTAGATTTAAAGTTTAGTCTGCCAATATAGACTTATTCTGTCAAATGTAAGGTTTGTAGATTAAGACCACAAAAAAATGCAAAAATGTAGATAAGTGATCTACCGCATTAGGGTATTGCACGTAGGGATCATCGAGATGGCTGAGGTCATTAGATCTTTTGATGTATGTGGCACAGTAATATTTTATTGCATCTGTAAAAAAAATATAAAATATATTGACTATATCGATACCTCCTACGTAAGTTGTTGTATCTTCAAAACAACAATTTTACAGGAGAGCGTTTTGAAGATTCAAATTGGAATAAAAACTGCATTTATTATTGTATCTTTGTAAAATTTGGTACATAAATAATAATTTTGGTATACTTAACTATGTTGAAAGATAATTGAGAAAATATATGTATTTTCTGAGATATGGTTCTTACAACACTTTACTGCGGAATAAATACTGTGCCAGCTCTTATATCTCATACTTACAACACTTTACTGCGGAACACAGACTCCGCTAACTGTTGTATTTCATACTTATAACACTTTACTGCGGAATACAGACTGCGCCAGCTGCTGTATCTCATATTTACAGTATTGGACTTAGGAGTTTCGATAACGTTCGATTAACAAAAGCTTAGTCTTTAAGAGTACTGTGAAGTGCCAATTTATGGCTCGAGTATGCACTTTCAAAAATGCAGTTTGTTGCACACCGTTTAGAGTTGAAAGTCTGAGGCAAGTGTCTACATTTCTTATTGAAATATTGTTTACCACCCTAAACCGTTACGAAATTAGACACTTTTGATCTCATTAGATTCAGTATACCTTAATCTATGTTTGTACTTTTAGTAAAAAAAAAAGATAAAAATGATCAAGGTAGTTTTTAAGTCCAAAATATAGATATTTAGATGCTAATAATTTATATTCTGAGCAATATTACTTCAAAATCAAAACGTACAAACCTAGATCTTCATTATATCTTCAAAATTTCTAAAAATCATGAAAATTGGACTATGTAAAGAGGGAGAAAATCGTTATCGCTTTTTGTATGATAATTTACAGCTTCACAAATCTCTTACAATAGCATTTTTAAAAAAACTGGTAATTTCTTCCATTACCGGGTAATAAATAAATATTTAAAAAGATCAACAATGCATTTGCAACATTAAAAATAATTTGGCTTACTTGTGGAGTCTTATAAGTTCCATGAGATCAACTTACATAAAGACAAGATTGCTCACGTCCACCCAATTCCCAAAAAGGGTGACCGATCCGACCCATCAAATTACAGGCCAATAGCGATAACGTCCTTGCTCTCCGAGATTATGAAACGGCTCATTAACTCCCGCTTCCTACGGTACTTAGAAGAGCACCAGCTGATTAGCGACCGAAAATACGGCTTCCGTCACGGCCGTACAGCTGGTGATCTTTTAGTTTCCCTGACTCACCGTTGGGCAGAAACCTTGGAGGGCAAAGGTGAGGCTCTCGCCGTTGGACTCGATATCGCTAAGGCATTTGATAGGGTCTGGCATAGAGCTCTTCTCACGAAGCTACCATCATTTGGAATCCCAGAGGGACTCTTCAAATGGATAGCCAGCTTCTTGGATAGTAGGAGCATTAAAGTCGTCGTCGACGGCTGCTGCTCCGAAACCATGCCCATAAACGCTGGCGTTCCACAAGGCTCGGTGCTCTCCCCAACCCTGTTCATTCTGCATATTAGTGACATGCTGTCCATTGAGAACATACATCGTTATGCGGATGACAGTTCGGGTGATGTACGGTATACCGACCACCAGAATGTCCCTCGGAGTTCATTGTATGGTAGGCGGTTGCAACTTGTGTCTGAAGTTGAAGACTCTCTAGGGCAAGTCTCCGAATGGGGTGCCAAAAACTTAGTTTAGTTCAACCCCACGAAGACACAAGTGTACGCGTTCACTGCGAATAAGGACCCATTTATCGTAGTGCCTCAGTTCTTTGTATGTCTGATGGTATTGGAATCCTCGGTGTGGAAATTTCTGCTAAAGTGCAGTTTGGGAGTCATTTGGAGGACAAAGCTAAATTGGCGAGCAAAAAGCTGGGCGTCCTGAGCAGAGCCAAGCAGTACTTCACTCCTAACCAGCGGCTAATGATTTATAAAGTACAAAATCGACCGCATATGGAGTACTGCTCGCACCTCTAGGGAGGAGCTCCCTAATATCAGCTCGACCCTCTTGACTCCCTGCAAAGGCGTGCATTCCGCATCGTCGGCAAAGGAGAAACTTTGGTTCCCTCTGCGTACTCTATCGGCTCTTTAATGAAGAGTACTCTGAGGAACTGTTTGCAATGGTACCCTCTTCACCTTTCCACCGAACCGATCTCGTCTAGCACAGTTCGGTTTCAGCGTTCATTCCTTCCACGTACGTGTAAGCTCTGGAACGAACTCCACAGCTGCGGTGTTTCCCGAGTGCTACGATATGTCCTACTTCAAACGAGACTTAAAAAGAGCATTTCTCTCCAGGTAGGCAGTGACTGAACTGTGCCCCTGGCATTGCAGATGTCCATGAGTAGTGGTTACCACTAACCATCAGGTGGGCCACTTGCTCATCTGCCACCATTAGCAATTAAAAAAAACTCATTATACATTTCAAATATTTTTTTGGAAATTTAAAATCTCCATCCAAATGCAATATTTTTGACCTTTGCCTCGCATAATGCGATTCAACTTGCTGCAAGCTCTTAATATGATCACACACACTGTTTTTAACAGAATCTGTTATTTTTACAGGGTGGTTGGAATGTTTTCCACTTTGATCTGGGATTAGTATTCCCGTTGCCTTATCCATCTTGGCTAGGGCCTTATTAACAACCTGATCACTGATAGTTAAAGTGCTTAAAAAATGTTTCTTGTACACGTATACGTAGTTGGTGCTATTTTTATCGTGTACCACTGGTAATAATGTATCGATTGCATTGATCACTAAGTCTGACTGACTTAGCGATCAATGCAATCGATACATCGTCAGGACAGAATACTTCAAGAAAACTTCAAATACTGTTTAAAATACAAAGTTTTAGAAAAGTCTTTTGACTTACAACAGAGGTTTGAACATCAAATTTCGAAGTGAAATGTTGTATTTCCTACATACAACATTCATTTTTATTTCAATGTCAACGTAAAATGTTGTATGTATTATATACAACATTTTTTGATGCTTGCTTGACAAAGTAAATTGTTGTATGTATTACATACAACATTTTTTGAAGCACTCTCAACAACGTATACAGTCGTAAGTAATCTATAGAGTACTTTAGGTTGGTTACTCCGAAAAGTTACACTATCTTAATTAATTCCAAAAAAATAATACAAAAAAGAAACATACCAATGATATTTCGGACGCTTGAATCAGGAATATGGTTTGGTACTATTTTATCCATTATAACATCATTACTTTCTATAGGTGTCCCAGAGATGCTGTTCTGCGTAGTCGTATAATTGACCATGTCAAATAGTCTACGCCCTCTTATGATTATACGTTTCTTTGTTATTTCGAAATACCTTAATTACGTTAGTTATTTTTGAGAGAAATTTAGTGCTCTTGAGATCCGTGCGGCTGACTCAAAGTCCGGCGTGGTTTGTTGTATGTAACCGATACAACCCGCGAGCGCACGATACGCCACACCCCGCGCCCCGCGTAAACCATTGCGAAGGACTATACAACGTTTTATTGTTTTCGCGTTCGAAAGATACAACAAATTACGTCTGAAAAATGCTTGAAAAATCGTGTTTTTCGTAATTTTTTCACTTTCAACGCATAGATTACTACGATTTAAACTGTTTTTCGATAAAAATGCTAAATGCCATTTTTGTGGGTTACAACAACTTACGTGGGAGGTATCGATATAGTTAAGCAATAAAATTGTATAAAAATGGGAATTAATTTATTGTGTATCTTAAGAAAATCGCTTACTGTAAAGTTAATTTTTAATAAATAAATAATATTTTATACTTTATTAAGAATGTTTACATTTTTAAAACTCTTTCCCAGAATGAATTAAATAAGAAACTGACAATACTAAAGTAAAAGAATGTGTTTTTGATGATCGAAGTACTTTGTAGTGATAATTATTTTTGTTGTTTCAGATCCAGTTGTACCTCTACTTGGCTCTATGGAATGAATTTATCCGAGCCAAACCCCACTAAGCATTACCGTTTAACATTCTTCTCCTCATACTTATTATTTTTTGTGGCATATTGTTGCTATCCACACATCAGTTACACGACGTAACCAGAAATAATGCAAAAGCTCCGAAGATGTTATAGTACTGCTCAGATGCAACAACTTTATTTATCGCATCTCCGAATCGTCGTGTAGAAATCTAAGCAGTGGTGTAGCACCCTTGGAGTTCTTGCATTATTTATAAATACGCCGTGTAACTAAAGTGTACGTAACAATAGCAATAATGCCACAAAAACATTTAATATACCTATGAGGAGAAGAAATCTAAACGGTGCTGTTTAGTGGGGTTTTGCCCTGATGAATTTATTCCATTAAGTCAAGCTTTTGTCAGTTTCTTTGAAGATCATTTATACTTTAAACCGAGAGAATATTTTCTTCTAAATAGAAATTATTCTTTTAAGACAATAAAAAATTATATTGACTCGTATACCTAGATTTCCATCAGATAAGTCGATATGCTTGGTTCAAAATGTTAAATCTTACGAAAACAAAATATTGTATTGAGCTAATATGCTGATGTTATAATGCAAAACAAATAATTGTTCAGAACAATTATATATTTACTTAGTTTAAAGTAGATGGTATTTAGAACCAAGATTTCAGTTATATTGGCTGAAAGAAGTAATGACTTGAATCAATCATATCGATCATGTTGAACCAAGGCAGACAGAATCTCCATTCAATACTTTATATTTAATTCATTTAATTGTGTAGAGATGAGCACAAGATAATATTATCTTGACTGAAAGAAATGATCGTCTAAATAAAGTGGTTTATAAAACCGACATCATTGAATCAAAAAATAATTTCATTCAATTTAAAGCAGAAGAGTTCAGGACAAAATCTCTGTTATCTTGACTGAATGGCGTGATCGTATTATACTAATTATTGAAAACCAATTCATTGGAATAAGACAATCATTATTTAATTCAAGATTCTGTTATGTTTAGTGAATCGACAGTGTTATTTTGATTGAATGCAGTTTACATTCGTTCAAAATGATATCATTTTTGAATTCAAAAAAATACATCGTCTTAATTCAATACATTTAACTGCATAGTGCATATATAACCGCATATTTTCTTGAATCAAGATATCTTTTTTTTCCGTGTAGACCGATTTTCGAAATTCTTTTTGTATTCGATAGAGTATTCTCCTGAGGTGGTTCCATTGTCACCAAAGTCAGGATCTGATGATGAAATCTCATGAAAAGCGAGGGAAACCCTTAAATTTTATAGTTAGGTACTTTTTTTCTTTATTACTAATTTAACACTCCACAGACTCGTGGTCCGTGCTCTTTTCATGGAATCTTCTCATTGTGATCTATTTTATTATAATTATTATAATTATGACTTGCGACTACTTCTTACTCCTAATCTAAGGTGAGTTGCGCAACTCAATCAATTTAAAAATTTAAATATATATCTTAATAATATCTATTTATACTTATATATACTTAATTATACTCAAATATATATCTTAATAATATTGAATTCAGCAAATGTTCAGCAATGGCAGCAATGGCAATTGCTGAACATTTGCTGGATTCAGGAACCAACCACTGGATAGAACTGCACAAACGTCAGGTCCTCTCCACCGATCGTCACTATTATTCCAGAATAGCACGAGAAGCGGTTGAAATTAAAAAACATAAAAACTTCAACCGGGAAGATGGATACCGTTTATCAACTACCTACGAACCCTGTTATTAGCAAGTTTAGGCAGTGCGGTACTTGTAAAAAACGTCAGTGTGTAGATGTCGTGAGTGTGGTATGTCGAGGTACCGACGATACTGATAAAAATTCTGAAGATCAAGCGGAGGGTAGTCGTGAAACCCGCGCTTTGCGAAGACGTCGCTGAGCCTCGGCAGTCATCCCGTGACCACGGCCTGATGTAATTCGGCCGAAACGTCGGGAAACAGTAAGTCAATATAGTTATTGTTTACCGCGAAATAGACCCGAGTTAATTGTATTTAAAATGTGTACAAATCGCGGAAGTCTAAAAACTTTAATATTATACTATATGTTAATAATTTATGTATGGACTATTTCATAAGATTTGGACAGTTAGTATACTCGTATTTGGCATAATATATGTTACGTCTGTTTTTTTTTTTTTTAGTTACACCAAGGTCGCTCCGCTTGATAGGGCCCTGAGCACCATTTTTTTATTGTATTCCAAGACCACTTCATCTGTTGCTATGCTGGGAAGGGCAATGAGACGTCTAATTGCGTCGTCCTCCTTCAACTCCCGGTAGAAGTAGGTGCAGGATACCGTGTGTCTGGTAATGGCAACCACCGCGTGAGGGACACTATCGTGGGCAGGGTTCTTCCTTTCTGCTCCTCTGAGCAAAACGGCGGAATCCGTGAGTGGAACTTGGATCTCCGAACTATGGGGTAAACTGGCAATTAGATGGGTAGACGGTGTGCCGGGTTGCGGGAAGACCACGTGGCTCCTCAACAACTTCCAAATGAAGGAAGATATGATCATCACTAGCACACTCGAGACGGCAAAAGAACTGTTGGACAAAGTGACGACTCGATTCGGGGCGGTCGTGAAGGGGAAAATAAAAACCATTGCCTCAGTTCTCATCAATGGTGTGGAAGCATTAAAACGCCTTTTGGTGGACGAAGCTCTCCTAGTCCATTTTGGAGCTATCATCATGGCAACAAGGCTGACCGGGGCAAGAGAATTGGTAATAATGACCGATACAAATCAGATCCCCTTCATAGACAGAGACAACCTGTTCGAGATGCGTTACGGAAGCCCCGCCGCCATCACGTCGGTAACAGAAAAGCTCCTCTGCACACACCGAAGTCCGATGGATGTGGTGTATGCTGTCCAAAACATCTACAAGGGTATTTACACATCACGGCAAGTGCTGAGGTCCATGACATGCAGAATGGCATCGGAGGCGGTGTTACGAAGGGGCAACCCAAATACTCTCTTCCTTACCTTTACTCAAGACGAGAAAGAAGCGTATGGGAGGGAAGGGTTCGGCACCGGAGAACAATCTAGACTGCTGACGATCCACGAAGCACAGGGACTAACGTACGATAGTTAGGTACTTCCAACGTGTTTCATGTTCTTTACGAAGCTATCCACGTATTTGCGTATGGTAATCATAAACTGATGATGGAGCGTCGGTGGCGCTGTGGACTCGGCACTTGCCTTCCCATGGGGAGGTCGGGGTTCGAGACCCGCCATGTACCAATGTGTTTTTCGTTTCAAATTTCATATGTACATTTGTCTGATGCTCCTATGGTGAAGGAAAACATCGTAAGGCAACCTGCATACATCTGCGAAGAGATTTAATGGTGTATGTGAAGTTAACCAATCCGCACTGGGCCAGCGTGGTTGACTAAGGCCTAATCACCCTAACATAGGGTAGGCTCGAGCCCCTCGGTGGGGACGTATATGAGCTGTGATGATGAATCATGAACTGAGCTGATGATGGCAGGATCCTTAACTTTTAGGAGTTAGAGGTTTGTTATTTAAATAAATCAGGCGCGTATAACAAAGTGAATTGAATACCAGCTGACCAACGGTGAAAGGTGAAAGTATTTTAAATTCACTAAAAATACAAAAACCGACTTCAAAAACACTGAAAAGTTTAAAATAATATATGAATAGGTACAGACAATATAACAATTCTATATAGTCTGTGACAAACGATGATCTCCTAGAAAGTATTAAAATTTGGCACCGACTTTTAATATGTGTATTTGTTTTACAAACGCTTAGCCATAACCTCAGCTAAAAGTAAGTGACGATAAGGCAAAACATGGACGCGAGCTTCATCTGCAGGCCTATTACGGCGCGTGGACTATAGAAGAGAAAGTGACTAACCCTCGTCCCGTCTCGCTTCATTATTATATGAGAGAGCGAGAAGAAACGTGTTATTTGCCTTATGTCCCATATTGTCCACGGTTCGTGCTACGCACTCCTCAATATTTGAGGCACTGGTTGTTCTACTTCTAATTGTTGAAATACAACAATGCAATTAACATAGTTACTTTAGCGACAAAGTTAGCTAAGACGGTGGTAGCAAGTCAGGTGGGCTTAGAAGCCCTACCACCAACCAAATCAAGCAGAAAAATTTCTACCTCTGTGGCAAATCCAACGCTGTAGCTCTGAAACTATGCTAGATGGTCTTAACCACGAGACCACGGAGGCGAATAAGCAGAACATGATTTTTGTTTACGACAGGGAACTTCTTGGGCTTACTTCACCTTATAATCTGTAAGTGGCGGTAACAGAGGAACTAATTATCCTACATCTTAATGTAGAAACACGGCATTGTTACATTATTCCAATAACTTAGTTTAGAAAGTGGTTCTTTAAACTCCACGGGGATTCGAACTCCACAGCTTTAGATCAGAACCATACGGTCTCAAACTCCTGACCCACGGAGTCGGTATTTTTTTGTAAGATAATTCGATATAAAAAATGGATATAAGTCAGTAAAACTGCAAATAGTGTGAATTATATTTAGGAAGATCAATAGCATTTCTGTCTATTTCTGTTATTGTATTTCTCGGATTACAAAGACCTGTCTCTTCACTGGCTTCGCTCATTCACCTCACGCCCAGGGCCGGGCTTAACTATGGAGCCATGTGGGCCCGGACCCACAGCGGCAAATTTTTAGGGGCGGCAAAGCGGTAAATAAGTGGAAATCGAAAAATGTTATGTTATTATTACAGTAACCGCCATTTTGATAATGTGATATACACATTTTGTGATCCACCTGTCAATACCTTCAATTTGACATCCCAACTAGCATGAACCATGCCACACAGAAACCGCCCGCCGCGGAAGTGACACTACACTGATCAACAAATGTTTAATTCTATGGTTGCTTGGAAGAGATTGCTGTATAGCAATAAGGCTGCCCTTTGCTGTTTTTGTACTACTTATTTGTTTGTGTGTCCTATTATTTGCAATACAGTGGTTCGGCGGCAAAATTTCGTGGGGCCCGTAGGCGTAAAATATGTAAGTCCGGTCCTGCTCACGCCTATTGATTACCAGAATAACCAAGCCTAACAAAGTTCATAAAATATAAAAATATCCGTACTTACTTAAAGGATTTCAACAATTATTCCGATTTCCCAATTATACTGTGAGTTGTGACCGTATTTATTTATATTCGTCTCACGGTGTATATCAAGTTGCCATCATTTCGGATAGTCGCTAATGAAAATAAAATCATTAAAGTATAAGAATAAAATGAAATTGTTTGTGTTTTAAAAGTAAATATTAAAATTACCCTTTGTTATCATGGATTCATCAAGTCAGTTATTATAGGTGCATGGTATTAGCGTTTTGTCGAAGAGGCCACTGATTTCAAATATCTGGCATTTCTTTCGGAATTCTAAATTCAAATTAAGGCTCGAGTGTTTCTATTTCTAATTTAGTGATTCACATTTTTCTTTGTCATCGTTCTGTTCACAAAATGAAAAACTTAAAATATCGCGTTATTTACGGATATGAGTTCTACCGCGGCACCAGCGCTGCAGAGACAGCTCGAAGGATTAATGATGTGTATGGAGAAGCTACTGTAAAAGAAAGCACGGTACGTTTTTACTTCCAACGTTTCCGTTCTGGAAATTTTGATCTACAGAACAAACCCCATTTACGGCCCAAGCCTAGTTGATAATGAAGAATTAAAGGCGATCGTGGAAGCCGTTCCATCGGAAACAGCGAAATAAGTGAAGCACGCCAACAAACATGCATTGAGTGCACAGCAACAAACACTAATTCGGACAATAGGCTAGATAAATGAAAAAAAAATATTGCTTCAATAGAAACTCATTCATATAATAAACAGAAAGAAAAAATTGGTTTTCGAATAACTATAAAAGCAACCGAGGTTTAAAGTATTAAAGATTTTTCTCCATCTCTTTCTAGCAAAACGGCAACAATAACGTCACGGTTGATGTCGAATCTGTCTGTCTAATCGCTTCCAAATTAACAGCTTAAAATGCTTATATCTAATGTATTTCTAAGCCGATTTTAATTCTCTTTTTACATGATTGCACCTTTTTCTACTGTATTTTAATATTTTATGAAGAAACGTGAAAATTAGTATTCAATCATCATCCCAATTCAATTCCGATGGCGCAGTCAAAATGACCTTCAAAGATTTTATTCATTCTCACTCCCACAATTTTGTTTAGTAATAGAATCAATGAACTAGGTTCCTATAAAATGGCAAAGTGCATACATACCGACGTGCATATCTAATACTACATACGTACTTAGATTGATTTAATACTTATACATGTATAATTTCATAACATTATTCTTATTCGATTTACTATTTCTATATTAAAAGTTAATTTCATAATGCAAGGACTTAATGATATAATCTTTATTTAGTGTATTTCAAATTGCTTTTTCGTAAAATTAATAGTATGGTTTTACTGTACTGTGTATTGTGCTCGTTAATCGGCTTGTGCAACTCGATTTAATAAAACGAAGAAGATGCTATCAAAGTCTTGAAACTCTGTCGGCCGATATCACAAGATCCGAATCTTAAGCGATGTCAGACGTTTGAATGGCGCCTTGAAAACCTTTGTAACTGGATAATTTAACGCAACCACAATTTGGACACTAGGCAATAACGAAAAACAATTCACTTTAATTAAACGACCAAAAAGTTCCCAATTCAAAAGTTTTTACACTCTCACTCCCGTAACAATTATTAAAAAACATTGTTCAAAAGAAAAACAACCTTTTTCGCCGATGCCGTAGACCTAAGTAAGCAATCCGAAAATTTTTAGTTACTCGTGCCTATCTACTTAGAGACTTTGAAATTAAACAGTGCTTCTTGAAACGCTTCGAAGAATATTATCTAAATGATCACGTGCACTCTACGCTGCCAAAATCGGTAATGTATTTATATCTAAATTCGAGTAGTGGCAAATAATCGCAATTACATAGTTCAATATTACTTCAGCCGACATTGTCCCAACTTATCGGGCTTCGCGTTAGGCGCATAGTTTGACTAACTATACCGACTATCGTTGACTGTTTTGCTTCGCTGCGGAAGGCTTTCGACCCTATTGTGGTTCAAAGCTGTTGAATACTTCGCTGTAACGCTTCAAGTCAATAATAGACCATGTTCCAGCGAACTAACATTATAAATCTTAAAGAAAAGGGTATTTATTATTATTTCAGTGGGTTACTATTAATATTTAACTATTTATCCCACATTATCTACTTTTTAATTGTACCAAATCTGTGGAATTAAAACATTTATGTGTTTTTATGATTACATTAAATGCGATAAGAACGCACTTTTCCTTCATAATAATATATTATTTTAAGATTTAAAAATGTAAGTAAACAAAATGAAATTTCTACATGCAAATAACTATTTTCATTATTATTTTGTATGTGAACTCATAAACTTTGATTGATTTTTGTCTTTTTGACACCAATTTGCACACAGTTTGAGAACATGGTCATTATTACCGGAGATAAGTACTCACATACTACGTTGAGCTGAATCTGGTCGTCGATGACTTTTGTCGGCAAAGCTGGGTTGGATGCTACACACTTCACCACCGCTCCATTGTCGTCTGGCATCGGAGTAAACACCAAGGAACTGACCGACCAAGTTTCATTGGAATATTCAGTGACCTGCGCAAAGAAAAGATATTTCAATTCTGAGTAGTACAGAATAATCATGGTTATCCTTTTTTTAAACGATGTGGAATGCTGTTGCGCACCATACCTGCCAATCACAGAACACAGAATGATTTCATTCTGTGTTCTGTGCTGCCAATGTATATGGGACTCTCTCTCTGCGAAGTGCGGAGGATACCCACTAAACCAGCTTCGATGTCCATCTTGTCTATGGTCAGGGTGATCCGGGTAACCCCGATTCTCTGAACCAGCCCGGGATAGCCCGGCAAACTACGAGCCGGGTCTTAACGCCCGTGGGGTTATTATTACCTGGAACATGGGAGTAATACCAGATGGGGGGCTATAATCGCGCATTTGCTTTATTATCCTATTAGACGTACATACAACAAGCTTATACCAAACAAAGACATTTGTAAAAAACGTACCTACATAATGGTCGATATAAATGCAAACTTAATATAAGAACAATGACAAATTATTTAACATAGAATGGATGTCTTAAAATATAATAATATTAAAGCCGTTTAAAGAAAGTTTTTCTTTATTGTTGTACTAAATTAGATGTTTTTTGTTCTAAAGATGTTGAATTTTTGTATGTTTTTATATTTTTATGGAGAATTTGTTTTAGAAAAATGGTTTATCTAATTTTACAAAGCATATGGATTATGCATTTAAATGAATGGATATTCACTCCGGTTTTTATTGGATGACTTCGAAAATGAATTGTTCTATGTAAACATCCTGTTCGGTAGCAAACATAAAACTTCATTTTTGGAGCCCTTTGTTACAAATAAATTAAATCAAGATATTCTTAAGTTCGTTAAAGTAGTCAGCCACATATAGCAATATCCATTCGCTAATACCTACATTAGCATATTTTTGTGATTATTCAACCATCAACTGTGTAACATTAGAAAAAAGATTGAATAAGAAAAAAAAATATTTCGATTGTGATTATAAAACTTCAAAATAGAAGTTAAAATAATGAACCTTTGCTTTCTCAAAACTCCTGTTATCCTTATACCAGGTCATTTGGGCAGGTGGTCTGCTACCTTCAGAAGCACAGCGCAACGTCGAGGCAGCTCCTCCCAGGAACTGTTGAGGCCTATTCAGCAAGGCAATGGAGAGAGGAGCCACTGGGAAGACAAAAATCTTATTATTTTCCCAATAAACGTCCAAAATTATAGAGTACAGTACAGTATAAATAAATCCTTAAAGCAGAGAGTACCTTCTCCAGACGTACGTAGAACAACACTATTGTAATACGCCTTTAATAGACATATTATCAAATCTTACATTACTGACATATGCAGCTAAATTTTAAATCGTGGTTTCGGACGGATTCAATATTTTATTTAACTTTGAAATTGTATACTTAATGAAGTAGATTCGATGATTTTTCATAAGGCGCCAATTATTTGTAAAGCAAATTTTTTATCTAAAAACGGCTTGTTTCTTTTTAACGTCTGGTCGACATTATAAATTGCATTATTAAGTCAATAATGGAAACAACCTTATGCATCTTGATACAAAATAACGCGTAAAAATATTTAATTTTACTGAAATAGGGTTTGCAAAGGAATGAAAAATTTAATGAGATTTTTTCCCCATGAGGGCAGAAGATTTTTGGTGGATATAGTTGGTGATAGGACTTTTAGGCCTGCCTTGCTAGCTACCACCGTCTAACTTAAGTTTGTCGCCTCAATAACGAATGTAAATAGCATTGTTGTTGCGACAATTAGAGGTAAGATAGCCAGTTCCTTAGTTATTGAAGAGACCGAAAGAAGCTCACTTCTACTTTCAGCCTTATAGTCAATCACTATCAGCTGAGATAAAGGTCTAGAGCTTCCCTTCCCTTCCCTATTGTGTCCAAAAATATATGAGATCCCTTTTGAATTATTAACTCTTGATTCATAATTAACGTACACCTTCAACGTTTTTTTCAAACACGACAGCGAAGCTTTTGGCCTTCACCTCAGCCCACGGTAAGTGACGACATTTGGCCCTTTATGAAATGTAACGTTTACGTTTGTTTAGGTAAATTGCGCCAGTTGCTTATTACTTTCCTTAGGATAATTAATAAGTAACACTTGATATTTGAGATTGTCTGTTGTCCTTTTCCCTTATGTTTGGTTTTTATTTTTTTCTGTGTTTGTTGACTTTTTTATATTTTGTTATATTTAAGCTAATAGCCTTGTAGCCGAAGCTTTAATAAATTAAAAAAGTAAGTGACGATATTATAGTCGAAGATGGAAGTGTGGTTAGTAACTATTATCTAATCTGTGGCATAGTGTTTAATGCTACTCTAGCCGATCATGTCAAAATTCCTAGTTAATGAGGTCTAATTAATTGGTAGGTATCAGACAACATGCTACGATAATATCTAGTCAGAAGTATGCTCAACTACTTACTTATAGTTATTCGAAAGTTTAACTTTGCCGATAACTATTAAGTTATTTGTAAACTTTTCCAAACTACTGAACATGATACATCATCGCGAACATCGATAACAATGCTTAAGACCTTCAAAGTTTACAAGAGTTTTTGTGTACAATAAAAATACTTGTATATTAGTATAAAATGGTGTTATTTGGCTTTATACCAGTGGTCTCAGTGGGTGGACCGAAAGACGGGTCTCCTACCTGAAAGATCATTTAATGCTTTAATATTAATGCAACTGTCACCTTAAAAGATAAGGAACAATTCTTTGAGTATTGTTTAGATCGTAAGTAGTATTCTTTCAAGTTATTTGGATGTTAACTTCAGGTGTGTGTATGATGTACAGCACAGAAGTCATGTACCTACTGGAAAACAATCAGTCGAACATAGAACCTCAACATCGTTAATTACTTACCTACTTATCTCTTTGTAATAATTTAGATTATTGTAATTTCTAAAGCTATTCAGGTACGAGTATTATTGCGTCTGGTTATCATCGTCTTATGTTACTCGTACATGATACATAATAAGTTTTTTTATTGTTATTATAACAACCTTTTTAATATTTTTGTTCGAAAAATATTAAAAAGGTTCGTAAAAATTCGTAAAACCAAAAAAAATACGTGTTTATTTATTTTAATGAACTACTTGATACATGTCTATGTCGTATATTATACGTCTTAGACATGATGTATCTAACATTATTATTATTACGTACATTTTGCGCACTGTCTCCGCAGTAGTCCTGTATACCACCTACTTAATAATAGGTCCAACGCTAATTGCGTTCAATGATTCAGCGATAAAATAACAAAATAGCACGCTGCAATATTGGCGGGGTGAGACGGGCCCTTTTTCAATCCAAACGTTTCTAGCCTTGAAGGGCGAAGGGATTAATTTATTTTCCAATAAGTCTCGCGCTGAAATGAAGGCGCTTAATTATATCAAATGATTTCAATGCACGTATTACAATTAGAGCTTTGGAAGTTGAAATTTCTGGAACGAGTTCTACGCTTAGGCACTGGTACGTCAATTAATTTGGCTTTAATTGCTTCGCCTGGTGCAATATTCGCGTTACTCCAAATTCAATCATCGCTGCGTAGTAACAAGTCCTAATTTTGTATAGATGCAGCTTATGAATCATAATCGTACTGTTGTTAAGTAAGAGGCGTGTTATAATGAATCTGTATCGATACTCCGTAGGAGTAAAGAGAATGTTTGCCAACTGGAAACTCATCTTGAAACTGATGTTAATAATATTTTAAACGAATCATTCGTTAAGAGTAGAGGCTGGATGTATTTTACATGATAAAAGTAAACTATTTACCACCTCATTACAAAATGTGATGAGGTGGTGAATCTTATTACGTTATTCTGTTTTAACACAAAATTTTGGAAACCTTGTCAATGGCTTTAATTCTGTATTTCTCATTCAGTTTTGTTTAAGTGAAATGGAATGTTGATAAATAGTGACAACAAGTGAATTACACTTAGGTATTGTTAAGGTATTTGTTACAAAAATAGACAATGTATCATAAATTCGATCATCATTCTTGAAAAGCATCAAAGAATCCAGGAAATAACTTTTTCGGCTATGATAATCTTTTAAATAATTAATAGAAAACTTATTTATATTTTAATTTTTTTTCATATAATATGACTTTGCATTTTCTTTAATATGTTATTTTTTTTTTAAAGTATCAACAAAATAATTAAAAGTGAATAAAGTCAACTTCGGCTTAGCTTAAAGTAAGACGTCAGACGTCAATACATTTTAAATTTCGTCGGAGATGGTAGAAATCGGTGAGTCAGTGGTTAAGAAGGCATCAACACGATAGGTAATATATCGAATACGCGGGTTCGATTTCCGCCCGAGACGAATTTCTTCTTGTATTATTTATTTATTTTTTAAATAAACAAATAGGTACCGTTAAATCCTACACTTAAGATGTCTCATAGTTTCTGATGGATAGTTATGTTTTTGATAAGTTATTTGTAGCGCTATAGGTTTGTTATTTTATAACAATACACTTTCTAATGATCAAAAACATTTTTGGGATTTTTAACAAGATTGTAAATTTTAATCTGGCGGAGACATTTCCAGTCGCAGGTCTCAATTGGATTTCGGACTACAGATGCGCTGGGTGCGGGGAGAAACGGGTTCGCGACCCACCATAATCAACAGTACTTCATTTTCTTACGCACTGCGCAAACTTCACGTATTTTCTAGTCGCACTATTGTATTGTAGTTCTTTAGCATTATACTTGTAGTTCTTCAGCATTATACAGGGTGTAACTGAACACCCCAATAACATTTAAAGGTATGTATCCATCAGAAATAGTGATTCTGTAGGAAAAATATTAGGGCTAACAAACCTACTTTTTTTCCATACAAACTAAATAAATGTATTTTTTTTGGTATTAAATGGCGACAACCTTACGTCAGCATGCGAGGTATATTACGTATCACGTCATACAAACTAAATAAATATTTTTTTGGTATTAAGTGCCGACAGCTCTACGTAAGCGTAGGAGGAATACTACGCTAACGTCTGTCACGTGTCATTTTGTGTTTAAATTTCCTTTGTGCTAAGAGCTGTTTATGGTTGTCACTAGCAAGTTTTTGTTGTCAGTTTAAAATCAAATAACTCTGAAAGTATTGGGGTTCCAGGTCTCAGACAAGCACCGAAGGTCCATTTAGTATCTAACTTATATGCCCCTTAAATGTTATTGGGGTGTTCAGTTACACCCGGTATATCTTTATAACTATACAGTCCACTTTATTTCCCTTGTTACTCGTTTACTACCGTTACCATCCGAGTAACAAACTTATTACTAACGACTCCAACAAAATCATTTTACTCACAATTCATTTCAAGCCTAACTGTCTTCTCCTGCGGTGGAACAAGTACAGTGTTCGCTGCTCTACACTTAAAGGTTATGTTCAGGTCTTCTCTCTTCAACTGCTGGAGCTCTAACCGATTGACGACCACGTGGGTGTCTGTCTTCACGCCGATGTACTGAGGAGCTGGGTTACCATTGATCAGCCAAGTCACTACTGGCTCGGGACGACCTGCCAAACAAATTAATCGTTCAATTTGACTTCATGAAAAAAAAAACAGTTTCAGGATATCTTTTAGTCAGCTGAGTAAAAGATAACATTTAAAAGAAGTTTGTGTATTATCTGAACGGCCTTATTATCATTTTAATTTTTAAGTATGGACATTATTTTTTTGTACCACAAGCCTGGACATACATGGGGTCTGACTAGCGACGGGCGACTCGAATTAAATAGTTCAGGCAACTCGGGTTCGTCATCCAGCCCGTTGACCCGAGTTGATTTTCTCATCTACCGAGTTGACTCGATCATTCATTACGGACTTGGACTATTACGGCGCATGGTGCCGCTACGCGTAGCAATGGGCGAGTCGAGTTGAATAGCCCGGGCATTATTCATATCGGTTTTTTGGATATATATTTTTGGATATATAACGTAGTTTCATTTTATTACAAAGCACACAAAAATAAATTCAACTTTGAATCGTCAGTCGGTCGAATCAACTCGACCCGAGTCAGCCCGAGTTGCAACCCAAGTTAGAACTTATTTCCACTCGAGTTACCAGAGTTGAAAATATTGCGACTCGACCCATCGCTAGGTCTCACAGACTCCTATATGTGCGGGGGTATACTGACATCAATCATTTTTATAATTTATAAATTAATACTGTTATTGATCCAATAGGATTTTACACTAAAACGATTTAAGGTAGAAATTATTGACTTTTTTGTAAGGTGACATAAGATTGTTTCAGACATAGCGTTTACAGTCTAATTTAACCTGAGATCACTGAAGTAGTAGGTACTTATTTTAAAAGACTTAAAATAATTATTTACAAAAAAATATTTTACAAAAAATAAAAACCGTCTTCAAAAACACTGAAAAGTTAAAAATATTATAAGAATATGTACAGACAACATCACACTTCTATATTGAAGTCGGTGACTGTCACCGTCGGTATTTATTTTTTGTAAAATATTTTTAATTTTAAATCGAGGGAAAAGCTAATTAACTAGCTTTCACGTATTTAATTAGCTTTTCCCTCGATTTTCATGGGATCACATCATTAGATCCTGACTTTGGTGACCTTGAGACCACCCTAGGAGTATACGTACTCTATAGAATACAAAAAGAATTTTGAAAATTGTTCCCAATTGGCGGAATAATCGCGTAACATACACACAAAACACGTTGGACACACCTTAAAATTTAAGGGTTTACCTCGATTTTCATGGGATCCCATCATCAGATCCTGACTTTGGTAACCATGGGACCACCGTTAGAGTATACTCTATCGAATACAAAAAGAATTTTGAAAATCGGTCCAGAATTGGCGGCGTAATCGCGTAACATACACAAAAAAAAAACAAAACATACGTAAAGTCGGTTAAAAATCATCTTTATTATTATTTCTAATAACATCAATTACGGAAAAACATAAAAAAAAACCTCTAAACTGAAACTGAAAAAAATATTGACGTTCCTTTCATAGAGGCTTCAGGTCATAAACCAAGAAAAGAA
The DNA here is from genome assembly GCA_963935595.1 of Schoenobius gigantellus. Taxonomy (NCBI): domain Eukaryota; kingdom Metazoa; phylum Arthropoda; class Insecta; order Lepidoptera; family Crambidae; genus Schoenobius; species Schoenobius gigantellus. The sequence goes on along the minus strand of OZ012557.1, from coordinate 17,834,884 downwards.
TTCAATTAAATCAACTCTTTCAAATGTGTCTTCAATTCAGGCCTGTCTTTGGGAGCAAACTTATTTTTAAACGATATTTTGATATTAGTCCACGTCAAAATTTGTTGCCGTATTTCATTATCAAACAACTTACTCCACATACTGTAAGGGTTGTTCCCATCCATGGCTATCATTCCAGTCACTCTTGAATAAGGGCTTGAAAAAATTCCTTTCTCGACTAGACTAGTTAGTTTTTGGCTCACTTGTATCGGTGTTAGCCGTAATAATAATTTGAGAGTTTCGAAAGTAGGATGATTTCATCAGAAACTCCGTGACATGATCAATCCATTGTCGCATTATTATCATGTACGTGACTCTCTTTATCACTCTCATGACGACGATTTAACTCTTCTTCGTCTACAAATAATACAGAATTGTCCTCTTCCCCCTGATGATGATACCTCCTTTCCATCCCCTAATGAATCTGTATCTAACAACATCTTATTTATGGATTCCTCGAAAAGTGAATCATCTACTTATTGCGGTGACCTTTTTTTTTGTCGCCACTCTTCTAGCACCCGATGATCTTGGTTCACTAAATTCAGCAATTACAAATTAAATTAACTACAAGAAAAATATTTTTGATGCTAATATTACCTGTAAGAGAAACGTGGATATGGGGTCAGAACTTTGAACAAGCATAACTCGCCTTATACACACTCGATGCAACTGCATTTCACGTCGTCGGACGTTTAACAATTAAATTCAAAGCTACCGAGAAGCTGAGGCGACTGCGCGGGGGGGAATATTATGAATCTCGGAAATTAAAACTGAAATAAGGTCTGTGAGACCCCTTGTCCACAGTCAAAGGTTAATATAATATTTGTATAAAATACAATAACACACTCTACCATTTAATAATAGAGTATCTGTCTATATTTGAGTAAACTTATCAAATATCTATTGCATGTTTATTTTTGCTTACTTATTATGAATATTTGCTTACGCAACTTTATTGTATATCGTATATATTACCCATAAAATTAACTGAATAATACGATAGACATCAGGAGTTTATTAAAAGTCACCTTGAAAGTAGGATTAGGTATATGTGAGTTGTAAATTAATTTAATTTGAATCATAAAGATTGAAATTGTTCTCAATAAATCCTTAGATAACTATACTGTTTAAATGTATAGGTACACAGTTTGGTAAATATAAAGATTATGGTATTCTATGCATTACGGTTTTATTCGTTACATAAATATCCCATTCCTGCCTTTATCCAAAGTTACACTTTGAGTAGTAAATTCCAATTTAAAGCGTAAGCGTAGCGTAAAGTTAATACAACTTTTAATATTGCTGCCATTACATGGCTTGTTATAAGTCTGTCTGACTGATCCGAGGTGATCCAGACCTTGGATCATCCCGACTATGAACAAAACCCACATCGAGGTGGACTGTGTAGGTGGGTGGGGTAGGTAGGGCGTACAACAGTATTCCACCTCGTAAAAAATTCTTCTCAATATTACGCATTAACAATGTGTACCTTTAAGGTCTCCCAGGTCACAGGTGTTATCACTAGCCCGTTTAAGAGAGGTCAGGTCATATTTCTGCTAAAAATGAGAACGAATATCGAGACTAAATCTTATCTAAGCAACACAATAGCAAAGGTGAAGACAGCGCACAGCTATGTTTCAAGAACGTGAGTGCGGAGCTATTTTTCAAGAAAACATTATTTTGGACTTATCCCGTGTGTAAAAACGATCACCTTGAGAACTGTGCAAAGATATAGTTCAGCTACGGATCACTGACAATATAATACAGCAAGAAAAACAATATGCGGAGAAAAGTCGAGCGAAGACGCAAAAGTGATACGACTTTCTATGTAATTGATTTCTTCAAAGAAATATATCTAACCTTTTGTAAAAAATATTGTACTATGTTACCAAAGAAGCAGGCTGTCCACATGATGACAAGTGACTTCAGTCGCCTAATATGTAGTACATACAAGGACACTAATTTAAGTATTTTGAAAAATATACTACGAACGGGTAACCTTAAGTATTCCTGTCCACTATCATTAAATAATTCAAAAATGTTTTTTTTTGACCTTGACAACCATTTAAACCATATTTTTATGCAAACAACCCTTTATCACCGTTTTCGCAATAAAATATTTAATGTAAAAATTATTTATGAAACAAAAGATTTCACTGAAAATAACCATAATCTACTTATCTCTGTTTATATAATCCAGTAGTAACTCGAAGAGAAAAATACATAAACCAACGTTTGTATATTTTATGGGCTTAATGTCTCCGTTGTTATTAAATTTATTAGTTAAACGCATGTTTCAAAAAGTTTAGTATTAATCATAGTTTGGCCAGTCCACTCGCGACGCGAAACATACTCAATTTCATATAAAATCTAACTCATCCAAACAGATAGATGAAGAAAGGTTTTAGCAGTATCCTCTACATATCTGTTCTATATCTATACAAATAAATAAAACTGAAGTGTCTGTTTGTGATGTCAAAATAAGAAGTTTTTACTAAATGAGTATGAATGTGTATCGTGAACCAATAACAAAAACACAATAAAAAAAAATTCTGTATGTCTGTTTATTCCCGCTAATCTCCGGAACGGCTGGACCGATTTTAATGGGACTTTCACTAATCCAGCTTTATATATTATAGATATAGGCTATTTTTTATTAAGATCTAAAAAAAATGCCTACAAAAATCAAAATGCTGCCAAAAGTTACTATTCCACGCGGACGAAGTCGCGGGCACAGCTAGTAGTAAATAAATGTTACGCTCAACCAGAAAATCACGCGATTATCCCAGAGGCGATGAAAAGTTGCACGATCGCCAAATGTTTGCTGATTTAACGGGACTCGCGAAAACCACATAATTAATTAAATATATGCCTGATAAGGTTCAAAGGCTATTCCTCTGCTGTCTGCCCCGCTGCATCATCACAATTGGTGGGCACACGGGCAAAGATAATCCGCCCGCCCTGGCTCGCGGCCAACCGGCCACACTGCGGACTTTTCAATGAACCCATTGGGATGGAATATCTCTCCCAATGTTTCCATAAAAGAGATCAAGCAATAGAAAAAACTGAAATGAATTGTCCGTGGTGACGTTTCGTTTTAACTTTGACGAGAAGCCGACGAGTCCGCCCAGATTTATTCAAGTATCAATTTGGGATTCAGCTCTGCTTTCACATTGTTTTTATTGTAATCGAAGAGTTTTGGTCATTTACACCCCTTAAAGACAGTGCTGTTTGTGTTTCAAAGTAATAATTTTTGGTCGTTTGCTTACTCTTTTTTCACCATTTTTTTTCAGGGTCTATTTTTGGTAGATGGCAGATGACATTTATTTATATTGAATTGTTAATTATATTTTTATTGGCTTTGCTAGCGTTGCGAAGCCGGGGCGCGTCGCTAGTTAAACAATATTATTAATCACAATCAAAGCCTCGAGGAGCTCGGTGGTGTAGTGGTAGTGGTGGAACGCTTTGGTTTCGATGCTGAAAACAAAGCTAACTTCGCTATGGTTGGACCCTGGATGGGTGATCAACTTTGTGATCTCGAGTTCCTCCGTGTTTCGGAAGGCACGTGATTTCGTTGGTCCCGGACTCCCGGTTACTTTTGCAACTATTTATACCCACCAATCCGCATTGGGCCAATGTGATGGTATTATGGCTTATACTCCTCATGAGTTTTTCCATGTGGGAAGGTCTATCCAGCAGTGGGACGCTAAAGCCTCGTATTCATGGTAAACATTTGTTTAGCAACAAAGTTGAATCAACGTGTTGACAGCAACTCGACGAGCAACAACATCTATTTTTCAATAATTGTTGACGTGCGTGGACGTGTTTGCAACCGTTTATAAACATGGCAGTAGTATGGAGCAATGATAAAATAAAGCCATTTCTTTCTCGGGCAACATTTTAACGCAACCTAGCGTGTGGACAACCTATACTGACTTAAACAAAGTTTCCAGCAACATTTTTTTTATGGGATAGGGGGCAAGCGAGCAGACGTATCACCTGATGGTAAGTAAAGCAACATTCTCGCCGCTAATCAACAATGTTGATTAATTGTTGCTGAACACATGTTTACCTTGAATAAGGGGCTTTATAGGCTGTGATAATGGTGATGAAGTATAGTCTGTCACTGAGCATGATGAAACATTTTTCAGAATCGGATCAGTAGTTTCAGAGATTACTTCCTACAAACAAACTTACAAACTTTACCTCTTTATAATATTAGTATAGATATATCAATGAAAAAATACTATTTTCATATTAAAATATGTATTTAACCGCTGAAACATTTCCGAAGTTCTACACAATACGATTCAATTCGAAGTTCGCAGCATAATATCGAAATGAACCAAGAATAGCACTGAAAATGTAATTCTTTTGTTTCAAACTTTCATCTGAGTAACTATACGTCGCCTTTATTAAAATGTATCGTATTTTAAATGAAAGCTAATATAATTTTGATATAGAAATTGCTTTAGATTTTTTTTATATGCGTATATAATTGTTGATATATAGTTTGTATCAATTTATAGGTATACCAACATACATATAGTTAATTCATGCAAAATGTAAATTTTGAAATATTAATTACATATTTGAAATTTTAAAAAGAAATGGAAATCTTTGTTAGGAAAATAAAAAATGACTACTAAAAAAGTCACCGCCACTTGTTATGTTTTTGACCGACTACAAACAAATAAGGTTTTCAATTAACGGCGTATGGTATACTATTGTTTATCATTATTATAATAAACAATTTAAGATACATACGATATTACTAATACTAACGGTACTAACTATTGTTTGATTTAGTTTGTTTGTAACAATTTGACATAGATACTTAATTTAATTAAAAACAATAAATGAACGAACGACGTATGAACCAAAATAACTACCAAATACAAATAAGACAAGTAGGTATAAAAATATATCGTTCGATTTTTACTATTAGAAACACAGAATTTTGTATTAGTATTATCTACTTAGACGTAGACGTAGACCTAGATTTTCCGGTACACTCATTAACTACTCGTAGATTAAACAATTTTATTTACTGTCGCACTTTTGCGCTTGCCTTCTCTAAGTATTCCGAACAGCGTTGCCACATTTTTTTTTTGGCAAGTTGTCATTTTGAAACATTTTGGGGTAAAAAAGCGGGATTCTTTCGTCGAAAGTGGGACGTAGTAAAAAAACGTATATAATCAGATGTTTTTAAATATTTATCTTTTTATTTGAGTTTTAAATTACGTTTATGTAGCAATAGATAGCAAAAATAACCATAGAAAATGTATTTAAAAAAATACACTTGTCTGTGCCACCGGCCGTCCTTTCTCAGCACGCTGCACGCACGGCAGAGTTATCCCCGAAAATTGGGTCTCGCGCCCACTCATAACCAGAAACTCATAACTGGAATAAAATGTGATGACTTGAGGACCCACTCATAACCATGGTGATGAAATATATTTTAAACTTATAAAATATTTAATTTAGAGGAGTAACTCATAACCGAACAAAAAAGAGTAAATACCTAAACTTTGAACTACTTTGAAGTACATTTGAGACCAATAGTGCTTGCCTACTATTATATTTTTGCATACTCATTTTTAAGTAGGTACTTTTTGTTTTATTATTTCATACTAAAAATAAATATTTAGTTACAGTACAAACGGTAACACAGTCTTAACTCTCATTTCAAGACGCAATACACAATCCAGTAATTACCCGTGGTTACTACTCACGCGTCTGGTAGTACTACGGGTGATTAATTTTGCCTGTAGTAAAAGTCTGTTGCCTGTAGTCAATACAAATAGACAATCAAAGAACACCATGTAGGTAACTATCGGTTTCAATATTTATATTATTTTGAAAAAAAAATAAGAAACGCTTTAATAAAACTATTTTAAGCAACTTTAACGCAACTTTCAATTGCGAGTATGTTTGTATATGATATGTTTGTCCGTGATTATCTCGCGTTTGGCTGAATCGATTGGTTGCGGTTTTAAAAATGTATTTGTTACATTTATGATAAGGTTTTTTTTTAATTAAATAAAAAAAATTGAAAACAAATTTTTTTACAAAAAATAAAACCGACTTCAAAAACACCAAAGTCATAAATAATATAAGAACACAAACAACATCACAGTTTTATATTAAAGTCGGTGCCAAGCAATATAATCACCTGGAAAATCTTAAACAATATAAGTACTAGTTAAAATTTGGCATGACCTATATTATATTATTTATAACTATATATTATATTATTTATAACTTTTTGGTGTTTTTTAAGGTCGGTTTAATTTTTTGTAAAAAAAATTACATTTTGTCTTCTGTATTGTTTGTGCTATCTAATTTTAATGCGGGATAGAGATTACAAAAAGCAATAGCCACCCTCACCTTGCCGACCTGCAAGATGCCTCTTTACACCTCTTTTGAACCAAGCTTTTTACTTTGATTAAAAATATTATTCACCCTTTTATGTTAATGTTGTTAATAATTATTAAAGCGACTGTACATAATTGTGTAGTTGTGTTGGTTATGAGTTTCGTCTTCTCACATCAGCAGTTATGATTGGGACCTTTACGTATTGGTTATGAGATTTTTGGTTATGAGTGTGCGCGAGACCGAAAATTGGGACTGAGCCTGTCCCGCGCGGAACATTTGATTTTGATTTAAAAATCGGGACGTCCCGCCAAAATAGGGATGTCTGGCAACGCTGATTCCGAAACTAAGTCTCCCGTTCGTGTCGCACTTAATACGACCAGTGGGCGTAGTACGGACCGTGGAAAAAACGGCAGAAGAGACAAATAAAATGTTTCTTCTCACTCTCTCATATAACATTGAAGTTAGACAGGACGAGGGTTAGATACTTTCTTCACTTAACTTGTCCTTGCACCGTGCTACGCCTGCCAGAGGGCCTATTTGTGAATCATACGTCTTTCATTGAGCGCTTGTTGAACGTCGTCTGTACTCTATTTCTATTGATTTTCGTTTCGTTTGCGATGAAAATCAAAAGAGCATTACAACGAAAGTCAATATTTTTTTATCTTTTGTCGAAAACAAAACGAAAATCAGTGGAAATCGAACGCACAAGACGCTCGACGACCACTCAACGCCTGACCAATGTCACAGAATATATAATAGTACTCCACAGGACGGCCACTCACCTCCCCGCACTCATTTCAAATACCTCATCCCACCCCGCACTTCGTTGTAGACATCACTGATACATAAACTAGGGCGCGCGCGATCGCTCGGGCGAATAGACGCGAGCGCCGGCCGATAACAGAGATAGCGCTATGCGGGTAAAAGAGAAGGCAGTCGCTGCACTTCTCGCGTCATTTCGATTGATAATGGCGCACTCAGCCCTACTAGATTCCACACACACATTTGCGAATGTCAAACGTCATTTGCTTAAGTAGTAGTAATAGGTAATTGCGAACGTTGTATTGAGTGTCTGGGGTGTGCCAATGTATCAAAAATACAGCTCCATAGCGTATCAAATTCAAATTCAAAAATCTTTATTCAACATAGGCCTTTACAGGCACTTATTGACGTCAAAATAAAGCAAAACAATCTAATTTAAAGAAATCATATTAACCTTGTATGTGCATACATCCTGAATATATTCAAGATGTCTGCAAATACAAGTAGCAATGTAAAAAAAAAAGTTGACTCTACACCTGTTCGGAAATTGGGAGAGCCTTCTCGAGAAGAACAGGCAAGAAACTCGAAAGGTCAACATTTTTTATCTCCTCTCTTAAATTGCCATTTACAATTTTGGTATTGTTACAGAGTCGCCAATTGGAAGCTGACCTCAAAGCAAAAGTTTGAGCTCAACTTCCATTACAAGAAGAGATGTGTTAATTCACATTATACATATAAGCTATCTCTGAGAGAAGTGCGTGAACTTATAAATTGCTCTCACTGAATTTTTCTTTGAAACAAAACGCAGCACATTGTTAAATATTAGAAATGAGAGTTCAAACCCAAGCTTTTTTGTCCGTCATGTAATCAGACACTTAATAATATGCTTTTTTAATAAGTACATCTTTGATTGCAACTTTGAATTTGTTTAAGCTAAGTTCTTGTATACAACTTGGTATTTTATTGTAGAAACGTATACACCGTCCTCTAAAAGAATTATTGATTTTTTGGAGCCTGGTATTTGGTAAAGCTAACATGTTCCTTTGTCTAGTATTAACTGAATGAATATCACTATTTTTACAAAACAAATGAATATTTTTACGAACATACATTAGATTCTCATAAATATATTGCGACGCTACTGTCATAATACCAATTTCTTTAAACTTTTCTCGCAAAGAATCTCTCATTTTAAGGTTATAGATAGCTCGAATAGCTCTTTTCTGCAGCACAAAAACGATCTGAATGTCGGCAGCATTTCCCCACAACAAAATGCCATATGACATCAAACTATGAAAGTAAGAAAAATATACAAGTCTTGCTGTATCAACATCAGTCAACTGACGTATTTTCCATACAGCGTGAGCTGCAGAACTAAGTCTCTTTGACAATTTATCTATATGTGGGCCCCATTGCAGCATAGAATCAAGTGTGATGCCAAGAAATACTGTGGTGTCCACAAGGTCAACACATATCCTTTATTTTTACAGTGGTGTGAACCTCTTTCACATTGGGTAAAACAAATTTTATACATTTTGTTTTCCCTTCATTAAGTGACAGGTTGTTTACATTAAACCAATGAACAATTCTTGAGATAGAATTATTTACATCGTCATTCATTTGCAATCCTCTTTTAATTTTAAATAAAAGTGAAGTATCATCCGCAAATAATACTATCCCATGCCTGTCCTGTACAAAATCAGGGAGGTCATTGACATATATGAGAAAAAGAAAACGACCAAGAATCGAACCCTGTGGTACTCCCATTTTAACTGCGGAACCTTGAGACCTTTTTCCATTGACGTCTACTTTTTGAATCCTTCCACTTAGATAAGAGAGTAGAAGATCCAGTGCAGTATCACGAAACCCATAGTGGTGTAATTTTCTGATCAAGGTTTCGTGATAAACGCAATCAAATGCCTTAGACAAATCACAAAAAATGCCTAACGCATCGTGTGAGTCTTCCCAGGCTTCAAATATATGTTGTATTAACTCAACACCAGCATCGGTTGTTGAGCGACCCCTCCTAAAACCAAACCTAACCTAACCTAACCAAACTTTGCATTTGCTCCAACATTGTTTTTTCAAAAATTTTGTTAAAAGTAGGTAGGTAGCACAGAGATAGGTCTAAAATTACTGGGGTCTGATGTGCTTCCAGATTTATGTAAAGGAATAATTTTACTCAGCTTCATTAGATCAGGAAATACACCACAGTCAATGCAATCATTAAAAATGTTAGCAAGTATAGGAGCTATTGTTTCAATTACGGATTTAGTAACATCAACGGAATTGCCCCACAGATCCGCAGTTTTCTTCTTATTCAAAGTTTTAAAGGACTTTATTATATCCATTCCACTAATGTGTACAAATTTGAATTTATCACCACAAGCTTTAACATGATCTTTCATTATAGATTCAGCAGTAACGGGGGAGGAATCCAATGACTTTGTGATATCATGACGGATACATGAACACTTACCACCGCGCACTTCACAGACCAGAACCAAGGCTGCCCGCTCTTCCAACGGCCCCACAACACCGGACACGTCCGCACCAGACTTGTCGTAAAGCAGCATTTGATGAGGAGGCACTGAAACAAATCCTTATTGACAACAAGCGATGGAGGTAAAATATTAGCATTGAGCTTAATGAAGAACAATTAAAGGTCATTAGCTAAGCTTAAGTATTTTAAGCGTCATTAGCTGTTGCATTTACAGTGCGTGGTCCGGCATGGTTACCGGGCACCGGGGCCGGCAACGGCAAAAATATATATGTTGGTGGCGCCCGGCGTGTGTAAGAGTGTGGCGTATACCTTTAAAACGGCCCATAGTGTCATGGAATTTGCCAGCTCTATGCTGTAACAGTGTAAAAACGGCCATGGCCGTTCTTACACTGCTACAGTTTAAAATATTCATCAGGTTTTGAATGCTCGTCGAGCGTCGTCTACGTTTTATTTCTACTGATTTTCGTTTTATTTTCGACGAAAATCAAAATGATCTTGATTTTTGTCGAAATTTTCTATTGATTTTTGTCGCAATAAACGAAATAAACGATGCTCGACAAGCGCTCGATGCCAGAAGAATAATTCAAAAATAGGGTTCCAGTTCCATTATCATGTTCATTTAAATAACACTCCAAGTTACCTAAAACTGTCAGTAATTACCACTTATTGTAATAGAATAATAAAAAAAAATTATTCATATCCATAACCTAACCTAACCTCTTAGCTGAAATCAAACAGTTTTGGTAGAGTTAGCGTATCACTGGTCATTTAGCGTATTACTAAGAGCATTGTTTTGTTTTTTGAGATTTCACATCATGCAAATTTACTACCATCCATAGACAAGTTTTACTGAGTTTGCCCCGCCAGAGGTCTCTTTTCAATTCACTCGCATACTCGACCAAAGCTCCACTCGGGAAGTGGATTGGAAATTGAAATTCGAATAGTAAAGTTAAAAAGTGTGATATGTGACTATCCCTGGCCTTCCAGCTTTTAGTCTGGTTCTTAAGTCTTATGTTCAAAACGTTAAGCTCTAACTTTATTTTACAATGGACCCGTATTCTCCTAGAGGTAAGGGGACGCGAGTGCCAGGGTGTGCATTAGTCTTGTATAGTACACGTACGATGTACGAATATGTATCGTTACCTGGCACTGTACTAAAAGAAACGTTACCAAGCGCGAACTCGTGATCGTACCTAATCGTAGTATTCGTTCATCGTATAATATACCGCTAAAGCGTTGATGAGGTATGAGTAAGCGAGGTAAAGTGCGCTGCAGTGTGTAGGACGCTAGTAGATGACGTATGACATGCCATCTAGAAAAAAACACGGAAAACTTTAGCAAAAGCACCGTATTTAGTATGGAGCCGGGACTTAGAATATTTTCGACTGTTTTTGTAAAGAATTTCAAGCCTACATAGCTTCAAGAAAAAAATATTTACAAAAATAATAATAATAATAATATCTCGAAAACGGTGCATCGGAGCTAAAAACATAACGCAACGCAGCAACGAAATTTTGGACCCCCGTGGTATACGGGGGTCCAAAATTTCGTGACTCACAGCTAATGAGGACACACATAATGGACTAATCTAAAAATGTTCAAGTGTGTAGTACAACATTTTTATTTTCATATGAAGTTTAGGCCGTATTCCACCTTGTGTAGCAAAGGGGGTGCGAATTTTAATTGAACTCATCCATACTAAACCCAACAAACAAAAATTCCTCTTATAGTGGCTTTTATTGCCAAAAAAATTATTCTTATAAGAACCGTATTATCGCTAATAAGGGTGCGTTTGGGCACAAATTATAAGGACAATAACCTTATACTCCCCTTTTAGTTGCTTTATTGTAAGCTTTTTTATCTTATACGTGCTTTATTTTGGCAAGCAACAAGGGAGTTTAACTTATAATAGCAAAAGAAAAGCTCTTAAAAGTCTCATTCACTTATAAGAAACATATTGAAAGCATAAATAAGAGCGATCACCCTTATACGTGTTTTATTATTGTCGGAAATAAGTAAGTAAAACTTATAACAACAAAACCAAGGTTCTTAAAAAGCCGTTGGCCCTTATAACCGTGTATTTAGACTCTGCATAAGTGTTTTTGCAAGTGATTTTATATTTTTGCAGCAGTATTGGTGTAAAAAATATAAGGCGTCAACCATCTTAGTGAAAAAAAAACGGTAAGTTATTATTTTACGTAGGTAGTTTATGTGAATATGTATGTGCTTGTTTATAGTAAAAACTGTGTGGGAATTCAAATGCATGATAAAATGTGGTACGTAGTGAGCTGTATTATCAACGCGCTCTTGAATTTAAGCCATTTTGTGCTACAAATGTGGTTAATTATTTAGTAATGTTTTAAACAAAATTATTATAAGAGCAAAAGCAATTCGCACAACGTCTATAAGAAATCTATGAGTGTGACAACTTTATAATGGCAACATTTATTGCTTATGCTATGGCCATTTTACAAATCGTTAGGATTCCTTTCTCACAAGTAAAATCCCGTACCAAGCAATAAACTTAAATTTTGTTTGTTCGCAGATTTTAAAATGGCAGTATTCAAGGATGTTGGCAAATAATTCCTAACTAACTCAACAACCTAGTTGTGATAGAAAAAACCTAGAGATAGCTCTCATCTCAAATCAGGCATCATCAATAGGTTATGTTCAAACATGATTTCTTGTGAGCCCACCAACCATTTCGCGGGCTGACTGAAAGATCACTAATGTCAGCGGAGGGTCCTTAAACCCACAAATACAGAATCAACGTTTCTTTATATAACGTTCCTTTTTTTAAATGATTATGAAAGCAGAGCGTCTAGAGAAGTTTTTACACATACTTAGAAACCATGAATTCGCCTGTTTAGATTTTTAATTTAAAGATGAATTTTTAAGTAATTATTCACTAACATTCAAATTTTGACTTTACACTACTGTTTTCTAAATTTCCACTAAAGTTACGAAGCTGATTATTTTAGACATAAAAGAAGCACTAAAGATGATTCAGTGGCAAAAAGAAAAACATTAAAATATGTTCTACTTTTTTTTATTTAAAATTTTTAAGTTCTTTGGATCAAAATTTTCAAAAAGTCAGAAAAAAAATTATTACTCGAAAACTACGAATAATCGCGGAACATACATGGGGGTGATTCGGGTACTCCAAGAGGTGCTCTAACTCTGGACTTACGCTTGACACTATTTTTTGGGACTACCTGTATAATACCCGATTTGAGAGTTACTCTTCCTCGATAAGGATTTTAAAATTCGGCTGCATGACATCTATAAAGAAACATTAAATGATGGCTTTAATAAAAATACGTGATTCTCAAATTAGTTGTTTTATTTTATAAATATTAATCAATCTAGACTTGCAAGTAATGTCCAGTACCAATTTCAGTAATGCATATTTCTACTTTGTTTTCAGCAATATTTTTAATAAATCACTTAAAGGGTAATATTGAATTTTACTGCCCAGTATCTGATAACACTACGAATATCAACCTTATTTAACCTTAAAAAATATGCCTATATCACTATCACTATCGCTACAATTATATTCTTCCTCACTACTTACCTGTTCATTGTCATATTTCATAAAACAATCCTCTACGGAACCACTGACTGATTCGTCGGTATCAGTTTGGTAATTTAAAAGGGAGTAGGAGTGATGGATGTACTGCTCACAACCATGTTTTCGAATGTTTTTTTACTTTTCTTCTGTAACCACCACTCCTCTTAAAATTCTTCCAGTCTTTTAAATCCATTTCTTAAATAGAAGCTTAAAAACTCCATAATCGATTCACTCTGCTGCACTTTCAAAATGGTGAATCTAGTTGTGTAAAACAATTTAATGTAACCATATACAGAATAATGTCTTTATATATTATAATTACTATATAAGTGAATAAGGATTGCTTTCATTCTTGTAAAGACCATATTAAATGCTATAATACGCTTGTTGGATACACATCTTATAAAATGCTCCAATAAGTTGAAAAGCCTAATAATTATCTTTACTACGTACTTTTATAAGAATAATTAAAATATATAAGCCATATTAAAAGTCTTTATACGGCTTTAAATATTATACGGCTAAAAAGCAATATAACTAGCCTCTATAAGAAGAACACATTTTGAACCCTTATTGTAGCCATATTAATTGGATTTATTAACGTTTACCTAGCCAAGTTATAAGAATAAAGGTAATATTAGCCAAATCTTCTGATAAAGTGCTATTATAAGGTGCATCGACATAATCAATGCCCTTATAAAACAACCATAAGAGTTGAGACCTTATAGATTTAATTTTATAAGCTTAACTTGTTTGTTGGGAATACGTTGATTTTTTAATGTGTTGGCTCCATATAAAAATTAGTGAGATTTTTTTAAGTTTTTTTACTTTTTCGGAAAATTTATTTATCTTTTTTTGATAAGTATGATTTTCGCCAATTTGAGAAAAAAAATTGCGTATATTTAGTCTGTAATCTACGAGTATAATGCTCTAAAATTTCAATCCCCTAATTATGTTTCTTTCCCCATATTAATAACCTGAATGATTCAATCAATATTCGTACCTATTAGTACGGTACTATTCATTGTATCAAAAGTGGCATAAGTAAATCTACGGTACTAATAGTACTAATAGCACGAATAAGCTGTACTAGTACCTTACTCGTACTGTACGATTACGGTTCGAACCCAATAATGTACGAATAAGGACAAGACTAGTGTGCATGACCAGTTGCACTCGTGGACTCCTCCACGAGGCGCACTCGTACACTTATCTGTGGGCGTGGTTACATGCGAGAGTCTGAATGATCTTAATAATGAGTTACTTATGGGTGCATTCAGGTTACTGTGAATGGCCAGCACTTGTGCAGGCTCCGCTTTCTACGCCTAGTACTGTAGTATTATATTATTTGTAACCTAGTTAATGAGGCGCACTCGTAAGAGTAAGGATCCAACAGTAATTTGATGTGCCGTTAACTGTATAAGTACTAAATTAGCTTCGATGGTCTCTATTTTCACGAAACTATTTTCTTTTGTTCCTACATGTTAAATATTAGTCTCCTTTGCAATTTCGCTAGTAAGGAGTGAATTAGATTATAGCGTAAAAATTATAGAAGTGAGTGATTTTTTAAAGTATTTTTATGCGTTTCTATGTATTGGATCGCCGGCCCATACTACTGGGTTATAGCTGAAAATTAGCGCTAAGTATGTCCTATGACGTAAACGTCGCTGAACCAAACATGACCTAATTTGTATGTACATCCTGTATACGTTAGTGTGTTTTCTCAATGTTTGTGTATTGATTGTAAGCTATAAACGTCTACTACTACACTACTACAATTAGATAGTTGGGATATAAGATAATTTGCCATGTGGTGTAAAAGAGTTGAGTTACCAAAATAAACAGAGAGCGTCTGTTATTTAACCCTTAATTAGGCGCGCCTAAAAAGTTGCGTATATGGTCGCATGGGGTGTGTAGCACCCCACAGTCAGTTAATAAAAATTTGAACGTGAATATTAATCAACTTTAAAGTTGTTTTTAAAATAATTAATACATTTTAAACAAGAAACCGACATGTATGTAAATACTAGCTATCTACGTTATCATTTTGACAGACTATCGCGGTACTTAAAGCATCCAGTCTTGGTTTTTCTGCCCTTGGTACCCAAACCGTTCCCAACTGAACAATTATCGCGACTAAATTCTAAACGTAACTCTTATTTATAAAGCTACTTAAAAGAGTATTGCCATGAACTCTTTTTTTTTAAGTTATAAGCCTGGAAACTTGCTTTGGGGTGTATGACACCACACGCGCCTAATTAAAGGTTAAAATGATAATTGTGATTTAGATTTGAAAGGTCAATTGCAATATGGTTGATAGAGTCAGGTAATTTTATCAACAGACGTTTTATCACCTGTACCAGCGGGTATTGAGTTTCCACATTGCACGGACTTGCTGATTTATGACACCCGCTTGATCAGTTTCGAGTTTCCAGTGCAGGTCTTAGCGGTATGAAAAAGCACCCCGGAGGTTCTAGCGGCAGGAATGCGAAGGTGTTTAAAGAAGATAGCTTATTGAGAGATAGAAAACAATGTTTCTAATACCATTAAGATCGAAAATAATGAAGATTTTTTAATGAACTACCTATCTAATTTCTAATTTGCATTGAAATATTTTATCAGTTCTACTAGGTATGTTGTTTTTAAAATAATATAACCTAAAATCTCTATACAAAGCGAAACAGCAAGCAAATACATAAATGTTACTAATTCAATATGAAGAAAACGGAAACGTAGGAAGTCGAACGCACAATAACACGAGTTATATGATTATTATTTGACGCCATTAATAAGACCCTTCCTTGCGTAATTGAGTATTCCAGGGTGTTATGAATACGCTCGATTATGTGTGAGAATTCTTTGTGCAGACAGTCCCTTTGCAAACAAAGGGCCCGTGGCAAATTACTTCTCGCGAGTAACGTAATGGATTTCAGCGAAGTTGCATGTATGCGGTGTAGGCTCATTTTTAAATGCTTTGTTCTGAGGAAAAGAAATTTACTCCTCTCGTCTCCTTCAGTTGAGGCTTTCGCCGTTTTGAACAGGGTAATTTCTTTGAAACGCTAAGCTTGTAGATTTGTTGGTGCTTGGTAATCTGGTGTTTTCAATGTTTGACCATTCACGTTACGCATTCACCTTTATGCCACGTCAAGTTTATTCTGTTAATTTGTTTTTTTTTGGGTCGGAAACCTTTGCGGGCGCCCTGAGAAGGCTCTACCAAATTTTTATTACAAACTGATCAATAGCTTACATAGGAGCTATTATTAATTATAACTTATAATACCTACCAAATATAATTTGCACTTTATTTCATACAACATTCTATTTCTTCTTTCAATACTCCTCTTTTCAACCCTTAAATACGGACCGGTAAAATGAACTCTTTCGATCCGCTTCTGCTCAAGAGACGAGAGACGGTGAAGTGGTTATATGGGTAGGTCACGTTTTATGCGTTATCTCCAAATCCGACACAGGCCTATCAATCTGCTCAGCACAATTAATATGGAGACGCTTGTCCACCCAGCTTCCGGCCACAGGATAATCAACGCGGTTCGTCCAGTGCTGTAAGTACCTTCCGAATGGTGCAGGTTCAGACTGGACACGGCTGTTTCAGGTTAGGGGCATTTGGTCATGGTTTCGTTTCGTCATTAAGAAAAACTGGTGGCGTTTTGTCATTGCTATTTAAAATTAATTATTTTTAAGGGCGTTTGGTCATTCGCTTTAAGTACAGTCCGCATTGCAGTTTTATTATCAAAAATGCATTAATTTAGTTACACACCATAAAAATAATTTAAATGACTCGATTGACTCTCTATCGTTGTTATACAGGTCGCGGTATGATTGCGCATACGAACGTAACTTAGACACAGCGCGGAAAGCAAAGTTCGTTTGATGAACATTAGATAGATATATCTGTGATTATATTCATAATCAGTCCAAGGTATAACTATTGTAGTAACGCCTCCTCCCGCTACTAAATACGCGAATTTTAAAGACACCATTAAAAATATAAAAGAAAAATACACCTGGCAACTCCACCGTCACCATAGCTCATTCGTTTTTTCGCGCTCTACGCAGCTGACACATATTTTACATGTTGATGTTTTTCAAAGTGATTATCTAAATAAAACTAAAATCCAGATACGCAGTGATAAAAATGGAGAAAAGATGTCAAAAGTTGTTCGAAAGTAAAATGGTTATCTTAACATAAAGAAAATAACCCAAGATGTCGAAACAGTAAGTACCTACCTGTTTTGAAGATGCGTCGTAATTTTGATTTAGCTTGGCAAGAGGACCTAGATACAATTAATTTAGATAAAATTTTATAATAAGAAATATATTTTTTTAAACTGCCTGCTTTCCGTGGGAAAGCGTTACCTATCAAGGCAAATGAATTAGATGATGTATCTAGGTACCTACTCGATTATGAACTCTATTCATTGGATATAGGCTAAAGCACAAATACCTTTATAGGAAATTATGGTATATGCGAGTAGTTTATATTTATGACCAAGTTTACAAAGAATTGCATTGAAAAATATTTTAATTGAGGTTACCTATGTAGATAAAGTTTCTTGAAAACTGTAAACTGTTAGATGGTCCATAACATAACATGGAAATTCCTAATATCCTTCTATAACTTGAGATAAATTACTCGAAAAATAAAGTCAAAGGAAATGAGCTTTGCAATAGCTGTACTATCACAAGTATTGACTTCAATTTCCAAACAATCTTCTTAAAATATCTGAGTGATGTTTTTAGATTACAATGCAATAAGTTTACAATGTCAGTACAGCAGGATCAGAAGGAAACATGACTATGCTTTTATAAAAGACCTAATAGAAGCTATTAAAAGCAATAAGAGAGATGAATATTTGTACTCCAATAAAAGTGTAAAATTATTTAGTCATAAAAAGAATGATAAACATTCTAAAATATAAGCCATGTATAAAAACCTCAAAAATTTGCTTCTAATTTGAAAACTTACCAGCAGCCTGTGTGCTGCAATAAGCAGCCTGTGTGCTGCAATAAGCAGCCTGTGTGCTGCAATAATTTCTAACAATATCCTCCTCGGAGAGGCTCATAGAGAGAGGGCCAACCTCAACTATCATTCAGGTCACGAATGAACATGCTCTGTTTTCAGCAGCCAGTCTCGAACCAATTATCCATAGACCCCATATTTTTACCCATCGTGGGAATAAATAACCGAGGTCATTTAATTTTAAAAGTGGATAAGAGACTATGTAATACATTTTGTTACTATTTTGAATCAACTTTATTATCCACTAGACAATAATAAATATTGTGAAATGGATAATTATACAAACAAATTAACAACTGCATAGGTAGCAGAAATGCTTGGCCCCATGCAAAGATTTCTAGAGTTTTACTATTCCTAAAAGGATGGTTCCATAGATTTATTTTAAAATAAAATAATGATTCCTTAAAATAAGTTGATAATAAGTTTATTGAAAATCTACACTTTCAAGTGAAGATTTCATGTTATAGATTTGATTAAATTAATGCATGCACTATTTACATCCAAATTATTCATAACGAAGAAAATTGTTAGTTTTTATGTTTGAATCATTGTATGAATACAATTGCTTTTACCATGCGGGTTAAATACAGTAGATACATACCTTAACCATTTGTCTCAATTCAATTTCAGGTATTTTTATAAAAAAAAATGTGTATTTTTATATTGTAAAAAAAAAATATATATATATATATATTTAAGAAAAAAGCTGAATAAAGAACATAATAATAATTAAAATTAATAAATGTTTGACGACTTGATTAAAATATTGATAAATCAATAAGAAATGCTAGTTATTATAATTTTAAACTATAACTTATACCGGTTTACAATAGCTAGGCTTTATTTAATTTATTTTTTTTAAATAAGATTTTACTAATTTTATTCAATATGAAATAATTTTTAGGTTTTAAAATATATTCCTTCGATATGACCTTAAAGATTAAGTGCAATAGAAAGGAAATGTATCACACTATTAGTCATCATCACTTATAAATAAATTTGGTTTGTAATTTTGCTCAATATTTCATTAGGAATGGCAGTTTAATTGTTTACACTAAGAGCTCAGATAGATATAAGTTTATGACTTTGAACGTTTGGGGGGCAATTACAACATGCTTATGTATATGAAAAGTATTGTAAAATGATTCTGCAATATGGAGTACTTCCTAAACATTTTCTTTAGAAATTTTCTCAGGTGTATTATCAACTGACAGTAATTAAATGGTAAAAGCAAGACAGTATCAATTTCTTAGAACTGTTAGATACATAATTATGCATTAAGATGTTTTGCTGACCTCTCAAGTAGATGTGATATTTTATTAGAAATAGATAACACCATACTTTCAATACATATATTAACAGAAAAAGCTCAGTTTGATATCAATCAAATTGATCTTGCTAAACATTTGGCGGTGGTGTGAAACTAGCAGCATCTGATTTTTTGCTTAATATATAAAATTTCAAAATATTAAAGCTGAATGGTCTCGCGCCCACTCATAACCAAAAATCTCATAACCAATACGTAAAGGTCCCACTCATAACTGCTGATGTGAGAAGACGAAACTCATAACCAACACAACTACACAATTATGTACAGTCGCTTTAATAATTATTAACAACATTAACATAAAAGGGTGAATAATATTTTTAATCAAAGTAAAAAGCTTGATTCAAAAGAGGTGTAAATCATCAATCAGAGGCATCTTGCAGGTCGGCAAGGTGAGGATGGCTATTGCTTTGTGTAATCTCTCTCCCGCATTAAAATTAGATAGCACAAACAATACAGAAGGCGAAATGTATTTTTTTTTACAAATTATTAAACCGACCTTAAAAAACACCAAAAAGTTATAAATAATATAATATATAGTTATAAATAATATAATATAGGTCGTGCCAAATTTTAACTAGTACTTATATTGTTTAAGATTTTCCAGGTGATTATATTGCTTGGCACCGACTTTAATATAAAACTGTGATGTTGTTTGTATTCTTATATTATTTATGACTTTGGTGTTTTTGAAGTCGGTTTTATTTTTTGTAAAAAAAATGTTTTCATTTTTTTTATTTAATTTAAAAAACAAAAACCTTATCCTAAATGTAACAAATACATTTATAAAACCGCAACCAATCGATTCAGCCAAACGCGAGATAATCACGGACAAACATATTATATACAAACAAACTCGCAATTGAAAGTTGCGTTAAAGTTGCTTAAAATAGTTTTATTAAAGCGTTTCTTAATTTTTATCAAAATAATATAAATATTGAAACCGATAGTTACCCACATGGTGTTCTTTGATTGTCTATTTGTATTGTACTACAGGCAAAATTAATCACCCGTAGTACTACCGGACGCGTGAGTAGTAACACGGGTAAGCTCTGGAGGGATTTTGTTTGTGTATTGCGTCTTGAAATGACAGTTAAGACTGTGTTACCGTTTGTACTGTAACTAAATATTTATTTTTAGTATGAAATAATAAAACAAAAAGTACCTACTTAAAAATGAGTATGCAAAAATATAATAGTAGGCAAGCACTATTGGTCTCAAATGTACTTCAAAGTAGTTCAAAGTTTAGGTATTATTTTTTTTTTGTTCGGTTATGAGTTACTCCTCTAAATTAAATATTTTATAAGTTTAAAATATATTTCATCACCATGGTTATGAGTGGGTCCTCAAGTCAGTTATGAGTCATCACATTTTATTCCAGTTATGAGTTTCTGGTTATGAGTGGGCGCGAGACCGCTGAATTTAAATCTTGTAGTCTCAATGCAGATGTAAGTTGGAAACTGTCGCAGGACATAATGTACTTCTAAGATTTGTGATGCATTGATTCATTTGTAACACATTTCAATAAAAAAAAATATATATATATATATATGATTATATGATAAATAAATTATATTTTATAATATACATGTAATCATGGCATAGTCTTATGTTTCAAATGTTGATACTTTTACCATAGGATTAATATTGTTATAAAAGAAGAAGAAACTCCTTTTCTTTGATTTTGAAATTTTTGCAGAGTTATAACTGACAGAGCTTAAGGAATCTAAGTATTTCCTTTTTAGACCATTACCACTCAGGCTTACTACAAAGAAATAATGTTTCATTCAGATCTATCCAATGTTTTAATACCAAAAGTTTCTTTTTTCAAATCTTATGTTTATTTTTAAAGCAGAAGCATCGCATCAATCATTGCATTTTCACTGTTCAGCTTTTACACCAATTATCTAACTATAGGCAATAGAATAAGGTCAGATGATAAAATTAAAAAATGGATAAAACGAGTTAAAAGACTATGTCTGGCAAAGCCAATGTATGTTAGCATAATGAAATATGGCATATGCAATCCTGCCATAGTTTTATATTACCTTAAGCATGGGTCATCTAGAAACCTGACATTGAAATAACCTAGACTCAAGAAAACTGACATTAAAAACTGCTATTATTAGCAAAACCACTGCCCAAAAAGTCACAAATCCTATACATAATTAGTTATGTATTAATTATAGTTTTCTCAAATTAAGATGGCTATTTTAAGAGATATTAAAAGTTCTATGACAGCGACACTTAAGCAAGTTGTCTCTTCTCTATTTAAAGATTATTCCAGATATTTTACTTGTGAGAACTTTGTTATTGCTTTAGAAGTAACAAATAATAAAGGACCATAGAAATAAACATTTGATAAATTTATTTTAGACTTTTAAAATACTACTACTCAATCCATTAGTAGATGACTAAAGCAAACAATGGAGGAAAGTTAATTTAATTGTTCATCTTTCATATTAATATTCTATTTATTCATCACCCTCCAAATAATATGCTTCAAATTATCATGCATATAGGGCAGGATTAACTGTTTATAATATTCTAAAGGCGAATAAACATTTTCAGTAAATCACTATTTTACATTTTCGCGTGGCGATTATGTACTCTGTCCGTGGGACAGGCTGAAGGACATATATCTTTCAAAGCACATTAATGTTTTTTTTTTAGGGAATCGTTAATTCTACATTTTCGCGTGGCGAGGATGTAGGTACTCTATCTGTGGGACAAGTTAAAGGACAAATATATGTCCAGGCTAATGAATGATTTTAAGGAATTGTTAATTCTACATTATCGCGTGGCGATTATGTACTCTGTCCGTGGGACAGTCCTAAGGAATTGTTAATTCTACATTTTCGCGTGGCGATTATGTACTCTGTCCATGGGACATTCCAAAGTACAAATAGGTACCTATAAAGGTAAATGATTGATTTCAGGATTTTATTACTATTACATTTTCGCGTGGCGATTATGTAGTTTGTTTGTGGAACAGACTAAGGCTAAATTATTTTTAATGTATTTGATATTCATTATTAACTTCTGTACTTACAAATATTTCACTGAGGCAAAATTAATTGAGTCTCTGTACTGTACATTGAAATCCCATTAGGTTTCAATCTGGAAAGGGAACCGAAACTTACAAAGAGTTAGATAACACATTAGGTGACATATCCCTACTATTGGATGATCTAATATATTATCGATATTTGCTAAATATTATAATATACCACGCTAGTTAGATTGGCAAACCTTTTTGCCACGGCTGGTAGTTCTTGAAATTTATAGTTATTATATGGTTAACATGAAACTGTTCACACTAGTAAACGTTATCTACATTATGAAATAAATATTTAATGTTATTGAATACCTATTGATAGTTAGTAAATAGGTACTAATGTTTACCTATTTATCAAAAACTCTAAACATCTACAATAGTTATACCTTGGACTAATGATGAATATAATGATAGGATTAAACGAACTTACCTAAAGTGAAGTTCAATCCATATTATATGAAGTAATTAGTCCAAGGTATGGAGCATCCCACCCTTCCCATTTGAAGTAATAAATTACTAACCCAATTATATATACCTAATACTCTAAACTAATGAGCTATGGTGACGGTGGAGTTGCCAGGTGTATTTTTCTTTTATATTTTTAATGGTGTCTTTAAAATTCGCGTATTTAGTAGCGGGAGGAGGCGTTACTACAATAGTTATACCTTGGACTAATTACTTCATATAATATGGATTGAACTTCACTTTAGGTAAGTTCGTTTAATCCTATCATTGATTCTGTGATTTTTAATTATTAATTTTAAAGAGTGTTAAAAATTGTTGTATTTTGAATTTTAGCCCTGTATTAGATAGATATAAGATCTGTGATTCTTAATTGTAAATTTTAAGGAGTAGTGTTAAATATTGTTATATTATTAAATTTTGCTTATTTAAAGAATTGTTGTAAAAAAATATGATTTTCAGACCTGTTGGGGAGCAGCTGGGGAGGTTAACCCTCCCCGACTCAGTAGAACCGACATCTGACTGTAAGACGTGGCCCTGACCGGGTCGCTCGTCTGGGGGGTCACAATGGTGACCTGGTGACCGCTCCCTAGGCGAAGTCTCAGCTTGTTTATACTGCTGGGCCTGACGCCAGAAGTTCGATTGGTGAATTGGCCTTCCAATCACACACGTGCTTCCATTACAGGTGGAGAGGTTTCGGAGGTAAAAGGGCATGTATTATCAAACATTGCGACAACAATACATTGCTAATTCTCATTAACTGTGCATACAAAGCAACTAGAATAAGTAAAATATGAGAAATACATTCAAAAACAGTATCTCTTAAAAGTCACTTCATCCATCAAACGCGACTCCCGAAACTAGCGCGAAACAACACAGCCGCCCATAAAATATGATAGCCTAATGAACAGAATTGAACCAGACATAAATTTAATTACACCCGCCTTTTAGGTGAACGAAAATTTTGCTCGACAATTGGCCCGCGTTAGATTACAGCCAGTCACTCAATTGTCGCGGCGCAAAGGGGTAAGGGCTCAGAGATTGGCGGCGATGACTCTCGCAAAAACAAATGAAATTACCGCAACTGATAGCTCAAACCATTTGATCTATTCAAATCTAATTTCCTTTTAAATTTAACCTGTCTCGTGCAGATTTTATCTGCGTCATCGCCGTTTTTATCAGACTGCTGAGCGGGATAGTCGACAGTTCATAATTAAAATGTCGCTCGGTGTCATTACTCGGGAGTCTGGTGGGCTCGCGATTCGTCCGTAATGACTAAATTGATTCCCCGTCGCCAACTCATAAAATTTCCATTTAAGATAGAAACTTTTGTGATCCGGTTTTACGACGGCTACTGTTTCTTTTTTTTTTTTGCAATGCGAACGAGAGTGTTTTTAGCCCAGTCGTGCTATCTCCCTTTTTCTACTGAGTGCAAATTTAATTTCCCAAGTGTCGGTGGCTGTTTTTGCTAAAATAATTAAATACAAGTAAGTGTCTCGTAAATAAAATTACTTTGGATTAATATTAAATACGCTTATTACTTTTATTATTTTCAGTTACTAAAGAGCTTTTAGTCTGATATTAAATGTTTAGAGTTGTAGCGTTTTCAACATTAGAATCTCAAACTTCATCATCGTATTATTTGATTTCATAAATGGGTATATAGTCGTTTTCTACATAAATTGTTCTAGGTTAAGTGTGGGTATTGCAGAATATTGCAATTTAAATGAAAAATGCGTGTAAAAAGAGTTCTTGGTATCTTTTAAAAAACAATATGATACAATGTGGATATTGTTAAGTAATTTTGTTGACACGGTATCGTCGTCAATTTGCCCCCGGGATCATTGTGACGTGGTGACAGGTGTGCGTGCAAGGGGCAGCTTATGCCAGAGAATGATGCACCAGGTATCATTATTTATTTAATATTTTTAAAGGTTCACAAGCATTATAAATAAAATGCACTCTGCAACAGATATAGGGACCATTGTAAAATCTGTAAAATAGAAACATATAAAAGCTTACCAGGGTACAAAACTTACACTTAAGTGCCTATAATTTTTAAGAATATTAGGGCATGTCGATGTTGCCTGATTCTATAAACAGAATGATTCTTTAAACAGAAATTTCTAAAAAAAATATTGATTTATATTCAATTGTGCCATCGCGATCTATTGACGTCTTGATGTCCGCAATAGAGTGACGGGAAAAAAGAATGAAATTGTGAAAAAATAATTTAAATGCAGCCAGATTAGGCGGGAGTGCAACGAGCTATTATACCTAGAAAGATATAGCAACGAAATAAGCAACGGTGTAACGAGACACCATGATCGCTTAAAACAGTATTTAAACCACACTGAGAGGGAAATGACGCTACAACGCTGCAATAGCGACAATATTGTTTAAAGTGCTTCACATACAAAGGAATTGGGGCGGTAGCGGAACTGCGGTAAGTGATTTACTTGTGCTGCACCGTTTCCGCGGACGGTTTCCATGTGGGATGGTCCATAGCAACACGAACATTACAAAATAATTCACTCTGCTACCGTCCCGCTTGCCGCCTCATTGTGTGGAGCGTTTTAACCTTGCTCTAATCGAAGTGATCATGATAAGGCCCGTGAGCGTCAGCGCAGCGGGGCACGTTACCGTCGCGAAGTATGCCCGAGGCCCGAACGGCTAGAGATCCGACCACTGGAGTACCTTGTTGAACGACTTAAGGCGATACTTCGAAAATATTAGTTATTTTTGATGTAATGGTCACTGAAAGATTTTACAGATTTGAAAGTCCCAGAAGAGCTCCTGAAACACGATTTAAAGATTTTGCTTCAATTCATCTTATTTTCATCATCAAAGTTATTTTTAATACTATAATTGGTTTTGTCGCTTATTTAAAAATGATCAGGAAACCCAAATCGCATGAGGGCGCACGCAGCGTATTTACAGCGTATTTAATGATATAGATATTAAGACTAGCTACGTAAACGAGGATGGCGCTGGCGCTGGCACTTATATACATACAGTGCCTCTCATTGTTTGATTTACATTCAAAGTATCGCCTTAATAATAATTGATCGACGACTAAGTACATAGACTCACCAATAACAGTTAGACGGATCTGAAAGTTTCTCGTCGGCGAGTTCTTGAAGTCGACGCGGCACCTGTACACTCCCTCGTCATCAAGTTGCACAGAGCTGAGCGTGAGCGCTGCGGGGCGTGCTACCGTCGCGAAGTACGCCCGAGGCCCGAACGCTCCGGGGTCAGACCACTGGAGCGCCTTGTTGAACGACCGACCCCGTACGTCGAAGCTGCAACAAACGAACTATTTCAATCACATTTTTAGGATTGCGTACCTCAAAAGGTAAATCGGAACCAGCAGGCCTATTATGGATCTTTTATCGTATAAAAATGGTACAAATTTTGATATAAGGAAGTCATGGAATGCTTCATTTGGTATTACCGATATACCGATGTGCAACGATATCGTCACTATGGGATAATTTCAATAATGGCATCATGATATAATGGATGAATGATGAAAAATCTGCAAACCTATTATGTATCTTTTATCGTACGACATGGTATAAATTTTGAGATAAGGAAATCATAAAATATTTTGGTATTACCGATCTCCAATGATATCAACACTATGGCACACGTATCAATGTCATCATGATAAATTAATAAATGATCAAAAATCTAACCGAAAATCTTATGGCACGTTTTGCACTATGATTTCATTACCATTTGAAAACCATGAGATTGATAATAGGCCTGCTGTATAGGATCAAAATGTTGTCTATCTGTTCATCTGTTTGTCGAGACTATTATTCTCAATTTGAAACTGAAATTTATATCAAATACTTGGGTCTACGTTCTCATTCAGCTGTGAAATAATCATACTTGTATATCAACACGATCAAAAGATAAATAGTTAATTTGTGTTACTACATATTTTCTTAAATTTTCCGACTTCACAAGGGGATCAAAACCTTTAGGGTACTTCTTGTTGACTTAGAATCATGAAATTTAGCAAAAAGCAATGACTTCTATCTCGAATGTTAAGAAAAAATATCTGAAAACCGTCTTTAAAAAATCGCAGTCATAGCATCCCCCATTAAACCAAGTATACCCATATCACAATTAATGTTACAGTTCAGCCGCTATTTTTGACCGGGCCTGTCAGTTCCTTATGCTACTGTAGTATTATATTATCTGTGCTTATGCCTAATATAATTAGAGTTCATTTTAGAGAACTGCGTTTTGGATAATTCAAAATTGCCCCTTAATCCAAGTACATAAGAATCTGACAGGACCTGTCAAAAACGCATTCTCTCGGCGACTGAACTTGTAGTAGGTATAGATCGCGCCAAACTTCTAATCCGCTCTGAACACAGCACGATTCGCGTCGCATTCTCGAAATATACGTATAATTTAATTTAATTATACTGTCTGTATACATATAAGTTATAAGTGGTGGACGAATGTCACATAACTAAATAAGTTTTAGCACAATAAAAGTAAACTTAGTATATTTTATGTGCATAAGAAAGGCGCGAAGCAACTTCAGAGCGGACTAGAAATTTGGCGCGATCTGTATTTATGGTCCCCATAAGTAATTGTAGTATGGCCAAGTAATAACCAGATGTAAAATTCATTAAAAATCAAACAAAAAGTAAATCGAAAAACTAAACACAATACGTAACGTAAGCAATGTAACAAATAAATCACCAGATAAGATTAGACAGCTCGTGATTATATTTAATTCATTTACATTCGGATGTAGGTATCAGTCTTTCTCATGTAAATTTAAATAGTATCAAATGTTTAGGTGTGACCTATATCAAGATGTAGCAATTGTTTTAAACACATTCCACCCTGATTTTAATTCCATTAGGGTGTAATTAAAACGTTTCGCTGAACTGCACCACGCTTTTTCGTTTAACGTGTTTGAGGCTGACGCGGTGTTTTGGTAACATATGCGTGTATATTTTAATTATTTTGTTTTCTGTAATTACGTAAGTAATACATGAAATTTTGTGTAACAGTGCTCCATCATCTATTAAAAGTTTTATCAATATTGTCCACATTACCGACATTAATGAAACTATAAAAAATTTGATGACTTAAAAGTTATGTCTAAACTTATGCTATGTACTTCTTATAATGTTTCTATTCTCGAATTTCTTTTTGCAATAATCTTACGTCTTGATCATATGTCTTCTATAACCCTATGGCTACATTCGTAACCAGTTGCGAAAATGTTTCTTTCACTGTTTCGTAACCAGTTATGGAACAACACTTTATTTTTTCATTTTCAATAAGGTGACAGCTTCTGAACTATGTAATTGTAGCGATGACATTTAAGATCATAAAAAATGTAGTTTAGTACATTTTTATATAATACAAATATTTTTAAGTGTTTTTCCTACATAAGTAATAGGTATGACTGAATAATCGAAAAACAATTACCGCCACTCCTCTCCTGTGATCATGGCTAATTTTAATATTTTCAAATAAATCCATTTAATTTGCCACAAGGATCAGCTTAAATTCTTTTTGTTAGAAAATTCTAGAACCCGGTAGAAGTTTTTCAATTTCCGGTGCTCCCAACGTTTCCACAATTTTCCGACCTCCGTCCTAATTTATACAGCAACTGGCTTTGAGAGATGATTATGATTACATTGCCTGGTGTTTCTCAGGTGAATTTAGAAAATATTGCACGCTCTCGACTATTTTTACAAACAATTATTTTTCGCACTTTGATGTCTTTTTAGTAAAAGGAATATTTTTTTGGGCCTTGTAATGAAACTGTTAAATTGTGACACGATATAATTTTTGATGAATGCTTTCAATGGACGGAAATTGAAAAGTAAGATTTGTACGATAAATACAAGTTCAAATTGAATAATTTTCTCGTCATAAAATATCGTCTATTACTTACACTATATTCAAATGTTTGCGAATTGCGAACTGGGATAAATTTTCACCTAATGTGTTGGTAAGCGCAAATCTCGGAAACAAGCTAACCGATTCGGATTATTCAAATCAAATCAAATCAAATCAAATGCTTTATTTGCAAAATACAGTGATATTAAGGTGTTATAGATTGTCTGGTACAGTATTCTACCCTCAAGGGGATGCAAATGTCTTGTTTTTTTACAATTACATACAAATCATCACAATTAATATGGTAAGTCAATGAGATATAAAAATAATTATTGTCAAATATACATGTCAATGAAATTAGATTAAGAATAGTAAGTACATTTATTAATATATTATTTGAAAGTATCATTGAGATATTCCTTGACACTATAGTATGCTTTGCTTATAAGAAACTGCTTTAATCTGAATTTAAATACGTCAATGTTAGAATAATCTAGTAAGTGTTTAGGGAGATGGTTATAAAGACGTGGAGCCATACAGAATACACTTTTTCCATATTGTGCAGTAAAACTCGGTGGGAAACAAATTTTATGGTTATTACGTTTTGATCTTAACTGCTCAAACATAGACCTATTCGTTGCTACAAATATTACAATCTCATATATGTAAATACAAGAGAGGGTTAATAGCTTAAGATCAATAAAAAAGGACTTACAACTGTCTGTATATTTAAGTTTACAAATTGCCCTTATACATCTTTTTTGAGCCTTGAATACAATTTCATTGTTTACCGAGTTTCCCCAAAAAATAACGCCATATCTTAATACAGATTCGACATAACCATGGTAGGCAGTGAGCACAGCATTCTGATTCACAATTTTTTGGAGCATGTGCAGAGCATAGGAAAACTGACTCAGTTTGGTCGTAACACTATCTATATGAGATTTCCAATTTAAGTGACAATCAAGATTCATACCCAAAAATTTTGTATCAGTTACTTCATTAATTATATGTCCATCAAAATTAATGCTCATGTCGGTCATTTTGTCATTAGTTCTGTTTTTAAATGTCATAATATTTGTTTTATCAAGATTTAAAATTAAATTGTTATATGTCAGCCAATTAATAATAATGTCCAATGTGATAATAATTTTCCTTTCAATGTCAGGTTTGTTCTTACCACTAAAAATCACTGTACTGTCATCGGCAAATAAAACCATGTCATCTTTAACTACTTTAGGTAAATCATTTATGTAAATATTAAAAAGCAAGGGAGCTAGTACGCTACCTTGTGGTACTCCTTGGGTCACTTTTTGATATTGAGATGAGAAAATAATCTCTTTTTTTGTTTTTGGGCATATTCGAGTTATTTGAGTACATTGGACTCTGTCACTCAGATACGATTTCAAAAGATTGAGAACGTTACCTCTTGCCCCACAGGCCTCCAATTTATAAAGCAATAGTTCATGATTTACATAGTCAAAAGCTTTAGTTAGATCCATATATAATGCTACAACGGGCTCTTTATTGTTTAAATATTTCATTACAGTTTGTAAAAATTTGTATGTATCTAGATTTGTGGTTTTATTCTTTCTAAAACCAACCTGTGCGTCATCGAAGATGCTGTTATTTTCAAAAAATGTGTACAGACTGGTTTTTATAACTTTTTCGAACAATTTAGAAAATATTGGTATTAGAGCTATTGGTCTGTAACAGCTGATATCTTGTTTGTCTCTTTTCTTAAATAGTGGTTTAATTATTGTTATTTTGAGACTTTCAGGAAATATACCCGATGAAATGCATAGATTGATAATGTGACTTAATACAGGAGATATAACACTTGATACTCGTTTCAAAACTGTCGAGTTAATGTTATCATAGCCGGTGCTATTTGTATTTTTTAATGATTTAATAAATTTATCAATTTCATAAGGCGTTGTCGGTGGCATGAATACAGACTTTGCACAAGCATTTTTTATTTTATAACTATTTATAACTGCAGCTTTTCCGCCACTATTATTTGTAAAAAAATCATTAAACGCCTCAGCAATGCTGTATGGATCTGTAACGGTTTCCCCCTTGAAAACAATTTGTTTGATGCCTTCCTTCGGCTTAAATATTTTATTATTATTATTTATAATGGACCAGGTGGCTTTACTTTTATTCTGCGAATTTTTTATCACATAATCGTTTTGCGCCCTTTGAGTAAGTTTTACAATTTTATTTAAGCGCTTTGAGTAGGATTTAAAAACGTTCTTATTTTTTTCTGTTGGATTATTCCTGTAACACCAAAGTAGATTTCGTTTACGTTTAGAACATTTACGTATACCTGAGGTCATCCATTTCGGAGCTTTACATAATTTTCTCTTAAATAGGTTTAATGGAAAACATAAGTCGTAAAACAATCTAAACAAATCGTAAAAACTTTGAAATGCTGTATTCGGATCGAGTTCCTCATAAACCTCACAGAAACTTAAAGCTTGCAGGCAATTCTTAAATTTTACCAAGTTTTCTTCGCTGTAGTCTCTTTTTTCGGTAAACCAGTGAGTAATAGAGTATGTTTTCTTAACTGGGCATGATAACATTTGAGCTGTGTGGTCAGAAAGAGCAAATTCGTAGATTTCATATTTGCATCCCTTAATATTATGTATAAAATTGTCAATACAAGTGCCGCTTTTTAGTCGTGTCGGTTCATTAATGCATATTTTAAGATTGAAGCTAGATATAAGATGAAATAATGTTTCAGTCTCTTTACATTTTTTTAAGGTATTAATATTAATGTCACCACAAATTATAATTTTCTTTTTTTTAGGCAAAATTCGTGAAACATTTGTTCCGCATTTAAGAAAAAATTATGAATATTTTTATTGTCATTTCTCGGTGGTCTATATATACAAATTATAATTATATTATGTTTAGTGAGCTCTGCAGCGCAGCATTCGAGAATACCAGGCATATTATATTTCTCCACTGAAACTATTTTGTAGTCATGTTTATTATGAATCAATACACACGTACCACCACGTCTATTGTTACGATTGTATGATGTAACCAACGAAAAGTTTGGTATATTCAGTAAGTTTGCGTCATCTTTCAGCATATTATGCTCAGTAAGACATAAGACATCAATAAAATTATTACGATCGAAAAGCCACTGCAGATTCACTGTTAATAGTTCGGATTTATTTATAGCTCCATTTATATTCTGGTGTAGTATATTTATTCTTTTTTTAAGTATTTGTCGGAATACAGAGAAGCTTCCCATGAAGAGGAAAATTAGTCAAAATGCCGGGAAATACATAAAAATACATTATTTCCAAAATATTGCTGATTTGCCACTAAGCCAAATACGTCAATCGAAAACAAGAGCTTCTGATAGAGCGACATCTGTCGGGGCAAGTAGTAGATAAATAAAATATCATCATGGGAATCGTGTAATGCCTTTTTTTTTTTTTTTTTTTTTTTCGGGGGGAAATGCGTAACCGCACCGTACCCGCCGTTGGCTAGACGGCGAGCGTGTGTGGGGCTCTCTCGGCAGAGTGCCAAGCCTACCCACTAAAACCCCCCGGTGTTCTTCCTGCCCTTATGGGCGCGCTAGGTAAGGTCCACACTGCGACTCCACTACCCACGCGCCCGGGCAAGCCTGACCAACTGGTCAGGCTATCGCCAAGGGGGGATTGCCCGAGAACACCAGGGCAATCCCCAGACGGAGGGCCTTACGGCGGCGTGCACGGGGCCAACCGTGCACGCAGGCCTCCACGGCAGGGTCATTAGACGGGCATCGCTTGTGCGAATGCCCGCCTTCGCCCGCCTGTCCGTCTACGGCGGATGGGAGCGGCTTGAGGATCATTCTCCCGCTCCCTCTCCGCGGCCTCCTTCTGCGAGATGACGTTTTCGCAAAAGGAGGCGACAGCCCCCCACTCCGCCTCGCCACGGAGCATGGCCACGACCATGCTCGGCAGCGAGAGGTCTCCGTCTCCCAGCGCAGCATTGAGTTCGCTGCGCTGGCGTCGCCAGGCCGGGCACACCAAAAGGGTGTGCTCGGCAGTGTCGTCGGGAGCGTCGCAGTGATGACACTGCGGCGTTTCCTCCCGACGCGCGACCCGGTGCAAGTAGTGACCAAAACAACCATGTCCGGTCAGTACCTGCACCATGCGGAATGAGAGACTGCCCTGCCGGCGCCCTACCCACTCCTCCAACACCGGACGTATCGCTTCTATCGTCCGGTGGCCGGCAGCTGGGAAGGCGAGTGCCTCGCCCCATCGACGCAGAGCCTCCCTCTGCGCCTGGGTACGAACCCGCTCCACTTCCTCAGGAGCGGATCGTCCCCCCCCGCACTCTAACGGCAACCCGATGTCGATACACCTCCGCATGGACGCGTGCATCGACATCCCACGGCGTTTGACCCGCAAGCACGCAGGCCGCGCCGTGGCTGACCGTGCGATAAGCTCGCACGGCCCGGGTTGCTATGACCCTCTGCGGACGTCGCAAGAGGGCCACCGTTCGGGGGGAGAGGCACTCCGCCCATACCGGGGCTCCGTAGAGTGCCATCGACCGTATCACCCCGTGATACAGTCGACGGCACGCCGATCCTGGCCCTCCCACGTTAGGGAGGACCCGTCCGAGTGCGGCTGCGGCAGCACACAGCCGTGGAGTGAGGAGCTTGAAGTGCTCCTCGAAACTCCATCGGGGGTCCAGAACTAGGCCGAGGTACTTTAGGTGCGACTCGACCGGTATACGGACCCCCTCTGCTCGGACTCGGAGCCCCGGTGGGATCCTGCGACGGGGGGCGTGGAAACTCATGGCCCTCGTTTTATCGAGGGCCACGTCCAGGCCCAGGAGGCGGATGCGTCGGACAACTAAAGAGGTGCAGACCGACGCAAGGTGGACCGCCTCCTCCCCCGTTTTAGCTCTCGCCGCGATGAGCGTATCGTCAGCGAAGCAGACGACCTCCGTTCGTGGCAGGAGGCCGCCTCGCAGGACCCAATTGTACCCCAGGTTCCAGAGTAGGGGACCTAGTACGGAGCCCTGGGGCACACCTGCTGCCATTGCCCACGTATGGACGCGACCGTCCGGTCCCTCGTAGAGAACTGACCTATCGTCCAGGTAGCTCTCCACGAGGGCGCGGAGGTACGGAGGCACCCGGTGGAAACGGAGTGCCTCCTTTATGCACTCGTGGGGCAAGCTGTTGAAGGCATTGCGGATGTCAAGAGACACCGCAACAACAACCTCTCCACGAGCTGTGGCCCCCTCAGTCCACCTCTTGAGGAGGGCCACCGCGTCCATCGTGGACCGGCCGGTGCGGAAGCCGAACTGGTTGTTCGCCAAGTCCGGCCCCCTGTCCTCTAGGTGCTTGACGATGCGGGAAGCTAGAATTTTTTCCAGGAACTTCCCAGCCTCGTCAAGCAGCACCACCGGCCGGTACCCTGCCGGGGAATCCGCAGGGCGACTCTCTTTTCTCAATAGGCGGAGCCTGCCCACTTTCCACCGACTGGGGAAGCGGCCCGAGGCGATGCTCAAGTCTAGCACCGCCCGGAACCGCTCCTCGAGGTGCCCCAGGGCCAGGGCCAGAACCCTGCTTGGGACACCGTCCGGTCCCGGCGCCTTCCTTTTGCGCCGGAACCTATCCCTCACCGTGTCGAATTCCACGTTCGACACGGGAGGGATGGCGACAGCCACTTCCTCCGGAGGAGTGTCCGGGGGGACCATTCTGGGAGGCTGGAACGGACCGGGATCGGGGAACAGAGTCCCCAGCACCCGGTCCAGCAGCCCGCTGTCCATAGCGGAGGTGGGGGGAGCGGAAGCTTTAAACTTACCCCTCACCACCTGGTACGGACGCCCCCACGGATCGTCGTCCAGGAGCCGTATGAATTGCTCCCTGGACTCCTCCTTGGCCCTGCAGATTTCGTTCCGCAGGGCCTTCTTGGCTGCCGCATACACCCGACGAAGTTCAGCTTCCTCGTCGGGTGCAGTTCTGGCGCGCCTTCGACATCGCACGTAGGCGCGCCTGGCCCTCATACTGGTGGTACGCAGGTCCGCTATCTCCTGCGTCCACCAGTACACCTGCCCCCTATCGGGGCAGGCCTGCGCCCTTGGGAATCGTGTAATGCCTGTTTATTTTGTGAATTTTCTTCTTGAAGGAATATTTTTCTTCTTAGGTAAGTATATGAAGATGAAATTTGCAAGAAGTTATTTTAAGAACATAACCGCGATTACCCATCACTTCAAAAACTCTTCTCTGACCGTAGTCAAATCGGCTAAGACCACAGGGCACTGCTCATATCAGTCGACCTTCCGAGTTTCTTGCCTGTTCTTCTCGAGAAGGCTCTCCCAATTTCCGAATAGGTGTAGAGTCAACTTTTTTTTTTCATTCCTACTTGTATTTGCAGACATCTTGAGTATATTCAGGATGTATGCACATACAAAGTTAATATGATTTCTTAAAATTAGATTGTTTTGCTTTATTTTGACGTCAATAAGTGCCTGTAAAGACCTATGTTGAATAAAGATTTTTGAAATTTGAAATTGAAATTTGAAGTCAGCTCTACCTAGTCCATACTGCATTTATAACAGTATGGGCTCCCCCTCGCAGGGGCATGGAAGCAGCTAGTGAACCCTATCTGCTTGTACTAAGGGTGATCCAAAAGTAATGATAATCTGTTATTTTCAGTGCGCACAAAAAAAAGAAAAAATGTTTTCTGCTGGCTTAGGTATCCACTAGTTCAGGAAAAAATCAAGTAAATAAGCCACGATTCCTGGGAGCTACATTTAAACGTCGAAGAGTGAACATTAAAATGGAGAAAAACGAAATCAGAGCTGTCTTTAAATACCTCTGTTTGAAAAAAAAAATCTACCAAAGACATACATACACAGAGACTTGGTGGAAACATTGGAGGACTCTTCTCTTCCATATTCCACAGTAGCACGTTCGACGGAGGCCGAACATCGCGAAGGACGCCCATCCACGTCCCTCATAGAAGATAATGTGATATAAGTTGAAAATGTAGTATTGGCAGATCAAAGAGTGACTATTAGGCATGTAGCTGAGGTCACAGGGATCTCATATGGCAGTGTTCAAAGAATCTTTGCGAACGAATTGCATAATTATAAGAAAGGTCTCTGCGCGTTCGATACCGAGAATGTGAACCGACGAGCAAAAGAAGAAACGTGTTGATATTTCAAAAGCAAATCTCGAAAAGTTCCAACCAGATCAGGAATAGTACATTGTTAACCGAGGGTCGAAAGAATCAAGTCCCGAGGTATTTAGGCTATAGTCCGAGTAGGAATTGATTCTTTTACCCGTGTTAAACACTCTACTTTTCATTTCGAATATGAGGAAAATAAAACTAGTTGTTTATCTCAACTATTTATTGATAATATATAATATAATAATATCTTTCGTTTAAGATTTCTGGCAAAAGATTTTCGATAACACAATTTGCCTCGTCTTTAATCGAATCTGGTGTTAACATTTCAGAATTGCTTGAACTCATTTTTAATATTCAAATCTTAGCATAAAAGATTATTACCTATTTTTTTGAATTCCGTCACATATACATAACGGATTAGTATCCCGCTAATTTATGTCGACTTTTTAAATTTTAAATATGGAACTCACCGCGTAATTGTTGCGGCTTATTCCGCTCAAAGAAGTTTGCGCTAAGTTCACACTGGCTGTTTAGAAACTCACATGGCCGCAGCATTTTTTTAATTAGTTTTTTTTTACATAAAACTCATCACAGCTGACAGCAGTTCTATTTTTAAAGTTCATTCCGGCCCTTAGGTGAGAAGTAATTTGTATGAGTTTTTCCCTCCCTATGGAGGGAAGCAGCATTTTCCACCCAATAATCGGATCAAAACAACACTACTTTCCGAATATGAGAAATGAAAAAGTTTTTGCCACGTTTCGTAACTACGGACGAGACCTGGATCCACCACTTTGATCCCGAAACGAAACTTCAATCAATAACGTGGAAACGAGCTGACGAACCAACGCCGAAGAAATTCAAAGTGTCAAGCTCGGCAGGGAAGGTTTGGCGTCCGTTTTTTTGGGATGCTGAACGGATTATTATGGTGGATTATTTGGATAAAGGAGCAGCTATTACGGACTCTTACTACGCAGAATAAATAAGAAGATTGCGGGAGAACATCAAGGGAAAAGAACGCGGTAAACTGCGAGCTGGAGTGCTGTTTCACCATGACAACGCACCGGCTCACAAAGCCGCAGTTTCCATATAGCTACAATTCAAGAAGCGGGCTTCGAACTTGTGGAACATCCACCCTTTTCACCAAATCTAGCTCTCAGTG
Organism: Schoenobius gigantellus; assembly: GCA_963935595.1. Taxonomy (NCBI): domain Eukaryota; kingdom Metazoa; phylum Arthropoda; class Insecta; order Lepidoptera; family Crambidae; genus Schoenobius; species Schoenobius gigantellus. Next base: position 17,797,553 of record OZ012557.1, on the reverse strand, counting down.
ATTACTTTCTCTTTCTTAGGTTCAAGGAACACCTCCGAGGCAAGAAATTTGACGACGATCGATCTTCGATTCTACTCCGGGCACAGTCCAGTTTCGAGGCCACAGCGCCACCAACGCTTTTAATATGAGTAGTGGTGGTGGTGATTCCCTGGAAACGAAAGTCACTACGTTGCACGTTGGAATGCTATTGAGATGCACATAAGTAAGACTAATTCAAATCTTATATAATTTTTCCCTCATTGGGAAATATATTCAGCTCTAAATATATAAAACGTGACTAGCATGTCTAATGCAAACATTATTAAATCAGGCAAAACTATCTAAAAGCCAAGAAAACGTAGCCCGTTTGTCTCGAAAGTCTTGATATTGTGATGTCATAGTTACAATCGAATTTCGCTGTTAACCCGCGGCACGAACCCCTTCCCCGCGACATGTTAAGTGTGTTTCGTTGTATGAGCTTCTAAATGTTAATTGGATCATTCGGCTTCCGTTGATCCGTTTAAGGTGCTGCCTCACGGTTCCTTGCTCCGACTTAACTCTTAATTAAATATGCTCATTGAATTTTTCATGCGTGGGAGAAGAGCTTTAGTTAAATGTAATTGAAGCGGACAACATATGTAATTCTTCTCGAGCACATGCAGTATAAAGAGGCATAGTGTTAATCGCTTTATCACTTTCGAGCGGCACAGTGCCTCAACTAAACAAAAGATTGCTGATTTTATTTTGTTAGCTTTTGCTTGAGTATGGTCACCAGACCACGCTTAGAACACTGTCGGTTAGTCTCTCAATAGCCCCCTCCTTCTTCTACCACTCCTCCGGGTGCAGTGTAAGTCGCAGCCTGCTCGCCGGTGCTCGCTAGGCCCAGGGCAAGACCCACTCACCTGGTGTACTTGACCAGGGAGGGCCGTGCCTCGATCCCGGAGTCGTAGCTCAGGGGGGTGGCGAAGAGGGACCCGTCACAACGTGACGAGATGCCCGGGTAAGGGGTGATCAATGCCTTACGCCAGCACTCGCCCATGGCGGAAGAACCCTGACTGACCAGTCAGTCAGGGTTCTGATCTAACGGTTAGATGTTATGTGAAGGTATAGAATTTGGATAAGCAACACGCATGTAGCTCTAATCGTGAGCATCTAAGCTGCTGTTAAATATCATCCAGAAGTATTCTGACGGATATCGTAATGCTTTAACAGATCTTATTATGCTTGATGGACGCAAGACTAAAGAAAGTGTATATAAAAAGATAGTTTACGACATCTTGATCTGCGTATCTCAGCAGTTTCAGTTCAAGCTCTTCATCGTAGAAGCATCATTTAGGCAGTTTATTTACCACTAGTCACCCCAATTTAATCGCCTCAGTAGTCTAGTTTAGTAGTTGAGATCCGGTATTAACCCATGGTAGCAAAACTTTTTCTGTCTGGTTCGGTTGGTGGTAGGGTTTCTGCCAGCCTAGCTACCACCGTCTTACCCAAGTTGGTGGCCATAATAACATTGTTATACTCCGACGATAACAGTTTTTAGATAGTCAGTTCCCTCTTGTTGAGGAATCCAAATGAAGTTCGCTTCCACCCTCGGCCCTATCGTCACTTACCATCAGGCGAGATGAAATCCAAGAGCTCTGTTCCGTTTAAAAAGTGCGCATCATCTCATCATCATCATCATCATCACAGCTCATATACATCCCCACCGAGGGGTTCGAGCCTACCCTATATGTTAGGGTGATTAGGCCTTAGTCAACCACGCTGGCCCAGTGCGGATTGGTCGACTTCACATACATCATTGAATTTCTTCGCAGATGTATGCAGGTTTCCTCACGATGTTTTCCTTCACCGTAGGAGCGTCAGACAAATGTACATATGAAATTCGAAAACGAAAAACACAGTGGTACATGGCGGTCTCAAACCCGGACCTCCCGATTGGAAGGCAAGTGCCGAGTCCACAGCGCCACCGACGCTCTTGATCTGGCACCATCGAAATGAATATGCGGATCCACTCACCTATAAATAGGTTTTCCTCCACTTTTCCTGAACCATAGGACCATGTACACGCGGTCCTCGGCGGCGTCCGGCGTGACGTCACAGGGTAACGACGCTGTCCGCCCCAGCACCGCGTCCACGTCAACCGTTGACACTGTGAAAATAGCACTGCATTGATATTTTGCACCCACAAAAAATAACAGGATTAAAAACGGAGTTCGGTCTGCGCTATGAGGTGCAAATCTTTTCTTTTCTAGCCGAAGTATTATAGGGTTGAAGGTTGTGATTGCCATTATGATAAAAGTGGCAAATTAGTATGATAGGTAGTATACCCAGTTTAATGTTTGCTGAGAAGAGATTACTTCTTAGCAATAAGTCCGCCTACTTACACACACATATATTCTTTTTTACGTGTGTTACTCCTTATTTTTTATTAGTATAATATACCGGCGGCCGTACCGCCTAACTCAAAGCGAGCACTCGCTATCGTTATCATGACATTAGAACAATAGTTTTAATGTGACAGATGACATTAGAGCTATTGTTCTAATGTCAAGAGAGCGATAGCGAGTGATCGCTATGAGTTAGGCGGTAGCCCCCCGGGTTATATTTCCAGCAGGAGCCAAATTTTGTATGCTTGTTTAGACAAGCAAAATGAAGATCTTTTACTATGGGACCAATCTTGAAATCGCGAAAAAAAATCTGCTGTTCCATACAAATGTTCAACATCCACTGAACCTAAATGTATGGAACAGCTGATTATTTTTCGCGATTTCGAGTTTGGTCCCATAGTAAAAGTTTTTCCTTTTGCTTGTCTAAACAAACATACAAAATTTGGCTCGTGATGAAAAAATAGCCCCGTACATAATATATTTTTTCTCAAACATGCTCGGAAATGTAGGCATTATTGTAGTAAAAAGAAGACACAAAGTTTGTAATTCGTGGCTCATGCATTACTTTCCTGGCCTAGGCCAGGAAAGTTAGTATGAAAATTCATTTTTGGTCGCTGCTCCAATGTTTTTTAATTTATCTATAACTTGAATTATGTAACTTGTCATACAGCCAATTGCTACCACATTATAAAAAATGCACTCTTCGATCATATACAACGTGTCTCATATCTCCCCATAAAAATTATAATATTTTATTTTATTTAAACTATAAAAAGTGCCAACCTAAAACTGTTCTAAAACTGAATTTTCACAAATTTCGATTGATATGACAAGTTATTAAAGTTGACACATTCTTTTCGGTTAAATGAATATTATAATTTTTATGGGGAGTTATTATGAGACACGTTGTAAGTATTATGAATATGACAACAATTTTATTAAAATGTTGGTATGAAATCACACGAAAATATGCTTAATTTCGTTGCGAGAGAAAAAAGTCATAATCTGCAGTATTACATTTTTTGCGAAAAATATGATTGGGCTGTATGGGCTTTGTTTCCTTTGCACTAATTGAAAATTAAAAAGTATTACTAAATGCTACGATAATTTAATTAATTAATTAAATATTTGCTTGATTTGTTTTTTTATTCATATTATACTCATTTGTTTCCAATTCAATTCAAAATCTTTTATGCTTACCATAATGAGTAAAATAGGTGGTTCACAAAAAATAAGATCAGGACCCGTTGGGCACGCAATCGTTGAACAAGAGAGAGGAAGCTTATTATTATTAGGTACCTATTATTGTCTTATTTACAGATCATAAAGCTAAATTGTACGAAGATCACGGCAATTATAAATATTTGAATAAATAGACAACATAAACAATATTTTAATATGAAAGGTTTTTAATTATATGGTATTACTATTACACTAAATTTCATAATTAATTCCAGTATTACGTCTTTCATTATTTCCTCGCAATTATTGAGAAAAGCACTATACATACCTCGGCGGGAATGGGATTGCCGAACTCGTAATTATTGTCAAGGCCTCGCTTACGCTCAGCCTTGAAAGCATTACTCTTCCGGCAATCCCTAACTTCCCGGCCTCTGCAGTAATGTACTATTTCTCAAACATGCTCGGAAATGTAGGCATTATTGTAGTAAAAAGAAGACACGAAGTTTGTAATTCTTGGCTCATGCATTACTTTACCAGCTAGGGCCAGGAAAGTAAGCACAGACTAAGAAGAGATACTACGAATGTAAGTATGAAAATTCATTTCTGGCCGCTGCTGAATTTTTTTTTATTCATCTATAACTTGAATTATGTAACTTGTCATACAGCCAATTGCTACCACATTATAAAAAATGCACTCTTCGAGCATAATATATTATATGAATAAAATATGACAACAATTTTATTAAAATGTTGGTATAAAATCACACGAAAATATGCTTAATTTTCGTAGCGAGAGAAAGAAGGCATAATCTATAGTATTACATTTTTTGCGTAAAATATGACTGGACTGTATACAACGTGTCTCATATCTCCCCATACCTATTTAAACATTATAATATTTAATTTTACTTCAACTATTAAAAGTGCCAACCTAAAACTGTTCTAAAATTGAATTTTCATAAATTCGACAATTTGATTACATGACAAGTGATTAAGGTTGACTCTTTATTTTCGGTTAAATAAATACTTATTATAATTTTTATGGGGAGTTATGAGACACGTTGTATACGCGTAAAATATATCAAACATTACATTTAACATTAATAAATTGCTTTATTCGTTCTCTTATTCATACCTATTATGTATACTCATTTCTTTCCAGTATTATGTATTTCATTATTTCCTCGCATTTATTGAGAAAAGCACTATACATACCTCGGCGGGAATGGGATTACCGGACTCGTAATTATTGTCAAAGCTGAAAGCTTACTCGTCCGGCAATCCCTAACTTCCCGGCCTCTGCAGTAATGTACAATTATTAGTTTAGTTAATATGTCCTCATGTTGTTATTTGTTTGCCAATAAAATAATGTTGCTCCTTGTTATACGAGTATGTTATTTATGCAATAAATGGTCAATTATTATTATTAGTTTAATAATTTGACTGCAACGCTAGTCTACTCGCATTTGTGCCCGGGTTGGACAATGTGCAGCTGGACTGAGGGCCCAATTTGCGAATTTAATTAAGATTAATAGGTAAATTTGTTGAAAGTAATAAAACTTGGAGCAGTCCACGATTTCCTTAAACGTGAATTAAAGCGGTAATGATCAAATGACTTGGGCTCTCAATCCAGACGCCTGCTTGAAGTGGCGTTGCCTCGATCTCGGAAAGTACTAAATTTGTGTTAATATTTTTTATTTACAGATCAAGTTATGTTTTCCTCAAAGTCAATACGAAATTTCCGGCTTGCTTGAAATTTATTGGTTTTCGGATTAATAACGGCTTAACTTAGTTGATCAGTTCATTAATTTCTGGCCTAAGGAATTTTGGAAACATGACTTTAACTGAATAAATATGTATTTTTTTTATATGTTCATCATATCATCGCTTGTTTCTTAATTTTTAGTATAGTTTCTTATTGCCGTAGCAAAATAATACTTCGAACTGATGTCATTTGAAATTAATTCTTAATAACATCTAATACCGCTATGGTTGATAACACCTTCTTAGTATTCATAGAAAGTGGCGCATAAAAATAACGGTAGGTAACCCAAAAATACCTACATTCACTCGCACGACAATTCACTTACATAGCGATTGTAAGGAAGTTATATAAAAATTAATTTTACACCGAGACTGGGAAATTTAATAAATTTCGATCTCTATCCGGTTCATTATACCATTCGGACGGATGACATTCCTTGGGTCAACTCATTTACATTTAGAATTTATCCAAAAGGGGGCAACTTGAATAAAATTTATTGTGCCCTGGACAAAAAAATAAGTTTCAGCATAAGACACTTCTCTACGCCTTATAATAAAATAAGGAAAAAAAGTGTGGAAAGGAGTCCCTTGTGTAATACATTTATTCATTACGAAAGTAATTTAATGAAAAACCTGGTGTACCGATTTTAGTAAATATACCTTTGGTTCCGTATGATTTATATTCAGTTTAGATTTTACCTAATGTAAGTAAATTTTAGTGAAATATTTAACCTGTGTATGATTTTAGTAAATTAATGTAGTTGAAAAATAATGAACCAGTAAGTCGTATGCCATTAACCCAGATTTAAGTTGTCAATAATTTGTCTAAGTAATTTTATGATTAGTACTGTAACTGTTTTCTGGTTAAGGGTAGTAAATGAATGTATTCTTGTATCATTATACGTACAGTAGGCGCCAGATCAAGCTTTATATTTGCACTATGGAAACCAAACCTATTACGAGCGTCATAAGAGCGGTCCAAAGGTCAAATAGTAGCTTGACGCGAACAGTGTGCTTCAGGAGTGAATTTATTGATAAACGTTGTTATTGTATTTTATCTACATGGTACAACAAGGCAACTTTTGGGCTTTATCTGACTTGTTGTTATGTGACAATAAAGCTAAATAAATAAATAATAATATGTGATAATAAATATGGAAATGACTTCACCTGGATTCCTTTACCGCAGAGTCAACATTTCAGTAACATGTTCATATTATCATTATAAAAATGCAACAATGATATAAACTTATTTAATAGTGATAAAACTATTCATTTTTTTTTATTTAACTATTCAAATTAATACGAGATTCTAATTATCTTACAACAAGAAATATCTGCCTACATTAAATAAAGCCAGCAAGTTAAATTATAATAAGTATTGAGATGTGAAATTCACGTAGTTGTCGGTATATTTGTGAGATTGCATTGGACCTTCAATACATCTTATCCCACGCAAGGCTCCAGAATTTTTCCGCGGACCTCTAAAAGCCGCAGAGTTCAGATAGGGCAGGCTTGCTCAACTGCCACAGTTAAGGACCGACATTTATCCCGGCCGAGTTAATTAGGGTTCTTCGAGTTCCTTTTATTATGCACGTACATTAACCGTACAAGGTGACGACTCGGACAATTAATCACATTGGTATTAGGCTCCCATGTCGTTCGTCAGCTCTCGTAACGGTTGCCGAAAGAGTGCTGTAAAATGTCGGTAGTTTGGCGGTAATACCCTCGGAACAGAGTTTATTACTGCCTTTATTTTTGTAGAGAAAGTATTGCTAGTATCAATGTAATCGTGTGGAAATATTTACTGTTTTAAACGATGGACTACTACTGTGGGCATCGGCTGCTGCTAGTGTAGAAAGTATATTTGTACTTCAAAAAAAAGTAGTTCAAGCTATTCAAAATTTACGAACAAGAGAATCTCTAAGAGATTTATTTATATGCACTTGCAACACTACCCATATTAAACAAACTGAAATCGGAACAAACAATCACCTAATGTTGGTACGCAGATGACTCATCGGCGCGAGGCACACTCAAAAATCTACATCAATGGTGGTACAAAATAAGCCGAAGAGGCCCATCGTATGATTACTTCCCCCGAGAGAAGATATCATTCCTATCTCAAAATGACATACAAACGGCACGTCAAATTTTCATGGGGATTGAAGTACCTAACAAAAAAACGTGAGCCAGTAGTAACTGGCTCACGTTTATTTGGCAGCTACATTGGTGAAGGAAAGAAATACTGGTTCACGTTTTTTTGGCAGTTACATTGGTGAAGGAAATAAAAACTTTTAAAACAAAAAAGTAAGGAATTACCTTAGAGAAACTTATACTTTGAAAAAATTCACCCCAAGCTGCTAATACTGCTCTCACAGAAGCGGACCAATTTCAATAGTTATTTCTATTAAGAGTCTTGAAAAATGCATGTAACCACATTGATCCATTATCAAATATACTCCGTAGTAACTTCCTGCCTACCTTATTTGGTGGCGACATCTCACTAATAGAAGCCGACCTGTTCTTCTTACCATGTTATAAAGGTGACTAACTTAAACCAAGAAACCTCAAAAAAAAGTTGTGCATTCCTTATAGCTGCCTTATATAAAAACATACAATTGGATCTCTCTCAACACCACAAACCCCTCAGAGAAGCCCGCAATGATTGCCGTAAAGAGAAAAACACTCAGACGAGGAACTCATGGGCAAAGTTTCGCCCTATAAAAGAAGAGCGATCGAGCGATCCATCTAAACGATAATGAAAAGTTACATCCTACAACTGGCTTTCTATTATACCAAAACTAGGAAGGACCACTTCGATCTGTCTCCACTAGAATTCAGAGATGCACTAACATTACGTTATCACAGAATACCGGTCTCTATGACGAACTCTTGTGATGGCTGTGGCGATTGGGATTTCAATGATGACCACCCCCTTTGTTGCAAAACAGCTGGATTAATAACACGCCATCACAGCGAAATTCGTGATGTTTTTTGCGAATTATGTCAACAAGCCTGGCGAAATGTTATCAAAGAACCCATCATCACCGAAGAAGATAATGGTCTACGGGGAGATTTTTCTTGCCGTGGTGTACGGGATGCACAGAGCTCCCTCTGTTTTTTGATATTCGTGTCGTAGAGACTGGTGCTTCGTCTTATATTTCACGCCCCGTATCTTCTGTACTTAAATCTGCTGAAGAGGAAAAGAAAAGGATATATTCTGAAGCATGCGAAATGCGACACGCTACATTCCCATCCCTCGTAACCTCCGTCGATGGAGTGTTTTGCCCCACAAATGTCTGCGTTTGTTAAACACCTCGGAGAATTCATTGCTCATCGTTGGGAAAGATCGTTATCAATAGTGATGGGTTGGCTAAGGTCAATAATTATAATTTCCATAATTCGTGCCACCAGTATGTTCATATTTCATTGACCATAATTATATTTCATTGACTATATTTATTATTTCATTGACCATAATTATAAGAATAGAATATTGTTGGATTAGAATGTATATGGATTAATAATTTATGACATTTTTCTGTAATAATATGACTATAATTTTATATAATGAACGTATATATTAATCAATTAATTGTAAATTATTTTCTTAATTTGTATACTTCGCAGTAAGTCATAGCTGAACTGTTTTTGCATGCTCCATCTCTTAATTGATGACCTACCTATGACCCACAAATAAATGTTATTATTATTATTATTATTATCATACAGGGTATACGGCGCAAATTTAAACCTGCAGCCAGATTGTTTGGTTTCGATAGTGGAGCAGCCTTTCCCAACTAAACAACATTCACAGGGGACCAATTTAATTGAGCATAGTTCTTTCTGTGATTTTTATAAATTATAATGTAGTAAATTTATATTACATTTGAAAAAAAAGGCAAATATATAGAAAAAAAATACTTATACATTGTGTTATTATAGTACATTATAAAAGTCCATAAAATTAATCTGAGTAAACAAACAGTAGATAATAATATTGCAACTAACATCACAGTCAAATGAAACAAGTCAAAACTCAATTCCAGTGACAAAGGGTGCTCTAAGCATCGCTATTCAGCGGGCACGCTATTGTACAGAATTCATCTTGATTTCGCCACGAATTCGTGGCGTACATGATTTTACAGAATGGTTACATAAGAGCAAAAAAAATATATGAAAATGTCACAGATTTCTATGGAACTTGGAATGAACGCAGCGCTAGTGCTGTCACACTAAATCTGGTTTAATTCTAACAATATCTCTTGTTTAAATAAATTAAATAAAAGAAATTGGATTACCTAGCCCAGAAATATATATTGCTAATGGATATAGATTTATGGTAAATATAACAGCCAGATCAATGATAAATATTTTGTGTGCCTATGTCACAGTAAGCAGATCTCTACAACATTACAAACTATATCCTAGCCCGTATCATTCCTCTATCATTAGCTTGTATAACTCTATGGCGTAGTGATCCATGCGCTCTACATTCGATTACATAAAGTTAAGTTAACGTTGGCCAGGATCAAGACCCAGATGAGTGAGCAGAAATAAATAATATCTTCAGCTTCTGCGCGCTTCGGAAGACACGCTGGCGGATCGGCTATGAACTAAAACCGAATATTGGATCGTCACCGAGGAAAGTGAGATTCTTCAAATTCATGTCGGGGTGATGGTACCACGGGGTAGTCTGGGTGATTAGGAATCGCACAAGGAAGTTGTGAATAAACCGTCAAGTTGTGACCCGTGGCGGGTGATCTCCAGGGCAGTCTCCTTAAGAACCGTAAGTTAGTATTATATATATATATATATATATATATATATATATATATATATATATATATCAAAACAAATAAATAGGGTCTCGAAACTTATGCCATATATGGCATAATATTATGTCATATTATGCCATATTCCGGTTGCATCGATTGACCATTCCACCAGTATCATGCAAGTGAACGAATAAAGGTCTCCCATGCAGATGGCTATTTCTCTGTTGAGAATGACTGCCGCCGGGCAGCATGATCGAAAATTTAATGCGGCGTGATTTCGAAGACTACCCCCAGTTTCTGAAAGGCTGATCAAAATATTGTTCAACTAACATCCATGTCATCTTAACAGCAGTGTCAAAGAAATTTGAGTTTCCGAAACGTTGGTTAGACAAAATTTACTTATCTTTAATAATTTGATTTCTCGTGAGAAATATTTTTAGACACGGTCACATTGCTGAAATCCTATATTTTGTTTTATTCATATGTATTTTGAAAACCCAAAATGGGTCTTTCCTTAATAATTTTGAAATAAATTTGACAGCTGTGTCAACTAACACAGTGATAAGCTGATTTAGCTTTCAGCAACAAAATTCATAGTTAACATTAGACGACAGCTTGTTAGTTAATTTTATCGCTGAACAGCCTTTCAGAAACTGGGTGTTAACGCAATAAAAATCTCAAAACCATTCCAATTAAGTAATTGGTGAGCAACTCTTTATTTTGAAGTCGTGCTAACTGTTCTGAGTATGAGCCAACCGTATGTAAAAGTAATACAATATTAATTTCCTATTATTTATTTAGGTACTATTTTTAAGGAAAACCAATAGCTAAAGTAACACACTATAAATAACAACGGACAGTCAATTACTCGTATATTATTATTTTGGAGCGCCCGGTGGCGCTGTGGAGTCGGCACTTGCCTTCCAATCGGGAGGTCCGGGATTCGAGACCGCCATGCACCGATGTGTTTTTCGTTTTTAGAATTCCATATGTACTTACATTCGTCTGACGCTGCTTTGGCGAAGGAAAACATCATAAGGCAACCTGCGTACATCTGCGAAGAAATTCAAAGGTGTATGTGAAGTCGACCAATCCGCACTGGGCAAGCGTGGTTGACTAAGGCCTAAACACCCTAACTTAGGGTAGGCTCTAGCCCCTCGGTGGGGACGTATATGAGCTGTTATGATAATGATGATGAGACAATTATAGGTTTACACAATTTGTAATAATATAAATTAAGTAAAAGCATTGAAGTATATCAACAGTCGTACAACTATGTAGTAATAAATAACAAAGAAATAATAAAAAGGTAATAGCTACACTATGTTAATTACCAGCTGATAAGCCATAAATTACACGTTAATTATGATGTTAATGTCTGCTAAGTACATGAAATAAGCTTTCGTAGCACTGCTGTTGGACTAGCTGCTGATAACGTAGATTTATTGTATTTTAACATTAGCAGTTTAAGAGTATGTTATCAATAAAGAACAGTTTTAGTGAAATAACTAAGCCTCAATTCATACACTAAACAAACTTATGAAGGTGAAATCTATTATGACTTTTTCAATTCTTTTAAGTCTTAGAATACAGTATTTTGCACTTCCAGCACTAGCAAATTTTATTATGCAAAGCTACAATAACAATAAATGTATACCATGCATCCGACTCATTATGCTACGTTAAAAAACAAAAACAAAATCCGATATAATTTACTCGTATATTACAAATTGACCGATCGTAGACCGCCTCACCCATCTTCGACGTTACTCCATTTTTCGAGCTGAATCGAAGAGCTCGCGTGATCAAAGTCATTTGAAGCCAAGTTGATGCGGCAACTTATACGGTGCACGTTCACCTAACAGTACGTATACATACATAATAAGCACCTTTGTTTCGGGTCATATTCTAATATGAGGTAATGTAAGAGACATATATAACAGAATGTGCATGCATGTGTTTTAGCAGGTATTTAATACGTAAGCTCCCATATCAATTTCGCAACACCGCATTACCGTATATTATTTTTTTCATAATTTTTCAAGACACTTGCTCGTAAAGTGGATCTAATTTCAACGGTTTTAGATACATAAAGCAGCTCATAAAACATGCGTGTGTTAAAGCCGAGGCACGCATCACAGAGTCCGGCAATGCTGCATTTACCGGCCGCGGCAGTAATGTACTATTTTTTAAAGCTGGAGGTAAGTAATAACTACATTGATTTTTCAAACGATTATTTTCATACAATAGTTTTGTCTACAAATTAACAATAATTTGTTTTATTTAATCCAAAAATTCACTTCAGTAAGTATTTTTCTCACAAGTGTGTTGAAAAATGTCGTACGATACACGTACTTAAAATAACCAATTAAACACGCGGCTCTATTACGCCCTCGCCGTCGGCTCGGGCTGAAATTCCGCCTCGTGAATTATAACCACCATAGCGTACTACCAATATATCGTAATGTATTTTACTACTATTATAACTTTACACTTTAATTTTATAATTTAACACAGTGCTACATAAACCTTTTTTGGTTTTACCGTAATTAATTCACAAATAAAATTTACGCAATCGCAAGTTGTTGTATTCGACGAAAATTTGGACCATTTCGTTTTAGGGCGTCTGCTGCGTTGAGCGTACGCACGTGCCGGACGGTCGTTGCGAGAAACTGCAAGCGTCCCGTCATGGGCTATTAAAATTCATCACGCCGCACTGAACTCACGCAATTTTAATTTTAATGTACAGTCGTATCGTAATGGATCATTTATTGACATACTATCTGGCCAAAAGACGACGTACATAGATGAGAGAAATGTGGGCAGCTAATCAGCCCATATATCACCGATTTTCAAAAAAACAAGTCTGCTCGCGTGTTCCTTCGCATGGACACGTCAGCGTGCACCGTTCCCTACGCGGCTTACTGTGTGCTGTATCATACAAATTCATAAAGCAACACTGCGCAAGGAGGATCGCCCGTCATACTCGTACACTGCGGGGCGCAGGCAACAGAGAGCTTCATGCTGGCGAGTTCACGCGAGTGAAGCTATTTTTTGACAATCGGTGACATTTTGGCCGATTGGCTGTCTATATTTTTCTTATCTAAGTTGTCTTATGGCTAGGTAGTCATTCGACAAATAATCTATAACGATACGACCGTACACTCGAGCGATGAAAATTGGGAGTCCAGCACGGGACGGATTTTAATTCTCTGCGACCGTCTCCACCACGGGTTCCCGCAACGGTCGTCGTACGGACGCCCACTCAACGCTGCGGACACCCTTAGACCACATTGCCGCCGCATCCCGCTGCGGTGTACGGAGGGACGAAAACTGCATGCAGCTGCGGCGGCACAGAACCGTGCCACCATATGGTTTGCACCGTATCTTCGTCCGGAGCTGCGATGCACGACGCACCGCATTATCTATATCGAGATCAATAGATCTCGATATATCGATCGATCGCGTAATAACGCGTATGCACGTCCTTTCTACGCAAAAATCCGTACGATACTGCGGCACAGTGTGGCATACCCCGCGGACGCCACCGCATCACCGTCTGGGAGTGCGGTGCCGTCGAGCGCGCCGCACAACCGCATGGACATGCGGTGTGAGTGTGTTTTTGTATACTCTGCGGTTTTTGTATACAAATTAAAATTCTTCAGTCAAAATTAAAAACCGCAGCGCCGCACACCGGAGCGGTGTCCGATGCAATGCGCCTTAGAATAAAACTTAATTTTATGGTTAATATGATCTCTAATGATACACACTGAAAACTTAAGAATACTATCGACTATGAGAACTCATAGTTGAAATTTGCACCAAATTTACCTGACTATTAATATTTTAAAAATAAGTCATGCGATTACATACATAAAAAGCGTATGTATGTGACCTTCAATTTATTATTTTCAATAATGCTTTAGGCATTTAACAAATCGCTCTGTAACCAAAACCTCGTGTGAATTTATGAAAGAATCCTGTCAAATATTACAGTCACGTATAACGAAAAATTTCGTGGAGGGGCGACGTTTTCACGCAGCTGATCACTTGAATTATCGTATGAGTCCCATTTAACGTCATGTCAAACTTTTATTATGATTTTAACAAAACAGTGTAACAAGATAAATTATTAAATAAATGAAAAAAAATCTTTTTAAAAACAAGCTTTTATTTAAATGCGCTAAAAAGAAAAAATAAACTTTTACTTATAAACGTCACCTCACATTTGACACAATTTAGGTATATGACATAGTTAAGCTTGTCGTGAGATTTACTTGTGTGTAGTAACTTAAAAGAACTTAAAAGAGTACTTTTAACTACCTACTCGTATTTACTTAATTTGGAAATTCTAATGGATAAAATTATTCACGTCAAATTATTTAATTTACTTGTTTATCTACAAAAGTAAATCTCGCGACAAGCTTTTATGTCATATACCTAAATTGATCCAGTAGTTTTTGAATTTATTCATTAAAATAAATACCAAGATACAAAAATACAAATCTATTCTTTTAAAATATTAATGTCAATTAATTTTAAACAATGTACAGTAAGCTCCACTTCAAACTTTACATTTACACTACGAAAACTGCCGTTATTACGAGCGACATAAGAACGATCCAAAGGTCAATAAGTTATAGCTTGACAAGGAGCTTACTGTGCATATCTATTAAATATAGATCTAATCTAATGAAATAACTTTCCAAAGATTTTAAAGTCACAATTAAAGAGCGACCCCTTTCATAAGTGGACTGCTTTTTGAATCTATGCGCTCTGATAATAATAATTTTAAATTTAAAAGCAACACTATCAATCTTGTATGGATAAAGAAGTTCCAATGACCAATAACAGCAATATCGATGTTTTATTTTGCTTCGTGAATAATTATTGTTGTTAATATGTTAGTATAAAATATTAATGTCATCTATGTAGCTATATGCTCAGTCAAAACAAACATCTGCCAACGATAAAAAAATATATAAATAAAAAAACCTGCACTGACTGCATGAAAAGTAAACTGAATAGAATCCAAAAAGAAAAAAACTATGTCGTTTAGTGGTATAAAATTCCAGCAGACGTTAAAAAAACTGTGTAGATTAGTGGTATAAAATTCCAGCAGACATTAAAAAAACTATGTAGTTTAGTGGTATAAAAAAGTTATTGAAAATATTTGAGCTTAGGTATCTAGACAAATGGGTCCCGACTGCTAAAATTTTGTATCACTGGACTAGTTTTTTTTTGTTTTTATACTAAATTCACTTTCTATGTAGTCGTTTTTTTTAATTTGAAATTCTTATTTTTTATTTGCCACGTCTAGATCATTAACTTTAAAAAAAGTAAGTTTGGTTTCTAACTACCTACTACCAATTTTTTACATCTTAAATAGTTATTCGAAATGAAAAATTAAAAGGAACTCCTTAGTGGAGTACATTTTATTTTTTTTATTTTACACAATAAGTCGTCGTCGTTGTTGTTGTTGTCACTATAGCCTATGCAAGATAAGAAGGTTCCAGTGACAGGTCAAAATTTTTCGTTTCATGCATATTAGTTTCCGTGATTAAAAATATTATGTTATAAAAATAAAACTTATCTCTTGCGGTTATTTTTATCAAAAATGCAATAATTAATTCCAAATTAAAGAAAAACAAGAACATCAGTTCAGTTAAATAAATTATGTATAATTGTGAAAAAATATTTGTTTAAATTTTACAAATAAAATGTTTGTATAAAGTAATCATTCCGATTCACGATTCAAATACATACATAATTAAACAAATATTTTTTTTTTCAGAATTATAAATAATTATATTTAATTGGACTGATATTCTTGTTTCTGTTTAATGTGAAATTAATTAGTGTATTTTTGATAAGAATAACCTAAAGAGATGTTTTTTTTTCAAAACAAAATATTTTAATCATGGAAACATTGATTTACTACCAAAATTGTAAATAAATGCATGGAAACTAGAATGCATGAAACGGAAAAGGTCGACCTGTCACAAGAACCTTCTAAGATTGAGACGTATCGTCAAAATCAGCCCGCGAGTTTGGTGTCTACCACATTTACTACCGAACGTAGATAACGCATGAACGTTCGAAAAGTGGGCCGGTGAAGAACTGCCCAATCGGGCCTCGTGCAGTTCTTTTTCATGCATTGGAGCGACAACGCCATAAGCAATTTTGAGCATTATGTCTGAGAGTATAAAGTTGATATTTTCTTGTAGCAATTACTAAAACGTCAAATTTAATGTGGCTAGGTATGAAATGATGTAACTGCACACGGTTGTACTTCAAATAGTTGCCGTAATAATAAAGAATAAGGTTGAATTCGATAAATACGGTACTTTCTTTATGGTAATTTTAATTCGGGTGTGCATATTCAACTGCCTATTTAACAGCGTACAAATGTATAGTCGATTAGGTGACAGATTTCAAGCGCATTTTTGTATGAAATGCTCTATCTACGTTTGGTAGTAAATCAATGGTCTACCATGAAAAAAAAATCATTGCAGTGTTAATGTCTGAATGCGATCCGTACAAGATGGCACGACGATATTGCAAGAATCGCGGATCGATAGCCTTATGATGCCTATAAACCTAGGTATGGAATCAAAGACCATGTAGATTAATCATGTGATTGTGTTGAAATGGTTAATTATCATAATTTTCGGGTTGTTTAGGCTGACCGAACTCGTTGCTCATTTGACTCGGCTCACAAAGCAATGTGTGAAGCGTGATTAATACACCTGAACGTAATAGAAGACGTGACAGAACGTAATACGTACAAAAGGAAAGGCGGCGAACCGAAAGAGGGGTAATTGGACATTCGCGAATGCCCCTCCGCAGATACCGCACGTCAGGACAAAGGTGGTCCGAACGAAGTCAAGTCACGCGCTGTCATACCGCGGCGCCCCGAGCGGACCCACTGACCGATTCCGAATCTAACGTGACGTGGATTTGAATTGAATGATCGATCAGTCGCAGCGGCGCTCAATCGATTCGTGTTGCGATTTTGAACGATTTGGAAGTTAATGCCGTCGATCTTAAAGCCGAAACATTTCATTTTAATTGAAAAATATTTGAAATTTTGAATCTTTGTAAATGTCGTATAGATGCTTTGTTACCCGATTTCGCAACCCAAAGTAAAGATACTTTGTGGTGGCAATGTGTTTATCAAACTAATGTATGTCTTTAAATTTATGTTTGTTCCTTTGTAGCACTCTACGCGGATAATAAAAATAATATTGTGTAATAAAATAACACTATTACCCAAAACATCACCGCGATTAGTCGAGAGTGTGATAAAATATCAGCCGATGTCACGCAATTCGCGTGCACAAGTAATGGTTAATGCTAAAATTTTAGCTGTTCCGGCTGCGGGGTGACGCCATGCACGGAATAATTTAATGCTAGATAATGTGAGGAGCGTATGAAAAGATGCTTTCATGTAAAACACATACTCGTATGGTTAGCCGCATGAAGCCGTTATTATCAACTTTGCTATTTATAAATTCACTTGGAGTTGTATACGAGCAAGAAAACAATAAAGTTTACAGCCGAACTTTTTCAGTGAAAAGTCGTATTACCAATATCCTACAACTGCTGAATTGCTTAACATCGCTGTACTTGTGTACCTACTTGTTTGCTCCGTAATTTGTAAAACACTTTATCTCCATACCATGTATATTCAGTGCACTATCCCAGCCACTATACGCCCATTGTTGGCCATGGGCCTCCTATAAAAAGGAGGAGTAATGCCACCAGGATCCCCTAGCCCGATCCCCTAGGACTTCCACCTCTCTGGCCCAATGCAGAAAGCCTTCTCCGTTGATCAACGGGATACATTGCCAGAAGCTGATTTAGCTATTTTGATGCTATTGAGAGCCACTTCATTATACTAGTTATACTTATAAAGTTACATACATACATATATTATAAATGTGAAAGTGTGGATGTTTGGATGTTTGTTACTCAATCAAACAAAAATGGCTAAACGGATTTGGATGAAATTTAGCATGCATGTAGCCTTTGATATAGAAAAGAACATAGACTACCTTTTATTCCGATTCCTTAAGTAGTTCCCGAGGGAAAATTGAAAATTGTTCACGAGCTAAGCCGCGGGCAGACAGCTTTGAAATTTGGTATGCATGTCACCTATGCTATGGAAAAGGACATGTACTTTATATTCCTTAATGATCTCTCAAATATTTCCCGTGGGGAGATTAAAAATTGTTAACGAGCGAAGCTTTAGACCCAATTCTGAAGTCCACGCAGACGAAGTCGCGGGCGGAAGCTAGTCTGTATATAAATATTACTCCAATATTAAGAGGTTTCAAATAATTACTAGTTTCTTGCAAACGACGAGCGGGATAAGTTAGTAGCGATTAGTGAAACAGCCGAATTTTATCCAGCCGATCGAAATTGATAATGATGTTGATATAATCCGTAAATTTTTAATTCTATCATAATTCATACCCCGAAACAAACGTATATAAATCTGTCCGCAAAATATATATATATTTTGTTACAAAACTACATAACTATCTGTAACATTACTGTTTTAGTCAGTTAATTTGTGATTGAAATGATGTATAAAATCAATTCCCTATTCGAAATACGACGAATACACACATAATACCTACGGGTATGGGTACTCCAAAATATCAAGAAAAGCAAGATTGTTACGAATAAATGTATTATTATCACAAAAATTATACGAACACGCGCTGAACACTGGTATAGTAACAAACTTTGTTGTGAATGAAGTTGTCCGATAAATACGTCGACAATACTACAAAATAGCTGACTCCTAAGTCGAGGCGATAAGGGCTATTTTTCTCGATCAAAACACAATCACTCACTTTGACTTCAGATAGAATGTGACGTGCTTCTTGTTTCTCGTGCAGCACGCGACCTGTCGCGTCAGTCACTCTTACTCTAGTACAGTGGTGAACGTGCTAACGGTTACACTGTGAGTTCAAAACTGACTTCTAAGTCTTATGAAATAAGAACTATATTGGGTTTTCCACGACAAATTGATAATCCGTAAACCAAGTTTATAGGCCAATTTATACGATTTTATTTAGTACATTGAAATGCTATTGTAATCTTTGCTATGTACTTATCAGATATTATGAAAAATGTGTTTGGAAGTTACAAATTAAGGAAAACTGAATTTTGCAGGTCTGCAAAAACACTGATTTTTGCAACGAAACGCTGATTTATGCAGGTCTGAAAAAATCAGTGTTTCGTTGATTCTCCAACTTGTCCGACAACCGAAAAAAAACTAATGCTCTCATAAAGATTTACCCCCAGTTTCTGAAAGACTGATCAAAATATTGTTCAACTAACATCCATGTCATATTAACAGCAGTGTCAAATCAATTTGAGTTTCCGAAACGTTGGTTAGCCAAAATTTACTTATCTTTAATAATTAGATTTCTCGTGAGAAATATTTTTAGACACGGTCACATTGCTGAAATCATATATTTTGTTTTGAAAATCTAAAATGGGCCTTTCCTTAATAATTTTGAAAAAAATTTGACAGCTGTGTCAACTAACATAGTGATAAGTTGATTTAGCTTTCAGCAACTCAATTCATAGTTAGCATTAGATTGACAGCTTGTTAGTTAATTTTATCGCTGAACAGCCTTTCAGAAACTGGGTGTTAGTGTTAATAGTGTTAGTTTTACTTCACATAAAGTGGTTTAAGACTAGTTTGGTAACACTGGCAATGTTTTATTCCCTCTGTCCAGTAGAATCCATCATTTCGATCCACCAGTGGATCGAATAGCATGCTGAAGTTTCTTGTGATCCACTTTTGGTCTTCATATATCCTGTGATACTGCATCTCTTTTTTATGCCCCACCAGTAGATCGAACAGCACTCAGGGAGCTTGGAAAGATCCATTACTGATCCCAGTGAATCTTTATGATATATTTCATGATAACTAAAAAGTTAAAGTAAGTAATCTCTATAATCTAGTAATATAAAAAATTATGTGTTAGCTAGATAGCTTTTATTGAATAAAAATCGATGGATAGATCTTCATTATAATTTATCGGAATTATAATGAAGATCTATCCTTCGATATAACCACTTTCTGTACGCTGCCTAGTCTAGCTGGATTCATATAAAGTGTAATAAAATAATAACATATACCTGTCGTGATTTTTCGTCTGAGCTTAAAACTATTTGCAACATCCAATAGAAGAATAACAAAACCTCATACCGGCTGAACGGTAGCGACACTCATAACGTTCTTGAAGGATTAGAAGTCTAATTAATGTCGAGCGCGCTTTAAATAAAGGATCATAGTTAAATAATACCTGGCGCTTCGTTATATTTATAGGTTAGTGGGCCATGCAGTGCGCTCGCTGTTCGATACGATCTAAGCCAGTTTACAATAACACCGGGTAGCGCTCAGTTTCACAAACGCGCTAAGTTCCCAACAAAAGCCTCGTAACCCTTATTCCACCGTTGTCATAAGTATAATCAAGGCTCCGATGGGCTCAATCACATGAGTTGGGCTTTTGAGCGGTACCTACCTAATGACATGATAGATAATTAAAGTTTTAAAGTAGGTGATTTGTCATATTTGACAGTGTTTCCTGTCTTCAAAGTAAGGAGATTTATTGAAAATTATTGTTTTTCAACGATAAAAATGTCACACTTCAACAAAATTATACGAATATTCGTACCAACAAAAAAGATTGACCCCAGTCTCTAGCAACTGATCACAATTTTATTTTACAATGATTTAAGGTCACTCTGCTATTTTATCTACATAGTACGATTACCAATTACATTAAACTAAAAGTGGGATTTGAGATTATTAAATCAATTAAAAGTCTACCTCAAATAACTGCTTATTTGCCTGAACATGGTGAATTTTCCTAATACGCAAGTTTAATATTTCAATGAACAAAATTATTTAGAAGTACTAGAGTTTATTCTCACGATTTTCTTCAATAACTAACCGGATTAAATATGAAACGTTCACAAGTATTTTAATAACAGTCTCAAAAGAACCCTCTGAAGGGTCGCCGGATCCCAAAGGCGTACATTTGCATGTTTTTAATTAAATACCCTTGAATACTGCAATAACTTAGATTTAAATGAAATAAAAACTTTAAGAACGATAATGAATGTCGACGGACTTGCTCTATATAGATGTTTGTATATTGTTCAAAAGTGCAGGACCGATACAAATGAAACATTATGAACTAAGATCGCATTTTGGGTGTGTTTAATGTTTTGCACAATACTTTACAGTGTTCGTGGTCACTCGATGACTGAAGGTAGTACACCCAAGCCCTTAAGTCATTCTGTAGAGATTAAACAGGTAAAAATTGCTTACATAATTAACTTAAAACACAAATGTCTTGTATGTATAGCTATTTAAAGCGCATACTCTAAATAATAACGAACCCTTGATTTACTTAAATACTGAATTACGTCTGAATTACTGAAATCATAGCTACTGAATAAAATTTTTCTATTTTAAATATACAAGGACGGATGTTAATCGTGCGTGAATTGAATTGAAGTGCAAATAATTCATAGTTTACACATAACACTGCATCTCTTATTTATATATATAAAAGGAGATGTTCCCATCTATAGACGCACGAACAGCCGTAACCGCTAACGATAGAAACGTAAAATTTGAACAGTTGTTTTAATTCAAAATGCGGACGCACACTAAGAAGGGATTTAAAAAAATGTTAAACCTAAAGGGATGAAACAGGGCCCTGCAACCCCTGCAGGGGTTGCAGGTCTGTATGGAAAAATCTTTAAATTAGCAACGATTTTGATAAAACTTGAGATTCATGTTCACAAAAATATTTCATTGAACACGTGTTTCACGGTTTATTGTAATTCACCCCCTTAGGGTGCAAAATAGGGGTTAAAATTTTCTATGGAAAATATTTAAAATCTGCCCCAATTTCTATCAAATTTATTATCCGGGCTTAAATAGGCTACAAAATTATTTTTCCTACGGAAAAATATAAATTCCCACGGAAAAATAATAATAACGCGGGCGAAGCCGCGAGCGGAAAGCTAGTCTATATATAAAAGGAGATGTTCCCATCTATAGACGCACGCACAGCCGTAACCGCTAATGGTAGAAACGTGAAAGAAGATTGGCAGGAAGCCATACAATGCTGGTACTGTAATCAGACGAAGTGTATGGTGATAAAAATACCACGTATTTCTTTGTCTTTAGTAATGTAACAGAAAAGGTAATCACATCATATTTCTACAACTGCTAAATAAAAAGATATTTGCATTCGAAAATTATTAGGGTACCATAGAGTACAGAGATAACAAAACGTTATTAATAGTTAACAAAACGTTGCAAATGTCAAAACATAAGATTGAATTTGACATTGACATTACGGCTTACACTAATTGTTATTATGGATTGAGCAAAAAATACTTTTATCGAAAAACTTTTAGCGCGCTAACATCCTTATCATCGCCATTCGGAACGCACCCCCACGACTCGACTGACACTGACAGTGAATGTGACGTTGTCATTAACAGTTGACAGTGGTAACAGTCGGTCACGTGACATATCGATAGGTTTATCGATTAAAATTAGATTTCCTTAGACATCTTATTTACCTAAAACCTCAAGACAAAACCAGGAAAAGTAATATTGTTATGTTCTAGTACTATTTTTGTTCTTGTAACTGTTATTAATCGATCAATTATATGGAAATGAGTGGATTAATCAATAATCGATATTTCTGCAACGAATTCGATAGTTGCTTTTGTTTTGTTTACCTTTGCGTTTTAATATTGCTTTTCAGTTAGATGCGTTTTGTTATCAATATTCACTGAAATAGTAAAATCAATTTTTCTTTCATTACAAAAGTTATAGAAATTCCTAAATTAAAGAAAAATAGGTAAACTAGTATCGTTTACATAATATCCAAAATTCAGTATCCTACATTTCATATTTTAATGGGTACCAGGCTTGCCAATCTTCTTTGGACAGTTGTTTTAATTCAAAATGCGGACACACACTAAGGGATTTTAAATAATTTTAACCCTAAAGGGATGAAATAGGGGTTGCAAGTTTGTATGAAAAAAATCTTTAAATTAGCAACGATTTTGATAAAACTTGAGATTCACGCTCTTAAAAATATTTAATTGAACACGTGTTTCATGGTTTATTGGAATTCACCCCCTTAGGGTGCAAAATAGGAGTTGAAAGTTTCTATGGAAAATATTTAAAATCTGCTCCGTTTTTTTTCATTAGGGGTTACTATTAATTCGATTAAAAACGAATTATGGAAACTATATAATATACACAATCGGCATGCAACATAAAAATGTATAAACAAAACCATGTTTCAGACAATCTAGGTAGCAACATTTCAGCGCAAGAATTCATTACGAAACATTGTTTGAAATGGGCCAGAAGACATCATCTCGGCAGCATCTGTTTTCTATTTACGGCTACGACATAATGTCACAGATTATGACACTGCGACATTACAAGATACCTACATCGAGGAAAATTTTTAGGAGCAGCAAAGCGGTAAAAGAGAGCGGGAAAGAGAAATTCAGTAAATAATATTATTTCAATATTTGCCATTTAAAAAATGTGATACACATTTGTGGTTTACCTACGAGTATCAATACCTACAATTTGATACCCCAACCACCTATTATTTTCTTGTGTGTTATTTAATATTATTGTATTCTTTAGTTTTATTGTTGTTTGCGTTTCATTATTACACATATTTTTCTCTATTCTTGTGTTGTAGGACAACTTTTTAATGTAAAACTGATGTACTACTGTACTTTCGTTTTGTTGTTCACAGCTCATATACGTCCCCTCAGAGGGGCTCGAGCCTACCCTATGTTTGGGTGATTAGGCCTTAGTCAACCACGCTGGCCCAGTGAGGATTGATCGACTTTCGTTTTGAAGTTGTCAAAGTTTTTTTAAGCTGAACAATAATTGAGAATGAAATTTCTCTAAAGTGTGTGTTTGAAATTTAAACCGCAAATTATGTTTTGTTTTATTGACAAATTTAATCTCACTAGTAATATAATAAAAAAAAAACGTGTTTGTACTAAGTAAAGAAACCTGCGCAAATTATGAAAAATTCTAACACTCTTTTGTAAGGAATAAAAAATACTTGCAAACTTAACCTATCCTAGGAAAAATATTGGTATGTGTATGAATTTCTTTATTGAATTGTAAAATATTTAAATTCGACCCTATCTTTACCTATTTGCTTTTCATTTTAGCACTTGTTATATAGTTTTACCTAATTCAAATTAATAATTCTGCTTTCAAAAGTAATACCTTGAAGGAATGTATTAAATCTGAGAAACGACTTTGAGTAGTCATGAAACTCAAGTTTGTTTCATATCCCGAGGAAACGACGAGAAAATATTAGATAAAAATAGAACCAACTTCAAAAACACTGAAAACTTAAAAATAATCTTCTTCTATATTGAAGTCGGCGCCAAACGATGATGATCTAGAAAGTGTTAAAATTTTGTCACCGACTTCAATATAGAAGAAGATTATTTTTAAGTGTTCAGTGTTTTTGAAGAAAGAAACCCTATTTAATACCAGCTGTATCATACCAGTGTTTTCCTGGATTTTCTATGGGATCCCATCATCCGATCCTGACTTTGGTGACCATGGGACCACCCTTGCAGTATACTCTATCAAATACAAAAAGAATTTTGGAAATCGGTTTAAAAATGACAAAGTTATGAGGTAACAAACATAAAAAAAAATACAACCGAATTGATAACCTCCTCCTTTTTTGAAGTCGGTTAAAAAACTGTTTATCGCTTGAGGAGTGTAAGCAAAATGTACTCGGCAGAATGTAAGGCACGCACAAATCGTCGAAGGTATTTAATTAGGCGTCAACGAGTGATCACCGGCGGCAGTCAACAAGTACGAGCCTCGTTAGGCGACAGCTCCAAGCTTCGTTAGTGATCCGACTCGAATCATCGCCTCGCCGCCGTATCGATTTTACTCAGAGCTCACTAAACAGTACACACGCGACGTGAACGTAACGTCAAGACGTGCGAAAGTAATCCTGTAAACGCTTTTGTGATTAGGAGCGCTGATACTCGTAGAGTCGATTCGTTTCTGTTTGACAGACAAGACAATATGTTTGAGTTAGTCGTATGTGATCTGATGAGACATGTGGGAGCTAGTGCGATGGCGATGTCTAGTAAGATCCGTTCGAAGAATTCATTGATGGATCTTTTCAACAGACTTCAAAAACGGAGGAGGTTCTCAATTCGATGCGTATGTTTTTGTGTATGTATGTTACGCGATTACGTCGCAAATAGTGGACCGATTTTCAAAATTTATTTTGTATTCGATAGAGTATACTCCTGAGGTGGTCCTCCGGAACTCCGAATGTTAGGATCTGATTCTGGAATTCCATGAAAATTAAGGGAAACCCTTAAATTTTATAGGCACGTCCAACGTGTTTCTTGATTTCCGAAGATATTCACGTATTTACGTCTGGTGGTGATGATGGAAGGATTCTTAACTTTTGAACTTAACCTAAGCTGACTAGACCTTGGACTTTAATACCAGCTCACCGAAAGAAAAAAAGATTTCATTCACTAAAAAGATAAAAAAAATATTTACCAAAAAATAAAAACTGACTTCAAAAACGCTGAAAAGTTAAAAATAATAAAAGAATACGTACAGACAACATCACACTTCTATATTGAAGTCGGTGCCAAATTTTAAGACTTTCTTGGTGATCATCGTTTGGCACCGACTTGAATATAGAAGTGTTATGTTGTCTGTACCTATTATTATATTATTTTTTACTTTTCAGTGTTTTTGAAGTCGGTTTTAATTTTTTGTAAAATATTGTTTTTGCACCCTTATGTCCACTTTTATCCATGATTTAGGATTTTTTGGTTTAAAGTAGTTTTTTTTGACACGCATGTCTGAAAATCTATTATGAAATGGGTAACCGCCTTGCGATCGGGAAAACAAATAAATATCGGAAAATCAAAAGAATGTCGGAAATACAAGTGAAGGTCAGAAAAACAAGTGAACATCGGAAAAACAAACTCAACTATGAAGTACGTTAATAGTTACGCATTTCAGTAGTAACAAACTACCAGGAAAGTTTGATTTTAAAAGCACTACAATATTACAGACCAACTTTTTGGTCACCTCTTCCTTCATTGTCCCTTTTTACGAGTCCAAGTTCTTGACCAGTTGCAGTTTTTTTAACGGTGTAGAAAATCTGCTGTAATAATAAACGAGTATTCTTAGTATAAAAATATGTGATACGCTGGCTACATAGAAAATCAAGTGCTCGTTAAAGAAACGGTTTTAAAGAACTTCATCACGAATGACGCGGAGTTCCAGTGCACTTCATTATCATTCACTCATGGGTCCCAGAATTTGTCTCTACCAATACATGTAGATGGTGGACAATCTGCTATAAGTATCGGTCGATTCATTTTGCAAATAGACCAACAATTTTTGATACGAATTCCCGATGGGTCATAAGATCCATGATCTATTTCCGAATTGCTAGTTTTAAATGGGATACGGCGCGGCACTCACCTCTATTGTCACCAACACTTGGCTTGCGTCGAGTGGATGTGATCACTCGTTGCAATCAATCGATTTGAAAATTGCGAATATTTTCGTCGATTTTTATTGATGTCCAATAAAAATCAACAGAAATCGCCGCCAGGCGAATGATTAAAACCCCCTATATAATCTGTTACAGGTTTCATGAATCTGAGTGATGAATCTCCATGAATCTCCATGACTCATCAGAAATCTTTAACATTGTTATACCTAGAGATTAGAGATCTACGCAAAGCTTCGCCAATTTTAGTTGAGATTTATTGAAATGAAAACTCACCATAACATAATTACAATTTAAACGTTACATTTTCGGGTACCTGAAGAATATTTGTACGTTATACGTAACCTCGGTGTTATTTTAGCCAATATCCAAAACTTCCCACATCGACACCAATGCAAGTGAATTATTCCAAAATAAGACCTATCCTTGGGTTACAGGCTATTTGAATTAGGCAGAGATGTGATTTATTGCTGGTTAGTCTAGCTATTTTTATCCCAAGTCATAAAACTTCGAGCTACAAAATAATTGAATTGCCTTCTACGAAATTTGATGTTGAATCTAATTCATTGTTCCTCTTTATTCATTTTAACTATGCATGCATAGCTTTATATTATTTGCAATTTTAAATTAAGTAACAAAGATAGAGAGATAAGACAAAACTTTAAAGACATTTTATGCCAGTGATCTTTTTCATCACACACATTCGCCAACAAAAACACCATCATCGAGAGGCGTAGACTGAGACATACAAGTACAATTATACAAAAAAAAATGTTTACAAGAAATAAAAACCGACTTCAAAAACACTGAAAAGTTAAAAATAATATAAGAATAGGTACAGACAACATCACACTTCTATATTGAAGTCGGTGCCAAACGATGATCCCCTAGAAAGTCTTAAACTTGTTAGTTTTTTTGAAGTAGGTTTTTATTTTCTGTAAAATATATTTTTATTTTTAACTTTTTAGTAAATAAATCCTTGAAGTGAAAGAAACCCTAATATAATAACAGCTCACGGAAGGGCTTCCTTCGATTTTCATGGGATCCCATCATCAGATCCCGACTTTAGTGGACTTTGGGACCACCCCAAGAGTATACTCTATCGAATACAAATCGGCCCACAATTGGCGGCGTAATCGCGTAACATACACACAAAAAAAACATACATCGAATTGATTTGATTGAATCGAGAACCTCTTCATTATTGAAGTCGGTTAAAAATTTGTGTAACGACGCAACTGGCTATTGACGGTGAAAATATCGGAGTCGAGGCCCCGGAAAGATTGCCCAGTCCCTTTGTCAACTCAAATAATTAGCAGATAGATGAGTTGCTGAAAAAATAAGATGTTTGGTAATTTTGACATCACACAAATGTGGCCAATCGCTTAGCACACTCATTACATTACATGTGGCATTGTTTGCTGGCGGGCTTGCTTACGGTCAGGCAGATTTATTTTCTTCAGACCGTATTGCTAAAACACTCTCAACTACCATTTAATACAGAGAACAAGGAAAATAGGCGTAGAACTGACTTAGTTTGCAAAACTGAATTGTGTAGACTTATGGTTTCAAGACGTCACTATTCACTATTATTTTCTATCCCCCACATTATACAACCGAATTAACAAACTCATAAAAATTTATTCCATGACATTGCGTGATTGTAAAAATTGCACCACTAAATGGCTTCTTTCTCTTACATATAAAGACGGTGAAGACATTTTTATGAGTTGTCTGAGACCTTCTCAACACTAAATGCCATATAAGCACAAATATAATCATCACTACATTCATATACTATCTAACACACAGAAAAACATACACAAACACACACACACACATACACACCCACGCACACACACACACACCACACACACACACAAATATACATATATGTTTATATTCATTAAGATTCAGAAAGAATTAGATTTAATTAGTGTATAAGTAAAAAGAAATATTATTATGTGTTAGTTTCTTATCGGAAAAATGTCGAAAATATTTCTGGGGGTGGGCGTTAATGGCTGCGACACAGTTTTTACTAATGCAGACATTAACGTACACGATAATTATGTATTGTACCTATCTTGTTCCAAATAAAGATATTATTATTATTTTATTATATTATTATATTATTATCCTTTATTTGTGTTAAATGATAAATGTGTCTTTGTTTATATTTTGTTTTATACAGTTACATTAAAAAAAAAGAAAAAAAAATTGTTACATGGCACTAAATGCTTTCTTTTGTATCATAAATTTCTGTATCATACTTTACATAATGTAGCTACTGTTCTTAGGGGTAATCGCCGCTTAAGCCCGAGTCCTGCATTGCACCGGTTACCGCCTGTCGTCGATCCCCCGGATGCCCCGGGGGATCGTCGGCCTCCCCACACTGGGGGGGCGAGAGGGGCTCGCTCAGAGCGAGCAGACGCCGACGAGGTCGTGGAAGTATTCACCCGAGTTCCCATGACCTTGTCAGGCAGCGACGCGTCCCTTCTCGGCTTATCCTCTTCAAATGAAGAGGATGCGACGATAATGGATGTGCTCGCGCCAAGGCGTATGTGAGGGACATCGGTGGGTTTTAGTCGGTAGGCCGCGGTTTTCTGGCTGGCACTCTGCCCCCAGGGGCCGCGGAGAGTCCGACATAACCTTGCGTCCTCCCAGGCGCAAGGTATGCGTAACGCATTTCCCACCGTTAAAAAAAAAAAAAAAGGGGTAATCGCCGCTTGGAATAACGCGTCTTAAACCCAACAATAATCCTTAGGCAGGTGAAGCAGTGTATGACTGATAACTTTTATTCTTAGAATGAGACTGGAAAGAGCTATTAATATATTTTTATTTTATTCTCCTTACTTTTTATTATTCGACGTTATAAAAACACACATTCTGAATCTAATTTAATACCATATTCATCTCGTTTCGTATCTCTACTTTATGATTGCAGTCTCTTACATGATTTCATCGCATTTTATTTCAACACGCACCTTACGTGGGTGTTAGATGGAAATTATTTCGAGCAAAATTTTTTATGCTCTTTTTAACAACTGCTTAGAATTTTAAATTACAGTCGGGGCGACGCGACGTGCTGTTTTTTTACGCTTCGACGACTAAGTTTGGATAACATTATTAATACGAGTAATACTAAAACTCACATTCAATCACACTCTCCATATGAATCACATGTTAATTTTGTAAAAGCTCGTATTAGATTTCATTATATTCTTCCATCAATGAACAGCCAAATTTAAACTGAATGACGAAACTGTAGCGACCAGTATTATTAAGGCTCTTTTAGGTAAAGACATCATCTACACTATTATTATAAAGAGGAAAGATTTGTATGTATGTATGTCACGAATCAACTTAAAAACTACTAAACCGATTTCAAAATTTTTTTCACCATTAGAATGCTACATCACCCCTGATTAACATAGGCTACAAAATTATTTTTCCAACGACAAAATATAAGCTAGTATGTATGTAGGTACGAGCTAGTATGTATGTATGTATGCTCGTATTATATATTCTAAATTATATATTCTCTGTTGACTGAACTACTAAAAAGCCAATTTAAATGAAATTTGGTAAAAAATTGTAGGTATTGTGATATATTAAAATCAAGTCCCATTTAACAATCCCATAGATTTATGACATTCTATTTTCGGTTTCTACTTTAACTTTCAATTGACAGAAGAAAATTGCAATAATATTCTGTCATGATTTCTTTTGTCTTATTGTTTTAAAATAAAATCAGTTCATTCATTACATTATTAATGTCGACATTACAGGAATAACAATTAAACACATGTTTGCTCATATTGTCTTATAAGGAGAAAACTCCACGAAACGACGAAAAATTCGTCTGTAAGAGCACAAATGCAAACAGTCTTTATTCAAAAGCTTTTGTAGAAGTTGACGCGTGCCAAACTTGTAGGGCTGCCAACTCGTGATTGTATTTGTTGCGCTTCATATTTTAACTCTAAATATGAGAAAATGTGGCCTCAATCGACAATTTATGATTCAATACTAAAGAACTAAATGTAATATTATTTAATAAAACCTTCAAGAAATCAATAAAATTTAACAAACCATTTTTAAACACTAGCGGTCTTATTACAAAACCTGGTTTAAGCCTGGTCTAAAGTTAGTATTGGTTTAAAAGTAGTGCGCTTTCTCTTGTGTCAATATATATAGATAGATACAGCGTCAACTTAGTCCTGGTTTAAACCAGGACTAACTTTAGTCCATGTTTTGTAATAAGGCGGTAAGAGACTGAGCGACACAGAGACCTTGACTAGAATAGTAGAATATTAACCAATGGAATAAAACAGTGTGGATGTAATTGTTCACATAACAACAACAATAACCCTCAAATTCAATGTTTCAACATTGTATTTTTAAAAATAATATCAAGGATTGTTTAAGTAATATTCCATTTACCGTGGAATACAACCCTATCACAGTGAGACTTTCAAGCCGAGAGTGCGAAAATGAAAAGCTCCTTCGTTTAGGCTCAAATGCAGAGTTGAGACGAAAAGTTAGTGTTAACTTTGTAAAACTAACAACAACAATACTTTTCTCGGGTTTTCGAGTTAAGTTGCCAACAGGCCACGTGCCTTACTCAGTTAGTTACACAATATATATTTTTTTAAATATTTTTTGGAAGGAACAGCACAAGCAACTTTACTATTATTAATTCGATTAGAATATTTTTTTACTTTGTAAAATGAACTGCCATTCTTTTAGCAAGAGTTCAAGTATAAACTATAATAAAATATGAAACTTTTGAATGTTTATCATAATCAGTAAAACTCAAGAGACGCCTACATGATTTTATGTGTGTAATTATTTTTTGTGATTTGATTTAATTCGTTGTTAGCAGAGCTGATAAAATTGACTTGGTAGAGATTCTGAAATCGATAATTGAACGGTAAAGTACAGAAATTGCCTTTTAACCTATTGTTCAAGGGTACAATCATAAGCCTAAAGATTATTTAGTAAATAGAAAACAAAAAATAGAGGTGCTTGACTTGAGATAATAATGAGATATAAATACACTCTCTTATTAGGGTCGACCAGAAATAATTTAACGCATGTCAAATCTGTTTCAGCGGCCAGTACACGAAACAATTAATCCTAAAACAACTCCACTTCAAACGTAATCAACGAGTAGCGGCTAAAAGTTACGGGCCGGTACAAATTTGCCCTTCCACTAAATTATGACTTTTATGACGGTACCTAAATTTCTGGGGAGGTCCACAACTTCATAATATTGCCATTTAGCGTCAACACTACCTGAAAATTTGTTTGCGAAATCTCCGGCTACAACTTTGCGAATAAAATTAAATTGCATCATTGTGTAGTTTAATGGCACCTTGAGTGTAACATTTCTATACGTTTTCACGCTAATTGACACTTCTACTTTGTTATGGCTGTTACAGAACTATGTACGAACTGGTGTCGGTGGCTTCGTTCGCGTAAAATTAGGTGACTTTACTGCCTGCGCGATCTTATTTGAACGTTTCGTGGAGTGTTTAACTTGAAATAAGTTTGTTTATATCTAGAATTCCACAGTATTTACGTAAAAATTTAAAAGAAGATTGTTATTTTTAGATTTTAATGTGCATTAGGTAATGTTCTCATTAATATTTGCTCACGAAATCACAAAATATGTATTTAATTTCCCCTCAGCGAGGAAATGAAACAAAGCAAATTAAAAACAAAAGTACACCAAGGAGGTTCAGAGTCTAAGTTTTTAACAAATTTAAAAAAAGTTGTATGATAAATTCGGCACCATGGAGATGGAAGTAAATAGGTTTAATGATGTTTTGAAATCACATACCTAGTGCACGCGATGTTCTACTTTAACCTCAAGCGGATAAAAACGGCTTTGGCGGTCAGATATTGAATAGCAAAAAACTCTTTCCGTGATGGGGGAATGAAAAATATTTTTTTATAGCATTTGTAGGAATTATCTTTCAGTCATTATTAAGAATTTCTTACGTTCGATTCCTACATCTAGTGCTAGTATCTCTATCTGTTACGCTTTTGCACCTAAACCGCTGAACCAACTTTAATGAAATTTTATATAAATATAGCTCAAGTCCTGAGTAAAGACAGAACTGTGTGATATAACCGAATTCCACGCAAGCGAAGTCACGAGAAACATTTAGGCAAATATGAACCACCACCAACTCATACGTTCCACTGCTAACTTGGATCTCTTCTAAGATGGGGATAGGGTAATCACACGGTTGGGATTCGTCTGGATTCTCCAGACATTTTGCACGGTCTTCAGACTCCCGACAAACCAATAATTGCTCCAGAAAATCAAGATCACCAAAAAGAAATCCAGCGCTTTATGTTTCACCCTGATGTAGGGTTACTCTTGAACCGGATCCGATCGATCGGCATTGAGATTGTAATTTTTCGTATGCTTATTTTTGCGCATTGACTCCAAATTGACCCCGTATCGTGCGGATTTTGGGTGAACCAAACTCAGTATTATTAAATTTTCTCAAAATACGGATCCAATTTGGCGCTAGTGTGGTTACTCAAGCGTAAGGAAAAATTACAATCCCAAAGACGATCCATCGGAAATGGTTGAAGAGTAACCTTAATATTCACGCGCGTGGATTAATGCACGAAACGAGGAAGCGCGAAAAAATGCAAAATATATGTGGGCATATATACATTTCAATAATTATTATACATAAGGGACCTCGCGCACTAGATGGCCGCGACCATGACCCGTGATCACACTCTTTGTGAATCTAGAGTGAAAAACCTCTTCATTGATTCTGTTATCCTGGTACTTGGTACCGATCAATTCAGTTAAGTCTCTTTTAAAATTAATTCTATTAATAAGAATATTGTGATTGATCTAAATGTAATGTAATCAGTCCAATGTGTTCAATATGTTAAACTGGTAGAACAGATAGATTGGAATAGTCGAGTCGTCACGGTTACACGGTTACGTCACACATTATATGTGGGCGTTGGTCACTACAAACAAGTGCGCGACCGTTCATATGGTCCTATAGCTGTTAACCGGGCGGTCCCCCCAATTCTATAAGGTACAGCCAAACCGAAGCCGAACAGTTGCTTTTCACCAATCAGATCGCTACATTATCACGTCATCGAACATTCGGAAGTCAGTCTATGCGCTCCGATTGATCGATTGCTACGGTTCGGCTTCGTTTCGGCTGTAACTTGAGAATTGAGTGGCCGTCTTCTACGAAAGAGTTTTTCTTTATTTGTCACCCGAGGATGGTGTAAATAATTAACACCATTTTATTTTTGGGTTACCGTACTTCAAAAATGAAAAACTGGACCCTTATAGGATGACTCTGCTATCTCTATGTCTGTCCGTCTGCCTGTCAATACCTTTTTCTCGAAAGCGCGTAGAGATATCGAACTAAAATCTATATCAAATACTCGGTCTCTTTTAGCTGTGAAAAAATCATACTTGTAAGTCAGCGCAATCAGAAGATATATTATTTTGCAATTTCACAAGGGAATCAAAACTTTAGGGTACTTCCTGTACTTCCTTTCTTCTAAAAACCATAAATATGTACATAGTTAGGAACTTATATAGGTACTTAGATATTATTCTGTACGTAACCCTCGGTGCGCGAGTCTAACACGCACTAAGCCGATTTCTTTGATATAGGTACTATAGTAAATTGTCAAATTTATCTTCCGACAAAAAATCCCGACAAATCGAAATATCCCTCAGATATTTGGGCTTTTCCATCTGGCAACCCTAGATAGAGAGGGACTAGACTAGTCTACTACAATACGCTGGCCAGACGGGTATGTGCTTTGATTGACTATGCTGCTACTGTTTAAAAAAAATCGACCTTTTTCGAATCCGCGCGATTCGGGCTCCTGTTTCGAGATTTTAATGTCATCGCAGAGGTGATTGCCGTGAATTCTCTTAGTGGCTGGCTCTTACGACATCCGCGAGACTAAAATGGTACGGTGACATGCATTCTAGATCCGTGACTCCATGAGCAATCAAATATAAAACAATTTTGTAATTTCGTTTGGTTGGTAATGCGGCATTCATAACTTCATTAAAACAACTTTCAATATACAAACTGGATCAACATAAGTTCCCAGCCAGTTTATTTTCCTGAAAATCCGTGCGAGCTAATTAAATTTTATTTCAGCATTACATTTTGCCGATTGCAGTCTAGCCGGGCTTATGTGAGTATTCCGAGCAGAAATTTGCAGGTGCCTAAGTAACAGTCACTAAATTTAGGGGTGGGTAGTCGAATCCTTGAAACCACACAGGCTTGGGGATCCTGAGCGTGAACCAATTAGGGAACGAGCCCGCCCGGTAGAATACGAAACTCACTTTGAAATTATTCCACATGCAAGGGAATAAAATTTTAATACCACTTCATTACGAGCCTTAATGAGCGTACGTATAACGATTGACATTTTGGTGGTCTTATTATCTGATGACTCACTTCCGATTTCTATATCGCTGTTCTACTTTCTTTGGGACACTGCTCCTAACTCAACCGATTTATTTTTATTGATATTCAGAATAATTAAATAAAATGACAATAATTCCTAAAAGATTCCTTTTAGCTTTTTCAACGATAAATGGAGTTCTCAGTTATCCGACACTAAGATGGAAAAAGAATGTGTAAGAAGATACTTATTGTAACTTTTGAGCTTTTGAAATAACAAAACTTCAACCTTTACTTTTACTATCTATCCCTTACATAAACCTTTATTTGTTTACACTTTATAGCACGTATCATAATTTGATTAACATTAGTCAAATTTTTGGATTACAATTCCTAAAAGATATTTTTTTGGGCAACCTTAATGTAAAAGACATGACGAATAAAAAACTTCGAGAGATGCAATCAATACAACATACTCGTAAGTATTACATTTTAATAACTTGTTCTTTTTGACATTGCGATATTAATGCCAACAATAATTCTGCCCGATATTTTGTAACACCTTCATACAATATCGTCAAGAAATAATTTAAGAAAAACTCTTGAAAATAGGCACTTATAGCTTTTACCCTAATAATTTTACCAGGCTGTGTTTTAATCTTCACACTATAAACCTAATGGTACGTCAGGCTGTATTCACGTCCCGCGGGAGGGGAAGTGCCCCGCGCTACAAATAGCCCCCAGCCCCAAGGCACCTAGTGCCGGGACGTTTTTCAGGGTGTAAAGCGGCGCACAACACCTGCGCCGCTCACAAAGCAGCAGAGCCACGCGCCTTTTGGCGTAGCGCGAGTCCGGCAACGGACCTCTCACGGTCAGGGGGTCAGTGGGAACAAGGCCTCGCTGTTGTCCCCTTCGCCCTGTCTTGTGACGGACGCAGGAGCTGCGGGGGGTTTTTAGTGGGTAGGCCTGGACCGAATCCGGTCCGGGGAGTCCCACATACCCTCGTGGTTTGGCTCGGCCACGAGGGATGCGCAAAGCATTTTCACCCCTTCCAAAAAAAAAAAGGCTGTATTCACGTCAATCTTCGCACTATAAAGTTTGAGATGTTCACACTGAGCAGAAATGACTTTCAATCTACTGCCTCTACGAATACATCGATTGGCCTGTAAAATATCTAAGTTTATTTACGATTTGCTCATATTGCTCATTCCTTATGTTTTCAAGACAATAGAGCTACATTTTTGACATTTATAAATTAGTATTAGTAATTATGCTAAAATCGTAAAAGTAAGGCGTTTGATGTAATCGGCGGTTTTTGCTCAGATGAGATTTACTCCGAAAGCTTAAGGCCGTTAAAAACTACTTGGTAATACTAAAAAATAATTGACAGCTTGAACAAAAAATTCAAGCCTGAAATATGAAGACGGTGAAAACTCACAAACCATTTCAAGATTTTAGATGTACATATTGTTACAAACTTTATTGTCACAAACAGACTTATCTTCTATTCAAATATTCTACTTCGGTAAGTTTTATTAGTGGGCCTCACGTTTGCCTAAAAATTTTGCATACCTAGAAGAAAATATGCGTTAGGACGTGGAATGTTGTTCATTTGAAATTCATTTATTCCCGCATATCATACATAATTTTGTATAAATGAGATTTATTTCCCACTCTCTTGCGTAATTTATAATACGTTAAACTACTATTTGTCACTATGTTTACTATATTCGATTCAGTTTATATTTTAAAATGAACTATTAAAGTAGCAGATACATAATACCATAATTTGCCGCTTAACATATTGTAAACTATTGCTCTTTGTTAACTTTTTATTTATTTACGAGATATATTTTTCCCGTTTTTGCAAAATTTCTCATTGATGCTCAGCTCCTATTAGTCGTAACGTGATGTTATATATCTGAAACTCTGCAATATATTAAATAATTAAAAAATATTAACATCCAATTTATTTACTTTAAAATTCAACAGTTATTTTATAAATAATATGATGTTCAGCAGTTTAAAAATAGGATGATCAATAATTTAAGTTCAATCTACATATTGTGAGATTGCAAAGTGAAACTTTTTTCGTACAACATACCCAAGGTTTTTGAAGTAAAGATTATACCTAATACACATTACACATTAAAGCGCAAACATTGTTGTGTTCCGACAAATAGAGGTAAGATTAGTCATCTCAGTCTCAGTCGTTGCGGAATCAAGGTGAAAGCCGCTTCCATCTTCGATCTGATTATTATCATCACTTACTATTAGGTGAGATGAAGGGCAAAAAATGTACCCCTGTTGTGTGTAAAAAAGTGCTTCCTTTGCGTTAGATAGTAGAGTCGAGTGTCTCTCGGGGATTTCCCCGAGCTTCGGCCTACGCGCGTGGCGATGGATCTCGTGCTGGGGTCTGCCATCGGGCAACATATTAGCCACACTGAGCAGGCTGGAGGCCCGGCGCACTGAACCTCGGGCCGCGTGGAAGACAGCCACAATAAAAAAAACACTTTCCGGGTGTAGAAAGGCTCAATTCTGAACCTTTCCACAAAACAGCGGAACCAAGCGGGGAGTCCGGCAACGGACATGTCACAGATAGGGGATCAGCGGGAACAAGGCCTGGCTGTTGTTATCCCTTTGCCCCTGTCTTGTGACGGATGGAGGAGCTTCTTGTTTGGGTGAGGCTGGGCCGAGTACAATCAAAAAAAGGATACGGCTCATGAACGCAACGTGCGTTTTTCTTATTCGCTTTCAGAGTGGAAAGTTCAATTTAAAGAACAGCAATACGCCTGAATACACGTTGAAGCTAAGACTGCTCCTATGTAGTTCGTAATACCGACTTGCTTTCGTAGGACAAATGTAAAGCTTGACATTTGCTGACTGTACCATTATCTTATATACTTAGGTATGCGATAAAAACTAAAGCAATAAAGATTCGAAATTTATATAAATTAATAATGAACAAACTAAATAAATATTAATGTATTAATCTAAAGAAGTGACTATTTAATTTGGACCCAAAATTATTGAATTACTTTTCGAATATTTAAAACTCTTCTAAGACATTTCGAAAATTGATTAAAGAAAATTATAATCTATTGACACATTAACAAAAACAGAAAACTAACACTTTAGTATATATTTGCGAAACCTGTCATCGGTATCCTACAATGTATTATAAATAATATGCTGTTGGTAACTGTATTAAATAAAAAAATGCATTAATATCGTATCAACAGGTAATAGAATCTTAGCGTAACTGACAAAGTTCCAGAACAAACCATCTTATAAATCGACAAGTTTATTGGTTCACTTTCTAAAATATCGTTGCCTTATTACCTACACCACCTGAGCTTGGAGTTATATAACGCCACATAATGTTATACGCCGAAACATAAATTGTATCGCCAATAATTTCCAATAAAAGTGTCAGAGAATATCATCAGATTCCGTCGTGTGTTTAGTAATTTATATGTAAGTAACTTGAATAGTTTCTTGTCATTGCTATAGCTTGAGGAAAACTGCGCTGATTACTATTGTAAATGATGCGTCTAATATAATTCTTGTTAAGTTATTTTTGTCAAAAGATTATTTCAGTGCCCTTTCTAAAACTCAATATCTCTATTTGTTGCATTGATTACTACCAAACGTAGATAGAGCACTTCATACAAAAACGCGCTTGAAATCTGTCACCTAATCGACTATACATTTGTACGCTGTTAAATAGGTAGTTGAATATGCACACCCGAATTAAAATTACCATAAAGAAAGTACCGTATTTATCGAATTCAACCTTATTCTTTATTATTACGGCAACTATTTGAAGTACAACCGTGTGCAGTTACATCATTTCATACCTAGCCACATTAAATTTGACGTTTTAGTAATTGCTACAAGAAAATATCAACTTTATACTCTCAAACATAATGCTCAAGATTGTTTATCCAACGCATGGAAAAGAACTGCACGAGGTCCGATTGGGCAGTTCTTCACCGGCCCACTTTTCGAACGTTCATGCGTTATCTACGTTTGGTAGTAAATCAATGATTTGTTGCCAAAAATTAGTCTGAATGCATAACAAAAAAAATTGGTATTTACTTATGTTTCACTGAAACAATTTACTTTTGTTAAAAGGTTCTCGTACTTTATAAGTCTGGAGCCTCGAAATTAAACTATAAGTACGACTATTTATGGTGCAAACTGACACTTACATGTATATCTCGTTGACACATAAATTACAGGATATATTATTCTTATTTTAATAACATGTCTGACACTCGATGGCTAATTGAATAATGATATTTTATCTAAGCTAAAAATTTGAGAAATGCGTCATCATCAATACGTTCATAGAGTAAACACACGTGTATTCATGACACTCATTGCTGTTGACTCATCGCCCAAAGTACTTTAAACTTTATAGTAAACAGCTAAGATTGTTTACAAACTTATATTGACACCATCAACAATAATTTACGTCGCCTCCTACGTCCGTGTCCTCGCAACAGCGAAGTTTCCATTTTCTAAAATTCTAAAGTGTCGTCTCTCCGTTTTTCCCGTTCCTCTGGCGTTGTCTCTAAAACCGGAGTTGTGAGCCAGGTTTAACTTTGTTGCGCCTTAAATATAAATTTCGAAAGTTCGCTTCTCACGAATGAAGTTACGGCATTGCGTCGCTGCTCAACAAGTTAACGTCAGAGGAATTTAACTTTTGATATTCGCAAAATAATAGGCAGTGAAACTGTGATGAGATGCTCCACGCTGCAGTTGAAGTGAGTTAGGCGGAACTTGTTTCGGAAAATGATATGGAGCAAGGTATTCGCTACAAGATTTTTACTGCGTCATCGAGGCTTCGAATCGAACCTTCCGAAGAAATACGGACCCTATTCCTCTCACGTTATGGCTGATAATATTATAAAGTGAGTACTCCTGCTATAGTGGAACTTAATATCTAGATAGATCTTACTGTCTAATAGCGATAATGGATCTTGTAATAAATAACAAACCGCCCTTGCTTCGTTTTTGAGGTGATGAAAAATGTACGTAATCATTTATTTGGTATAATTCAAGTGTAATCTATCAACGTGATTAATTGTAGAGTTATAAGTAGGCACAAAAAACATTTTAAGTAAACACACTGAAAAATCCAGTCACTTCTTTTGGTATAATATTTGTATGATGAGCTATTAGACAGGTAACATTAGCAAAATGAAGTCGCTCGTTTGATATACTTCAGCCACAGTTCCTCAGACAAAGATATGTGGAGATCTTTGGCTGACTCATACTGCACGGATTTAGTAGATTAACTGTCTATTAACTGTCTAATAGGTCATCTAACTGAACGAAATCACCTAGAAGACACTGATTTACTCTTAAGTTGTACTCAGCTTAAAATGGCATAAATTCATCATGCACTTATTTTCTTACGATATTTTGATATAATTCGGACTCGGACGGTTAACTCATAAAAATAGTACACAATCTTTCCATTTATAATAATTATCCAATATATTAAAAGCTCATGTTATAGTGTTTGTTATCGAACTCCTCTGAAGCGGTGTGTGTTTTTTGGAAGGTCTGAGAATATATGGTAAGCTACTCCTAGGTGATAAGGGTGACCCTATCCATATTTTTTTGACAATTATTATGCCAAAACGTAGTTCGTGGGCACAGCTAGTATTTATATAAAAATCTAAATAAAAATAACTAAACTTTTTCATTTGGCGTGAACATAATGACGGGATGCGGCTAGACTCTGTATCGCTTTAGAAAATAATATTATGTTTCGTTTGAAATTCAGATATGTCGCATTCTTGCGATTTTGTATTGTACTTTTTCTAAAGAGAATTCCGTACTACAAACCCGTATTCCAGAATGGATCTCATATGCAAAATAGAGAATCATTAAAGTTGAATAAACAGAATTGATTCCGAGAACTGAGTCGAACTGTAGTTATGCGCGATCCCAGATATTTATGTACACATAATACCCGCTACCTATCATCGGGGACAATTCGCAAATTGCTCGCAAGTTTTAAAGATAATTTATGTGAATTTAAAATCATTTTGTATCTTTTGGAAAATATAACTAATTTATAAAATCAAACCCTTTTACAAACACAGCCATCTTCATGAACTTGTTCAACGGTATATTTTATTGTCTTTTATATACCGTGCTTAATCAATACCCTATCAAGCCGAAACCTAACCATGTTAACATCGTCATATAAAAGTTAAAGCATCATTGAAAATTCGAAATTGTAACAATAGTTGCGTCTGTGTAAAAAACGTATGGTAAATTAGAAAATAAATTTTCCAATTCCGAATTTTCAATGACGCTCTAACTGTTATATGCCTGTAGTTGGGAAGGGTAGGTATGGGTAGGCTTTGGCTTAGTAAGTTATTGACCAAACACCTTCTATACGCATGACAGAGCTTCATTATACTTCGCTATCTTAACTGTTTCCCATAACTAGAGTCCTCATAACTAAATGAAAACCCTAAATTTTTAGTAAGGAATAAATTAACAAGCACATAAAGTTACCACTAACAGGCGCAAATCCAGCCCTTAAAAACGTCGTGGTCACAGCCACTCGAACATTGGAAAAGTGTGCGTTGGAGTATAAACTCGCTCAATTCCTTTAAAGGAGATGTTTCCAAAACATATTGACGCCCTAACCCAAATTCATTGTTTTTTTATACAACATATTCTTTTTGATATACCATATATTTATGGTTATATTCTATGAATAAAAATAATATAAAAGTCCAAGAAACACAGGTTCCAATGTGCATATAATTTAAAAGATAATAGCAATTTTAATTAAAATGGTTTCAAAATGGTCACTGTGTCACATGAGTCTTTATTTGTGCGACGTTGTCCAACATATATCGGCGCATGATTACGTACAACCCCGTATGTGTAATGAAGGAAAGCTATGAAGCTTTAAAGCTTTTATTGAGACACTTACGGTTGACTTTTGTATGATCATTGTTGTCATTCTTAACATTAAGGTGATTTACATGTGAAATTTTATTTCTATGGAATTATTTTGTATGAAAACTATAAATAGGGTTGTGGGCATGGCCATCGTACCCACAACGATGGATCCGCGCTTGTCACCAACTGATCTACGCATGCATAGTCCGTCATTTAAAAATCACTGACAATATTCATTGACAAACATTGAAATTAATTATTTTTAAACAACGCCGTACAATGGGAAAACATCCCGATATTGCTTCTCGATCAGTTCCAGATTACAGCTCAATTTGTAATACATGCGGGATTGTAGCGAGACGCCTCGCATCGGCAGCGGTCGGTACGGCGTGAAGTTGTGTTCAGCGCATACAAGGAATGCTTTGTACGTGAGTTCTTATTGCACCCGGGAAATAATGCGGGAATGTTCGGCGAATCGTGTACAATTACATAGTTATATTGGTGCGTTACATTTCAACGTCCTTGTGGCTTCGAGCTACTAAGTCGAGGATGTTAAAGATGCGGCCGCTGTTTTTCGGAGTGCTTCGATGTTAATATTCACTACCACATAACGCTTTCTTACATGGTTCTAACGCTTAGATTAACTAGATAAGCTTGAGAAAAAATATAATTTTTATTGCTTAACTGAAAAAGGCTGCAACTATCAGTGCATATTATTGTCCATGCTACATTTTTCTATTCGCATCACTGGCTCAAAAATGACTTGATTCTGTGTAATGTAAACCCAAAATAAAGTAAGTTATTTCAGGCCTTTAAAAATAGGGATTGAATATTGTACTGAATTTCTTTCTTTCCCAAGGGATTGAATTAATTTGTATTTGACACACCAAAAGTAGTTTATTTTTTAAAGAAACACAACTTATAGTATTGATAAAAGTAGGTGTATATTGGGCATTCTAAAACACATTCAACGTGATCTCACCTCCGTTCGATCACTGTCGTTGAATGTGTTCTAGAATTCCCAATCACTATTGAGCAAATGTGGATCGGTTTAACATGTTGTGCAAATTCTGTTCTAGAACGCCCAATCACCATTCTGTTCTAGAATTCCCAATCACTATTGAGCAAATGTGGATCGGTTTAACATGTTGTGGGCATTCTAAAACAGTTTTCATCAAAACACCGCAAACGAACGGAGTGAGATTTGAGCTACGCTTCGCTGCGCTCTAGCTCCGCTACGCTCCGCAAATCTCACTGCGTTCGTTTACGGTGATTTGATGAAAACAGTTTAAGATTGCCCAATATACATTATATAGGGTTAAATGGAAAAGAAGATTTTTTATTTCATTTCATTTCATAATGTTTCTATTCTTCCGTGTTGATTCAGATACAGTACTCCGCCACGGATATTATGTTGTCTGTAGCTTTGCAGGTTTTCGCGTGTGCAGGTATTAGGATACGCTTGGGGTGGGCAGGTAAGAAATTTTTTACTTGCCATCGAGCCGTAGTGAAAGGATCAGCCAGTCTGCGTTACCGAGTCGTCATCCACGCAGTCTGTTGCCCGGGGTGCGCCGGACGCATATGAAACTGCGCCACACTGGGAGGCTCCTTTCCTGCACCCCATATTTCATATTTCAGTATATTTCATTTCATTTTTCAGTATATTTAATTTCATTTTTCAGTATATTTAATTTCATTTTTCAGTATATTTCATTGAATTTTTCAGTATATTTAATTTCATTGTTTCAACATATTGCATTTCATTTTTCAGTATATTTCATTTCATTTTTCAGTATATTTCGTTTTTCAGTACACACGTTTTCAGTCTACTAGGCACGTTTTCGTGGTCTTCAACCTCAGGCTAGATTTTAGCAAGGGAAGAGCGTAATAATTACAGAGCTTAAACTGTATGTGGGCTTCCCGAGTATCAGTACTGGTTCCCCTTACAAGTTTCTCCGTATATTATATACACTAACCCAGCCAAAACTTCATCCCAAAGGAAAACACATGTGTTGTTTGACTGTAAACAGTATACTTTTGGTTTTGCTTGATTGCGATTTACTTGACACATTTTCAAGGTTTTCTATC
This sequence comes from Schoenobius gigantellus, assembly GCA_963935595.1. Lineage (NCBI taxonomy): Eukaryota > Metazoa > Arthropoda > Insecta > Lepidoptera > Crambidae > Schoenobius > Schoenobius gigantellus. The sequence goes on along the minus strand of OZ012557.1, from coordinate 17,753,391 downwards.
TCAGAATATTAAGGCATTCAACTAGGTAGCAGTGCAATAACAACAGAACTTAAACTGGTTGAGGTTTCCTGGCTTCAGGTCTCAATAATCGAATAAGTATCTGTACGGTTATACACTCTGCCTTCGTTAAACGTGTACCCTTATTTCAAAGGAAAACACTTGTGTGGTTGGATCGCATATATTTCATTTCATTTTTCAGTATATTTCATTTCATTTTTCAGTATATTTCATTGAATTTTTCAGTATATTTAATTTCATTATTTCAACATATTGCATTTCATTTTTCAGTATATTTCATTTCATTTTTCAGTATATTTCATATCATTTCATTTTTCAGTATATTTCATATCATTTCATTTTTCAGTATATTTCATTTCATTTTTCAGTATATTTCGTTTTTCAGTACACACGTTTTCAGTCTACTAGGCACGTTTTCGTGGTCTTCAACCTCAGGCTAGATTTTAGCAAGGGAAGAGCGTAATAATTACAGAGCTTAAACTGTATGTGGGCTTCCTGAGTATCAGTACTGGTTCCCCTTACAAGTTTCTCCGTATATTATATACACTAACCCAGCCAAAACTTCATCCCAAAGGAAAACACATGTGTTGTTTGACTGTAAACAGTATACTTTTGGTTTTGCTTGATTGCGATTTACTTGACACATTTTCAAGGTTTTCTATCTCAGAATATTAAGGCATTCAACTAGGTAGCAGTGCAATAACAACAGAACTTAAACTGGTTGAGGTTTCCTGGCTTCAGGTCTCAATAATCGAATAAGTATCTGTACGGTTATACACTCTGCCTTCGTTAAACGTGTACCCTTATTTCAAAGGAAAACACTTGTGTGGTTGGATCGCATATATTTCATTTCATTTTTCAGTATATTTCATTTCATTTTTCAGTATATTTCATTGAATTTTTCAGTATATTTAATTTCATTATTTCAACATATTGCATTTCATTTTTCAGTATATTTCATTTCATTTTTCAGTATATTTCATATCATTTCATTTTTCAGTATATTTCATATCATTTCATTTTTCAGTATATTTCATTTCATTTTTCAGTATATTTCGTTTTTCAGTACACACGTTTTCAGTCTACTAGGCACGTTTTCGTGGTCTTCAACCTCAGGCTAGATTTTAGCAAGGGAAGAGCGTAATAATTACAGAGCTTAAGCTGTATGTGGGCTTCCTGAGTATCAGTACTGGTTCCCCTTACAAGTTTCTCCGTATATTATATACACTAACCCAGCCAAAACTTCATCCCAAAGGAAAACACTTGTGTTGTTTGACTGTAAACAGTATACTTTTGGTTTTGCTTGATTGCGATTTACTTGACACATTTTCAAGGTTTTCTATCTCAGAATATTAAGGCATTCAACTAGGTAGCAGTGCAATAACAACAGAACTTAAACTGGTTGAGGTTTCCTGGCTTCAGGTCTCAATAATCGAATAAGTATCTGTACGGTTATACACTCTACCTTCGTTAAACGTGTACCCTTATTTCAAAGGAAAACACTTGTGTGGTTGGATCGCAATCGATTTATTCGGCATACTTGAATTCAGTCTACTAGACACGTTTTCAAGGTTTTCTTTCTTAAAATATTAAGGCATTTAACTAGGTAGCAGTGCATTAACAACAGAAATTAAACAGGTTGAGGTTTCGTAGCTTCAGGACTCAACTCTCGAATAAGTATCTGTACCGTTCTACACTCTGCCTTCGTCAAACGTGAACCCTTATTTCAGATGAAAACACTTGTGTTGTTTGACTGTAAACAGTATACTTTTGGCGTTGCTTGATTGCGATTTACTAGACACATTTTCAAGGTTTTCTATCTCAGAATATTAAGGCATTTAACTAGGTAGCAGTGCAATAACAACAGAACTTAAACTGGTTGAGGTTTCCTGGCTTCAGGACTCAATTCCGAATAAGTATCTGTACCATTATACACTCTGCCTTCGTCAAACGTGAACCCTTATTTCAAAGGAAAACACTTGTGTGGTTGGATCGCAATCGATTTATTCGGCATATTTGAATTCAGTCTACTAGACACGTTTTCAAGGTTTTCTTTCTTAAAATATTAAGGCATTTAACTAGGTAGCAGTGCAATAACAACAGAACTTAAACTGGTTGAGGTTTCCTGGCTTCAGGACTCAATTCCGAATAAGTATCTGTACCGTTCTACACTCTGCCTTCGTCAAACGTGAACCCTTATTTCAGATGAAAACACTTGTGTTGTTTGACTGTAAACAGTATACTTCTGGCGTTGCTTGATTGCGATTTACTAGACACATTTTCAAGGTTTTCTAGCTCAGAATATTAAGGCATTTAACTAGGTAGCAGTGCAATAACAACAGAACTTAAACTGGTTGAGGTTTCCTGGCTTCAGGACTCAATTCCGAATAAGTATCTGTACCATTATACACTCTGCCTTCGTCAAACGTGAACCCTTATTTCAAAGGAAAACACTTGTGTGGTTGGATCGCAATCGATTTATTCGGCATACTTGAATTCAGTCTACTAGACACGTTTTCAAGGTTTTCTTTCTTAAAATATTAAGGCATTTAACTTGGTAGCAGTGCAATAACAACAGAACTTAAACTGGTTGAGGTTTCCTGGCTTCAGGACTCAATTCCGAATAAGTATCTGTACCGTTCTACACTCTGCCTTCGTCAAACGTGAACCCTTATTTCAGATGAAAACACTTGTGTTGTTTGACTGTAAACAGTATACTTTTGGCGTTGCTTGATTGCGATTTACTAGACACATTTTCAAGGTTTTCTAGCTCAGAATATTAAGGCATTTAACTAGGTAGCAGTGCAATAACAACAGAACTTAAACTGGTTGAGGTTTCCTGGCTTCAGGACTCAATTCCGAATAAGTATCTGTACCGTTATACACTCTGCCTTCGTTAAACGTGAAACCTTATTTCAGAGAAAAACACTTGTGTTTTTAGATCGCCACCAAGACACGCTCTGAATGCAAAGATAAATACATGGTTTATATATAATAAGCCTGCCATACAGTTTCAAAGCATTCCCACGAAATTCATTTATCAGCAATAAATTTATTGCACATTATTCATATATCCAGTTACGAGTGCTTACTCAAATAATAAGGCTTCTTTCACACGTTAATACTTTTATTTGTTTATTAAATTACTTCAATTAAATATATTCTTTATTATAAAACAAAGTATAAAATTGATGATTTTTGCGACTGAAAGATGTGTTCCAGTCATCACACGAATAAAAAATAGAAAATAAATATTCCAATAATTTAAAAAATGAAAATATAAAAAATATTAAGAACATTTTAACTACCTACCTTGGGTCAACATGGCTGACTAAGGTCTTAACATCCTAATTAAATAGGGTAGTGCGGTGGGAACGTGTATGAGATGCTGCCGATGAATACCACCTATGTATTATTACAATAATTTTCTTAAACTTCTATGGTTCTGTCGTTATGTCGTATCAATATCGTTATGCTATAGATACATTCGGTTCGCCTAATAGAACGATATACCTATTGTTTATCTGTTTTAAATAGTAGTATCGAAAAATGAAAATTAGAAATCGCATCCGTTATTATAAAGAAGACTTTTTAATTAATAATATTCGTTAGTAATTGTAAATATGTATGTACATGTATAATTTAAATAAATATAATAAACCCGAAATGAAAAAAAAATTTGGAGCATGCAGCCTTACACGAGATTTCTGCATCAGCAGAATTAAACGGTAAACAACTATTTTGCTGTATATGCACAGTATTGTATTGCAAGTTTGTGGAAATAAACGACAAACAATTAATTTGCTGATTATTTCCGCGTCATATTGCACATTGGTAGAATTATGGGTAAATATCAAATTTTGCTAAATATCATGAAAGTTAGAGGTGCAAAACGTTATTAGGTTTTATATTTTGAGTATGGGACCGACTTTTTGAAAGTAAACTACCAAACTATAATCTTCTCTTAGATGTTGTGATGCTGAATAACGATCTACTACTACCTCGAAAATAAAAATCCAATACACATAATTGCGTCAGTTCGTCGTTTTGTTTCTTTCTTGCTACGTAAATACTTTTTTTTATATAGCTGACGAAGTTCAGCCGCTGATCGGACCGTTTTTGGATCATACGCAACTGCGGATCAAAAATTTTGTTGCAGACCTGAGAACTGCTCCACTCACACGTCCGCGGGACTATGGTCCACAAGCGCAAATTATGTAAACCGTCCCGGGTACCATAGTACCCAGAGCGCTTCGCGTTTCCTTTGCCTAAAACGCGCGGTGTGATAAAAAAATCACGAAAAAAAATATATTTTCTCTAAATAAAGTGCCAGTTCTTTAGTGTTTGAAAAACGAACACTGACCATGGAAGTGGAAGTGAATGCATTAGGCATCTTGATAACGTAACTATAACATATGTCACTATTGACTTATCAAGAAATTGTAGTAGAAATAAATTGCACTAGAAAATGCGCATAAGGGCGACAAAGCAGTTTTATTAAAACGCTATCACGACGCGACATCGACGTTAAAATTAGCGGAATTAGGCCCCTTATTAGACGCTACATAGTAACATTGAGTCTATAAATACTTAATCCATTGAGAGCCGCACGGTTTATTGAATTGCCGAAACATTTTAAGTTAAAACACGCCTGTATTAATATTCAAAATAATGACACATTCTGTTTCTTATGGTGTATAATGGCCTCTTTATTTCCAACAAGTAATAATGCACATCGAATATCCTCGTATCCTTTTGAAAATATTCTCAATATTCAGAGTATGACATTTCCAGTCGGATTTACGGACATAATGATATTTGAGAAAAATAATCGAAACATTAGTGTTAATGTGTATGGTCTTGCAAACAGCAATATTGTAGGCCCTCTTTATAACATGCAAAACAAAAAGAAAAAACCAACCCGACGCTAGCTGTCAAACTGCTACTATTAGAAAAAAGGTAAATATAAACATTTTTGTTTGATAAAAAATTTGAATAGGTTACTAAGACCTCTGCTAACAAAACATCACGGTAAATATTTTTGGGACGAGTGCTTGATTTTTTTATACTCAACAGAATCTAAATAAACATATATGTAGCGGTGTTAGGACTTTTATGCCTGGACAAGGAACTCTAATCCAGTTTAAACATTTCGAAAGAATGCAAACTATGCCATTCGTCATATATGCTGATTTTGAATCGTTATTAGAGCACACATCTAGTAGTGATAAGCTGCAATAAAATAAAACAATAATTCTACAAAAGCACATACCTTCCGCATATTACATTGTTTGTTCTTATGATAGCTCTCAAAATAAATACGTATCTTATCGGGGTCAGGACTGCGTTGCAAATTTTATAAATACCTTTATGAAGATGTAACAAGAATACAAAAAATGTAAGACAAAATATTTCCATAACACCTGACGAGCAAGAAAGTTATCAAATTCACAATATTGCTTTCTATACTCACGAACACTTATTGTAAGATGATAAAGTTCGAGATCATTGTCACATGACAGGGAAATATCGTGGCGCGGCGCATTCTTATTGCATTTTACAGTTTTGTTTGCCTAAGTTCATACCAGTATTTTTTCATAACTTATCAGGTTATGATTGTCACTTGTTTATACGTCAACTGGGAATCATGACGGGCAAAATCAAAGTGATAGCGAAAATTAAGGAAAACTACATAGGTATCGTTCACGAAGTTTTTTTGAACAGGGCGTCAGGAATATATGGCAGTTCGATTTGTCGATTGTTTCAAGTTTTTGGGCACTAGCTTAGAAAAGCTCGTGGGTAACATAAACAACAGTGATTTTTTGCATTTGTCTCGATCTTTTTCAAAAGCAAATCATTTCAACTTACTTAGACGCAAAGGTGTGTACTCTTATGAATATATGATAAATTGCAGTTGTTTTGAAGAATTAAATTTACCGCCAAGAAAATGCTTTTATAGCACTTTGGTTAATGAAGCCATTTCCGAATCTGATTATTCTCATGGTCAATGTATTTGGAAAACATTTAATTTGAAAAAAAATATTTTACTTTTACAGACGTTATTTTACCTGCTGCCGTTTTTGAAAGCTGTCAAAAACTTTGTTTAATTATAACTTAGATCTATAGCTTAGATCCTGCATTTTACATGACGGCTCGGGTCTAAGTTTTGACGCAATGTTGTTTAAAACTAAAGTAAAACTGGAACTGGAACACCGAGGTCACGTGCCATTGCAAAACCGAGTTTCTCAAAATAAGTGCATTAGACCTTACTAAACGCTACATAGTAACATTGAGTCTGTGTCGGCCCGCACCTTTGTCGGCGAATTTGAATAGATGGATTTCATAACTGGAATGCAATATGAAACATTTGTTTTTCAGTCAATAAATTAATGATAAATTAATTAAAGTGCTGACGTTCTACTATCAGAGATCGTAAGCCATTACATGATTAATATCAAAATATTTCTTTCAAAAAAGTTTATTTCATTGAAAACATTTTAATTTATTTTGGACTCGATGGTGCGGTAGTGTATGCGTTCTGTATATGATTACTAAATATCATAAAATTGTAGAGCAAACCACTAAGTTTGATAGGTCTAATCTTGTTCTATAGGACTATGCGAGTATAATTCCTCCTACACATCTAGATAGATAGATAGAACTTTTATTTGATACATTAGGATACAACAGGTCTTATACACTAAATTCAAAATATTAGGTTGGGGAAAAAGTCTTTTCGCATTATAGTATGTATAAACTTGTAATAAAATCTCTTTGGCTATACTATTTGTATCTGGCTGGTTTTGGTATCATTGAAAGTTTAAATTTTAAAGAACATAATTCCAAATTCAAATTAGGAAAATGTGTGATTTTCATTTGTTTTTCGTACCGCCAAGATGAGTGAATCTAATGAAGAAATTCGATACATTTTAAAATTTTACTACAAAAAAGGTAAAAATGCAACGCAAGCCGCGAAAAAAATTTGCGATGTTTATGGACCTAGTGCAGTGTCTGTGAGAGTAGCACAAATTTGGTTTAAGCGTTTTCAATCCGGAAATTTTGATGTCAAAGATGCACGTCGCTCTGGTCGCCCTATTACAGATAAAATGGATGCCATTTTTGAAAAAGTGGAGCAAGATCGGCATGTCAGTAGTTACGACGTAGCTGAAGAACTGGGAATTGACCACAAAACAGTTTTGGCGCATTTGAAAAAAACTGGGTACACAAAAAAGCTCGACATTTGGGTACCTCACGAGCTCACTGAAAGAAACCTAATGAACCGTGTACTCATTTGTGATTCTTTATTACGACGTAATGAAACCGAACCATTTTTGAAGAAGCTGATAACTGGTGATGAAAAGTGGATCACGTACGACAAAAACGTGCGAAAAAGGTCGTGGTCAAAGGCCGGTCAGGCTTCACAGACTGTGGCGAAACCCGGGTTAACTCGCAACAAGGTGATGCTGTGTGTGTGGTGGGATTGGAAGGTCATTATTCATTATGAGCTTACCACCAGGCAGGACCATCGATTCTGAACTCTACTGCGAACAACTGATGAGATTAAAGCAAGAAGTTGAGAGAAAGCGGCCGAAATTAATCAACAGAAGGGGTGTGGTTTTTCATCATGATAACGCTAGACCTCACACATCTTTAGCCACTCAGCAAAAATTAAGAGAGTTTGGCAGGGAGGTGTTAATGCATCCGCCATATAGTCCTGACCTTGCACCTTCAGATTTCCACCTGTTTCGGTCTCTTCAGAATTCTTTAGGCAGTATTAGGGTAACATCACGAGAGGACTGCCAAAACCACTTGTCGCGGTATTTTGACCAGAAGTCCCAAAATTTCTATAGCAATGGGATCATGTCCCTACCTACAAGATGGCAAAAAGTTATCGAACAAAATGGTACCTACATACTTTAGTTAAATGTAAATAAACTATATTAAAAAATGTTTTGAATTTTCTTTAAAAATGCGAAGAAACTTTTTCCCCAACCTATTATAAGTAGGTAATGTACCAAAAAGGTCTACACTCAGCGTACGCCGTGACACTCGTAACAAAAAGTGCCACGACACTGATATTCTGTGTACTTTTACCGATGTAACATCAATAGAAAAGCGCTGGAATGGTAAACATAAGCAGTCAACATAAGTAAAGACATAAAACAAAAATAATTCACCACACAATATACACATAACTACACGATATTTATATACAAACTGACATGACAACTTACAAACTAAACGCTTGCAACATGCAACGACTACTGCAATTGCGACATGGGGCACATTATTCCTCTGAAAATCCTACTTAACATTATAAATGTGAAAGTGTGGATGTTTGTTACTAAATCACGCAAAAACGGCTGAACGGATTTGGATGAAATTTGACATGTATGTAGCCTTTGACATGGAAAAGAACATAGGCTTTAACCTTTTATAACCTTTTATCCCGATTCCTTAAGTACATAGTTCCCAAGGGAAAATTTAAAATTGTTAACGAGCGAAGCTTTAGACCCAATTCTGAAGTCCACGCAGACGAAGTCGCTGGCAGAAGCTAGTAAATTATAAAATTTTTTGTTCGCTTAACAAATATTTCCGAAGCTTTACTTTAAAAGTTTTTACGGTGGCACACTGTTTAATAGGCGGAGGAATATTGTTCCAACACTTTGTTGACAAATATCTAAAACTACCTCGAAACGCGGAGGTGCCATGCTTAGGGAACATTAAAAGGTCTTTAATCCTATCTTGTCGCTTACTAAAACATAATTTTCTATATAAATATGACGGAGTCCTGTTTTTTATTATACCGAAGAGTAAAGATGCAAAGTGTAATTGACGGCGATTAGTCATATTCAACATATCATTTCTGTTTAGGTAAGGAGTAACGTGGCCTCTACGAGGTATCGGGAAACAGTATCTGGCACAGGCATTCTGAACTCTCTGCGTGAGCTTCTTTGATCTTGCTAGAAGACATTCACCTATGACAGTGTCTGCATAGTTCAATTTGGACAAGATCAATGTTTCGCATAAATGAATTCTCAGGTCCACACTCAAATATCTTTGCACCCGGTACAATACCCTCAACCTATAAAAACATTGTTTGACAGCGTTGACCACATGGCTTTCAAATTTTAAATGATTGTCAACATCTTTTTTTTTTTTTTTTTTTTTTTACGGTGGGAAATGCATTACGCATACCCCGCGCTTGGGAAGGCGCGGGGTTATGTCGGACTCTCCCCGGCCCCTGGGGGCAGAGTGCCGCCAGGAACCGCGGCCTACCGACTAAAACCCACCGATGCCCCTCACATACGCCTTGATGCGAGCACGGCCATCATCGCCGCATCCTCCTCGTCATCGGACGAAGAGGACACGCCGACGAGGGCCATGTCGCTGTCGGACAAGGTCATGGGAACTCGGGTGAACACATCCACGACCTCGTCGGCGTCTGCTCGCCTAGGGCGAGCCCCTCTCACCCCCCCAAAAGGGGGAGGCCGGTGATCCCCCGGGGCATCCAGGGGATCAGCGACTGGCGGCAACCGATGCAATGCAGGGCCCGGGCTTCCCGACCCAGGGCCCCGCTGGTTACCATCAGGAGGAAGAAGGCGGGCGTAATTCCGCCTCCTCCGCCCCGTCCTTCTACGGCGGCACGGATCGGCCATGGGATCCTCCTCCCTGGCTCTCTCCGCGGACTCCTTCTGCGTCATCACGTCCACGCAGAAGGAGTTTACCGCGTCCCACGTCCTCTCTCCCACCAGCATGGCACAGACCACGTTCTGGAGGGAGAGGTTATCGCCGATAACGGCGGTTAGCTCACGGCGCTCCGAAGAGAAAGCGGGGCACACCGCTAAGGTGTGCTGCGCGGTGTCCTCTTCAGCGCCACAGTGGTGGCACTCGGCGGTCGCTTCCCGTCCGATGCGGTGCAGATAGCGTCCAAAGCAACCATGGTTGCTAAGAATCTGCACCAAGTGGTACGAGAGCGACCCGTGGTGCCGGTTCGTCCATGTGGTGAGGAACGAGTGCATGGCTTCGATGGTCCTGGACAGAGTGTCCGAGACCGAGGCCGAACCCGTTAGCTCCTCGAGCTCCTCAAACCACAGGCGAAATGCCTCCACTGTGGCCTCCTCCAAGGCGGAGGCCCTCTCTCTCGGCGCCAAACGCCGGTGATTGTCAACATCTAAGCAACTCTCATTGAGTGCTGTGACCGAAAATGGGCTAGAAAGACAGTATTTACATATCTGACTCTGATTTGTAGTTTATTTTTATTTTATGTTACAATAATAGAATGTTCTTAACTTCTGACTACGATATAACTGAATATTCAGCAAAAAAGAGCTATTTAAGCCTGAGATCGTTCCAAAAAACATTACTGTGTTGATCCATCACCCTTCAGTTCAAGTCTCCATCTGTGCAACTGTATTCGTGAACGTGAGAGAACCGTCGCTATTCATCACAATCTCAACTGAGGAGTTTACGCTGCTCATCAACCGCAAGCTCACCGTACAACTCACACAAGCAAAACGAGGATCCGAGCTATTACAATAATGTTCGTAAGTTGTTATTTTACTAAATTATTCTCTAAAGTGGTGAATACTAACTTATCCGATAAAGGTATGTTTGTAAATGTGCTAAGGTTACTATCGTGTTTGCGTCAATAGTTTTAAATCTTGCTCTTATATCTTTACCATCATGATATATCTGTCAAGACATATATAACTCAAACGAGATGGTAACGTTTGCATAATATTTACTGCTATTTAAGTCTGTTTTATTTAAGTTTCAAACATAAAAAGTTCTATTTAAGTTTCAAACATAAAAAGTAAATATTATTTTATCTTAAATACAATTTTTAGCGTTATCTAATGTTTGTAATAATTACTTCCAGATCGGACTCAGAATACTCTAACCATAAGCGCAGCAAGGGCGTCAGAAAACAGGTCGTGGAAGATTTTGTCGATTCGGACGGCGAAAAGGAAACTACTTCCAAAGTAACGTAAGTATTAATTAAACACACTTGCATTTTAGTCTTAGATAACAAACTAGAGTTTTAACTTTTTAAAGATTATATATTATATATATCTATACTATATAAAGCTTTTATATAAAGCTGAAGAGTTTGTTTGAACGCGCTAATCTCAGGAACTACTGATTCAAATTGAAAAATTCTTTTTGTGTTGGATAGTCCTTCAATCGAGGAAGGCTTTAGACTGTATAATATCACGCTACGGCTAATAGGAGCCGAGCATCAATGAGAAATGTTACAAAACGGGAAAAAATATGATGGCGAAACGTAGTTCGCGGGCACAGCTAGTCATTTATATAAGTAATGAGTTACATTTACAACAATTACTTATATATTTTTTGTCCTTTACACTTTTATGACTAGTTTTTTCAAAATGTAATCTTGATTTATGTACTTACATTAAATTTTAAGAGTTATATTAGGATATATGTAGTATCGTTAACCGTTTAATAATTAGTTTTCTTAATTTTCTTTTTTAGTACCAAGAAAGAGCCGAAATCTGTCAAAGCAGTAAAAAGGAAGGCGCCAACATCAAAAAAATCGGCTGCTACAAAGTCAACTGGGTGGCGAATTGACTCAGATAGTGAGGAAGAGGCGGTGGCTCGCGACGAGGCAGTGAGACTCAGCCCTTGCAGTCGTCTTTGTCGCGGCGTGTCGCCGACGGAGTCCTGCGCCGCACCGCCCACAGAGACGGTGATGTTTACATCGAAATAAAGGTATACAACACCAAAGAGATATTGAAGGTAGAGCCCAAAGATCGCTGGGAACAGGCGGTAATCTCATTGAAATATCAAACAGATTTCGATGCTCCAGAACTGATTCCACTTAAGGAGACGCTGAAGCTCTGCAAAAAAAAAATTCACGGGTGAGGGAATTTTTTTTAGCATTAACAAACCAATACTTAGTAGGTAGTGGGACTATTTTTATTATATTTTATAATATTTTTTGTATTAAGGTGATTATTATATTTTAAACATCAGGCGGTAATGTCATTGAAATATCAAACAGATTTCGATGCTCCAGAACTGATTCCACTTAAGGAGACGCTGAAGCTCTGCAAAAAAATTTAACGGGTGAGGGATAATTTTTTAGCATTAACAAACCAATACTTAGTAGGTAGTGGGACTATTTTTATTATATTTTATAATATTTTTTGTATTAAGGTGATTATTATATTTTAAACATAACTTCAATGTCATCGTATAATCATTATAATTAATTTACTAAACGAATAAATGAAATAAATATATGAATAAAAAAATACTTATTATAAATTAATAGAATACAACAAAACAATGAGTGCTGATAAGACTTCGATACTTTTTGTTGATGTACAAGGATTCAAAGACTGCAAAAATAATTTTTTTATTAAGGAATTTGCGTTAGCCACAAAAGAGTTTACGCAAGTCTTTTTAATAAAACCTCCATATTCCTATCTAAAATTATCTGCTGAAGAAAAAAGAGCAGTGAATTGGATTGAACGCAACAGAGGAATATACTGGAGTCAAGGCAATATAGATTTCAGAGAATTTAAAAGATTAGTTATTCCAATTTTAAAGGACCAAACTATAATAATGAAAGGTGTTGAAAAGCAGAAATGGATTAAAGATTTATGTTCTGACTGCTTTTTGATAAATGTTGAAGGCAAAGGTTGTCCTAATTTCACAACATTGCGTAATAGTTATGCTAAAGGTGGAGTTACCTTCAATTGTTTAAGTCATAAAAAAGAGTGCGCTCTAAGGAATGTTTTATTCATAAAAAAGTGGTACTTAAGCACATTTAATTTATGACTTTAGTAATTGTACTTGAAAAAGTATTGTTCAAGTTTAGGTATTATGATATTTGTTCACTTGCTTTATAATAAAAAAAAAATATGTTTAACAAAAATTTCTGCGTTTTATTAATGAAACTTAATAGCGAAAACGAATATGATGATTCAATATACACGTATAACTCTTTATTTATCATAAATTACAAATTAATGGTAATAATGAAATACAATTTAATCTTGTTTTGTAACCCCTAAATAACAGATTCCATCTAATTTATGTATAAAAGTAAACCGTTACCGCAAAATATTATTCGTGGGCGACGGGCACGAGCAACCTGCCTAGAACGATGATTGTCATTGCTTTAGTAAATTGGAAATTTGTGACGTACAAAATGATCTCCATGACAAATGCTAATGAATGAGGTACATGTTTTAGTTTCTATTATTGTTAATAAACTACAAAAAAAATAATACATATAGCCATGGTATTTAAGTGACTTTTGGCACATGTATAATATTTTGAATGAAAATTGTAGTATAGTATCTACTATAATTGTAGAATAAATGTTACCCAGTTTTATTGTAGTTGTAAACCGTAATTGATTGATAAAAGTATAGGAGTATAACCTAGATTTATTGTAAAGTTAGGTACTGTTTCTTTTCCTCTTTTATATATAACTATTTCATTTGAATGCTGTGCGCAACAATCACCGGAATTCAATTTTAATGTGAGACCAATTATATATTACCTTGTTGACAATGTAGTAAATTGTATTCTGTAGTTGAGCCATTTAAATAAATAAATAAATATGTATGATTATTGATTAGTTTCATAAATGTAGTTTATTTTGTAACGTTTACATAGATGGTGAATGGCAGTGTTTAGTAAATCAATGCGGATTTTTGTATTACTGTACAACCCAAAATATATACTATGTATCCTTGTAGTTATTAAATAAATAAATAAAAATGTAGGCACGTACCTACTTAATTATAACAAGAAAGTTTGTTTTTAATAATGTATATTTTAGTACTAAGAGGTAAATAATATCTACTTAAAATAAATAATATGTATGTAAGTTGTTGTTTTATTCTGAATCTAATTACCTTTGACCATCTTATTTCATAGCCACAAAACAAGTCCTAACTTGTCTGATTCTATATGCATCGTGGTACGTGTTTGCCGCTTTGTCGGCAATACGTTTCCACTTACACAAAAATCAGACCATTACATAATAAGGTAGCGACACCAGGAGCTGTGTCAGCTATAGGTTTACATACTCACACGATCACAAAGCAAAGGTATAAATATTCGTGTCAATTGCAAATCTAAATTTATTTTCATAAGAATATCAAAGTGGTAAGTTACTTTTTAAACATAAATTGAATGTATTTACTAATTAATTATAGGATTTTGTTCGCTTTAACATATTATGACTCATTACTTATTTCAGAATATGTCAGGGAACACCGAAAATCTCGTCGAAGACTTACGCTCACCATCTCCGGTCTTTCAAGACGCGCAGGACCCGCTAGAAGGATGGACACAGATGTTCCCTCCACAGGTTGTAGAGCCACGACACGAAGAAACGCCGTTAGAACTTAAAATCCGAAAGGCGATAAATAACACGCAGAAGAGGAAACGTAAGAAAAAATCGTCCTTTCTCAAGCACCTACACAGCACGCAGCAGTCTTTTGTAATAAAAAGTCCGCCGAAGAAAGGACAACGTCTCATCAAAATTGAGATAATAGACCTCGAGCATGAAGCGCTAGGTGAAGGTGACTCGTCAGAGGATTCCCTTCTGTCTGCACAATATGTGGTGTCGGAAGATATGGACCAGATTATGGACCAGGCAGAAAGTCTCATAAATAATATATCAAAAAAAATATGTGGTTATAGCTATAGTTTTTAAAGCTATGAATCATCTTATTTTTGTAAATTAAAGTTCTCATGTAGGTTTTATAATTAATATTTCTTGTTACTTATAAACCTATAGAGAGATACATTTAAGTATAATACCTTTATACTTACATAATTATAATTTTTGATATTATGTACAAATGTAAAAACGTTTTTTTACTATATTAATTAAGGGTATATTAAATAAGAATGTCTTCTTAATAATTAAACTTGAGGGAAATTAATTATGTCTTTTTATTATCCAATTCAAGGTATTCAGGTAGGTAAATGAAAAATAATTTGAATGTACACTAATTTATTTATTGAAAGAATCATACATTGATATTTGATTCTCTAATAACCATTTTCTTATACAAATAACATTTTTCAAAGGCACAATATTTTATATGGTTAAAACAATTGTATGCAATCATATCATCGCACCGATTTCACCGGCTTCGACTTGAACTCGTTTATTAAAACCTATTTTATCTTTGACAAAGAATGAACGAATGAATGATTGCTTTTATTACTAAAATTTAACTATTTCAGTGAGATGTTTTCTAAGAAAATATTCTTCTTATTTCTTAACATTTTCTTAATGTCATATTAACATCAAAATTTTCGTCAAAAACTAGTGCCAAGGCTCCTCTCATGTGTGTTTTAAAAACAAATCTCAAACAACAAGATCGTTTCTTTCTTTAACACAATAATTAATTACTTCCAAAAATCAGGACAATGACCGTTCTGAAACGCGTTTATATACTCAAAACGTCGAGAATCGGCCGTTCAGAAACTGAACCAAGTTCAACATGAACGACGATTACTTTAGGCCAGTGAACCGCAAACTTGGTAGAGGAATTCAGTTTAGAGCATAAGCCGAGTTTAACTTGAACTGATCGCGTTTAATTACTGTGGTGAAATCAGCCTTTAACGAATTATCATATTTCTTATCTGAAATTGATTTTGATAGCGTTCAACAGCTACATAACGAATTATCATGTTTCTTTATCGAAATTGTTTTTGATAGCTTATTGAACTTTGAAAAACCATTATGACAAATAAAACATGTAATAAAATCAGAATAAAATATATCTTAAATTAGTTATCTTTAAAATACCATCTAGTAGCAAGTAGAGGAACTATTTTTTCTAGCGATCAACAGCTAAATAACGAATTATCATATTTCCTTACCTGAAATTGATTTTAATAGCTTATTGAACTTTAAAAAAGCATTATTACAAATAAAACGTGTAATAAAATCAAAAATATAATATATCGAGTCAAATTTAAATTAGTTATAGTAAAAGACCCATCTAGTGGTGAATAGAGGAACTACTTATCGATTACATACTTTTGGACCGTTACCAGTACTATTATCTATTCTGTGCCGTTACCGCAAAATATTATTCGTGGGCGACGGATACGAGCAACCTGCCTAGAACGATGATTGTCATTGCTTTAGTAAATTAGAAATTTGTGACGTACAAAATGATCTCCATTACAAATGCTAATGAATGAGATATATGTTTTAGTTTCTATTATTGTTAATAAATTACCAAAAAAATAATACATATAACCATGGTATTTAAGTGACTTATGGCACATTATATAATATTTTGAATGAAAATTCTCTAGTGATTGTAACGCATAACATTAGTTAGTAACGTGTTCATTCGTCTGGGATACATTATATTCACACCCTTAATAATATTAATATATTGCAATGTATAATTATAATAAGTAAGAATACATAGAATCTGTAATTAATGGATTGCAAAAAATAAAAAGCTATATGTTGAATCGAAATCGTGTTTTCATTTCTTCACAAATTTATTTTATAAATAAAACGCAGAAATATTAATACTTAGATTGTTTATTTATTGATAAATAGTGATCGAACGGACGAGAGATCAATGGAGTGATCGAAAGGACGTGAGATCAATGGAGTGATGAGTGGTTAGTAATAAGACAGCGATCGAATGGACGAGAGATCAAAAGAGTGATGATTCTTGTCATATTAGAACACTTTCAACGATATATTGATCGAACGGACGTGAGATCAATGGAGTGATGAGTTGTTAGTAATTAGACAGTGATCGAACGGACGAGAGATCAATAGAGTAATGATTCTTGTCATTTTAGAACACGTTCTACGATAGTGATCGAACGGACGTGAGATCAAAAAATAATTCATGGGCACTCTAGAACACTTTCAACGACAGTGATCGAACGGACGTGAGATCAAAAAAATAATTCATGGGCATTCCAGAATGGTGACTGGGAATTCTGGAACAGAATTTGCACAACATGTTAAACCGATCCACATTTGCTCAATAGTGATTGGGAATTCTAGAACAGAATGGTGATTGGGCGTTCTAGAACAGAATTTGCACAACATGTTAAACCGATCCACATTTGCTCAATAATGATTGGGAATTCTAGAACAGAATGGTGATTGGGCGTTCTAGAACAGAATTTGCACAACATGTTAAACCGATCCACATTTGCTCAATAGTGATTGGGAATTCTAGAACACATTCAACGACAGTGATCGAACGGAGGTGAGATCACGTTGAATGTGTTTTAGAATGCCCAATATACACCTACTGATAAACGAAAAAAAAATGTATCTAAAGCGACAATATATCCACAAAAATCCGTAAAGACACTAAAATAAACGAAAAAAAATAGTTAACAGAAAATAAATCAGACTTGTAAAACACAAAAAAAAAAACAGAAATCATATACTAAGAATATCAACATAACATTTTTTTTATACACTTACTCGTGAAGTGGATCTAATTTCACAGGTTTTATTTACATCTAGCAGCTCATAAAACACGTATGTGTTATAAACGAGGTACGCATCACAGAGTCCGGCAATACTATACTTGCCGGTCGCGGCAGTAATTGTAATGTGTTTTTTAAAAGCTAAAGGAAATATAAAATACTTCAACGAACTACATTGATTTTTCTAACGACTATCATCATACCATTATTTAGTTTCGTCTACACTTTAACAATGATTTTTCCTCGTGCGTATATTGGTTAAACACACCCGGCTCTATTACGCCCACGCCTTCGGTTCTGGCTGAAATTCCTCCTCGTTAGTTTTCCTAATTTGTCAGTTTCGCTAATTTGCCAGTTTACTTATATGTCACTTATTATAGGTTGTCAATTTTGGTACTTTGTCATGTTCTCAATATTATGAGTTTCCTTATTAGTATAGGTACTTTAGTTAGTTAATTTGATAATTTAAACCACTCTTGACTCCAGTTCTATATTGGGATATATAATGTTGATAAGTACGATATTTTGTACTATCACAGAAAAAAAATGACCTCCAACCAGACAAATTTGGAAACTGACAAACTAGTAAAGAGGATGATCGAGACAAATTGAAGATTAAGTAAGCTAGCACATAAGGAAACTGACGAATTAGGAAAATGGCAAACTAAAGAAAATGTCAACCTATCGAAACTGACGAATAAGAAAACTGGCAAATTAGGGAAACTGACAAATTAGGAAAATGACCAGTGATGCGCTAACTCATTATTTTGAAGTCAGTAAGTATATGCCCGATATTCATGAGTTAAAATTTGGCATTTGTGACGTTGGTATTCTTATATTATTTTTGACTTTATGGTGTTTTTGAAGTTGGTTTTAATTTTTTGTTAAATATTTTTTATTTTAGTCTTTTAAGAAGATGTAGCTTCAAAGAATACAATTGAGGGCCAATACGTGCCTAATTAGTGCCTGTTTAAAAAAACTAACCTCTAACTCGTAAAAGTCAAGGATTCTTCCATCATCAGCTCGGCTCATTAATACTAGACGCAAATACCTGAATAGCTTCGGAAAAAACACGAATCACGTTGGACTGCCTATAACGTTTACGACTTTGATTTTCCTGGGTTTCCATTATCAGATCCTGACTTTGGTGACAATGGGACTAATCGGGAAGTATAAAAAAGATAAAAACTCTAGATATGCCAATGGATTCCAGCACACAGAGCCACGTCTTCTGTATTGTTTTTTTCAATACAGAAGTTTCGTGACTTTTTAGGCAATATAATAATGTATGATTTAATATTAAAGAACATATTTCAGTCTGGCCCATATAGCTGTACTGTATCTCTAAAAATAGAAAGAAAAAAAACAAATAAAATATAACTATGCATAGTTTCTTGGCTTTTTATTAAAATATACAATAGAATTTTAATTTTTTTTCTTCCGTTATATAATTTTGAATTAATACTGTATTTCTTATGTAATTGTTTTTTTTTTGTAGGTGGTGCGCAATGTAGTATATTTTTCATCCTGGGGGATAAAGCAGTCTTAGGCCCGTATTAATAAACCGCACTCAGCTCTGAGATAGAACTTGAGAGCAAACTTGAGATACTGTGCTAATTAATACACCATACTTGAGTTCACACTTGAGTACAAAGTATCAGCTGAGTAGCGACGTATTAATAAAACGATTTCATGACTCAAGTGCACTCTCAAGATGCTACTTAAGTGCCTGTTTTCTGAGTGTGGTAGGACCATGACTTAAGTGCGCGTTTTGGCTGTTGATTCAAATGTTTGGACATTGGGCATTTTACTAAGGAACATTTACCCACGGCGAACAAAAATAAAATTTGGTTAGATGTATAGGTAATTACATCTAGATTATAATGGGATTGTTGATTGTTTTCTTAAAAAATATTTTTCGATTCATTTTTATTCTGCTGCTTCCAAAAACAAGGCATAGGGAGATAACAGTAGTTAAACAGATCACACAACTGATGATAAAGTGACAGCTTTTCGCGCGCGGTCGTCGCGTGGTAACCAGAAACTCATAACTGGAATTAATGTGGCGACCGTCACTCAATTTGATTCAATCTAGTACGCCAATACTATGAATGAATGAAAATGCGTTTCGTCGCGAAATTTTGGATGCGTTCCGTTACACTTTTGTTTTTTTTTTGTACATACGACGGAAGCTCTTGGCTTTCATCTCACCTGATGGTAAGTGAAGATGTGGCCGAAGGTGGAAGCGAGCTTCACCTGGACTCGTCAACAACTGAGGAACTGGCTTTCTTATCTCTAATTGTCGACAGACAGACAAAAACTTTTTAAATTGTGTTTTTGTTATTGGTACCCCCATATATATGCATACCCATTTAGTAAACACTTGTTATTTTGACATTACAAACAGACACTTCAATTTTATTTATTTGTATAGATTTTTTTGTAAGTCTTAAAGTAGGTAGATTTAAAGAGATATTATTATTATTATTCTGGCAACGCTGTCAACTGGCGCAAGCGAATTAATAAATTAATTTGCTGGATGGTAATTTTTATCAAATACTAGCTAAGCTCTCGCAGCTTCGCCCGCGTTATTTTTGTTTTCCCGTGGGAGTGTTATATTTTCCCTTGGGAAAAATAATTTTGTAGCCTATGTTCATCAGGAATAATGTAGAATTCTAAATGTGAAATAATTTTTCAAATCGGTTCAGTAGTTTCGGAGCCTATTCAATGTAAACAAACAAACAAATCTTTTCTCTTTATAATATCACGAGTAGTACTCGTATATAAAAATTAACGAAATACTCGCATGATATAAACATTGATAGTTTCCGTTCCCCATTGATCTGAATTGGAATATCTACAGAAAATGAAACCTGAATAAAAGCAGCAGGATCTAAAAATATTTTGGTTTTTGTTCGCAACTTTTCAAAAACCGGGGGGGCTACCGCCTAACTCATAGCGATCACTCGCTATCGCTTCGTGACATTAGAACAATAGCTCTAATGTCATCTGTGACATTAAAACTATTGTTCTAATGTCATGATAACGATAGCGAGTGCTCGCTTTGAGTTAGGCGGTACGGCCGCGTGTTAAAAATGCCCAATGTCCATCACGTTTGACGACTTTTGTTGTTCACACAAATCTATCACTATGACGAAATAGATTATTAGGTATGAGTATATCTTTCAGATAAATGGGCATCGAAATCCAAAAGATAAGAGATACTCAGAATACTCTGAAATACGGAATGAAGACTTTTTGAAACGATAAGATTTCACGAAAACCTTCCATCATCAGCTCAGTAACATGACATGATGACTACCATAATACGCAAATACCTGACACGTTGGACGTGCCTTTCAAATTTAAGGGTTTCCCTCAATTTTCCCGGGATTCCATCATCCAGATCATGACATGGTGACAATAGGACTACCTCGGGAGTGTACTATTTCGACTACAAAAGGAATTTTGAAAATAGGTCCTCAAATGGCGGAGTAATCGGTGAACATACATAAAAAATAAGAAAAAAGATACAGTCGAACATAGAACCTCCTCCTTTTTTGAAGTCGATTAAAAATTACGTTTACTTGAGATCACGCTCTTAAGAACGCGAACTTGATATTATATCTCAAGTGATACGCTGTTGATGTAGGTTTATTAATTAGCGACTATCTTAAGTGCGTGATCACAACTTCAGTGTGACTCGGCTGAGTTCGCACTTGAGAGCAGTCTTGAGATCGCTTTATTAATACGGGCCTTAGTCTTGGGTGAGCTTTCCCTCGCTGCACTCAGGACTCTATAGTCTTAAATCACTCGCTACGCACAGGATTTATTATTTCACACTCTATCAATTAACCTCATTATTCTTCATTAATATAACTATTCAATCGCAACGCAATTAACATTTCATATTTTTTGGAACCACAGCTATCCTGGGTTGTCATGTCATGTCTCCTTTGTTTAAGTTGATAATATTAACTTTCATTCATGATTCTTTTCTATTAGTTTCTGTTTCTAGACTGCTACTTATACGCGTATGATGTAACTAAGTGGATCCATTTCAATTGATTTGTATAGGAATGTGTTTTATATCGTGTGATTACGATTAACGTTCATAATTTGTGAGAGATCACTGTATTTCAACCTCATATCCATTAACATAAGCCATATAAAATCATTTGAGTGTGAACAGCAATCAGCAACCGAGCTGCCGCCACCGCAGCCGCCATTCATGCCGCTTACATTATAACCAATTTCTATTTATTGACGACAGTGTTTAGTGATTTATTTATCAGTACCTAATCTATTAAATTGCTTTTATTAGTTTTACCATTAGACTACACAATGAGATTTACATTACATAATTCAACATAGACAGAAACTTTTTTATTTGTCAAGTTATTCAGTAATATATTCAGTTATTTAATCTGTAATAATTGAAAAGTAAATATCAGTTTTCTCAATTATTGACCTGTCATTGCCGTAATGGAAACTCGATTTCATCCGTATATGACGCAAATGAATTGTTATAATAAACCAGTTCTGTATATTAATCAGCCACACTAATAATAACCTTATAGTTGTTAATAACGCTGTTGAGCACTTAAAATGTCAGGTAAAATAGTGCCGTTTATCCTATTCATTAAAGAAGCGCACCTCTAGCGTGATTCTGAAGTCATAATGGGCATCACAGCTGCAGGCCAATTATGGATCTTTCATCGTATGAGATGGTATAAATTTGAGAAAAAGAAGTCATGAAATGCTGCATTTCGTATTACCGATCTCCAATGTTATCATCACTAAGGCATAATTTCAACGATGTCATCATTAAATAATGAACAAATGAACAAAAATTTTGACCCGAAATCGTATTTTTCGTTTTGCACTATGATATACATTTGAAAAACCATAAGATCGGTAATAGGCCCTCTGATCGCACATTTGCCCGCGCCGCATGCGCCGTGCGCACCCATGAAACAAAAACTGTCTTTTTGAGTATAGTAGGTACTCAGTGAAATGCAAAATGACAAGGAATATAATATGTATTATACAGAGTTTATACTTTTAAAGCAGGAGCCCCAAATTTTGTGTGCTTATTCAGACAAGCAAACTGAAGTGGGACGAATCATGCAATACCAAAAAAAAAATCCATTGTGTGGTTTTATGAAACTACGATGCAAGTGAAACTTTTTCGTAAACATAACCTGAAAATTTTCGAAAAATTTATTTTTTAATCTTAACTTAAATCCTTTTATGTGTTTTCTTATTGCTTTTTTGCTTATTTGACTAATTTGATTTCTTTAATTTAATAAACATTATTACTTTTTTATTAATTAGGTTTTAATAAAAAACAATTAGTTCGAAGACGCAACCTTTCTGTAATGAGCTGAACAAGCCTCCATCATCATCATCGTTTCAGCCAAGAGACTCCCACTATTGGCATAGGCCTCCCCGAGGCATCTCCATTCCGCTCGGCCATGCGCCTGCCGCATCCAGCGGTTTCCTGCGACCTTCACCAGCACGCGTAGCACAAGCATCGCGAGAGTATTTTCTCGGCCTATTTCTCTACACCGAAATGTCACTTTTGACAGTAGCGAATGAGATAGCTATTGTTTGGTGTGGAGAAAGTGACAGTTAATGATAGACATATTTATCTCAGGGTCCTTGTGCTATGCGTGCTGATCGTAGTCGGTCCACCTTGTGGGGGCCCTATCAACGCTGCATCTCCCGGTACGCGGCCGCCACTCGAGGACCTTTCTGCCCCAGCGGCCGTTAGTTCTGCGAGTGAAGTGTCCTGCCCAGTGCCACTTTAGATTTCTAATTTTTTGGGCTACGTCGGTAACTCTAGTTCTTCTACGGATCTCATTGTTTCTTATGTGTTCGCGTAGAGAAACCCCGAGCATAGCCCTCTCCATTGCCATCTGAGTGACCCTGAGCCTTTTTATGAGAACCATTGTAAGCGGCCACGTCTTAGTTCCGTACGTCCTCACTGGCAACACGCACGAATTAAACGCTTCATCTTGAGACACTGCGATAGATGGGCCGAGAATATGCTGCGTAACTAGTCAAAATTGGTAACAACCTATATTGAGATGGGACACTATTACTCGTTCTATTTAAGGAAATATTTTTCAAAGAAATTGAAAAAATATATATTTTTCATTTAATGTGATTAAATAAAAATGATGAAATAAATACAGAATAAAACTTAACAATTAGACCGACCTTATATCGCTCGTAATAACTGCGGTTTTCGTAATGCAAGTGTTCTCGATTGTGTATCAAATGACCAACTTATGTTGTTGTTTAATAAATTTAAAATAAATAAGAGATCCGAGAGATGCAAATTTAAATTTATATCCGAAGAATACATTTAAATTGGGAATTGACCTAAAATAATAAAGTGGAAACTGAAATAAAATTATTCCCACAGCTCTTTCCACAAACAGAAAATCGCTTTACAATGAAATAAAACCAAACGTTGTACAATAATTTCATTAACTTAAATTGAGCACGATATAATTTTCACAAAATATTGCGTTTAACTCGCAGTTGGACGCGATTAATTTCATTTATATTAACATACTGTCGTCGAGCGTGGCTACAGTTTCAAAGCGTCAGGCAGGATTACCAAAAATTACGTCAAATAATTTAATTCCATTGCTAAAATACCTCCAATCACGATAAGGGTGCTTCATCATTCGTGATTACCTGCAAACAAAAAAAAACTTATGAATAAATATTTCGCAAAATATTACATACACTGTCTTATTAGTGTCATCATTTCTCTCTCATACTCAAAGGAAGTTATTGGAAATTGTATAGCATTCATATTTTTATCTATTCTATTTATATTAAGACGAATGTTGGCATAACGCAGAGTAACATAGATATTTAGTTAGGTCATTAGCACATAGCACATTTCTACAAGAAACGCTGTCACGGGCTCCATCACTTAACCGACTTCACATAATGATGGAGGTTATCAATTCGAGTGTGCTCCTTATAAAGCTGATCGCACATATCCGCACGCGCCAACCGCGCCGCATTATATCACGTCATCAGCATGCGTCTTTCAATACTCGGAGACTAAGGTCTCGTTTACGGAGACGCGGGGCGTTGCAGGGCGAGGTACGCGGAGCGGCCCGCACAGAATTCAAACTATTATGGCGTTGTATGAGTGCGTTTACGGATGGCGCGTTTTTTACGGCCGAGCCCGCGGATGGCACCGCCGTGTCTCACGCGGCATTTATCGCGGCGGCGCACGCAGCGACAATAGGCTAGATGACTAAACAATTTTTTCTGCTCTAATAGAAGCTTATTCATATAATAAACAAAAAGACAAAACCGGTTGTCGAATAACTATAAAAACAACCAAGATATAAGGTATTAAAGCTTTTTCTCCATCTCTTTCTAGCAAAACGGCAATTTAATGGAGTTTATATGGCCGTACTAAACGATGACGTCACAGTTGTTGTCGGATGTCTCTGTCTATTCGCTTCCCAATTAACAACTTAAAATACTTGTATCTAATGTATTTCTAAGCCGATTTTAATTCTAACTATACAGGATTGTATCTTTTTCTACGGTCTTTTAATATTTAATGACGAGACGTAAAAATTAGAATTCGGTCATCATCCCAATTCTCGATGAAACGATATGCCCGCCGCGTGCTTCGCTAAACGCTTGAGGATGCGGCGCGGGTGCCGCGGCGGGCACCGCGGCAGGCACCGCGGCGTGCACCACGGCGGTCGCAACGACGTTTCTCGTCTCGCATCTCTATGAACAACATCGTATATTGAAATATGTTTGTGTTTACGCGTGCGTATATGAGTGACGCGCCGCGAGACGCCACGCTACACGCGACGCGCGACGCCCCGCGTCTCC
This sequence comes from Schoenobius gigantellus, assembly GCA_963935595.1. Lineage (NCBI taxonomy): Eukaryota > Metazoa > Arthropoda > Insecta > Lepidoptera > Crambidae > Schoenobius > Schoenobius gigantellus. The sequence goes on along the minus strand of OZ012557.1, from coordinate 17,728,002 downwards.
GTAAACGAGGCCCTACTGCATTTTTGAAATTCGGCTCGTTCGGCGCGAGCAAATGTGCGAGGTCTCGTTATAATTTCATACAACGAATTTCAAAATGCGGCGCTTACGGCGCGTTCGGCGCGGACATATTATGTGCGCTCAGCTTTATTATGTTTGTTACCTCATAACTCTGTCATTCACTGACCGATTTGGAAAATTCTTTTTTGGTTTGAGAGGGTAAGCATTCCGATCGGTTCCATTATCACCAAAGTCTAGCTCTGATTATGGGATCCAAGGAAAATCGAGGGAAGTTCTCAAATTTTATAGGTACGTCCAACGTGTTTCAAATTTTTTGTGGACCTATTCAGGTATTTGCGTTAAGTAGTCATGAGCCGAGCTGATGGTGGAAGCAAATATTGATATGATTGGCAGGTATTGACCCTCGGTAGTATTTTTTAAGTTACTTCGGTATGCTGATAATTCACTTAAAATAAAGAATGTTTGACAAAAATAAAAACTGACTTCAAAAATACAGAAATGTAAAAAATAATATAACAGCCAAATTTTAAATCATGATGGTCGATCATCCCGTTTCAAAATAAAAATTGTGATGTTGTGTTCTCATATTATTTAAACTAAACTGTCGACTTCTTACTCTGTAAGTAATAGGTGCACAAGCAGGCATTTTTTATATGTAATTTGCAGAGTCTCGCTCGACGTTCGCGAAACGAAACTCCGATCGACGTGATCACATGGTAAAGTTAAAGCGATACGCATTTGAGCATATTCGTGTGGGGCGCATACTGCGCACCTTTCTAACCTCTTTCATTGTGTTCCGTAGGTATCCTCATCATCACAGCTCACATACGTCCCCAGTGAGGGGCTCGTGCCTACCCTAGTGTGTTGTGTAGTAAGGGTGTTAGGCGTTAGTCAACCACGCTGGCCCAGTGCGGATTGGTCGACTTCACATACACTATTGAATTTCTTCGCAGGTGTATGCAGGTTGCCTCGCGATGTTTTCCTTCACCGTAGAAGCTTCCGACAAATGTACATATGAAATTCTAAAAACGGAAAACACATTGGTACATCGCGTTCTCGAACCCGGACCTCCCGATTGGAAGACAATGACAATTGAAGTGGGTATCCTATGACAGGTAAACTGTTCACCTTCAGCTCGATGATTCTTGTTGAGTGCCCCGAGATTCTTAAATAGCTATATTGTCGGTGCCAGCGATTTTGTCAAAGAATTGCTAAAGAATTACTCCTATTAAGTTCAAGTAGTTATGGGTATGCAGTGATGATGGACTTACTAAATAAGTTTAAATCCATGGATATAGCAACTTAACTTTCTAAAAACGTCACTACTTCACGCGACAACTTTGCCCGACGGTGCTAATCATGACGTCAACATTCACCAGACTGTGTCGATAACATTAATCTTTACATCAATTTACTGAATAGAGCGTTGAGCTATAAAATCGAACGAAGTCAATCTTGAAACCGAGCTGAATAAACGAAGTCAGTCTTGTTTTCTTTCAATCTCTAACATTCAAGGCGACTCGCTGAAATAGACATTTCACTTTCAAACCAATGTACGTATGCACCGACTCAGCCCCACCCGATTTTTGGACAGTATTTTTAATTTTGCCTAATTACCTCTTATTGTTACAACGCATCACAATCTCTGTTTATGCAGAGGGCGGGATCACATACCTAACTGCAGGTTAAATAAGGAGCATTCGATTCTGGCAATCGCTGTTCGCCGCGACACAGCAGCGGCTGCTCGGCAGCGGCGCATCTCTACATGCATTTGTATGGAAAGCATTCCAATCAATGCGGCTGAGATACGCTGCTTAAATATTGACACTGCCGGAATGACATCTTGAGTTCTTGACACCTTTAGACTAGCAAATGTATGTGGACCTCTGTGAGATATCCCCTGAGCGGGTTAGCAACTCATTTTCGAAAGACATTTTTGCGAAGTCCATTTCTACTACGTTATATTATCATCAACCGACGGGATATTTGATCGATGGGCCATTTCATCGAATGGCCACATGCACGAACTCCAATATCAGTGATTGTACATTTCTTCGAGTGCCACATGTTCGTTCAAATAAACACTATTTTTTAAATCAACATGTTTTATTGATGAATCACCAAAAATTTTTATCATAATTAACGTTTAATGGAAAATTCTCTTGCAGCCATTTCAGCCTTTTGATGGCTACATAAATATTTAAAACAGGAAATTAAATAACAATTATGTCTTTTAGATATACCTATTATAGTTTGTGAGGTTTATAAAGCACATTTAAGGTATATTTTTAATTTATGTTGAGCTGTTGATGAAAATCACTACCTAGTAAATCGGTACATATTTTGATTAAACGTTAAATATTATAATCATTAATGGTGATTCGTAAGCTTCGTCGCACTAAGCTTGCCAGAACAAAAGAGAGGTAGAGGCCGCCCGCCATCGACCTGGTGGTCAAACATCGAAAGAGACCTTAAGAAAGCCCAATTGCCAAAACCGACAACCCAGGACAGATCAACCTGGCACCGTAGAGTGAGGAGACCCGACCCCGGATAACGGGAACAGGGACGGAAGAAGAAGAAGAAGAATGGTGATTCGTAAATAAAACATGTTAATTTAAAAAAAAGTGTTTATTTGACCTTCGAACATGTGGCACTCGAAGAAATGTACTAATCGGTGATATGGGAGTTCGTGTATGTGGTCATTCGATGAAATGGCCCATTGATCAAATATGCCGTCGGTTAATAGCTCTTCGATGATATGGTGCAGTAGAAATAGACTTAGCAAAAATGTCGTTCGAAAATGAGTTGGTAATACCCCCTGAGTAGGGTTTATTTTTAACATCAATAAGGCTGGAGTTTACCAGCACGTAAAAAGCGATTAAAAGTTGACTGTCGGTTTTAACATATAAATGTAAAAAATCGACGGTTAACTTTTAATTGATTATTTAAGTGTTGGTTAACTCTATTATAAGCCCCATGCAATCCGTCGGATATGGTTGGTCTGTCAACGTAATCTGTCACTGTTGTGCTCGCAACGAGGGGTTTCAGTCAATAATGGACAAGTGATCCCTCTAGTTGCAAATATTTAAGAAATGTTGGCAAATTTACCTACATTAGATGCTTTTTTGTCACGTAAGTATAACATAGGAAAAAATCAAAAGGTTCAACATTCGATCAAGACATAAAAATATTTAACAAAAAATAAAAACCAATTTCAAAAGACCATAAAGTTAAAATGCTATATGGCAATAAGTTCGTCATTTTTACCTACTTTTTAAAACATGCAAGGAAGATTTAAATAAATAATATAACAACACATACAACATTATAATAGGTTGGGGAAAAAGTTTCTTCGCATTTTTTAAGAAAATTCAAAACATTTTTTAATATAGTTTATTTACATTTAACTAAAGTATGTAGGTACCATTTTGTTCGATAACTTTTTGCCATCTTGTAGGTAGGGACATGATCCCATTGCTATAGAAATTTTGGGACTTCTAGTCAAAATACCGCGACAAGTGGTTTTGGCAGTCCTCTCGTGATGTTAACCTGACACTGCCTAAAGAATTCTGAAGAGACCGAAACAGGTGGAAATCTGAAGGTGCAAGGTCAGGACTATACGGCGGATGCATTAACACCTCCCAGCCAAACTCTCTTAATTTTTGCTGAGTGGCTAAAGATGTGTGAGGTCTAGCGTTATCATGATGAAAAACCACACCCCTTCTGTTGATTAATTCCGGCCGCTTTCTCTCAACTTCTTGCTTTAATCTCATCAGTTGTTCGCAGTAGAGTTCAGAATCGATGGTCCTGCCTGGTGGTAACAGCTCATAATGAATAATGCCCTTCCAATCCCACCACACACACAGCATCACCTTGTTGCGAGTTAACCCGGGTTTCGCCACAGTCTGTGAAGCCTGACCGGCCTTTGACCACGACCTTTTTCGCACGTTCTTGTCGTACGTGATCCACTTTTCATCACCAGTTATCAGCTTCTTCAAAAATGGTTCGGTTTCATTACGTCGTAATAAAGAATCACAAATGAGTACACGGTTCATTAGGTTTCTTTCAGTGAGCTCGTGAGGTACCCAAATGTCGAGCTTTTTTGTGTACCCAGTTTTTTTCAAATGCGCCAAAACTGTTTTGTGGTCAATTCCCAGTTCTTCAGCTACGTCGTAACTACTGACATGCCGATCTTGCTCCACTTTTTCAAAAATGGCATCCATTTTATCTGTAATAGGGCGACCAGAGCGACGTGCATCTTTGACATCAAAATTTCCGGATTGAAAACGCTTAAACCAAATTTGTGCTACTCTCACAGACACTGCACTAGGTCCATAAACATCGCAAATTTTTTTCGCGGCTTGCGTTGCATTTTTACCTTTTTTGTAGTAAAATTTTAAAATGTATCGAATTTCTTCATTAGATTCACTCGTCTTAGCGGTACGAAAAACAAATGAAAATCACACATTTTCCTAATTTGAATTTGGAATTATGTTCTTTAAAATTTAAACTTTCAATGATACCAAAACCAGCCAGATACAAATAGTATAGCCAAAGAGATTTTATTACAAGTTTATACATACTATAATGCGAAAAGACTTTTTCCCCAACCTAATATATTTATAACTAGCTGTTCCCGTGAACTAAAGATATAAATAAATAATATAAGAACACATACAACATTATATACTCGTATTTATAACTAGCTGTGCTCGCGAACAAAGTTTCGCCATAACAATTTAAAAAAAAACACCCTTATCACTTAGGGGTATAAAAATAGTATACGACCTATTCTCAGACCTACCAAAAATTTCATAAAAATCGGTCAAGCCGTTTCGGAGGAGTTTGGTTACAAACACTGTGACACGAAAATTTTATATATTAAGATCTAAATCGGTGTAAAATCTAAACTTAATACATAAGTTTTTTACAGACTTTCCAGGGAAACATTGTTAGGCATCAATTCAATATTTAAATGTGATGATGTATGTAATCTAATATTACTGTGAAATTTAAAGGTTTCTCAAGATTTTCCTGTAATTCTATCACCAGGTACTGACTTCATGACGATGCAACCACCTCAAGAGCGTCGGTGGCGCTGTGGACTCGGCACTTGCCTCCCATGCGGGAGGTCCGGGTTCGAGACCGCCATGTACCAATGTGTTTTTCGTTTTCGAATTTCATATGTACATTTGTCTGACGCTCCTACGGTGAAGGAAAACATCGTGAGGCAACCTGCATACATCTGCGAAGAAATTCAATGGTGTATGTGAAGTCGACCAATTCGCACTGGGCCAGCGTTGTTGACTAAGGCCTAATCACCCTAACATAAGTTGTAATTATAATTATTATAATTATTAATTGTAGCAGTAATTATATGTGGGTCATCTAATGGTAAGTGATCACCACTGCCTATGGGCGAATGGAGAAATGTTTCGAAAACCTTACCGTAGGTACGTGAACATTATGAGGCTGAACTCGGTTCCAATGGCGAGCAGTGCGCTGGTAAAAAGTGGCCGTTGGTATCATATCGAACAATTCTTCAGAACACACCCCGTTGTACAGCCGGTAAAACACGCACAATGAGGCAAAGTCTCTCTTTAGACTTAAGGGATTGATACTGTCTGCAGCTCTGGGATAGACCGCACCACAGGTCTCTGGATCGCGCCAAAAGGTCCGAGATGGTACTTTGGCACTCCCGCCCACAGAATCTGTCACAGATGACAGCAGTTAAGTACTCCTAATGTGGTCGGTGTAAAGAAACAATCTGATCCGTTGAGCACACCAAGCTTTGCGGAAGCCAGTTGCACCTTATTTACTACATGACTGCGTAACTGGTCGTAATTGGAGATGTCAACACCAAGGATCACAATGCTATTCGATATTTCGATTCGGTTACACTGAGCTAAAATAAAACGCTTTTCACACAATGGCCCAAACCTTAGCCTTCACCTTAATTGAAAGAGAGGATAAGGCTGAAGATGGAAACAAGCTTCACCTGAAATGTTCAACAGCTGAGGAATTGAAAATCTTGCCTATAATTTTAACAACACAGTTTTTTTTTTAAGAAAAACGTCGCCCCACACTAGGATTTTCTCCTGTGTCGTGGGTGCAGTTACAGACATAGAATATCACATGCACATACGCCCAGACCGGAACAAATTTCTGTAGGCTTATACAAAATATTTGTCCCGTGCGGGAATCGAACCCGCGACCCGTTGCGCAGTAGGTGATCACTCGACCTCTGCACTAAACGTGTCGTCTACTAATATAACACCATAATAATAACAGTGTTTATATCACTGTCACGTACGTGACAGTGATATAAACACTGTTATTATGGCGACAAAATTAGGTTAATGGTTGGGATTAACCAGGCATATTCAGAAGTGCACTACTGCCAACCAAACTAAGAATAAACTTCAGACCTCATGGGGGAATGGGGATGTAACCCCGCACCTCTAGATCAATAGCAGGTCTCAACAACTAGACCACGGTGCTAGTTAATAGATTAGGAGCACGAGCAGAGAAGATTAAATTTCAATATATAATGTTTGTAGTATAGACAGGGGGGTTTCACTACGCAGTATAGGTACGTTTGACCGGCGAACCGGCCGGGCCGGTGTATGGCTAAAGGTTCGGCTCGCACGCTGGCCGCGTCGCACGTAATAATTTAGCTTTTTCTCGGTAATTTTTGTAAGGATAACTGCATATCGGTGAGTGGGAACCCTGCGCTCTTATCGGTATCGGATCAGCGACGCGTAACGGAATTGGAACACTCGTGCCATGCAATAAATTTCAATTTCCCGTGCAGTCAGATGAAGGTCGTAAGAGTACGTAAATTTTCATACCTAAACATGGCTTTTCTTCGAGAGTGATCCTTCTGTACTTTAGTACTATTATTTATTCTGTGGTATAGTTACAAAAACACCTTGGCACTAAAACCAGGTAGTCAAAACTGCGAACTATCGAAACATAAACCACATTGGCACTCAAATTAACACGTGGAACAGCCGAGTGACCGCACGGAATTGACTCGGTGTGGACTTCATTGCATTACGCACCTCTGAACCGGCGACAGAGTGGGCTGGAGGCGCCACCCGTCCCGATCCTGTTGGGACAATCTCGACTTCGATTTGTTAGTTAGGAAAACATACAGTCCGTTTTTCCATACATGGTTTCCTTCATGGATAATGACACTAGAAGCTCTATTTTTTTCAATAAAATCAATGGCCCTTATAAGCATGGCAATAACTTAATAAAAAAGGAAAACATAGGAACATGCTTATTCCTATGTTTTCCTTTTTTATAAAGTTAAATATTGAAAGAGACTGTTAGATAGTATTTAAGTAAGATGGCAACACTAGAGTTGCCCCTTCCGCGGCCGGCTAGAAAAACCTGAACAAGGCTGGTTGTTGTGTCTCTTCATAATTTTGTAAAATGTTTAATAAAGCATCGTTAAAAGTAATAAGTCTCTATCTTCATTTATCAAGAAACCTAATATGGTGTCAGAAGTAACGAGATTATGGACGGAGAAAACCAAAAGGACAATATAAAAATAGAGGAAAGTCAAGCGTCGGTTTCGCCATCGCCGCCATTAGTAAGTACAACAATAATGGAGAAATTAGATTTAAAAAGTGGAAACATGCCACTCACATGGAGGAATTGGGCTAATAGACTTAAAATATATTTAAGGGCTAATAAACTGGAAACGGAGCCAGACCAAAGGAAAGTCGCCATTTTGTTGCAATTCATTGGTGTCGAAGCGCTAAATATATTTTATTCATTCGATGTCGATTTAGACAAAATAAGCTATAGTGCCCTTCTTGACAAGTTTGAAGCTTATTTTATGCCCAAAATAAATATCACTATGGAGCGACACAAGCTATTCAATAGGCATCAAGGATTAAATGAATCCATAGACGATTATGTCATTGATATAAAAAATATAAGTCACCAATGTGAATTCGGAAGTCTTCGAGAGAATCTGCTAAGAGATATCTTCAGTCTAAATCTCAATAAAGATAATCAGTATATCAAAGAAAAAATTTTAAATGAGTCTCCAAAAACTTTGGATCAGGCAATAGACTTGGCTAAAACTTATGAAGAAACAAAACGTCAGGCCAGAGTCTTAGAGCAGTCAAGTAACAATTTTGTTGGCCAAATAAACAAATCATTCAAGTCGAAGTCATCGTATAATAACAGTCGTTCAACCAGCAGAAACCGCTCAAAATCACAGTCTTCACAGTCTAAGTGTGGTCGTTGTGGTCAAACAAACAAGTTTAAGTGTCCTGCAATTGGTGTACGTTGTCATAATTGTAAAAAATTTAATCACTTTGCTTCACAGTGTCGGTTTAAGTCTATAAAATTACTAGAATCTAATAGTAATAATGATGATGGGTCTGAAAGGTTATTTTTAGGTGCTATTTATTGTGTAACAAGATCAACCATGGACAATGGAGTTAAAAATTAATAATAACAATGTAAAATTTCTTTTAGATTCAGGTGCAGATACTAACATAATATCATATGACACTTTCAAAAAATTAGGTATTTCTAATTCAGAAATAAAGAAAAGTAGTCATACCATTTCAACTTTTAGTGGTGAGATCATACAAACAGTAGGTCAATGTAAAATTTTGGTTAGTCACAAAAATAACAATTATTATCTATATTTTCACATCGTTGAGCTAAATTGTCAAAATATTATTGGGCGGGAATCTGGTAAGCTTTTGAACTTAATAAAGAAAATTAATTCTGTGTCCTTTAGCAGTAACAACAACAATGATAATGTGGAAAACTGGAGTCAAAACATTATGTCTAAATATAGTGATCTTTTTGATGGTTTGGGTTGTTTGACAGATTTTGAGTGCAATTTTACTTTGAAGCCAGATGTCACTCCATCTGTTGATGTTTGTAGAAGAGTTCCATTCAACCTGCAAAATGTCCTGAAAAAGGAACTCAGTAACATGGAAAAAAGTGGTGTCATATGTCCTATAGCAGAGCCAACACCATGGGTAAGTCCATTAGTAATTGTTTCTAAAAAGAATGGTCAAATGCGAGTCTGCATGGATACCAGAAAATTAAACAAGGTTATAATGAGACCCCATTATCAGTTTCCTACCCTAGACGAAATAAAGTCAAAACTTCAAGGTGCAAAGTATTTTTCAACTTTAGATGCGAATAAGGGGTACTGGATGCTTTGTTTGTCTGAAGCATCTTCAAAGTTATGTACTTTTATAACACCCTTTGGCAGGTATCGGTTCACTCGTCTCCCCTTTGGCATCAACGCAGCGCCTGAGATATTTCATAGTGAAATGGTAAAAAGGTTTAAAGACTTGGAGGGAGTTGAAATAATGAGCGATGATTTTTTTGTGTTATGGCCGTACACTTGATGAACACAATGAACGTTTAGAAAAGGTATTAAATAGAGCGTGTGAATGTAACATTAAATTTAATAAGGAAAAGTCAAAACTTTGTCAGCAAGAAGTTAGGTATTTAGGTCATGTTTTTAATTCTGATGGAGTCAAAGTTGACAAAGCCAAGGTAGAAGCTATTTGCAAAATGCGTAGTCCCACCACTGTCACAGAATTACAGCGATTTATGGGTATGGTGAACTATTTGAGTCCATTTATTAAGAATTTGTCGCAAGAGACAACTAATATGAAGTCTCTACTCTCAAAAAATGTAATCTGGAATTGGACAGAACAGCATGAGTCTGAATTTAAAGTCATAAAAAATTTTATTTGTTCCGCACCAGTTCTTACATATTATGATCCTAATAAAAACATTCTGTTATCAGTAGATTCATCCAAAGATGCCATGGGAGCAGTTTTGTCACATGGTAAACAGCCAATAGCTTATGCATCAGCATCTCTCAGTAAATTTCAACAGAACTATTCACAAATAGAAAAAGAGCTGTTAGCAGTACTATATGGCTGTACCAAATTCCATCAATATATTTATGGTAAGCAATTCACTATAGAAACGGATCATAAGCCATTAATTACTCTATTTAAGAAATCATTACAAGATGTACCACCTAGGTTACAGCGAATTATGCTGAGATTACAACCCTATGACATAAATATTGTATATAAACCTGGTCGTTATCTGTATATAGCTGACACTTTGTCAAGGAGTGCCTTGCCTGGGCTACGTTCCAAAACATCACCCGGAGTGAGTAGGTGGTGGGGGGAGAGTGGCCGGTTAGGGTGGTCGGAGTGTTGGTTGTTTTAGAACGACAAGAGTGTTGTCTGCTTTGTTTACATAACCAAATGTACAAAAATAAGAAAATATATAATTCATCGGCGCGTCCGTTCGCTTTATTGCATGGATTACATTCCTCTGTTTCATCTACGAAAATGCTAAAACCAACAGAATATGAATTCTGTTAAATCGCGGCCTAACCTAGCTTCAGCGGAAATGAAGGCCAATTTTACAATCGTGTCACTTACAATACCTATAGTCTTTGGAATTTAAAATTAACTTATTTTCGACGTTACGAAGCGCATCCTCGCTCTCCGAGATGCACAAATTGTGTGTGAATATGAAATCTTTGTAATCACAATCACACACAACTTTAAAATCCACACAATTTCCCGCCAAATCCAATCGAGTGAAATTACACCTTGCTATATTATGCGGGTGAGATTCTACTCGATCGAGTGCACTCCGTAGCGTTTTAGGACACGCCACTCCAACACCCTCGAGTGCACCCGAAATGTTTTAGGACATACTTCGGGTGACCGAGTGCACTCGGGTGATGTTTTGGAACGTAGCCCGGAGCAATCATTAGTCGATATTGATCAAGATTTAGATCTACATGTCAATTTACTTATGTCTAATCTGTCAGTCAGTCCTAAAAAACTTAAAGAAATACAAGAATTAACTATAAAAGATAAGTCATTGTGTCAATTAATTGATTACTGTCGAAAAGGATGGCCAGAGCACAAGAGATTGCTCAGTCAAGAGACTAAACCTTATTTTGCAATTAAAACTGAAATTCATGTCGCAGATAACATTCTTTTTAAGAGTAATAATATAATAATTCCTGAGTCATTAAGACAGTCTATTCTTGAGCTCATACATAATGGTCATCAAGGAATTAATAGCAGTATCCGTTTAGCTAAAACAGCAGTATACTGGCCACACATGTATACTGATATTGAGAAATATGTAGGTAAGTGCAGAGTTTGTCTATCCTACAGAAGAAATAATAGTAAAGAACCACTACTCCATCATGATTTTAAGTTATTGCCATGGCATAAAGTTGGTATTGATTTTTTTGAGTTCAATAATAATAAGTACCTTATTGTAGTAGACTACATGTCAAAATATGTTGAAATTGCTATTTTAAAGTCAAATTTTACAGCAAATATTGTTGTTTCTCAATTAAAATCCATTTTCGCTCGTCATGGTATTCCAAATATTTTAATTTCTGATAATGGTCCACCATTTAGTAGCAAAGAGTTCAGTAATTTTGTAAAAAATTGGGACATTGAACATATTACATCGAGTCCTTATTTAAGTCGTTCAAATGGAATGGTGGAAAGAACAGTGGGAACTATAAAAAGTATGTTAAAAAAATGTCATGCTGATAATTCAGATCCCTACTTAGCACTACTATCATATAGAAATACACCTAAGTACAGTAAATACTCACCTTCAGAATTGTGTATGTCGAGAAGCTTGAGAACTTTAGTCCCCATTAGTGAAAACAACTTGCACTTTAAGGTATTAAATAATGATAAATTAAAGGATATAATTGAAAAACAAAAATCAAAATCATCCGTTTATTATAATAAAAATAGCAAACTCTTAAAACCATTGTCTGTAGGTGATCATATCATGTTTAAACACAAACCAAATAGTTGTTGGGTTCCAGGAGTTATTTCAGAAGTAGGTCCAGAGCCTCGTAGTTTCGTAATTGACAGTCCAGAAGGAACATTCCGTAGAAATAGGCAACACATTTTGAAACCATCTCATCCCGTTGATAATCTTGATAGTTTAGAGCCCCATAATAATGTAAGTGTGTCACCATCAGAACCAAAAGCTTCATCTGATTTACCTATCGTTAGTGATAAGTCAAAATCTAGATATGGGCGTACCTATAAAATACCTAAAAGACTAAATATTTAACAATGATTATTAGTCATATGCTCATATGATATTATAGTTTGCATCTGCTAAGTGTATTATTACAAATATACTTATTCAGATCAATTTGTAAACATTGTCATTGAGTTAAAGTATAAGTACATAATGTTTTTGATAAGCCATTCTCATATATTTGATTCTAAGTTTATAAAAATAGAGTAATATGTAAACAATTTGTTCAAGTTGGTCTTTTTTTTTTAGCACTTAAATAACATAAAAAAAAACCAAGTGTTATCTTAATGTATTTGTATGCACAACGGGCGTCGTATCTTATTGTTAGAAAATAATACTTTTAAGTATATAATTATGTAAATGTAAATAATTCAAAATTATTTAGAATTGGTTTCACATCACAGACTAATTTGAAATGTCAAAGTCAACTACTTTTTTTTCTTTTTAAAGCTTTGGGTTAACCACATTAAGCCAAATGAACATACTTTGTTGAAACTAGTTAAAAGTAAGTTAATGAGTTTAATATTATTGCCATTTATAGTTTTTGTTGTTGGAAAGGAAGGATTAAGATTATATAGTTAAAATATTAATTGGTAAAGGTAATTGTTTGTTTGTAGTAAAAAGGAAGATGTTAGTAAAATATAAAAGATTTTTAAAATTGTAAACAATTATTCTTTGTTTTCTAAAAGGAAAGATGTTAGATAGTATTTAAGTAAGATGGCAACACTAGAGTTGCCCCTTCCGCGGCCGGCTAGAAAAACCTGAACAAGGCTGGTTGTTGTGTCTCTTCATAATTTTGTAAAATGTTTAATAAAGCATCGTTAAAAGTAATAAGTCTCTATCTTCATTTATCAAGAAACCTAATAGAGACCTTTAAAACCCAAAAAATCGACCTAATTTTCTGCTGGAATTAAACCGCCAGCAAAGAAATTGAAGATTATATGAAAAAAGCAATGGATAGAAACACAGAAAAAGCCTTGTTTTAATTTTCTACGCCAAAAAGTAAATAAAGGACTACGAAACGTATATTTTGTGTACTTTTCATAGGTATTTTCGGTCCCAGCTGCAGTTGTCTCTATCGCGCTCAGTTCAGTTGTTCGGACACAGCGCGACAGCAATAGATTTTACAAATACTTGTTTCCTCTTAAACGCTCGTAAACACTTTTCATTCCCATGATCCGATAGTATGTTTGAAATTATCTGAACAGAGGGACGGAAACAGTATTTCCCTTTCGGGGAAACAACTGTCCCTGCTGACAAATTAAAAAAAAATACATTCCTTTTTGTATATTTCTACTCAGCCATGACGAAATTTTCTATACAACAACAACCTTTTAGTGAAAATTACTGTTAAAAAAATATTATCAACAATTTTGTAATACGACTTTATGCTTATAATTTATTTTTCATTAAGGGCCCGGTCTCGTAATAATCGGTGTTCTAGCAGAATTATCAGAGAAGAAAAGTTTTTTTTTAGTTATTAAAAACGCAACGAAGGAAATACATTTTACGTTAATTTAGAGTGTAGGACTTGAAGTTCCCATAACACATTTTACTATTTACTTAAATGCTATTTTTAATGTCTTTCTAAAACTTTAAACATACCCATGTTTACATTGCTCGCGTTTAAGGACATATTCATGTACTCGTCACGTAAAAAATATAACCAAAACATGAAATATATTCAGTAAATATTTATTCTCAAATCTTCAACAATGATCTTTACTGGTTACTTTTTTCGAAATGTTTTAGTTTCCTTATTTAATAGTTCACAATTTATGAATTTTACCACTTTTAAATATCACTTTTTCCATTTCTTATATCATCCTTTAGCGTAATCAAATTTTAACCACTTAGAAACGAGCTATTATTAAGGCAAATAATTAAAAAACTGTATTTATAAAATCATTATAGGTAAATTTTATAGAATGAAAACTGATCGAGAGTTTACGCTGCGAAATCGTAGTAGAACTGAGGGAAATTTCGACGCGTAAACTCTCGATAAGTTTTGATGGCTTGCTTTTTGGTCATTAACAGCGCCGAGAACATTTGGATGAGGTGACGCAAAAAGACCCCGTGTGGATAGCCCTTGTACAATAGTCAAAGTAAGGTGTCGTTCGCCGTGGTCCGGAGTCAGTGCCAACATCCTGGATACCTCCGTGATTCAATGTGAACTTTGCTTTACGGTCTGAACCACGGTAATAATTACCGTGTCTAAACCAACGACAGTATGGACTAGTGTCACCACTCGTCCTGATCCTGCAGAAAAGACGGATACAGACGGTCTTCAAAAGGACTTTTGTTTAACTTTTGCTTTTATGCCTTCTATGCTCTTGTAGAGGCACGGTATAGCTTTGTATCGATGCAAATGCAAGATCTTCATGATCAGCTTGATCGTTTACAGCGTCAAGAGCACGCGTTAATAAAACACGCATTGTCACAATCTTTCTATCTAATAATGCAGTCTTTTTTAAAGTCTGGTGTGGCGGTATTACCGCAAAACCTTATGAAAAACACATAGAGGTTGCTATGCGATTAGTTTATACATACAAATGTGCGCATTTAACCATCATTTGATTGAGTTGCGCAACTCACATTAAAATAAGAGTAGTCGTAAGTCTTAATATAATTTAATATTATATAGAATGGATCAAAAAGAAACCTAAAAAAATGAAAAAGGCACGGACCACGAGTCTGTGGAGAGTTAACTATGTATTAAAAAAAAACCTTCGTTTCTTGACTTAAACTATTTAAATGTGGTCTTATAGTATATTCTAAAGTGAGCTTTGCAACTTTTGAGTCTGCACCGAACAATCAGCTTTCACCAAGTAAAAGCTGCGTTTTACGGCGATTCAAAAACCTTTAAATTATTTTATCACTTTCAGTTTCTAAGAATCGTGATAAACATTGCACTTTCCAAGAAGTCATGTTAATAAGAAGAATGTTATTGCAATTCTATATAGAAGTTCTAAAAAATATGTCGATGTCAATATGATATTTTTAAATAATAATATAAGTAGTAGTAATTATTATGTTACTCAATCCCATCTTAGACAAATTAAAAACAAAAGTTCACGAACAACTTCATTACACTTTTAAAGAGGTGGAATGCTTTTACGCACCGTATTTTTTGATTACTAATCGACAAGCGTATATGGGAATCAGTGTTTTGAGCACATTCACTAAACCAACCCCTCAAAAGACCTCAACTCAATCAAATAATTTTATTAAATTTTATGAAGAGAGTTAAAAGTTCAAAGAGGTCTGTCCACCGATTTTGTGTTTCATGTGGTCTCTGCGATTCAATTCAAACACAAGACAAAAGTGCATTTACAGTGATCAAAGGGCTTACTATCTACTAACGTCTTAAGCTGGGAGAGCCCCTAAATTTCTCAAATAAGCAAACTTAATCGCATTGCAAATAATGTGCATTAGAATTTTGCCTATTAAGCGGATTGTGATAACGTAGGGATAACGTTTTCTCCCCCTCTAAACATAGTCCAATTATCATATTTTTTATAAATGTTGTAGGTATAATTAAAAAGTAGGTCCGTACGTTTTTATTTCAAGCAAAAATTGCTTAAGATAAAAGTTATAAGCATCTAAATATCTAAGCACTAAATAATAGGACTAACACTTTCTCGATTATTTTGATTTTATAAAAACAATAAACTGAATAACTGAAGAATGACGTACAGACCTAGATTAAAGTGTATTGAATATAATGATACCAACACTTTCTCATTTCGTAAACGGTGGGTGAAAACGTTATCGCCCAAAACAATAATCAATAAGAAATGCAGACACTTGCTTTGGACTTTTAACTCTAAGACGACGAAGAAGTGTGTAACAAATAGAATTTTTAAAATGCCTTCTCAAGCAATGAATCGGCACTTCACCGTCCTCTTAATTTATCCGTAAGGTCTTACGGAACATATGCTTACTTAATCGAAATTAATGGTTAAATAAACACCTATACGTTGAAACGGTGGTCTAATTGATGTCCCTTTGAGTTAATTTGACACTTCATTACGCACCCTTGGATCAATGTTGTACGTTTGCCGCTCTCGTCCCATACTATATACGGAGGCGTGAATTTTGTAAGATTAGTGCCTAATGATTCTATCGCATATCGACGCGACTAGTCGGCGCTCACTTTCCCATCACTTTATCGGTGGAAAAGCACCATAAGTTCTCATTGGTGCCACTGGGAGACTCTGTACTTAAATCGTCAGCATGAGTACTTACCATTTCTGCCGCCATAAGCAGCGGTGCTTGCATCATCGTGCGTTTAAAAGATCAGACAGACAGTGAAATTACTGGGTACTGAGATTTGATATTTTATGTTACTAGTTGGCACCCTAAATTGGCTAGTTTGGTATTAAGCACATAGAAAATTTTTATTCACTCCATGGAAGCTCATAACCTTCATCACTGGTCGTCGTTTCAACCCATAACCGCCCCTGATGAGTCTCTCCTCAAACGATGGGGGGTTGGCCTAAAACACCCCTCTGGCTAAGCGGGTTGGTGTATGGTTTTGTCCCAAGTTTTCCGTCTCTTTACAGGTAACTACGCGAACTTCCTTAATCGGCTCTTGAGATATCTTCGGGAAAATAATGAGCTGAGACACATAATAATATATGTATTCTAAATCCGTCAGCGCACGTAGAGTTATCTCATTGTAAAAAAGGTTCGATACTTTATATTTTTTTTATACAACTAAGTTGGTAAGCAAACATACTGCCCACCTAATGCTAAGTGGTAACAGTCACCTATTATAGTCATGTCGTACCTGTGAGATTCGTAACAAATATGCAACCTCCACAAGAACCACAGTGTTCGTTGCCAACTTGTGACATAAGATGTAAAGTCACGGTACCCAGTAAAATATGTTCCGGTTTGAAGGGTAAGATATGGCAGTAAAACTGCCATTATCTTACCCTTCAAACCGGAACATAGCAATGCAAACACTGCAGCTGCTTTGCGGCAGAAATAGGTAAGACGGAGGTATCCAAGCAGGCGACCCTGGTACAAAGTCTCCCTCCGGTAAATATAATTAAACCTCTGGTTAATATGATAAAACTTAGTTCTATCACTAAGTATAGAATCTACTCGTCTATTGTGTAAAATACTGAATGTATAAAGACTGAATGTTTATATATAACTATCTCACGAACATATCGCCCATGATGTAGGTAGTTGGCTTAACATGTGAGTATTCGTCGAAATAACGAAAAGTAAATTTAACGTTTATCTTGGACAAACAATCGATCAAGATAAATTGCCGATGTAAAAGCAGCAATGATGTTGATCGGAGCTGACAAATTCGTTTTCAGAGTCTTGTCAGTATTTACCATCACCTAACAATATTTGTGTAGTAGGTGGTTTGCCCAGTGGTTACTATTGGCCTATATGCTATATTGAGGAGCTTGGTGGCGCATTGGCGCGTGAGCAACATTCGCTGTGGTCAGTCCTAGGATGGGTGACCAAAATAAGAAACATCTCAAGCTCCTCCGTGCTTCGGAAGGCACGTTAAACAGTGGGTCCTGCGGCTGATTGCCCCGGTCGTGTCGGCTAATCGTCCCATCGGACTAGACGAGTGAAGGAACAGAGAGTGCACTTGCGTTTGCGCAGTCACTTGTGCACTATAATATCTCCTGCGCAGATGGCTAGTCTCTGTGGAGATTGGCCGCCGTGAACGAATATCGGTTAGGAGGACATTAAAATTTGCCGTGTTCCATTACAACGAGTCTGTGCCTTCAACAAAAACGTTTGCTAACTTATTTGTTTGAAAAAAGGAGGGTTATTATAGCTTCGTAACTACTTTATTTGACGAAGTTTCGTTGGAAGCCTCTTGTTCGTTTGCTGGCTTAAGCAATGTGACATCACATTAAATTATATGGCGCTTTCAAGAGGGAACAATTTTATAAGGACCCCGTTGTGGGTTTTAAGAATAATTTCTAAAATCGCACTTGAAATATAAATAGATCAAGAATAATATAGATAAAGCGGCCTCCACAAAAACTTAATCATGGATTTACAAAAGACAAAAAATCACAAAAGACGGTTGGTGGTGCCCCAAGTAGACTCCACCACGTCGGCGTTTCACCGACTTGTATTGCTGAATTTTATTCACCGAATACCAGCTCTTAGAAAATTGGTATTACTTACCTTGGTTCCAATTGTCTCCGTCCGTCTCCTCCGTAGCCGGTGGACTTCCTGAGCTAGCTCGAAGGAAGTCGCGGCTCCTGAAGTTCTGCAGTGGATCCACCGGTGGAGACCGGAGCACTACAAAGGCCTATTAGGCCACCACGACTCACACACGCGATTTTGACACCTTGCACAACACAAAGCGGGCTTTCGCACCCCGATATAAGGTGCGCCGCGCAAATCACTATTTGCTTGAATATTGTGTATTATATTTTATTCCGGCCCGCACATAACCTCTAAGCATGTCATGACATTTCGACTCGACTCAACTGACATATCACATGCGGCCGGCCGCCAAAAAAGCTGTCACTGCACAGACTAGAATGCAGTGCCGCCACTCGCTCTTCCTCGAGCGTGAACATCCCCCCGCTCTGGACAGTCCCGGACTGTCCGCCAAAACAGTCTAAGGGGAGGCGAGAAAGAGTAGCGACCGCGCGCTTCAAAACAGAATCCCCAACTAGGACCTCGGCAAACCTGGGCACACCATCAGACCCTAGAGTAAGTTGGACAATGCGTCCGCGACGCCAACGTAAGGGTGGCAGGTTTGGGTCCTTCACTAACACGAGGTCTCCAACCCTCGGTGGGTTTGTCTTATCTGACCACTTAACGTGCTGTTGCAAAATGTGTAAATATTCAAGGTGCCAGCGGCGCCAGAAGCTCTGGGTAAGCTGCTGGAGCAACTCAAACCGCGAAAGGCGTCCTGGATTAACATCTCTATAAGGATACTCGGGCAGGGCGTTAAGTGGTCTGCCTATCAAGAAATGGCCCGGCGTGAGGGCCTGCAAATCGTTCGCGTCGGTAGACAACGGACATAACGGACGCGAGTTGAGAACCGCCTCAATCTTATGAAACACCGTCGCGAGTTCCTCAAACGTGAGAATAGTCTCCCCAATAACGCGGCGAAGGTGAGTCTTGGCGGCCTTTACAACAGATTCAAAAATCCCTCCCCAGTGAGGGCAAGACGGCGGGGAGTATCGCCATGTTACCCCCCTACGGGAGAGTGTGGATCCGATCTCAATATTATTTTTATCTAAAAATTCACAAACTTCTCTTATATGTCTATCAGTGCCCTTGAAGTTCGTCCCACAATCGGACCGAATTAGAGAAGGCAGTCCCCGGCGGGAGACAAATCTGCCTAACGCTGCTAAGAAAGCGTCCATGGTGAGTGCACTCACCACCTCCAAATGAACGGCTTTAGTGGCCAAACAAACAAACACACACAAGTAAGCCTTTTCAGTCTTAGCATTACGGAGTCGCGACGTTTTTATAGTGAATGGTCCCGCAAAATCAGTTCCAACTCCTAAGAAGGTCATCGATTCATTGACACGATCAGCAGGCAAATCACCCATTTGGGGCTGCATCGTCTCGGGGCGTAAACGATAGCAGGGCAGACATCGAAAGATAACAGATCGGATTATTCTTCGCGCTGACAAAATCCAAAACTCCCGTTGGAGGAGCGCGGTCAATGCATTACATCCGGCATGAGCATTCTTCACATGGCGATCAATGATCAACAATCGCACCAATGGTCCGTCCTTGGGGAGCAACAGGGGATGACGTGATCTATAAGGCAAGTTAGCGTGCCTCAATCGGCCTCCTACACGCAACAATCCTTTATCATCCAGAAAGGGAGTCAAACGCACCAAGGGTCCCTTCAATTTGGACGTCCCGGTACGGAAAATCTTAAGTTCCGGTTCAAACGCTCTAGACTGGGTCATACGCACCCAATGCAGAAGAGCATCTTGGCGCTCCTGCGGTGAGGGGACCGGACACAAATCTTTGTCCTGAGGCCGGCGACAATTTCGTATAAATCTTCTTATCCAAGCGGTCACGCCGAGCAACTTGTCCAGAGAACTGTAGCGGTCTAATAAAAATTCCCGCTCTGGAGCCGCCATAGTCTCGACAGCGTGAACACGCAAGCCCGGATTTGGTACCTTCACCACAGCTGGTGTGGAAGGCCAAGACGGTTGTAACAACCAGTCGGGACCCCACCACAGAGTGTGGTCAATAAGCTGAGGGGCTTCGCTGCCACGTGATGCACAGTCAGCAGGGTTTATTTCACCTGGCACGTGGCGCCAAATCAACGTGGCCTTCGAGGCCTGTATTTGGGATACCCGATTGGCCACAAATACTTCCAGGGAGTGGACGGAGTTCTTAATCCAACACAGGACAACCTGACTGTCGGACCAAGCAAAGAGCGACTCAAAGTCCACACTACGTCCCAGGGTGTCAACAACGTGGTTCATCAACCGAACCAGAAGAGTAGCTCCAGACAATTCTAACTTCGGAATCGTTAATCGAGTCCGAAGTGGAGCAACCTTACTTTTAGCAATTAGCAAGTGGAGCTTAACAGCTCCTCTATCATCGACCGTCCGGATATATACGACGGCTGCGTATCCACTCTCAGACGCGTCACAAAAGCCATGAAGGCTGGCCGTAAACCGTCCCTTAGGCAGTATATGTCTAGGGATACTAACACGGTTAATGTCGGGGAGAGACAACATGAAGGACTCCCAATCTCGCAGCAAACGGCCCGAGAGGGGCTCATCCCACGACACTTCGGCTGACCAAAGTTCCTGTAGGAAGCATTTCATCCAAAACACTATGGGACTAATCCAGCCATTTGGGTCAAAGGTACGAGCTACTGTAGACAAAACCAACCGTTTCGTCCAGACCTTGGGGCTTGGCAGCTCCAATCGATAGGTGAACGTGTCCTGGACAGGTCTGTATTGCACTCCCAAAACAGACAGTAAATCTGGAGTGTTGGCATTCTCAAAAATATGAGGCTCCTGCTGGTGGTCGTCTGGCAAGTCACACAAAAGCTGAGGTGAGTTGGACATCCACTTCCTCAGTTCATAACCACCAGCCCCGAGAAGAGCAATTAGTTCATCTCGCAAAATCAAGGCTTCCTCGACACTAGAGGAGCCCGTACAAATATCATCCACAAATGCATCCTCCTTGAGAACCAAGGATGCGCGAGGGTATCGTAACCGCTCACGTTCAGCGAGTTCCACAAGTGAGCGAATTGCCACAAAGGGGCTCGAACGCAAACCGTATGTATTGGTGTTCAGCTCGTAGACCAGCATGGGATCCCTGGGATCCTCCCTCCATAATATGAGCTGATATCGTCTATCGTCCGGGTGAATCACAGTCTGCCGAAACATCATCCGGATATCGGTCACAAAGACGACGGCATGGCGACGGAAGTTGGTCAACACATCACCCACCTCGTGGTGCAACTTCGGTCCAGCATGCAGACATTGATTCACCGAAACTCCGGTAGACGTAGGAGCTGACCCATCAAAAACAACGCGTATCTTCCCGGTGGAAGGTTTCAAAACCGCGTGGTGAGGAAGAAAATTATGTTCCTCGTTTCGCCAGTCCAGTCGCGAGACCGACATGTGCCCCAGTTGCTCATATTCTCGCATGAAGTCGACATACTTCTGTTTGAGGTCGGAGTTCCTACTCATACGATGCTCCATGGACAGCAGCCGCTTCTCGGCCAACGGCCGGGAGCTGCCAAGTGAGGGGCGAACTGACAAAAAGGGCAAACGAGTGATCAGCCGTCCCGAGTGAAGGCGACCTGTATTGTTCTGGTAGAACAACTCACACTCCTCGTCCAAGGGGTTCACTCGCTTCACGGTAGGTGGCTCTTCCACCTCCCAAAACCGTTGAAGGACATCCGATAAGGTGGAGCTAACAGTTATGTAACTGTCCACCGATGGAGATGGTGGGTTATGCCTAACTGGTCCCATCACTACAAACCCAAGCGATGTGGATAAGGCTACCAGCCCACCCTTCTGTAACTCTCTCCTCTTCCCACAATACACGCGGCCTAGATCATCGGCACCGAGCAATAAGTGAATCGGACCGGTTCGGTGGAAGGAAGGGTCAGCCAAGGTCAATCCTGATGTCGCATCAACGACAGCGCGCGAAACGTGCTGTTGCGGAAGCTGACCAACAACCTTCTCATAAACAATCGCGGTAGCGCCAATTTTGGGCGCTGAAGAGAAGTGGGGGGAGAAGGAGAACAAAACCTGACCGATCGGATCCGGGATCCGCAGGTCTCCGATTCCTCGTACCGATTCAAGGTATGGAGATGTGTTCAAACTCAACTGCCGGACCAGCCAGCTGGAGGCAATGCAACCCTGAGCTCCCGTATCCAAAAGGGCGCGAACTAAAACAAAGGTGCCCCTCGGGCCCCACACCTGTACGGAGGCTGTTGGTAACAGCACCTGCTCCTGGGGGGGGGTTGCAGCCGACAGTTGGTTTAGTGAAAATCCTCCCACATTCCCCGCAACGGGGGGGAAGGGGGGTCCGAAGAAAAATGCGTGCGCGGCGGAGGAATAGGGCGCTCAAGGCGCTCGAGCGGGTCCCAATCCGGCACGTACTGGCCCCGATCAAAGCGGCATCGGGGGGCCGGGCGGTGCCCATGATGGGCGAAAGTTGGGGGAGCCCGTGACAACCGGGGTCTCTCCATCAGAGGGGGAGAGAAGCGTATCGGCTCCCGACGTGGCTCCCTAATGACCGCGGCCCAATCCCGCGGTGGCGCCTCATAAGCGGCGCGTCGATCCCCCCCGCCCGTAGGGGGGGTGGGGCGCCCAATCCTCTCACTGGAGGGGGGCGCCTGTCCAATCTCCGCGGAGGGGTGGCACGCCCCTCCGATCTCCTCGGAGAGGTGGGTGACCTAGGAGGGCCCCCGCCCGTGTGCGAGTCCCTCTCTCTCACCACCTCACGAGTGTCTCTATTGTTGAAGCACAAAAGGGGGTGATGGGCCCCTCCACAACAGTGGCAATCTCGTGGCTGGGGGCAAGCCGATGCCATATGGGCCCCCAGGCAGCGGTAGCACCAATTCCGCTGCTTGGCCATATTCCTACGCCCCTCGGTGCGTAGGCCAACAAATTTGGGACAGGCCGGCAAACGATGGCCATCCCGCTTGCAACACTTGCAAGGCATCGGCCTCTCCCTGTGTGGAGAGTTCTGCCGCACTGCAGTATACTGCTTGTACGGGCGGCGCTCTCTCCGTGGCGCTGCCCGGGTCGCCTCATAGCGACCTGTACTCGGTCCCGGTATAGGAGCCAGATCCAAGTGGTCGGTCATCCGACACTCATCCTCCAAAAATCTGAGGAGATCCGAGAAGGGGGGGAGGTACGAGGCACTATTGCCCCCGTACCTTTGTTCGAAGCGTCCCTTCATCTCCATGGGAAGCTTATCGAGGATGAGGTGGAGCAAAATAAAGGACCACTGGTCCACCGGTAGATCAAGTCGTTTGAGCGCGTTAATAGCGCTCAGCAGCGGGTTCAAAATCTCCTTCCTCAATGAGGAGACCCGCGATACTCGTGGCAGCCCTAAAATGGCAGCCACATGTGTGTCCGCTAGCAAGCGAACATTCTGATACCGGGCGGTCAACAACGCCCTTGCAATATCATAACTGTCATCATTGACAGGTAGATGCTGGACAAGTACACCAGCCTCTCCACGTAAGGCAGAGAGCAAATAGGCCAATTTCTGGCTAGGGAACAGGTCATCCCTCGAGTGAACCAGGCTATCAAAGAGGTTAATGAACCCCATCCAAGAAGCCAGGTTCCCATCAAAGGTTGGGATGTCTAAAGTGGGCAGTCTGCCCAGCAAGCCGGCCGGGGTAGGCTTGACCTCCCCGGGCGTGCACAACTCACCCCTCCGGGCGGATAGGATTGCCTGAGCCTTGTTTATAATCACATCCGCCTGTTCAAAACACTGATCATAATCGGCATTAAATTGGTCGACTGCCCGCAACTCAGCGGCACCCTCGGCTGGGTGGTCGAGCAAATATTGTTGATGAAGAACGAAAAGCTGCTCCAATTCCTTCAAGCGAGCAGGTACTCCCTCATGCCGAATTAACAAAGCCTGTTCTCGGTCTGGTCGGTCTACCAAAGCGACGGCACTAGCAAACCATCTCAAAATCTTTTGTGCACCCGCGCGGGCACCACTAAGCGGGCTGACTGGCGGGACCATTTTGCACCAAAATTAATATACTCTATAATAATACACAGACAAACAGACCGACAACCGCAGACAATAAAACAGATCGGGAGGAACTTCAAAGGCAGAACAAAATATATAAACAAACCAAAATCAAGTGTAAATGCTAGAACTTAACTAGAACAACAAAGGCATTTAACAACAGAATTTTTCAAACAAATTAAATTCAAGCATTAAGTCAATAACTTAACAAACATAATATTCAAAGGCAAACAAAACAAAATCAAATGTAAATGCTAAAACTTAACACAGCAATATAGTGTATTACAACAACAGCAAAGTCATTTAGCAGCAAAATCTGTTAAACAAATTAAATTCAAGTATAAGTTTACAACTTAACAAACAAAATATTCAAGGGCAAAACAAAGATATGAAAAAACAAACCAAAATCAAATATAGGTAAATGCTAGAACTTAACTAGAACAACAAAAGACATTTAACCCCAATTTTTCATATACAATGACAATTAGTTAAGGAGATCGGTCCACAAATGAGCTGGTAGTCGGTTTAAAATCAGCAATCAAAACCAATTAATATGTATTGCCCGTTTGGATAACCAACAAGATTACAATATTAATTGTACAATACTAATCAAATACTCAAATCTAAGAACCACTCAAATCTAAAAACCACGCTCTGCTACCAAGAGATGGTGGTGCCCCAAGTAGACTCCACCACGTCGGCGTTTCACCGACTTGTATTGCTGAATTTTATTCACCGAATACCAGCTCTTAGAAAATTGGTATTACTTACCTTGGTTCCAATTGTCTCCGTCCGTCTCCTCCGTAGCCGGTGGACTTCCTGAGCTATCTCGAAGGAAGTCGCGGCTCCTGAAGTTCTGCAGTGGATCCACCGGTGGAGACCGGAGCACTACAAAGGCCTATTAGGCCACCACGACTCACACACGCGATTTTGACACCTTGCACAACACAAAGCGGGCTTTCGCACCCCGATATTAGGTGCGCCGCGCAAATCACTATTTGCTTGAATATTGTGTAATATATTTTATTCCGGCCCGCACATAACCTCTAAGCATGTCATGACATTTCGACTCGACTCAACTGACATATCACATGCGGCCGGCCGCCAAAAAAGCTGTCACTGCACAGACTAGAATGCAGTGCCGCCACTCGCTCTTCCTCGAGCGTGAACAACGGTATTATTATTTTAAAGATATTAAAATATTAATATTGTCATATGCACAGTGTTACACATTTTAATAAATATACGCTTTTGGATTTACTCGCGTATAATAATTATTTAGGCGAAATATATGCGAGTTAATCCGAGAAGTGAAGTTTTATTGAAATAAAATGTTAGTTCAAATTAAAAAAAAAACAAATACTTGTCCCTAAAAAGTGTGAAATAAGAAAATGACACTACATTTAGCCGCAGTCGTGCGCAACCAAAGACATTCACTTAATTACTATAAAATTGCCACCTTAACGAAACATTACATTCCAAGTACATAGTGAGCGATCATAAATTTAGGACAAATACCACTATGATAGGTGCAGATTGGCTTAACTGATATGACCCAAAGCTGCCGCATAGTACACTGTAGGTATATTTTAGGTTTCACCCAAGCGCTACAGTTGAAACAGTATTCGTCGACATCAAAGACCGAACTATGACAACAATGTGCACAGTAGTGGCCTAATACGATTCCGGTTCAGAAACTAATTGTCAGTGGCCTGCTATAAAGCTACAAAGCACTATCACAGACATGCTAAATTCAGAATGTAATCTCTAATACTCAAAGCTTACCCATGTGTATTGTCCGAAAGTGAATGTAAAGGACATTAATTATATTGATTGCTTATTGTTATTTTTGTCCTTCTTGTCAGTTACCGACAGAATGGAAGCAAAATCCACTCAAACTCCTAAATTAACTAACGTCTGAGTCCTGAGTTTAGAAATGCAATAATGTTCCTTATATCTATACAAATAAATAAATCGAAGTGTCTGTTTGTAATGGCAAATAACAAGTTTTTACTAAATGGGTATAAATGTATATCGGGTACCAATTACAAAAACACAATTTAAAAAATGTTTGTCTGTCTGTTTATTCCCGCTAATCACCGGAACTGCTGGACCGATTTTGACGGGACTTCACTAATAGATAGCTAATTATATAAGGTATAACATAGGCTACTTTTTAACAAGATCTTACAAAAATTGCCTACAAAAATTAAAATGCTGCCAAAAGTTACTATTCCACGCGGACGAAGTCGCGGGCACAGCTAGTACTAATTAAGATGACAGACTTCTGTAAGATAGTCGTGAGTTTTTAGCTTCAAGGAAAACGGAATTTTAAACAAACTTTCAATCACTCGTTTATCCTCATATCTATCAACTTTATTTATTTACCAGCTTTACTTTAGGCAGCTTCGCCTGCGTCGTTTCTGTTTTCCCGTGGTAATTTTATATTTTCCCGTGGTAAAAATAATTTTGTAGCCTATGTTATTCAGGGCTAATTTAACATTCTAATTTGAAAGAATTTTTGAAATCGGTCCAATAGATTTTGAGTTTAGTCATTACATAGATACATACAAATCTTTCCTCCTTATAATAATAGTGTAAATTTCTTTTTAACACCCTTGCTCGTAAAGCTGATGTAATTCCATCGGTTTTAAATATGTAAAGCGGGTCATAAAAAACGCGTTTGTTACCAAAGCAAATAGTTAAGTTATAGTCCATACAAATTCCATAACAGTATTATTTGCCATTTCAAATATGGAACTGATCGCCGCCGCACGACTCCAGCTAGTGAGCAGCGCGCTGTTGCTATTCAAATT
The DNA here is from genome assembly GCA_963935595.1 of Schoenobius gigantellus. NCBI lineage: Eukaryota > Metazoa > Arthropoda > Insecta > Lepidoptera > Crambidae > Schoenobius > Schoenobius gigantellus. The sequence goes on along the minus strand of OZ012557.1, from coordinate 17,700,844 downwards.
TCGAACTAATCGCCGCGCGGCGCCAGTCAGTAGGCAGCGCTAGCGCGCTGTTAAAATGGCGGGAAAGCAACAGTGTGCATTCACAGATTGAGTTTATTAAAAAAAAAACAGTTTATTCGGTAATTTAAAAACTTGGCTGCATGCTCTAGCGTCTTTGCCAACATTTTCACGCAGCCACGGCAGAAAATAATCCTCGCGCCATTTTTCTCAAATTTTCTTTTCTTTGTACTTGTATTGTGAATATCTAAAAATGACAACTTTCAATAATGAAGATGAGCAATATATTACTTCAACTCCACCGGATATACTAACAGAAGCGCGAACCGCATGCGACAGCTTGCTGCCGTCAATATCCAAGGACAGATTCATAACCACGTATGAAAAATGATTTTTTTTCTGTTTTCTCGCAAATGTGTTAAAAAACGTCGTACGATATACGTGCGTATTGGTTACTTATTTAACGCACTAATATCGTAATGTACTATATCCAACCTTTTATTACACGGCGCTAGCTAGAAATATCTTTAAGCCTCTGTAAGTTTTATCTCAACTTTTAGTTAGCATTAAGAAACAAAATGAAATAAAACATTGTTAGGCAAATTAATCTAAAATATACTTAACAAATACACAATTGATAATTATCTTCCAATATACAATACAAATTACAACGTCCAGGCATAAAAGCGTACCTTAGCTCATAATAAATGTATAGCGGTATTAACATTATTGTTTCTCATGAGAGTAGAATTTCAAAACCCTTTCTAGTTGAAGCTAGCGTGCGGAATAAAAGGCCAAAATTTATGTACCTAGCTGTCGCTCGGTTTTTATGATTGAGTCCTATATGTACAGTCAGCAACACGTCAAACTTTACATTTAAGAAGGTCGACCCTATTACGAGCGACACACAGACGGTTTAGGTCAACGTGTAAAGTCTAGCGTGTGGCTGTGTATACCATGCATAATATTTATTGCAGTTTTATTGCAAGAATACTTGTGTCGCCGTACACTCTCGTGGATGTCGTAAGAGCCACCTAAAGAAATTTACTGTAAAATTTACGATTCTCCGAACACGTGGCAGATGGAAGGCTTTCGTTCAAGCCTTTGGCTAGCGTGAGTAGGCCAATTTTTTTTCGTCTAAAGATAAACTCTTGCTCATTAAGTGGGACAATGAATAGTCCATACATCTATATCTATACATGCAAATAAATAAAATTGAAGTGTCTGTTTGTAATGTCAAAATAACAAGTTTTTACTAAATGGGTATGAATGTATATCGGATACCAATAACAAAATCACAATTTAAACAAAAATCGTCTATCTGTTTGTTTATTGCCGCTAATCTCCGGAACGACTGGACCGATTACTTTTTATCAAGATCTTAAATAAAATTACCTACAAAAATCAAAATGCTGCCAAAAGTCCACGCGGACGAAGTCGCGGGCACAGCTAGTTAAAAATAATAATGTAATCGCATCGAATGAACTACACTGCAAACGAATTTCATTTTCTGTTATAAAAAACAGATATACATTGGATCCACATTTTCTATACTAATTATAACACACCGTACATCCAAATTAAAGCAACCGTTCGCAGTCTGTAGACTTTTGCAAATTAAAGCCAAATACAATCGTTGGCATCGAATAACGTTTAAGAGCACAAGAGGTAGATCGCGCAATTGAGCAAAATCAAAATGAGCCGTAAGGGCATCCTTGCAAAGTTGAATGTTGAATTTGACGTGCGAAAATGAAATTATAATAAATAATCTCTTGGAAATTCTGTCAAATAGCTAGTATCAATACTGCTAGACACGAAATAGATAATGATCGTTTAACAACGGCGACCTACAAAAGTTTCATATTCTGAACAAACAATCGAATTATCTTGAATATAGGATAACAAAGACTTTTCTCCGCTTTCTGGAATATTTTGTACGGTAGACAAGTAATATCTTCTGTTCCTGATAGCCGATCGGATATATAATCTATTTTTATGGCAGAATATCTAATGCGAAAGATATTACAGCTGTGTTGTATTTCACAAGCAAACTCAAATTAATTATTACAAGCAATTATTTAACTTGTATGTTTACTTTTTAGATATGCACATAATTTAATTTCAATGTGATTCTAAAGCAGTATTCTATATATATAAAAGCGAAATACCACTCGCTGATTAATCACGAAATCTCAAAAACTATAACACTTACAAACTTACAAATTTGGCTGGTAGGTTTCTTATAGGGTGTAGACATCTGCTAAGAGCGGATTTTACGAAACTCCACTCCTAAGGGGGTAAACGGGGGTTCGATGTTTGTATTAGTATAATAATAATAATAATCTTTATTCAGTACAACATTTACAACATAGTAGTCAATGGTCGATGACACCTTGTAAGCAAAAGAATGCCTGTGCTCGGTGACATCGCTCTTCCTTAACAGCAATTAGTGTGCTTTCTTATCTTAACATAATATACAAAGACATTCAAATTCATACGACTATAGAAAGAAGACATAACACATTCTTAGAAAGAAGACATCAGGCGCAATAGACTGAATAACTACATCCTAAACGTTAACCAAGCTGCGCTAAAGGGTCGTATTAATAAACGCGTCTCAAAGTTGAGAGCGATCTTAAGCTGCAGTTTTGACGTTTAATGTATGAAACATCTGTCAAAAACAGTATCTTGAGATCGATCTCATACTTGAGATGCAATTATTAATACGAGCCTGATCGAATAAAGTGGACTTCAACATGATCCTGAATACTATCAATGCACTGAATTAATTACTAAATAAAGTACTTCTGATATGGATCCTAAGACACGAGGGTTTCTATGGAAACAAAAAGGCAGATAGTCTCGTAAAAAAAGAATCTAAAAATGAATTTGTGAGTCCAGAGCCATTCATTGCGCTCAGTCAACTCTGTTATCAAAGATCAAGCAAGGAGAAGATACCAAATTCATTGGGTCGCTCCGAAAAGAATGGCGCATGGCTAGCTATTATGGGCCTAAATAACTGGCAAAAAAAGTTAGAATGAGTGTGAGCTCTTGCAAGTCCGACTCTTGATGGAAATATTAGCAGGCTACTTTGGTACCAATCACATGCTAGCAACGACGAGTCTGATTAACACGGGAAACTGCAACGCCTCCAAAAACATAAAGGAGAATTAATTTAATATAACCTACTAAATGAAACTGTTGCTGTCGTCGTGCATGCGCTTGTGATAAGAGATCTCCTCAAATTACCTCCCGTCACTTTCAACCACGTCGAAGTTATTGTCTTGCTAAAGAACATCTTAGCCCTGAAGGCGTATATGGCGGACGTGATGCTGAAGTTCGAAGCATCACGGATTACATTTAGCGAATTGCTCAAGAAAGGTGATAGCTTGTCACTCTCTGCTTCTAAGTCATCCAGCAATAAATCGAATGTGAACACGAGGCGCAAGGTGTCCATAACCTCGTCACCCACATCGAACTGTAAGTCAGCAGTTTCTTCGCCGCCACAGAATTTCTGCTCGCGGCCGCACAGCAAGCGGCAGCAGTACGAGCGTCGATAGCGTCTATCACCAAGGGCAAAGTCACGGTATCGTCCTCTTCGTGACTACGCGTTTGTTACGGCGTAAGAGGTACTGAAAAGAACCATAATCACCTCCGCCGCAGATGACCTTGATAACAACGGTTTTGTCAAAGTCGAGAAAAGGAGAGCGCGTCGCCATAGAGGGACGCAGAACCACTGCGGCACCGCACCGACAGGACCTAACTTTCTGCTGTGGGCCGTGACGCTGACCATAGTCTGTGTACCTGTACCACCTGCACTACACCTCCACAGAGCAAGACGTTGGAACGAACATCCAGATGAAGGACAACCTCGTTTTGAAAGTTCAGCTGCTAGAGTCACAATGTCAACTTTGGAGTCCAAATTACTGGAGATAGTTCATTGACTTATGTGGGCGCCACAGGAAACTGACAAATTGTTGTCAAAAAAAACTAAATACAGTGTTGAGCATTTTTAAAGCGATTCACGGGCACAGCTAGTTTTTAAAATATATGTATGTTAGTTTCGCCAGCCAACCAACTTCACCAATTTACTCGTATGTAGGGGCTTAAGTATCCTGACTTTAAATGCTATTAGTGGAAACCTATTATTGGCTATCTGTTACTTATTTTTAGCATTTCCTGTGTCTGTTAGCTGTTGGTTTTCCTAAGACAAAATAAATAAATATCTAATAGGTAAATAAAATAAATTATCAGTAATATCACTATACCACTGTTTCGCGATAGCGGAATACGAATATTCGCGCTATGTGGCTCCACCAGAACTGTCGTAGTAATTTCAATACCTGGTCAGCTTATTTTAGTATCAAGTGGAAATTGTTTGACAGCTTCAAAATTTAATATATTTTATTACCAAACTACGTTTAAAATTGTCTGGAGGAGATCTGTTAAGGAGATCAGCACATGTTTTTCTCAGCTATGTCAAGTTTCTTGTATCCCGCCGAGTAGAAGTTTCTTGATGTTAATGCTGCGAAAAAAGCACATTGCCTGTATTTGCCAAAATTCAGAGTGCAAAATTATTATTGTTTCCTCTGAAACTAGGCTTCGTTAGCGGTAACCAAGCTTATGCCAGACGAAATCACTTAAGCCAGTGTTTGGGTGTTGCGGCACCTGCGACTCGGTTGGTCATTTCCGTAGGCTGTTGCTGTACACAGCGTTTGTGGTAACAATGTTTAAAACAGCTTTTCAAATTTTTCATCTTCAACGTTGTCAGCTCTTTGTGTAAAAGTTGAATAACTTGGTTACTAATTTTAATACATACAATTAGTCGATTTGCCAGTGATTTTTGTGAGAGGATTAAATAAAATTGAGTGATTATGGTTTTCACTCTTCATCCTAGATTATCTATCTAATCAAAGATCTTAACTGAAAATATGGAATATCTTGGGTATTAATACCGGGTTATTTTTCCAACAGGAGCCAAATTTTGTGTGCTTGTTCAGACAAGCAAAATGAACAACTTTTACTATGGGACCAAATTCGAAATCGCGAAAAAAAAACAGCTGTTCCATACATTTAGGTTCAGTGGATGTTGAACATTTGTATGGAACAGCTGAATTTTTTTTCGCGATTTCGAGATTGGTCCCATTGTAAAAGATCTTCACTTTGCTTGTAAGCAAGCATACAACATTTTTGGCTACTGATGGGAAAATAACCCGGTATAAAAAAAAATATTATGACTATGAAAGCCTCAGATTTAAAAATAAGCCAAGGCGAATAATGTCATGGAGCATATTCAACGTGCAATTTGTCTGATCCGTATTCAAATATTCGAATATTAAATTGAGTTTAATATCCATGGCTTTTAGGGGTTTCACATCGTGACATTTCCGTCCATTGTTAAAATCTTCTTCAATTTATAAAGTGCCACGATATTATTCCGGCACGTGCACATTCCCCACAGAACCTTAATAAAATGAATGAAAACAATAGGTCTCAAACAGCATTGAGCCAACGGCCCGGTTGAATTTATTGAAATTCTACACATAAGAATGTGGAGCTCATTTCTCTAATTAAGGCGAAGGCCGGTCAGAGCTGCGTACACAGAGACAAGTAAGTGGGGATTGGACAAAAAGTGGCTCCGAAAGAATGAGCGCATTAGGTAAAAACCTCTATTAGGGCTTGTGACAAACGAGCTAAGGGATGCTGTTTCACGGTGATTATAGGGTAGAACACGACACTGCAAAATTCCACGAAGGGACTGAGGAATTCGGCGAATAAGCTGCGGGTTGATTTAAATGCATCGCGTGTCTTTTGTTATTTGACGCGGTCGCGGTGTCATACGGATTTGTTGTTCGTATTTTATGTAGGTACTTCGAGGGTGCGGCGTGGCGTGAAGTGTGAAAGTTGACGCCTGTTAGATTGTTAAATTTTTTATTGCGTTTGATTAAAACAATCCAACAATCTCACATGTTGCTCTGATAAAGTTACGATTGCTCCCTGAGTTATTATAGTAGCAAATTGAATTTTACATAACATAATATTTCTGGACTATATGGAAGGTGATTTATTCTTAACCTCTCTTTATCTATCAGTTACAGCTAACTTGTTTAATTATTTCGTTATTTATATACTTTAACTTCATCGTTATCTATTGCTCCATACTGCGAAAACACGTCCCCGACGAAGCCTTATCAACAACAAGTCAAGAGAACAACAAACGTTTTCTAACAACACAGTTGCGGAACGAATAGCAAACAAGGATAGTGAATGACATAAGTGAGCAAACTACGCCATGATAGAAAACCTTAATCCCACGCTCCCCGAACTGACGTTAACAGACCCACAGTATAAGCAAAAAAGTGTGCGCGATAATAGCCTACTCACGCAGGGCTGTCGCTTTTAGTTAAATAGCAAGCGGTAGTGGCGGCATTTTTACGACATGAACAGCCAGTTCGTCAGTTGCCATGGAATCCACGCAAATCTCGCATCCCTCTTCAGCCTTATATTTGAAACGAAGGTCAAGTGCTTTCCTATTATACCTATATAAAAATTGAGCAGAGCAGAGCATCCCCACTCTCGTGGACATACGGCAGCACAACTGTAGCTCGCTTGTTTCAATAAAATGTTTGTTGTTATTCGAGAAGGCCAAAATTGTCATGGAATATTTTTATTATTTTAGATTTTCTAAAAACAGGAATAACAATGCGTCCGAACCGCGAGATGCCTACCAGAACTGTTTTCTTAATAAGTAGATAAAAATTTATTTTTTGAAAGTCGGGTGCATGTGATGTTGGCATACTTTTTTACTTATACTATGACAGAATTGCCGTGAACTCTCCTCCCCTGGGCGAGATAAAAATATTTTCTTCGGAAAAACAAACACGTTGAGGGACTGAAAGGTTTCGCAGAGTCACGCGGTGCTTCAAAGAAGACAATATGGCCGTGATGAAGCGTGATACTCGGTTTTGGCAGACAAAGAAATTTAAGGTTAGTAAAGTCTGACACACGAAACATGAGCTTGGAAAAAGGCGGCAAATTCAAAAATTCTAGCTCTGGTAATACTGTCTACAGAAGGTAAAATACATTTTAATACTTGAAATATTCTAAAATTTTTATTAATGTAGTAATTTAGAATGTTAAATTTGTGAAAGGATTGACTTTTTTTCCTTGAATATAGTAGGAAAAAAAGGAGTTTATACTTTTTTAAAATTAAATATTAGGTAATGTTTAGTTTCAATGAACTTCCAACAATTAACTTTTTATAAGAAATCTCTGCTTTGGATTTCATGAATATTTCGACAGAAAATAAGAAAAAAATATTATGAAATTGTTTATTACAAAGTATCAAAATCACCATGTTGAGCTAAACTACATGGGGACATTGTATCAGTGTTGCTACTTGAAAAAATGTCAGGTTCATGTTTCGTGTGTCAGACTCTAAAGCAAGTTTCCTTATTTAGCCGTTTACAGTATTAATAGATATAGATGTTAGTAGTTGACATTAATGTTTTCCATCTAGAACTTTAGCAGCGTTCATAAACACACGTTTACACCTAAAATCTCTTGCGAAACAAAGACATCATGAACTTATAAATGAGCAAGTTGAATCATGACCCGTTAGCTTGAAATTTTCAAAACTGTTAAGTTTCACTATTCTTACAAGCACGTAAGTTGCACTAACTTAGGACTTTCTTGATACTTGGCTGTCAGCTTGAGCAGTGATTGGTAACATGAAAACAATAAGTTTGGATACATATAATATGCGAAATCTGACTTTCACTTCAAGAATATTTGTAGAAAAAAAATATAGGAAATATCTAAAACTGAGAATGAAGATGTTGCTGCTTGGGCGCCATTTCACTATTATAGATGAATCGAAGCCGGATATAGCGAACATCATTAGGGTTCCTCTAATTCTTAAAGCAGTATGATAGGAACGATGAATATTGGCCTGGTAAACAATTAAAGTCTTTACACCAATTTATATATCTTTCCAGGTGTAGACTAGCCCACACTTCAAGATATAGGTAAAGTAGGCGATATCAACTATCAACCTACAGATGGATATGTTGAGATACCTTGAACAGTTTATCGATACTGTGTTTGATATTGAAACATCGATTTCTGTACTTCGCGCGTCACTCATTATACACGGTTATTTTTTTATCACCCTGGAAAATTTAAGGGACGCTTCACGACATGGTATTAGAATGATTTAAATATAAATAAAAAAAATAACCCCCCTCCTTAATTTTATATTAATTTTTTAAAAAATACAAAAAATGCTGCACTAGTTGAGAGCAGCATTTTTAGAGATTTTTTTATTTTTTTTTATATTTTTTTATTTAATTTTTTTTATTTTTTATATAATATTGGATGTGTCCTGAAGCGTCCCTAAAATTTTCCAGGGTGATAAAAAAATAACCGTGTATAACATAACTTTTTACAGCTACCGTACATAACAAACCCCTTTAAAAGCCATTCAAAAAACATAAACATGATACTACATTGGCTCTCGAGTATCGAGGAGGGTTAAAAATAACGGGCATCATTATCATAGCCTTTGATTTCTGATCGTCATTAGTAAAATGATGATGAAACAGATATAAAACGTGTTGTTTATGTAAGCGGCTAATTATAGCACAGCTTCATTCAAGTTAACATAAGATTTCCACACAAGTGTCGCACTCCTTTGATGGGTAAATTCAAAATATCTTAATAAAATCTCGTCTTTTTAAAATATTTTCGCAACTAATCTTCGTAGCAGATTTTTAGGTTAAACTACACTTCTCCGATTTACTACTATATGACCAATGTTTTTAAAAAATGTAAGAACTGATAACATAATATTTTACATTGAACCTACAAGTTTGTCGCCATAATAACATTGTTGTGTTCCGACAATTAGAGGCAATACAGCCAGTTTTTCAGTCATTCGGCCTTATTCATAAAGTCGATTTTTTTATTAGTCGTTAAACATAGCAGCGTCGTTTAACCCTTTTAAATTCATCTCGACTCTTGGCCAGCGTAGGCTTACTTGCGTAATATTACAATATTTACACAATAGTAGATTATTGCACCGAGCACAAAGTAATTTATTATTGCACCGAGTTTGGAAGTTCTAACCGAGTTCTAACAAGCACGAGGGCAATAATAAATTACTTAAGGCGAGGTGCATAATCTGCTTTTCTTTCAACTATTACCTATAGGAATAGTAGATAAAAAAAAATTACGCCAAAAAATGAAAATAGAAGTTTAAGATTTTACGTATTGTACTCGTGATTTTAAGGGTAAAAGGTTTTCTATAACACTGTCGGCTTCATTTAAAATGTTTTCCGGAGTTAATGAGTCGCTAGATGTTTCCATTTTAATTCTTAATACGAAGCACTCAAAATATGACAGTATCACACTTTAACGATTCCAAAAATATTGTCACGCAAAATTATTAAAGTTCCCTCTATTTTACATTTTTAAATCAGAGTTGGCAGCAATATTTTTTTAAATTTGGAACAAGTAGGATAGAAAGGAATAATACGTATATAAACTAAGAAACTATCGATATCCGTTGGCTGAATAGATAACTATTCCATTGAGATTGGTAACTTATTTGTGCGATAAAAAAAACAAAACTGTGCATTAATGAAATTTCATACATTTTTATTGCTCTAGAGCACTAAACACTCGCTTTGTGCTCCGTTTTCAGTGTGATTATGATGAAATTAAAGCATAGTTGGAAGAAAAATAAATGATTAAACGAACTTTTCGCGTGATTACGATTATATGATCCGCTTTATTCGAAGATTTGTCGAAACGTACGGTAGTTCGTTTAATCACTAAGAATTTTCTTGATTAATCATTATTTTATTTATTTACTAACTATAATAGCTGTTGACAAAGCCAAGCTTACCTACTTGCGATGCACCCTATTGATCAACGGAAGAAGCCTTAGAGCCCTGCGCGATGGCAGATGGACCAACCTACCTTCTTATGCTGAGGCCGCACCTGCGTGCATTGTCACGAAGCTTCGTGCTATGTTACGATACACGCAGATGTGATGCCATTGTCGGCTATCGTCGCTAACATTCAGATTGCGATATACCAGGTACAGATATATGCCTGGTAGCTTCTCCTCACCCTCCACTACACGGCGAACTCGAGCGTCCGAACCTTAAAGGCGCGCTCGCGTTGCAGCCGCTCCCTGCACCGGCTATAACCGCCTGGTAACTCTACTCAGAGAGCGGGACACCCCCGTGGTGATGCCTCTCTGAGCTAGAAATCCACCAGGTTAGGTAAGCCAAACGAGGCTTGAGGACCCACCAAAGTTCTTGCCTTCTTTTAAATAATCAAGGTGATTCTGTAACAGCCATCTGCGGCTAACAGCATAGGTCCTTAAAAAAATCGCAAACATTCATGCTACGGCTGCATCTGCATCTATCGTCCCGAAGCAATGTGCGCCGAAGGTTCGTACGTTTTGTACGCTAATAAGTTTTCGCGATGTTCTGTGGTTTTAGTAACGGCTTCGTTATTTTGTATGAACTATTGTGCAATAATCCAAGATGGCCGAAATAATTTCCAAACGTTAAGTTGTGAACTATGATTTTTTGACTTTTACATGTGTGCTCACAATTACCTACTAGTTACGAATTAGTTGCTAATACTAAAACAATAACGTCGTACGAATTTAACGAATCGAAAACAACCGCCTAAATAAAAAACGTTAGTCTAACCATACAACGCGCGTTAGCATACTAAAACCCTTTGTTGCACCGCCTCCTGCGCGATAACGCAATGTTCGCCACGATAGCCGATAATGGCCGGCCACATCTGAGCGTATCGTGTCATAGCACGAAGCTTCGTGACAGTACACGCAGGTGCGGTTCTAGCATCAGGCTGCGTGAGCGTACATAATAGAGCTTTAGCGCGCTAACTATCGCGCTGCGTGGTGAGGCTAGCGTTGTTTATTGAGGCAATTCAATTACTCTTACCTGAAACTTTGCTAAGTGAAAGTAGGCACATTTGGCTTACGTACAGTTCGAAGCAAATGTATTATGAAGCTTAATTTACATTAACGAGTTACATACGTTCCCTATAACTAATTCTTAGAATTCAACTGCAGATTCAATAAAGCCTAAATCGTTCACCCACGTAACCGGCGTAGCTTAAGTATACTATTGTTGAATTATTGAATCATCGCCAACACAAAGGGCGGCGGGAGGGTTTGCAGAGTATGCCGAGGGAAACATTAGGAAGGTCCCACGATAATGAAACTGGCACGTTAATGACCTATTGCAAAAAGGCTGAAGAGAAAGCGGATAGTTTGGGGTGACGAAAGCTGCTATTTTTCGCGGATTACCACAGAAGAAAGTAGTGTAATTAAATACAATAGTGCAAGGAGCGTGTGTCTTTGCAATAAATTAAACAAAAGTCACGTCATTTTAATTAGTATTAAACGGTTTTATTTAGTTTGCCCTGTTTGTGAACGACTTCAAAAAAGGAGGTTCTCAATTCGATGCGTATGTTTTTTTTTGTGCGTATGTTACGCGATTACGCTGCCAATTGTGGACCGATTTTCAAAATTCTTTTTGTATTCAAAAACTATACTCCTGGGGTAGTCCCAAGGTTACCAAAGTCAGGATCTGATGATGGATCCCATAAAAATCGAAGGAAACCCTTAAATTGTATAGGTATGTTAAACGTGTTTTGTATATTACGCGATTACTCCGGCAATTGTGGACCGATTTTCAAAATTCTGTTTGTATTCGATAGAGTATACTCCTGGGGTGGTCCCAAGGCTAAAGGGATCTGATGACAGGGCTCCGTAAAAATCGAGAGAAACCCTTAAATTTTATAGGTGCGTCTAACGTGTTTCATGTTTTTTCCGAAGATATTTACGTATTTTCGTCTGTAGTCATGAACCGAGCTTATGATGGAAGAACTCTTAAATTTTGAACTTGACCTGACCTGAATGAACAATAGACTAGGGCCCTACCACAATCGCTTATAGGTAACATAACCTGCAGGCCTTTTATGGATCTTTCATCTTATGACATGGTAAAAATTTTGAGATAAGGAAGTCATGAAATTCTTCATTTGACATTACAGAACACAGAAAGACACAGTTCTGTGTTTGGCATTACCGATCTCCGATGTTATCATTATTAAGGTATAATATAATGTTATCATAATTTCAATGATGTCATCGTGATATCATTTGAAAACCATGAGATCGGTAATAGGCCTTCTGAGTAGGTAATGATATAAACCATGCTCAACCCCTTACCATGATCACTCAAAACAATATTGAAACCGCACTGAGAGCGGGATGGCGCTAAACGCAGCAAGAGCGATGTCTCTGTTTCAATATTGCTTCAACCTTGCTATAAGCGATCATGGTACCGATCATGGACCCTGGTGAGCAAAAGGAATCAAAGAGCAAATAGCTAGACCGCACAGTTGCATTCTTCCAGAAAAAAATTATTGAAGACAAAAAGTGACAGTATACGTCTTAGAAGTTTCCTAAGCTAAGATAAGGTTGGCTAAATTGGCCATAAGCCTTTAAAGCGCATAAGCACTAACTGCGTACCTTGAGCAGTTGTAGAGTCAATTTTCTTTTTCATTCCTACTTGTATTTGCAGACATTTTGAGTATATTCGGGATGGTTACCTATCTTATTACCGAATTTTTCTAGTTCGAATTTCATTTTTCCGAAAACGTTTCGCCACTTTTTTGTTTACCATATTTTCATTATACCGAAAAAACGTTTGATATATAGCTGACAATCCGATTTTCAAAAAAGCATTTTTTCAAATTCTATATGTTTCGGAATCTCACTCAACCTTTGATAACTATTTCATATTTTAAATGACTTATTTTCCAAAAAATTGATTTCTATAATACCAAAACACAAATAATTTAAAAAACAAACACATTTACAATCCATCAGTTTTACAAACGCTAACTCCTAGCCGAAAATATTTGCAATTTATTTTTCTGGCACAATTACTATGACAATGTCCATAACAATTTTAAACTTTAGATTATGTGGGTAGTCTTGATCATTTGTCAAGAATAATTGTTACAAGTTATTATCAGCACGGGCACGGCAAAACGTAATTTTACATGGTTGCCACTTCCATCTTGGTCAAATTTTATACCGCCAAATACAAGAGCGGGGATTGACAGAACAATACGCTAAAGATATAACATTTAAAATGCTTGTTAAATGTCTATTGGCACTTAGTTTTCTACCTCCAGATCAAATACCTGTTTATTTCTATAAACTACTGGACACTTTTACAGGTTACAATAATCTTCAAAAGTCTATTTTACAGATATTCCTATTATATTCTGCAATAAGTGATATGGCTCAATTAAAATATATCATGCATGCAGCAGGCATGCAGGCATGCAAGCAGCAGGCATGCAGCATGCAAGCAAGCATGCATCGAGCAAGCAGGTATGCAACATGCAAGCAGGCATGCACCGAGCAAGCAGGCATGCAGCATGCAAGCATGCATGCAGCATGCAAGCAGGCATGCAACATGCAAGCAGGCATGCAGCATGCATGGCTTCTGTCACGGCTCCGGCGCTGCGGGGCTACGGCGGTCCCACGCTAGCTTAACGTCGCAGATGGCTTTCGCTCACCACCGCAGCTTCGGCTTGCTGGCCGGCTTACGCCGGCCAGCCTCAGCCGCGGCGGCGAGCTACAGCCACCTGCTCCTGAGCTAGCGGGCCGCCTCGCCCCTCCGCGCCTACGCGGGTTTGAATTACACTCTAGGGGTATGACAGACAAGACTGCTTGGAGTCGGATTTGCAGCGATTCGCTTCTGTCAATATGTAGGTAATTAAACTAATGTCTTTAATCTTAAATAATATGTTTTATTTACAGATAATGAAGAGCTTAAAGAACTGGGTCATTGGTTCGAAGAAAATTACTACTTGCAGCAGGCCCGCTAAATATAGTCCTGAATTTTGGAGTAGCGAAATTGTAACTGCTATGAATGTACCACCAACGCAAAATTCGGCAGAAGCGTGGCATCACCACATAAATCAAATTATTGATAAAAAGAAACCAGGGTTTTACCTACTCATAAAAGAATTAATAAAGGAGACTATTATAAATGAATCAGAAATCGATAAAATGATATGTGGATCACCCCCAGAAAAAAAAAGAAAAAAATATGCAATTAAAGATGACAAAATAAAAAAACTGATCGAATTAAGAAATGATTTAAGTGAAGTTAAATATCTTAAAGAAATGGCAAAATTAATGTAATACTGTCCTCAGCCTATATATGTCCCACTACTGGGACAGGCCTTTCTCATGGACATATGAGGTGTATGGGCCGTAACACCATCACAATCAAAATCAAAAAAAATTATAATAGGATCAAATCGAATTAATAATCATCAAAATTGATTAATAATAGGATTAAAAACGATTATAATATGATGATTATAATGATTATGTTCGAATTTATTTTTAATAAAAATAAATCATACGCTACATCAATAGTTGTTTTTTATTTCAATCAATAATGTTGGCAAATAAATAAGTGTGTTTGAAACAATATAGAATGCGTTACTTTGATATTTGAAACATCTAGAATACAAAATTATTGCAAACAAAACATCTATAAAAGGAAAAAAAGAAGTTTTGAGAATCGGCAATTAGTTTTTCTGGAAAATGAAACAGTTGGAAAATAAATTTATTACATACAATATTATGTCAAGAAATATATCTGCGATTCAAAACTTCGGTCAACCGTTTTCGGAATTTTGATATTCGAACAATGAATTTTCGAAAATATGATAGGTTACCATTCGGGATGTATACACATACAAGGCTAATGTGTTTTCTTTAAATTAGAATGTTTTGCTTTGTTTTGACGTCAATACCTGACGTGCCTATGTTGCACAAAGATTTTTGATTTTGAATTTAATATAAATCCTAACCGTTCAAAATAGATCACACATGTTTCGGGAAAAGTCACAGGCAATCCTTTGAAAAACGAGTAAAGAAAAAACCACAGCTTCAGTCAGTTCATTTTTAATTTTTTTTTTCAACATTCAAATATATTCAAAATAACAAATCAGCAATTTCTTCGTCATTTCAAAACAAACAGATGTGATTAAAATAATTGATCACGAATCAAATACTATAGATGCTACCATTAAAACAACGCACCTATTACTGGTAGGTACGTCGTCGGAGCATAGAGTGGTCTATGTTTGTGGACACACCCGCGTCAAGGGCTTAAGCGGGTCGGGAGAGCCCTTACTAAGGGCGAGACACGATGACAGTGCCTTTGACAAACAAAGCTGGCTACATAAAAATAATGTTATTTGCCTCGTGTTAACTCTTTTTCAGGGTTCCATGTCTCAAATGGGGAAAACGGAAACCTTAGAGGATCACTTCCTTGTCCCCCTGTCTGTCTGTTAAGACTCTTTTTCTCAGGAACGCATACAGATATCAAACTGAAATGTTTAACAATACTCGGGTCTACTGTTTCTTTTAGTTAGGAAAAAATTGAACTTCGTAAAGTAACGCGATCAAAATTTATGACCGTTTGCTATTTGCTTGCCGTTGACTTAGAATTGTAAATTAGACAAGAAGCAATGTCTTACAGCACATATTTAGGAAAAAATCGAGAATGTTAACCGTAAATTAAACCATAAAATCGTAAAAGAAATCCGTAAACCGTCAATGAAAACCGTAAATAGTTAGGAACTTATAGTACTTATATATATAAGTTTGTACGGAATCCTCGGTGCGCGAGTCAAACTCGCATTTGGCCGATTTTTTAATCAAGTATGATTTTCGGTAATAATGCTTTCGGTAATACTAATATGTTCCGTGCGGTGACGGATTAGGAATAGGGTAGTATTTAAACGAGTGACTGTAAATGACAATTTTAGGAGACAAAAATAATTAATTTGGGTTATTGTATTACTAAGTGAGCGACTGACTGCGAATGACGATAAACCAACAGAACAGTAACTTATAAACATTCATTCGAGCTACTTCAAATACAAAATGAGAAGCGTCATAATATTTGAGTAACCTAATATTTGTTTGTGTCACTCAAACAAATATTAGGGCCAAAAAAATTTTCAGTATTTGGCAAATGATTTATTTATGGTGAGCGGTATTTTATCTTAAATGAAGTGTTTTGAATAGAAAAACCACTTTGAAAAATACCATAATGAGCAGAGAACTTTAGTTAAATTATTTTTTATAATTTTTTGAAAATGAATAACGAGAGGAGGAGGGGAGCTACCCCCTGTACCACTCCCCCCTCGCGGCAATGCGTAGTTTTCGTGATATTAATTTTTAATTTTTTTACAAACCTAATCTCAAAATGTTGGGTTGTGTATTAATCATGTTTCTGCCGCACCTTGAACCTATTTCAGAATTAGAAAAGGTTAAAATTGGAAGATCTTAATAATATGATTTCAGTGGTATAGGTCCCCATAGAATAGTAGGTATGACGCTGCGCTCGCTTCGCTCGCTTCGCTACGTATGGTCATTTGGTCATATTCTGAACCTAACCTAATCAACAGTAGGCAATTTTGTCCCCTATTTTCTTTGTGATGATAATTTTGCAGAAAATGTTACCTTAATCGTAAATACGTTTAGATTTTATTTAGGTAATAATTTTCCATAACATTGATTTATGCTAGCTGTTTGCACTTGTTACATACTTGTGCTAAATTTCGGTGATAAGTGGTACATATAATATGTAGTACTTTAACTGTAAGTGAAACTAAACAACCCAATCTGATCCACCGGTAATATAATGTCATTATTATATAAGTTACAAAATATAAAACCCATGTTGACGACAGTTCGCAAGTGCCGGGGACCCAGAACTAAGCAGCGGACGTAGTCTAAGCTTATGCGGGCCAAGTCCCCATGAATGAACCATATGTTAAATAAATTCGGCCCCTTTTGATTGGTCCGCGGGCGGGATGTCCCCCCGCGGACCAAGGGATAGTGTATAAATATAGGGCCGAATACTGATAAATTGTAGTCAGTTGTAGTCGGTCAGTGGAAGTCGTCTTGCAAGAAGTAAATAAAGCTCCATAATTATCACAAAGAAACCTGCGTTTAACTGAAGAAGTACCTACATACAGTCCACTCTCAACATCTTGGTCATTCGAGACGGATACCAACTGTTAAGCGGAGAAGAGATCTCAAGTCACACTGAACGGTGACACCGAACTAAAGGGATCTCAACTCGCCACGATCGGCGACGCTCAACAACCCATATGTTTAAATTTAAATAATAATACATTAAAAATCCACTGGTAAACACTGGATACACTAGATCTAAGATACAATTCAATTAGTGGACACGTTAAACATATTAATAATGAATATGTGAATTTTGATCAAAATAGCTTTTGAATACAGTTCTAATTCAAATGCGTGGATCGTTCTAGAACACGGACCCGAAATAATTATCGAAAGCATTTATAACACGCTGTCAATATGAATAATGATTGTATTTGTCGGAATTCAAGCTTAACCTCGTTAGGTATACGTCCACTGGTGACATGGGTTGACCTAACCCAGTTAAGCAAAAACAATTTGTTACTAACATTGTAATCATCATACAAACCAGAGCTGTATTCACGAATAATTAGCAGGGTGCCTTATACAGAAGTTGCGGAGAATCCGAATTTGCAACTGAAGTGGGAATTTAATCTCAAACATCCTTATTGTATTATTCTCGATTGAGAAGCTCGGTGGCTAACGATTCCGAAAGTAAAGCAACGGTGATCGTCGACAAGTCTATGATGGGTGTGCAAAAATGCGAAATATATCTTGAGATCTCGTTCCGATTGCGTCCGTTGACTGTCCAATCGGACTGCGCAGATGCTTGTGAACTATAAAATCTCAATGTCTTACACCCATATGTAGAGTTGTTTCCGAGAGACCTCCTCCACTCGACCTTAGTCGAGGTCACCTCAAGGAAATCTTGAAAACACTCTTGAAATCAGTATGTTCAGTTACAGCTTTACTCTTCAGTGAGGAACCTCCAGTAAGGTTGAGTTGAGGTTGAGTGAAGGAATGACGTCATTAAATTTCTTATATTATGGTGCAAACTGTAGAGATTATGTTTATGGTTCACTTTTTTCATCTGTGGGCTGTCATTGATTTTGCGTATCATTGGCGTATCTAGTTTTTTTTTGGAGGAGCCTGGCCTTTTTGAAGTTATCATTATTTGGCGTCCATCATAGACTTTTGAAAGGGTAGTCTAACATCCTGCCCTGGGTGCCCCCCCTCCCCTCTATATACGTCTCTGATCACAATCAATAGTGGCAAGAGGACATTTATTATTGTATCTTTTCTAAACACGGACCTGAAAAAAGGCGGACGTAGCGGTGTTGAATCAAGAGTGAAGCATGCAACTGACAGCACATTTGTATGTGTGCGTGTCTTGTTCTTTGAAATATGACAGCTTTTTGTCTTACCTGGTACATCTATGCGAGTGTAGGTCGTGTGACAAGCACATGGAATTGTCTTACCTTGCTTCACATTTGTTTAATGCCACACTACGTCCGTATTTTTTGTAGGTTCCATATCATCAAAATATTCCAGCGGATTTGCTGCAACTCGATAGACATTGTTAGAAGTCTTTATAATGGTATTCAGTTAAATTATGTGTTAATAAAACTTGAAATAACCTCAGAAATAACGTGAAAAGCACTGTTAACAAGCTTTGAGGAAACCTCAAGGTAGATCGCGACGTACTCGTACCTTGAGTTTGACACTTCATTACTCGACTTGACTGAGGAATTTGCTCAAGTCGAGGATAGTTTTGTTAGTTCTGCATACGGATTTTATCCTTGAGGTTCCAACAAGGGAGGAATGGGATAAGGGGCTGGCATCCCCTCGGGGAAACAGCATGATCTGGTACACAGATGGATCGAAAATGAAATCTGGTACAGGGGCAGGAATACACTGCAACAAAACTGATATATCGATCAGCATGGGTGAGCTAGCAACTGTGTTTCAAGCTGAAACATATGCTATCCTAGCTTGTGCACAGAAGAATCTAGACAAAGGTCGCAAAGGCCTAAACATCTACATTCTCAGTGACAGCCAAGCGACTCTCAAAGCGCTCCTGTCATACAAAGTGGAATCCAAACTAGTGTTTAATACAATTGAAGTACTGAATAAATTGGGTAAAACCAATACGGTACGTCTAGTTTGGATACCAGGTCACAAGGGTTTCGCCGGAAACGAGAAGGCTGACTACCTGGCAAGAAAGGGATCGGAAACACAATTGGTAGGACCGGAACCATTTATCGGGATCACTCCAAAAACAGTCAGTACAGGTCTAAGAACTCAACTGCAAATGAGGCATCAAAAAGAATGGGCCAATCAGAAAGGAATGATTCACGCCAAGCTCTTCATGGGTATGGATAATTGGCTCAAGTTTACACTGAGCTCAAGCAGATCCCAGACTCGCCTACTGTTAGGTGCTCTAACCGGACACTTCGGCACTAGGATCATGCTAACCAGGATGGAACACACCAGTTCCAAAATCTGTAGGGCCTGCAAGGAGGTAAAGGAAAGCATGGAACACCTGCTGTGCCACTGCGATGCCCTAGCCTGCAGGAGATTAAGGCTGACGGGAATTGGATACCCAAAACCGGAAGACTACAGGGCCATACCACCGAAGGACATCGTTGAACTCATGGGCACAATAGACTGGACCGTAGGTGGCGATGGCTGTACGGGCTAAAGCTTGGGGAAGCACAAAAGATCCATGGTGGGTCGAAGTGCGAAGGCTCAATAATTGGGCCGCCCTCACACTAAGATAAGATAAGATCCTTGAGGTTGAGTCGAGTCACAGTCGAGTGGAGGAAATCTCGAGGAACCGACTATGCATATGGGTGTTAGTCTCTGTTGAGATTGGCCCCTATGTATACGGTATATTGGCTACTTAGACCATTTAATTTACATAGTACTAAATGGTCTAAGATTGGCTAGGATGACTAGGATACTTGATGGCAAGTCCGCACCTTTATTATGTTAATTCAAAATATACCTATCATAATCGCTTTGAATTTGATGGTCAATGCACATTCGTTCGAGATATTTCTAGTTGCATACTATGTTAAAATAAAATGTGAAACCTAAAGCTAATTTGTAATAATAATAAATGTAAAAACAAGCCAAAAGGGACTTAGTATATTTTTAGTATGAGTTTAATCCTGGATGATAGACGATTCATGATGATCCTCGAGAACGAGAGTAAAAATGACTAAGTAGCTGAAGAAATGATGGGTATGAAGCTCTTCAACTGAGTTCTGCCACTCTTTTTGAATAAAAGTGCCACCACTTCCACGTGGCATGCTTCAGATAGGCTATATTCACTTAAGTATAACGAAAATGGATATATAGTCTCCGAATAGCCTTCCGGGCTGGACCATCCGCTTTCAAAAGCTCGTCTGTATCCTCATTGTTCTTGAGCTGTTTGAAAGCCATACGAACCTCATACAGGCTAACGTCCGGGATAACTTCGGTTTAGTGTCGGGTTTATTTGGCTCTAGGGTCTGTGGCCCGAATAACAACAGTCGTGTTTACGATGTCACATAAGGCTTTAACAGCTTAGAAGCTTCTATCTTGGCTATAATCTCAAATCAGAATAACGACTCTTCCGTCTTCTGTCTTAAGCTTCGACAGCAAGCTCTGGCTAAGTAACAGATCTCTAAGTTCCTCTCGAGGCCTCTTTAATATGTTAATAGACGCATCATCATATTCGTTTGCGCCCTCTGAGTCGTAGGTTTCGTGAATGATGTCTCAAAAGGTTACTACAAAAACATAGATATCAAAATTCTACCACAAAAACATAGAAGAGCGTCGATAGTTAGAAAGTATAACTTACTGGAAAGCTCTGGAATCTAATAGAAAAGTATAGAAAAGTTCCGAGTATATATACTAATATTCTAGAATTAGAACTTTAAAATTTCTAGGATTTTTTAATAGGTTCTGTTTTAAATGTACCCATCACTGTATTATGAAAGACATGCTTCAATTTTGCACTGATACCCTGGTTACTGTTGAACCAAAGCGATCGTGAGATATTTTTAAGCCTCGAAGGTTTAATTAGTAAGGCCTTGTTGGTGCTATTCATTTCACAAATAATTAAAATCAAAATAATCTGTATTTAATTTGATTTGATGTAAATCTCTTCTAAATTATCCACATTTCTTACCTTTCACCCATTTGAGGACCTCTTTCAGCTGATAAAAAGTTTGAATGCAAGAAACTAATCAGCTTTATCACAAATACCGACGTTTACAATAAGTTATGCCGTTACCACACAATAAAATTAGTTTATATTATAATATTTTTTAATGATACTGATTAATTACTCCATTCAGCTTTTTTTTAAATTATTTAAATAATTATTTTTAATTTATCCTACGAGTAATTCAAAGGTCAAAGTTGAAACGCCCTGGGCGTGATATTAAAATGTCGTTTAAATATATTAAGTAGTCATAATCAAAGAAAACTACTTTAGACGAATTGTATTTTCCCATTTAAAAAAATGTTGTTATACTCGTAGTTGTGCTATATTTTCGATTTTGACTAACTTCACCAAATAGTACTCCAAACATCCCTTTTTTAAGAGATTGCATTGTAAAAAAAAAAGAGCTGTTCGCGCTATTTATAATTTACGAGCAAGAGATTCTTTAAGGGACTTATTTAGAGAAATTAATATATTGACATTCGCAGGACAGTACATTTATGAAAATTTGATTTATGTCTATAAGAATTATAATACATTTGAAACCAATTTCCAAATTCATCATCTAAACACAAGATACAAAAATAAACTTGCCGTTCCAACATTCAGGCTTCAAAAAACTAGAGGCTCGTTTATGGGGAAATGTATAACCTTTTATAATAAGCTTCCACAAAGTGTTACCGACTTGCCTTTTCATAAGTTTAAAGCGCATGTAAAAAAGACTCTTATGAGTAAAGGATATTATAAAGTCAACGATTATTTGAATGATGCCAATGCCTGGTGTTAATTTTTCAGATAATGAATCGTCTTATGTATAACCATTTGTTTAAACAAATATTATTTTTGGTAATAAGTAGTAAGAAGAGAACTGACACATCTAATCTTGTAATGGAAGTTGAGCTCAAACTTCTGCTGTGAGGTCAGCTTCCAATTGACGACTCTGTAACAATACAGGGAGAAAAAAATAGCCCTTGCTGGTTTTCTTGCTGGTTCTTTCCAGTACAAGGTCTCCCGCCGTAGACTTGTGAACCAATGGCGTAGCTGCTTTGACGTTCAAAAGAGATTGTAACAATCCAATTTGAATAAAAGATATTGAATTTGAATTTGAGTTTTGAATTAATTCAAATTGCATTGTAAATTTTTATTTAAATTATGTAAGTACTTTCCTTTTCAATAAATGAAGTCGACTATACTTAGGGTAGAACTTGTTTTACATTTTTTATGTTCCATTTTATTTCCTTTTATTTAAATATTTCAATTTATACCCGAGTATTTTATTACTATTCCCCTCATTCGCTATCCCTCGCTGTCAAATGATTTGTATGCAACGATAGATCTTAAGTCGTTGACAATGCTTACTCTATTTTATATTACGGGTAAGTTTGCGACACTTCATTTCTGTCTCGTAATGTTGTATTGTAGTTAATACAAGGAGCTTGGTGGCGCATTGGCGCGTGCGCTCAGCGAACGATTGCTAAGGTTAAGCAACGTTCGCTGTGGTCAGTCCTAGGATGGGTGATCAAAGTAAAAACATCTCAAGCTTCTTCGTGGTTCGGAAGGCACGTTAAACAGTGGGCCCTGCACCTGATCTTGCCTCGGTCGTGTCGGTTAACCGTCCCATCGGACTAGGCGAGTGAAGGAACAGAGAGTGCACTTGCGTTTGCGCAGTCACTTGTGCACTATAATATCTCCTGCGCAGATGGCTAGTCTCTGTGGAGATTGGCCGTCGTGACGGAATAATGGTTAGGAGGACATTATTATTATTATTAATACAATAAAATAAATTTCATTTGTCAATGAATTTAAAAGTATCGAATGATTGAATACATGCAAGAATTTTTGCTAAGGTCATGTGCAATCTTAAAAACGGCGAAAAACTTTAGCACTAAAAAAAGGCAGTATACTATCTTGAACAACACACATAAAACAACATTACCTATACAAAAGTATTAACTATTTCATAATTAAAATACTGCTCACTTGATGGTATGTGGTAAAAGTCACCTATAGTACATGTTCTTGAGAGATTTGCAGCAAATCTGCAACCCCCAAAAGAATCACAGTGTTCTTCGGCAATTTGTAACATAAGATGTAATGTCACAGCAATGCAAGCATTGCTGTTTTGCGGCGGAAATTGGCAAGACGGAGGTACCCAAGCACACAATCCTGGTACAGAGTCCTCTCCTCTCTTATCTGCCTTTATAAAGGGGTTTTGTGACTGATGACTGAGGCATCAAAGTAGAGCCCAAATTACTGCAGCTAGGAAGCATGAAATTCGGTACAGGGCACTGTGGGACATCCATAGGTCATAAATCTTAAAAACCTGCTTTCTTGTTTTACATTTTATTCCTTGTCGTTACATTGGATAGTTGCGGTACCTTCTGAAACTATAAATAGGTCAGTAATTAGAGTGCGCCTTCATTATCTATTGTGCATTCAAAGAGAGCGCATCGCCAATCGTAAATACTGTTATCAGTGAGTCATTAAAAAGCGTGACGTCATTTGTTGTCATTGCGGGACCTGTGAGTGCTGTGTGAGTTTTTTCTGAAATGGATATCCAAGAACAGGGTATGTAATAATTAATATTTTTATTTTAATTGTATCTTAGTATATATTTTCTTTAGTATGTCATTGCTACGAGGCGACTTTTCTTGGAGTATTATATTTTAATATTCAAAGTTTGAATAAACTTTTAAATATGTTCCCACTCGCTCCGACTATGGAGGTATATTGCACCATAATTTTTAGACTTTCTTATCTTAGGAAAATTAAAACTTGGCTGCCCTTATCTGCCCTTTTGGCGATGACAAGGGTGCTACGGTTGCCAGATTATCTCGTAGCATTTGCTACGAAATTAGTTTATTTAGTCTTAGTGCTTTGTGTAGGTTTTGTGACTGAATTTTAACCGTTTTTTTTTTGTTTTAGGTAATTTATATATATGCTCGTTTTCAAGAATGCATATTCTTGAAATATGGGTAACTGTCAATACCGATAATGACTCGGAAAAGTGTCGTCAAGTCCTACAAAGTTTGTTGACTACTCTGAACGACGATGCTGAGAACATTGATATTCATTATTTAGAGAAAATTGTTAATAATTTATGTAAAGCTATTGCTCGATTCTGAAAAAAATGTAATAGGGATAAAACCAAGCTTTTATATAAGAATTCCGATTGGTTTAATGTTATTGAAAAAATTCAACTTGTGAAAAACAATAAGCAATGTACTCCGTCTGAAACGTCGCCGTGTCATTCACGTGGTCGTCCTCGAAAACCTTTTACGCAATGTAGTAAAAGGACTAAACGTCGGAGAGTAGCTGATTTGTCAAAGTCTGATGATTCTACTGTGAGTGCATTGCTTGATGTTTCAGACTGTTCATTCGATTCGTGTATATCTAGAGTTAGCACTGATGATGTCTTGTCACTTGTGACTGATGCTCAGTTGACAAAACATCAGTATTTATTAATTAAAAACTTTGTTAATAGTAAGATTTCTCCTAATGTATTACCATGTTACCAACAAATTACTAAAGCGAAACAGAGATGTTACCCTTCTAATATAACTGTTTCCGAGTCTTCAGCTGAAGTTGAATTACAAAGTCTTTTTGATCACACAGCTTCTCGAATCCTTGAATCTCAAAAAGAGGTCTTAGATCAGATTCCTGATGATTGTTTGTCTAATATCTCTTTACTTGGGAAATGGGGATTCGATGGCAGCACTGGACATAGTGAATACAAACAATTTTTTTCAGATTCAACTTTAGAAGATAGTAGTTTGTTTGTAACATCTTATGTACCCCTTCAAATTATTGTAAAATTAGCTGAAGATAATTCTAAAATTTTATGGAAAAATCCTCGACCCTCTTCCACTAGGTACTGCCGTCCTATTCGATTTCAATTTTTGAAAGAAAGCACAGCAGTGTCTTTGCAAGAGGAAGCTTATTTTAAGGATAAAATTGAAAGTTTGCAACCTACTTTTATTCAGATCGACAATCGTGAATTGGTCGTTTCTCATAAGTTGCAGCTTTCAATGGTAGATGGTAAAATTTGTAGTGCTTTAAGTGAAACATCTACAAGTAGATGTTATATATGTAATGCTACCCCTAAAGAGATGAATAAAATAGACGAATGTTTACAAAAACCTGTAATAGAGAGTAGATACCAATTTGGATTATCACCACTACATTCTTGGATACGTTTCTTCGAATATTTTATTCATCTTTCATATAGATTAGACATAAAAAAATGGCAAGTTAGGCTAGATAGTGATAAACAATTGTTATCAAATAAAAAACAATATGTACAGTCCCAGTTTAGGGAACGATTAGGTTTAATAGTTGACAAGCCGCGTAGTGGTGGAAGCGGGACGTCTAACGACGGAAACACGGCCAGGAAGTTTTTTTTGGAATCAGCTGTATCTGCTGAAATTACAGGTTTGAATAAGGATCTCATAGATCGTTGTTGTGTAATATTACAAACGTTATCTTCTGGACATAAAATTAATGAATGCAAGTTTAAAGACTATGCATTACAAACAGCATACAGCCTGGTCGAGGAATATCCGTGGTATAGTCTTCCTGCTTCTGTCCACAAGGTGCTCGTACATGGATCAGATATTATAAGTTATGCATTGTTATCTATAGGAGAACTTTCCGAAGAAGCGGCTGAAGCGACAAATAAGTATATCAAAATTTATAGACGAAGTCACACTCGAAAAATGTCACGTGAAGTTACCAATCAAGATTTAATACAACGACTATTATTACATTCAGATCCTTATATTACAAGTCTTCGGAAACTTCCCCCTAAAAAGAAAAATACTCTGTCACAAAGTGTAATAGAATTGTTACATGTTTAATATTGTTAGAATAAGAATAATTTATTTGTATTTTGTTAGTTGTTTTGTTTTTTTTTTGTATTTAATTAATTTTAATTTATTTATTTCTATTATTTTATTATAATTAAATAATGTTATCAATGTTTTGACTCTTATTTTATTTAAAATATATGTTTTACATTCTAATTTTTAAGTGTTTGTTCATGATAAATTTAGGTAAAAGTATGTTATTGTTTATATTTGTTTTTTACTGAAGTAAACGTTTTTTATTCCGTAAATACATGTACTTCTTTCATTTTAATGTTCCTAAAACACTTTTACAACTATAAGTCACTAAAATAATACAATGTATTGATAGTAACAGGACTTTAACTATGTATGACCGCCCTTGTATGGAGCGTGTCCCTCCGTGCAGGGGTTCATTGACTTACGTGGGCGCCCACTAAGAATTCACAGGAAGCTAAGAAATTCCCACCCGAAAAATAAGGAGAGTGAATACAGTGTTTATAATATTAATGCGAAACTTAGTTCGTGGGCGGGCACATGCAGCTAGTCAAGTATCTTGTAAAAAGACCTAACGCGAAGCCGATACCCACGTATTGAACCCATCGTCAGTATCATTTTTGTCTTCTAGACCATACCTGGGAAATTAAAAGTTACAGAGATATTTAAGTTTAAAGTGTTATTTATTTTTTCGGGGCTTTTATATCAAACTTTTGGTAACATTATTTGTTAATTTTCGACCAAAGAAACATCAAGGAAAAAATAGTATTTATTATCAAATAAAAGTTTTGAATTTTTGACAAAATTTACTGACCACAACTGCTTCAATATTCAACCTTCGTGTCCCTAGGAGAATTCCTCGAACTCCCATCACTCCATTTTGTCCTCCTTTACGCAAGACAGTTCTGGGCGCGAACTCCGTAGTGCCGCGGCTATGTAAATTGATCAATGAACATAGCATTGACGTTTGCGCTGACTCATTTGCCAAGCTCAAAAGTGAACTCTATACGTCCTTGGGGGAAAATCAGCGTAGCGTAAGGTTCCGATTAATGTTTTCTTGTAATGTCTAATGTTTATTTAGATAGTATGTTTGTCTAGGTTTTTAGTCATGTAGTGTTCGCCTTAAAATTTTGTGACACTTATTTATAAATGCTAAATAAGTATAGTATTCAATTTAAGTAACAGTGTAAACAAATACTGGTGTACCTTAAGGAAATAAAATAAATAAAATTATGTACATCGCGTAATGTATTTACAACGGACGCTGCCTTTTGTCGCCACGAGCCACTGACTTACGCAGACGATATCCGTAGCGCGCGAGCTCGCGTTACATTGCGTAGTCCTTTTACAGTTGTTTTTAAAACCTAAAAACGTTAAAAAAAACTTTTTAAAAACACGCTTTTACCAAAAAGACTAAAAACCAAAAAGTTGAAAATAAAATAAGATCACACTTTTAGCAAATCAGGATTTTAAAAATTTTCTTGAGACAACTAGAAATGTAACACAAAAATTTTCTCAAAATTTTAGCGATGTAGTACAAGAACACAAGGACTCTAAAAGCGTGGGGCGTAATTTAAAGGATGTATTCCTTAGTTCAACTAAGTTTGTAAGCAAGAGAAGTGTAAAATCTAAAAGCCCCACGCTTTTAGAGTCATTGTGTTCTTGTACTACATCGCTAAAATTTTGAGAAAATTTTTGTTACATTTCTAGTTGTCTCAAGAAAATTTTTAAAATCCGGATTTGCTAAAAGTGTGATCTTATTTTTAGTCTTTTTGGTAAAAGCGTGTTTTTTAAAAAGTTTTTTTTAACGTTTTTTTATTTACTACTTTTTAGATCGCTTGGTTTTTAGTCTTGTCAATAAATTCATATTTTCTATGAAAATGATTTTAATCGTTTTTTAATCTTTTTGGTAAAAGCGTGTTTTTTAAAAAGTTTTTTTAACGTTTTGATTCCAATATGCCAAAACATTGTATTGTCACCGGGAATACATATGTAGAAAAAATTTGAGCTCAATTGGAGCAATAGAAGTGGTCGAAAAATCGATTGCAAGATTTGATCGTGACAAAGAAACCAACAGACAGAGCAACTCATTAAAAAGCGTGTAAAAATAAATTTCGTTTCCCATCATTTTTTTTATATAACTTAATTTTAATGTTCTGAATGCGAAGAAGCGGGCTTCGTTATGGGTCTCTTATGCTGTCTTAACACCCTGTACAATAATATGTCATCTGAACAAACTAATTTGATAAGAACCTATATTTAATAAGAAAGTTCTATTTAATCATTATTTTGATAACTTTTTTTACGAAGTAATATGATACCGGATAGTTTGTTTCGCTTTTAAGACTCCCTAGCCTGTGAAACACAATCGCTTGATAACATGTGCGACGTAGCAACATAGAGTGGTCTACGCTTAAGTGGTGCCTACACTAAGGGCTTAAGCGGGTCGCGAGGGCCCTTAAAAAGGGCGAGACACGATTACAGGTCACTCCCTTAATACAAGAGGAAGGATTAAGTATGCTGATGTGATAGGAGCTATGGGGATTTGTTGCCTTGTGCTGATGTTTTGGTATGTGTAGTGGGCTCAATTTAATATTAAATAATTCGAATTAAATATTTTTTGAAAATGAAATCAAAGATTGCAGTGCTAAAAAAATCAAAAAATTATCTACCTAAACACATATTTATTGACAAAGTATTGATGTATACTTATGAATAGTATTATATTTAGAGGTATACTCGTATATTCAATATGTAAATTTGTAGTGTATATATTTTTTATGTAGTCGTCTTATTAGTACCTCTATATTCGCTACATTTTATCTTTCCCGCATTTTAAATTTTCTCATCCATAGTAGAGTTGCCTGGAGGAGATCTCCTTTTTAAAATAAGCCAGCCTTTGTACACGTCCTATCTGTATTTTTTCTTGTATATGTTTTATGTGCAATAAAGAATATATAATTCTTCTATTTCTTCATTGTAATAAGATCGAATAGTTGGATAAAAATTTTAACTACCGTGTAGTAACGTACTGACGTACGTGTTAATTTATTTTATAAAAAAATACTTCTTTATTATATATAATCAAAATATAAAATTTCAGTACCTGATTTCATTTCATTCAAATTTAACGTTCTGCATATGGCATGACTTGCGACATGTTTTTTTTTTGCCTTGCAAGTACACTGTAATTACTTGGACTCATTGTATGTAACTTTCTACGTTGGAATTAGCTATTTTCAACGTAAAAATATATTAATAATTTTGTCTCTGACATTTAGTTTGACGTTTTAAACGCATTGAGCGTTAAATATTATGAATAATTATTATGGGATAGTAATAATATTAACGGATATAACACTGATAGATAAAGTAAATAAATCAGCAAAAATAATTGACATAGCCACCCCAGATACACATAATCTGCAGAGTACAATAAACGAAATGCTCACAAAATATTTAAAATTAAAGGATGAAATGATGCGTATCATCTTCAGCATGTACTCATACATAGTACTAATAGTTTTTTCGGCTACTGGAGTTATACCTAAGCAGTTACAGCACTTCCAATAATTTACCTATGTTCAAATACATTAATTTACAAAAAGCCATAATTTTAAATACTTGTAGGATAGTTCTAAAATTTTTACAAACGGAAACGGACAGCGTTCCCTAATAATATATTTAACAACAACAGTTAATATAACCATTTTCTATTTACTTGGCCTAGGTCCGTAATATATTATAATAATAATCTCCGGTTAAAAGCTAGATAGAGGTTCCCAAAGTGGGTGCCGCGACACCCTAGGGTGCCACGGAGAAAGATCAGGGGTGCCGCGAGCCGCCCCTGGTGGCAGAGACATCAGGGCAGCGTGGCTTTTGTTTAGGCCCAGAGGAAGTAATATTTACAAGAAATACGGTATTTTGCGATAACTAAACGCATCGTGCCTTTCTTTTTTAGTTCCGTTAGACGCACACGTTCTGTTTGGTCGCGGCAAACGTACCTCTGTGGTACAAAACTAATGGCCTTACAAATAAAAACTTATACCGAGGATAATCCTCGGAATAATTTATTCT
The DNA here is from genome assembly GCA_963935595.1 of Schoenobius gigantellus. Classification (NCBI taxonomy): domain Eukaryota; kingdom Metazoa; phylum Arthropoda; class Insecta; order Lepidoptera; family Crambidae; genus Schoenobius; species Schoenobius gigantellus. The sequence goes on along the minus strand of OZ012557.1, from coordinate 17,670,663 downwards.
GTATTTTGTCTTGTTTTAGCATATGTCAGATGTAATATGTCAAAATAAGACAAAACACGGAATAACTATTCCGAGGTTATTCCGAGGTATAAGTTTTTTATTTGTAAGGCCGTAAGTGTATGAAGCCGGTACAACAAAAATAAGAAAAAGAAATAAACAAAAATGACTAGGGTGCCGTATGAAAATTCAAATTTTCTCAGCTAGCAGATAAAAAAAATTTAGAACATGATGCAATAGTTATTAATACTTACACAGGATTCTATGTGCCTTAAGCAAATCATTAATGCCAAATTACATGTGTCTGTTTACTAGTTTATAACATTTTCCACCTAACAAATTAAAACACAAAGCGGCGAATTAATAAGGGTTCAAAGAAACTACAGTGTTAAATGTTATAAAGGCGAAACGTAGTACGCAGGCACAGCTAGTGTTTACTGGTAAATAAAATCCCTCTAATATCTGTCTTTTAATATCGCACACTATATTCAATACTGTCCCACCTTCATTCTGTTTTCTTCCTTTTTTATGGTCGCCTGGAAGTGATTAGTGTTTAGCAATAAAGTGGCCTATTGCTGTTTGTTTTTTTATTTTAACGTTGTAATTGTCTTTATGCATTTAAGTATGTTTATATGTAAGTAGGTTGTAGGTTGGTTGTTGGTTGGTTGGGTTAGGTATCCGTAAAATTACAAGTGTTTCCTTACCAGCTTTTTTGTCGTCAGTCCATAGCTCGGAGAGTCTCATAGGTAAAATCCTGCGCACAAACTATGTCACTTTGGGCTTGGATGATGCACAAAAAGCTTGGCTAATTGCCTGCCCCGGCCAAAATTTTCCTCAAAACTTAGAATCGCAAAGGTGCTGGGACGCCGTAGGTTGCAAATCAACTTTAGACTCTCTTCTAAGTACATCTTGCACAACAGACCGGGCTAGACTTCTGGCAGTGAGTACTAAAGAAGCCGGCTACTGGTTACATGTCCATCCCTCCCCAACAATAGGTACGTATTTAGAACTCAATACCCTTAGAATCGCAGTTTCATTACGTCTCGGGGTCCCGGTCTGCGCCCCACACCAATGCCCCTGCGGAAGTGAAGTCGACCGCTTAGGGCACCACGGATTATCGTGCCAAAAAAGCGCAGGCCGCTTCTCAAGACATGCTGCTCTGAACGAAATCATCCGCCGGGCTCTTGCGTCATCCAACGTGCCGGCTTTGTTAGAACCCAGCGGCATATTGAGGAATGATGGTAAGAGACCCGATGGGATGTCTTTGGTTCCTTGGAATATGGGGCGGGTGCTGGTGTGGGATGCAACCTGTGTAGACACTCTAGCCCCGTTACATCTCCAGCGAACCACAATATGATCAGGAGCAGCAGCCGAAGCGGCTGAGAATGCGAAGGTCGGCAAATATAGCGGTCTCGGTGCTGAATATTCTTTCTGCCCATTCGGCGTCGAGACCCTAGGTCTGTGGGGCCCAGGCGCTTTAAGCCTCTTTAAGGTTATGCTGCACAAAACGACTTAAAGATGCCACAGGAGACCGAAGAGCTGGCAGCTTTCTCACTCAACGTATTAGTTTAGCAATTCAGCGAGGAAACGCTGCCAGTATCTTCGGTACAATATGCCGCAAGGGCCATTTTTAGATGTAATTTAGTTTTAATTAGTGATTTTAATTTAGTTTATAATATTATTTTAGGTTCGTATATTAGGTATTTAGATTTAGTATTCTATTTATTGTTTTTGTATGCTGCTTGTTACCATAATTAAATAAAAACTAATGGCGGCGCTAGTGGACTGACTGTGCCCCCGTTAAAAGTAGGTTGTTTTGTATATCCTGTTTCAAAATATGTTCCAAAAGTTAACTTTATTTACGGAAAAAATCCATTAGGTATGTTAATAGAACTTTAACACTATAATAATAAAATACCAAAGTGTGATTAATAATGTCATTACTTTGCCTTAAATTAACTTGTTCGAGTGATTAAATTTAAACATCTATATTTATTCATTCACATTTCTATTCGTTTTGTATTGTAAAACTGTTTTGTTGGTATTAGCAAACACGCTATCTGAATACTTTGTTTTATATTATCACCACATCAAAAGGTATTTGCTTAATGCAACAGATATAAAAGGTGGTGTCGTTTCGTACTTAGCTGCAGTAACGAGCTTAGCAACTATATTATAGAGAATCTTGGCTTCTCTTGAGAGGTTTCCGGAAAGCGGACTAATCCGGCACACGAGTAGTACGGAGAGCGGTTAACTTTACCGCAAGAACTGCTAGAGGATTTTGACCTCACTTGCCTTGTAATAAGTGCGTCAAGGAGACTTTTATTTTGTTTATGAGACATCTAAAGGCGATTAGTGTGATCATTAACGATATCAAATATTTAGACGCTTCTCAATATCTTAGATTATACCTCTATAGAACGAGTGTCGTATATATACGTTACTCGTTACATACTACCATTTATACTACCCACTTTAATTAGCAATCACATTTCAAGACGTTTATGTTTTTCGATATAATTAGAGTTCATTCTGTATTCTAAGTAGGTATTTATAAGGTGTTCCAAATGTTGGCATAATCTTTAAATTGTTGTGATGATGCAAATTTTCAGTTTGTTGGTCTGAACAATCTCTTTGAATCAGCAGAGCTTTTAGGAACACCATTTCTAGGTATTCCAAAACTTGTTATGATCTTCAATGGGTTTGTAATTATATCCCAAGACTCCCATACATTTCGATTTCATTCGTCTTGTACTTTTGTATGAAACAGCAGAATTTTTTGCATTTTCAGAATTGGTTCCATAATCAATTGAATTATTTGAACATGCCACTCGCTTAAAAAGACACGATATTCGATTCCTATACAAAGAGTATCGGTGCCATTTGCGCGTTTTGGTGTTATTTTTAGTACCCGTTTAATACCTACATGTAGGCACATAAATTCAATTCAAAATTCTTCGGACAGCAAGGCAGTTTGGTGATATACGACGTCAATATACCCCGGGAAATATTGAATCGGACAGTTAGCGATAAAATCCAAATTGCCCCAGCAATAGCCAAATATTTTTCAAATTGCAACACTTTTATGCGAACATTTCCTGTTTGTACAACAATGGGCTACGGTGCTATTGACAAATATCCAAGTGCAATTAATTTTTCTTTATTGTGGTGTAGATTGCCGTTTTACTACCGCGATTCCTGTTTTTGGTGGCGCGAAATTTTTATTAAAATCCTGCCTAAATTACGTTCGTACGATTTGGGTAGTTTTGTTTTCTTTCTGTCCCAAATTAAAGTTAATTCTATCTTATTCTATTACTGTTTTTGTTCGGTGTACACTTTTGTTTAAGGCTGCTGAAATTTACACAAAAATCACGACAAAACAAACAAAATATTTCAGTGTGTTATTAGTTTTTGTATGAGAATTTGTCGAGGAGTGTTCTACACAGGATTATCATCTCTGGTCCGTTATTATGACATACGGGTATTTTAAATCGAGCGATGCCTGCTGAGCTGAATACTCTACAATCAGTTTAAAGGCAAGAGCATCTTAGGGTTTCTTTCACTAAAAAAATGTCATTTACTAAAAAGTTTAAAATATTTTATAAAAAATTAAAACCGACTTCAAAAACACTGAAAAGTTAAAAATAATATAAGAATAAGTACAGACAACCCTTAATTTTGGTTTCCCTCGATTTTCATAAGATCCCATCATCAGACCCTGACTATGGTGACCTTCGGACCACCCCAGGAGTATACTTTATAGAATACAAAAAGTATTTTAAAAATCGGTCCACAATTGGCGGAGTAATCGCGTAACATAGATACATAACACGTTGGACACACCTAAAAATTTAAGGGTTTCCTTTGATTTTTATGGGATCCCATCATCAGATCCTAACTTTGGTGACCATGGGACCCCCCTTGCAGTATACTTTGAAAATCGGTCCATAATTGGCGGCGTAATCTCGTAACAAACACAAAAAAACATACGCATCGAATTAAGAACCTCCTCTTTTTTCGAAGTCTGTTAAAAAGTAACGTTTTCGTTCGGTTTCAGCGCATAAGCAACATTAGAAGCTATGCAATTATCAAATATATTTCCTTGCAATAAAGCAGTCGCCTAGCACTAGTAGATTTACTGGGAAACCTCGCCTTAAAGCTGAGTTGATCGTTTCACTTATCGGGAATCAAGCAAGAATCTCTATTGCAACGTCAGATCGAATAACGTCTGTGCGAGTACCTATGTCTTACCTATTTTTGTCGCTAAGCAGCACCGCTTGCATTGCTGCGCTGATTTGAAGGCTGGGTAAGGCGTCAGCAGTCAGCGCCTGAGTAGGTGCTGACTGTTGACGCCTTATGACACAAGTTGGTAACGTACCTTGAGTCCTATCGTAGGTGGTATATTTGCAGATCTTGCTGGAACCTCATGTACTAGGTATACTGCAGCAGACTGCAGTTTCTTACCATCAATTGCACAGCCTGCTTGTTTGATTTGTTGTATACTTAACAAAAAAAATCAACGAAATCTTAATACCCGCCTCAAAATACGTGCTATACGGGGATAACGATACGAGATACGATGATAGAGAAAGGTTTTTCAAACAGATTTGAAATATTTATACAAAGCACCCGATACTAGACGAGTCGGCTGCAAAATCCCAATTGCCAACGGGACAAGTAAATATTTTTCCGTTCGAGAGACGCTTTGAATAGTTTTATTGACGTTTCGCGAACGGAAAACGTAATTTACTTTTCATTACTATAGAAGTTTGTACGCAAACAGTTCGCCAATCGTTTAAGGTGGTACTTTTAAAAAACTCGCACCCTTGGGAGCACACGGCGTTTTCTCTGAGTAGAGCACTTAGTAGCTTTTACCGAACAAAAGTTAGTGATGCCACATTAAAAGAATAAAATCTTCCGAGAAAACTGATAATGTAAAGGAATGTTTTTTTTACTAATTATTGCCTATGGCTTCGTTTATGTCACTCTGATGGGGCGGCAAGCCGACACGACCGGGGTGATATCAGGCGCAAGACCTACTGAACTTGCTGAGCGCACGCACTAATGCGTCACTAAATATACGATAATTATAGAATAATAGCTATAAGCTAAGTCAGTCCATTAGAATGGATGGTTTTTCACATCAGATGATTTCAAAGACATGGGTGGATATTTAGTACGATCTCAGATAATATATGTGCATTAATTAAATATCAAGAATTATCATCAGTTCTTCTCGTTTTCTACTATCATGTCCTATGTAAATGTTGATTCTGTAAAAAATTAAAAGTAATAATATATATAGAGCGTCGGTGGCGCTGTGGACTCGGCGCTTGCCTTCCAATCGGGAGGTCCGGGCTCGAGACCGCCATGTACCACTGTGTTTTTCGAATTTCATGTGTACATTTATCTGACGCTCCTACGGCGAAGGAAAACATCGTGAGGCAACATGCATACATTTGCGAAGAAATTCAATGGTGTATGTGAAGTCGACCAATCCGCACTGGGTCAGCGTGGTTGACTACAGCCTAATCACCCTAAAATAGGGTAGGCTCGAGCCCCACGGTGGGGACGTATATGAACTGTGATGATGATGATGAATATATATAATATAAAAAGCCCACCACGACACGATATTGGGTAAGAAAAAAATAACTTAACCAACATTCCGAGAGTAAATTGAAGGCTGCAATAAAAGCAAAGCAAACAAAATCCGCCACAAATTCTTGTCACAGCATGGAGTGGATACCGTGGGGGTTATAATAAAAAAATCCCTTTAGACTATTTTCCATTATCTGAGGCGTCCATTGTAGGGCCGATGGTCAACGTTTTATGGGCGGCGCTGTCACCGTAAGTCCTTATTAAACCGCCGGGACGCCGGGCGCGTTGCTTGTGCTTAATTGATTTAGAGAGCAGCCATGACACGCCGCCATCTTTGTTTAGATCTAAGGAGTGTTGAACGACGCACGATTGTTTTACATTATTTACTCTTATTTGATTATATGTAAAATAAGTGAATGTACTTTTACCAAAATTTTTATTAATTTGATGTTATGAAAATTTTGTTCAATCTGCGAATGTACAGTAGCCATGATAAGCCGCCATATTTGTTTAGATCTAAGGTGTCTACTACATACTGAAACGAAGTACGAGTGTTTTATAGAATTAACTCTTACAGTTGTTTATGTAATTACATGAATAAGTTTCATTAATTTTTATTGTTTTTTTTAAATTTACGAATGATTAATAGTAGCCTGACGTGTCGCCATCTTTGCTTAGATCTATAGAGTCTACACTTAAAATAACGAGCGAGTGTTTTCGAAAGAAAGAAAGAACACATTTATTCACGACGCAATAGACACACACATTTTAGTGGGTAATAGGTTTAAAGCGAAAAGATACAATAAGGAAAGGAAACATTATAATAAAAATCAAATGCGGTGTCTCTCTGCGCCGGCGAATCGGGCACTGGCTCGGCATTTCGGAGGAGACTCTGTACCAGGGTCGCATGCTACGGTACATTCTTCTTCCCTTTTTCTGCCGCAAAGCAGCAGCTCCGGTAAAACAGTATAGTAGTATGCGAATGATTCGAATTCGTTTCATTAGAACGAAAGTATGGGGATTATTCCACTTTACGAATCGCTTTTTTTTTCGTTTACGTTGTACGTTCTGTAATTGTAACGAACGGCAATTGATATGAGAATGATTCATGACGTGAAATCATTCCCATATATTTTATTGTTTCCTAAATTCGTTATTGTTTTTGAATTTTTTACTATGTCTACGCTCCCAGGTGACTGTAGCCACCCCTTTCGACGCATAGCAAGTTACGAATTTGAAATAAGAACGTTGGTTATAGGTAATATGGTCGTACGCGTATGGTATGGTTATATTCGGCTGTCCAGTCCCCGAAACACCTCGACTAAGGACATATTGGACATCGAAGCTGGTTTAGTGGGTATTCCTGCACTCGGCAGGGGACGTCCCACATACGCCTACCGACTAGCCATCGGCAGGTACGGTGCGCAACAGTATTCCCCACCTCGATAACAAAAGGGGTGCCGACTGCCTGTTAAAAATCGAAATATGATTGGTCCATCTGTTAGATAATACAAAAATAGACACATATTTTTTGCTCTATGGAAATAACAAAAAACTACTAAGATAAAGCGATTTAAAATTAGGAGGTGGGCCTACGTAGGACGTTATGCGTCAAAAGTTGTTTATTGTGTAAATAAAGAAAAATATGTGGCCATTTTTTTCCTTTATAAAACTACATGTCGGACAATTAAGAAATATTAATCGCTTGCTAACAAAGTCGTATAAAACTTACGGTGTTGTTAAAACTTCAGAATTTTAAAATTAATTTACACCTTATATATATTATGTGGTCGTGCTCTAGCTACCTGTACCAAACAATATGAATATACGTACAAAAACTATAGTCAAAAAATTCCTTGACCTATACACAGTCATTAGAGCAATGTGATCTACGAGCAACAACTAAAACAGTGTAACTGCGAATCAAAAATTTATAAATTATAATGCACAAATTAATAACTCATTATTTATTTATTTTATTTATTTATTAATAAAGGCACACAAAACAAGTAACAGTCATTAAATAACAATACATTAAGGTTTAACTTAGAACTAGACTGATGCTCTAAACTATGTGTACACAGAATGATTTACACTTATAACTTTAACTAATTAATTATTGACTGTATGACGCTACATGTGTGTTTATTGTAATACATTGCCAAAAGTGCTATTCGGCGATACCGACGGAATGAATAAACGTTAAAAATTTCAAATAATTTATAAGAACAGGGCACTCTTTAATTTTACAAACTCCTGCCGATACGCATCACACTTAAGCCTGAACAGTTTAGGGTGGAAATGCAATAATAACATCAAAAATATAAGATCGAGATGATAATAAAGTCAGCAGTTTAGTTCTGTTTGTTAGCAGTTTTATCGTGCCCTTTGAACGCCCGAGCCTCGTGTAATTGATTTAAGAGCACAAAATTTTTAATGTGACCGTAGCACGCGACAGTTATTGTGCCCTGTGCCCTTATATATTGCCCTTATATTGCCCTGATTGAAGCCCCAAAAAGTTACGCACGTCGAAAGAAAACAAAGGGAAAATCTCAAACGTTTACAAAAATATAAGTCAAATGACTTTACTGAGAATTTTGTTTGAAACGTTTTCAACATTCTAGCTAGTTTGTCGAATGGTTTCATTTAATTTTTTTTGTTAAAAAATTGTTTTGTTATGCATGCATTGAGAAAATATTTACAAAAAAAACAATGAAAATACTAAATAAATGGTGTTTCACATGTACTATAATTAAATTTCACAAAGTGCTTGCAACTTACTCTGTATTATTTATCTAAAAAGCCCAAACATTTATCTTTCCACACAGATTTGGCAAATCAAAATCTTATTATAATAATCAAATAATTAAGTATATATAGCAAATCTAATTTACGACAATCTCGGCCTTCCTTCATTTATAGATTTCTCTATTAAAAGATGGTCAAGCTACTATAAAAAATAATGCTTTTATCTCAAAAGGTAAGTAAACCACTTAAGAAATAATTTAATAGAGATCTCTAGAGACCCGCCACTACGGTGACAAGAAATCGCAGACGTTCTATAGAATTAACAGAGCGACTGACAAAGAAAAGGAGTTCAAGCGTAATAATTTACTATTTCAGTTTTTGTATTTGTTAAGCAAAACACACGATACTTACAAAATTTATTTTTGTAGTAGTGAAATAAAATACTTTTTTAATCTAAATATATTTAATTAAGTAATTGTTTCTTTCCTTTCTATAGGAATATTATTTATTATTTGGAATTTGGTGATGTAGCAGTTGTTTTCCATAATGGTTTCTATACAAAGGGACGTTCAAAATAACCCTGGATGAACTAAGAGTATGTTTGGATTTTGTATGTATAATATTTTTAAAGTTTGTAATGAAGAAATTATCAATAAGCAAAGCATGTTGTATCTGTTTCATAACCGGGATCACCCTACAATGATAGAACAATTCGTCGTTATTGTTCTGGTATTGAGATCTTATTTTAGTAGGAACTGTTATATAGATTTTAAAATTCCACACTGAACATTGTATATTGTATCGAGGTAAGTCCTAGAAGTTCTTCCATAACTCCTCAAGTCATAATGAATTATGGTTTCACCTAGAGCCTTGTACAATTGCAATAGTGTCAGGTACGGGTTCTTTCTAGGGTTGCCAACTGTCTCGATCAGAAATCCGGGAGGTGAAATAAAATAACAATGAATATCAAATGTTTTTATTTAAAGTTATATTTTTTACACAGCGAGCAGCTTGTTAAGCTCTTTGATTAGAAATAAAGAAATCGTAAAATTCTTTAAAGCTGTATTTGAAGTTTGTGCACACATCCGGGAGGTTTTAGTTGCGTTCCTGGAGCCGGGAGATCTTAAAAACTAACTGCCTTTTTATGGGCGAATTCCGGAATTCCGGGGGAGTTGGCAACCCTAGTTTTTTCGCTTGTCTATTGCGAACTTTGCTAAAATCGCTCGCAGTTTATCACATACATAGTTAATCTGTTTGTCCCATTAGCGTTCGTCAATTATTACACCTAAATATTTATTTACTATTTCTATGGGTTCACATGAACATTTTTTTTTGGTTATCGTGGAGGCATATGTGGTTATGTGCTATTAATCCAAGATAAGTATTAATACGATAATTACTCGAGCTTATTACATATAAGTTTTGTTTTGTTTGCGTTAAGTACGAGTACACGATCCGAAAATATCCCACATTAGTAGTTAGTTTCAGACCCATTTCATTAACGTGCAACCTATGTATTTTTTTTGAAAAAATTGGCACAACAACACTATGTTGGCACTTCGAGAACAATAAGTTCTTTTCCCCTTTTCTTCTTAGTACAGAATTTAAGTTAACTGTTAAGTTCTTAAAATATATAAATTATTACAAATGTATCTAAATTACCTAATTGTAAACATAATGTTTATCATCGGTAGTCACTAATGACCTGTGTATTTTAAGCGACTTTAAATAATTTAAAAAAAGTCCTACATCGTGTGTCCATTTTGCTTGTACTGTGAAATCGTACTGTTTTGCTAGTACCTACTTTAAATGGTGACACGCTTCATGTACTTTTTCAGAGTGCTTCAAAATACAACTTCCTGGTATAGTGATTAGTGATCCTGGGTTGAGTCCAGTCAGTCGTCTTTTCATGTATGTGTATATATTAACTATTTATTAATACACACATGAATAAAACATCTACGTTTCTTTAGGATTAATATTAACGACACAAGATAAATGCTAAACGTTATAAAGTATTGTCCACGCGATTTCTTAAAATTCTTTTACACGTTAAAATAATTTGATTCTTTCTTTATGTATGACATACGAACTCCTAATTGACATAACAATACGTACTGTACAGGTGCTGATTGCTGTCACTGCTATAATCTACGTCTACAATAAATTTAATCTTAATTCCCTCTCGGATCACACCGCCGGCGCCGCCTGGCAGCCAGAAGTGCTCAAGTTAATTTCATAAAAGAGTTCACATCCCAACAAAAGGCATTTAAACGCAAGGGAAGCAGAAAACGACGGAAGAAAAATGAATGATTACAGCAAAAAGGGCCATCACAACGAATGATAAACGAGTTTAATTCGCGTCCTATCCCTGTTTTATTACAGTTGGCCGATTGTAAAAACGTATTAGGAGCGGGCGTTACGCCATGAAGCGATCTACGGCACACTAGTTGACCTTTTTATGCCGAATGGTGGTCGTTCATTGTAATTTATCGATGCGTTATTGTCAGGTGACGTCTCGTCAATAAACGTAACACGATTTGGGGGATTGGGGGGTTGGCGAGCAATTAACTTGTAATTTATGGTGCTCATATTATCTGATGTCGGAACGATTTGGACGCTTTCACATTAATCGCTTTTCGGTTCTTATTCGATTGATATTGGACCGATAATGACAAGTCGAGAAGCTTCTCAAAAGATATGTATTCAACTAGACACCGCTACTGTATGTAGTTCGCGTACCAAAATAGAAAGCACCACTCCTCTTTTTTAACTGTTAAATTTTATCAGCGCTTTCCCTTAAACGGCATCGTTAACCAAAATATTAAAAATGCCTTATTATATCGTAATCAACTGCAAAAACTAAAAAACAAAATGTGACCGATATAAAAAACTTTCAACGTTTTAACCACTCCATTGACTTCACATTGGATAATGAAAAATTGACACGGTGAATTGAGAGTGTTAGGGTTTAAATAACTGGTATTTTAGAATGATATTACTCTTTTTAAGCTATATATAAATTAACTATTATTCTATGTGTATAAAATTAGTAAAATATGTTATAGAGACTTCAATTATTTCAGCAGTTCACTTAAAAAAAAAATAACAGATCATGTAAAGAAATCAAAACACAAAGTACGCATATTCATTAGGTGCCTTTCTTAAAATCACAGCCGCTTAATTCACTTTATAACTTTTGGAGGACGAATAGGTATGTATAAAGTCATATACAGCAACCTAAATCTCCGAAGTCGTTGTATACAAACTTCCATAAAAATTCGTGTAGGGGAAAACGAAGCTGAAAATTCCGATACTTTATCAATCCACCGATCGACCGCCGCTAACTTTTCGATGCTCGATGAAAAAAAAACTCTCCTTTCTCGGACTAGTCCGCCGAGCAATAAAATAGATTTTTTCCATCAAATTGAGGTTTTTCTTTGAAGATAAATGCTTTCGGCGGCTCATTTCCGTATCTCATCTAGAACAGCCCTAACATAATAGGCCTTTTTATCAACACGGGACGTCGCTAATTCTCGGCCGGGAACATGTTGATATTTTTCCTCTTATCACTTTTTAAGTAATAATGTACCTATATTGGGATGAAGTGTGCGTTAATGGACTGGTTTTTATAGAATATTGCGGCGGCGTATTGGCATGTGCGCTAGGATAAAGAATGCTAATGAGCGTAACTACATCTGTCATTGTCCGTAATGACGCATGGTTCTGAATGATGCTAATAATAATGTCCTCCTAACCTAACCTAACGATATTCGGTCACGGCGGCCAATCTCCACAGAGACTAGCCATCTGCGCAGGAGATATTATAGTGCACAAGTGACTGCGCAAACGCAAGTGCACTCTCTGTTCCTTCACTCGCCTAGTCCGATGGGACGGTTAGCCGACACGACCGGGGCGAGATCAGGCGCAGGACTCACTGTTTTACGTGCCTTCCGAAGCACGGAGGAGCTTGAGATGTTTCTTATTTTGGTCACCCATCCTAGGACTTACCACAGCGAACGTTGCTTAACCTTAGCAATTGTTCGCTGAGCTCCTATGCACCACTAAGCTCCTCATGCATGATGCTAATAGAGAATGTATGAAAGAATAATTATCATACTGGCGATACTGTGCCGTAACTGTGACTTCATTTCTGTGAATCATCCTTCAGAGAAAATCAACCATTTAACCATACAAACTTAGTCCCCTGTTTCTTTTTCGTTCGTTATATATATTCGTTATTTTCCCAAAAAATTACAATATTATTACCATGTTCCTCTCAGTATTCAACAAACATCCAGCAAACAAATTTCACGAGATTATATGAAAAAAGCAAAACATAGAAACACAGCCAAAGTCTTCCTTCAATGCAAAAAGTAATTAAAACTAGTATTCTAGATGAGGAAACAGGGGACTACGAAACGTCTATTTTTAACCGACTTCAAAAAAGGAGGAGGTTCTCAATTCGATGCGTATGTTTTTTTTGTGTTGCGATTAAGCCGCCATTTGTGGACCGATTTTCAAAATTATTTTTGTATTCGATAGAGTATACTCCAAGGGAGGTCTCATGGTCACAAAAGTTAGGATCTGATGATGGGATCCCATAAAAATCGAGGGAAACCCTTAAATTTTTAGGTGTGTCTAACATGTTTTGTGTGTATGTTACGCGATTACTCCGCCAATCGTAGACCGATTTTTAAAATTATTTTTGTATTCGATAGAGTGTACTCCTGGGGTGGTCCCAAGGTCATCAAAGTCAAGATCTGATGATGGAATCCCATGATAACCGAGGGAAACCCTAATTTAATAACAGCAAAAAAAAATGGTATGTGATTATTAAATTAGTTTCTTTCACTAAAAAGATTTCATTCACTAAAAAGTTAAAAATAAAAAATATTTTACAATAAATAAAAACTGACTTCAAAAACACTGAAAAGTTAAAAATAAAATAAAAATAGGTACAGAGAACATCACATTTCTATTTTGAAATCGGTGACAAATTTTAAGACTTTCTAGGAGATCATCGTTTGGCACCGACTTCAATATAGAAGTGTGATGTTGTCTGTACCTATAAGTATTCGTATATTATTTTTAACTTTTCAGAGTTTTTGAAGTCGGTTTTTATTTTTTGTAAACTAGCATAGGTATCTTCGGTCACACCCCGGACACTCCATACAACGTTCGCAAATCAATTACCTATTACTACTACTTAAACAAATGACGTTCGTACACGCGCAAATGTGTGCGTGGAATCTAGTAGGGCTGAGTGAGCGGTTATCAATCGAAATGACGCGGGAAGTGCAGCGACTGCCTTCTCTTTCACCCGCATAGCGCTGTCTCTGTTATCGCCCGGCGCTCGCGTCTACTCGTCTGAGCGATCGCGCGCGCCCTTGTTTACGTGTCAGTGATGTCTACAACGAAGTGCCGGGTAGGACGAGGTATTTGAAATGAGTGCGGGGAGGTGAGTGGCCGTTCTGTACGTAGTACTATTATCTATTCTGTGCTTCGGTCCAAGTTGCAGTTGCCTCTATTGCGCTCAGCTCGTTTATTCGGGGGCACAGCGCGACAACAACACATTTTACAAACACCTTTTTTTAAATTCTCTCGACCTTAATGGTTCCACTTAAACAGATCCTGCGGCTGATTAGGTTCTAGTCGTGTTGCTCAATCGGAGTATGCGATTGACGGAACAGACTCCTCAGACAAAAGCCACACGCTAAGTTTTCCGCAGTCGTTCCGCAGAACAAATGTATGGAAATGACATTAGTCACGAGGACAACCTCGCGCTATTTTTTCCGCAGCGAATGTCATCTCCATACATTTTTTCTACGGAACGACTGCGGAAAACTTAGCGTGTGGCTTTTGTCTAGGGAACAGAGCGTGCACTTACGTTTGCGCAGACGCACATGCACTCTATGATATCTCCCGCGCAGATAGCTAGTCCCTGTTTAGATTGGCTGTTGTGACGGAACATTCTTTTGTTAGACAATTTTTTATTTAATTTTTTGCTATATTATTAAGTAAACTAGTTACCTTATATTTTGCTTATGAATCCTATAAATTGCAATTGTATTAACATCAGGATTATTGGACTTAAAAAATACAGTCCTTCTTACATTGTTAAGGGCCACCACAGCCAGTCTCAACAGAAACTAGCAATCAAGGTGGAAAATTATATAGCTTACAAGCATGTGCGTCATGACAGCTGAACTTTCTATCGAAACAACGAAAACACGCCACTGCGCTATCGGCATCGGGGTCAACCATGTCGACGTAATAGGTTGGGGAAAAAGTTTCTTCGCATTTTTTAAGAAAATTCAAAACATTTTTTAATATAGTTTATTTACATTTAACTAAAGTATGTAGGTACCATTTTGTTCGATAACTTTTTGCTATCTTGTAGGTAGGGACATGATCCCATTGCTATAGAAATTTTGGGACTTCTGGTCAAAATACCGCGACAAGTGGTTTTGGCAGTCCTCTCGTGATGTTAACCTGACACTACCTAAAGAATTCTGAAGAGACCGAAACAGGGGGAAATCTGAAGGTGCAAGGTCAGGACTATACGGCGGATACATTAACACCTCCCAGCCAAACTCTCTTAATTTTTGCTGAGTGGCTAAAGATGTGTGAGGTCTAGCGTTATCATGATGAAAAACCACACCCCTTCTGTTGATTAATTCCGGCCGCTTTCTCTCAACTTCTTGCTTTAATCTCATCAGTTGTTCGCAGTAGAGTTCAGAATCGATGGTCCTGCCTGGTGGTAACAGCTCATAATGAATAATGCCCTTCCAATCCCACCACACACACAGCATCACCTTGTTGCGAGTTAACCCGGGTTTCGCCACAGTCTGTGAAGCCTGACCGGCCTTTGACCACGACCTTTTTCGCACGTTCTTATCGTACGTGATCCACTTTTCATCACCAGTTATCAGCTTCTTCAAAAATGGTTCAGTTTCATTACGTCGTAATAAAGAATCACAAATGAGTACACGGTTCATTAGGTTTCTTTCAGTGAGCTCGTGAGGTACCCAAATGTCGAGCTTTTTTGTGTACTCAGTTTTTTTCAAATGCGCCAAAACTGTTTTGTGGTCAATTCCCAGTTCTTCAGCTACGTCGTAACTACTGACATGCCGATCTTGCTCCACTTTTTCAAAAATGGCATCCATTTTATCTGTAATAGGGCGACCAGAGCGACGTGCATCTTTGACATCAAAATTTCCGGATTGAAAACGCTTAAACCAAATTTGTGCTACTCTCACAGAAACTGTACTAGGTCCATAAACATCGCAAATTTTTTTCGCGGCTTGCGTTGCATTTTTACCTTTTTTGTAGTAAAATTTTAAAATGTATCGAATTTCTTCATTAGATTCACTCATCTTGGCGGTACGAAAAACAAATGAAAATCACACATTTTCCTAATTTGAATTTGGAATTATGTTCTTTAAAATTTAAACTTTCAATGATACCAAAACCAGCCAGATACAAATAGTATAGCCAAAGAGATTTTATTACAAGTTTATACATACTATAATGCGAAAAGACTTTTTCCCCAACCTAATAGACCTCAGAAGAATAAATAAAGCAATGCTTTAATTATTGCAAGCATTAGTTATTGTGACTGAGACCTAGACATACTACCTATCGCAAGCACGTCATCGTCATCAAATATGTCCTTATTAAAAAAGCATTCATGAACTGTCAAATTATATGACACACAAAATTGCTTGTTTGAAAATGTTGGTTATTGTGTAACCTTTTAGAACTAAGAAAACATTATAAAGTTAAAGCTATATTCAAAAATTAAAACCAATTAAATTGTACGTATTTTTATTGCAACTAAGTGAGCAAACAAGCAAACTGCCCACCTGATGGTAAGTGGCAAACTATAATACATGTACTCCTGTGAGATTCGCAGCAAAACTGCAACCCCCACAAGAACCACAGTGTACGTTGTCAACTTGTGACATCAGATGTAAGGTTACGGTATCTATTAATTTCACTGCCATATCTTGCCTTTCAAACCGGAATACATCAATGCAAGCACTGCTGCTTTACGGCAGAAATAGGTAAGAGGGAGGTACCCAAGCAGACGACTGTGGTTCAGAGTCTCGCTCTGGTAAATAATATACAACAAGAAAATTTCTTAATTTTGAAAAAAATAAACTTTATTTTAATAAAGTTATCAAGATTTAATTTTTAAGCTTTTAAATATAAATACTGCTAATCAAACACAAATCGTAGTGCACCGACCTAAGCGAAGATTCTCATTCTCATAGTATGAATCAACTCTTAATGCTATGTAAAACCTTTGTGAGAGTGAAGAAACAGCTCATTAAGCCGTCTAGGGTTCCTTGCTACCGTTATTAAAGGGTGCCGTAAGAGCTCATAAGTGCCTTGCAAATAGGGTGGCTCCGTCCCCGTCTGCATTTTGATATTAATCAGTCCAACTTGACTGGGTGACGTCTATATGTCTTACCTGGCAACGTAACTGGCTCTATCTCTGAATTGAATCATTCGAACGGCGTCCAAGTAGGCACTCGATTTTCTCATTGAAGAATTAATTACAAAATATTCCATTCATTTTAGACTATTATCAAAACAATATTGATTTTCGTCGTAATATTCTGTTGATTTTAATAGTAAACTAAACGAAATAGAATGTTCTATATTTGCTGATTAATTTATAATAATCACTAACTGAAAAAACGAGCGTCGGTGGCGCTATAGTCTCGGCACTGGGCTGTGCCTCGTGTAGAGGTCCGCGATCGACTCTGCCATGTACTAATGTGTTTTTCGTTTCACGAATTTCATACGTACATTTATCTGACGCTCCTACGGCGAAGGAAAACATCGTGAGGAAACCTGCATACACCTGCTCATTATCATAACTAAGTTGATATATTAATTCAAAGGTGTATGTGAAGTCAACAATTGGGCCAGCGTGGTTTGACTAAGGTCTAATCACCCTAACATGTTAGGGTCGGCTCGTGCCCCTCGGGACACATTGAGCTGTGGTGATAAACTGAAAAAAATATCAGCAATGTTAAATATTAGAGACGTTTAAATACAAAGCAATTTTTATATGTGACTAGTGGGCCCGGCAGACGTTGACCTGCCCGATTATCTAGTCCAATTGCACGTTTAAGCCTTCCTTGGATCTATTCAAACACACACAGAAAATTTCGTAAGAATCGGTCGAGCCGTTTAAAAGTTTTTGCGAGACTAACACACAGCGTTTCATTTTTATATATAAAAGAAGAAGAAGATTTTTCAAAAGTCGGATTTTAGTTATTGAAATAACATAGAGGATTGCTTATTATAAAAGGTTCTTATATCCTTTGTGTTCTAAGTGCTCATACTACATAGGTAAGTAACATATAAATCAATAAAGTCCATTTATTTGATGAAATTCGCGCAGTACTTCTACTTAGATAAAACTCCTGACAAAAGTATTATAACATCGATGAAAACAGAAACCATCTGCTTGCCGTGCCCCCGTCCTATTCTGTCTACCTCGCAAAGATAGGGGTCGTAAGAACCCGCCGCTTTTATCTGATCTGGTTGAGACACAAAAGAAGAGGTCAAGCTGGGGCATTTGACACGAACAAGTGTTGGTTTGTTCGAATAAAATGTTACACGGGAATAATAAATTTCGCCTTTTGATATATTAATAATTGTAGGATTCATATTAGTTAGTAGGATATAAAAATATACTTAGTTTATGATAAAAAAAACACACGTCTCGGTGTTCGTTTTATTCATAAGAATACTAAAACGTTTTATCTTCATGTTTTACTGCTACGAAACACAAATAAATTAAACAGATAAAAAGGATGTCCCTAATTGGTGATGATTCACGGTCATACAATAGAAAAAATTGAGAAAATTTTTAGTTGTTAACTTTCCTCGGATGTGAGTTCACTACTAGGTGTTTTAGTAGTAGAAAAAATAATTTCAATCGAGAAATTTGGTTACTTATTTGCTGTGAAATTATTTGGAAATCACGCGCATGAAAACAAATTAATATGTACGTACTACGAAAAGATAAATTTATACCAGTGTCACGACAATGCAATGATGACACTTCGAATTTGCAAATGACGGAAGAATTTCCCCTAGCAATCGAGAACACTTAAGCAAACCCCAACTGGGGAACAACACGCACGTGCTCGACAAAATCTTAGGAGTCAACCAATTTTACGAGAAGAAATCTCCTTAGTTGCTTCCGTTGGCAGTAGTTATATCTGAAATTTGGGTGACTGAGAATGCTGAATAACCGCTTCCTCAGCTTTAATGGCGGAGTGCTTTAGTCAGCAAAATGATCGTAGTTAAATACGTAGCCGCTTAAAACAG
Source organism: Schoenobius gigantellus (assembly GCA_963935595.1). NCBI lineage: Eukaryota > Metazoa > Arthropoda > Insecta > Lepidoptera > Crambidae > Schoenobius > Schoenobius gigantellus. The sequence continues at coordinate 17,651,961 of OZ012557.1, read as the reverse complement.
TCGTAACCCTACAAGCATGCGAGTTCTTTTTTTGCCAACTGTTTATTGCACACGTCTGTGATACCGATAGAATGTTCATAAATGAAAACAAATAAATCAAAAATTAACTTTTTGACTTAAAACTAGATTTAACCCATACAAATATGTCAAAATTAAGGTTTGTTTAATCCTATGTAGCAAAATTGCTGCAAGTGGACAATATCTAAAAGGTAAAATTAGGGTATTTTTTCTATTTATTCGTAAAAGGAGTTTTTGTACGATCAGTAATAAACCCGTACACGTCAGCCCCATGATGACTGTTATTATAACTAGGTTGCATAATAAAGTTAAAATTATAATGAAAATTAAACTACAACAAACAAAGAAGATTGGCAAACTTTCATACATTTTCAGACCTGCATTTAAAGGTCGCGTTCACCAATGAAACTTACTGATATCTATAGAACACCTTTAGACTAACAAAAAAGTTAATTGTTAGTACTCTGAAAAAGTAGGGGTTTAAAAGTTATTCATGTTATGTTATGTATATATCGTGTATAGCATTAAATATTTTGAGGTTAGAAATTCATTGTGTGTGCTGTCGTGTAAATTGTGAGCAGTAGGTATTGTCCTATAATTATCTTCTTAGATCACCTGTATGTGCTACTTTGATCAAATAGATAGATATCTATAAAATTAGTAAGCCGCGTTGTTAGGCGTAAAAATGGCTAGGACGATTTGTGAACAGCAAGGATTTTCACCCACGAAAAGATTTTTTTGGTGCGATTCAAAAACCGTCCTTGCCTGGATTCGGGGAGCGGTCAGCGATGCGAACCCATTTATACGAAATCGCGTTGGAGAAATTTCGGAATTCACTTTTACAAATGAATGGTTTTGGATACCAACATCATCAAATGCAGCTGATGCTGCGACTCGCCTCATGTTAAGTGGTATTGAATCGCTGGATAGGTGGTTTCAAGGCCCGCAATTCTTATTGTCTAATGAAATCACTTTTCCTGCGGAACCTGATCCTGGTATCCCTAATGTAGTTTTAGAAGATACTTTAGTTATAGGGCCTGTGAATATTGTTCCTCGTTATGTAAATATTGTAGCTAATTGTACTAGATTTAGTTCTCGGCTGCGACTACTACGTGCCACTGCTAGAGCACATCAATATTTGCGATTGTTACGCGAGAGAAATTCTCACACATGCTCAAACCACGTAGGAGGTCTGCACCCTCTTCTTTGTAATTTGCTAAAATGGTACACACCGTTTCCAAGTCGATTGATTTTCAATGTCTATTATCCTTTTCAATAATTATGCGAATTTGTTTTGTTGGCATATGACCAGATCTAAGCCTATGAACTTGTACTCTAAATTTTCTACATATTTTTAATATTATTAAACCTATGAATATGTGGCGGTTCTGACTGTATTGTTTCATACCAAACGCCAGTAGATAACGATTGTTCATCAAGATAGGTTTTCCAATTTTTTGTCACTGTTTTTTGAATTTGGGTAAGCATTATACCCAACTTGGCGTGAATTGTATGGATTTAGGCCAAATTTGCTAGACTCTCAGTTTTCTCTGACAATTTTATGGTAAGCTATTTTTTTTATATTAAAGAGATTCTGGAATTGCAACCAATTCCTGCGATATTGTATCGCAGGAATTGGTACAATTACCAACGACGATACAATATTAAAACATTGGCCATATTTATTATTTGAATCAATACAGCCTTGAGCACTTTTTAATCCTTCAGTGTTTTGATAACGTCACTTTTAAACTAATCTGAGACAGCACATCATACTCGTATTTCAGTAAATTGTATTCGTAAATTTTCTTACTGCGTTTTAGAGATTCTAAAGGTGCGTTTTCACCAAAATCTTTTCTTGATAACAATGACATGTGGTGACAACATAGAAGTTGACAAATTTTACTCGGTGGAGTAGTAAGTTGTATTAATAAGATTATTGGTTTGAATATTAAAAACCCAACTTACTAACTTATACATGTGTAGAGGATTAATGTTATTTGAAATTTCGTGTTTAGTTTTTCTAAAATTAAGATTAAAAGAAGATTCTTTTTATTTTGCTAGTGCCTGCCAGAGCAAAGAGTGCTCAGATTTTCTAGTGAACATGCGATTGGATTGTTGTCTCATTAATGACTTTTATGTTAATGAAATCCAAAAATTCTTGAATAGAAACTTAGTAGGTTCTTGCTTGCCCATATTTTTCCAACGCTATCAAACAGGTAAGTATTCATACCCTTTGACCATCAAGTACTTAAAAACAAATTAAATAATAAATTTGAATATACAATAAATTTGAGTGGGTGCCTACAAAACATCTTTTTAATTAAATTCACTTAAACGTCGTGCGATAAAATTATCAGCGTTAAAATATTATGCGCGGAAGCCGTAAAGTAAATTTTATTTAATGGAGATAAGATTTTCGGCCCTATAGAGAATTGTTTTAATAGCAAGTATAATTCATCGAGCGATATTTTTAAATGGTTATCCGATTAATATGACTATAGCTGGATATTAATTTATTATTTCTTATTCTTTCTATATATTAATTTTAATTTCCCAAATTTACTCTTCGTTTAATGTGTTAACTAAATGACTTATTTAATATACTTAAGGTAAGCATTTTATTTGGCATCATATGCACCTTAATGTTAAAACTACCTATCACACGATTTTTTAAATAAAATTTTTGTGTAACCTTTTCCATTGAGTTATTGACATGGTGCACCAAATACAGGAGAATATTCGTCGAATCACAGTGATCAAGTTAACATACGCGATACTGTCCAAAAACAGCTAACATTTTGTAGCGATGCGTCAATTTATATAGCGTTTTTATACGCATTGTGAGATGGCGTGTGCCATGTTGGAATCCACTTTCATTGGCGCTTTTTAAATTAAAATATATTCGGTATTCCATAGCTGTAAACAAAATCTACTGCTTTTCCGATTGCTTTTGTTCGATGCTGTTATTTATTTATGCTCACGTGTTCGTATTGATTGTTGCAAAATTGACTCGGCGAAATTCGTATCGCCATATTTTTTTCTTGTGATTATTTTCGAAATTCCTGAAAGACTTGTTTTTTATATCCACCGTTTAAAGTAGACTTTACACGGTGTATAGTCGTGGACTTCTGTCTCATTCACTCACACACTTTTCATTATATTATTATGAGATTTAAAAAAGTTTAACTTAAAAAAACTGTTTTATTTTAATTTTATTTTATACAAATCATGTCCTGAATTATCAGGACAACGTACACAAAATATATTATCCAATTTGGTGCAGTCGTTCGGAGGATGTGCACATACATAGATTTCGGCGATTCATTTTTATTTCAATCATAATATTCATATATATTTCAACAATAATATTCTCGTATAATCACAGCCTCTCAATCAATAATGTGTTTCATTTGTAAGACGTTAAACAACAAGGCAAACAAACAAAATTTTATTATAGTAAGTACTTATGTAGTTTTCTCCGAGGATAAATCTAATATATAAAATTCTCGTGTCACAGTGTTTGTTACCAAACTCCTCCGAAACGGCTAGACCGATCCTTATGAAATTTTTTGTGTATGTTCAGTAGGTCTGAGAATAGGTCGTAAGCTATTTTTTATTATGGCGAAACGTAGTTCGCCGGCACAGCTAGTCTAATATATAAAATTCTCGTGTCACAGTGTTTGTTACCGAACTCCTCCGAAACGACTTGACCAATCTTTATGATTTTTTTGTGTATATTCGGTAGGTCTGAGAATAGGTCGTAAACTATTTTTTATTATGGCGAAACGTAGTTCGCTGGCACAGCTAGTCTAATATATAAAATTCTCGTGTCACAGTGTTTATAATAATAATAAATAATAATCTTTATTGCCTTTACATTACAATAGGTATACACAGTGTCAAACCAAAATTACAATCATATAAGCCTACCATAGAGTGTAGGTAGACCTAAAAACATCGAGTTCAATACAATAGAACCAGAGGTCCAGTTCAACCAACAGGCCACAGCCGAACCGACACCGCAGCGATCGACCATTCGAAGCGTATAGACTGACTTTCAAATGTTCGATGACATGATAATGTAGCGTTCTTATTGGTCGAAGGCAACGATCCCGCCCCGCCCCGGGAGCAGCCTATTAGTAGAATCGGGCCTCAGTAATAATGGCTAGTTTGACCACTATAACGATGGACTTGTTCCTTTCTATTATTTATTTTTATATATATATTTATTTGGTAAGCTAGATTTTTTGTTACTGTGTACAGATATTAATATGTCGCTCACAATACTGGTCTATTGGCACGGTAGTAATAATCTTTTATAAACGTGTACAAACATCATAGAACTATGAATCACGGAGTGATTGGTATCTAAGATACAGGCTCGGCCTAGTTTAGATACCAAAAAATTTTTTTTTAATATATTTTTATACATACAGGATGTCCCAGAAGCCGACGTCAAGCCGAAAGCAGGCGGTAGACTAACTCATATATGTTATCAGAATAATATTTAAAAAATCTAAGTCATCTATTTAAAATAAAATCTAACATTTAAAAAAATCGATATAATTTACACCCTGTGACGGTTATTTCACTCTTGTTGCTACAAATCTTGACTTTTCTTATCAAATAAATCATCAAATAAATTATGTTAAACAATTTTTGTGTATTTAATTTATTTTACTATCTGTCTCTCTCACACTTCGTATAATGACTCTCCCGGTCTCACTCAAACTAGAATGTTAAAGTTACGGCCTTAAAGCACACCATGGGTACATTAGAATAAATTTTAAGTACGTAAGAAAAACTTATTCAAAACTGCCTGTTTTTAGAAAAAAAAATTGTCTGCAATCGTAGAAATTATCTACCAAGTATCATACCTTATTGAATGAGCCAACTTTTGCAGTTACTTGCCAAACTCGCATAGTACATTTTTTTTTCAGTAGAGCTTGTTAAAGCTATGCGAAAAATTAATTTTGAATATTTAATTTAGATAAAAATGGCATATTCTTCTAATTTGGAGCAGCTGGCTTTAAATTTCAGATTAGAGTATACAGAAACATTATTCAGGATTACAAAACAAAAGAAAATGTTTAGAAAAGTCAAGAATTGTAGCAACAACAGTGAAAAAACCGTCACAGGGTGTAAATTTTATCCATTTTTTTAATGCTAGATATTTTTTTTAAATAGGTGACTTAGATTTTTTTTATACTTTTCTGATAACATATATGAGTTAGTCTATCACCTGCTTTCGGCTTGACGTCGGCTTCTGGGACACCCTGTATACAAAGATAGAACTACTATACAATAATTAACTATAAGAACTTAAAACATCTTTCTTATCATATTAGTCCATACTTTATTACCTTTCATACTCATTTGTTTACTGTAAATATGCTTTCGATACTCTCGTAACATTGTGTTTTTAGCCAACCTGTTAATTTTGATTTACATTCATGTCCGTTTAGGGGAAACAAATTAAGAATTGTATTTATTTTGTTGTATATAAATGGACCCAAAATATAGTGAAATTTACTAGCAAAAAATGTATTTTTGGAGACCGTGGCACATACTTTGTCTTTTCTACGGGGTTGAATTTGATTTTTGTCAAAAGTAAGTTTTCTATGCTGTTCCAGAAATGTTTCCAAGATAAATAGTTGTCTCACTGATAAAACATCACATTGAGCATAAAGTTGAGCAGTAGGATATCTATAGGGATTAAATGTCATAATCTTTAATAATGCATGCTGGGCTCTTTCAATCTGAATTATGTGTGTCTTTCTGGCACCGCCCCATGCTCTAATACAATAGCTAATGCATAATAAATTGTTTTTATTAACTTTGTATCTGCAACCTGACGCAATTTTTTAAAAACATAGATAAGTTTGCGGCATCTTTCTGCCACCATTTGTATATGCGGCAACTATGTCAGGGTATGGTCCAAGAGAACACCCAGATACTTTAAAATAATGACTCGCTCAAGACGAACGCATTTGCATATTGACTTTCTTTTTATCGGACTAAGACAAGTATGCGCTAAAATATGGAAGCTATCATCTGGAACATGCCTATTTGATATGCCAAAGGTAATGTATTTAGTTTTCGAAGTATTGAGTGTCAGTTTATTCAACTGTAACCATTTCATTACGAGTTGAAGCCCATTCTCAGCTGCAGCTCTAGTTTCATCCCAGTTCTTGCCATGAAATACTAACACTGTGTCATCAGCAAATGTAAAAATTTTACAGTTACTTACTTTAAGATCACATAAATCATTAATGTATATGAGAAAGAGGCTAGGGCCGAGAACGCTTCCCTGTGGTACTCCGAAAGTTACGTCACAATCTGAGCTTATTTGGTCACCAATTTTTACCCTTTGTATTCTGTGAGAAATATAGCTTTCGAATAAACGAAGTGGGATCCCACGTATACCCATGTTTTCCATCTTTTTCAACAGTAAGTTAGTAGAGACAGTGTCGAACGCCTATGCTAAATCTAAAAATATACATAAACATTTGTTCTTCTTATCAAGATTTTGAGAAATGAAATCAGAGATTCCAGTTACAGCATCAGTAGTAGACTTTCCGGTTCTAAATCCAAATTGGTTGTTTGAGAATGTTGCAACATGTTGCAACATGTCGTAGCTATAACACTCGACACTCAATTGATGTGCTAATGTTTGACAACTAACTTGCAAAATACTTGTTGATATTGTGTTGCCGTCTTGGGCGGGACTTAAAGCCAGCTAACCCATCGACAAATTCAGCGGCTTAAAAATATTTTATCAGCCCTTTCTCATTAAACGAAGAGCTAGATGAGGGTTATATGAAAACGGAAAATACCAACAATTGCCTAATATTGTTTCTTGAATACACCAAGCAATACACAAGGATCGTTTGCTTGTTTGCCACCTATGCTTTTGCTTTTGCTTTATGAAAATAGTTCTCCCCATATGCCGCTACTATGTGCTAAAAATCTCACAAAACAAAACTATGTAACGACGTCAGAATGAACTGCATCGAAATGAGAGCTTTAAATCATGTGTCGCAGTGGTTCACTTGACGCACGTCACCCGAGATATTACGTCGCGCCACATAAAACACTGCCCGAACAATGAGCGCCAACGACCAATGAATAATATTTTCGACATATTTTTATTTTTCACAGTAGTGCCAAGGAGCGCTATTCATCTGTGACTTTAGACCCTCTTTAAACATAAAACAGGCGGGAGTTCTATTCACGAGCCCAAAGGAGATATTTTTATCTCACAAAAAACCTTTTCTGAGATTTAATCTCACAAAGCTAACGGTAAGTTGGCGTACACGCCCTAAAATGTTTTGTATAATTCTACTATGTTCCGTTGCGCTGCGTCGTCCTTTTTTATAAACTTCTGATTCCCTAATTGGCTCCAAGGGAGATCAAAGTTTCGCCGACTTAAAAGAGGCTTGAATTTGGCACTTTATCGCATGGCCACAAATGTCAACGGACCAAGATGTAGGGGAGGGAATTTTTAGTGAACTTTGTCCTCTATTTTTCAATCATTTGCGATAAACGTATTCACGTGAAAATACAAAATTATGTAGATAATTATTTACACAGCAAACTAGTGAATTGTAAACATGAAACCTAATCTCATTTAAGTGTCTCAGAAAGAAAAATCAAGCTGTTGTTCCGAGAGGTAATCAGAGGGGAAATATTGAAAAAGCGCATGTTTCTGGTTTTTAACGTTTAAAATTAAAATAATTTAGAATCTACACCCTACAACAAATTTTAATGTAATACAAACGCTGTGGAGTAGAATAATTGCAAATATACAACACTCTACGTAGAACCTTAAAATTAAATAATTCAAATCGCAGCAACGCCACAACTTTTTAGTATTCTAAGCAATTTTCTCGTGAGCGTTACATTGACACCGCTTCTAATCTACGAAAGCTGTGCTGAGCCCATAAATCCGCTTTGAGACTCACTCGGCGAGATCCGTTTTCGAGGCTGAGCACAATACTGAGCGATTTCCAAGTTCAGGGTCGACCATGATAGACCTTTTTGAAACTGACCAATAGAATATAATATGTATACAATTTATTGTTAAAATATTAATATCACACCATAATACATAAGCCGTAACAGATTGTGAATAAGCGGCCTAATCGCAAAAAAAAAACAATTTATTAGCTATAGAAAATTGCAAGTCATCTTTTTCTTGCAAGCCAGATTTTTGTATGTGTATATAAATGGCAGACGTGTAGGTACGACTGTCTCTATGTCTAGCTGGCCACTTAAAATCTTTATTTTGCGGTTTTGAAAGTTTTTCGAAAAATAACTTCACTGAGATATTTGTCTGATAAAGAAACGTTTGCTAATACAATAACAAAAATAAAGAAATAAAGGAAATGGAAGCCCCGTCTCTCTTATAAGAGATAATTTAAAAAAGAATGTAATAAAAATATCTAATTGTAATTTAGCACATTTTTTGGGAATTCATTTACTTTGTCCTATAAATTATGTTTATAATCATCATCATCATTTCAGCCAAGAGACGCCCACTGCTGGACATAGGCCAGACAAATGTTTATAATAGCTTGAATTATTTATGTGATTGTTGCAAAAACAATATCATTGTTTCTAGATGTGAGGACCTGTAATTGGCATTATGTTATATTATTATAGATAGAGTAACTTTACTCCAAATCAATAGTAATTTTTTTTTTAGGAAATGGAGTAAGGAAGAAGTAAGCTAATCCAAATCCACTACTCTTGGAGTAAAAGTTAAAACTGTATAAGTTTACCACTCTGTGAATCACCTGTTGGTCTTCCTAACAGATGAAATAAATAAATAAAAATAAATATACTGCAGTAAGCGAATATAACAAATATGCATGTTGAACTATATAATATCTTTATTAATATAATAAAGATTATACATAATAAGTAATATATATATTGCAGTGCCGTAATAGGGTCATGTGTTAAGGAGCTCATACGATAATTATAACACCTTTTGTCACCGTATGCAAACAATAAAAGAATCATCATCAACAGCTCATATAACGTCCCCACCGAGGGGCTCGAGCCTAACCTAAACTAGGGCGATAGGCCTTAGTCAACCACGCTGGCCAAGTGCGGGTTGGTATTGATCACCGCATAAAGGAATTTATCACTCAAAAAGGTTGTAAATAGGTTTAAAGCATAGCAGTCAGATTGCGAATTCTACTGTTATACTCGTAACCACTTAAAATTAGTCAAGGAAAATATTGTAAACAGCTTATTTAGGGCACTAAATCGCCTCGGTTATCTGCGTTCCTTAAATCATCGACCGTTATCGCGGTAAATAACGACTTGCGTTATCTGGGAACACAATCGGCGATGTTCCGTTCCGTTATTTCCTCCGGTTAAATACGCTTTTCAAGTGAGGAAAAAACGTGTTTGTTTTACAAACGGCCGCATTTGACCTTTCAGCAGTCTTTTAGCGGCAGAATTAACGTTTCTGTAGTCATTTAAAATTCTTCGCCCGGGATAAGTCGGATCAAAAATATGGGGTAGCTATAACGTTATGTATCAAATTGAGAATTTCAATTGTGTAATGGAATCCTCGGTTTTGTGTGTTAATTTTAAGGAAAATGAAAGCTTTACATACGACTTTAACATTTACTTTTAATAGTAGATTACCCAATAAGTGAATTCTTTTCAAGGCACTAAGTTGTATCCCAAGAGAAGCGGAGGATTCTAAAGTAGAATACAATCCTGAACGGATCAAGGGATACAAGAGCCGAGATGATTTTTTACGTGTTAGGTACTATAATATTTATCATTGACTGCGAGAAAATAATTACTCTGTGATTAGAATCAAATTTTATTATGGGTAATACATACAAGAACAATAGAAAACAAAAGAACTAAAAAATAATTGTAAAATTAGAACAGTTTTTAAAATTAGTTATTACGTTTTGATGGTTTAATACGTTTTTATAGCGAGAGTGTGCAACCTCTTTGCACGTTTTCCTTTTTTCTTACTATAATCCGTATTTTCACACATGTTCCAAATTCAATTTTTTTTATTCACTCAGTGAAACAAAGAGCGTTTTGTTCACTGTTTTTGAAGAATCGCGAGCCCTTTGTCGAGTGTCAATGGTAAAAAAATATATTCCTTACATTTTTGGCAATAGCTAATAATTTAAATTCATTTAAACATTATGGAGTAAAAAAATAAATAAGTTTTAATTGTATGATGTGAATTAGTAAAAAAAAACTGGTTATCATTATTACACAAGGTTGTTTACCTGTTTACGTATCACTACCTACAACAAAAACAAAACAATAAGCAAAACGCCTCTTCTGATTTGTTTCTCGTCAACAAACATTCTCTTCTATCGTATTAACGAGTAAGACACTCAGACCGCAACTCTTCGTAGTCGGTAATCTTTGACAATACAGGACACACAACTTTGTATTTTATTTTCACTCATAGCCATTTAAAAGATGACACGAGTTTGAAATTATTACGTCAATCGTCGGTCGCATTATTCATAGGGAGGGCACATTTATCAAACGTATTTTGTAAAATACATAAAATTGGCTTAATCGAACATAAGGAATCAATCATTGACGATAAAAGTGTGTACATACGTGGATATAGGTCTGAAATGTTCGCTCGTTATGATGACAGTACAATACTGCCATCATTACGATGCGTGAAACAGGGACGGACTCGGGAGGCTGTATAGATATAATTAATACGAATAATATGTTTATTTGAATTTAAACATTACAATATTGGTCCGTAGGTCATGGAAATTACAAGGATTCTTACATTTTAAATAAATTTGAATAATATTAATAACAATACCTAAACTAGGGTGAGGCTGTGCTTTCAAGCTGAGAAATGCGTACCTATATGCTTAACACACGATTCCTAATTACAATAATTATCTAAATCATAACAAGCTATAAAATATAAAAATAAGAGTGATGACCTAAAATATGTAACGAACTTATTTCGATTAAATTACAATTAATAAAATGCAAAATGTTGATTATAACTATTTACAGACAGCAAGTATAAGATCTGTTATAAAGAAAAGGACCAAGAAATTAAAAAAAAAACTAGTTAAAAATGTATATTTTGAGGCATTTTAATTGCAGACTCTCCGTCTTTTATTAATAATAAAAAAGAATTTCTGTAGGATTATAACAAGAATCCAGGTCTTAACTTGACTATTTCAGAATTGAAATAGTTCAGGAATCTACATTGGGAATATTGGTAAATAATAATTGTTCTATGGGTTCATTACCACCACACAAGTATCCTCCGGCCACATTCGTAACCAAAGTTTGATAACTGGAAAATTGTATTTTTTCACTGTTTCGTAACCAGCTATCAAACAACACTTTATACACAAAAACCAGGAACTTTATAACGACATTTACAATTTTTTTCAAAGTTTTTGCGGCCCCTTTTTCACTAGTGCAAAAATCGGAAGTGTTTTTCGGATATGCAATTCAATACAATAATGCTATTGGTAGACATGTTCAATTGTTTTTCCTATGGTTCCATTATTCATAAGCATTAGACAGAAAACTAAATTTTTCATAGTGGTGACGAAAAGTTACAATGAAAAAAAGTGTAGTTTCATAACCGAAAAAAAAAAAAGTTATTAAAATGGAAAAATAGGGCGTTGTTTGATAACTGGCTAAGAAACAGTGAAAAAAAATCTCATTTTCTGGTTATGAAACTACGGTTACGAATGTGACCGAAGAGCACAGCGCCCCTCAAGAAGGTTTATACTATGTTTCTCTATGTTGTGTCTCTTCATAAAAATATGCAACTAATAGAATTAGCAATTTTTCCATTATTTAAGTGAATAATACACTTAGCGATTGTGTAATACTGGACATAGTGGACATGGAAATAGACATACGTTGTTAAATGCGGTGCTGCAAGTGAGGATTCACAACTTCAACTGCGAACCTAAAGAGTAAAGTTTTACAATTATAGACATTGATATGCTATGATTGTAAAAATTTGCAAAACGATGTCGTCGATGTAAAACTATATCATCAGCCAAAATACAGCGATCTTTACAGAAAAAAGCTGCTTGCTCAGCGAGGTAAGCATAATCACTCCAACTCCGCCACTCTTGGGCCAAACGAGTGTTAAAACTTGTAATGTAGCCGTACTACGGAGAGATTGCTCTGCTACAAGCAAAAAACTCGTAGGCGATAGCGATGCCGTAGTCAAAAACTTTATCATTGGCCGAGACTCAGTTAAAACTGGCACCCGGCTCCAAACGCCGATCTTGTCACACAAAGGCTATTTGCTTAACGGGGTGAGCCCAATTACTCCAACTCCGCCACTGGGCCAAATAAGGGTTGTTGCCGTGTACGCCGACGAAAAACGTTGTAAGCGTTCCAGAACGCGGAGTGTGGGAACGTTTCCCAGAAAGATAACTGGGATAACGCGAGCGTTCTACACTCATTTGTAACCCGGGTTTAATGGAACTTTTTTGGAGCCCGTCACTTTTCTACGTCAGTTTTTACGATCGTTTTAATTGTCTTCTTTTGGTGTATATCTTTTAATACAGTATAGAAAGTAATTCGATAGGGATTGCTTGATGTTTAACTTTGGACCTCATTTTTTCTATACGCTTCTATAGACGCTGGGTCACTGAGGCCCGTGTTCTGCGCGACTGCAATTCATACGTTTTTTAGATATTAAGATAAAATGTATGTCTTAATTGTAATCAATAGGTTCAAAAGTAAGCTCGTAGGTAAAAAAATAAAAAAATGACACCAGCTAAACATAAGCAATCGTAATACAATTGTTTTATCGATATTTTTGCTATCGCTTTCATGGAATTGAAGAAAGTTTTCTTTGAAAATCTGACTCTGAGACTCTGCAATATCATCCTCATTCATCGAAGACCATAAAATAAGCAGTAATCTCATCTACAATTGAAGGTTCTTCTAAGCACAAGACTTACCGTCCAAGCAGATTCTTAGATAATGTGTTTGGGTCGTTTTATTCCTGACGTACTCAGCTGATTATTTTAAATATTTCATGGAAAAATCCAATAAAAGTAGAAGCAACATTAAAATATGTTGATCTATATTTGAATTTAGCTTTTTTATTTGATTATTATTGTCCACTTTTATAGAAAATTTGAAAAAAATATAACCAAATTTAAGTATCCTATGTATGGAATACATAGACGTAGGCTATCTGAGGCCCCGGCCGAACTTTATAAGTTCAATACTCACGTGTTTTAAAGTCGGCAACAAAACTACTTCTATCTAAACTCGTTTTGCGATGAACATGAAAGGTGATGAGAGGCTCAGTGCCAGGGATAGTGGGGAAGTGACTAATATGACAGATTTGTAGATAAGGCGGGGCCTTTGAGACCACAGTTGAAGGTTAAAATGATCCACAGGTCCACAGTTGAAGGTTAAAATGATCATATTTCATTTGCAGAAACTAAAAATATGTTATGTTATAAAGATAGATCTTGTGTTATTACAATGTTTTTCATAACCGACAAGTCTAGCAGCCTAAAATAATGACTGTCTGGTAATGCACGTTTTTTTTTATTCCTCTCGATTTCTCTTGGTAATAGTTCAAGTCTTTGTTAATATTTCCAACATTCACAATACCTATACTTTGAAATAAACGTTAACTTATTTCGATTTTCATACGAGACATAAAGAGGTGCTTGGAATTTTTTTATAGTCGCTGAATGATGCATGCAAAGGCACACGTAGCACGCCAATAAAAATGAATGAGCAAAGCATAAAAAGGGTTGAATTTATTGATTCGCATTGACGATGACTTGGGGCGGAAAGTGCGCGGTATTTTCTTGAAATATTCGGATATATCAAAGGAACTTTCATTGATATTATGATTATGTATGTAATAGGGGAATGTCGCCCGTCGAAATGTTTTTTACGCACACGCTGAACCTCAAAGCTGTATCCGTGTTTTGAAGTAAGCAAAAGTGTTCAATGTTGCTATATACAAACAGGCCTAATATCAATAAAAACATGATTTCGCTAAGGTTTTCACTGTTTTCAGATGTTATCAATAATATTGTGATATATTTATGCTTCGTCAAACAGTAACACTAAATTACAGGCATATGCGATCCAACAATCTTGTTGAGTTCAATGCTAAGAAAACACAGGTGTGCGTGTTCTCGGCGAAAAGGTCACCTTTCCTCCCCCTTCCTTCTCTTCAGGGCACAACCCTTCACACACAGAGCAACATCACCTTGCTCGGAATGAACATTCGCTGCGATCTGAACCCCAGAGACTACATCGAATCCGTCATAACTACTGCCTCACGGAAACTCGGTGTGCTGAACAAGGTGCGTAGGTATTTTGCGCCGGACCAACTATGCTTGTTGTATAAAACTCAGGTTAGGTCTTGCGTGGAATATTGCTCGCACCTTTGGGACGGCTCCGCTCAGTACCTCCTCGATGCTCTGGACAGATTGCAGCGTCGCGCTATTCGCATAATTGGCGATGTAGAGGCAACTAACACCCTCGAGCCTCTGCAACTTCGTCGTGACATCGCCTCTCTTAGCGCCTTTTACCGAATGTTCCATGGGGAATGCTCTGAGGAGCTCTTTAACCTTATCCCTCCCTCTCCATTCCTTAACAGAAACACGCGTAAGGGCCTTCGGAGTCATCCGTACACTGTGTCCTCCTTTTCACACCGTACCAAGAAATTCCAAGATTCCTTCTTCTGTCGTTCATCCCACACTTGGAATTCTCTACCTGCGCACGTGTTTCCTCCATCCTACAACATGGGTTCCTTCAAAAGAGGCGTGAAAAAGCATCTTTTGGGCCGGCAAGGGGCGGGCAGGAAGGAGAGTGGATGTCGTCCCTACTCTATCTGTCAACTCATTTGGGCCTCTTTCACCGCTTAACATCAGGCGGGAGGAGGTCATTTGCCGGGCCATCCATAAAAAAAAAAAAAAAAAAAAAAACAAGAGATAGAGCGTCGGTGGCGCAGTGGACTCGACACTTGCCTTCCAATCGGGGGGTCGGGGTTCGAGACCCGCCATGTACCAATGTGTTTTTCGTTTCGAATTTCATATGTACATTTGTCTGACGCTCCTACGGTGAAGGAAAACATCGTGAGGCAACCTGCATACATCTGCGAAGAAATTCAATGATGTATGTGAAGTCGACCAATCCGCACTGGGCCAGCGTGGTTGACTAAGGCCTAATCACCCTAATATAGGGTAGGCTCGAGCCCCTCGGTGGGGACGTATATGGGCTGTGATGATGAGTCCAGTCCAGTTTAATTTTAATAATTTATCAGTATAACGGTGGAATATAAAACAAATAACAACTGTGTATGACGTGCTATCACTGTATCCAGAATCCTTTTTGGCTGATGTGTAAGCATATGATATATCTATAATGCAATATCTTTGGACAGATTGAATTAAATGTTAAAGTATTAAATATAACTTACAGTATGTTTTATAATAACAGTAGTTGACTTTTTGTAATTTACAAAGTGACCTCATTAGATAGCAACATAGTTTTGTTTTTCATATTACAAGTCTCTAAATTAGATCAAATTATTTATATTATAAGCAGCAGCTGTACGAAATAAATTGATTTAATTTAAATAATAGGGGTTAAGGTATGAAATTGCCGTTCAATACGAAGACTTTTAAGAACATTGCTTATTTCATACTAACGTTTTTCTTAGTTTTTTAATAACCAATAAAGCAAACTTTATGAAACGTTTAGAGACTGATCAATAGATTTTAAACTAAGTTATGACATAATTTTTAAGACAGGATAGTTAGTTTTCACAAAGTTATCGTCAATAATGTACAACATTCTGGCGAAAAAATAGGGGGTAATTTTTGAGATTTTTTTATATATTTATTTTTAAAACAATTCTGAGATAAAATTGTAACCAAAACGTGCACTACAAAAATAGAAAAATTATAAAGTTATATAAACAAAGGAAAAAAATGGCAATTTCATTCTTTAACCCCTATTATATTAGCAGGTTGTTAATGTGATGTAGGGCTGACACCAGTAATGCGTTTCCATTCAAATTTTAGAAAATAGACATTCTCATTGTATAATCCGATGGCCCTTTGAAGCATTTGATTACAAAACTTGACTTATTAGTTCTTAAGTGACAAAATCCATTTTCGCTCTCACAAATTAATTTATACAGAATCTTGCCATTGTTTTCGCCAATTCAAGAATGTCTTCTCAGTAATTGTTTGTAATTCAATTTGTTTACGTCGAGACCACAAATGTACCTCAAATTGGATTATATTTTGGCGTCGTCACAGCCCGGGCGTAACAAGAATCGCGACCTAAGGCATAGTGAAGAAATTACCAGATAACATTACCTATTCTAGTGAAATAATGAATAGTTCACTAACCCGAACAATAATTTTGCGATGCTCACCATTTTATCAAAATCGTAGATAAAAAGAAACAACGTAAACAGATTTTATGCCTACACATTTGATTAACTTCAAAAAATAAAGGAACATGAAAGCTGGATTTGATATCGAGCTATCAAATTTTCAAGTTTCGTCACCGACTTCGGAGAACTCTTAAATGAAAAACATTAACAGACCAAATTCAACAAAAAGAAGAAATAATAATATGCTGTTTTCAATTGATTCTTTGTCTGCCTCTCAGAATGTTATGAATAATTCTGAAAGAAAATTTTTAACATACAAATTTCTTTTGGCTTGGTTTTTCGAAAATTTCACTTTAAAATATTTGACTGAAATTCGAAATTTGACTAAATTCACTGAATTTCGAAAATTTGCAGAAATGATTTATGAAATATAATTGACAACCCTATGTTATTGAAATATCTTTATAAACCTTTACATTTTCTCTAAAATAAGCAAAGCTAAAGCGAGATTTATTTATAGTACATGTACAAACTTTATATTTATCAATTTCATTTTCACTCTACAATTTAACACTATTATATTTTATTTATGTTTTTTGTTATATTTGTTTTAGTTCTTGTATTTCTGTGCACACTCCAGTATCCGCTATAAGATAATACTTTTCTTAACCCTAAGGTAGGCAACCTTAGGGTTAGATATTTCTCACTTAGCAGTAAGGCTACCAATTGTCACTGTAATCCTTTATAACATGTTGTATCGCGTGCAATGAAGTGTTTATTATTAAGTCATTCACTCATTCAATCAAAACTTAAATGTATGAAAAATAGTCTACTGTGTTACACGACACTACAACCCAAGCTCAGTTTGCAGCCAGTAGCGTAAACAATTTACATAATATCGCATTATCATCCGCAGCCACTATGTTTGGTGGTACATTCCGGCACTTTGAGCTCTCATATCTTTTGATATCTCTACGGCTTATCGACGACTAAGGGAGGGGGAGTCTATAGCTTGTGCTGGATTTATTGAATTGAATTGTCGCTCGAATGGCATTGCGCTGTTAAGGGAATAAAAGTAAAAGGGTGTTGGCTGTGAAATATTGATTAGTACTAAAACACTTCCATATTACCATACAATCTATTTAAATATCCTGTTAAGTCACTATATAATGGCAAGATATTAAAATCCCTTGTTCCACAGAATTTTTTAAAGTTATAAACACCGTTTAATGAAAGTTCCGATCTCTCAAAATACACAAATGAAAAAATAGTTCTGCTTTTGAAATTAATTTCTGATAATAAATTAAGAACTAATAGGAATTAAACTATCTTATATTTAGATTTGATACTTACGAGTTTCCCTTTCTTGTAAACGGCTTGTGCTCAACAGTGGGATTTTTATGGCTGACTTGAAAGCGATTATGCCATACAATTTATTTGAGTGCTTACTACCACCAAATTATATTGAATGGAATCGCTAGTGACTTCCAAATTCGCATACGAGATGAGCGTGAATTTCAAGTTTTTATTTGAGTGTATTTAGCTTAAATGTAGCTCCAACCCTAATAAAAGATGTAAAAAGAGTCACTTAAAAAATAAGTTTTCACGGTTTAATAAAAAAATACCAACCAATATAGACACGGTAAGAATAGACTCCAAGCACCATAAAAGGACAAAACCGCCATAATGATAGTATTTCTAGCTAAATAGCTATTCATAGAGCTTAAGTACGAGTTCTCAGAGACCTATGAAGTACTATTTCTAACGATGTTCAAACGTGTCTATAAATAAACTAATATTAACTTCATCACTAAGCAAATGCCGGCGTGTAATCAGCCGCCTAAATACTTACTTTCGAAGCGCAGACTAAAGAGCGTACCCGTTTCATTGGGCTTTCAAATATATTAGTGCAAGCGAAATTCTAATAGCTTTAACTACACTTTAGGGGAAACTGAAACGTGAACTCGTCCTTAATAACAGGCGACGCATAGTAAACAGAGACTAATCGGCTTGCACGTGTAAATGTATTCGTTCATTCTAAGGGTTATTTAAACGAAACAGCACACTGGGTGCCGGAGGGTCAAGTTCGATTCGACCTTATATCTCGGGTTTAAGGTCGTTTCTAGCTGTGCGACGGTCGCGAGCGAGTTCTCCTCTATTGTACATGGGACAGTAACGCGTAACCCGATGGCGCTGACGCCATTAAAACGGAATAATGAAACACCTGCGGTTTTAGTCGCGACTACGCCGAGATAAAAATGTCTGGAAGTGGGGTAGGTTGAAGTGAACTTTATGATTATTATATCTAGATGTTCTCGTAGTGGTGAAAGGAGTTTCATACTATTCATCAGAAGACTTCTTTTAAACAAGTTTTTTTTATGTTATAAAGCTACTGCCAACATTACAGTATACCTACTTTTTTTTGTTTGTTTATTTATTTAATATATTGAAAATACAGTTGGTTGGTGATTGTTGATATTATTATGCTAATTACATCGCTTGGGACTATTGCTTCAACCCCTGCACTGCAAATGGGATACATTGCAGGGGTGTCCGCGTCCCCAGGTGTAGCAGCAATGTTTGCCATCCGAGGAAGTCAAACTCTACCGTTACTTACAATACACGTGTATACCTACTTGCTGTATTATGGCTTGGTCTCTGTTAATTTGTCGGACTTTTAAAAGAGTAAGTAATCATAATGACTATAATATTTAAAGTAATTCATGTAGGTAGACATTGCCTTATTTAAAGAATAATATATCATTCATCCTATTTATCGATCTTAAAGAAGAAGTTATCATTTCAATAGGGAATAAATGTATCCAATATGTAATGTCTTGAAGTAAGAATCTAGAAACTGGTTGAGATCTCAAATAAAATATTGAAATTCGTCGCTACGATTTACTAGTTCAGATGACAGTCGTAGCACTCGTAGTAGTGATCAAACAACTGATCGTAGTCCGATGTAGTTTCGTAGTCTTGTAGACTTTCTGCAGGCGTAGCACTCGTAGTAGTGATCAAACAACAGCTAATCTATCCAATATGTAATGTCTTGAAGTAAGAATCTAGAAACTGGTTGAGATCTTAAATAAAATATTGAAATTCGTCGCTACGATTTACTAGTTCAGATGACAGTCGTAGCACTCGTAGTAGTGATCAAACAACAACTCGTAGTCTGATGTAATTTCGTAGTCTTGTAGACTTTCTGCAGGCGTAGCACTCGCAGTAGTAAATTAAACAACTGATCGTAGTCCGACGTAGTTTCGTAGTCTTGTAGACTTTAGCTTCAACGACAACGAATACGCACACTAAGTGAATTTAAACAGCCTTTTTCTCGCAGATGTTAGAATGATTTGTACAAGGCTATGGTTAATACTACTATTTAGTGCTATTCGCAAATTCCAATTTTCAGCTTTATCGTCATATACCATCAGTTGAGATGAAGATTAAGCGTCATTCTGTTGTAAAAAAATGATAAACGATATTGATTTACAAAATATTTTGTAAAAATTGAAAACCGGCTTCAAAAATAAAAATCAGATTGAAGTCGGTGACAAATTTTAGTAAGCTTCATTAATACCTAGTTCTTACATTTTTCTAAGCTTGTCATGGGCTTTAATTGAAAAATGTGATGCTGTAGGTATTTTTGAAGTCGGTTTTCATTTTTAGTTAATTCAGTATTATTTGTGAATTTTTTATATATTTTTAGTGAACTCAATGCATACGTATTAATTAGAATTTCATATCAGGCAAACACAAGAATAACTTTGAACGTGTTTCGCTCTCAACAGTACTAAAACAATTATTCCCGAGTTCCTAACAAACTTATTGTTAACATAACATGAGATGATGATAACTAGTCGTAAAATCAGGTGAATAGGCTTAAAAACATGAAACGCTCTGGAAGTGCCTATGAAATGTAAGAGTTTCCCTCAATTTTTCCGGTTTTCATCACCAGATCCTGACATGTGTTGTGATTTAAAATAATTATTGTTTGATTTGTATTCAATTGTGGTTTATTTTCTTTATTAGTTTAAACTTTTAATAAATAATAATGTTAATCATATGTTAATCATGCGGTTTACTAAGAAAATACACAAATCGGTTTAGCTTCTTCCGTTCTTAAATACTATTCCAAAAACAATTGTCAATATGGTTAAGTATATAAAGAATATTTTGTTTTGATACTTTTCTATTTAAAAATGTAAGGTTAATTTGTATTCAGGCATTTTAATCTAACCATGTTAGTTTAACAATTCCTGTTTAAGTATTAACAATGTAGCGTTTTAAAAGACAGTATGAATATGGCTGGACTTCCGATTGGTTTGTGTCGGTACATGCAGGCGGACGTACCGACAAGCTGGCGCCTAAAATCATAATGTTATTGCTTACCAATTTCCGGATAACATGCGTCGATAAAGGCGCTGATGATGAAAATCTTACTATTAGTTACCGACATCAATTCGGCATGTGTCGACAAAGGCGTAGAGCACTTTGCCGACACAATGTGGAGCGGTTGAATATAAAATACACCGCCAACCAGTCGGCAGAACAGTAGATATTTGCTGTTAGTTGTGAAGAATAGTCTCTACAGTGTATTCCTGCTGTTACCTGCTTGAATTGTGGCTCCAATAAATAACAGAAGCGACTCCAGTGTTTTATTCATCAAACATGGTTACAACGGTACCGCCTCTGGAATATACTCTTTCAAATACAAAGATAATTTTAAAAATCGTTTCACAATTGGCGGAGTAATAGGTGAATATACAAAAAAATTAAGATACAGTCGAACATAGAACCTCCTCCTTTTTTTAAAGTCGGTTTAAATAATTTATTTGACACCCAAATTATTGTGATAAGAATAAGCTAGACATCAATCCAAATATTATGTCTGTACCTTTTATGGAGGAAAAGGAGGTTCTCAAGTCTTACAATTATAAACTTTAGAGTACTTCTTATCTAGAGCTTACTCAGTCAAACACTTAGGAATAACTTTTGAGTTCAAATTACTGTTAGATGAGCACATAACGAGATTTTCAATAGAGCTCCTAAAGCTCTTGGTTTTGTTTTAAGAAAATCTTTTGAATTTACCCGTGTCAAAACATTAGAAATATATTGTACTGGTGCATGGATTTTGTAAGGAAATTTGAAGAAGTCCACTGTAGGGGGTTATATTTGTTATATCTAGTTCCTACATGTACTGTTAAGTTATACATTAATTAATAATAAAATATCACACTCTCTAAGCTTATAACACATAGGAAAATGTATAAAAAAAAACTTTTTTTAAAGTAAAACTCCCTGTTGTTACATATACAGGGTGTAACTGAACACCCCAATAACATTTAAGGGTATGTATCCATCAGAAGTAAAGATTCTGTAGGAAAAATATTAGCGCTAACAAACCTTCTTTTTTTTCCATACAAACTAAATAAATATTTTTTTGGTATTAAGTGCCGACAACCCTACGTAGGCGTACGAGGAATACTACGCTCACGTCATTAAAACTAAATTAATTATTTTTTGGTATTAAGTGCCGACAGCCCTACGTATACGTAGGAGGAATACTCCGCTCACGTCTGTCACGTGGCATTTTGTGTTTAAATTTCTTTTGAGTAAAGAGCTGATTATGGTTGTCACTTGAAAGTTTTTGCTTTCAGTTTAAAATCAAATAACTCTGAAAGTATTAGGGATCCAGGTCTCAGACAAGCACCGAAGGTCCATTTAGTATCTAACTTATATGCCCCTGAAATGTTATTGGGGTGTTCGGTTACACCCGGTATATAAGCAAACAAGCTTAAGTAACTGCTAGGTAGCTAAAAAATTATAAAATAAATTGTGTTGTTGGATAAATAAATAAGAAAAATACGTTAGAAGCCTTTATAGTATATCTCCAATCTATTCAAAAAAGAGTAGGCTAAAGTACTTGCAATTTGGATTTTAAGCTTACATGCCAGATTACATCACCAGATGTGAAAAAATTCCATACTTTGCCATTATCCGAAAGAAGACTTGATATTTTGCCTTAAAATAAATAAGAGGTAAGATATATATTATCAAGTCCCTTAGTTAACGAGGTGTCCAAGTGAAGCTCTCTTCCATCTTGAGCCTCATCACCACTTACCATCAGGTGAGATGCAGGCCAAGAGCTTCTCCGTGGAGGCCTGCGTACACAGTTGGCCTCGTGTACGCCGCCCGCAGTAAGGCTCTCCGTCTGAGGATTGCCCCGCATGGTGTTCTCGGAATTGCCTTGGCAAGCCTCAGGCTAGCCCGGGCGCAGTGGTAGTGGTAGTCGCAGTGTGGAAAGTTGAAGCCCTTTAGTTGCTCTGTGCCTAAAACGCAGTCTGCCTATTTCGCGTTATGCCTAAATGTCATTTAAAATAAACGTTTGGACTAAGTATGTTTTGGTCTATTTCGCAATTGATCTACTTCTCGTATAGCCCATTTAGCGATACGACTATGTCGCATTAAACCTATTTCTCATAATGGGCATTTAGCGATGTGACTGTGTCATGTATGTAATGTAATGTAACTTACTACCTAATACAGAGAGTAAAAACCTATGTTAGTAAAAATTATATCATTACAATTCAAAATGGATACTCACTTCCATTTGCCTTCCATCTCAAATACGACGTTTTCCATACCTCTCGCTATTTTCTCGGCTGCGTGCACAGAACGGGCTGCACATATAATTATGTGCATACAATTATGTCCTAAGCATTTTCGTAGTGCATGTTCAAATTTAATTTTCTACACGAATATCGCGCAAAATGATTACATAATCTCTTACATGGAATAAACACTACAAAATTTAGTTATGAATCTCAAAAAATATTAACACATTATAATTATATTTCATTTAAAATAAATCTTGCTTACCTCACTGTTTGAATGTGTAATATAAATCGTCCCTATGACTACACCCTTTTTTCAATAATTTGATACTAGTATTTGATAATGTTTTATTTTATTTATTAAGAAACAAACGGTCGTACAAAACACATAGTTTTAAGCATATTTCTAAAAAAAGACCTATAGTTCCCTTAAGTAGTACATACATAATTTTAAAATGGTTTTTTATTGATACAGTAGGTTGTACTTACAACATAATATTCAGATAGTAAAATTATAATATTCAGATAATAAAAACAGGTAACAGTGCTAAGTATTGAATGATTTTTTATGGAATTAACTGTGCAAAAAAATATGTCTACATCTGCCAGATATTTATTTTTATTAAAAAGTTCACAGGCGCGTTTTATGAACATATTCAAGGAGTAACAGTAGGAGTAACAGTAGGAGTTACAGTACGAGTAATGCTTTGACAATAATTACGAGTCCGGCAATCCCATTCCCGCCGAGGTATGTATAGATGTAAATTAATACTGGAATTAATTATGAAATTCAGTGTAATAATAATACCATATAAATAAAAACCTTTCATATTAAAATATTGTCTATTTAATTAAATATTTATAATTGCCGTGATCTTCGTATAATTTAGCTTTATGATCTGTAAATAAGACAATAGTAGGTACCTAATAATAATAAGCTTCCGCTCTCTTGTTCAACGATTGCGTGCCTAACGGGTCCGTTAGTCTTATTTTATGTGAATCACCTATTTTTCACATTGTGGTATGCATAAAAGATTTTGAATTGAATTGGAAACAAATGAGTATAATATGAATAAAAAAACAAATCAAGCAATTAATTAAAATTAATTAATGAATTATAGTAGCCTAGCATTTAGTAATACTTTTTAATTTTCAATTAGTGCAAAGGAAACAAAGCCCATTACAGCTCAATCATATTTTACGCTAAAAATGTAATTACTGCAGATTATGACTTTTTTCTCTCGCAAGTAAATTAAGCATAATATATTTTCGTGTGATTTCATACCAACACTTTAATAAAATTGTTGTCATATTCATATACTTACTTACAACGTGTCTCATAATAACTCCCCATAAAAATTAGTATATTCATTTAACCGAAAAGAATGTGTCAACTTTAATAACTTGTCATATCAATCGAATTTAATTGTCAAAATGAAAATTAAGTTTTGGAACAGTTTCAGGTTGGCACTTTTGATAGTTTAAATAAAATTAAATATTATAATTTTTATGGGGAGATATATGAGACACGTTGTATATGCTCGAAGAGTGCATTTTTTATAATGTGGTAGCAATTGGCTGTATGAAAAGTTGCATAATTCAAGTTATAGATAAATTAAAAAACATTGGAGCAGCGGCCAAAAATGAATTTTCATACTTACTTTCCTGGCCTAGGCCGGTAAAGTAATGCATGAGCCAAGAATTTCAAGCTTTGTGTCTTCTTTTTACTACAATAATGCCTACATTTCCGAGCATGTTTGAGAAAAATATTGTTTTAAGTCTCTAAAAATGAGAATGACAATCATCGATATTCGTTCTTCGATAGCGGCACACAATATCCGATATCAATATTATAATTAACTCGTAACGGAAAACTTTTTCCTCACCAAAGCGGCCGCAATGCCGCCTTTTATGGAAACAATTTAATTTCACAATCGTAATATTGAAATATTTATTGCGGAGATAAAAGAAAGTTATTGTGTCGCGTCACGTGTAAATGGAGGGTAGAGTCTTTGGGGTCGTGATATTCCAATCACGACCCAAGGCCGTAATATTTCATAGTAGTTGTTCTGAAATAATTCTACTGAACAATTAGTAGCCGTTTATACACGTTTACCGGCGCTTTGAATCAAAATACACTTAAACGACAACACAGGTATAGAGGAAAATTGGAACAACATACCATGTATACACACATCTTATTATTTTCGGTATTTACCTATTCCTATTTTCAGTTTATTAATTTAACCTACCTACCATCTTTTTTATAGCGTTTCAGAAAGCGATGTTTAATGCACATTTTTATAAGCTTCGGCTGTCAATGTACTGATTAAATAAAATAAAGACATTTCATCATTTATTTTCAATATATTAATATTAGTAATAATATTTCATCTAGCTTGAAACCTATTGATGATTTTCAAACATTGGTGAGTTTAAGACATTTTAAATTGAAATGGGAAATCGTCTGTGTAACACTTAAAATCTCATACCTATGCGTTCAACTAACAGAACCTTTGTTATGTATAATTATGAGGACGTGGTGAGTATGGTGTGTCTTTGTACTGACTTAAAATCCAAAGTAGGAAAAGCAAACGAGGTAGAAGTCCACGCATCAAAGATTGAGAATTTTATCAGTAACCACGGTCCAATGTAATTTGGCCAAAATGTCAAAACATGGTATTTAATGTTACAAGTAACAAGACGTGACAAATATCACCTCAATAAACTCTGCTCTCTTCACATTGTGTGTAGGCTAAATACGAAATACCTAAAAAATGACAAAGCCTTTTTTAGGTATTTCGTATTTAGCCTACACACAATGTGAAAAATCTGTCAAATAAATATCATATATATACAGGGTAATCAATTCAAATGGGTCAGTAGGGAGAAGTCAGAAACTACGAGAGTTAGCGATATCTGTTCTTAGGAACCATGGCATCCATTTTAGATTTAATAATAATAATGGCATTCAGATTTTATTAACTCTCATACATAACCGGGAATCGAACCTGGTCCAAATCTCTGTAAAAAATGTTATAAATTTTGCAAGTTGTTTTGTTGTTATTGTTTATGGTGTGAATCATAAATCACAAGGAACACATTTTAATAGAACCTTGTTCAAATAATTAAAAAATATTCAAAAATAAGATAATTATTTCATTGAAATATTTTTAAATATTAATTAATTTGGCCCGCCCCCGCTGAACGAATATGTTCTAATTTTAAATAAACGCAATTTGTAATGCATAATATCGATGCAGATAAGATATGCATAAGTGGTCTCTTCAGATTAATTCATTCGATTGAATCCACCATCAACAATTACTACGAAAAAACTTGCAGAATTTGTAACATTGTGTACAGAGATTTTGACCAGGTTCCATTACCGGTATGTATGTATGAGAGTTTTAAAAATTTGAATGCCATTATTATTAAATCTAAAATTGACGGTATGGTCCCTAAGAACAGATTTCGCTATCTCTCATAGTTTTTGATTTCTCTCAACTGACCCATTTAGATTGATCACCCGGTATATATCGATGTAAATATTTATAATTTGCGATTTTAACAATAAGTTGAACAAAACCCCGCTCAAAAAACATGTATTTATACAGGAAATGAATACTTTGGGATGTTTCCTTATAATTATTACCACGTATGAAAATTACAAAGCGCAATATTCAAGTTAGGACTGTGCAATATCGTAAAACGGATATTCTGAAGTGGATCGCCTTTATTCAGACTTCAAAATGCCGAGTGGAAGGGGTTCCACCCCTCACCCCCCATATTCCTATATTCAGTGAAGACCCAAGTCGGCAGTCCCACGTTTTTGACACTGACAGAGGCCACAATTAACTATGCCCTCACACCTCGCCTCCTAAGGATTGAATGTTGGACTGCATTTACACTGTTATGTAACTTCCGCTTCAGGATTACAGGTCAAAAGTGACCTTTGAGATATATTTTTCATCAGAATTAATTTAATTGTAACTTGAGATGAATGATTAGGAGTACCTTATCAGTCGCGTCAATAAACAAGTATGTTTATTACTTAAGTAATAAATTGAGTCTCAGGCACTCAGAAACACGCGATATACTTTAGATTATGTGATGAAAACAAAACCGTAATTATGTATGTTTCTGAAATAAAAGGCTATTTTATTTTTATTTTATTTAATAAATTGAGTCAACTATCATCCGGAAAATATGCGTTTAAATAATTTCTATTAAAATATTTCTGTGAATATAATTCATAAATTACCTTTAAGAACATCCTTTCCTGTAATTTTTACAAATTTACATTTTAACCAGGACCCGAATTTGAAATATAATATTTTGAAATCAAATAAGTCGACAAATATTATGATGATTATACATACTAATGTAGTATGTATAATCATCATAATATTTGTCGACTACATTCAAAGTAAGTATATCGACATTTATGAGTTCTTAAAACAAACAAACAAACATTTTTTTACCAATAATGGAAGCTCTTGGCCCTCGTCTTACCTGACGACAATGCCGAAGATAGAAGCAAGGTTTACATGGACTCCTCAACTACCCTGCAGCTTATTTTTCTCTAGAGTTAGTACTCGTATTATTAGATTTCACTGCACATTCACATTCGCAACATACATAATTGTCTATAGTTCGCTAGTTTTCCGCATTACAGCTTATTTTTTTAATGAATGGGTTTGGAGATATTCACGTTTAATTTTAACTTAATACGGAAACAATTAAATTTGACAAATGACCTGGTTCTTTCTAAAGATCGGTTTTGCAATGATACATACCGACTGTACAGACAAAAAATTAAAAATTTCACTTAATTATGCCTTATTCAGACGTTTTCTTTTATTTGCTAATGCTAGCAGATGAGCAAGTGGCCCACCTTGGTAAATGCCACTCATGGACATCTGCAATGCCAGGGGCATAGCTCAAGTTACTGCCTACCTGGAAAGAAGTGACCTATTTAAACCTCGTTTTTTTGTAAATTTGGCTCCTGATTGAAATAGCTGAAGAAAAAATCTATAATAAAAAATACCCACCAAAGTAGATTAAAAAAATTACTGAACAATTCATAGCAACAGGTTACGCAACGGTGTGATTCGACGTTCTTAAGTCGAACGTTACTCCAGAAGCCTGCCGGGGCGCATTGTGCTCCCGTATTAACGGCAAGCACACAAAAGACCTCGGTCGTATATCAAACTAACGTCACTCCGATGTCTTCCTTCCTTACTGCTACTGTTCCCAAGCCGCAAGAAATGGCCCTCCCTTTTTTATTGAGCATTTAGTTTAGTGAAATTATGGCGCGTAAAATTCATGGCGTCGAAAACCCGAGTCAATTTTATTTCGGCCTAAATACGAAGAGCCTATTAAGAAAATGAACCGAAAATATTTCACTAAGGCGTCTCGTATCCCGTGGGTCGTATCTATCTTACAATCCATAGGACAATCCATATTTGTCTCGAAAGAATAATTACAAATATTAAACCTACAGCTAAGCTACCAAAATATAACAAAATTTCTCAATTTTTCAAACTTCAATATGCTCGCTGTATTTCTACCTATATTTTTAGATTAAGTCCAGCAGGCTTATTACCGATTTCATGGTTTTCAAATGATACCATGTGATATTATGGTGCAAAACGAAAAATACGATTTTCAGTCAGATTTTTGATCATTCGTTCATTATATCATGATGACATCATGAAATTAATTAATTGGAGATCGGTAATACGAAATGAAGCATTTCATGACTTCCTTATCTCAAAATTTATACCATGTTATACGATAAAAGATCCATAATAGGCCTGCTGATTAATTAACAGTGGACTTCAAAGAGATCGTTGCGCCAGTTACAAAAATATAATATAGTGTACCTTAATGTTAAGTCAATAAAGTCGTGTATAAATAGAACATCCCGTTCCTGCCACGACCTTATCCTGGCTATACCTTCCTACTTAACACAGTTCCTCTCTTATTATTTTACTGTGCAGGCAGTCCGATTATGGAATGCTTTGCCTGTCAACATACAGAGGGCGCGTACATTGACATCCTTCAAGGCACTGGTGAAGAAGCACATGTCTCACTTATGATACTTATATATTCTATACATCCTTCATTTTATTTATTTATTCCTTATACACTGCTTATTTTAATGTCTTAATCTAACTTCTATTACTATCTTAAAAAATTGTGCACTTTTCCACCTCTCTGCTGTTTTTTACCTCTTATTATCCCTTTTTCTATGGTTTCCTGGAAGAGATTGCTGCGCAACAATAAGGCCGCCTATTGCTTTTGTTTTTTATTATTGTTTTTCTCTATGTTTTGTAATTATGTGCAATAAAGTATTATGTATTATTATGTATTAAATATTATGTATTATTATTATTAAATAAATTATTATGTATTAAATATTAAGTATTATGTATTATTATGTTTAGTATTATGTATTAAAGTAATGTGACCAAAGTTACGTAAATATTTTCGTAACTTTGGTCACATTGATCTCTTTGTGACTGTACTGTAATATAATATACTTAAATAATTCTTATCATGTCTATTTGAATTGACCCTTATCGTGCATACTAATAAAACACGTCAAATAATAAGTATAATATCTCAACCTGGTTCATGATAGTTAATATGTGCTCAACATTAAAAAAATCGAATTAAACGTAGGATCAACAATGCGACAAACATTTTCAATCGTTCACATAATTCTCGAATACCGTCAAAAAGACTCAACAAAAGTGCAATTGTTATCCGAAAACTTTGAAATTATTTATTTTCGCAACAAGGCGGCGAGAAAGTTGCCAACTTCGCTAATGACTTCTTTCAGCCACTTTCCAGGTTCGAAGGCTCTTGCTATCTATTTAAACAATACTCACGACCGGTTGCACCAAATTTACGTTTTACGATTTCGTAAAAGTAACAATATAATTACGTAAGAATTGCACCATAATCTAGTTTCAATTGTAGTTTTATTTTATCCTTTACGTTTAAAAAGATTAAACTTAAGTTAAGTTATGTTAGTTAAACGGCGCGAATCATATAATATTTAATAGTAAAACGACCCATTTTAGTTGTTGTTGTAGGTATTAAGTTGTTACTTTTTACGAAATCGTATAACGTAAAACTTGGTGCAACCGCCTGTCACTTTATTAATCTATATAAATAAAAATCAATGTATGTGCTATGTATGTTTGTCCTCTATGCGTTTCGAAATCATTCATCAGATTGTAATGAAACTTTGACAGGGTGTTCTGGGGACGCCCGCACGGGTTCCTAGCAAAAAAATGGCATTTCCGTGGCATTGCAACGCATGCGGGGTACAGCTAGTATCTTATAAATATCACGCCGTCTGTACTAAGTGCTTGCCGGTGGCTGGCTAAGCTTAGACATTATTCGCGCGAGCGTTAATAAAGCGTTGCGTTAAATGTCGGCGTTAGCGCTTTTCTAACACTATACTATACGCTCAATACCCAGCGTTGAAAATACAACACTTTTCGTTAAAAAGCGTCGCGTTTTAAAAGCGCTGGGGAATGCATTTTGTTATAAAAGTTACAAAAGCGTTCGTGCGAGCGAGCTCTTAAGACTTTGCATGTGTACGTTGATAGTCGTTAGGAGCTTGGTGGCGCATTGGCGCGTGTGCTCAGTGAACGATTACTAAGGTTAAGCAACGTTGGCTGTGGTCAGTCCTGTGATGGGTGACCAAAATACGAAACATCTCAAGCTCCGTGCTTCGGAAAGCACATTTAACAGTGGGTCCTGCGCCTGATTTCGCCCCGGTCGTGTCGGTTAACCGTCCCATCGGACTAGGCGAATGAAGGAACAGAGAGTGCACTTGCGTCTGCGCAGTCACTTGTGCACTGTAATATCTCCTGCGCAGATGGCTAGTCTCTGTTGAGATTGGCCGCCGTGATCGAATATCGGTTAGGAGGTCATTATTATTATTATTATCCATTTATTCAAAAATATTCTTAAATTTAAGTTTTTATAGTATTTTGTATATATAAATATATATACAAAATACTATAAAAAATTTAAACCTAGTATACCGCCTATTATTATTATTATCCTTTATTTTAAATAGTTCTTAAATATAAATTTTTTTATAATATAAATATAAAAGATATAAATATTATAAAAAAACCTACACTTAGCGGGTCCATCGGCAGCGAGACAGTACCCAAACTACCGGTGGTTAGGGCTGCAGGGTAAGGAACCTCCTGACAATTCGTGCCGTGCCAAGGATTACCGCCTTCTGTATCAGGCCCTTGATCCATCCGCCCAGCGAGAGTCTCTCAAGATGTTGGTCAAGACTCTTCGCTATTAGACCATTCACAGACACCACTATCGGGATAATGACAGTCGAATCCACATCCCACATGGCGGTAACCTCATGAGCCAAGTCAAGGTACTTGCTGAGCTTGTCCTTCTCAGCTTTCACGAGGTTCTCGTCATGGGGGATGGTGACATCGACTATCATTACCCTGCGTTGGGACCGGTCTATTAGCACGATATCAGGCTTATTGGCTGCAATAAACCTGTCCGTGATGATAGAGCGGTCCCAGTAGAGCAAGGCACGACCATTCTCAAGAACTGGCGCTGGTGTGTATTTATAATACGGCACCTCAGTCTCAACAAGGGCGTATCGGAGAGCAAGTTGCTGGTGAATGATCCTGGCTACTTGGTTATGCCTGTGCAAATACTCACTGTTAGCAAGATGCGAACAACCAGAGACTACATGTCGGAGGGACTCCCCAGGGCGGTGGCATGCTCGACAGATGTCGACGGTTCCGTCCTTCATGATGTATTTTCTGTAGTTGTTCGTCTTGATAACCTCGTCTGCAATTGCACAGGCAAACCCCTCGGTTTCTCCAAAGAGGTCCCCAAAGCGTAGCCAGTTCACTGACGCCAACTGGTCCACATCAGGCCCAGTAAGGGAACGATAGAACCGGCCGTGCAGCTCCTTGCTCTTCCATACGTCCTTCCGGTCATCAGTGCTTAGCACCGATGGTTTGCGCCAGTCGTCTTCGCCATGGAGAGAGGTGTGAGGCCTTTATCAACTGCTACTACCTCTCGATGCACACCATTCTCGCTGTTACGGAAATACTCCCTGAGACTATACACCTCGCGGTTATGGAGGTTCTTGGCGTTTAGAAAGCCACGACCCCCCAGTTTCCGTGGGATGTATAGTCTCATAACAGACGATCGTGGATGAAGCATGCGATGAGATGTTAGCAGTTGACGAACCTTTCTGTCCAGAGCGTCTAACTCAGTTTGAGTCCATTTCAGTATGCCAAAGGAGTATATCAGTAGAGGCATCACCCATCCGTTGAAGGCACGCGTTTTATTGCCTCTCGACAAAAGGCTGTTAAGAACTTTTGTCAGACGCCAATAAAAGCGCTCCTTCAGAGACTTCTTGATATCAACTTCCGATACACCCAATGACTGTGACATACCAAGATATTTGTAGGTCTCGATCTCGGAGAGGGATTTGAGCGTAATTGTCTCTGAAAGTTGTAAATTTTCAGAATTTACAACTTTCCCTCGCTGTACATGCATGACCGCACATTTATCCACACCTAACTCCATCTTGATAGCACTGCTAAAAACCTCTGTTGTTTTTAACAGTTCTACTAGATCTTGGCGATTATGTGCAAATATCTTAAGGTCATCCATATAAAGTAGGTGAGATATGATCTCACCACCTCTACGGAACTGATAGCCTAATCCTGACTCCTTCAACAACGTGCTGAGAGGGTTCAGGGCCAGGCAAAACCACAAAGGGCTCAAACTGTCGCCCTGGAAGATGCCCCGCTCAATCCTAATCAAGTCCTGCGGGTCAGAGGGGCCCGATGCATCGCCTGGTTGACAAATAATTGTGGCCCACTGCCTCATGCACGTGCTTAGAAAAGATTTATTATTATTATTATTACGTTGATAGTAAATTCAAACTATCGTCTACGTACTCTTATCTTTCGTAGGCTCCGAGCACACAACCAGAGGTCTTCGGCTAGCTTTAATACATTTGTGGCGTGTCAATTACGCTTCAATAGCACGCTTTTCGAGACAGTTATTGCATTAAAACCGATACCTAACTAAACATTTGTTAAGTTAGTTATCGGCTTACAATTTCTGACTTATTCAGAAATCGTAGTACTACGAATTAAGTACACCACGAAAAGCGTGTAAAAGCAGTTTTATTGAAACTCTATTAAAACACGATAACAACGTTAAGATTATCAGAATTAGGCCCCTGGTCGTTAGGGAGCTTAAATAACCAATGGGCTGCGTGCAAAAGTACTGGTTTAATTTTTACTTTTACAAAATTTGAAGTTATCAATAAATATTTGATCGTCACCGATGAAGTCTCAGAAAGGAGATAGGCAGTGAGCTCGCGATATTAGTGCTGCCCTTCACGAGAGGGGACGTATTTTTTATCATTAGAAGTGAATCATTAATTCGAATACGAAAATAAATCATGAGCGAAATTATTTTCTACTGTTCCCAAGTTTTAAAAATGTTTGAATCACTCGAATTCAGTGCTGTCATTAAAAACAAATTCTATATAAGATTCCGTTTCTCGAATAATAATTGAAAACCGGTACGCATCAACATTTTTTTTAAACCGGCAATGAATCACACGTAAAACAGAACGTCGTTTCTTTAAAATTGCAAAATAAACGGAATGAATATCCAAAATTAGTCAATTCTGAAAGTCGTATTCGAATCTTACGATTTCGAATGCGCATTTGAATTCTATTAGTTCTTACTTAACATACATGGTTCATTCATTCATTGCTATTACTTTTTGTTTGTTGCACGCGTTGTCAGTTGACTTAAAATCCCGACGTTGTATCAATTAAGGTCAAAATAAGCCATTAAAAAAATTGTATCGCAATAAAAACTAATTAGTATTTGTCCATAATGAACACAACACAACAACATAGTTTTAAGGAAACTACTCGCCCCGTTTCAAAAATTCATGACATACAGCGCGCCGGGTTAGCTACGGGCACGACAAATATTTTATTGGGCCTAGCACGGAGCTCGGCGCGTAAGTACTCGTACATTGGTAGCGACAATCGATATCACATCCAATTTCTTTTCACGGGAAAACAAAGCTCGCCCTAATTGCTCGGGCGCAAACTTTACAATTCATCAATTTGTTCATCGCTCCCCTTGATCCCCTCATTGTGCACGACTCCACGGCCCAAATTATCGCCCAAAGTTGGCGGAGGAAGCCGTTCTCGAACCATTGTGGCCAGATTATCGGAGACTCACAAAAGAGACAAAGCGAGTTTATCAAGCACGCCCGGGAATATCTTACTTGTTAGAAACTTGCCACCGTGGTGAAGCCTTTAAAATCATAGAATTTCCATAAGCCGCCGTGGAATTGTTGATTCTCGCCGAGTGCATTTGTTTGCGGTTTCCATTTTGCGAATGATAACTCGACGCGGCGTTTGGTTAGCCGCTAAGCAAACAATATCGCAGTAGATATATTGATATCGCAAGAGACAAATCTTTACTAGTGTTATAAATCTGAAGAGTTTGTTTCATTGCTTGTTTGTTTGTTCGGTTGAACGCGCTAACCTCAGGGACTACTGATTCAAATTGAAAAAATCTTTTTGTGTCGGATAGTCCATTTATCGACGAAAGCTATAGGAATATAACATCACAGTACGACTAATACTAGCTGAGCATTAATGAAAAATGTTACGAAAACAGCTAGTCATATACAAGTGCATAGGTATATGAGCGTCTACCTATCAAACGTATCAAAGGTATGTTTATCCTACTTTATATTAGTCTTATATTACTACTCACTCATATATGCACAGTTTAAATATTTACCATTCGATTGAAATATTTTGAAAAGTATTTAAATTTTATATTAATAGTTCTATTACTTTATTTGCATGTATTCTGTGAGACGTCATTTGAATAAATAAACAAAATATACTGCAAATTACATACAAGTACAATTTCATGTCTATAAGAGGACCCTAGTGATTTATTATATGTTTTGATATCGATCCAAGAAAAACATTTTCCACGGAAAATACTTCCAGAATGGTATGGTTTAAAGCCACCCAACAATCTTTATGTAGTTGTATAATACATCAAAATTACAACAAGCAGCATGATCGCCTGATGGCAAGAGGCTACAGTTACTTAATACTACATGTAGTCATGTATATATCTAATCAATTCTTGAATGGCATCCCAAACGTTAACCAAAACTGTCTTTCTAAAAACGATAAATTATTATTGATGTGATTTATAACCATATTTTAACATTTTCCAAAGCTCTCGCTGGCTTATATTATATAGTATGTATACATATAAATATGTTTGTTTTCACTTCCGAGAAATCTTCAGTTTTGTGAGAGACTATCCTATTGACTTCTTGGAATCCCGATTATAGTAAATCTTGACAAAGTTTAACAAAAGTGGCAAAATATAATATTATATTCAGTGTTTTTCATGGGAAATTTCCATTGTAACTTTACAAAACACTGAGTTCCTGTTATTTACATTGAAGATTTAATACTCTTTTTAGCAATTTATCTCCTTTTAGAAGTACCTTATATATACTTTGATGACTGTTTGTCAGTGCGTATCATTTTCGACCAACTCTTGATATATTGATCTTTACAACTCAATTCCATAAACGTAGCTATAAATTCTTAAAATTAAACACATTTATTTGTATTCATTAAAAGCTATCTACGCCAAAATAAAACAAAATATCTCAAAGGACATTATTTCTTATTGTTGTTTCTTTGTAGCGTTTTGTAATTAACCCTTGTAATGTGTTTTTTTTTCGTATTTACATGAATACTATTACGTAACTTTACGATAACACTCAAGCAAAGCATGCCTAAGTAAAGCTTAATATTGCGCTATAGCTAATTTAAATTGCTTTCATTAGTAGCTTAGACGAAATGAGTAAATTCATCAAGTTCTCAATATGAGAGGGCATTGAGCAACAACCATTTCCAGTCTGCTTGTTTTGAATGAGTAAATCTGTCCTGACTGTAGACCCGAAGGAATGAAATGGAACGTCATAGAATTTTGGATGACGCCCGATAAGGTTTAAATTGACAGCAACAATTATAAATAGGGCACCGTCTCGGTATGTTTGTCACGATAATAGAGATTACAATTTTCCGAATTTGCTTACCTTTTATTAGCTTCTGTGTATTCCTTGAAATAAATAAATACCTATTTTTAAAAACATGTAAGTACCATATAAAAGAACAGATAGGTTAATGGGAGTATGTCGCACGTATTTATTAGATTACAGTCTGCAATCGTGCTATCACATGCATCGGGATCCCACACAGGTCGGAGTGGCATGAAGCGCAAGTATTTATTATATCGCGACCCACAACGCAACTTGAGCATATGTATATCACATTCCGCGAAGCAATTTGCGAAGCAATGCCGGGAAACAATCGTACTGACATATATCGGGATGCCACAGCCTCGTCCCGTACACTACAATCCAACGATCGCCGAACACAAGTCATCACAGAACCTGCAATTATGCACTCAGCGTAAACAAATTAGTGCAAAGTTCTACGAAGCTCTACCGACACTGTACAGGCAAAGCAAAAAGGCACCCGGCAGCTATTTTTACTCGGATAATAACGCATTTATAAATCGGCATCAAGCTCGAAGCTCGGCCCCAATTACCAGACTTCGGACGGGAAAGTTTTGACAGCTGAATCACAGTTGGGGTCGGGAAATAAAAGCGGCTGATTTGCTTAGACCTTTCTTCTACATTTTTCAATATTATATTTTTTTATCGGGCTATAGATTTTAATGACCAATGGGCTTGAATGAGCGTATGACAAAACTGAGACTGCGATTATAGTATACTGCTGTTCCTAAGTCACCCCAGAGGTGCATATGGCCTTCACAAGGTCCCGCCACGCCTTTCTGACCATTGCGATTATATTATCGTTACTATTTAAAAATTGCTCTAGCGGTTTGTTACCTTTACATTAAAGCCCCTAAATAGCCAGTGCTAATAAAACTCGAAACATAAACTTGACTAGAACATATGGCACTTAATATTATGTAATACTGGCTGCCTCGCGACAGACGCTATTCTGCCTAAACTCTTAATATGTTTGACATAACGGCATAGCTTGGAAATTATGTTTTTCTTTTTGTATTTTTTCAGATATTATTTCCAAGTTTTACTCTTCATAAGAACTAATAAGAAACTTTGTCGTAATATGACGAATTCTGAAAAAAAAAAGAATTAACCTAATCAGTCTACACATTTGCACTTAGCAACACATTTAGTGACCCATTTTTATTAAATAGTCCTTAATATTATGTGCTTGTGAGCACAGTCACTTGCGCGTTGCTAACCCAAAAACCCAGAGTCTGATCATACTTAATCATATTTCAGTGAATTACTTTATTATTCATTAAAGTCTGTACAGACGAGCGACTTTCTAAATTTCTAATTAAATATCCGCCGAGAACTTGCCACGGTCTCAACGCACACGGAGTGCGATCTTTGTTGTTCGGAAATTTAGCGAAGCATACTCTATGGAAGCAAATATTCTGATATTCAAAGCGGATTAAAGTTCGCTATGTGCATCGTTACGACTAGTCACGTTAGTTCTATTTATTTCGGGGACTCCTCCGTACTTTTGTCTCGTTCACTCTATCAGTGTCTTGATTGTTTAGGGGGCATTTCGTAGGTACGCGGTACTTATAATCCGTTGCGTGTGTTATTGTAATGCAATTGAAAAGAATCTATTTTGAAGTGCAAAAATGTACCACCATGTAAAGAATCTATTTTGAAATCAAAAATGTACTAAGAAGACTATTCCTCGTCTGCGCAGAAGACAAACAGCATCTCTGAGATCACTTCTTGGGCGCCGTTCACGAAAAGCGTCTCATTCCAGTAGCATTAACTTGATATTTTTATGATTGCATTTACGACCGCCAATCGAGACGGCACATCAAACCGGCACTAATTATAACAATTTTATTGCAAGAACTATAAAAAGGGGCCACCAAAAATACCGTGACGCGCGACTGTAATTACCCACATCTGTAATTTAATTTCGTCACCGCTTAAGTTCCCTGTGACACGAACAATCATTACCCCCCATTTATCAAAGCTGACGTTAATTCAACTTAATTCTACGACAGCGGAGTTATTGATTATGAGAAATCGACAAGTTGATTTGAGTAAGCCGAGAGCTGGGAAGGCGCATACGGCAATTATCCCTGTAATCTGAAAAAAACATTGAGGAAATGCCCGTTTAACCATTTGAGGGGAGTATCATCATGCTTAATGATCTGGGAAATTATTATTTTTGCGTTTGCCTTATTCATTTTAAGCAGTTGATTGGATGACATCGTTGACTTTTAGTTGAGAGACCAGGCTATAACTTTGATTGCATACATGTTTCATTCGAATTAAAATAGATTTATCCACGAAGTACTTTATATTATTTTATTTGGGCAATAGCTATACTCGACATATTGCAATGCATCGCAAGGGATAAAGAAATATACGCCTTTGCCTAATACGCAAAGACGCTGGTGGTGGTTGGAGCAAAGACATAGGTACTGTATGTCTTCTCTCCCAGTGGCGGAACGTGGTCTGATTATGCTGATGATGATGATAACGAACACTATTCCAGCAGAATTTTGCTCTATGAAATGAATGTAGGTATGGTATGACTCCTTGATACCTGTTTAATAGCTACTGTTTTTTTTACAATACTCAACAGTAGGAGTATCAATAATAGCAACAAATCGATCCTGAATTTTCGAACATTTCAGACTACAGAAGAAAGAAGAAATTCAGAATATAAATTAAAATATTATTATTTAAATTACTTATCTCATTGATATCGTTACTAAGAACATTTGGTCCGGCAAGGGGCGGGCAGTTAGGATAGTGGATGTCGTCCCTACTCTATCTGTCAACTCATTTGGGCCTCTTTCACCGCTTAACATCAGGCGGGAGGACGCCATTTGCCGGGCCCTCCATAAAAAAATACACATTTTGATGCCACCCATTGATAAGCATTATTCTCCTACCAACATGTAACCTACCTAAAATTGATGATCTGACCCGTAATTTTTGCCATGATCACAATAATTTAATGGGCTTATAATTAGAGTTGTGTAACTCAGGAGTGATTGATTCAAAAGATATATATCTGACGCAAGGAGTGATTACATCAGTATATCACTTCAGTTTCAAATATATCAGTAGCTCAGTATCTCTTTCAGTCGCCTGACATGTCCGAGAGCATTGAAACCGCATTGAATCAGTAACTCTTCTCTTTCAATCGGCAGGATTTTATTAGGTGACTGATTTTTCATATTCACAACAGTATTAAGAAAATTATTAGAAGTATATATGAATACAAATTAATACAAAATAATTATAAATCTCTTTATGAATGCTAATCTCCAAATAATAAATAAGTTAATAAAATTAGATTAAGAAATTTAGACACAGAGACACATTCATTATATCACTGATAAATTAAAGAAACACTAAGTCACTGAGTTAATGATCTAGATAAAGATATAAATGATATAGTGATATTAAAGAGTGATATATATCAGCAGCTCCAAAAGAGACATATCTCTCTTTTCCTCTCAGTGATATACTCCGCACAAGTCTACTTATAATATATTGAGCAATAATACTCATACATAACTTTTTAATGTCATAATGTAATGATACTAGTGGACGACCACAAGAAGTGCTTGACCATTTTCCTTGACTTAAGAAAAGCTTTTGATGCAATTCCTATTTCAACGCTCATCAAAAAATTGGAGGCGTTAGGTATACGGAGTACACAATTGGCATTGTTTGAAAATTATTTAACTGACCGTACACAGAGGGTTAGGATTGGTGAATACACGAGTAACGAATTACCTGTCAATTATGGGATCCCACAAGGCAGTATAGTCGGGCCTACGCTTTTCTTATGCTATATAAATGAATTGTGTCAATTAAATATAAGTAACTGTAATATCATATCCTACGCTGATGATACCACCCTCACTTTTTATGGAGATACGTGGGATGAAACGTTCTCATCGGCTCAACAAGGATATGATGTAGTGTTACAGTGGTTGGCACATAACTCGCTTACCATTAATACTGAAAAAACAAAATATATTACCTTCTCACTCAGAAACACACAGGAGGTGGCAAGATTGCAGAGTTTTGCTCTTTATTCTCACAAGTGTTGTTTTCCCCCGTTAAATATATGCGATTGCCCTAAAATTGGAGCTACAAAGCAAATCAAATATTTAGGTGTAATAATTGACAATAATCTTTCCTTTGGTCAGCACATACATAATATTTCTTTAAGAGTTCGCAAACTTACTTATATATTTAAACAGCTGAGACATGTTGCAGACTATCAAACACTCAAAACTGTTTATTTAGCGCTGGTGCAATCGCTCTTATCCTACTGCATAACAACGTGGGGTGGAGCTCCTAAGACCTCTCTTATAGAATTGGAGAGAGCACAGAGACTGATCCTCAAAGTGAGTCTTTTTAAGACAAGACTTTTTCCAACCACACAATTATATCAAGAGGCTTTAGTACTTACGGTAAGGAAATTATTTATCCTCCACTGCATACTTCGCCAACATTCGCTCCTGAAATTTACACCAATCCTACATGTATCACGGAGGCAGCATAATGTCTGCTCGATCGCAAGCTTTCGTACAGCTTACACAAAAAGATTTTTCTGTTTTCAAGGAGCGCGATTGTATAATAAGGCGAATAAAATCAATAATATGTTTGCTAATACAAGGAAAGTGTGTAAAAATAAAATTACGAATTGGCTGATGAACTTGGATTATGGTGAAACTGAGACTTTGTTGACTAAGTAAACTTTTCACACACACATATATACACACACACACATTCATACATACACACAGACACACACTTCATGCAACTAAAATGAGAAATAAATAAAAATAAATAATACTTTTATATCTATACGTATAATGCCCACAAATGTTGGATTGTTTTTTTTTTTTTCTACTTGTATTGTCAATAGTTTAGTTTCTATTTTCTTCGCATTAAAGAAACCGAGGGTGGGGGCCTGGTGATTCTGTGATACAGGCGGATTTCTGCCTACTTCAGACTCCAGTCTCTCACCTACTTTTAATCTGCCCCTATGTAATTCGTAGTTCATAAGTCTGTTTATGTATGGTGTAGAGAAAAATAAAAAATTATTATTATTATTATTATTATTACTAGTAGGACTACCAGCATGTAACCTACCTACAATTGTTGATCTGACCCGTAATTTCTCGCTACCATCACAATAATTTGATGTGTTTATTATTTATTGTGCAATAATACTCGCTACATACCTTTTAAATTGAATAATGTCATTACATTATTCAAATAAAAAGTTAACACAAAAGTTAAAGTTACCACTAGTGGGAATAACTTAAACCAATTATTTCTTCAACCTTTCGTGTAATTTTATTATAGTAACATTTTTTCTTTTATATTCAAAACGTGATTTCTGATTTCCACCACAGCATCCAGTTCGCAGCGTATCCCACTAACGTTGTGGATTCCTACCGTAATGGGGTGACATTAGCGCTTCAATCTGCTTGGCTGTTCCTTGATTACACTTTCCCATTCGCCATTTATTGGTTTTAAACAATTAACTGTTGACTGTACATTATCGGGATGCATTTGCGCTAACTTAACTGTAAAAACAATATCACAAACTGCTTAGTATCTTACTTTTGCGAAATCAATGCTAATTAAAATGTGTCATGCTAAATGACGTGTAACATTACATAATTTTGAATGTATTATATTTTATTCTTTGAATTTACTGCATTATAATTTATAAAAATTGCAGAAACAATCATTGTACATTTGTATGTAATGTAAGAATAAATCTATATACAGGCTGTAACTTTTTTTCATGTATTTATAATTAAAAAAGAAAATTACAATACAGTTTAGATAGTTTTTAAAAACCACTAGTTTGCACTCCGCACTGAACCAGCGTGGTTGACGCTAAGGCCTAATCACCTTAAGATAGGGTAGGCTCGAGCCTCTCGTTGGGCATGTATATAAACTGTGATGATGAATGAATATCCTTGTTGAATAACATTATTAGTTAGGAGTAAATTAGAACTGCACTTGAGAAACAATTCCTGAATTGAAATTAAATTCGAACGGCAGAATGACATTCATTAGCCGGAAGTGAGCCCATTAAAAAGAATGAGACGAATGCAGCGCACCTGACGAACCTTTCAACCTTTCAACCTTTTGAATTTCGAACTAAGCCAGCCAGTTTCAACGTCGACTTAAATTCGTTTTTCGA
The DNA here is from genome assembly GCA_963935595.1 of Schoenobius gigantellus. Lineage (NCBI taxonomy): Eukaryota > Metazoa > Arthropoda > Insecta > Lepidoptera > Crambidae > Schoenobius > Schoenobius gigantellus. Next base: position 17,609,533 of record OZ012557.1, on the reverse strand, counting down.
ACTGGGAGTGAAATATCCGAATAGGGCTTAGCAGGTGACGTGTACAAAGCGCGCCCTGCACTGTGGCGCGCTCTTGCGGCCGCAACGTTTTTCAGTTGTCACCTCTGGCCGACCCTCAGCTTCGAGCGGACAGTTTTAAAATATCCCCTCATTATCGCAGCGGTGTCGAGTGGGGTAGATGAAAATACTTGCTTTTTGTGTTTCCATTGTTGTCAAATTGGTTCCGTTAGCTTACTGTTCATATAGAATGAAGATTTTTTCTTAATATACACCGGAGAGGCTCTATACCAGTCTTCCGCACGGGTACCTCTATCTTGCCTATTTCTGGCGCCAAGTTTTCTTTTACACACAGGGAAGCTCTTGGCCTTAATCTCATCTTATGGTAAGAGACGATAAGGCCTATTATGGGAGAATGCTTTACCTGGACCCCTCAACAACTGAGAAACCAGCTATTTACCCTCTTATTGTCGGAACACAACAATGCTATTAACATTGTAATTATGGCAACATATTTAGTATTGATTTGATAATTTTATTCTACTTAAGGGGATATCATGCGGGCTGTTTTTCCACACAATCATAGTCCTCTGTTTCCTTCCTGGATAATGGTAATGGTTGCTCAATTTTTTTAAAATCTATTGCCACTATTAGCATGTTCCTATGTTTTCCTTTTTATTGAGTTAATTATTAACAGAGATTTAAAACCTTAAAAAAATGGCCAGATTTTCAGTTGTATTCAAACATTCAGTAAACAAATTTGACGAGATTATGAAAAAAGCAAAACGAAGACACAGCTCAAGGTTTTCTTTAATTTTTAATGCAAAATGTAAATAAATACTACGGCAATACATTTCACAAATAGCTATACCTATTTTTTAATTCTCTGAACCTTGGAGTTTTCTTTTAAATAATCATTATTTAATTTTCGTTTTCGAATTGACATTTATACCATATCTTACCCGCCATCTTTGTCACAACTTTAAACATGTTTGTACTCTGTTTATTTTATCCTATTTATTGTAGATATGCACTTGTTTCTACAATGCCGCCCGCGCAATATATTTGAATAACATGTCCTCCGCATTAATATTCATTCTCAAGTCCTACTACATCAGTGAAAACTCACTAATCGTTGCATTATAATTAATATCCGTTATAATTATAATCCATACCCAAAGCCCTGTATTGATGGAATCTATACAAAGAACTGACAGCCTACATAATCATTTAGAACATGTTAAAACCGCGGCTAGATACCGCTTCAGGTGGCCTTAGTTGCGTTTCTGTTTAATATTTGCTTTGGTAATGGCCCTGGTACGACTGTCGTCTCACCAAGTCTTTAAATTTTAATTTCATTCGTCAAATTCGTCAATCTTATTCCTCGATATCGTTTGATTTCATTTTTTTGTTTTTGGAGCACAAGCTAGTCACATAGACGTAATTTCTCCATTTTTCCTATGCGTTTAATATTTTTTGGTAACCTCGGCACCATTCGGATTTTCGTAACAATAATTTGTATAACGAAATCAGTTTTGAGCGTTCTTTGCCAGCAAATAATAGGTGTGTTGATAACAAAGTTGTTTCATTCATCAGAACTTAACTTAGAACAATGTACGGTCGGGAAAAAAGTGGCTTACCACCCTTTTTTGGGCGCAGAAACTCTTTACGATTTGACAAAGGACTGAAAAGCTGACAAGGCCGCCCCTAGGATATGCTATTGGACTTGGGTAAAAAACCCATACCTGCCTAAACCACCGCCCAATAACTTCCACCCCCATGGAGGCACGTTCGAGATCGGACTAGTCATTCACCGAACGCACCCCCTAGAGACAGGCCCAACGGTGAGCCATTGCTGACCCAAGCGCTGGGACTTGCCTAGGGAGGGGTTACCAAGTTACCACAATGTGACCCCCCAGACGGGTGACCAGGGAGGAAAACGTAATGTCTCCCGGCCGGTTGTCGGCCGGCCGGGCCATTTTATCCCTGATTGCTTAGGGTAGTTGGTGGTACGCGCACAAGAAGGCGCGCCTCCTCCTACCCAACCGCTCGCGACGAAGCAGTGCAGCGAGAGGGTCCTCCTCCCGCGCCCGCTCCGCCCTCTCGAGATCACATCTTCGCAGAAGGAAATAAGCTATATAAGCCATATAAAAACAAAAATGATTTCTTCTTGCGATATACTGACAGTTGCGATGCGATGGAGATATTTTATTTATACGGAAAGTTTTGTCAAAAGTGATAATCCTGTTTCTTAGGTAACTGTTACTATTCACACAATCTTTACCTTACATTCGCACTGTGTACTCTAAGCACACCCCGGACACTCCATACAACGTTCGCAAATCAATTACCTATTACTACTACTTAAGCAAAGGACGTTTTTACACGCGCAAATGTGTGCGTGGAATCCGGTAGGGCTGAGTGCGCGGTTATCAATGGAAATGACGCGGGAAGTGCAGCGACTACCTTCTCTTTTACCCGCATAGCGCTGTCTCTGTTATCGGCCGGCGCTCGCGTCTACTCGCCCGAGCGATCGCTATGTTTATGTTTATATGTTTATGTGTCAGTGATGTCTACAACGAAGTGCGGGGTGGGATGAGGTATTTGAAATGAGTGCGGGGAGGTGAGTGGCCGTTCTGTACGTAGTACTATTATATATTCTCTAAGTTTAAAAATGAAATAAGCCACACCAGCACCCGCACGTGCAGCTTGGCAAATACCGTGCGGCAACCGCTGCCTGTGGCAAAAATGATATAAGTACAGATATACAGAGCAATTTAAACAACTAAAATGGAAAAGCTAACCGCAGATTTTATTTGCAAACAACCACGAAGCATTAAATCGTTTAATCTGGTGTTTAATCAATAATATTGCTGAAAAATGCCATGTAATTTTTGTTAATAACCGGACCCAGAACTGGGTCATATTGAGTCGAGCGCGCGCGAACATAATAACAGTGCGGAAAATGTATAATTAATTCACACGGCTAAGCTGCCGCCCGCTGCTGAACAAATATGGAAACCGCTGAACGGATGGTGCCACAGGGATGCGTTCGGTTCATCAGATCTCTCCCGTCTCTTTTATCTCAAAATCTACTCATTTTAACTGTTTTGCTCTAGTGGTGAATGCTATCTGGTTCAGATATAGAAAAGATGATGAGCTTGGTAGCTCCCGTGGTGAATTTAAAATCTTTGGATCGGATTAAATAATAGGCTTTCGAATCCTTTGTGGTACCGTGAATTTAGTTTGTCGCAATAATGGTGTTCCATACAGGAGCTTTGCGGACCCCCTAGACAAATGCCACACGCTAACTTTTCCGCAGTCGTGCCTCAGAAAAATGTATGGAGATGACATTAGCTGCGGAAAAAATAGCGTGAGGTTGTCACAAGCTAATGTCATTTCCATACATTTTTTCAGCGGAACGACTGCGGATAAGTTAGCGTGTGGCATTTGTCTAGGGCCTCTGTTCTAGTATAGTTAGCTATCTTTCACCATCACACTTACGTTTTTAACTGTAATTTAATTATACTCCATCTTGTTTTACCCGTTATTTAGACTCATTACATTCGATGTAAAATATAATCACATGAACTTACATACATCACGATGACCATCTCACGTGTATTGTTATATCCATCACTGTACGAATTAAATTTTCTAAATGTTTATAAATATCATATCTAGCTACACCAGACATATACGGTCAGTAGTTTAGTACTAAGGAAAACCAGATAATGAGTTTACAAAATCCTCTTTTTATTTATTGAAGTATTGCTTTCATGTTTTTCATTTAATTGCTGCTGTTACAGAGCTTTAACTCACCAATATTCATCTTAACAGCTCATATACGACCCACCGAGGAGCTCGAGCCTACCCTAAGTTAGGGTGTTTAGGCCTTAGTCAACCACGCTGGCCCAGTACGGATTGGTCGACTTCACATACACCTTTGAATTTCTTCAGCGTAAGAGCGTCGGACAAATGTACATATGAAATTCGAAAAACGAAAAACACATTGGTACGTGGCGGTCTCGAATCCCGACACCCGATTGGAAGGCAAGTGCCCAGTCCACAGCGCCACCGACGTACCAATATTAAAGCACCAAAATAGAATTACTTAACCGTTTAAAAATTTCAACGCTGTGGCGTTCGAATCTTACGACTATCCAGTTTGCATGCCTACTTGGTACGGGTTTGAAAAAAAATTAAAATCTCATTTCGTGTAGTGGGTCGGCAAAATCTAATTATAGGAAAATCTGAAATAAGCAACGTGAAAGCTTATGTTTGTTTACTCCGTTTTCTTTTGATCACAGTGTGATTTTGAGCTAAACATATTCTGGTAGTGTATAGTAGGTATTCTTTTATACCAATTGATTCCATTTATGTATATAGCCTTAATATAAAATATTTGTATAAGATGTTTTTTTTTGATCAAACATGTAAACAACAACTATATTGACTTACTGTTTCCCGACGTTTCGTCCGAATTGGAATCACATCATCCGGTGATCAAGGCCTGATGCAATTCGGCCGAAACGTCTTGAAACAGTAAGTCAATATACATAGTTGTTGTTTGCCGCGACATAGACCCGATTTTATTGTATTTAAAATGTTTACAAATCGTGGTAGTCTAAAAACGGGTTGGTTTATTTCGGGAATATCTCTGAGCAGAGATGGGTGGCCAGAAAGGAAAGCACTTAATATTGCTCCCTCGCTCAAACAACTGATGGTGGGGCGAAGATCTACGTGTTGCAACAGCACGCACGCTTTTTCAAAATTTAGAACAATGGCTATCTTCACGTTACCTCAACGTGTGTTTTTTGTCGAGGCATTTTTTCAAAACAATGATGAACAAGTGACGGTACGGAGGCTTTTTCGCAGAGAATACGATTTGTTTACACAACTTAAATCAATGCCCTTTGGTTAATTTGGGGATGAGGGTTTCCCCATAAATAATCAATATAAAAGATGGCAATTGAGCTTCTAATTATCGAAAAGATATCATGTAGCAGCATTTTGTGACTATATCTACCAAAGCAATTAAAAAGGGAGTAAAGGTCGGCCTTACATTTGTAGGGTAATAAGTCTAGACTATAAAAATCACCGATATGGAGTAGGCTACCTACTCCATATCCGTGATAAAAATATAACCAAATCATCACTTTTATCTATTTTACAAAATGCGATCTAATTTTGCGAGAACAGAAGTAAATAAAATAGCTAAAATCGAGATGTCTTGCGGTCGAAGACATCTGTGGGAGTGCCCGGAGTAGACACCACCACGTCGGCGTTTCGCCGAATGATGCTTTGATTGCTGAATCCAAAAACCGATACAGATAATGTTTACCTTGTCTCCCTTCAGTCTGCGTATGTAGCCGGTGGACTTCCTGAGCTAGCTCGAAGGAAGTCGCGGCTCCTGAAGTTCTGGAGCGGTGGATCCACCGGTGGAGACCGGAGCACTACAAATGCCTATTAGGCCACCACGGCTCACACACGCGACGATAATACTTTTGCACAACACCAAGCGGGCTTTCGCACCCCGATATTAGGTGCGCCGCGCAAAACACAATTTGTTAGTTATATTACATTTTATTCCGGCCCGGACATAACCTCTAACAATGTCATGACATTTCGACCCGACTCGACTGACATGTTATATGCGGCCGGCCGCCAAAAAGGCTCTTACTGCACAGACTATAATGCAGTGTTGCCACTCGCTCTTCCTCGAGCGTGAACATCCCCCCGCTCCGGACAGTCCCGGACTGTCCGCCAAATCAGTCTAAGGGGAGGCGAGAAAGAGTAGCGACCGCGCGCTTCAAAACAGAATCCCCAACTAGGACCTCGGCAAACCTGGGCACACCATCAGACCCTAGAGTAAGTTGGACAATGCGTCCGCGACGCCAACGTAAGGGTGGCAGGTTTGGGTCCTTCACTAACACGAGGTCTCCAACCCTCGGTGGGTTTGTCTTATCTGACCACTTAACGCGCTGTTGCAAAATGTGTAAATATTCAAGGTGCCAGCTGCGCCAGAAGCTCTGGGTAAGCTGCTGGAGCAACTCAAACCGCGAAAGGCGTCCGGGATTGATATCTCTATAAGGATACTCGGGCAGGGCGTTAAGTGGTCTGCCTATCAAGAAATGGCCCGGCGTGAGGGCCTGCAAATCGTTCGCGTCGGTAGACAACGGACATAACGGACGCGAGTTGAGAACCGCCTCAATCTTATGAAACACCGTCGCGAGTTCCTCAAACGTGAGAATAGTCTCCCCAATAACGCGGCGAAGGTGAGTCTTGGCGGCCTTTACAACAGATTCAAAAATCCCTCCCCAGTGAGGGCAAGACGGCGGGGAGTATCGCCATGTTACCCCCCTACGGGAGAGTGTGGATCCGATCTCAATATTATTTTTATCTAAAAATTCACAAACTTCTCTTATATGTCTATCAGTGCCCTTGAAGTTCGTCCCACAATCGGACCGAATTAGAGAAGGCAGTCCCCGGCGGGAGACAAATCTGCCTAACGCTGCTAAGAAAGCGTCCATGGTGAGCGCACTCACCACCTCCAAATGAACGGCTTTAGTGGCCAAACAAACAAACACACACAAGTAAGCCTTTTCAGTCTTAGCATTACGGAGTCGCGACGTTTTTATGGTGAACGGTCCCGCGAAATCAGTTCCAACTCCTAAGAAGGTCATTGATTCATTCACACGATCAGCAGGCAAATCACCCATTTAGGGCTGCATCGTCTCGGGGCGTAAACGATAGCAGGGCAGACATCGAAAGATAACAGATCGGATTATTCTTCGCGCTGACAAAATCCAAAACTCCCGTTGGAGGAGCGCGGTCAATGCATTACATCCGGCATGAGCATTCTTCACATGGCGATCAATGATCAACAATCGCACCAATGGTCCGTCCATGGGGAGCAGCAGGGGATGACGTGATCTATAAGGCAAGTTAGCGTGCCTCAATCGGCCTCCTACACGCAACAATCCCTTATCATCCAGAAAGGGAGTCAAACGCACCAAGGGTCCCTTTAATTTGGATGTCCCGGTACGGAAAATTTTAAGTTCCGGTTCAAACGCTCTAGACTGGGACATACGCACCCAATGCAAAAGAGCATCTTGGCGCTCCTGCGGAGAGAGGACCGGACACAAATCTTTGTCCTGAGGCCGTCGACAATTTCGAATAAATCCTCTTATCCAAGCGGTCACGCCGAGCAACTTGTCCAGAGAACTGTAGCGGTCTAATAAAAATTCCCGCTCTAGAGCCGCTATAGTCTCGACAGCGTGAACACGCAAGCCCGGATTTGGTACCTTCACCACAGCTGGTGTGGAAGGCCAAGACGGCTGTAACAACCATTCGGGACCCCACCATAGAGTGTGGTCAATAAGCTGAGGGGCTTCGCTGCCACGTGATGCACAGTCAGCAGGGTTTATTTCACCTGGCACGTGGCGCCAAATCAACGTGGCCTTCGAGGCCTGTATTTGGGATACCCGATTGGCCACAAATACCTCCAGGGAGTGGACGGAGTTCTTAATCCAACACAGGACAACCTGACTGTCGGACCAAGCAAAGAGCGACTCAAAGTCCACACTACGTCCCAGGGTGTCAACAACGTGGTTCATCAAACGAACCAGAAGAGTAGCTCCAGAAAATTCTAACTTCGGAATCGTTAATCGAGTCCGAAGTGGAGCAACCTTACTCTTAGCAATTAGCAAGTGGAGCTTAACAGCTCCTCTATCATCGACCGTCCGGATATATACGACGGCTGCGTATCCACTCTCAGACGCGTCACAAAAGCCATGAAGGCTGGCCGTAAACCGTCCCATAGGCAGTATATGTCTAGGGATACTAACACGGTTAATGTCGGGGAGAGATGACATGAAGGACTCCCAATCTCGCAGCAAACGGCCCGAGAGGGGCTCATCCCACGACACTTCGGCTGATCAAAGTTCCTGTAGGAAGCACTTCATCCAAAACACTACGGGACTAATCCAGCCATTTGGGTCAAAGGTACGAGCTACTGTAGATAAAACCAACCGTTTCGTCCAGACCTTGGGGCTTGGCAGCTCCAATCGATAGGTGAACGTGTCCTGGACAGGTCTGTATTGCACTCCCAAAACAGACAGTAAATCTGGAGTGTTGGCATTCTCAAAAATATGAGGCTCCTGCTGGTGGTCGTCTGGCAAGTCACACAAAAGCTGAGGTGAGTTGGACATCCACTTCCTCAGTTCATAACCACCAGCCCCGAGAAGAGCAATTAGTTCATCTCGCAAAATCAAGGCTTCCTCGACACTAGAGGAGCCCGTACAAATATCATCAACAAATGCATCCTCCTTGAGAACCAAGGATGCGCGAGGGTATCGTAACCGCTCACGTTCAGCGAGTTCCACAAGTGAGCGAATTGCCACAAAGGGGCTCGAACGCAGACCGTATGTATTGGTGTTCAGCTCGTAGACTAGCATGGGATCTCTGGGATCCTCCCTCCATAATATGAGCTGATATCGTCTATCGTCCGGGTGAATCACAGTCTGCCGAAACATCATCCGGATATCGGTCACAAAGACGATGGCATGGCGACGGAAGTTGGTCAATATATCGCCCACCTCGTGGTGCAACTTCGGTCCAGCATGCAGACATTGATTCAGCGAAACTCCGGTAGACGTAGGAGCTGACCCATCAAAAACAACGCGTATCTTCCCAGTGGAAGGTTTCAAAACTGCGTGGTGAGGAAGAAAATTATGTTCCTCGTTTCGCCAGTCCAGTCGCGAGACCGACATGTGCCCCAGTTGCTCATATTCTCGCATGAAGTCGACATACTTCTGTTTGAAGTCGGAGTTCCTACTCATCCGACGCTCCATGGACAGCAGCCGCTTCTCGGCCAACGGCCGGGAGCTGCCAAGTGAGGGGCGAACTGACAAAAGGGGCAAACGAGTGATCAGCCGTCCCGAGTGAAGGCGACCTGTATTGTTCTGGTAAAACAACTCACACTCCTCGTCTAAGGGGTTCACTCGCTTCACGGTAGGTGGCTCTTCCACCTCCCAAAACCGTTGAAGGACATCCGATAAGGTGGAACAGTTATGTAACTGTCCACCGATGGAGATGGTGGGTTATGCCTAACTGGTCCCATCACTTGTCGCGTGAGGGGTTTATATTTCAGAGAAACCACAACTCGTGAACAAAAAAACTATTTATTGCCGAAACTAGGGTCGGTTAAAAGAAATGGGTTCTGGGTTCGGTAGTGTGGTTAGTCCTGCTTTTCGTGGCGGTATGTACTCCCCTGTGGATGACACGAAGAGCCGCTCGTGAAGGTCAGTCACAGAGGTCCGGCGTCTCTGGCAATGAGCAGGTTTGTCGGCGGTTGTAACTCGTATCTTTGAACCCTGGAACGCACCATGAAAGAAGGGTCAGGTGCGAACTACCTTCCGGGTGACTACCCACGGCACCGATATAGTAGGGAAAGTACCAAGGGTCGTTGTGTCGTGGATAGTCACGTACGATCAGATACGGAGACAAGAAATTAACAGACAGCGCAAACACAAATTAACATAAACATCGGTTTAACACAATAATAGCAATTACATTATCTTTGGAAAACCAACGGTCAAATTTAATTTGGAAACACATAACGCCATACCAAAATTGGTGTAATAACCCTAGCATAGAATAAGTTTCCCATAATTTTAATATAATAATTTTACAATACAATAATATTTCCCTATAATGGCAAGAGCCATGGGGCAACCAACAAGATACCTACTTACAATTATAAAAGGAATAAATGACCGTTACTTTTCCAAAACAAAACATGGCTAGTTACCAACGTATACTACGCAATAATAAAATGCAACCACTTACCCAGTTTGGGGTTTCACAATTACACTAATATTTATTTTCACTTAGGTCGAAACTATTTAAATTTTTCAATTTGGATTGAGCTTCAATCAAACTTGAGCGACGATGCGCAACGATTACGGCGATCACAAACAATAGGTACCGAGGTATAAGTAACAAGCACGTCAGGTAGTGAGTCGTCTCGAGGTATGCGCTGCCGGTCAGGCAACGGGCCCTATAAGCTGATTGTGACGTCAACGATTATTTTTTACAAATGTACCTTCCTTTCGCATAATAAAAAAACGAGCATCGTAATCAGCGCTCGATTAAAATAAAAATAAAAATGTAGGTACAACGTTACACACTACAAACCCAAGCGATATAGATAAGGCTACCAGCCCACCCTTCTGTAACTCTCTCCTCTTCCCACAATACACGCGGCCTAGAACATCGGCACCGAGCAATAAGTGAATCGGACCGGTTCGGTGGAAGGAAGGGTCAGCCAAGGTCAATCCTGATGTCGCATCAACGACAGCGCGCGAAACGTGCTGTTGCGGAAGCTGACCAACAACCTTCTCATAAACAATCGCGGTAGCGCCAATTTTGGGCGCTGAAGAGAAGTGGGGGGAGAAGGAGAACAAAACCTGACCGATCGGATCCGGGATCCGCAGGTCTCCGATTCCTCGTACCGATTCAAGGTATGGAGATGTGTTCAAACTCAACTGCCGGACCAGCCAGCTGGAGGCAATGCAACCCTGAGCTCCCGTATCCAAAAGGGCGCGAACTAAAACAAAGGTGCCCCTCGGGCCCCACACCTGTACGCAGGCTGTTGGTAACAGCACCTGCTCCTGTGGGGGGGTTGCAGCCGACAGTTGGTTTAAAGAAAATCCTCCCGCATTCCCCGCAACGGGGAGGAAGGGGGGTTCAAAGAAAAATGCGTGCGCGGCGGCGGAGTAGGGCGCTCAAGGCGCTCGAGCGGGTCCCAATCCGGCACGTACTGGCCCCGATCAAAGCGGCATCGGGGGGCTGGGCGGTGCCCATGATGGGCGAAAGTTGGGGGAGCCCGCGATAAACGAGGTCTCTCCATCAGAGGGGGAGAGAAGCGTATCGGCTCCCGGCGTGGCTCCCTAATTACCGCGGCCCAATCCCGCGGTGGCGCCTCATAAGCGGCGCGTCGATCCCCCCCGCCCGTAGGGGGGGTGGGGCGCCCAATCCTCTCACGGGAGGGGGGGCGCCTCTCCAATCTCCGCGGAGGGGTGGCACGCCCCTCTGATCTCCTCGGAGATGTGGGTGACCTACGAGGGCCCCCGCCCGTGTGCGAGTCCCTCTCTCTCACCACCTCACGAGTGTCTTTATTATTAAAGCACAAGAGGGGGTGATGGGCCCCTCCACAACAGTGGCAATCTCGTGGGTGGGGGCAAGCTGATGCCATATGGGCCCCCAGGCAGCGGTAGCACCAATTCCGCTGCTTGGCCATATTCCTACGCCCCTCGGTGCGTAGGCCAACAAATTTGGGACAGGCTGGCAAACGATGGCCATCCCGCTTGCAACACTTGCAAGGCAGCGGCCTCTCCCCTTGTGGAGAGTTCTGCCGCACGGCAGTATATTGCTTGTACGGGCGGCGCTCTCTTCGTGGCGCTGCCCGGGATGCCTCATAGCGGCCTGTACTCGGTCCCGGTATAGGAGCCAGATCCAAGTGGTCCGTCATCCGACACTCATCCTCCAAAAATCTGAGGAGATCCGAGAAGGGGGGGAGGTACGAGGCACTATTGCCCCCGTATCTTTGTTCAAAGCGCCCCTTCATCTCCATGGGAAGCTTATTGAGGATGAGGTGGAGCAATATGAAGGACCACTGGTCCACCGGTAGGTCAAGTCGTTTGAGCGCATTAATAGCGCTTAGCAGCGGGTTTAAAATCTCCTTCCTCAATGAGGAGACCCGCGATACTCGTGGCAGCCCTAAAATGGCAGCCACATGTGTGTCCGCTAGCAAGCGAACATTCTGATACCGGGCGGTCAACAACGCCCTTGCAATCTCATAACTGTCATCGTTGACAGGTAGATGCTGGACAAGCACACCAGCCTCTCCACGTAAGGCAGAGAGCAAATAGACCAATTTCTGGCTAGGGAACAGGTCGTCCCTCGAGTGAACCAGGCTATCAAAGAGGTTAATGAACCCCATCCAAGAAGCCAGGTTCCCATCAAAGGTTGGGATGTCTAAAGTGGGCAGTCTGCCCAGCAAGCCGGCCGGGGTAGGCTTGACCTCCCCGGGCGTGCACGACTCACCCCTCCGGGCGGATAGGATTGCCTGAGCCTTGTTTATAATCACATCCGCCTGTTCAAAACACTGATCATAATCGGCATTAAATTGGTCGACTGCCCGCAACTCAGCGGCACCCTCGGCTGGGTGGTCGAGCAGATATTGTTGATGAGCAACGAAAAGCTGCTCCAATTCCTTCAAGCGAGCAGGTACTCCCTCATGCCGAATTAACAAAGCCTGTTCTCGGTCTGGTCGGTCTACCAAAGCGACGGCACTAGCAAACCATCTCAAAATCTTTTGTGCACCCGCGCGGGCACCACTAAGCGGGCTGACTGGCGGGACCATTTTGCACCAAAATTAATATACACTATAATAATACACGGACAAACAGACCGACAACCGCAGACAATAAAACAGATCGGGAGGAACTTCAAGGGCAGAACACAATATATAAACAAACCAAAATCAACTGTAAATGCTAGAACTTAACTAGAACAACAAAGGCATTTAACAATAGAATTTTTCAAACAAATTAAATTCAACTATTAAGTCAATAACTTAACAAACATAATATTCAAAGGCAAACAAAACAAAATCAAATGTAAATGCTAAAACTTAACACAGCAAAATAGTGTGTTTGTGCCTGTAGATACAAATATCACCAATATGGAGTTATCGCTGTTGTTGCTTAAGGTGTAGACCCTAATCCTACTTCCCGTCCCTCTCTTTGCCTTTACGTCTGAGCGAGACGCAAGAAAACGCAACAGTAGCTGTCAATAGGCTACCAAACTATCGACATCATCTTTTCGCAACTCACGGCGGACGCGCCTCTCGTGTATAATTCGGTTACTGTGCATAAATCTACGAAAGTGTCCTATATTTGTGTTGTGTGATCCCCGGGGATGAAGAGCTGAACGCCCAGACCAGCAGGTTAGTCTCGCTCTTCAGTTTTTTTCCTATTTCCTTTGTATAACTACACTCTGATAGCAACCCCTCTTGCGCAACTCCATTTTTTGGTCCCATCCGAGCCGAATATTTAAGTTAATTTCGGTAATTAACAAGAAAATTTGTATTATCGATTGTTAAAAGTGTAGTTTACAATATTAGTTTCGTTTTTTTCGCCCGCAACACATTTAGGTTTCAATTTGTAGGTTTGTTTTGGCTAGTTAACTTATTAATTCTCGCATTCTCGCTCACCCCGCATTATACTTAACTTATTTATTTCCCGCTAGTTATCTCTCGCGTATATTCGTCTAGTTTCGTATCATATTTTTTTCCTTATTACAAAGTTAACTAGCAATTATTATTTGCACATCAGTAGCTTACAGCAAGTAGGTCATAGTCGCACCATCGCTCAATTTCGTAATTAAATCCCATTTATACTACAAAATAGTTTTGTTCTCGCTTACTAAATACTTATTTCATCGTATTTCACTCGTTCATAATCCAGTATAGGTTTTTTCGCAAGCGAGCCATAGCACATTCTTTCGATTTACCCGCAACATTTCGATATTTAGCACCGCGCGCTAAAGTTATTGTTGGCTACGTGCGACGTACTTAGTCGATTTTGAAATAGATCGGATTGAATTGGAGTGTCATTTTGGTCGATTTAAATTTCATAATTGATCTCGCACATATACACCGTTAGTTGATTACTCGATTGTTTACTTACATACATACATATTTATTTAAGTTACGTATATAGATAGATATTTTACAAATCTACTTGAACCTATCTATACCTATATTTACTTTACTCAGATTAGTAAAAATGCCGCGCCAGTCTCCAACTGAAACAGAGACTCAGTTGAAGGTGTTAGAATCGCTTCGATCTACATACTTTGAACGCCTGGATAATATTTACAACTTAGGTCTGAAGGCTCATGATAGTACATCCATTGAATCCTTTATAGCTAAGGCTCAAACTTTAGATGAATTACGCAAAAGTTTTCAAAATACTTTACAACAGATTAATGTGTTACAATTACAACTGGATCCCGACTTCTCGCCTAACTTTCAGTCATGGTCTGCATTTGAAGACATTTATTGCATAATAAAGCGTAGATGTCAGCAGTTGTACCCGAGTAGTGCCTCTGGTTCGATACCTGTGTCTGATTCGCATCGTTCGCTTCCTAAGTTGCCTCCATTGACTATTCCCGAGTTTGATGGGGACATAAAAAATTGGTCTCTGTTCTATACAACATTTTATAATACAGTCCATTCTAACAATAGCTTAAGTAGTTCAGAGAAGTTATATTACCTCATTGGTCGACTTACAGGTAAAGCTAAATTAGTATTTTCGGGATTGACTCCGACTGGCGACAACTACGAAATAATATTTAATTCTCTAGTTTCTAAATACGAAGACAAACGCTCGCTCGCATCGTCGTATTTAGAACAGATTTTTGACTTCAAATCCATGTCTTCGCCATCAGCTGTGAATCTTGAACGATTCTTAGACAGTTTCGCTTCCCCAGTAGATGCACTTAGGAATTCAAAGTTTAGTGACCACGCAGACTATATTGTTTTGTTTACCGCACTCCGCAAGTTAGATTCGGATACCGCTCGCGCCTTCGAGATGGAACAACGTAGCTCGGAGGTACCTACCTTTTCGAATTTAGTCATATTCGTTAAAAATCGGATCAAGGTATTGCAACGCACGCCGACCTTAAGTTCAGAGCACCCTAAAAAACAAGAACGTCGCCCTGATCATAATAAATCTAAGTTCACACAAGCTTACGTAACCGCAAATAGTAATCCTGTCTCGCATAAAAACTGTATTTGTTGTAGTTCACCTGCTCATAACTTGTATATTTGTTCGAAATTCCTCGCTTTATCGCCTCGTGAACGTTATGATTTTGTAAAAACTAACGATCATTGCAATAATTGTTTAGGTAGCAAACATAAATTGATTAATTGTCAATCGTCTTCGTCTTGTAAAAAATGTTATAAGAGGCGTCACACTCTTCTACATTTTAACTCTTCGCCCTTGTCGTCGCCACCCGCACAGGTTAGTAATTCCCGCGCAAACTCAGCGACACTTACGACCCCTAGCCCCAGCGCCGCCGCACCCGCTGCCGGCCCTGCCGCTGACATCGCTCTGTGCACTCTCGCCGCCTCGCCGCGCGCGCATCCCACTAACGACTTGCCACCGCACGCTCATCAGCCATCTACAACCGTCTTGCTAGCTACAGCTCGCGTTATCGTGCGCGACGCGCAGGGAAGTGAGCATTATGTGAGATGTTTGTTAGACAGCGCATCACAGAGCAACTTTATTACTAACACTTGTTTATGTCGCCTTGGTTTAAAACCGAATCGCACTCGTTCTTTTGTAAAGGGCATTGGGGGTTCATTAAAATGCATAGATGGTTCCGCACAATTGAAATTTTATTCTCGTTTTAACAGCAACATCTCATTCGCTATCGAGATTTACCCCTCGCTGACGATACTTACGGTGTACCTGGAGACATCGACGTGTTGATTGGAGCCTCGCTCTTCCCTCATTTGTTACTCCACAATAAAATTCGCTCTCGCTTCGCAGGTTATCCATGCGCTTTGGAAACCGCTCTGGGCTACATACTCGTCGGTGACGCACCCGTGTTTAATACTTGCGCCGCTACTACGTGCTGTTGTTGTGTCGATACACATCTTAATCTCGATAACCTCGTTCATAAATTTTTCGAACTAGAAGAAATAAGCACCCCTCGTGTTCTTCGCAGTGAAGACAAAGAATGCGAAGAATTTTATCGTCGTACCACAACCCGTGATCCCAATGGTAGGTATGTCGTTGCTTTGCCATTCAAGGGAGATGTCAATTTGCTCGGTGATTCATTCTCCTTAGCCAAACGTCGCTTCGAGTGTCTGGACAGGAAACTTCTGGCTTCACCCCCGATGAAGCAGGCCTACGATGATAACATCAGAGACTTGCTGAATAATGGTTATCTCTCGCTGGTTCCTCCGACCACTGTCGCTCGCTCCGCTCCTTGCTTCTGCATGCCCCATCATGGTGTGTTGAAACAAGATAGTTTGACCACCAAACTTCGCATCGTAACTGACGCTAGCGCAAAATCTAGTACCTCTGTTTCGTTAAACGATCTACTTCACACCGGTGAAAATCTACAGGGTGATTTATTTTCTATTTTGATCAATTTCCGATTGTTTGCTGTTGCTTTCTCCGCCGACATTCGTCAAATGTTTCTCGCTATAGGTATGAGAGAAAGCGATAGAAGATTCACACGCATCCTTTATAGATTTTCTCCGGAGGAGCAATTACAGATATACGAATATAATAGGGTTTGTTTTGGAGTTCGCTCTAGCCCTTATCATGCTCTTCGCACATTGAAACAGTTAGCTTCCGATGAAGGAGACGCATACCCGCAGGCTAAGCAGATCATCGACAGTGGTTACATTTATATGGACGATATAGTTCATAGTTTACCTTCTGAGGAGGTAAATGACATTGCTAATTCGCTTATTTCGCTATTTAAGCTCGCACAATTCGATCTCGTTAAATGGATGAGCAATTCACAAGCAGTTCTCGACTCCATTCCTCAATCGCATCGCCTCTCGTCCATCAAGGAATTTGATAGCACAGGCACTCACAACATTTTAGGCTTGTCTTGATCCCCGCACTCCGACGCATTTTTGTTAAAAATATCTAGTTTTTCTAATCGCTGCACTAAACGTCACATTCTCTCGTGTATCGCTAGATTATGGGATGTCATGGGTTTGATCGGTCCTGTAATCCTATACGCAAAATTGATGATGAAATCACTTTGGTTGTTAAAATGTGATTGGGATGATCTGCCTCCAGAGTCAATCATTACTCAGTGGTCTCAATTCAATGATGAACTCTCTGAACTCAAACGCATTACCATTCCTCGTCGGCATCGTCAAAGGCAGCATCGTCACAGTAGTCGGATTTGCGGATGCTAGTGAGCAGGCCTACGGAGCTGTAGTATACTTGCACGTTCAGAGTGGTGACAAAGTTCAGGTCTCCTTACTTTGTTCAAAGTCTAAGGTAGCTCCCATGAAGACCATCTCTGTCGCTCGTTTGGAACTATGCGCAGCCCTTTTGCTCGCCAAACTCATTCGCGTGATTTTGGATACATGTAGCACTCGCATCTCTATCAACTCATATTTTGCATTCTCGGACTCGACCATCGCTCTTTGCTGGATTAAATCATCACCACATCGTTGGCACACCTTTGTCGCAAATAGAGTTTCTAAAATCCAATCATTGATTTCACTTGATAATTGTTATCACATTCCCGGATTAGACAACCCCGCTGATTGTTTGTCGCGTGGACTTAGGCCCAGTCAAATAGTCAATCACCCACTTTGGTTCAGTGGGCCGCACTGGCTCTCATCGAATGTCGCAGATTGGCCTATTTCTACATTTGTCACTTCTCGCGTCGCGGACGTTCCTGAAGAAAGGTCGAATGTCTTAGTTTCTGTCGCAACGGAAGAGTCGTTACTTCTCGTTTTGTCTCGTCGCCTTTCTTCATGGACTAGACTCTTACGAACCGTCGTCTTCGTTTATCGTTTTCTCCGAATTTTACCACTTCGTAAATATATTTTAGCCTCGGATTATGACTTCGCTGAAAATAAAATTTTGTCGCATTTACAACGCTCGCACTTCGCATTGGATATACGCAACATAGAGTTAGGTAGAAATTGTAGCACTGCATTTCAACGCTTGAAACCATTTATGGACAACAATTTGGTTCGTGTTGGAGGTCGATTTCAACACTCGCATCTCGCTTATGATAGCAAACATCCTCTTGTTTTACCTCGCAAAGATCACATCGTGGACCTTCTCGTTGATTATTATCACATTGTTCATTGTCACGCAGGTCCAGATCTGTTGATGTCTATAATTCGACAGAAATATTGGATTCTCTCCGCTCGTCGAATCATTCGCTCTCGTGTCCATAAATGCTTGTCATGCTTTCGTTTACGCCCTCGTAATGACTTCCCTGAGATGTCATCGCATCGCGCTTGTAGAGTTACTGAAATTCTCAAGCCCTTTACTCACACTGGTCTCGACTTCGCGGGCCCCTTGCAAGCCACTCCGATTCGCAAGCGCGGCTCTCGTTCCGTTAAAGTTTATATTTGTATATTCGTATGCCTGACAACTCGTGCAGTTCAGGTAGAATTGGTTTCGGAACTCAGCACTAACAGTTTCTTAGCTGCCTTTACTCGTTTCTTGTCTCGTAGAGGTCCCGTCGCCAAACTATACTCCGACAACGGAACGAATTTCGTTGGTGCAAAACGTCGATTGAGCGAAACGCATAACTTATTCTTGTCGCATAACTTTCAATTAGATTTTAATCATGTTCTGTCACAAAATCGCATAGAATGGATATTGAACGCACCCGCAGCTCCCCATTTTGGTGGCAATTGGGAAGCTAACGTTAAGAGCTTGAAAACTCACTTGTTTCGAGTCATAGGAGGCCAATTACTCTCTTCCGAAGAGCTGAATACGGTTCTCGCTCAAATTGAGGCCGTTATGAATACTCGCCCTCTTTGTAGGACATTATCGAATGATCCTTCTGAGTCACTCGCTCTTACACCCGCGCATTTTTTAAACTTGACGCCCCTCAAATACTTTCCCGCGTCCAATGTAACTGAGGACAACGTTAATCTTATCTCTCGCTTAGATCTTATTCACAAACTCATTGATTCATTTTGGCGTCGTTGGCGTAGTGAATACTTGCACACTCTACAACTTCGACAGAAATGGAACACTCCCCGCAATCCGATACGCGTCGGTACAGTCGTCGTAGTTAACACAGATTACGTTCCGCCCTTGCATTGGCCGCTGGGTATTGTTGAGGAGACCTATCCTGGCAAGGACGGTATCGTGAGGACGGTTAAGGTCCGCACCGCTAGCGGTACCTACACTAGGCCGGTCGTGCGACTTTGCCCTCTTCCAAATTACTGTTAGATTACGTATTAGTTGCATTTTTAAAAATAGTTTAATAGTTTTAGTTTATTTCACTAGATTAATCTCGTTAGCTTATCAAGCAATATAATATAACTTAGTTATACCGCATTTTTTTGTTTAGTCTGTTTCGCATAAATTATCGCATATATCGTTTATTTTCACATGAATTATGTTTCGTGTTGCGTTCATTTGTTGAAGGGAATCCTTCAAGCGGGGGAGGATGTTTGTGCCTGTAGATACAAATATAACCAATATGGAGTTATCGCTGTTGTTGCTTAAGGTGTAGACCCTAATCCTACTTCCCGTCCCTCTCTTTGCCTTTACGTCTGAGCGAGACGCAAGAAAACGCAACAGTAGCTGTCAATAGGCTACCAAACTATCGACAATCATCTTTTCGCAACTCACGGCGGACGCGCCTCTCGTGTATAATTCGGTTACTGTGCATAAATCTACGAAAGTGTCCTATATTTGTGTTGTGTGATCCCCGGGGATGAAGAGCTGAACGCCCAGACCAGCAGGTTAGTCTCGCTCTTCAGTTTTTTTCCTATTTCCTTTGTATAACTACACTCTGATAGCAACCCCTCTTGCGCAACTCCATAGTGTATTACAAGTTTACAACAACAGCAAAGTCATTTAGCAGCAAAATTTTTTCAACAAATTAAATTCAAGTATAATTTTACAACTTAACAAACAAAATATTCAAGGGCAAAACAAAGATATGAAAAAACAAACCAAAATCAAATATAGGTAAATGCTAGAACTTAACTAGAACAACAAAGGCATTTAACCCCAATTTTTCATATACAATGACAATGACAACTAGTTAGGGAGATCGGTTCACAAATGAGATTGTAGTCGGTTTAAAATCAGCAATCAAAAACCAATTAATATGTATTGCCCATTTGGACAACCAACAAGATTACAGTATTAATTGTACAATACTAATCAACCACTCAAATCTAAAAACCACGCTCTGCTACCAAAAAGATGGGGGTGCCCGGAGTAGACACCACCACGTCGGCGTTTCGCCGAATGATGCTTTGATTGCTGAATCCAAAAACCGATACAGATAATGTTTACCTTGTCTCCGTTCAGTCTGCGTATGTAGCCGGTGGACTTCCTGAGCTAGCTCGAAGGAAGTCGCGGCTCCTGAAGTTCTGCGGTGGATCCACCGGTGGAGACCGGAGCACTACAAATGCCTATTAGGCCACCACGGCTCACACACGCGACGATAATACTTTTGCACAACACCAAGCGGGCTTTCGCACCCCGATATTAGGTGCGCCGCGCAAAACACAATTTGTTAGTTATATTACATTTTATTCCGGCCCGGACATAACCTCTAACAATGTCATGACATTTCGACCCGACTCGACTGACATGTTACATGCGGCCGGCCGCCAAAAAGGCTCTTACTGCACAGACTATAATGCAGTGTTGCCACTCGCTCTTCCTCGAGCGTGAACAGCTAGTAAGAGATATATTTCATTATGTATAAGTGACGTTTAATGAACTTTGTTTATTTTCAACGGTAGGCATGTTTTGATGCTACTTACATCCAATTATTTTTTATATTGAAGAAAGCTAGTGATGCTGTTCATATTCAAGCAATTAATAAAAATGTGCATAAAAATGTATCAACTTTTAGAAAACTATATTAATTATACACCTACCGAACGAAAGATAGGAGAACAAGTTAGCATTATTATTACCTAAAACTTCATAAACTTAAGAACTTATTTAAAACTCTTTGTGGGCGCTTTTCAAAAAAGTCTGCAACCAAGTTATATTCAACAATTAATAAAATGGTTACCGTCGAGGTAAGGATAAACGCTATAAAACTAAATTTATTCGATGTGAAACATATTATTTCATAACAGAGTATGTACTAGTACTCTTTTAAACAAATTTATAGAATGTCTTGAACATTCGTCGTATAGTTCCACTTCTTTGTAATAATCATTATAAAAATACACGTAATACTCAGCTGTTAAATACAAAAGTTCAACATCCACTGAAATTAAATGTATTGAACAGCTGATTTCTTTTTACACAACTAAGTTGACAAACAAGCAAACTGCACACCAGGAGAGCTACTTTTGAATTACGTATGCGACTTCGTAAGCACCGATGTGACTAATAATTGACTAATAATTACGTATGCGACTTCGAAAGCACCGATGTGACTAATAATTGACTAATAATTACGTATGCGACTTCGTAAGCACCGATGTGACTAATAATCACCGATTTTCAATAATTCTTATTTTTGAATATCACGTATGTGACTACCTTAGTCACGGATGTGATTTCATTACGAGTGCCCTCACCCACTCGTAAGCAAGTCATACATAACTGTGGAAACGTTATATGTGTTTTGTTTAGAAAACAAATTGACTAGTTTGATGTTGATGTGTGTTGATTTTGAGTTGGATTTAAAATTTCTCAAATAAGTAATTATACACGGTTATTTTTTTATCACCCTGGAAAATTTAAGGGACGCTTCACGACATTGTATTAGAATGATTTAAATATAAATAAAAAAATAACTCACTTAATTAATTTTATTTTAATTATTTAAAAAATACTAATAATGCTGCACTAGTTGAGAGCAGCATTTTTAGATTTTTTTTATTTTTTTTTATTTTTTATATCATTTTTTTTTTATATATAATATTGGATGTGTCCTGAAGCGTCCCTAACATTTTCCAGGGTGATAAAAAAATAACCGTGTATAAGTTTAAAATCTTTTAAATTTGTGTCACAAACAAACTTAGACCAGTATTTTCTTATATTTTGACCTAGTTGTAATGAATTTTTAGCCGTATAATAACCGGTATATACCGAAAACGGCTACATTCTGCGTGGAACTGAACCCTTACGTATGTGTGTACTTTATCTATGTTGGCAGCTCTGCGTTGGACTTTCAAAAATAGGATGTTTGGGAATTCGTGACTTCAAAGTCATCGCTGACTGTTTAGCCAGCGGTGATTTCTAAATCGCATACGTAATTCAAAAATAGGTCTCCTGATGGTAATTGGTAACAGTCACCTATACTATAGTACATGTAGCTCTTATATGAGATTCGCAGCAAAACTGCAATGTAGTATTTTATCAAAAAATACTACGTTTCACCATAATAATTTTCAAAAAACACCCTTATCACATAGAAACCTTATTTATAAAAATTTTACTCCTTGGATCATCCTCGGAGTAGTTACCGCAGTAAAGATATTTAAAAAAAATCACGGGAATTTTCCATTGATATGACAATGTGACACTAAATTATTACGAGAGGCCTATTTATGGGGAAATATATAACTTTTTACAACAAAATTCCACAAAATGTAACTGACTTGCCTTTTGATAAGTAAGCGCATGTAAAAGACTCTAATGAGTATAGGATATTATAAAGTCAACGATTATTTAAATGATGCCAATGCCTGGTTAATTCGAAGATATTATTCGTTATGATGTAAATAATCGTGTTGTTGTGTATAACTATTGATTAAGTAATATTATTGTACTTATTGGTAAATCTGTAATGGAAGTTGAGCTCAAACTTTTGCTCTGAGGTCAGCTCCCAATTGAAGACTCTGTAACAATACATGGAGAAAAAATAGCCCTTACTGGTTTCCTTGCTGGTTCTTTTCAGTACAAGGTCTTCCCCCGTAGGCTTTGAACCATTGGCAAGCTTCATTGACATGCAAAAGTCATTATAAAATCCAATGATGATAAAATATTTTGAATTTGTATGTAGTAGATTTGATAGGAGAATTTTACGCCCGCCATATTGTTTTAGTTCACCGCCTTCGTCGGTTTTGCCTTGTTTTTCGGATGGAGATTTCTTAGCTTCCTGTAGGAATTTTGAAAAATTCTTCCTCAGGCGCCTTTAGGCCAACGAACCCCTATACCGAAATTCATGCTTCTAGATCCAGTTGTTTACGCTTTACGTTCATACTTCAGTCATTCAGTCACTAAAGCCTTTCATAAACACAGACATATAGAAGTACCTATTTACATCAGCTATGTTATCTAACCTGAGATAGAAAGTCAAATTGTTTTACTCCTCCCACGCCAACCTGATCCAAGACAATAAGCTGGCGCCGCGCCAAGCAATCACTTCATCTCGTCACGGGCGTTTTTCCTGCTGATGGATGTCGAATGTCTTTTAATCTTAACTGTTCTCGAAGCCGTTGATCGGCGACCGCTTATAAGTTTGAGACCTGCTTATTTTGAAGCAGATAAAGTCTTAGAACTTACACTGAAATAATTAATAAGTAACATTGCCAAATTCATGTCAGAAACGATTCAGTTTAACTGCCAGAACTCGCGAGGAGACGCTGTCAGTGCGGCATGCTATATAATACCAGAGTGAGACTCAATACTATAGTCGTCTGCCTCGTGTGTCTCGGGTTCTATTGCTGTGTTTCAATTTGGAGAGTAAGACGGGGAAATTATAGGGTTATCAAAGCTAACAAAAGTCACTTACCATCTAATGGGCATCTGCTTCTTTATCAATTTAGTTGTATAAAAAGCTTAATGATTTGGATTGGTTTATGCAATCTTCCATAGACCAAGCTTTCTAACTACTAATAGAAATTATGACGTAAGATTCCTATTCTGCACACGTGTTCCTTTCTTATTTCTGCTTGTATAACCGTAGAATAATAACGATGCAACTTGTGGGATAAACTTACGCCAATCAAAAAACATATAAATTAATCGGTAGAATTATAGACACTTATTTCACATTATTTTCGTTTATGAAATCCTAAAGCCCTACACAATAGTTTACTAAAAATAAAAACCGACTTCAAATCAAGAAAAAGGAAAATATAAAAGGTACTTAACTAGAAGAATACATGCAACATCACATTTTTACATTAAAGCGGTACCAAATTTTATCTCATGATAATTCGCATCGACTGAAAAATAAGAAATGTGATATTGTGTGTATTCCTATATTAATTTTGACTTTTGTATTTTTGAAGTAAATTAAAATATTATCATGTCTACATTTGTATTTGCTATAATATAGCACTCTCTCTTAAAACCTGCTTGTAGCGCTTATCACAGATATACATTAATCAAGTTAGATACCGCGAATGTATTTACATCACTGTGTGTTAGTCTCGCAAAAACTCTGAAACGACTCGACAGATTGTTACAAAATTTTCCGTGTTTGTTTGAATAGATCCAAGGAAGGTTTAAACATACGGTTGGACCCGGTAGGTGGCGCTGTTTTTGCACTGGCAACACTGACCTGATTAGACGTCATTGCGTTTGCTCGTTATTAATTTTATGTAATTTTAATAGAATTTCGACTAATTAGTAATAATTATAGTATTTTTAAAATAAGCATTGTATTAAGATTCAATCCTATCGTTTGTGAATGGTTCGGAGGTGTAATTTTTATGTATACTACAAATCCAAGACGACGTTAGTACCCGGCTGACAAAAATATTTGAAACAGCGAAGTCATCGTTTGACGAAGAATATTCTTTCAATTGTTTGAAAAATACAAAGCTATTCAAACCATAATTGAGTGGAACACCAATGTAAAAACAACCGAAGTGTACGAAGTAACCAAGATTCGTGGCAGTCAAGAAACTTCGAGCGAATAATATGACGATAGCTTTGGCGATTAACGGATTACCACTACCTACATAAACCGGGGGAGTATTATTTTTAATACCTATTCAATTTCATGACCAGACAGTCCTTTGTATATCAGTAACTCGAGCCTAACTCGTATCTAACTTATGGCTCAAGTCGTAAGAAATAATTATCTCAATTCACAATCACACTTTACATAATTGTTGTTTACTTTACTTGAAAAACAGTGCAAGTAAATCTCAGTTCACTCTAAATAACACACAGTGGCATCGCCTAAGACTCAAATATTATTCTCAATAAACCTAAATTTTTTATAAATTTACCTAATTGTTTTCCTGTTTTCAACATTCTTTTGTGCATAAGAAATAAAACAAGAAAATAAATGCCACTACAATTTTGACTCCCAATTCTTAAATGAATGCATATAGATCTCACTATCTAAACGGAGATTGTAGCTTGGTTATATGTTTATTAATCAACTTATTATTAAAATTGACTAAATGACTTATTGGAATTCAACTTGATATTTTTTTTCTAATAAGATACATTACTCCTGATTTTCCTCTGACTTAAACTAATTTCTTTTTTTTTGGTAATATATTCTTAAACATAGAATACTTCTTGGTTTTTCACTGTAGCTGTATCCTGCAGTTGGTTTTATTTTGTGGCTTTTATGTAGTGTGGAACACTGGGATCTAATGCTCACTGGAAGGTCTGCGTGGTGGTGGCGTTGTGCGTCGGGTCGTTACATTCCCTAACATATGGTTGAGTGAAGCGATGGCTGATTCATGCGTCAACCTGTGAACAGGTGCTGCCAACGGGGACCGGTCATTGATCTATGTGTTTCTTGAATATTATTTTTAAGTGTATAGTACTAAACCATTTTATATATATTTTTTTGTGGTGTATGATGCAGTTATCTGTAACATATTAAGGAGAATTTATTAGTTTCTTAACTTGGTTGGTAGTCAAATTAGTATTCCATAGTGACATTTCCAGAGTATAAACTGTTTTTTTTCTCATTAGTTGCTTTTTGTAAATTCATTATTTTAGTTCATAATATTTTTTTCCTTTTTATTACTACTTGTTTTCTTTGCTAAGATTTTTTTTTTCTCATTCTTTCTTCTTTTAAAAAAAAACATCACACCTTTCTTCTCAGTTCACTTTGAATTCTTGTGTTCTAAATTTGTTTCCCAGTTTGTACTCTCTTAAGAAATTTTTACTTTTTTAGATTGCAGTCGGGAACGGAATAAACAAAATGTTGACCCGCAAGGCTGCTGTCCAAAATACTGAGGCAAAGCTCAGGCAAGCTGTTAATGAGATCAAGGTGCTAAAGAAGTCCTATGACCGACTGCTTCAGGAGCGTGAGGAAAGTGAAGAGGAGATAAAGAAGATCATTGACAGAAATACAGCTCTTAAAGGTGAACTCTCCGCGTTAGATATGAAATATCAAGAAGTGTTTGAGGAGCGCCACCAATTGCTGGATAACATCAATCGTTTAGTTCAGTGTAATGATTTATATGAAACTGCTCTGAATAGAATCACAGAATTAGAATGTGAGTTGGGTGATGCAAACCAACAGATTGTCCAACTCGAGCAATTAAAGCGGGACATGGAAAATAACCACACGCATAGTTTATATGAGGAACTCATGCAATCATCTAGTTGTCAAAATTTTGCACAAGCTTCACCTGCAACAGAAAACCATTTGCCACTCTATTTTCACAGTAAAAAGAAACTTAGGAAATATTGTAAAATCAATAAATTTATTAAAAAAACACAATACCTCATTAAAAAGCATAATGTATTTATATCAAATATCAAGTTACGAAAAGAGCGTGCATGTCTAATTGATTCATTAGACATTTTTGATGTAAAACTAAAAGAAAGCAGAAGTAAGTATGACAGGGACATAAAAGACCTAACTGATAACATTAGCTATTTACAAAATTCTTTGTCAAATATAACAAAAAACTATGAAAGTGCTCAAAACCAAAATAAGGAGCTTATTAAGTCAGTGACAGAGTTAGCCACACTCTGTCAATTCAATGAAGATCGTTATCATTCCCTTCTGGAGAAACAGACTATAGATAACAGTAACCATAATTTAATATTGGATAGCAATATAACTAATAATTTGGATAACAATAATTGTGTACCCAGTCATACATCTTCTGCGCTCAGTAAGGTACGTCAGTCAATAGTTACGGGTGAGACCAGGCTGCCCGTATCGAAATGTGTTATATTCTGTGATGAAATAGGTAAGAATATGGGTCACTTGCTATCAAACCAGCTGGGGCAAAGTGTCATAAATTATTGTATGCCTGGCTCCAGTTTCCAAGATGTGGTAGATAAAATTTCTAATTATAACTTTAATAGTAATGATAATCTGATAATATTAATGGGAAATAGGGGCAATTTAAACAAATTTCAATTAAAAACATTTTATTCGAAGTTTGAAAATTTGGAAGTAAATAAAATAATTATGTATACATTTCCCTACCACCATCACTTATCTGAATATGAGAATAGTATGAGATACAAATTAAATCTGACACTAGATGTATTGACTTGTTACTCCAAAAAATTTCATATCATTGATATAAACAAGTTGACATGTGCCCCTAATAAGATTTATCTGACAAAAGATAGATTATATCTGTCTACCTTTTCAAAAAAACAATTAGCAGGTTCGCTAAGCTTTTATTTTTTATGTTTAGCCAAGAATTTGGCTACTGACAATGCTTTTATTGAGCAACACACTCAAAGTAATGTCTTGGAACAAGTTCCAAGTAATTTAAATTAAATATTAAGACAAAAGAGGTAGCCTCTTGCAAGGTACTGACCAAAGGAAAGCCCAAATATTTACGGATATTTCATCAAAATATTCAAGGCTTTTCTGGAAAAGACTTAGAAATAAATTTATTTTTAGACTATGAAAACATAGATATACTTTGTATTACTGAGCATTGGCTAAAAAATTATGAGTTGTTAATAAGTTTAAATAATTATAGAATTGTGAGTTCATTCACTAGAAAAACAGCTATTAGAGGTGGATCCCTAATCATTTTACATAATGACTTACAGTTTAAAGAACGAAAAGACATAGTTTCTCTTTCCATTGAACGAATCATTGAGCTGTCATGTGTGGAACTTGATAATTTTATTATAATATGTGTATACAGACCCCCCTCTGGAAATTACTCAGAGTTTGAATCCAGTATGGAAGATGTATTAAGAATAGTATCTAGCAAAACTAAAAAAATCATTGTATGCGGTGATTTTAATATAAATATTTTAGAGGAATCACAATTATCTAGAAGATTTATTAATTTATTTAAGTCATTTAACTTGAATTATGTTTTTCAAGAACCAACCCGAATTACAGCTACGTCTGCTACTTGCTTAGACAACATCTTTTGTAACTGTAATGTACAAGATAAGTTAATTATTAACTGCATTAATTCTGACCACAGCGGTCAACTAGCTTCGTTCGAGCACCATCATGTTTGTTCTATACGTGAGATTACCTGTAGACCTATAACCAAACGCGGGATAGAGAAATTTAAAAAAAATCTTGTTAATCAAACTGCAAATTTGTCGATCGAGGGGACGAACGCCAATAATCTCTATAATAATTTATTCCATGTAGTTAAAAATGAATGTAATGATATATTCAAGGAAAAGGTCATTAAAGTCAAAAACGGGAGTAAGAAATTCAGTGACTGGGCTACTCCGGGTATATACAAAAGTCGAAGGAAACTGTTTGACCTTTACGCTTTAAAAGTAACCTCTAGTGACCCCTCTTTCATAAATTATGTTAGGAATTATTCTCAAACATTTAAGAAAGTGTGCATGTCCGCAAAAGCTATGTACATAAGTAACAAAATCAGTTTATCTAAAAATAAAGTAAAAACCACCTGGAATATCATTAATCAGGAAACAGGTAAACTTAAAAGTACTGCAAATTCTTTCTCATTAGAAATCAATAATGAAACAATCAAATCAGACAAGGCAGTTGCCAATGCATTCGAAGACTTCTTCTCTCGCATACCCATAGAAACTACAAGTAGTCTCAACTCGTGTTCTGATGAAGCTGTAGCTCTCCTAGGGCAGAGTGTAGAGAGGTGTAACAAGGTTTTCAAATTTTGTCACATTGACGCTGACACTGTGCTAAAAACATTTCGTATGATTAGTACGAAAAAAACTGAAGATCTTTGGGGTATTTCGACCCACATAATCAAATCGGTTATAATAGAACTTGCCCCGCAACTCGCGTTGATATTCAATAAATGTATTGATGAAGGTGTCTTCCCCGACCTCATGAAGAATAGCAAGTTAATACCATTATTTAAATCTGGGAATAAAAACGATCCTTCAAATTACAGACCAATTTCGATTCTACCAGCACTTAGTAAAATATTCGAAAAAATTGTATCTCAACAGTTAATAGATCATTTTACATGTAATAACATTTTTCATATGAACCAATTTGGTTTTACCAAAGGTCGCTCCACGACAGATGCTGGAGTTGCACTTCTCAAACACATTTTTGCCGCTTGGGAGTGTAAACAAGATGTGATTGGTATATTTTGTGCGTTAGTCACCAGACCCTTTTAAATAAACTCAAACATTA
The DNA here is from genome assembly GCA_963935595.1 of Schoenobius gigantellus. Classification (NCBI taxonomy): domain Eukaryota; kingdom Metazoa; phylum Arthropoda; class Insecta; order Lepidoptera; family Crambidae; genus Schoenobius; species Schoenobius gigantellus. The sequence goes on along the minus strand of OZ012557.1, from coordinate 17,580,247 downwards.
TGGTGTCACCGAAAAAGCAATTAGCCTTATGGAGTCTTATTTGTCCAATAGGGTTCAGAAAGTTGTTATTAACAAAACTGAGTCTGTCGGTGCATCTATAACTATGGGTGTACCTCAGGGATCGATATTGGGACCTTTGCTTTTTTTAATTTACATTAATGATCTCCCACATTTCACTAACAATCTGTGCGATACAGTACTATTTGCAGATGATACTTCTTTAATATTTAAGGTTGACAGAGGTAATGAAAATACTGACGTTGTAAATAGTACTCTTTCTAATGTATTGCATTGGTTCACAATTAATAACTTATCATTAAATTCAAATAAAACTAAATGTATAAAATTTTCATTGCCAAATGTAAGGAAAGTGGATACTATTGTGGAAATGAATAATCAAATTATTGAATTCATTGAATGTACCAAATTTTTGGGCATTACATTAGATTCACGTTTGCAGTGGGATCCACATATTGAATCCTTGGCAAACAGACTTAGTTCTGCGGCATATGCAGTTAAAAAAATAAGACAACTTACTAATGTTGAAACGGCAAGATTGATTTACTTTAGTTATTTTCACAGTGTTATGTCGTATGGACTACTACTGTGGGGATCGGCTGCTAGTATAGAAAGTATTTTCGTACTTCAAAAAAGAGCAGTTCGCGCTATTTATAATTTACGAACAAGGGATTCTCTAAGAGATTTATTTAGAGAAATTAATATATTGACCTTAGCAGGACAATACATTTATGAAAATTTGATTTATGTCTATAAGAATTATAATACATTTGAAACCAATTTCCACGTTCACCAGTTAAACACAAGAAATAAAAATAAACTTGCCGTTCCAACGTACAGACTCCAAAAAACTAGAGGCTCATTTATGGGGAAATGTATAACGTTTTACAACAAAGTTCCACATAGTGTAACTAACTTGCCTTTTCATAAGTTTAAAGCGCATGTAAAAAAGACTCTAATGAGTAAAGGATATTATAAAGTCAACGATTATTTAAATGATGCCAATGCCTGGTGTTAATATGAAGTTATTATTCGTTATAATGTCAATAATCGTGTTGTTGTGTATAGCTATTGATGTTAACAAATGTTGTTGGCAGAAAAGAACTGACACTGATTTTGAATTAGACTAAGTTATCAAATGTTTGGTAACAACATAATTTATTGTATTATGATTAATATATACGTCTTTAACTTATTTTTTGACATTTTAAGTGTATGTAAGCATATCGATTGTAATTTTAAAAAAAAGTTTCAATGACTATGTAACAAAACCAAAATTGTAAATGGCGATTTAAAAGAGGAGATAAAAAATTTGACCTTTCGAGTTTCTTGCCTGTTCTTCTCGAGAAGGCTCTCCCAATTTCCGAACAGGTGTAGATTCAACTTTTTTTTTTTTTCATTACTACTTGTATTTGCAGACATCTTGAGTAGGTATATTCAGGATGTATGCACATACAAGGTTAAATTTATGTTTCCTTTAAATTAGAATGTTTTGCTTTGTTTTGACGTCAATAAGTGCCTGTAAAGGCCTAAATTGAATAAAGATTTTTTTGAATTTGAATTTGAATTTCATCGCCATTTTGCGAGCACTCCTTTATTTCTGCGAAGCGATAATAATTTGTGGAATGCATGTTCGTTGACTTTGTGTTTATCTTTATTTTGGAACCTGTGTTTTTAATTAATGAGCTTTAAAAGTCTATAATTTAAGTGTTTAAATACATAGGCTCAAATTTAATTTATGATTTTTACACTGTAATTTCCCTCTTCATCAATATTCTATTTACAGTAGTAATCACTCAAAATGTAATTTTATTTAAAATAAACATTTTGCACATTCTTATACCTAAGAATAAAAATAGGTAGGATAAAAGATATATTTAAAGACTCGAAACATCCGAAAATGAAGAGTACATTGAATCAATTTTGTTTATAAAAAAATGTATGATAAGTAAACATTTTTTTACTTAAACGTTTTTATTGAAAGTGAAGATAATAACAATTACACATGATTGCGTTGTCATCCAAGCTAAAGGTGTATATCAAATATCAGCTCAATCGGACACTGGCAAGTGGGTCAAATTTAGCTTGCAAGATTTGACCCAAACAAGCAGGGCAAGCTTAATAAAACCGTGTAAAAAGTGCCAGCCATTAAGAAGTAGGTACAATAATTGATGTAGGTTGCCAGCTGCTTAGTATTTAATACAAAAAAAAGGTATACAAATTACATAAAAATATATTCCAAAGCAATAGCAAAGATTCCATGCAGGTATTCTCCAAAATTTAAGCCTTGAACAATATATGGGAATGAAAACATAAAATCTTCAATCGCATTCACACAGAAAACATAATTTCACGGATACGTCGACACAACGAAAACGTTAAGTGCCTTAATCGAAATATTCACGTCAACGATACTTGAGGGAGCATCGGCAGACAAAGAAATTGTCTGGCGCCACGCCAGCGCTCCGAGGCCCTGGTCCCAGGTATGGAAACGGTAGGAGGCCGATCAGAGATTGCACCGCTCTAAAACGGGGACAATTCAAACTTTTGTTCGCGGCGCTAGAAGCCGGCGAAATAAAAATGTAAATTGTTTAGCTTCCACGTTGCATTCGACAGACGTTCGAATTCCGCACAGGTATATTGTGTACAATCAGATATCTTGTGTTTGTGTCAGTGCCGGTGCATTTCGGGAGTACTGTGCGCGGATAACAAGAACAGAAGTCGCACGCTCCAGTTGGCTTTCAACGGACGTGTTCAATTTCCGCAGCGCACCTACGCTATATAAGTAATTTAGCTCGACCACACTTTTTTTGCTAGTTTCCCTGATAAAGGCAAAGGGAGCTGCGTCATGCAACCATTGCTATCGCCATTTTGTCTCGTTTATTTACACAATATTAATCGATGCTATTTATATTGAGACCGAGTTTTAGGTAGTCATAATGTGTATTGAGTAGGTACCTTGTCGAATCAGCGACATGAAAAATAAGTAATACACTGACGCCCTTATAACACTGCTTTCATCAAATTACGGCTGTACATGTTATACATGTTACTTTGGATTCTTTTTAATTATATAGCAATATAATTACAGAAACTCGAACTCAAAAATCTTTATTCAATACTAGCGGTGCCCGATGAACTACGATTTTCTTTAATGAGGCTAAAAATTCGAAAATATCTGGGGAGGGCCAACCTTATCACCAAGGGTATAAAAAAACCCCTGCACCTATTTTCAGACCTACCAAATATACATAAAAAAAATTCATAATATATAAAATTTCATATAAAAATCGAATATACGAAGATATTTTACAATATTGTAATTAAGATGTATGCAAATATAAGTAAAATGAAAAAAAAAGCTAGGAGAGCTTCCTCGAGAAGAACAGGCAAGAAACTCGGAAGGACTAAATTTTTGTCACCTCTTTTAAAAATTCAACAAAATAATTCTATTACTCAGGATACATTTTCGAAGCTCTACATGCTACGTAGTTACAAAAGTTGAATGGTATTGTAACTACGTAGCATGTAGAGCTTATTGTAGACTAGCTTTCCGCACGCAGCTTCACCCGCATTATCTTCGTTTCTCCCGTGGGAATTCCATATTTTCCCGTAGGAAAATATTCTACAGCCTATATTACTCAGTGATATTGTAGCATTCTAATAATGAAAGAATTTTTCAAACCGGTCCAGTAGTTTCGAAGCCTATTCAATACAAACATACATAAATACAAATCTTTCCTCTTTATTATATTAGTATAGGATAAAAATCAATAAAACTACCGTAAATTAATATTACCCAGCACGGAAATAATATCAAAACCATACTGTAAGGTCGCTTGGCTTGTAGATAGACAAATAGCACGTGTGCCGACTCATGTTATAAGTAGCCACCAAATATAATAAGTGCTCAAAGTACCATCACCACTCACACTTTTACCGGAGGGAGACTCTGTACCAGGGTCGTGTGCATGGTTACCGCCGTCTTACCTATTTCTGCCGCAAAGCAGCAGTGCTTGCACTGCTGTGTTCGGGTTTGAAGGGTAAGATATGGCATTGAAATTACTGAGTGCCGTGACTTTACATCTTAAGTCACAAGTTGGCAACGTGCACTGTGGTTCTTGTGGCAGTTGCAGTTTTGCTGCGAATCTCACAGGAACCACGTGTATAGGTGACTGTTACCACTTACCATCAGGTGGGCAGTTAGCGCCGCTGCGGCCGTTAATAACAAATGGTATCATAATGGTAACGGTATAGTTAACGAGGGCTATAGTATGAGAATCGTCAGCACGAACTCATTTTTGACATGTCGTATCGCTTTATTTGACAGCTCGCTATCATAATATCTCTCACCGAGTATTTTACATTGGGAGATGTATTAGATTTTTCTATCGTAACGTTACGAGCTCACGATAGTCTTACGATAATGTTTCTAGCTGTCCATGTAATTTCTCATAGTAAGTAAATATAAATACGATTACTATACTATAACGAGTGGTTCGTGCTTGGGGTACTGAGCTAACAGTCTTACACTACGAAATCCATTATTGCATTACATTTGGTATTGTGTACCGTTCGTTCAAACGGTTTCAGTACTACCTAATTGTCGATAAGCGCCATAATTGACGGACAAGGATACAATTCTTTTTACACAAAACAAGGAAGCTAATGGCCCTCGTCTCACCTGATGGTAAGTGAAGATAAGGCTGAATATGGAGGGGGAGCTTCACCTGGACTTCTCAACAACAAACAACTCAATTACCGTCATCCGAGGTACCTATTCTCTAAAAATATTTTTCTGTCCATCCAGCTGTTAAAACCTCTGGTGACATCAGTCAGTGGTCAGGCATCTTCATTAATACTTTAATATAATACGAAAAATCTCAAAGTCACAAAAGGAAAGTAGACATGCGAAACTCTGTAGAGTCACATATGAGTAGGTGTATATTGGGCATTCTAAAACAGTTTTCATCAAAACACCGCAAACGAACGGAGTGAGATTTGAGCTACGCTTCGCTGCGCTCTAGCTCCGCTACGCTCCGCAAATCTCACTGCGTTCGTTTACGCTGATTTGATGAAAACAGTTTGAGATTGCCCAATATACATTATACAGGGTTAAATTATTCATACCATTAAATTGTAATTTTTGATAAATAAAGAGTTATGCGAGTATATTGAATCACCATATTTGTTTTCATTAATAAAACGCAGAAATTTTTGTTAATTTTTTTTTTATTATTATAAAGCAAGTAACAAATATCATCATAGCTAAACTAGAACAATATTTTTAATATAAATTTTCATTCAAGTACAATTTACTGAAGTCATAAATTACATGTGCTTAAGTACCACTTTTTTATGAATAAAACATTCCTTAGAGCGCACTCTTTTTTATGAGTTATACAATTGAAGTTAGCTCCACCTTTAGCATAACTATTGCGCAATGTTGCAAAATTAGGACAACCTTTGCCTTCAACATTTATCAAAAAGCAGTCAGAACACAAATCTTTAATCCATTTTTGCTTTTCAACACCTTTCATTATTATGGTTTGGTCCTTTAAAATTGGAATAATTAATCTCTTAAATTCTCTGAAATCTATATTGCCTTGACTCCAGTATATTCCTCTGTTGCGTTCAATCCAATTGACTGCTCTTTTTTCTTCGGCAGATAATTTTAGATACGAATATGGAGGTTTTATTAAAAAGACTTGCGTAAACTCTTTTGTGGCTAACGCAAATTCCTTAATAATAAAATTATTTTTGCAGTCTTTGAATCCTTGAACATCAACAAAAAGTATCGAACTCTTATCAGCACTCATTGTTTCGTTGTATTCTACTGTTTAACATAAAGTTGAAGTTTGTTCTTTCAAATACCTTTTGATTGCACTTTATTTAGTTAAGATATTTTCTTCACAATATTGCTCAGAGGTTTGTACTCAAAAATGCAGTCATTTAAAATCAAGCAATATGCTGCTGTCTGATCCGGGATTTCTTGGTCTGTTTCAATCTCCACTCTGACATCGATTGATCCCTTTATCATTTCTTGTTGGTGAGAACAATCAATAACAAATAATGGGGCAACGTCTCTGAATTCCTTCAAGCTCATCAACGGCTCTGGTCGCCGTCCATGATAAGACTGTTGGAATCTTGCATATTGTTCGTATAATAAATTAAATTTATCCTCTGAGAAACTGACATTCAATCCTTCATAAGGGTAATACGATGAATTTAAATATACTTTTACATCTCGTACATTGCAGTGATCGAACTCTGCCATTGACATTTCCGCATTGTGCTTGCGATTTGTTTGCAAGGCTATAATAACGAATCTTGGTTTCTCTATCTGTGACGAAGTTTTGATAGACCAAGTGTGTTTACGTGTCTTCGGTAATAATGGATATTCATACAAATCCCAATTTCGAAATGCTAGTGTAATAGGCCTGTCCTTTTCTAGATGTTTCAACAAATTGATTCTTTCACGATCTGATACTTTAACGTGCGGAACTCGCCAAACAACTTTGCTAATAGTTATATCTTCGACCACCTCTCCGACATTTAATTTCAAAGCATTGAGATTCGTATTGCTTCTTAATAGCACCAATTCATGTTTGGAGTTAATTATAACTTTTTCATAATCTTCTGCAAAACCTAAAATTTTCTTCAACGGCACAGAAGCCGAAAAAATTCCTCCGTTAAGATTGTTTGTACCAGAAGTTGACCATCCCCATACACGTGAGCATTTAGATTCATTATCATTTAACGAGAGGTACGATTTTATTGTTGTAGTTATGCCAGCATTTTTTATTTTGTCTATTTCTATTCCGTTGAACTCATATCGAATATCTTGAAATAAATATAGTATTGGATTGTTGATAAAATACACATTTGATATTTTTTCTTTAGTCGAACTATTATAAACATTGGCTTTACCCTAAATATACAAAGTGCTGAGTGAGGGTAACAGACATAGATCTTGTTGATTAATAGGTATTCTTATTTCATCATTCTTGTTGAAACTTGTTACGTACGGTTTATAAGAATGATATTCGAAACTTTCAATACTATTGTCGTATGATGTTGATTGAGATATATTTAAAATATTCATTTTAACAAGCCAATCAACTTCAAAAATTCCTTATTGTTTTTGGTGAGCTTCTTTTTTATGTGAAGCGGTGTGCTTTTATGAGGTGATCTTCTAGTACTAACTTGAATGCAAGCTGTGTTATGATTTTTATTGAAATTTATCATTTTTACGAAAATGTAGATACAGTTGTACTTCTTCGTCTCGTAAATTGATTTGTTTATTCTCGGCGTCTAATAATTGTATAGTTATTGCACTTATAGAACTTTTATTTACAGGAAAATATATTAGATTTTTCGGCACTTCAATGATCCGATAACCAGGTGGTACGTTAGGAACAAACTCGTGAATAATATGACTTGCAGATCCGTTCACGAATGACCCACTAACTACGTCGCATTCGATGCGCACAATGGTTGTTGGCAATATACTGACAGGATACAGAGATTCGGTCCTTTTTAATGCCTTTATTGTTTCTCCACCAAAACCTAAAATCCTTCCAAGTGAGTCACTTTTGTTAAAATGAACATCTTTAGTACAAAAAATTGTAGTTTTTAAGGTATTATTATTACAAGTTAATTTTAACATTGCATTTCTAATGTATGTCTTTAAATAATCACAGATATCTTGAAGTTCATAAGCTCCTTCAGGTATTTCGATTACTTCGTTATCGTCATAGTAGAATTTATTATTTCTTTTATCTATGTTGGGTATAGAATTAAATGTTGAAAAATACAACAATCCACACTCATAGTATCCACTTAATTCCAAAGTAGGTGAGTAGTTTGTTATCAGAGAGGATCCTTTTCCAGTTATAGACACAGTGAAAGACATTTTACTACTGATAAAGAATTTTATTTCAAGCTTTATATAAATGTGTTTTCCAATACTCCTTTAAAAATTTTATACAAAGGTGGCCGCAATTAACAGAGTCAAATGTTTGATATTGCTCATAGTTATAATTTAAAGAAACATTTCTTAAGTAATCAAGTAGTTCTAACGGAGGTTTCAGATTACCAAAACTATCAAAATATTCAGCATACTTATTTTCTTTCACGTAGGCTACCCAATGTGTTCCAATGTTATTTGAAGTATCTAAATTTATAATACCGCATTCTATCTTCCTAGGTTTTGAGGGCAACGTATCCCTCATGAAAACACCACGAAAAAATGGAATATCACTAGCATGTTCTAATATATCCCAATTAGTTAATGCCCGCCTAGGTAGCCGTTTTATTAGTTTTTTGAGGGTTTCAAATATAGACCTGCACCCTTTTTATAAGGTCTAATATATAATCCTTTTCCGAGAGCAACCGCCTCCATCATCTTATTATGTCGTTCCGATTCTTGAAGAGCTTTTTGAGCTGCTTTTGAATCATTAACCGCTTTTGCTATGCCAGCTGCTCCACCAGCCAGTGAACCTAAAGCTGATAATCCCGCGAAAATAGGAATTAACGGTAACAGTCCTCCACATTTTGGAATAGGAATACAACGAGGTAAACTCATTTTATTTTTATTTCTAAATAGTTTTTTTGCAGCGGCGACCGCATATTTAATAGTAGAATTTGTGTCTTTAGATTTTATTTTTTTTAATTTAGATTTGAGTTTTTTCACAGCTGTCATAAACGACCGAGCACCTGCACCTGCTCTTAATTTGGCCTTCATAGCATTTTTTACTATCCATGAAGCAATTTTTTCTTTCTTTCCAGCGTCTTTTGATTTCAATCTTCTTTGAGCCATATTTAATAGATCTAGATCAGCTTTGTACCTTACGTTAGCGTCGTTGTTTATGTAAGCAATATCGTGGTGCATACAAGCGTTATCCAATTTATTAATTCCTCGCTGACCCTTAAGTAATCGTTTCTGAAGCTTTGTGCCGGGTCCGCAATATTGGTAGCCCGGTAAATGTAACTCAAACGGAATCTTATTTATTAAGCTGTTTATGATACCACTTCCTTTCTTCATTGATAAACAAAAAGTGAATCAATAAAGATATCTTGAGCTATTTTATATCATAAAACCAATTTATTCTTATCAACCCAACTATTTTCGCTATTACTTAATCCTAACCATTTTACAAACAATTTGTTTCCTTTTCTTTTTATAACCTTTTCAATGAGGTATAGGTCTGGAAACTTAGTTTTTTGTAACTCGTATGCATAAAATGAGCCGAGGATTCTTTGATTGCGTCTGTCCTCTATTTGATAAGTTGTTGGGTTAGTGTGATTAACTTTTACTATACGAAATATTTCGGTGGACCAGTTTGGCGTATAGCCTTTGTAAAAATCTGCTTTATATCTACTTATGCGAACATAGTCACCAACACGAAATGTATATCCCCGACTTGTTTTATTCTTTTGAGAATTCATAATATAACCTTTGACTATAAGCTCATTTACTTTGTTAACTTCCACAGGCTTAAATTTTGTTATTCTATGCAAAGTGTTATTGTAGTGTTCTACAACGTCCTTTAAAATATTTTTATACCATTGGTAATTTCCGTTCAAACTAAATAGTTTGTAAAGGTGAGATTTAATTGTTCTTATGACTCTTTCTACTATAGATGCTTTTTTAATAGAATATGTTGAATAATGATTAATATTATACTTTTTCATTAATTGTTTAAAATTATCATTGTAGAATTCTGTGCCTAAATCAGTTTGTAAATTTTTAGGTTTTCGTAATGATGTAGTTAAAATACTTTGCATTGCATCTGTAACATAATTTTTCGCTTTTGATTTTAAAGGTCTGATCCATACATATTTTGATAAAGTGTCAATTACGATAAGAATATATTTATACCCTTTATTATACTGTGAATATTTTTGCAAATCTATGAGGTCGGCTTGCCATAAATCATCTATTCCTTTTATGATCGTACATCGCCGGGAAAAATTCCTTCTTGCTGCTTTGTGAAGCTCATTCACTATGTCTTGTTTGCTCATTATTATCTGGTTTCTCTTGAAGCATGTGATCAATTTCTGTCCTTGTGTAAAACAAGGTGGTTAGCTTATTAAGTATTGAACTTTCAAAATCATTTAAATGAATATTTACATCACTTAAAATATTAGTTCTTAGTTCGTGTGTCTTTTCATCCACGTAAGCTTTATTTGCGGCTTCGTCATCATTGCCTGGCGATATAAGTCCTTTTAATCTTGATGATTTTAAATCATATTCACCTGTTTCTGACTTCACTAATGTATCGTTGAGATTTCCAATATATTCCTCTAATCGTAAACGTTTATGAACGTGATGACCAAATTTATCTACATTCATTTCCGTATCTATGCGGTGTTTGCTGTATAACTACTGATCAGTTTTTTAAAATTAGGTTCCTTATATTTGGTGTTTTTAATGATGCCTGCTTCGTACAGCTCTTCTATAATCGCAATAATTTCATTATCTAAGCCGGTATTGCCAGCATCACGAGATGCAAACAGTAATTTCAATCGATCTACTAATTCATTTGGATCATCCCAATAAACGTAATCTATATCTTTCTTTACACTTTTTAAAAGATTTATTCCTTTTCCTACCGTAAGACTTTCTGTGCTGTCATACTTATTTCTAGAGAACTTAAACAGTGGTTTAATAATATGCATGTACTTAAACCCTTTGTTACTATTAATTGGCTTGCGTGGATCACAATTACGCCTATGTGCATTCGTTTCTATTAGAAGCTCTTTATAATTTTGCAAATCTTCATCTGTGATAACATCCAAATTTGGTGTCTTTTCAAATAGTAATTCTTTTAATCCAAGAGTTTTGTTTAAAGTTCGATTTCCAATTTTTATAATTTTTCCGTCGTCGAAAACACGTGTTTGGCCGAGCATAAGTTTTCCTCGTTCATTTTTTATTCCAAAAGGGATATTTGCGTCGGGTGAAGCACACCACGATAAACTATTAAGTGAAACATTTGGTGATGATTGAAAGGACTTAAAGGAAGCATCACTCATATTATTGTTGTCAGAAGGTGATACGACAAGGGTTTTTTCGGAATTAAATTTTTTATAGAACTGTTGTTCCTCTTCTTCATTAAAATCGTCATCAGAAAAATTTGTTGCCTCACTGTCATTATGTTTATTTTTTTTTATTGTATAATGTTCAAACTCATCCTCATCTTCATGAGAAATTTCATTGTTCTTAATGGCTATTTGTTTCAATGGATCGGTTATAGGTTTGAATATGGATTCCAGAGTGGCATCATTTGTATTTTTCATATCCTTTATCATTTCAACCTTTCTTTTTACAGCAGCTGCAGCTTTTACAATTTGTTTTTTAAGTTGCTTTTCCATTTTGACAAGGATTCCGTTCAATGCAAAATCCAGAGTAATAGTGATTGTGTATTGATGAAACAATAACTTATGTATATTAATCTACTACTACAAAAGTATCGAATGCCATCCTATAACATCCTTTATTTCTTTCGCAGTCTTTATTGATCACAACATAATTAAATGGTTTATTCCAAATAGTTGAGCACATTTCACGGAACTGAGACCACGACATATCTGAACCTACATGCTCATCGTAAACGTGTTTTAAATTTACATCGTCTTGTTTAAATAAAATAATGAGGTTAGAATTGTCCCTTATAAGTTGTTTAGGTACTTTACTGTATGTTTGGTTAATGTAAAAACAATCAATATTCTTATGTCGACCCATAGCAAAATAATCCCGAATGCTATTTTGGTTTTCACAAGCTACGTCGTCGAATATTATAATGGAGTTTGGCAAAGCTTCGTGTGGGCTTATGATATCATTATTATGGTTATATTTACTATAAGATATATCTGCAACTAAATCTAATACTTTTTCTAAGAACACATATTTTGGTTGGTATAATGATTTAGAATATACATATAAGTTACGAAAACGAGCACCATTCTCATGTAATAACAAACCTATTACTAAGTTTGTCTTGCCGCAATTTGATGGTCCACAAACAATACATCGTATAGTGCTCGGCAATAAGTTGCCATGTCGCTTTGCTTCACATAATGATGCAGGACAGATATTATAATCTAATTTTAACGTTTCCTTTTGTTTGAGGAACTTCATAGCAACTTGTCCGTTTTGATTCGTGGCTTTTAACAAAATGGATATAACACTTTGCGTTCGTAATAATAAGAGAACTAGCAGTATATTTACTTGTAAGTGCACTCACTCCACCATATAGACTAAGCATTCGACGGCGGTAACAATAGCAAGGAGTAGAAGAATTTGGATACTGTTACCACTCATTATATTAAGTTATTGGACGTGTCTAGAACACACAATGTTAAAGCATCGAGAAGAATGGAGAGAGAAGAAAGAGCTCTCACCCCTCTCGAATCGTGCAATAAAAAATGATATGAGTAAGGAATCGATGCTTAAAAATAAACATTGTTTAATTACTTGCATCCCTACTTTAACAAAGTAATACACTGCGTTCTTTAATAAATAAAACTATATTTTTAATTTTATTACCATTATTTTAAACTATGTATTTGAATTCTAATAAATTTTATCTTAGATTTATTTATAGAGGTAATTCTGAATGAATGTTTTTCAAAATATTTGATTACATTATAGAGGTGTTAAAATAAAAACAAATATTTTCATACAAGTCTTTTTATTTTTAAGTAATATTTATTGAAAACAATACAAGACTTAAACTAACATAACTATTTAAAATAACATAAGTCTTAGTTAGTAAAATTTATAAGCATTACTATAATTTTTCAGAAGAATAATGTTGTTGAAATAATGTATCTCCGTGAGTGTACACGTAACTAAAGATAGTAGGTACGCATCTAGCACATTAGAGAATTTTAATATACATCTACAAATGTTTTAGGTCAGCAATAGTTATTTAAAAACTATAACTGTAACCACATATTTTCTTAGAGATATTAGTTATAATATTTTCTGCTTGATCCATTATTGGATCAATATGCTCGGTTACCACATATTGTGTTTTTATTAATGGATCATTGCTGGTTGATTCCAGATCTAATATTTCTAATTTAATTAATCGCCGCCCTTTAGTAGGTATTGTTTTAATTAAATAAGAAGGTTCGTTCCCCTTCGTATTCTGCAGTAACTTGCTTCTCCTCTTCATGGGCTTCTTTTTATTAAAAAGACTTTTAACCACCTTGGCATGCAGCGGTGAATCTTTAGCATTCCAATGTGGAAATTCTTCAGAGAAGCCCTCCAACATATCTTGCGCATTTTGCTCAAAGCAAGGAGCATAATCTTCTGTTGCCTCCTTGCTTATGAGTAGCGACTGCGAGATTTCTTGGGTATTCTGAAATTTAATTTATTATGCAACAAAAATAATTTCACATCGAAGAAATGATTGATATAGTGGCGGAGGTAGAAGAGTATCTAGGATCCACAAGGAGGCTGACTATCTTATACGGAACCGATAGAATATGAGAATCACGATAACAGCATCACAACCATAAGGTTTTAACAACAACATTATCTTCCAACTAAATCAAATATACAAATAAACATTAACTAGTGATCTAACCACTACACAAGAAAAGAGTTTGAAGAAAAATAATTTATACGACTTACCATGATGTATTTGGGTGACCGTAGTTGTCACTTGATTAATTATGTGTGAAACAAATTTTAAAAACATTCGACTTTAATAGCTATTTATAGTGTAAATATAATGCTGACATAACAACAAAGCATTCGCACGGAATCGCAATTGGACAAATTACTAATGAACTATAAGTTGGAATACCTAAATCAGCAATAACATGTCCCAACCAGTTTCGAATTGTTCATTGCGTGTGCTATTTTATTAATAGTTTTATATTTTATGGATTATGAAATAAAAAAAACATGGTAGCTGGTTTATAGCGTTATATATTTTCATCGTTACAATACAACATTAAGTATTTGATTAAAACTAGGTAATTAATTTACCTATTTACCATTAAAAAACAATGTATAATACTATTAAACAAATAACTGATGGATAACAATATTAAAATTAAATAACTTTACAATATAAAGTGCCGTGTCGGTACATACTATACAATTTCATGTATGTTTTTATTCTATTAACTTATTCATTACTTAAGTCATATAATAAATAAATAGATGATGGGGTAACATATTTCTCAACTTACAATTTGATTCATGATTACCATTAAAATAATAATAAACTATACAATACGGTGCTTCTAAAGAAAAACTAATGATATTAAACTAAACTATCCCAGTGACCCCATGATAAAGTAGACATTTTGTTTTTTAATATGATACGTTTATCGTCATTACCTGACAAAGCTATTTTGTTCTGTTCTTGAGTAAATATTTCGTGCTTAAGAGATTTAAATATGATATTTTTTTTCTTCAAAAATGTATTTTCATTTAATACCTTGTAATAATCTTTATATTGTACATCTTTTAATACTTGCTTCTGTATGCCTTTTGCTTTTTTTAATTCATCTTCTGCCGTTTTAATACAGTATAACTTGGACCTTAATCCTACAAACTTCGAAATCAAACTTCCTCCTAGCTCATCTTTAAAGAGACCTGGCACCTTTTTGTTCCAACTAGGAATGTCGTATACGTTATTTACAGAATAATTACTAGTGTCGAAATAGGGAAGAAAATTTGATTTTAAATCAGCATAAAAATCTTTACTTTCTATTGAATACAAAAAACTATCAGTATCCGTATAACAAAGTTTTAACTTTTCCTTATAAAAAGGCTTCATAATAGAATAATGAAAATCAAACATGTGACTCTTAGATATTTCCAAAACGGAAAAACCAATGTATATAGGTTTATCCAAAGTGATTGTTTCAGGCTTCATTTGAATGGCTACCAAGTTTTCAGTGAAAATTGTAACACTGTGAAAATTTGGTCGAGCTATCATTTGCTCTGCACAGAAACTTTTCTTTGTTTTGTTACTATCATCATTCCACTTATTGACTAATTTCACATTAACCCTCTTTTCTGTGTCTTCTAACGTCTTGCCAAATATACTGTTGTTAAGAAGTTTGAAGAAATCTTGTTCAAATGTAGATTTAGCTTTTTTTCGTAATTCAGTATTCATGTCAATATACTGCTTTAAATAAGGACTCTGATTAAATTGAATAACTCTATGTATTTTTTTTAACAACAAACCATGTTTTAAACATGTTTGCAGATGAGCAAAATGTATGACATAGAAATATTTATCGTATAAATTTGGAATCAATTTTGAAGTTTTAGACCCTGGCGGAGTAAATTTTTGAGCACAGAATGGAAAATCGTTATGATCATTATGCAAATGTTCGGGGTATTCTAAATCTACTTCTAGTATATAACCAATGTCTCCGTTAGTTGGCACATTTATAAAATCTATTCCAGCGATTTCCAAGTCATTCAATAACTTAAAATTGGAATGAGGCAAATAAGCACACATTGCATATCCATAGAGATTATTACAATCGATATAAATTAGAAAGTTATTACTTTTTCTTGGATCGTAAGTTTTTAAATACTTGTTATTGGCTTTTGAATACCTTGTCGAACATAAACATATTCCACCGCGAATACCTTTTTGAATCATTCTTATTATTTCCAGGTCGTGTATTAATTCTAATTTAACATCTGTTTTTAATAGCATGGCATCAAAACTGAGACTCGGTGCTGTAACATAAAAGGCTGGGTCTAATTTATAATTTATCTTACATGTCTGGCGAAAACTTTCAAAAACGTCAGCTAATAAAAGAACATCTGACTTAAGATACAAGTCTGTGTATTCACCGAGATTCGATAATTCAAACGTTTGCCAGACTTTTTTTGCATGATCATAATCTACTTTAGATATATTACTATTGCGTAATTTGCTGAAAAAGAACTCCTGAGGCGGAAGTACTTTTTCTTCGTATGAACTCCAAGTAGTCATGTATTCATATGGATACACCCCTTTTCGTTTTATTAAAGCAAAATGCTCATGAGAAGGAAAATAACGCCGCAGATGATTAAAGTCGTCATTTTTTAAGTTTGCGACAAGTTTCTCTAGACTTGTGCCTAAAAATTTAAAAGAATCAACAAATCGAACAGGTATGATATCTTTATCATTAATTTGAAAAAATTTTGTAAAAGATATGTAGTTTTCCTTATTTTTTGCTATTACTTGTATTTTTCCTGATAGTTTTCCCAACTGTCGTATAAAAAGATGACTGTCATAACCCGCTAAATTATGAAAAAATATAGGAACAAACTTAGGCAAACAATATCTAATATTGCAATAAGAATGAGCTGCACCACGATACCGTCCTGTAAGATGGCAATGATCTTTAACTTTATCGTCAAACAATATTTTATCACAAAGAAAACAATTTGTAGCCCGAGCAAAGTTCGCTTTGTCTTCATTTGTTAAACAAATAGCCACTGGCGACTGCAAAACGTTATAAATATCGGTTATATCCAATAATAGACTTTCTAAAAACTTTTCTACACAGGCTGGACCTCGATAAGATACATATTTATTACGCGACTTATCATAAGAACACACAACGTAATAAGCAAATGCTGATGGTACGTGTTTTTGCAATATCTTTGTACAGCCTGATCCAGAATCGAGTTCAGTTGGTTTTAATAATGATTCAAAATCTGCGTATAAGACGAAGGGCATGTCATGCATTCGCTCGTAATGATTAAATTGAATTCGTGTTCCATCACCGGGTAATATTGTCGATACACCACCACAAACATGAGCTTTCAGTTTATCATTACTATCAAAGAATATCATACAATCCTCGCATAAATATATTTTAGAATGATGTTTAGTTAATTGAAGACGAAGTAATTTAGATAAATCTTTAATAAGACAGTAATGGGTGCGTTTTCTGTTTTCCAGGAAAAGCATATTAATGTGATGATCTTTGCGAATCTCGCTTTTGTATAAAGGTCCGACAATGTTACCATTCTTTTGAATGCCGTAAATATTAATACTTATGCGAGGATTATTCTTTTCAAAAACTTTGATGTCCGCAAACCCAACTGGAAAAATCATATTTTTGATATTGAGTACATTTTTAAAGTGTGGGTAAGCTGACGTTCGATGTGCGTTTCTGTTTATAGGAAATAGTGCTGCCATGACACACCATAAAAAACAATAATTATCAGAATTTTGAATGTTGATACATGCTCGTTTACATTTTATGGACTTTGGTAATTCTATAAAACTGGAGCCTCTTAACGGGTTATATTTGTTTATATTTACTTCTAGATATAGGCTTTGTAAATAGGCCCACCCACTATCTCTTTCTTCAAATTCTTCAATTTTTTTACAAATTAAGTGAATAATTTTTGAAAACATATCTTCAAAATTGAAGTTTTGATGCAAGATGAAGTTTTCCGTTGCAAATGACTTGATTGAAATCGAATCATACTTACTAAGCAGAAAGAATTCACAGAAAAGTTCAAAATTAGCTTTAACATTAGTGTGAGCTTGAATTTTCGCTATGAGCAATAGGCGTACGCGAGAGCGCAAGTGCCATAAAAACTCGGCGGGCGGGCGAACACGCGCACTATCATGACCCTCATCTTGATATCGAACACGGTACGATGCTATACGATTACGAAAAGCGCTATGAACTTTTTCAACCCCCTCACTATCAACGACCGAACTGTTGTTCTTATGTAAAATACTTTTCAAATGTGCAGAGAAAACTTTGTTATTTACGGATACGTCACAAACTGAACAGAAAGTAGACCTCGACATTATGATTTGGACAGTACAAATTCTCAAAGTTAAAGTAATAAAGGCTTAAGTATGTAAGTACCTAATCTTTGAGTTTGCTAACGATAAACAATAAGTAAACCAGCTAAAACATAATTTACGCAGAGAGAAACAAAAGAGAACCTATTTTTTAACTTTATCTTTATAAAATATCCCCTCTGTGGTAAACTTTGCCTTAGCTAATTTTACAAATTTTTTTAATGCGTCAAATTCTGGAGATTCTGCTTCGCCTTGCAAGCGTACCCAAACGATAGCGCGCTCGCACCGGTCAAGGCCGCTGAGATTAGATACCTCCTTCTGGTTGTAGAGGCGTAGCTCCACTAGCAAGTCGCCGTCGAGCTGTGCAGTCCGACGCGTTACACCACCAGGTACTCGGCGTGTCAGGATACTGGTGGTCTTGTTTGGCAGGTTTGGCGGCCGCGAAACCTCGCTGTCCGACTCTGAGTCGAACAACCACTCAGAAGTATTGGACGACGATGTATTCTTCACTTCTGCACTCTTCGCCTTCGATAGGCACTTTATCGCCTTGCTTCTCTTCTTTGGACTAGGGAGATAGAAAAAGGATACACGATTATTGTACACATTAAACACTTGAAATTTAGATATATGTAAATATAGCAATAAAAGTACCTGATGTCTTCGTCGTCGGTATCAAAGAAAAGACAGCTCTTCTTGGCTGACCTTTTGTTTTGCTTGCTATCCGACCTGAAAATAGTAAATGTTGTAACGGATGCGGCTGATGAAAAAAAAACTGCGGTGGCGAATGAGATTAGAGGTTTAATACGTCGAGACACAAATAGCACAGTCGGTAGAATCGAAGTGGTTTACAAATTTTTGTGCTCCTATTTATAACATTTCAATAATTTAATTTATATAATACCGTCTAACATAATTAAATACATTTTTTAAATAATTAATATACCTTAACACGAATAAACAAAAAACTTACAACTACACACATACATTTAATAATGGTTCTATCCCCAACAAATGTCATATTAGTATTAAGAGTGGTTACAAGAAAACGAGTTGAAGATTCACATCTTCAATTCATAAGATAAAAAAAATATCATCATCATCAGTCAATCAGCATGCCACTGCTGGGCTTGATGGTCCCTCGTGAAGACAGCACTTGGAGAGGTCACGTCATATACAGCCTGGTCCAACGGCTCAATTTGTTGAAGCATGAAGATGATCAACCACTTATAGACAATTAAAGAATAGATATAAAGTATAGCAATAAAGTATAAAAACTTACGAACATTTTTCAGCTGTCTTGGTCTTGAGATTTTTTGATGAGGAGGTACTGAAGCACTGTTAGTGGTCAGAGATAGCACTGGAGTGTACTGTGACTACAGTTTTACCGGATTTTATACAAGAAAAGTGCAATGCAAGTAATAATTTTACTGAGGTTCTCAACCTATACCTTATCTTTATAATCATTTTTATTTAACATGACTAATCTAAAAAAGAATGCTCATTAATTTTTATATTGTTAAATAAGTAAGTAATATTATAAAATATTATATATATAATCACAAAATTATTATTTTCCGTCCAAATCATATCCACACAAAATATTTATAAGAAAACAAATATGCATTCACGGATATGATGTCTATACGTTATCGAGAATCCTAATGCATTCACTTCCACTTCCATGGTCAGTGTTCGTTTTTCAAACACTAAAGAACTGACACTTTATTTAGAGAAAATATTTTTTTTTTTCGTGTTTTTTTTATCACACCGCGCGTTTTAGGCAAAGGAGACGCGAAGCGCTCTGGGTACTATGGTACCCGGGACGTGTGAGTGGAGCAGTTCTCAGGGCTGCAACAAAATTTTTGATCCGCAGTTGCGTATGATCCAAAAACGGTCCGATCATCGGCTGAACTTCGTCAGCTATTTAAAACAAAAAAAGTACTTACGTAGCAAGAAAGAAACAAAACGACGAACTGACGCAATTACGTGTATTGGATTTTTATTTTCGAGGTAGTAGTAGATCGTTATTCAGCATCACAACATCTAAAAGAAGATTATAGTTTGGTAGTTTACTTTCAAAAAGTCGGTTGCATACTCAAAATATAAAACTTAATAACGTTTTGCACCTCTGACTTTCATGATATTTAGCAAAATTTGATATTTACCCATAATTCTACCAATGTGCAATATGACGCGGAAATAATCAGCAAATTAATTGTTTGTCGTTTATTTCCACAAACTTGCAATACAATACTGTGCATATACAGCAAAATAATTGTTTACCGTTTAATTCTGCTGATGCAGAAATCTCGTGTAAGGCTGCATGCTCCAATTTTTTTTTCATTTCGGGTTTATTATATTTATTTAAATTATACATGTACATACATATTTACAATTACTAAGGAATATTATCTCCAAATTAAAAAGTCTTCTTTATAATAACGGATGCGATTTCTAATTTTCATTTTTCGATACTACTATTTAAAACAGATAAACAATAGGTATATCGTTCCATTAGGCGAACCGAATGTATCTATAGCATAACGATATTGATACGACATGACGACAGAACCATAGAAGTTTAAGAAAATTATTGTAATAATACATAGGTGGTATTCATCGGTAGCATCTCATACACGTTCCCACCGCACTACCCTATTTAATTAGGATGTTAAGACCTTAGTCAGCCAAGGTAGGTAGTTAAAATGTTCTTAATATTTTTTATATTTTCATTTTTTAAATTATTGGAATATTTATTTTCTATTTTTTATTCGTGTGATGACTGGAACACATCTTTCAGGGATTAGCCCGCCCTTTTAAATATTTTGTAAAAATCAACAATTTTATACTTTGTTTTATAATAAAGAATATATTTAAATGAAGTAATTTAATAAACAAATAAAAGTATTAACGTGTGAAAGAAGCCTTATTATTTGAGTAAGCACTCGTAACTGGATATATGAATAATGTGCAATAAATTTATTGCTGATAAATGAATTTCGTGGGAATGCTTTGAAACTGTATGGCAGGCAGAGTGTCGAACGGTACAGATACTTATCCGAGAGTTGAGTCCTGAAGCTACGAAACCTCAACCTGTTTAATTTCTGTTGTTATTGCACTGCTACCTAGTTGAATGCCTTAATATTCTGAGATAGAAAACCTTGAAAATGTGTCTAGTAAATCGCAATCAATCAAAAGTATACTGTTTACAGTCAAACAACACAACACAATAGAAACATTATGAAATGAAATGAAATAAAAAATCTTCTTTTCCATTTAACCCTATATAATGTATATTGGGCAATCTTAAACTGTTTTCATCAAATCACCGTAAACGAACGCAGTGAGATTTGCGGAGCTAGAGCGCAGCGAAGCGTAGCTCAAATCTCACTGCGTTCGTTTGCGGTGTTTTGATGAAAACTGTTTTAGAATGCCCAATATACACCTACTCATATGGAAGGAAAAGGGGATATTTTGTTATTTAATTGTTTCGAAAACAATCAGTCTTGTAGGTCATGGGCCCCGAGGTACGTCCCCGGGGATAACACGTCTCGTTTACTTTCCCTTCCTCAGACACGTGAAAGATGCAGTGCCTTTTTCACTAGCCTATATTTCTTGTTTTGTCTACTAATGCCAGATTCGGATATTTCTTGTTAACCGAACGGTGAAGGTAAGCCAACGCAGATATCAAAAGCAAAATTAAGATGTTATGATGAAAAGCGAATGCACGTAAGTTTGACAAAATTTCGTATTTTAATTTGAATTCATGACGCCAATTATAATTTGAAAGCAGGTTATTAGATGTTGCCGATTAGAATTATTCTGACTGTAAAAATGTCTAAGGATTTGAAATGAGTATATTGTAAAGAAATATCATCAAGCTTGTTATTCCATGAAGGATAATCGTTTACAGAGCATTTATAGGCGGTGGTGTAGATCTATGTCACCAATAGTTTTGTCTTATAGGCTTCTAAGTAATAATAAAGTATATTTATTTCTCACCACAAAATTACAGTATAGGCATATTAGTGTATACAATAAATTTTATTTTGTGGGAGACTGATGCCTAAACTAGACAAGTCTGTATGTTGGGACATTAAGCCTCCTCTCTCAGGGTTGACACATCTGCTTATTATTGTCTTGTTTATCCTTCATCATCTCAGCCGCACGACGCCCACTGCTGGTCATAGGCCTCCCCCATGGATCTCCACAACGATGGGTCCTGTGCTGCCCGCATCCAGCGGCTTCCCGCGACCTTTGCCAGATCGTTGGTCCACCTGGTCGGGGCCTACTCACTGAGCGTCGCCCGGATCGTGGTCGCCACTCAAAAACCGTTCGGCCCCAACGGCCATCGGTTCTTCTAGCTATGTGTCCCGCCCACTGCCAATTCAGCCGAGCAATCCTTCGAGCAATGTCGATTACTGTAGTTCTTCTGTGGATCTCCTCATTTCGGATCCGATCACGCAGGGAGACCCCAAGCATTGCTCTCTCCATTGCCCGCTGAGCGACCTTGAGCCTTCGGACGAGACCCATAGTGAATGGCCACGTTTCGCTTCCGTAGGTCATCAGTGGCAACGCACACTGGTCAAAGACTTTCGTCTTGAGACACTGAGGCAATTTGGATGCGAAGATTTTTCGTAACTTCCCGGAACGCTGCCCATCCGAGCTGGATTCGACGAGAGATCTCTTTCTCGAAGTTGGACTTACCTAACTGGACTGTCTGTCCCAGGTATACATAGCTGTCTACAACTTCAAGTGTAGTGTTCCCAATATTAACTGGAGTGAGTGCAACATGGGCATTCGACATGATTTTTGTCTTATCCATGTTCATTTTAAGACTCACTCTTTGGGAAGCACTACTGAGATCTCCGAGCATGGTATTCAGGTCTTCCAAGGTCTCATCGATCATCGGCAAAACAGAGGTGTGTTAGGTACTCGCCTAATGGCGATGTTAATGCCGTATCCTTTCCAATCCAGAAGCTTGAAAATATCCTCCAATGCAGCGGTAAAGAGTTATGGAGAGATAACATCTCCTTGTCTTACACCTCGCTGCAATTGGATGGGATTAGAGCTCTGGTTCTGGAGTCGAACCGACATAGTGGCATTTCCGTATAGGTACCTTAGCACCTCTATGTACCTGTAGTCCACTTGGCACCTTTGGAGAGACTGCAGCACCGCCCATGTCTCGATCGAATCGAAGGCTTTCTCATAGTCCACAAACGCCAAGCAAAGTGGCAGATTATACTCCTATGTCTTCTGTATAACCTGCCGCATCGTATGGATGTGGTCTATGGTACTATAGCCTTTTCGGATGTTTATCCTTACATGACTGTAAAAAGAGAAAAAGAGAAAAATAATCCGCTTATTTTGCAAAATAAAACTTAAAACTAATGTTTGTGTGTGTGTGTGTGTGCGTGAGTGTGCGTGTGTATGTGCATTGCCGAGTCAAGCAGAGCCAAGTAGAGAGAGATAATTATTTACCAAAAGTAGACTCCACAATAGTCATCTACGCCCGCCGGTACATCTACCTTACCTATTTCTGTCGTAAATCAGCAATGCTTGCGTGGCAGTTCGAAGATAAACGTAATGAAATTACTCTCTATAGTCACAGAATAGATAATAGCACTACGTACAGAAGTTGCACCTCTTTGATCTTGAAAAAAGCCAATCAAGCTGAATCATACCTTAACACCATGCGTTAGCGTATGTTATTAGTATTCTGAAGCATCACGTCGCTTCGAGCTCGAACGACAGGGTTGCTGCTTATAGTAAATAATCAAGCGCGCGCAAGAAAGAGCGCGAAACTTTGCTATACACCTGTGCCAAGACCGTGGCACACAGAACAATATAATCCGAGCGGAGCGTAGTATCCCTGCCCTGCTGCTTTTTTACACTCTCAGTGTACGCGGAACGGTAGTTACTCATCTTGTACCTAAGCGCGTAGTGACGAACACCTGCCATAGTGGCTATATTTTACGTCACAAGTGGGCAACCTACGCTGCGGTTCTCGTAGAGATATTTGCGAATCTTACAGGAATCACAAGTACTATAGTGACTGTTGCCACTCACAAACAGATGAGCAACCTGCCTGATTGTCAACTTTGTTAGAAAATAAGCCCTAAACATCGTATGGGTATTATGGTAGAACTAATGATGATGACAAACTCGACCAGACGTTTATGTCTGCTGATTTACCAAAGCTATAGCGCTATTTGATAACCAAATGACATGTTATTATGGATTGTATTATAAAAATTAATAGTAATACCATAAGCTTTTAACTTGTACCACGGGCTAATATAATATTACAACAAAATGTTAGGTTGTTGAGAAATATTGTAAAGCGCTTTATAAATTGTACCTTCGGTGCCATTGCTGTTGTGAGTGAGTATCTTTTACGTAGCATATAATTACTGTAACAACCATGAAGGGTGGAGGGCTGATAACCTGAGACACAGAAGTAATGCTAGTTTGGATATTAGCCCGCCATAAATTGTAATATCTTTAGAGGTGTTTATTAAATAGTGTAATGTTAAAAAAGTTTTAAAAACATCTACTCTAATTGTATGAAACACGAATGTTTTATTGTTTATGGTGAGAAATAAAAAAATATATAGGTACATAAAGTCCACTTAACATATGAAAATTTAGGCGGAACTAAGTGTATTGTTAATTAAATATGGCGGCTCAAAACCGGTAATATCCGCATGTTGAGTTATGACTCCGACTTATTCCGTGACGTACGAACTAGCTAAGCAGGGATTTACAGTGTCTCCCGTGGGACTCCAAGCTGCAAAATGTTGACATCAAGATAACACTGTGATTTATATTATTATAAATATTTACGACTGTATCCTGTGGGAGTTTGTAAAGTTTTTAGATCACGTATCACTGTACGCCATTAAGAAAAAATGAGTCATAATATCAGCCTCAATACGTCTACACATGGGCTTATTTAATGAAAAAAATTCAAAAACGTACGACAATTTGACAGAAATAAAATTTATAAACCACAAAGCTGTTTGATATCGAAGGATTTATTAAAAATCATATCAAATATCTATATAAAGTACGAATTCATTAACGAACTCGTTAAAAAACATAATTTTTGCAGTCATAGTTCATAGAAAAATATATAAAAATCAGAGTGCTAATTACAAAGTCACCGGAATTCATCTTCAGGACTATAATTAAATGTTTTTTTCTCAATTCATTATTTACAAATATTGTTGTCGATAAAAATCAATGTAACTACCTGAATTAATATTACCTCACAAGGCAATAATATCAAAGCCGTAGTGTGAGGTTACTTGACTTGAAGACCTAAAAGTTACCAAATTTTACACCACAGGACGACTTAAAAGCATGCATGCCGACTGATGATGTAAGTAGCCACCAAATCAGTATAATACCTAAGTGCTTACAAATATTTATTACATTATTATTAAGAATAACTTGCATAAAATTTACTAAATATCATCAATTAGCCGCTAATCGCGGTGAAACATAACTCCGTATAAATTACGACTCTCTTTGTCAATTTCAAATGACATATACATACAAAACTTAAACACATGTATGTGCTAATTGCGTTTAGTATGTGCGAATAGCCCTCAGTAAGTTAGTATATTACTTTTTTTTTTCATTTATTTACCATCTAAAACATTTAAATCATCTGTATAAGACACATTCTGAAACCACTGAGGTTTGTATAATGTGACTTAAGTCAATTTACATTTTAGAGTTATCTACTTAACACAATAAATAACAAATATCAATAAAATGTACAAAAATGCAAATAAAAATACAGATAACTAAAACTCACCTAAATCTTCAGCATCTTCAGTCCACTCTCCTGTAGCCGACACCATTGCAGCAAACGCCATCGTCAAAATCCATTGCACGAGCACCAGCCGCATATTTACACTGCTACCACTCATTTCTTACAAAAATTTCACTGGCCCTCCAACATTCAATACTTTCTAATTTGGCATCTCGGAAACTACATAGGTAATTTATCATTCTATAAAAAAGGTCACCACCTTTTCAATTACAGAATGAAATTGATAGATACGTTAATAGAACATGTTCCTTGGAGCGGAACATCGCGTCTTCACTACTTTGAAACCACATTATATAAGTAATGAAATTAGTTTCTTTTTACATTTCCTCCTTTGAAAACAGTTACGTGATTTTTACTTAATCTTTATCATGTTATATTAAAATTGCTGTGATCGTTTTCACATAACGCGGCTTGTGTATAGAATAGGGATTTTTACGTTGTATGTAAAGCTATACCGCACACGGCGCTTTGGACTGAATATTCTGATGAATTATTCAGGTCTCTTTAGCGGCGACACCCCAGGAACAACCACCTGAAACAAAGTAATTCCGTCATTTATGACCGAGATCTATATTTAGATAAACCGTTGAACGCAAAACTTGTCGTGAATCTCTGACGAGCGTTCGGTTAAATGTTTCTACTATTACGGTGGAAGTGCTGGTGAAAATTAAATGTAGGTACTGTATATTTAATAGTTCACTTAGATTTAGTAATTGTTACGTCAGTCACTTTTAAAAGTAATCTTGTGTCTAATTACATTTATGGATCAAAGAGATTTGAACATTAAATTTTCAAAATTTTACTATTTCTGCGTTACAATTCGACGCGTATACTTATTTCTTTTTTTATGTATGTTCACGCTTGCACGCATAACTTTGTACAGAGTAGTCCGATTTTGATAATTCTTTATTTTTTGGAAAAGATATACCTAGAAATTGGTCTCATTGTCACCAAAGTCAGGATCTGATGATGGAATCCAATGAAAATCGAGGGAAACTCTTTAGTTTTATAAGTAGTAGTAGTGTATTCAGGTATTTGCGTCTGGTAGTCATGAACCGAGCTGATGATGGAAGGATCCATTATCTTTTTGGAGTTAGAGTTTAGCTTTATAAGTACAATAAGTCAGTATTACCAGGGGGGTTTCACTCCGCAGTTTAGGTACGTTTGGCCGGCGGACCGACCGGGCGGTATGTGGCAAAAGCTTGCCGCTCGGCTCGCACGCTGGCCGCGTCGCACGTAATAATTGAGGTTATTTTTGTAACGATAATAATAATAATAATAAATCGTTTATTTGCTAGAATATGGTATTACATGGTGTTATGATTCAGATTTCCGACATATCCTATCGATAATTCGATGTGCAAATACATTTGATCAAAATAAACTTAAATTACTTCATATGTATATCGCAAATCACACCTATTTGAGCAAATTATACAGTACTGTTTCTCACGATAAATAACATACAGATAAGCATAATTATAATGACAAGCGATTCTTAAATGTCTGTAGTTGAAATTAAATAGGTATAATACAATAATTGTTCATAAGTGTCACGTGAAATGGTATCAAAGGAAAATGCATTTTTAAGCATTCTTGAGTAGCATTGATAAGATTGTTTCAACTTTTTTTTGTTAGACTGTGATAATCGATATTTAACATATACTCGTAGCTGTCTTTTACGAATACAACACCGCTTTATTCCTCTAGTAAGCCATTTGCTTTTTATAGGTTTGTTTACAATTTTAACCTTGACCAAGGGAAAGCACAAGTTAAAGAAAAGTCTGAAAAGGTTGTAAAAACATGTAAAAGCATTTTGCATGTCTTCTTTTTCGAATACTTCACTAAATGATAGTTGGGAAATACAGCCTAAAAAATTTTTTATATTACATTTATTTATTTATATAAACCAGTGCATATCGGTGAGTGGGAACCCTACGCTCTTATCGCCAAATCGGAATCGGGTCAGCTACGCGTAACGGAATAGGAACACTCGTGTCATGCAATAAATTTCAATTTCCCGTGCAGTCAGATGAAGGTCGTAAGAGAAGCTAAATTTTCATACCTAAACTTGGCTTTTCTTCGAGTGATCCTTCTGTACTTTAGTACTATTATTTATTCTGTGGTATTACCAAGTGAATATAATACCAGCTCACGGTGAAATGGTATTAAATTCACTAAAATGATTGTATTCACTAAAAAGGTAATAATATTTTATTACAAAAAATAAAACCGACTTCAAAAACACTAAAAAATTAAAAATAATATAAGAATTGGTACACACAGCATCACATTTCTATATTAAAGTCGGTGCCAAACGATGATCTCCTAGTGTCTTAAACACTGGTAGCAACTTCAATAAGGAAATGTGATGATGTGTGTACCTGTTCTTATATTTTTCTAACTTTTTAGTGTTTTTCAAGTCGGTTTTATATTTTGTAAATAAAAAAAATAAAAATCGATTAAGATAAAGTCAAGAAAGGATTAAGTATTACGTTTAAGTCGCAAAGGGCCCGGATAAATAGGTACATGTTAGTGATTAATTAATCACTAACATATACCCACCCAGATTTATATCCGTATAACGAACCTAAATTACTACATTTACTAAATTACCCACCTAAATTTTGCACGCCGAAAGGTGGATTGTGGCGATCAATTTTTTATGGTTAATCAAATGTGTGCTATACCCATAAGCACAAATAAAGAATTATCCTTATTAGGAATGTCGCAACCCCTCTGGTCACGTGACACAGTTACTGTTGTTTCAATTTTAGAAACTCGTAAACGCGAAATCGATCGAAGTCAAAGTTATGACTAAGTATTGTAATTATGGAGTTCGCAAGTTTCTCGTACCCACACACTTGCCAAGCGAGAAGCGAGCGAAGTATAAATTGCCAACACCATTACGACTGCAACACTTTCGAAACGCTTAAATTAAGTCAATATTTTCAGTTGTCGCGATACTTTGTTTGTTTTAGGGAAACCCGAAGCAGTGTTGCACTGAATAGCTTCCATTAATGAATCAAGTCAAACCGTCATCGAACGATTGATTGTCGAACAGTGGGTGCTGTGCTGATTGGTTGTTCGGATTTTATGCACATCTAAATTGTTCATGAACGAATTGCAAGTTAAGAAAAGTCCAGTACTTACCTACCATCATGATCATATGGTTGGTTATTTCGATTTATATATTTTACTAGCTGCCCGCCCCGGTCTCGCTCGGGTATACTAAAAACCTTTTAACAGTACAACGGTGTAAGAAACCATAGATTTGAAATAACCTGAATGTTAATCTGTCAAATACCTCACTTTTTATGTGAACATTTTTAAATTCATAATTTTACTTGCCGTATATTTTTTTAAATATTTTCTTTTACACAAACCTTGTCCTGACAATTACGAAGACAACAAAATAAAAACTAACCAACTTGGTGCAGTCGTTTTGAAGTTATGCGCGTACATACATTGCGACGATTAATTTTTATTTATATATATATATACTAGTGGGCCCGGCAGACGTTATCCTGTCCGATTACAGCGCCACCTACCGGGTCCAATTATACGTTTAAACCTTCCTTGGACCTATTCAAACATATACAGAAAAAATCGTAAGAATCGGTCGAGCCGTTTAAAAGTTTTTGCGAGACTAACACACAGCGTTTAATTTTTATATATAAGAAGAAGAAGAAGATATAGATAGATAAGCAGGTGGTAATTTTATGTTTCAAATATTGATGGTATTTTAATACTTAATTTCAAAAAACATTAACATTTTCATTAGCAACTAGCTTTCCGCCTGCAGCTTCGTTGACAGTTCCTTGTTCTTTTTTGTTTTTCCCGTGGAAATTCAATATTTTCCTGTAGTAAAAACGATTTAAACTATAAAGCAGAGACGTTAAAAAACTTTGAACTGCTATTCACTCCATTAGGTATGGAATATAAAAAAAAGTTAAAATACGTGTTCATATCTATTTGTTAGCTAGGTCAATACAAATGCTTTTAGCGAAGTTTCATAACATTTTTCAACTTGTTTTACCCCTTAGGAATTGAATTTCCTAAAACCCTTTCTTAATGGATGATAGCGTTATAAAAGAAACCTGCTGGATAAAGAATTCAGACTCTGCGATGATAAATCCTTCAGGACGTGAAATTTTATACACCTACATACAAACTTTTGCTTGCGACTTCATACGCATGTAGTTTGTATGACTATAAATCACAAAAAGAGGTATGAAAAATCACGCCAGATACGCTAGGAAAACGGATGGTCTAGCTAAATTTTAACACAAAAACAACCAACGAACCCTTTAAATTGTAAGGAATAATTCCGGTTTTATTTTAGACATTGCGTCGAAGAACCAATGATGAACTAATAAATTAACAAACCCACGGCTATTTTTCCTGGACGCGGTGCGACCTACTGACCAAGAAATACTTCTGGCCGCAAACTTTTGAACAGCTGAACAGATTTTAATCAAATAAAGCTAAAAAGTCCGTCGAAGACTTATGCAATCCGAACGAAATTTCAAGTTTAGTGATTTCTCTTTACATTAGGTAGATTTTAATAATAACTATTAGCGTTTCAATACGCAATTTTTAAATGTTACTGTATCATTATATCAAAAAAAAATACATGAGTAAACAAATTGGTTGTATCCACTTGATTCTTTTGACTTACCACAGTAAAGATAGAAAAAAATCAATTTGCACTTGCAATTTGGGAGCATTTTCCATTCATATAACATGTGAGAATAAAGAATGTAACAGATTTGAAAACAGTAGGTATATTGTTTACCTAGGGAGCAAAGGACTATTGTTAGGGCGAGATTGTTTTTGAATCTAGACCTTGTCGAAGGATTCATTCTAAAGTACTGGAATCCTGAGCTTGAAATAGTGTTGCCCTGAGATGGATACTCTACTTTTTATCACCCTCTATGAGAAAATAGGTAAAGCTTACAATAAAAAAGAATACCTATACGTTTCTTTATTTACAAACGTTTATTTAGTGGCAATCAGACAAGAGAAAGAGAAAAGAAAAATTAATAAGTTATTAACTTATTAGCAATGAGCATCCTCTATTGGGGGGGGAACTACCAGGACCAAGACATGACGAACGATCGAGTGTCTGCTTACTTTTATAAGGTTATTAGTTATATTGGTCTGATGCATAAACAATTATTATTTTATATTGTCATTATTAAAAATACCAGTAGTATATGGACGGCACAATCACGTGGAAAAGTTAATAATTTATAAGTTACTTAGTTCACATTAGCGTCGCGGTATGTGTACATCAACTTTTTTGTTCCTTTTCAGGGTTCCGTAGTAAACAAGGAACTCTTATTGATTCGCCATGTCTGTCTGTCTGTCCGTCCGAGAAAAATTATAAATTATATCGCGATTACGTTATGTGTTAATCAGATGCATATAATGCTCGAAGGCCATTGTTTGAATATTCTTCCTTGGAGCTTATCCTGTGCTGACGGCTTCCCGGCTTACTTAATAAACTACCTGAGATAGATATCTGGCTGATGCGAATGGTTCCCGGTCTATCAGCAACGTGTTGTTAAGTGTGTGTGAACTCAAAGTTGGCATTTGTAACTACGGAACCCTACAGTGCGCGTGGCCCAACACGCACTTGGCCGGTTTTTTTATTTTAATTACTAAATGTCTGACAGAAAATTCCATTATTAAAGTTTTACACGTATTAAAGTTTAACACTTTTCAACATATTTTTCATTTTTTCGTAATGGTGACGACAGGTCTAGTACAGTACTAGTTGGTATTACAGCTTAAAAATATATATTCTGATTGTCAGTGCATTAGGATTGTTCGATATTTTTAAAATTGTGACGCATTTACAGACGAATAGAGTAGCGGTATTTTTTCCAATGTCCGTCTGGTAGATAACTAAAAAAATATTTCATACGTATGTTTTCTTTTAACTATTCTAATTAACCACCTACGACAGTAGGTTACATTGATTTGAAATGTCAAATGACGTCATACGTAGATAAATTTTCTTCTAACTTGGAACGTAGCGCGCCCCCACTCAGTAACTTTAATGTTAAAAGCGAAAAGTTGCGTGCATAAAAACTTTTTTCCGTTTTAAAATTTACTATGACCTTACTGCATTAACAAATTATTGCAGAAGTCATAAACGTAACCAAAGATTTTTTTTACTGCTAACGGTGGCAGACGAGCCAGTAGCCCACCTGATGTTAAGTGGTAACCACCGCTCATGGACATCTGCAATGCCAGGGGCACAGTTCTGTCACTGCCTACCTGGAGAGAAATGCTCTTCTTAAGCCTCGTTTGAAGAAGGACATATCGTAGCGCTAAGGAAACACCGCAGCTGGGGGTTTGTTCCAGAGCCTACACGTACGTGGAAGGAATGAACGCTGAAACCGAACTGTACTAGACGAGATTGGTTCCAGGTAATATGGATGAACTCTACTGCGATGGCGGGTAGGGAAGATTTTGTATGTTCTTCGATATTATTTATTTTTTGACCCCGCCACTAATAGCCTTTGTACAGTAAGCTCCCATTCAAGCTATACATTTACACTACGAAAACCGCCACTATTACGAGCGACATAAGAACGGTCCAAAGGTCAAACAGTATAGCTTGATAAGGAGCTTACTCTACACCAAAGAATATGTTTAATTCCAAAAAATTTAATAAAATTTAAAAGTATTATTTTTTATTATATTACAACAATAACAAACGTAAATTCAACTTTTATTTTATTAATATTTCTTCGTAACGTTTCACGTAACATGTTTTCCGCACTATCTATATACATATTATTATCTTTTGTTTCAAAAAACGCATACCTCTACCTACATCATCAAACTCACATGAACGTAGGTAATATAAACAGATTTAAGCATACGTTCGCAAATTCTCTACAAATCAAAACCAACGCAACAAGCTAGAATTACAAATTAACCTTTCAACACTTTCACATTTAACTATGTAACTCAAACAACAGTAGCACGAAGCTGAGCTTTTGATTTAAGGCAGCAAATATAGCGCCCGCACACCGCTTGGAGAGTCATAAAAATCAAAATTCAAGGCTCACGGACAATGGAGACGGTCTCGCTGCGTCTTAGAGCAAAGAGGGCACAATGCTCGCCCATTGTGCTCTATCAGAATGTGCACGCTTGATTTCACTACATGAAAGATCGTTTCTCTTCTGTTATGTTCACTTTGTAACATACTTTCATTATTTTCTACTATCTTCTCGGGACCTTATCTCGATTTTGGTATTCCGTTACAGTTTACTTTGCGTACTTGCAGAAACTTTTTTCAAGCTTAAAAGAAACTGAATTTACCTACTTCTTTAATAGACTTCAAATAGTGGGAGGTGCTATTTGAGCACGGGCGATGCGTATGTTGTTTTTGTGTGTGTATGTTACGCGATTACTCCGCCAATTGTGGACCGATTTTCAAAATTCTTTTTGTATTCGATAGAGTATACTTCTAGGGTGGTTTCATTGTCACCAAAGTCAAGATCTGATGATGGGATCCCATAAATATCAAGGGCAATCCTAATTTTTTTAGGTACGTCCAACGTATTTGCGTCTGATAGTCATGAACTGAGCTGATGATGGAAGGATCCTTAACTGTTTGGAGTTAAGGATTAGTTTTTAAATACAATAAGCACGTATTATCAAGTGAATTTAATACCAGCTATAAAAAATACCCAAAAATAAAAACCGACTTCAAAACCTCTGAAAAGTTAAAAATAATATAAGAATAGATATAGACAATATCACATTGCTATATTGAAGTCGATGCCAAGCGATAATCTTCTAGAAAGTCTTAAAATTTGGCACCGACTTCAATATAGAAATGTGATTTTGTCTGTACCTATTCTTATATTAATTTATTTTTTTTGTGTTTTTGAAGTCGGTTCTTTTTTTTGTATTTTTTTATCTAAACCTAGTGAGGTGTTTGCGTCTGGTAGGTTTTATCTCATTATCCTAAGCTGATGATAGAAAGTTCCTTTAAGGTAAGGAGATATAGGATAATTCCTTTAATATTATGATAACGTATAGACCCGAACATGTATTCTTTAAAGTTGCTTCGTTGAGCTGGTACAAAATTCACTAAAAAGATAAAAATCACAATGCTTTTGCAAAACATTAAGGACGACTTCTGTACGGGAATCTTTTTCGGCTTTCAGGGATGTAGAAATGACACGATTTTGAAATTTACTGTACAATGTATACTGACATAATATGACGTTACAGTAGTTACTTAATTATATGAAAAAGATGAGTATGTGCACCGCGCGCTGTATCGAGAGGGCAAGTGATATTATATAGGGGCGATTCGATCACTACGGCTGCCGCGCCTAAAAACGTAGTTGAAGCAGGCACACTTCTTGAATTAACAACTTCTAAATCACTTAAAACTCAAAAATAATATGAGAATATATTCAAAGTCACATTTTTATATCACAGATAGCACTCTTTCTGGGTAGAAAAAAAAACCTTTCCGCTGAATTTTCTTACCACACTGCCGACCAGTAATCGAACAATTCCCTGACTCACTTTAACGTGCCACTTCAGAGTTTAAAGGAAATAGTCTAAGAAAAATATAAGTGCTTTCAGGAGCAAATCCTTCATCAAAGGAGCCAACGACCCGTGACCGTCGACGCGCTAACGTAGTTTATCAGACAGCTGGCTTTTAGAGGTTCTATCTCGGTCAGCATCCGTTATAACCGAACGGTTTTTGTTTCATAGTTTTTACTTAGCTGCTGTAAGCTGCCCCGTAGGTCTGGTTAATCATAACCGCAAGTGCAAATCACGAGGTATCTCGTTCGATCCCCGGGTTGGTCAAACTCGATTTCTGTTTAGGAAATTCTCAGTACCTACCACCGAGTTTTGGATCTAACCAGTCCTTAGCCCCTTGATTGTGTAACTCAAACAAATCTATCGCGATCGTTTTCAATTTTGACAATCATAGTGCATCCATCGCTGCGTTATAAAAGAAAGCCGGCGCTGTGTCTTGTGTTGACGGCGCAATGGTTGTCAAGTTAAAGGCGGTCGTGATAGATTTTTTCTTAGACAAAAACCCATATAGGTCATAATTTGATCGAAATTCACAACTCTACTCACATGTTAACGTTTCATGTCTGCTCTATTTAGAGTCTGTTGGGAGATACGATGACAAGGTGAGAAAAAATAAAAAAGGCGAGTATTGGAGTTTCGCTAATAGCCTTTCTATTAAGGTGCTACTTTCCCGTTTTCGAACAATTTCTGTATCGCCACAAATTTAAAACAGCTCTAAAATTCATATGATATTATTGAACATTTCACCTAAACATTAAAGACTGAAATATGATTAATAATATTTCACTCGATAGAAAAAAAATCCAAAGATCACCCTGTTCAATAATTTAAAACAGCTGTGAATCAGAATATACAGTTAGGTAAATGACATAAAATATTTACCAATAGATGTGTATTTTTATTATCTAGAAAATTTTCATAGTACAATTTTTATTTTGAACCCCATAGTGTTCCAAATATCGATTAAAACATGTAAAAAGTGACGTTTTAGTTCGATCACCACAGCACGTAAGCGACATTAGAAGCTATGAAATTATCAACTATTAAATTAAATAAAATAAATAACAACCTTCCAATAAAGTAGTCGCCGCGCACAAGTACATTTCCTGAAAATTAATACCTAAATCCTTAATGCAAAACTAATCAGAAAATAGATAAATTATTGGTTAGATACATTGCGTAGTTTGACATTCATCTACCTTTATCAAATATAATGATTAGCATAAGAAAGGGGATCGACTACTGTAACCGGCAATGAATAATGCGCATGGAGCTTTGGAAATCATCGGTCGTAAAGCGTCACACTCACACGAGGTACTTGATTTACCGGTATCTTTATGGAGCTGTTAAAACAATTACAAAAAATATAAACCGACTTCAAAAACACCAAAAAGTCGAAAGTAATGTAAAAACACATACTTACGTTTTAACATTACATTTTCATATTGAAGTCCATGTCAAATTTTAACTTACTACATAAATAATTGTTCTTATAATTTTAAGGCTTTTCAGGTGAGCATTGCTTGAGATCGATATTTTTATTTCAATACTAGTTATGCCGGCGAACTTCGAACCTTGACAGATGACGAAAGTGTATGGTATTTTCCATACAAAGCTACCATTATCTCATTATATTATTTTTAAGCTTTTCTTTAATATTTTCCCTATTATTTTTCTTTTTAAGCCACCCCTGTACGTAAGAGAACAAAAGACGAAAACAAATATTCATTTCGATCAAGTCGTTTTTGAGTTTTAGCGAGACCACGATTTCATTTTTAATGTATAAAGAAGATTTTTAGTAAATTTAATACACGCGTATTCATTTCACACCAGGCAAACATCAGAATAACTTAAAACGTCTCACGCTCTAAACAGTATCTTACCGAGTTTCATGATGCTAGGTTTTGATTCCCTTGTGAAAATATCCAACACTAGCTTTCCCTTCGCGACTTCACTCGAGTTATTTTTGTTTTCCCGTGAGAGTTTTATATTTTCCCGTAGGAAAAATAATTTTGTAGCCTGTGTTACTCTTGGATAATGTAGCATTCTAATGGTGAAATAATTTTTCAATTCGGTCCAGTAGTTTGGAAGATTATTCAATACAAACATATATCAAGTAAATTATTTAAAAAAAACCTTTTTAAATACAAGCTTATATATCATCTTAATATTGCATTGTCACGATATATACATATGCATGCAAAATTTCAACTTAATGAGAGACCGGGAAGTGGGTCAAATTTAACTTGCAAGATTTCATTACAAACACCGGACAGGTGAAAGTAAATAAAAGCTTGTAAAAAATATAAATATAAATCTTTCCTCTTTATAATATTAGTATAGATTTAAACGCATTGATTTACTACCAAACGTAGATAGAGCACTTCAAACAAAAACGCGCTTGAAATCTGTCACCTAATCGACTATACATTTGTACGTTGTTAAATAGATAGTTGAATATGCACACCCGAATTATTAAAATTACCATAAAGAAAGTACCGTATTTATCGAATTCAACCTTATTCTTTATTATGACGGTAACTATTTCAAGTACAACCGTGTGCAGTTACATCATTTCATACCTAGCCACATTAAATTTGACGTTTTAGTAATTGCTACAAGTAAATATCAACTTTATGCTCTCAAACATAATGCTCAAAATTGCTTATCGCGTTGTCGCTCCAACGCATGGAAAAGAACTGCACGAGGCCCGATTGGGCAGTTCTTCACCGGCCCACTTTTCGAACGTTCATGCGTTATCTACGTTTGGTAGTAAATCAATGTTTAAACGTCATAACTTTTGTTCGCGTTGACTGTCAAGTATGTTTTTATTCACAATTGAAAGAGACCGTGGACCCAATTATTCGATATAAACTTCAGTTTGATATTTGTACGCGTTCCTGAGAAAAAGGGTCTTGGTAGACTGACTGGCGGACAATGAATTGATTCTATGGGTTCTATTTATTCCTTTGTATTAACCGTTGACCTAGAAGCACTCAATTTGGCAAAAGAGAGGTCATGTAGGTAGTACATTTTAGTCAAAAATCTGAAAACCATAAACGTGAAGTTATTTTATAGGAAACCGTCGGCGCGCGTCCAATATACACTTAGCCGATTTTTTTCTCTTAACTACACAAATAATTTAGATATTAACAAAAACGAACCACAACAAAATTAACGACGTCTCCTAAGTTCTATTCATAGTTTATTTTATGGCTTCAGTAGCCTGCAAACGTTCATTACACGTGCCCACAGGAAAACCTATAGAGTCATTGGAATTCTAACAAAATTATGTGGAGGGGAACTCCGAAACTTTTCGAAGAAACTACCGAGCAAAACAGCCACGGACAGACTACTTATCTATCCCGGAATATTTCTTTCAGCAAATTCATTAATCACCCGTTCCCCCACAAAGCTACCACAAGGGATCCAGGCTAATCCATCTCTTTTAACAGCATTATCTCGGAGTATTGTCACTGGTGGAATTTGACACCCAACTTTTTTTCTAATATCTCTCTCGGAATTCGAATTATTGACAGGTCTCTTTTTAAATTTCAGATTCGAACATTGGATCTTTATTTGAAATCATTTGGGGCCTAATTCAGAGGCTGTTTACACAAACGACCTTTCTGGTGCGACACAAAGCCTCCAAACAAATATTTATTGGAGGAGAATATAGCTTTAGGCCCATTTCGTAATTCTTTGATTCTCAATGAGATTTTTTATTTCATCGCAGGGTGAAATTGTTTACTGTAGATTTGCATTTGAACAGTTCCGTTGTTAGCGAATATAATGGGTGTAGCGAATATAACGAATTTAATCGTATTTGTAAATTGTCTGCCATAGGTATTTTTTTTCTGGATAGTGGATATTAAAGAAAAAATGTAGATATTTATGTATATTATGAAATATTTACCTTCCTTTGAAGACCCAATTAGCCTCAAACCTAACCCCGGTCAAACTACCCTAGACTCAAAGCCGATCTAATTTAAGTTCCCAACAGAAAGCTTCATACATCAAATATAGCCAGATAGATTGGATAGCTCATTAAAATACTTTATTCGCTTACGAGAAACGTAAACGAAAAGGGCTTGACAAATGCTCAGCAAAAAAAAATAGTTCTTAGAAACCTTTAATAGGCATACGGCCTATGTAAATGTGGGACGAGTTGAAGATAAGAGTGATATTCAACGCTGAAACTTGTTTGTAGGCATCAAATTGGACTTCATAATTATAATTCTTCAATAAAAATCGCTATTCCACAGATTTTTTAAAACCTAAACCTTTAAAGGGCTTAGCCGCAGAATATCTACTTCGCAAAATGTCTACAGGCAGCAAAATGTCTCTTTCGCACAATATCCCTTTCGCATAATGTCCCTTTCGCAAAATTTCCCGTTCGCATTATGTGTATTTCGCATAATGCCCCTCTAGGACGCAAATAAGCCGAAGCTCAGTCCAAAAGTTTGAAGTTATGTAATTAGGACTCGACGTTTTAAACAGTTATAATGTCAGGTAGACAGAAAAGTCAAAGTTAATGCCTTTGTAAAGCTGATCGCACATATGCCCGCGCCGAACGCGCTGAACTTATATCGCCATAACATTTTTCACACAGTGATTTGAAATGAGCTCCCATAGTTACTATTGTAGTATATTGAAATAACTTTCTAATGACATATGTCACGTCGTTATTGGTTCTTGGACCAGCTTCCATAAATTTTTTATCTTGTTTCTTATTATTTTGTGTTTTCTTATTTTTTTTTTTACTAATATGTTTTTTTGATTTAATAAAAATTATTACTTTTTTATTAATTAGCTTTTTATTAAAAAATTATAGGGTATCAACCCGCCGTAATCAATGCTTGTTAGAGAAAAAAAATGGCTTCAACAATCTAGCTTCTTGTTATTATTGTACATAGCTCTAAGAGTTCATATAATTTGATCATGGTGAGGAATAAAGTTATTATTATTATAAATTTATGAAAAATGACATTTTACACCAGGTTCGAACCACTTCCACACATGTATATATATGTTTATATACATGTCGAAGTGTGGGATAGGCAATATTAAGTGTCCCCGCACACGGGCCACCGGCCACAGCCACAAACGCCGCCACGAGAAGCTAGAAGCGGCCACAAAGGTAGCTGAAGCGGTAGTCCCTTTCTTCTCCGAATATCGATCGTCCGAAAATCATAATCCCGAAAACGCTTGCTATAATCATCACTTTCCATAATGTTCGGGTATACGAAATTGTATATTACCTAATCGTCATTAGTTATAAGGTTTTTGTGTCATAATATCGGGTGCTATAATAATAAGATATCCTAATTTTACTTGCTATAAAGTCACATGTCCTAAATGTTATATTGTATAATATTGTTAGTCCGAATGATGGTTTATAATAATATTGTTAGTCCTCCAAACATGTTTAAAAGTTGATTTATCTTGGTTATGTTATCAATATCATAAAGCTTAAACTTACTATCAATAATAACAAATTGAATTAAAATGTTGTCTTATGAACCTTAACAACCGTTACGTTTTGAAATTCAGTGACAGAAATATATCGCTGTAAAACCGACACCACGTAGTCTTGTCTGCCCTACCCCTAGAGTGTTATTTAAACCCGCGTAGGCGCGGAGGGGCGAGGCGGCCCGCGTGCTGAGGAGCAGGTGGTTTCAACGACCGCCGCCGCGGCTGAGGCTGGCCGGCACAGCCGGCCAGCAAGCCGAAGCTGCGGTGGTGGGCGAAAACCATCTGCGACGATAAGGTCGCGTGGGACCGCCGGAGCCCCGCAGCGCCGGAGCCGTGACAGAAGCCATGCATGCTGCATGCTTGCTTGCATGCTGCATGCTTGCTTGCATGCTGCATGCTTGCTTGCATTACATCAAGTGACTGTTTTTAAACGTATGCATGGATTTGGTAATACATATAATGAAAGAACTTTATATTTGTGGTATTTCGATTTTAGGGCACGTTATATTATGAGATATTACGTTAGGACTTATGACTATTATAGAAAAGTTTTTTAGGAATTTTAAATATTATAGATTGTGATATTTATAGCAAAAAAAATTAGGTCATATGATATTTAGAGATTTCGGTTTTCGGGCAAGTGATATTATGAGAAATTAAGTTAGGAGTGCTTATCATTCGGACATATGATGATTATGTCAAAAAACATTACGACACGTTAGATTATGGATAAAAAATTATGAGACAAAATAGAGAACCAGCTGAAGCGCGTGACAGCCACTTGTGGCCGTTGGTCGACACTTGCGGTCGGTGGCTGCTACTTTTTTAACCCATGCGCGCAGTATCATAATGGATTCTGACGAGACGAAGAAGGTGTAATTGCGCTCCTCCTGATAAAAAAACGTCGTTGTAGAAGACGAAACCGTAATTATTGGATACATCCAATTTTAACAAATGTACACAAATGTAACGAGCATTTCGATAATCATTTAAACCATCCAAAAAAGTTTTTCAAACATTTTCGTTTAAGTATAGAGTACGTTTTGGGAACTACTGGCTTAATTATATGATGGATTATTGCACCACAACACCAACATACGTATTTTATTTCAATCAACTGACTACGTGCGTGCGTTGCCTTCGCATTGAACAGGTTAACTGAGGTAAGGGAGAGAGGGGTGGGGAATCGTGCGAGTGGCGTGTGGCGGCGTTTTGTGTCGGCGTTTAGTGGCTGGTGCGGGCCACAAGAAGCGAGCAGCGACGATTTGTAGCGTGTGGCGGCCACCGGCGTCAACCGCGTGCGGCTAGTCCATACAAAATGTATGAAAAGTACAGGAAATATGCCGGTAGCGGTGTTTTGTGGCTGTGGCCGGTGGTCCGTGTGCGGCGACACTAAAAATTTACGGCGCGTGCGGCCATCAGTAAATGCGGCTGGTGCGGCGCGTTCAGCGCGTGCGGTGCGGACATAATGTGTGTTCGGCGCGTGCGGCGCGGACATATGGTGCGTTCAACTTAAAGATTTTTAAAGTATTTCTCTAATTATTCTTATTTTGATAAATATCAAATAATTGATACTTATCAAACACAATGACTGTTGAATATATCAAGGAATAATATCTATTCATTTTTATTTCGAGTATCTTATAAGCTCATTAGTCAAACAAGAAATTACATCAGCCCAATGTACATACATGTCTCCGTATTTTTCCCGTATCGTATCTTTGATTTTATGTACGATTTCCGAGAAAGTGTTTGATGTTGGAGGAAATTGCCTAAAAGCCTCCAGTGTTTTATATTACACGTACATAACTTTCGGAGATTTATTGAAAAGAAACAATAAATTATGGAAACGGATTTGTTTGTATGTGAACCCAATTTATGAAATCAAATAAATTATATAGCTTTTTCAGTTGACGATTGCTCTGCTAAATAATAATTAAAGGAAAATATTAAGATAACTGCTCGTTGTCTAGTTAGTCAAACGTGCGACTGCTTATCACAAATTCCCAGGTTCGATATCCTACTCGAAGAAAATGCTGGTAGAGTTTTTATAGTAAACAAATAATAGCTCGGAGTCTAGAATTAATGCCCGATAGTGGCAATTGACTCGCTCCCTATTACACGAGATTTAAAATAACTGGCGAAATGTACTTACTGGATGCTTATATCTTTGCCTATAACATGCCTGATAATTTTCATTTTATTACAGCGATATTTATATTACATTCACCTTATGCAAACGTGTCACGGAAAAAGATGTCACCGAAAATCTATTGGCGAAACTCCGAATAGCTCTTCTCGTGTACAATATGTGCACTTTCAATTGTGATAATAACATACAATTAATAATATCGATAACATTTTGTGTATTTACAATTTCTGATCCAACTTGTCTCAAAAATCATATCTAATATAATTTTTCGTTTCACGAAAACCTTCCTAAGCATTTTGAAAATTTTCATAAAGCAGTGAATGTCGACATAATTAAGGGTGTTCCCGTTACAAAGCTATTTACGCACCTTACATGATCAAAACTGGAATTAAGATATTATATAGAAAAAAGCACATAAGTATTACTTGACTACAAAAGATCAATTTGAAGCTAAATATGCAAGTGTACATAACTTGAAGACATTCTCTAATATATAAAAATTTCGTGTCTCAGTATTTGTTATCGAACCTCCAAAATGGCTTGACCGTTTTTTTATGATTTTTTTTGTGCCTATTTGGTAGGTATGAGAATAGGTGATAGGCTATTCTTTACCTGTGATAAAAGTGGCCCTCTCCAGAAATTTATGAGTGTTGAGCATTATTTAAGCGAAACGTAGTTCGCGGGCACAGCTTGTAAACCTATAGAAGAGAGTACAAATTACTAGTCTAAACGTATATGTATATCATTACTCGTATATAATTATAGACTACGTAATTTAATTGTTCGTTCTTATTACTATTGTTCAGATTATATTAAAACAATAATAGTAGATTACTGCACCGAGCAAAGGCGATTTGCTTTCGCATCTAGGCGTGTTTGTTTGAAGCCGAGTCAATCTCCTATTCTTTGAACTACAACTATAAGAAAGGAAAATAAATACCCCACGTACACAGAAGTATTTTTGTTGAAGCATAGTCTTTATTATTCACAGCGTGATGTTAATGGTGTTTTTATACATTTGGATATAGAGAATAAAGGGTAGATGATTTTATTATTAGGGTTCTGTACCTCTAAAGAATAAAACGGAACCCTTGTAGGATCACTGCGGTCAAAAAATGACAGAACCTTTGGCCCCGCCAAAACTCATTGTTCGTCATTGTCGTGTATTCAGGCTAATTCGGGTAATTGTCCATTACCGTAAAATTGTCAAAATAACAAAAATTAATTATTATTTTTGTTATCAATTTTATTTGTTGCTTTCCTGTTATTGAAAAAAAGTTAATTGTGATTATAATATATACATGTATAATATAATATAATATATGTATATTGTTCACGCTCGAGGAAGAGCGAGTGGCAACATTGCATTCTAGTCTGTGCAGTGAGAGCCTTTTTGGCGGCCGGCCGCATGTCA
Source organism: Schoenobius gigantellus (assembly GCA_963935595.1). Lineage (NCBI taxonomy): Eukaryota > Metazoa > Arthropoda > Insecta > Lepidoptera > Crambidae > Schoenobius > Schoenobius gigantellus. The sequence continues at coordinate 17,536,955 of OZ012557.1, read as the reverse complement.
GATGTCAGTCGAGTCGAAATGTCATGACATTGAATTAGGTTAGGATGATGTCCGGGCATCCATAAAATATAATACACAATATTTAAGCATTATAGTGATTTGCGCGGCGCACCTAATATCGGGGTGCGAAAGCCCGCTTTGTGTTGTGCAAAAGAGTGCCCGCTTTGTGTTATCGTCGCGTGTGTGAGCCGTGGTGGCCTAATAGGCAAGTGTACCATCCGGTTCGGTCAGACAGCAGAACTTCAGAAGCCGCGACTTCCTTCGAGCTAGCTCAGGAAGTCCACCGGCTACATACGGAGACCAATCGGATCCAGGGTAAGTAATACCAATGTTTTCTATGAGCTGGTAGTAGGGTACAAAAATCAGCAAGCAATATAAGTCGGTGAATCGCCGACGTGGTGGTGTCTACCTTGGGCACCACCATATATACTAGCTTTGGTTTTCGCACAGGAAAACAAAAACAACGCAGCTACGCCCGCGTTGTTTTTGTTTTCCCGTGGGAATTTTACATTTTCCCGCAGAAAAAATAATATTCTAGCCTATGTTATTCAGAGATAATTTAGTATTCTAATGGTAAAAGAATTTTTTAATTGTAATGTTATTATTATTTTATCATCTCAGCCGCACGACATAGGCCATAGGGCATAGGCCTCCCCCATGGATCTCCACAACGATCGGTCCCGCGCTTCCCGCATCCAGCGGCTTCCCGCGACCTTTGCCAGATCGTCGGTCCACCTGGTCGGGGGCCTACCCACTGAGTGTCGTCCGGATCGTGGTCGCCACTCAAGAACCGTTCGGCCCCAACGGCCATCGGTCCTTCTAGCTATGTGTCCCGCCCACTGCCACTTCAGCTGAGCAATCCTTCGAGCAATGTCGGTTACTTTAGTTCTCCTGCGGATCTCCTCATTTCGGATCCGATTACGCAGGGAGACCCCAAGCATTGCTCTCTCCATTGCCCGCTGAGCGACCTTGAGCCTTCGGACGAGACCCATAGTGAATGGCCACGTTTCGCTTCCGTAGGTCATCACTGGCAACACACACTGGTCAAAGACCTTCGTCTTGAGACACTGAGGTAATTTGGACGCGAAGATTTTTCGTAACTTCCCGAAAGCTGCCCATCCGAGCTGGATTCGACGAGAGATTTCTTTCTCGAAGTTGGACTTACCTAACTGGACTATCTGTCCCAGGTATACGTAGTTGTCTACAAATTCAAGTGTAGTGTTCCCAATATTAACTGGAGTGGGTACAACCTGGGCATTCGACATGATTTTTGTCTTATCCATGTTCATTTTAAGACCCACTCTTTGGGAAGCACTACTCAGATCTCCGAGCATGGTGTTCAGGTCTTCCAAGGTCTCAGCCATTAGAACTACATCATCGGCAAAACGGAGGTGTGTTAGGTACTCGCCATTAATGTTAATGCCGTATCCTTTCCAATCCAGAAGCTTGAAAATATCCTCCAATGCAGCGGTAAAGAGTTTTGGAGAGATAACCTTAGGAGGTCTTACACCTCGCTGCAATTGGATGGGATTAGAGCTCTGGTTCTGGAGTCGAACCGACATAGTGGCATTTCCGTATAGCACCTCTATGTACGTGTAGTCCACTTGGCACCTTTGGAGAGACTGCAGCACCGCCCATGTCTCGATCGAATCGAAGGCTTTCTCATAGTCCACAAACGCCAAGCAAAGTGGCAGATTATACTCCTCGGTCTTCTGTATAACCTGCCGCAGCGTATGGATCTGGTCTATGGTACTATAGCCTTTTCGGAAACCGGCTTATTCGGGAGGTTGGAAGTCGTCAAACCTGCGAGCGAGACGATTCGTAATGACTCTCGAAAACAACTTATAAACATGACTCAGGAGTGAGATCGGCCTATAGTTCTTCAAGAGTGTTTTATCACCCTTTTTGAAGAACAGGATGACCTCACTCTCGCTCCATGCTTTAGGCGTTCTGCCCTCGAGTATAACGGAATTAAAGAGCCTCTGGAGGACTTTAAGTATCGGCTTACCGCAGCGCTCTCAGAAGCTCTGTAGTGATTCCATCATCACCCGCCGCGTTGTTGTTTTTTAGTTGTTTGAGAGCCATACTAATCTCGTACAGGCTGTCATCCGGGATATCTTCGGTATAGTGTCGGGTAAGCTTGGCTCTGGGGTCTCTAGCCTCGCTTTCAACAGGTGCTTGCGTGGAGTATAACTGTCCATAGAAACTCTTGATCTCCCTTAGGATCTCAGGCTTCGACGAAATGAGGCTACCGTCGTCAATCTTCAGCTGCGTCAGTTGACTTTGCCCAATAGACAGATATCTCGCAAATACTTTGGAGCCTTTATTTAGCTCGATAGCCTCTTCAATACGAGCCGTATTGAATCGGCGAAGGTCGCATGTCAGTGACTTTGATATCTGCCTATTAAGCTGCTGGTAACGACTAGCATCCGTTGAATTCTGCAGCCTCATTTCGTGTCTCCGATCCATAAGTTGGAGCGTTTTGTCGGAGAGTTTCTTTATTCTGGGACGGCGGGTTTTAAAGAACTTAGACCCTACCGTACGGACAGTATCCACCACCATGTTGTTTAGATCGTCCACATTTAAGCTGTTCTCAAGGGCTTCGAAGTGGTTCTGGAGCTCGAGTTGAAACCTTTCGGGGTTTTGGATTTGCGCAGGTACTGTTTGGAGCGTAGACTTTATCAGTCGAGATCTTTCCAGCTTAGTATAGATATTCAATGTGCCTCGTACCAGTCTGTGATCACTCCCCGTTTTGACAGCATTGATCACAGAAACATCATTGAATATGTGCCTTTTCGTCGACATAATAAAATCTATCTCGTTTTTGACATTACCGTCCGGACTCATCCAGGTCCATTTTCGGCTTTCGGACTTCCTGAAGAAGGAGTTCATCATATAGAGGTTCTCCTTCTCCATGAAGTCCGCTAGCATCTGGCCTCTGGTGTTCCGGTGCCCAAATCCAAATTGCCCCATTCTCAACTCATCAACCGCAACGTTTCCCCAACCTAGCGTTAAAGTCCCCCATCACAACCGTGTAGTGGGTATTGTGGCTATGTATGGCTTCAGAGATCTCCTCATACATAGCCTCCACTTCGTCATCTGGGTGTGTCGAGGTCGGAGCGTAAACCTGTATGACATTCAACGAATATCGTTTCGATATTCTGAGTATCAGGTATGCTACCCTGGTCGACACACTCCCGATGGTTATTACGTTGTTGACGAAGGACTTGTGGACGATGAACAATATGAAATAAAAATAAAAATTGTAATTGCTATAACAACAAATTATTACTCTACTTATGATAAATAAAAATACTGAGAATTCACTAAAACTTCTGTTATAAACCATACATCATCAACTCTACTGCTCGGCACACTAGCCCAGCACCAGCGCACTGCTGGGTACGCTACCATAAAATAGTCAATCCCACTGCTGAGCACCCTCACCCATCTCCAGCCCATTGCTGGGCACTCTTGCCCAGCACCAGCCCACTGTTGGACAATCTTACCCAGCGCCCGCCTGCTGGTGGCCAGTTTTGCCAGGCACCAGCTCAGCAAACGTTGAGTTATTTCACATAATTGTCCGCAAGTTACTATTTAATACAGTTGTAAGGCCGAAGAGTTGGATTTATTTATTTTGAATGAATAATTCTACAGTGGCTCTGGATATTACTTTGTTTACTAACTGAAAACTAAAAGTAACAGTACTCTGTAAACGGGTCATGTATGTAGGTATTTTACTTGAGAGCCACATAGCTATTGACTATTCACGGGTTTCTTTGACGCTTTAAAAGAGCTATTCGGACTATTTCGGCTCATTTTTTGTCATATACCATTTATTTATCGTTGCCATAATCAAAAAGATTTAAAAAGTTCAATTGTATTGTAAAGAGCCCAAAAAATATGCATAGTTATATTTTATTTATAAGTGGAATAGAATCAATTATTTTTTCGCCCTTTTTAAAATACTGTATCACTACATGGGCCAATCTGAAATATGTCCTTTATGCGATTGCCAATTGCCGAGGAGTTACAAATAACATGACTCTAGTGTATTTTTTATTGCAATTAAGTTGTCAAACAAGCAAACTGCCCACCTGATGGTAAGTGGTAACAGTCACCTATAATTTATGTGGTTTCTGTGAGATTCGCAGCAAAACTGCAACCCCCACAAGAACCACAGTGTACGTTGCCAACTTGTGACTTAAGATGTAAAGTCACGGTACCCAGTAATTTCAGTGCCATATCTTACCCTTCAAACCGGAACACAGCAATGCAAGCACTGCTGCTTCGCGGCAGAAATAGGTAAGACGGAGGTACCCATGCACACGACCCTGGTACAGAGTCTCCCTCCGGTGAAATACAGTATGCGCCGTACATACATATCGGCAATCGATTTTAATTAACATAGATATTTGATATTGGATGTATTCACCTAAATATTACAGGCAGAAATCTAGACAAAATTAAGTGAATACTGTGAAGAAGTAATTAATGTTTAAAAAGCGTAACTATATGCACTTTCTATGTTTCACTTGATTCATAAGTATTTAATAAACTTCCACACACACCTACATACAAGCCTTGGTCTACAAGGTTGCGATTAGCAAAACGACCAAGTATGCAAAATGTCTAAGCAGAGAAATATCCAAAGCTTGTATTAAATGAATGAATAAACACGTCTTATCTGATAGCAGAGCACAAAGGCATTAATAATAAATCTGATTACATCGACTAATGTGTTATTACATTCAAGAAATATACCGAACAAAAGGCAACGTGAGCCCCTGATCCCAACTAATGATATTAGATAAAAATAAAATAAATCCGACAGGTGGTCAGTTTGTTATTCGGTCAGGAAAACGAACAACTCCTGAGAGATGCGTAGGTGTAATCATAAGAATATTACGGGAGAGCAGGGCCCCAATTCAGCTAATAAGCTACAGCCGAATCGAAACTGAACCGTTGCGATCGACCAATCAGAACGCCACATTATCACGTCATCGAGCAGTTGAAAGACAATATAAGCGCTCCGATTGGTCGACCGCAACGATTCAGTTTCGATTCAGCTGTAGCTTATTAGCTGAATTGGGCCCCAGAAATTGTTTCAACGGAAATAATGTAGACCTATACGTTTGGATTTTCTCAGTTAAATTGTAGATTTATTTACATACACAGCTTACGTCCAAAATGAGACAATATATTACCAATGTGGAAATAATACTGAGCTGGGATGCAACCCAAACAATGTACACAGAATCTTCTTCTTTATATACAGGATCATTTTGAATGAACCAACAACCTCCCAGGGGCTGATTCTAGTGCTCAGATGCAACAACTTTTTGTATGGGACCAACATCGATATCTCAAAAAAAACACTTCTCCATACAAACGAGGTTAGCTGATTGAGACTTTAGTATGGGAAAGTGGATTTTTTTTTGCGATTTCGATGTTGGTCCCATACAAAAAGTTGTTGCATCTGAGCACTAGAATCAGCCCCTGGGAGGTTGTTGGTTCATTCAAAATGACCCTGTATACAAGTTTATTTTTTAGTTACTAAACGGAATTTGTGTGCTTGTTCAAACAAGCAAACTGAACAACTTTCACTTGGGGACCAATTTTAAAATCGCAAAAAAAACAGCTGTGCCATATAAATGTTCAACATTCACTGAACCTTGTATGAAACAGCAGATTTTTTTTTGCGATTTCAAAGTTGGTCCCATAGTGAAAGTTGTTCAGTTTGCTTGTCTGAACAAGCACACAATTTTTTTTTGTAACTAAAAATAACCTTGTATATAAAAGACAGCCGTTACTGACAGACTGCTCTGTCAACGCACAGTCAAACCACTGAACGGATTGTACTGAAATTTAGCACACATATAGCTATTATGATGTAGGCATGCGCTAGGAAAGGATTTTCCAAAAATCACCCGCTAAAGGGGTAAAACGGGGGTTCAAAATTTGTATGGAGCACTAAGATCGCGAGGTTAATCCTTTAACTCAAAATAAGCAAATACCTGTTTTAGGGTAGTTTTTTTTTATTTATTTACTGAGTTTAACATTAATTTATTTACTCAAAATCAAATCTAACGCGAATGAAGCCGCGGGCAAAAGCTAGTGATCTATAAAAAACTAGCCAAGTGCGAGTTGGACTCGCCCACCGGCGGTTCCGTACAAAATTATCTAAGTATAAAAGTGCTTTTCTATGTACATATTGACGGTTTTCAAATTTGTTCCCAAACATGTGCTATAGACCTTGCTTCGTGCCAAATTTCATGATTGTAGGTTAACAGGAAGTACTCTATAGGTTTTGATTCGCTTGTGTAATCGCAATATTTGCGAAAACATGTGGCATAATCAGTCATTTTTGATTGCGTTGACCTACACGTATAATTTTTTTTGCAGCTGAAAGAGACCGTAGACCCGAGTTTTTGATATCAATTTCACTTTGATATCTGCGTGTTCCAGAGAATAAGGTCTCAACAAATAGGCGTACAGATGGACAAACGAACAGACAGACAGATAAATTCAAATTCGAAAATCTTAATTCAACATAGGCCTTTACAGGCATTTATTGACGTCAAAACAAAGTAAAACATTCTAATTTAAAGGAAACTAATTAACCTTGTATGTGCATACTTTCTGAATATACTCAAGATGTCTGCAAATAAAAGCAGGAATAAAAAAACGGTTGGCTCTACACCTGTTCAGAAATTGGGAGAGCCTTCTCGAGAAGAACAGGCAAGATACTCGAAAACTTTCATCAAATGTCAAACTTTGTATCTTCTCTTTTAAATAGCCATTAACAATTTTGGTTTTGTTACATAGTTATTGAAAGCTAAAAAATACATACGGTATGCTTACATACACTTAAAAAGATAAAAAAATGTTATAAACTTCTTATATAACAAAGTGAGCCTATAATGGTTTCGGTTTTCCTTTTTGAAGTGCGGAATCCTAAAAACAACTCTTTAATGAAAAAACTGAAGCAATAGAAACAAAACAAAACTAAATTTATTATTAACATAGCTTAATGAATCACAAACATATAAAAAGTTATTTAATACACAAAAAGAAGATTTAACTAATAACAATAATGTATATTCTAGCTATCGTAAGCAACGCGTGAACAACTGGAATAAAATGTACCAATGTCAATTTTCCACGTGATATTAAGCCGCGGAGGAAGTGCTCATTGGAAGAAAACTCTAATAATACATAATTAGCTCACTATATATATGAGGGCAGATGATCGTCACATTTTTTGGTTTCTTGGTATAAGAATGTATTCGCCTAGCAGGGCATGTATACCATAGTGACTCGTTAAGCCCGGCATCTATTGACAGTATGGCATAGTACGACATTTTATAATCAATTGTATAAGAATATAACATATAGTAAAGTAATACGGATTACAATTCAATGTGTAACTATAAAAAGAAATGCCATTCGAAAGCTCGACTGAACTTTCACCTTTGTATCTATAATATGACATTTATTCTTATTTATTGACGTTATTCGAAGCCCCTCTATGCTGTTGTTAATAATTCCGTCTTACCATAACTTCATAATTGAAATAAGTACGAAAAACTTCGCCGTTATTAATAAAACCTATAAGCATGCGAGAAATAATTTTGTATTATAGGTGACTGTTACCACTTACCATCAGGTGGGCAGTTTGCTTGTTTGCCAACTTATCGCAATAAAAAAATAAGACGCCATTTTGTCATAGCTCCAATATCCAAGTTGGAAAACTCCAGGTGGCAACCTAATTGCTTGAGCTCAAATAAAGTAAAAGGCGAAATAAAAACAACAAATTCAACATTAGCGAACAAAAAAATTGCCGAAACAATAATAACTTAAAGAGGAGAAAATTAAAACTTGTTTATAAATTTCTTCGTCCGAACAGTTTATTCTTAAATAATGTAGGCTTCTGGGAATCGACGGGCACTTAGGCACGGATACGGTTTTATTAATCTAGAATAGGACAGCCTCTAGAATTGCCAATAAATATACTTTGGCGTATGGGACAATATTGTTAAATAAAAGTTTAATTCTTTGTGGACACATTGTTTAAGGTTTATCTATGCTTAGCAATGTTGCTTAAATCATTTCTGTCTCTTCCGAAAAATTTGCTTATTCTCTTAAGGTCACTTCAAGTTTACTCTTGCATGGGGGTTGATATGCATCAGGTCAGAGCCGCCAGGTGGAAGGTTTAGTCAGACTATTGTATGCATACAGAAGTCCATTGTATAATTAAAGTATTGCCAGAATTTGTCGCGTCGGACGCGCGGGCGCATCAACAACATAATTCCATTGAATCTGTTAACAACTTAGTTATGTAGGAAAAATTTATTTGTATTGAACATAATAATCATAAAGTGAGTCACTTTATGATTATTATGTTCGCGTAATCGAAACAGTTTATGGTGTTTATGTTATTATGTTAGAGAATATTATTTCCTCCAATATTTAATTCTACTCCATAATTACATCTAAAATTTCATCAACTTCATTATTACCGAAGCACTAACAAGTCATTAAAACATAATATGCTTTAGCCAGCTACGTAACACCATAATGGACAAGTACATTTTGGTTCGGCTAATATTCAGTGTCGGAAAACTCAAAGGGAATTTGATATCGTTGAGTAACTTAGTATTTCTACAACGTTAATGGCTAGCTTGACCTCCGAGTAATCACGTGAATTAGCCATATTAGTATTTTCGTTGCGTTTGCAAAATGTCTGGCGAAAGTTGTACGAACATTTTATACCGAAAATAGAATGCACAGAAAAGAGAAAGTACCACACCCAGAAATAATATAGAAAGAACCAATACGTAACTTACGAGTACTGCTGATTTTACGACGACAAGTGTAAATACCTCGCAGGTTAGGCCTACTCGCAGAATTTTCTTCGGAGTAGTTTCCGGAATAGCTCTAGAAATATACAATGTGTTTGGTACATACCCTATCAAGCCGAAACCTACCCATGTTAACAAAGCCCTATTAAAGTTATGGCGTCATTGAAAATACATCATTACAGCTCATATACGTCCCCACCGAGGGGCTCGAGTCTACCCAAAGTTATGATGTTTAGGTCTTTATCGACCACGCTGGTCCTGGCGCATTGATTGGTCGACTTCACGTCATACACATTATCGTGTTCGTGTTGACTTACAAAAGGTCTTGAAAGACAGACGGACGGACTGACTGACAATCCAACGTACAGACAACAAAGTGTTCTTATAAGTGTTCCGTTTTTTTTCTTTTGAGGTACAAAATGACATAAAAAAGCACTTTATTAAATAGAAAACCCCGCCTAACTCCTCTAAGGTAGGAAATGTCCAATAAGGCTAGTAACGCGATCAGCCTTATTGGACATCTCCTCCTCGCTGTACAGCGATATAAGCTTAAAGGCAATATTTTCAATGATATTAAGCAAAAGAAATAGTTTGATAATTCGCTATCACTCAATATCGTATAACCTTACGGGACTCAAGCCATCCTCCCCGATGGCGATGCACCCAGCCTATCTACGAACGAGGCTTTGGCACTTCCTCCCTATGCACTCTGGGAGAGTAGTGAGAGAGGGACCACGTCCCTTTTCTGGGGTCAGTGGTCATTGTGGCTAAAGCGATAAAGAATTGCAAGACACTTGTTTAGTAAGTAGAAGAATTCCCAATAGCAGATTTAGCCACAAGTTTTTTGGAATCACGTTATGTTGATGCCTTTTCGTAAAATGTAAAAGAAACACACATGGCATACTAACGTGTTACTAAAAATTTATATTTTTCTACCAGAGCAGCTTGCACCAGAGTCATTGTCATCTCAGCCCTTCCCTTGGGACGAAATTTGTGCCAGCCTTCACAACGCTTGCCCAGTGTGGGTCGGTGAGGAGCGCCGCGGCCCGTTCATCGATGGGCAGATTGCGCCTGTGCCGCAAAGCAGGCAAGGATGACTATGGCCCCATAAGGTGTTATGTGCAACCGCTTTCACTGCTATTAAATAAAAAAACAATCATATAACTAGGTAGACTAGATATCTGGTAATAAACGTAGGTTTTTTTAAGATTATGCAAATGAAACCAGTCTATCAGGTTTAGTGGAGTTGACGCACTGATCTAGTTATCTTAGCAATTCGTAATATGCCTTCCACACTCTTGTACGTTCCTAAATTTTGTAATAGAAAAAAACGGTCCGATTGTTGGACACACAAAAACCGGTCGTCTGCGTATGCGTTAAGATACGCTTCGCAATAACTATACCCAAGACTCGACAAACAAAAGCCTTTGAGCTTGCCCACAACTCACTATTTTAATTACGCTACTAAATGAGAAATGATTTGCCGTTCTCCGTCTTCTGAGGGAACCAATAAACTAAAACCCCTTGTCAAGTTTTCCGGTTAAGCTGTTTGAGGTTCAAGGCCTTTGCCGGTACGTCATCGCGTCTTGAGGCTCGCGAAACGAAATTGAATAAACGTATTCGAGATCGACCTTCATACCATCTTTTGTTGGAGATAACTAGCAAAACATGACCTAGTTACATCAAAGAGGGAAGACAACGGAAAGGTACGTACGAGGAAAAGGTTGGCCCTTTGTGTATGGGTAATGTATTGTTCTATATAATTATATTAGTTACAAATTCATGAGTACGCACGTAATAATATCTGAGTAAGAATATACAGTAATATTTGACAGAGATGAATCATTTTCGCTTAACATTATACCTACAGCATTTACAGCGTCTAATTTGCAGATATTTGATGACACATTCATATTTTTATTTAAATTGTAGGTACCTTTATATACGTTTCTTTCTAATTTACTTATTTAAGTTCCCTTTTCAACACTTTTCAATAGTCATTCTAATATAGGTAGTCCTCACAAGTAACAAATATTAGAATATGTATTTTGTCGAGAAAATTATGCATACTTTCCTTCATTTTAATATGTGCGTATCATGAAGACTATTTAAAGTGTTACAAAAAGTCATAATGATATTTAAAAAATTGTTCAGATGAACTTGAAAATCGCAAAATTTTCGCCCGAAAATTTAACACATCGCGACCGAAATGTTTTTTTTTATGTCTTTAGTAGGCAGACGAGCAAACGGCCCACCTGATGGTAAGAGGTAACCGCCGCCAATGGACTTTGCCAATATCAGGGACATAGCGAAGCCGCTGCCTACTTTGAATACAATACCCTTCTTAAACCTCGCTTGAAAGTAGAAATGTTATAACGCTCGGGAAACACAGCAGCAGTTGCCAATATCAGGGACATAGCGAAGCCGCTGCCTACTTTGAATACAATACCCTTCTTAAACCTCGCTTGAAAGTAGACATGTTATAACGCTCGGGAAACACAGCAGCAGGAAGTTCATTCCGGAGCCGGACCGTACGTGGTAAAAAAGAGCGCTGAAAGCGGACCGTGCTAGACGATATTGCTTCCAGGTAGTAAGGATGAACTGTACTGCGGTGCCGAGTGGTACGGTGATAAAAAGGTGACGTTGGTACCAAGTCGAACAATTCCTCGGAGCACTCACCGTTGAAAATTCGATAGAAGACACAGAGAGATCCGTAGTCCCTCATAATTATTGTTGTAAAATCTTACTTCATATTCTAAAACAAGATATAAAAATAGGGACACGTATTTTTTATTTTTTCATAATTTTTATTCGAAGTCCTCTTAAAACCAATTTTGGTTATGCCGTCGAGGAATTGAATTAAGAATGTGATGTTGACGTTTATTATCTGTGGATTTGACACAAGCTCACAAACTGATGACGAAGTCATAATAGTGACTTTTATACAGTGCAAAGGTAACTAGTTGAAAAACTTGCTTCATGATATCTTGAGGATTTTTGAATATTCCGTTAAATAACCATTAAATAAATTAGCAAAAACACTTAAGAGTCTTTTAAAAACCAAGTTCGTAGTCACTTCCTAGCCTTGAATTCTTAGTTGCTTTGGTGACATTGAGTTCCTTTCCCTATCACACATAAATATTCCCCATTCCTGTTTCTACACCTTTCCCCCGTTTGAATCTCCTCTGTGTTATATATCCCACTTCCTAGGTTGCCTGAAAGAGATAGCCGCCCATTGTCACATTTCTGTTTTACTTTCATTTCTTATTTCTGTCGTATTTTGTATTAGTGTGCAATAAATAGTTGTTATTATTATTAAAATATTAGAAATTGGAAAACCTCGATGTGGTTTTCGATTTAGGGTACGTTGGTGAAAATGAAAACATGTCCATTATAACTCTGGGAAAAGATTAAAAGCCCCAAAACAACATCCTACACCAACACCTTCGGTCAGCGTAATCTAGTAGGGCAATTTCTCGTGTAATGAGAGACCCGAGCCCCGCAGGTTGACGTAAGCACGTAGACTACTATACGACTTATATGAGTTGGAGCGGGTGAAGTGATGATGGTGACTGCTTGTGTAAAATTTAATATTTATTTTATACTTACTGTGCCCGCGAACCACGTTTCGCATTAATATAGCTCAACACGAAGTTTCCTCATTTTTGAATAGAGATTTCTCATCCTCATTTGGGAAATTTTTTAAAATCCTATCTTAGTGGTCGCCATTATAAACCATTGAATCCTGTACCGAATTTCATGCTTCTAAAGATTAAATAGTTTGGACTCTACGTTGATACCTCATTCAGTCACTAACCAAAGTTTTTTATAAATACAGAAAATCATAGACATATAAATACGAATAGAGCTTGTCTTTAGGTGCGAAAAAAACTAAGTGGTAAAATAAAAGTTCTTTGGCGAAACACATAGACTTAGAATATACTGGCTTATAGACGTCGGAGCGTCGGTGGCGCTGACTCGGGACTTGCCGGTTCGGGACCATCATGTATGTGTTTTCGTTTTCAAATTTCATATTGTACATTTGTCTGACGTTCCTACGGTGAAGGAAAACATCGTTAGGCAACCTGCATACATCTGCGAAGCAATTCAAAGGTGTATATGAAGGCGACCAATCCGCACTTGACCAGCGTGGTTGACTAAAGCCTAAACACCCTAACTTAGGGTAGGCTTGAGCTCCTCGGTGGGGACGTATATGAGCTGTTATGATGATGATGATAGACGTACTGACAACTCGTTAAATGTGACCAATTTGATTTCTCAATGTTGCTGGATTCCAATACTATGTGGATTCCAATATCCAATGTGGCTGATATTCAAAATTGGTTACAAAGTGGCTATAAATGCACTGTCTCTTTTAAACTTTCTAAAATTTCATAAGACTATACATTCTTGCTCGCACTGTCAGTTGGTCTATCTATACGCCAGTTTATTCTAAGTCTATGGCAAAACCAGATATTTACGCAGGTGAAGTGAAAACGAATTATTTCATAGTAAACAATCAGATACAGTGTATCAACCGTGTATTTAATGGTATGTATATATATTATTTTATATAATAGTAAATATTTAGCAGTATATATTTTAATCTTTTTTTATTGATGAAATAAGAAGCTTCGTCATGTTTTCATATTAAATTCAACAGAAACGATAGAGATTTAACCCAATCCAATCTCATTATCATAGTGACGTGGACTTTACTCCATCACGCTCCGCACTGGCGTTTCTTCCTCGTTTCTCCACTTCATCATAACTCCACTTCGACTGCTGCAGTTAGAGTGTAAGAGTGCCCCCTCTAACTCTCGTCAATTGCTTCGATCATAGACTACACACACTTTACAATATTTTTTACCATTGACACTCGATTCTTCAAAAACAGTGAATAAATCGCTCTTTATTTCACTGAGTGAATAAAAAAATTAATTTGGAACATGCTCGAATATATGGATTATAGTAAGAAAAAAGGGAAACGTGCAAAGAGGTTGCACAGTCTTGCTATAAAAACGTACTAAAAACTACCAAAACGTAATAACTAAGTTTCAAAAACCGTTCTTATTTTACAATTAATTTCTAGTTCGTTTGTTTTCTATTGTTCTTTTATGTATTACCCATAATAAAATTTGATTCATAATCACAGAGTAATTATTTTCTCGCAGTCAATGATAAAAAGTAGAGTAGGTACCTAACACGTGAAAAAAAATTCATCTCCGCTCGAAAAGAATTCACCTTTTTTTACTTGTTGGTAATCTACTATTTTCTATTACCTAACTCAATGCCTAAGCGTCTTTTGTGTTGTGAATTATATCCTATTTATGTTAAAATAAAAACCGACTATAAAAACGCTGAAAAGTTAAAAATAATATAGGAATAGGTACAGACAACATCACACTTCTATATTGAAGTCGGTGCCAAACGATGATCTCCTAGGAAGTCTTAAAATTTGTCACCGACTTCAATATAGAAGTGTGATGTTGTCTGTACCTATTCTTATATTATTTTTAACTTTTCAGTGTTTTTGAAGTCGGTTTTTATTTTTTGTAAAATATTTTTTATTTTTATCTTTTTAGTGAATGAAATCTTTTTAGTGAAAGAAACCCTATTTCTGCTGGTATTATTTAAGGATTTCCCTCGTTTTTATGGAATCCCATCATCAGATCCTGACTTTGGTGATCTTGAGACTACCCCAGGAGTATACTCTATCGAATATAAAAAGATTTTGAAAATCGGTGAACAATTGGCGGAGTAATCGCGTAACATATACTACACAAAACACGTTGGGCACACGTAAAAATTTAATAGTTTTCCTCGATTTTTATAGGATCCCATTATCAGATCCTAACTTTGGTGACCATGGGACAACCCTTGGAGTATCCTCTATCGAATACAAAAAGAATCATCAAAATCGGTTTATAAACGACGAAGTTATCCGCGAACAAACATAAAAAAAGCGTATATACGGTAGAATTAAGTAACCTCCTTTTTTCGAAGTCGGTTAAAAATTCATCTTTTATTGATTTATATTACTGGAACATCCCAGATTAAGAATTATAAATGGATTTGGTCTATAGTTGATTAAGCTGTAGTGATAGTGTAGCTGTAATGTGTAGTCCAGACTCAATAACTTTAGAAAATCATGGCAATAGTAAAAAAATAGTTACTTTTGTATTAAAAATTCAGGTTAACAGTAATGTACCTATTATCTGTTAAAAATATATTAAAAAACTGAATAAATTAGTATCTTGTATCTATCACTTAGTATCTTTGTGCAATAGATTTATTACAAGCTTTTCAAAATGATTTGTCGATGTAAACATGATAATTTGTGTTTTTTATTTGATTTGATACTAGTTTACATTTAAATAAAACTAAGCTATATTTATTTAAAAGCATTTAAATTATATCAATTTGTTTTTGTTTTGTAATGGTTATCTGCATTTTATGTTCTTTCGTATATCTTTACAAGTTTACATATCGTTTGACTGTTTATTATAATACATATATCTACATTATATATACGTACTTATATACTTTTTCTAGGCTTCCCTATAGCTTTCAGCTATCGTATGTCAATAACTGTTATTAACAAAGAAAAGATTTTATGTTTTCAATATTCTGATTGCATAGACTTTTTAAATTAGCTCTAAATTACTTCTATTTGCATATTGAGACTTGTTTTCCAGTGCCTCCAGAATATTTTCAGAAACCTGGACATTCAAAATTTAATTTCATTTTAATTCAGTATAGGTATTTACATCATTAATAGGTTATCTATTACCAAGATTTTTATTGCATTTTTCATAAAAACTTGATTGGATTCCATAAACTCATACGGATATAGGTACGTAAATATTAAACAGATTCAACAAGTACCTATGAAGTATGTATAAAAACTAACATAATATTTGGCCATATTATCTACAAAATATACAGTAATTTAAGGCAAAAAAAACGAATAAGTATTCAAAGCCACAAAACAAACAACTAATAAGAACAAACCTTTGTCACCATTATCCAATTCCAGGATCCTTTTTAATGTGGAATTAATCTAATTATTATTAAAATTTAACTAGCCCTAGTTCACTCAAGCCTATAGAGGTACGACCGCGCAACAGTTTCAAAAGTTTGATTCAAAACAACATTTCGCGTCATGGTAGGCTGTTTGAGTGGCAACGAACAGGCGTCTATGCCATCGCGAGTCACGCGGACGACTAAACGTAACAAGCTACCTTTGCCAGTTGCCTGAGGGGTGTTTCGTTTCAGCTTTCTCCCTCCGACAGGTGAGCTTTCTTCACTTCAATGTACAAATTTTGGACACGTTTTGGTAAAGTGGCCGAGCGGAAGTTAATGAGTAAAGCTGTTTATACCGACAACAGGTAGGAAGGATGCGTATTCCTTATTTTTAGCCGACCGGACTTCCGGCGTAAGCTGTGTTGACATTTAGTGGACACAAATGTGCGGTAAGCTTTTGCGGATAATAAGATGATGTACGGCTTTCGTAAAATATAATTAATTTGTAATTACTTATAATATTATACTATCGATCCGTCCCAACTACGCACGGATACAATTTATCATCGACGGTTTTCCCAGGGAAGTTGTTACATACAAACCTTGTAAAATCACATAATCAAAAGTAATTCAAGGTTTCACAAAACAGGAAAACTAATAGCTGTACCTAATAGAAATAAAAATGTTATGTGTAAAAGATTAAATGAAAAAGACAGTACTTGCTACCTTTACATACGCTTACTACATAACATGTACGCAAGAAAACTGCCTACGTTACATTTTCAGTCAATATAGCGCAGTCAAGAATAGACTCCTCTTATATCCTTGACAAGTTACACCTTAAGGTCCCCGGTAGGTCTGTGAGAATACAATACCCGCTCTTTGGACGTACAGGCTTCAAAAAACTAGAGGCTCGTTTAAGGGGAAATGTATAACATTTTTAAATAACTTCCACAAAGTGTTCCGTCCACTAATTTGCCATTTCATAAGTTTAAAGCGCATGTAAAAAAGACTCTTATGAGTAAAGGATGCCAATGCCTGGTGTTAATTTGAAGATAAGGAACCGAGTTGATGTTTATAACTATATAATGTAAACATATATTGTTGTATTTGCTAACGACACAGTAAGAAAAGAACTGACACATCTGATCTTGAAATAGAAACTGAGCTCAAACTTTTGTTTTTAGGTCAGCTTTCAATTGACGACTCTGTAACAATGCAGGGTGAAAAAAATTACCCTTGCTGGTTTTCTTCCTTATTCTTTCCAGTACAAGGTCTCCCACCGTTGACTCGTGAACCATTGGCGTAGCTTCTTTGACGTGCAAAAGCAATTATGTAATAATCCAATTTGAATAAACTATACTTAATTTGTATTTGTACCGCAAAGTGACACTAATTACCAGAAAAGTTTATTTTTCATGAAAGCTACTAACTCGGCTAATACACTGGTGATATACTCGAATAAGACTTGTTTAACACAAGCCCATCCAAATTTATTTTTATTGTCTCGCGATAATCTGGTAATGGTTCGAATCTGTTCTCTGATTGTAAGAAAATAGTGTAGATTTGATTTTTTGTATATGTAAGTACATTATTGTAATTCTGTGGTAAAAATAGTTCTACGGGATTTCGAAGTAGGATAAAAATATTACTTTCACCGCTAGGGTAACAATGTACATTGTTACCCTAGAGGTGAAAGTACTTTATTTAGTACCGAAATGGGGTTTGAAGTGAAGGCGTCAATAATTTCAAGGACTAAATAAGTCTTGAACTCGAGGTGAACTCTGTGCTTTTCACTACGAATACAAGGAAAGTATAAATAAAAATTCGAATTAGCTCAAGAAAAATGAGTGAATTTTATTTTACGTAAATAAACAACTTCTGCTTTAGCGTCTTCTATGAAATCAGGCGTTAAATCCATATTATTATCTGAACCAGATGAATTATTATGTTAATATAAATAAGACTGATAAAATACTGATGATGTATTAGAGGTGATTTTAGGTAAACTAAAAAGGACACAACTTTTTTTAAAGCTTTTAAGTAGCAGCCTATGTATACTCGTATTTGTTGAATAAAGTTTTTAGAATTGCATAAAAAAAAAAAAAAAAAAAAAAATATTATGTTAATACAAATCTCTGCTATA
The DNA here is from genome assembly GCA_963935595.1 of Schoenobius gigantellus. Lineage (NCBI taxonomy): Eukaryota > Metazoa > Arthropoda > Insecta > Lepidoptera > Crambidae > Schoenobius > Schoenobius gigantellus. The sequence continues at coordinate 17,518,919 of OZ012557.1, read as the reverse complement.
CGGAAGGAACAAAACTCTACAAATCGAAAAAAACAAATGAAGATCGGATTGCCGCTCTCCCACCTATTTTGTTTTCTGTGGCCGGCCAACTACTTAATCATTATTTTTCATTTCCATAATTAGTACGAGATATTATGATAAAGTCATTTAAATAGTAGTAGTAGTAGACATTATGATAAAGTCATTTAAAAATATATATTCTTTAATTAATACTTAACTTAATGTTATCTCAATTTTACATCGCAATGTAATTGAGTCGCTGTATAGAAAGTTGGAACATGGTTGAATAGGAATGTGAAAATTAGAACTAGCTTTTTTTATAATTTGATAGCTGTCAGTTGTAAACGATTCTCCTAAGGGCTGAAAAGTATTACTTTCAACCTGCTCCCTAGACAACTTGAGACCAACTTTCCGAGTATGAGTAATGAAATAATATACACGTATTACAGCATTTGAAGTGATCTATCCCCGCACCGGCTATAACCGCCTGGTGACTCTACTCAGAGAACGGGACACCCCCGTGGTGATGCCTCTCTAAGCTAGAAATCCATCAGGTTTGGTTTGCCAAACGAGGCTTGAAGACCCACCAAAGTTCTCGCCTTCTTATAAATAATTAAGGTGAAGCTGTGACAGCCATCTGCGGCTAACAGCATAGGTCCCTCAAAAAAAATTATTTTCTAAAGCATAGGTACAGCGGTGGTTGCCGAATATATTTAATAAAAAATATTTAATAAAGTGGCTTTCCTACTTAACTTCATTAAAATCGTTTACCTACTTTATTTCGAACTAGTTTTTGCCAGCGAATTCGTCCGCATGGAAATCCTTTATATATCCTAAAATAAATAAAAAAATATTTTATTTATCCTTCCCCAATACTCAAACTATCTCCACACCAAATTTCATCTAAATCGGTTCAGCGGTTATTGATTCCCCATACAAAATTCTACCCCCCTTTTCTGCGATATCAAAGGATGATTTCTGCGATAAAGACTTAAAGCCTAAGATATGTCCTTTCCTGGGACTCAAACTATGTCTATAAATCCAATTTCATCTGAATCGGTTCAGTAGTTTTGGCGTGAAACCGCGACGGACAGAGAGACAGAGTTACTTTCGCATTTATAATATTAGTATGGATTAACTCCAAAAATACCTATAATAAAACATGTAGCAATATAATAATAAGGCACAGTTATTTAACATGTTTCATCAGCGCTTGGTATTATGTAGACTCTGAACCAGGGTCGTCTGCATGGGTACCTCCGTCTTACCTATTTCTGCCGCAAAGCAGCAGTTGCCGGCATTGCTGTGTTCTAGTTTGAGGGGTACGATATGTCAGTGAAATTACTCGGTACTGTAGCGCCCTACGCGCGCTCCGGGATCGTTGGGAACTTGGGACGTTAACTCAAACCATTTAGATATATTTCAATCTGTTCTATTTCTCAACTCTCTTTACGATCTCTCAAGTTACAATGTTACAATGCGCAATGTCGCAATGCAATGTGATGTGTCAAATCAGTGATTTAAAAAAAAAAAAAAATACTCCTGGTGATCGTCTCTTATACGTCAATACTTCTAGAATGTTCTCATTCTATATTTAAAAGGGTGACATTCCTTGCCACTGAGCACATTTATGCAATGAGGTGGAATGCGGTGTCATAGACGCAAGGAGGTCACCACATTCCCCCCGTACCGCTAAAAAAATTATTTATTTAAAAGATAAATAATTTTTTACTAATCACCAAAAATTCACTAAACATTCTACTACTTAACTACCTGCCTATCTGGGAAAGTTTTACAATTGACATGACGGTCTTTGCTACTAGACTGGCTCTTACAACCTGATCCATGAAAAAGATTATGGTTGGAAAAACCCCATACTTTCAAAAACCCAGATAAAAAGAAAATACACGCCATGTATATATTTGCTAATTATTATACGCCCTTTTTAATATTCATTTAAAATTCATCATTCAAGACTCAGGCCGTATACCTAACTCCTTTTCCTTTCCTCGCCATAGAACAAAAAATCATCTTACACAAGGTATAGTCTATGAAATTTGTTCTATAATTAGTCTGTGACCTATGATTTGTCAAATCTGACTTACCAACGCTATCACAAAATTAATTCAATTAAATTACTCTAATTAATAAAACAGAACGTCTTTGTGAGAAGCACAATAAAACTAATAGAAATCTCTTATTTCTGGATTCAACCAGTGGCAAATTGCCTGATGAGAGAATCACATCAGAGAAGACAATGATGTACGTAATTGTTTTCATTACGTAGAATTAAAACGTACGATACCATTCATACTTTATATGCACAACAAAAATCTTACATTATTTTGTTTGTGTTATAATGCATGTTATCGACACAGGGCCTTTAAATTCTACAAAGAAAACTGACAGTAAAACTGCGAAATATTTTAAACTTTACCATCAAGTCACAATTTAAATCATACCAACCTCACCAAACCCACCTTTATTCTTCTCAACTAAACCAGCATGATACCTGTCAGACACCAAAATCTGACATCCATTCCCTATGGGATAACTGGACCTGGTACCACTACATAGTTTTTCTACGAAATGACAACTCGCAAGCCTATCTCCTATCATATTATAATAATAACATTTATTTTCAGTGTGATGACAAAGACCCTAGCTAAACGTTTTTCTTTTTTCAGTTTTCCTGATGATTTGTGCCAGTATGAATGGATCGTTTGTCTACTCTCCTCCGTGATCACCTCCAGTCTTAGTTGAACGAGTAATCAGCATCTCAGGAACCATGAAACAAGTTACAAAGCATCAATACAGAACAAATACAACTACAATATAAGTTTACAACAACAGGAATTCCCGACCCTATAAAAGACTATCAAATCTTAATTAGCAAATCAACCATTAATTAAATTATCGAAGCAAAACATTGTTTTATTTTTATAGACTAAGTGAGAAAATTCGTATAGATAATCATAGTAACATATACATTACAAAATGAAACTGTTCTTTCTAACATCTTAATTCTAACTTCTATAAATTTTAATTTTACGAATGATCCATTCAATATGTATATTTTTTAAATATACTTATCTTAATATAAACAGTTTCAATCTATTTACATGAACTAATAGCTTTTGAGCTTCTTTCTCATATAATTATTATTATCAAGGCATCGCACAATTTTATACGGACCTTTGTATTGGCGACTTAATTTATTACTAACTCCAATAACTCTCTTTGGACAACAATAACGCTGGACCCTCTAAATAAGCCCCCAATACAAGCTTCTTCGCCTCTGCGTCGAATTTGTTCACCGCAGCTATAATATCAAATTGATTAAAAAAATCATGCACATCACCAGATAATCCATCGAATCGCTCCATGATGACTTCTTTGCTTCTTCTTCAATATACGCAGTTGAATTCTTCAATATACTACTTCAATATACTCAGTTGAAATACCCGGCGCCTCCACCATGTAGCGCCCTACGCGCGCTCCGGGATCGTTGGGAACTTGGGACGTTAACTCAAACCATTTAGATATATTTCAATCTGTTCTATTTCTCAACTCTCTTTACGATCTCTCAAGTTACAATGTTACAATGCGCAATGTCGCAATGCAATGTGATGTGTCAAATACTCCTGGTGATCGTCTCTTATACGTCAATACTTCTAGAATGTTCTCATTCTATATTTAAAAGGGTGACATTCCTTGCCACTGAGCACATTTATGCAATGAGGTGGAATGCGGTGTCATAGGCGCAAGGAGGTCACCACAGTACCGTGACTTTACATCTGATGTCACAAGTTGGTAACGTACAATGTGGTTCTTGTGAGGGTTGTAGATTTGCTTCGAATCTCACTAGAGCCACATGTATTATTGGTGACTGTTATCACTTACCATCAGGTGGGCAGTTTGCTTGTTTGCCAACTGAGTAACAATAAAAAAACGTTACCTAATCTGGACTCATCTTTAGTTCTCGCCATTCCTAATACGCCAATACCACAAACACAATCGCCTAAGATCATATTTATTTAATCATTAGATATATTATCTACAAAATAAAGATGGAGATTTACACTAATGTTGAATAACATGTTATTCCTTGCACAAAATGTTATTGGCTATTGAATAACTAGCCCCCAATGAATAAGAAAATAACCTGAATGCAGGACGAGACTTCAAGGGTCCAAAGGCGTCCACTGATGATGCCTATCGAAAGATATAAACCGATATGCCCTATTTTCTCAGCATTCAAGGACCTTCGCCAAATTGTTGGTTTACTTACCCTACAATTGGGTAGAAGCTCAGAAGTATGGCAAAGTCACATTCTTTGTGATTTATCGTCACTCGGTGATTAAGTAAGGCTTGTGAAATTCGTCTCTATGTTTTGTTCTGTTATCACTCAGATCATATTTGATAATGGCCAAAAGATTAATTTTTTCTTCAAACCTCTAGTATTTTATTTTTATTATCTTTGAATGATGATTTCGTATAACATAACAATGTTAATGATTAAATTACGCAATAACCGGCTACAAATCACACTTGATGTGAAACTTCACTTAAACTAAGCTTTTAACCGCCGTGGTCTTGTGGTTGAGACCTAGAGGTTCAGTTATCCACGGAAGCAAAAGTTTTTCTGCTCGGTTTGGTTGGTGTTAACCTAGGGCTTCTGAGCCCGACTGGCTAACCACTACTGTCGTCGCCATAATAATAATGTTAATAGCATTGTTGTGTTCCCACAATTAGAGGTATGATAGCTAGTTCCTCAGCTGCTGAGGAGTCCAGGTGAAGCTCGCTCCCACCTTCGGCCTTATCTCCACTTACCATCAGGTGAGATAAAGGTCAAGTGCTTCTCTGTCGTATGTAAAGGCCGCAAAGGCTATTCAATTTTCACAATATTGTGAATTTTATTATAAAAATATTTTTGATTTTAATTGTTTCAGTGTTTATTATCGAACTCCTTCGAAACGGCTTGACCTATTATTATGATTTTTTTGTGTATATTTGGCAGGTCTGAAAATAGGATGTTCTGTTTTTATACCCCTACTTAAGAAGTCAATTTTTTATGATTTCGCATCAAAAAATACTTATAACCTTATATTTTCACCCTTCTACCACCAACCCTCATTTTAAACATTTGCTTGACCTGTTGTTTATTATTTGTTTGTTTGGGTCAAAATTTGCGAGTTAAATTTGACTCATTGACCGATTGAGCTTTTTTTAAAAAAAAAATTGGAATAGGCATACATTTGTTCTGACGGAAATAATAATAATAAATAATAAAATTCTTTATTGCAGACACAATGATCCATATTGTCTTATATCTAGTAAGTTATTTTTAAATTAAATAATTAACATAATAATTAACATACTCCTATAAATTAATACACCATATGGATAAATTGACTAGGCAGCAATTTCTAGCCAACGTCGGTACATTTTCGTCTGCACGAGTCTTTCCGTTAAGGCGCCTCTTCACAATGGGCCATGATGGCCCATCAAATGATCGTCCATCAATGCCGCCATGATCGGTCAACTCTCCACACAATCGTGAACATTCATTTACTGTTTACTGTTATGATAAGATGTCTATCAAAAATATTTTACAAAAACTAAAAACCGACTTCAAAAACACTGAAAAGTTAAAAATAATATAAGAATAGGTACAAACAACATCACACTTCTATATTGAAGTCGGTGCCAAACGATGATTTCCTAGAAAGTCTCAAAATTTGTCACCGACTTCAATATAGAAGTGTGATGTTGTTTGTATGTACCTATTCTTATATTATTTTTAAGTTTTCTGTGTTTTTGAAGTCGGTTTTTATTTTTTGTAAAATATTTTATATTTTTTAGTGAATGCAATCTTTTTAGTCAAAGAAACCCTAATTTAAAAAATCGAGGAAAACGCTAATTTTAAGTAAATTAGCGTTTTCTTCGATTTTCTTGGGATCCCATAATCAGATCCTGATTTTGGTGACCTTGGAACCACCCCAGGAGTATACTCTATCAAATACAAAAAAGAAATGAAAATCGTTCCACAATTGGCGGAGTAATCGCGTAACATACACACAAAACACGTTGGACAAACCTTTAAATTTAAGGGTTTTCCTCGATTTTCATGGGATCCTAACTTTGGTGACCATGGGAGTATACTCTATCGTAGTATGAGTAGGGAGTACGAAGGGAGTATACTCTATATATACCCTTGGAGTATACTCTATCGAATACAAAAATAATTTTGAAAATCGGTTCACAATTGGCGGCGTAATCGCGTAACATACACACAAAAAAAAAACATAAGCTTCGAATTGAGAATCTCCTCCTTTTTTGAAGTCGGTTAAAAATGGACATCGAAGAGATTATCGCGGCAGCGGCAATATTTTTACTTAGCTCTTATAATCATCTACTTAATGTGCGTGAAAAAAGAAACATCATAGAGTAAAATTTATTTACCGAGAAGTCTACACTGTACTCGAGACAAATACGTACTGAGTAATCGGCGATTTTGTGGACGCGTATGCCATCATGGGCCATAATTCCTTTGATGTACCGACAATTTACCGATTGCTCACGATTACTGGCGATGATGGCCGATCATAGACAATCATGCCCTCTACACAATCGTGATTGTGTATACTTGCCCATCATGGGCCATTGTGAAGAGGCGCCTTTAGACCTCTGACGATGACATTCTTACGAGTACATGTGTCAATTCCAGACATGAAGAAAACTATCCTTTTGCGCTGTATGGCGTTGAATGAGTCGATTCGATATTCCGCATACATCTCAGAAGCACTACAGTAGCGTTTAAGGCCCATTAGATCTCTGAAGATGTTATTGTATGTATATGTAATGCAGTTAAAATGCATAATTAGTATCTTTGTAAATCCAAAATGGTTGTTGCAACAAAATGGCGAATAACATATTTTGTACAACCCTCGCAGTATGGTTGTCAAATGAAGGGGATTAATTTACAGAATAGTACTTTATGAAAAAAAAATGTTGTATTATTCTTAATTTTACGGGCACAACCAGCTGTTTATAAAATACTTTCATAATTCAATACTACTTCGATACACACGCTTCAGAGTAGCTCTCATTCCGACTTTATAAAATAAGTATTTTTACACATCACTCGCATGATATAATTATATGTTATGCCGTTTCAAGCCGCACTCGTAGGTACATTAATTACAGCGAATCAAATTAGCGCATTGACCGAACGGAAGTTTACGATTAAAGGTGTGTTCCGATTATACATTCCCTGCGCCTGATTTCAGTGAATTAGATTTTTTTTTACTAAATCTTATTACAGATTTCCAGAGTGAAATTTAAAACTTACATACAACGTAATGCATATTTTCGTAGCAATAAAGTCGCTGGAAACATTCGCAATGTAAACGGATATTGTAAATTGCTGAATGCTGTAACAAATCCTTATGAATAACAATAGAAAATAAATCCCAATCATCGTCCAAGTTTTACTGATTTCAGGTCTACGAATATCAACTTGCAAGAACAATTGATTTCTATGCCCTCAGATTTTGATGAAAACATTTTCTCCCGCCATGTTTTCTTCATTCAGTAGAATAAACGGTAACCTTAATTTCGTAAAAATATTTTGTCGAAATAAAACGTAATTTCTTGCTTTGTTGTGACGACTGTTTTAAACTCGAATTTGTTTTGCTGCTTTCCCAAATTAATTTCATTGTACCTAATTGAAATCGGTATTCTACTTGGGAGCTTTTGGAGAGTTGTGAAAGCTAACTTTTTGTTTACCAATAAATAAATCATGTTTTAAGTAATAACTCTTTGTGTTGTTGCTATCTTTGGAATATTTTGTTAAGCCTATCGCTGAAACGGCTTTCTGATGATAAGTTAATCGTCATTTCAACCCACATACATCATGTCTCTACTGGGCGTGATTTTTTTTATATATTTTTTTCAACCAAGTTGGCTGACAATCAGTCTCCCAATTTGTTAGTAGGTGACTGCAGTCGCCTATAGTACATGTGGTTCCTATAAGACTTTCAACTCTACAGCCTCTACAAGGACGCCAATGTACGATGTCAACTTGTGAAAATGACATAAGATCTCAAGTCACAGTATCCAGCAATTTCACTGCCTATTTTACTCTTGGAACCGGAATACAGCAATGCAAGTATGCTGCTGGGTGAAAGGTGGCAGAAATACGTAAGGAAGAGTGCAGACGCCTTTGGCACAGAGCACCCCTTTAGTCGAATCTAACTCTCGTATCTATAGTCAAGTCAAAGTAATTACTTGAGTAAACGTCACTTACGTTACTTTACTTAAGTTGTGATTTTTATACAATAGGTAAGTTGTGTAAAAATAAAAAAAATGTATTTTTTATTGCGTTCGGTGGCACAGTAGTTCGCGCTTCCGGCCTGTGATAATGGCGATTACGCTTTCGCAATGGTCCGTCACGAGATGGGTGACTAAAAACTTGGTATCTCGAGCTCCTCCGTCTTTCAAAAGGCTAATTAAGCCGTTGCTCCCAGGTGTATTTGCGATTGTTAAAATACACCAACCTGCATTAGGTGATAAGCATAACTTTTTTCACTTCATTCAACTTCTCGTTTATTGCTTAAAAATCACAACTTAAGTAACGACTTTTACTCAAGTAATTGCTTTGACTTGACTACAGATACGAGTGTTGAATCTCTTCGTATAAACGAGGAGATATTAGCTTTTTGCATCTGCGTCGTCCCCAGCGGGGATCGCATCCGCATCTTCAAGATACCATGTTGACATCTTGACCACTCGGCCATCGAGATCTTACCAGCCCTAAAATTTCAATTGTATTGGTCTCTTTCGTTCTTGTTAAGCCAAAGAAAACTTTATTCAATGTTAATATGTACATTTATCAAAATTCAATTTATAAATCTTTACAGATTTCATTAAAATTGTTTAAGAAATTTTTTATTTGTGACTTAGCATTTTCTAAAAGTGCTAAATAATTAGCGTTTGTAAAGAATATGCAGTGTCAAAAACAAAAAAAGAACTATTGTCATAATATGGCTTAATGGCGTCATTTGTTTCTCTGATATCTTATAATAATAATAATAATAATTCATTTATTTGCAAAAATACAGTATTTCCAGGTGGTACAGTCATCAATTCCGATATTGCAAGCAGGCGTGCAAACATTTATAAAATTCTCTATAATTATACTACATTATTAAAAATAAACACCTATTGATAGGCTATGTCATATAAATTATAAAACATTCTACATGTAATATTTAATTGTTACAAAAAATTGCTTAATAATAATCCACGTCATTGAATATTAATAACCATTTTAAAATTAATAATAAAGTCATAAAATAATTTTATTTTTAATATAAATTTTAACGTAAACAAACAACAACATATTAATACCTAAAAGGATAACAATTATAAAATGTCATTTAAATATTCTTTAATGGTGTAGTAACATTTTGCTTTCAGCCATGTACTCAATATTTTCTTAAAATGTTTACTATTTTCAATAATTTTAATATCATTAGGCAATTTATTAACAGATTAACATATTAAATACGTTCACTTTATATAAGTAAGTGTGACAAGGAGGCTGATAAATTAAATGTCTGTATTGAATTCTCATATGCCTATCATTAACATCCACGCGTTTTTGAAAATATTTTGGGTTATTCTTAACAAAGACACAAGCTTCATTTATATATATACAGGGCAGCGTAAGTATGTCAAACTTCTTAAATAGTGGCTTACAACTTTCATCATACCAAGCATTTTGTAGCATCTCTTCTGTATTTTAAAAATCTATCTAAGTCAGATGAGTTTCCCCAAATTAAAAATCCGTAACTCAGAATGGATGAGACATAGCCATGATAGGCCATTTCTGCTGCTTCTGTGGAAACCGTCTGTCTAAGTACTTAACGATATCATCAACAAGAATGTACTTGAAGGACTACAAAAAGTAAGTGTGAAGGTCATAAAACTGTAAAGAGCGTGTGACTAGACAAGTACCTTTTTTCCGTTGAGAGACGCGTAACGCATACCCCGCGTTTAGGTAAAGGCGAGGTAGGCAAGTACTTTACTAAAATTTACAGCAGTTCGAGGCTAAAAATATTGTGTTCCTGCTGTTTTGCGCGCAGGTTTTTGGTTTTAGGTTGGCAGCATGAAAGTGAGTCTATTGAGACATGCGGCACGCCTTACATCCAATACAATTTTTAACTATACGGTAATCTTTAGTTTCGAGTGGGTTGTAACCTTATTTACAACCCTTGTAGTTCAAAAATCTGTTAACGAGTAGAATCTACTCACATACGTGTTTATTAGTTGTCATTGACCCTTTTCCTCTATAGAAATGTTGCTCAGTATCGTCACATAAACAGCCTAAAACTAATTGTTTTGAACTTATCTGTAACTCGAACTTATCGGTCTAGCTAGAATGTTCCAGATTAATCCTCAAAATTTGATTGATCTGAAAAGCTCTAATCTACATTTAAGTGTTCAAAATTATTTGGAAATGACTTTAGACTTTTGACTTTAGATTAGAACTCACCAAGCAATATTCGCTTATTAGGTGCATTTCAGAGCGGAATTTCTATGGAAGTTGCTTTGGATCTGTCTTCTTTCTGTCACTGAAAATTGAACATCTGAGAAATGGAGAGATATTTTATTGAAAAGGCGGGCGATTCTTTTCAACTTCTTGATGGTCATATGTCTGTTGGCATGTGATCGCGAATGCTATTAAAATTTTAAGTATTTTAATCACATTAGATGACTATAATCAATAGCAAGAAAATAAACTGGATAAAATATTTTAAATGTTTGATTTTTATGATCGATCCTTATTAGGGTTCCGTAGCAAAATGGAAAAAAACGGAACCCTTATGGATTCGTCATGTCTGTCTGTCTCTCCGTCCGTATGTCACAGCCACTTTTTTCCGAAACTATAAGAACTATACTGCTGAATCTTGGTAAGTAGATGTATTCTGTGAAACATTGCTAAAATATATTTTAATATTTCAAAATGATTGGAAGTGATTCTAATTAGTCTTTAATGTTCTCGATTGTTGTAGATTTTTTTGGAAATGTGTTGACAGTATATTAGGGAGAATTAAATGGGTTTTTTGTCAGTCAGATCTCTTCTAACAATCTATAATCAACAAGCGAAGTGCATAAAAACTAGTATTTAAAAACTAGTTAATTGTAAAATACATTTTATATACACAATATGTAACACACATTTAATAGTATGTACAAAGATTAGTATACGTATACATATAAGACAAACAAACTGATTCTATAACTATTATGCGTGCGATGTAATTTGACTCAGGCAATGCCGGGTTTCGCAGCTAGTAAACTTAGAATTCAGATAGATGTGGTGCCTAAAGACTGAAAACCCGCACTCAATAAATAACAAATCAGCAAGTACTGTCTAAAAAATTAATCAAGGCTGTAGACACGTATAATTCACCAGATTTCCCCTTATCACCAGATCACGGATCTCGGCGAGGTTTTTTGAGGCAGCTCAACTAATTTAAAATGAAAGAGCATTTAATTTTCACGCTCCGAAGGCGACCTTTAATAAAGCGAGTTAGAAAATGACAAAATAGACGACTAAACGAAGCTCGTTCTTTTATAATTCAAGGATTTTTTTAAAACTTTGTGTTGAAACTCACAAAGCAATATTCGCTTATTAGGTGCGTTTCAGAGCGGAATTTCTATGGAAGTTGCTTTGGATCTGTCTTCTTTCTGTCACTGAAAATTGAACATCTGAGAAATGGAGAGATATTTTATTGAAAGGGCGGGCGATTCTTTTCAACTTCTTGATGGTCATGTGTCTGTTGGCATGTGATCGCGAACGCTATTAAAATTTTAGGTATTTTAATCACATTAGTTGACTATAATCAATAGCAAGAAAATAAACTGGATAAAATATTTTAAATGTTTGATTTTTGTGATCGATCCTTATTAGGGTTCCGTAGCAAAATGGAAAAAAACGGAACCCTTATGGATTCGTCATGTCTGTCTGTCTCTCCGTCCGTATGTCACAGCCACTTTTTTCCGAAACTATAAGAACTATACTGCTGAATCTTGGTAAGTAGGTGTATTCTGTGAACCGCATTAAGATTTTCACACAAAAATAGAAAAAAAAGTTTAATTAATATAACAAGGATAATGTATTCAGGTTTTTTTCTATATGTCTTACGTAATGTTCTTGTCCCCAATATTAGAGACAGGAAATTATTCTACGAAAGTGTATTTTTGTTCAAAATCAATACCTTCTCGCGATCTTAAGATATATTTTAGGCTCACGGATACCCAATTATTGAGAAACCACTTCTTGTTCACGACAATATTTGTGATGATACAGACTCAGTCTATATGTGTACAAAAAGCTTCTAATAAAATACCGATATTTCCTACCAATAACATCTTATGAAGTCAGTCAGACTACTAAATATAGGTACTTTCCGAAAAAAATACAACGCTAAATTACGTCAGCGGCGTTTTCTCGAGCCGCCCGATTTGATTAATCCAAAAAGCCAAGAACAACGCTCGACGAAATGCCGTAAAACACCTACCCATATTTGTTATAACCCCAGGGGTATGATTACTGAACGTGTTGCCTAATAGATATATGAAAAACGATATCTAATGGTATGAGACGTGTTACATTAAAGCACTAGATACTAGTAGGTTAAAACGCGAAGTAAATGTAAATAAAACACGCTTCCTTTATTCCTGTGAAGGCTTTAAATTTTTTTTTACAAAAAATAAAACCGACTTCATAAACATCTAAAATTCATAAATGATATAAGAATATAAACAACATTACAGCTTTATATTGAAGCCAAATTTGAAGTTTATTACTATATTAATTTTATTTACTTATATTTTTAAGACTTTCAAGGTGATCATTGCTTGCACCGACTTCAATATAAAACTGTGATGATGTATTTATTCTTATATTAATTCTGGTGTTTTTAAAGTCTGTTTTATTTTATTTGAATATGACCCAAGGCAGTATTCTACACAGTATTGAAAGAATTATAAGAACCATGAACCACGTGTAGAGCTTATCGAAGCTGAAATGACGCGAGCCACTACCATACTTACGCAGTCAAACAAATTTAAAATGTGGACGCACTACATATAGAAATTTAGCCTATACCACAGTGCCTAAAGTCAAAGGTCTATGATCAGTGCGTCCTACCTGTCATGACTTAGGGTGCCGAAACGTGGACACTCACATTGGGGCTAGTTCACAAATTCAAAGTCGCTCAGCGAGCTATGGAGCAAGCTATGTTAGGAGTTTCTTTGAAGCATAAAATCCTAAACGAGGTTATCTGGAAAAGAACTGGAGTCACCGACATGGCTCGCAGGATAAGCAAACTGAAGTGGCAGTGGGCTGGCCACATCTGTCGAAGGACATCCATTATAGCCATTAGAGCAGACGTATCCTAGAGTGGAGACCGTGAATCGGCAAACGTAATGTAGGACGTCCTGCAGCTAGGTGGACCGATGACCTGAGGAAGGTAGCAGGGATAGACTGGATGCGGAAGGCGGAGGACAGAGTGTTGTGGCGTAGGTTGGGAGAGGCCTATGTCCAGCAGTGAACTGCGATAGGCTGATCGATTGACTCAGTTGCCAGCTAGACTTTAACTAATTTGTTGTCCAACTAATAGCTGTCTGAAGCAGCGCAACAGAGCGGACGTCGTGTTTCATACAATGCGCCAGCGCTGTTCCATACAGTACAGGGGAACTAGACAAGTGGCAATCCCTTCATAGCGAAACTATATCTAAAGTCGTCATCGTCTCTGAGATAACGAAAACTAATTCCTAGCCAACGTAACAGGATTGTAGCGATCGCTGTGTCGCTGTTCTTTCAATAAGAAAACAATATGTGTATTGGTTATCTAATAAAAGACGTGGATGGCGGTTGCAATCAGACTGGTTTATTTTAACATATCTACTCAAAACAAAATAACGCCCAACATATGTTATTAGTATTCTAATAAACAGTAAAAAAATAGAATATTAATAAATTCATTATTTTCATTTCATTATTAATGAAAAATTATTTATTTTTACTAGTAATATGAAAGTAACGAAAAGCAGTTCGCTTCTTTATCGATTCGTTGCGAATCAATACATTGTCTACCAATTTACATATCGATGAATTTGATCGATTTTCCATGTGATTTAGCGATGGCATGTGTCAACACCATACATTTTGTTAGTTTTTAACTTCGTTATCGTTTTTGAATTGTTGCTTTATCTAGGCCCCCTGATCCATAGTTCACGGTATAGTCAACGCTCTTTATCATCATCATCACAGCTCATAAACGTCCCCACCGAGGGGCACGAGCCTACCCTAATCAGTTAGAGCGATTAGGCCTTAGTCAAACCATGCTGGCCCAGTGCGGATTGGTTGACTTCACATACACCTTTTGAATTACTTCGCAGGTGTATGCAGGTTTCCTCACGATGTTTTCCTTCACCGTAGGAGCGTCAGAGAAATGTACATATGAAATTCGTGAAACGGAAATCACATTCCTCTCCCGATTCTACTCAGAGCACAGTCCAATGCCGAGGCCTCAGCGCCCACAGTCACACAACAAACAAACTAATTAAGTAAGAAGTGGGGTGCGTCATTACAGCTTAGAAAACGAACAAAGATATTTACGAAGATAAATCTCTTTGTCAATGTAAAGTCAATGTCAGTGTAATAGTAACAGGATTGCGAAGTTAAATTTGACAGATGAACTAACCGTACTCCCATTACACGAACTGTTTGCGGACGACGAGGTGTGCGGAGACGAGCAGCATAGCGGGCAGGTGGTTTTCACCAAAGCGGAGCAGAGCGGGGCGGGTGTGTGCGGAGCGGAACTGAGATGTGAACGGTAGTAATAAATTTGTTTTTTTCTAGACAAAGATGAACTAATAGCTGAAGAAGTTGAAACTTATCTCTCTGTTATACCTTTATGTTCGACGAAAAATAGATTTGGTTCAGAAATCACATAAAATACCCCGCACAATTCCGCGCGAGCAGAGCTTTTCTCGTCCCCGCTCCGCTCCGTTCCGCTCCGCTCCGTTCCGCTTGCGACGTATTTTGTATGGAAACACCGCACATATCTTCTTCGCTCCGCTCAACCATTTCCACTGAAGCTGAGCTGAGGCGAGGCGTATAAATAATGAAATATTATTGGTTGCTTATGACTCATCTCGTCTCGTCTCCGCTTTGGTGGAAAACGGGCCTTAGTAGGGTTATATGACGTGCATACAAAGATAGGGAGCGGCGCCGGCGACGACACTTGTATTCTAAATACGTCACCATGCGGATGAACTTATCATTTGAAAGTTATAAACGGCTTTTATAAATAAAAATTATAGAATCTCCGAATTTAGGTTCAACTGAACACGAGCATTTGGCCCAAATAAATCATGTTGCGTTATTAGCGATATTCCGAATACTGAAATAGAGCAATCGAGGAAACATTGTAAAAATATCCATAAACCGGAAAAGTCACGCTCCCTACGGCCATAATAGACCTGTAAATAATACATTCGAACCGTTTGCGCAACGCATTGGCGTAACCATAAACTCGTAAAAAGTCATCCGTCTACCGATTCAGGAATTAGTCCCTTGCGAACACAACGCCCCTCGTACCTTATCGGTGCGCTACGGTTATGAGAAATTCGTGCCAACACTAATCTTCCCGCTTCCGATGGCGATGAACTTAAATTTCGACCTGCACGAGATTTTGGGGAAATGGCCGAAACCGTAGCCAATACGCGAAACACGAGCGAGGTACCAGTAATCGCTAATATTGAGCAGAGAGCTGGATTCCTCGAGTCTAAAACGGAACATTACATTTAGCTAATCGGAACACACAGTTTTATGTTATCTACATGTTTTAATATTCGAATTGACATCTCAAAGTCAGTCATTATTTTGACAGGTACTTTTTAACACAGATAATCAAAATGAAAATTAAAAAACAACCTGTGACGACTTTCGAATCACAAGATTACAACTATTTTTCTTTAAAAATAACAAACTTATGGCAAAAATGTATCAGACAATCAAATTGAGTTACTAGTTAATACTTAAAAAACCTAATCGACACTATTAGGAACCTAAACATTAATACGCACGCAGCGCTAACACAATGAATTAAATGTTGATTTGGCGCCATTTTGTCTGTGTATAAAACAAAATCTGTTCATAAAAATGTGTCATGTTTCTCAGCGTCAGATGTTTTTTGTATAAAGCCATTGAGATAACAAATAGTTTGTAGCCAGAAATAAATACGAAGAATTGTCTGAAATGAAATTAATGTTGTGCTTTATTTGAAAGTTTGTATGAATGGATGAGTGTAGATTAATAGTATATGTAACTGCACACGACTTGGTATTAAAACACTTGCACGGTACTATTTATATATTATAAAGGTTTATATAAAGATTCAGTTTTGGTTTGGCTTTGTCTTGTTAACAGCATCGGGCCCCAAACATGCAAACAAGAGACAGGCAATAGCATCAACTGCAAAAAAGTTCAGATGCAGTTTATAACAATAAGCGCTACCAACCATTGCCAACTAGCCGTACACTTGGTATGCAGCATACTGCACATACAGTGCAGTGCCATTGGCGATCGTTCCAATTGCAATTTTGCAAAGGAGTGCAGTTCGGATTAGTCCGTTTGTCTCTGCACATACACGGATTCGATGCTGTCTCCCCTCATTAAAACGTAAAAATTGAGATATAATTATATAGCTAAATAGTTATGAACTTAAACATTTAACTGAAAGTGTACGTCACGTTATCTATACGATATAAATCTCAGATTTCAATGTTTATTGACTTAATGTAGTCTGCATCGCGTCGCTATGTGCAAATACCTAAGGCGCCCAGACACAGGTTACTGATTTTATATTACTAAATATCGATAAAGCTACGGTTCATTAAATGTCTTTCCACATCGCTCGACGGTTCATCTGGCAGCTTTTTGCCAGCAACTGACGCGCTTTTTACTAAGAAGATGTAATAATGGATCAGATAAGGGAAAAATTTTTATAATTTATCTGCAATAGGTCATGGCATAGATTTGAGAGTATTGTTTTTTTAAAACGATTTGTACAAAACCATTATTAAAATGAATATATTTGGCATTTTATAATCTCTTTGTAGGTCAGGACATATTTCTTGGGTGAAGCGATCAATACTTGTAGCCAATAATCAGAAATTCGTTTTTCTTTATCGAACCACCATGTTCGTATACGATTGCCAGCCAATCGATGGGTTGCAGAATCGCACCTCAGATGGTTTTAGTGCGCAACTAATGTGATCTGACTCCTAAAGCCTGCAGTGTGCTCGGGCCCTAAGTGCACTTGGTACTCTCCCGAGCTAGTAACTACTTGCAGTAAATAGCTGAAGCTCGTATTATCTCTCTCTCTCTATCTTATCGTCGTATATTCAATTGAAAGAGATAAGACTTGAGATGTTGCCAAGCAGAAGCAAGCTAACTTCGAAGTCGATATTTGGAACACGTTAAATAAAATTTTGTAGCCGAGACATTTTTCTTTTAATAAAAGAGAGAACATTGTACTTTGCGAACCAAATTAAGGTTTCTTTATTACAATTAGAGAACTGTAAAATTATACAGCACAATAAATGTAAGTGTCATGATGACTTGCTTAATGTTACATAAGTATATTATACATTTCATGGCATATATTATAGATTTTGTTCTACATTTGAATTTTATAATACGTTTCTGCTAAGATATTACAAGAAGAAACACGCCACGTTAACCTGATTTTGACCTATTACAAAAACTTTGGAGTTAGGATGTAACTTTGGATATTTTTGTATCTTTGGACATATCTAAAATGATGATAAAAATGATAACAAAATCGTTAGGTGGATCATCGTTAAAAATAAGAGTAGAAATTGTTAACATTGATTGATAGATAAAATTTAGTCGGTTTGAAAGTGAGACACCTAAAATAAGTAATTACACAATCAACAAATGACAATGTGAGATACTTATCTGGAAAAAATTCAAGGGAAACAAGTGAAACCTACCCTTTTCTATATCCATTTATGTTATCTGATTTGCACTGAATGGATCCATTGTTAAGTAATGGTTTAAATAGCACAATACGAAATCAGATCCCGATGATATTAATATCATTCATAAGAAAATCGTATTATTCACATACGAATCAATGGTAAGCCACTTATTGTATTTTATTTGTATTTTATATCACTGTGTGCCTTTTGAATAGTATTAAATGTCTCTTTTTAGGCTGGGCGATATATTCTTTTTTCAAAAGACTAATAGCCGGCTACGCTAAATTTTACGTGTTACGATTTCGTAAAAAGTAACAACTTAATACCTAAAAACCGGTCAAGTGCGAGTCGGACTCGCCCATGAAGGGCTCCGTATGATTTATGACGTATTAAAAAAACTACTTACTAGATCTCGTTCAAACCAATTTTCAGTGGAAGTTTACATGGTAATGTACATCATATATATTTTTTTTAGTTTTATCATTCTCTTATTTTAGAAGTTACAGGGGGACACACATTTTACCACTTTGGAAGTGTCTTTCGCGCAAACTATTCGGTTTAGACAAAAATGATATTAGAAACCTCAATATAATTTTTGAAGATACACAATAATATACAATATAATTTTTGAAGATACACGTATGGGTTTGATGAAAAAAAAATTTTTAGGTTTCAGTTCTATGTATGGAGAACCCCCAAAATTTATTGCTTTTTTCTATTTTTGTGTGAAAATCTTAATGCGGTTCACAGAATACATAAGTACATAGTACCTACTACTAAGCACGTAGAATTCTTTTTCCACACAATATGAGTGCTTTTTCACAAATGTTGTTTTAGAAACCTGAGCGGTGTGCGAGGGAAAAATCACCCTAGAATATAATTTTCCTAGTTTCGCTCAGTACAGCTCGGGTGGGGGATCGTTTAGGGGAGAGATTGTTTGAGAAGCGAGTTTTTTTACCGTACGATGTGCGACAAACGCAAGCGATTAATTTATTCGGGGGATGTGTGAGATGAAGTAATACAAGAAACTAATAAAGAAGAAGATCTGGCCCCTATTTCACCATCCCTGACATGTGCGACAATTGTCAAAATATATGTCATATTTCATATACTTTTTGACAATTGTCGCACCTGTTTCAACTACCTCGCACACTCTGTAAACACAAACAGTATTTTACAGTCTGGCTACGCATGTAAGTCCCACCATCTCAGCTTCCCAGCACATTAAGACCAACCAATACTGATATGAGTCCAGGGTTCGACTCCCAATAAGGATAGAAGTTTTTCTGCTTGGTTTGGTTGGTGGAAGGGCTTCTGAGCCAGGCGTGTTACCGTCTTACTAAAGCTTTTCACTATAATGGGCCGGACTATGCACCTGTGGTATGCTTGAATAAACTGTCAACAGTTTCAAATACCTTGGCCACATTATTACATCTTACATGAAGGATGACACTTATATTAAGTGACAGAGAAGAGCCCTATTGGTGGTTAGAAATATGATCGCTAGAAAGTTCTTCAAGGCGGATGTAGAAATTAAGAGACTTCTCTTTAAAACATATTGTCAGTCTTTTTACACCTGTGAGCTCTGGACGAGATACACGCGCAAGTCGTACGAGTATGATCGCATCAGAGTGCAGTAAACAACACCTTTAGGGCGCTTGCGCACTTATACGTATACTCAAACTCAAACTCAAAAATCTTTATTCAATATAGACCTTTACAGGCACTTATTGACGTCAAAATAAAAACATAAAAATCTTCAACCAAGAATCTAATTAACTAAATTATTTAATCCTTGTATGTACACACACCCCAACCATTATTAAGATGTGTGCAAATACAAGTCAAATGAAAAAAAAAAAAATTGACTCTACACCTGTTCGGAAATTGGGAGAGCCTTCTCAAGAAGAACAGGCAAGAAACTCGGAAGGTCTTGTATTTTTTTTGTCTCCTCTTTTAAAATGCCAACATTACAATATTATATTTCACAAACATTTTGTACAATGCCTGTCGGTGTGAGTGGAACAGTTACTCGAATGAAATTTATCCCACTATCACAAAGTGTTAATACCCTTTAAACGTCAATTATCACATTTTTTGTCAATCCCAAGCAGTTTTATCTGTCATATAATCAGACACTTTATAATATGCTTTATTCATAAGTGCGCCCTTGATAGCGACTTTAAATTTATTCAAGTTAAGTGCTTTAATATTATTTGGGATTTTATTGTAGAAACGTACACAAAGGCCTTTGAAAGAATTATTAATTTTTTTAAGCCTAGTATTTGGTAACGCTAACATATTCTTTTGCCTAGTATTTACTGAATGAATATCACTGTTTTTACAAAACGAATGTATATTTTTATGAACATATACTATATTCTCGTAAATATATTGCGACGCGACGGTCATAATACCAATTTCTTTAAATTTTTCTCTCAAAGAGTCTCTTATTTTAAGGTTATAAATAGCACGAATAGCCCTTTTTTGCAGCACAAAAACAGTCTGAATGTCGGCAGCATTTCCCCACAGCAAAATGCCATACGACATCACACTATGAAAATAGGCAAAGTATACAAGTCTTGCTGTATCAACATCAGTCAGCTGACGTATTTTCCATACAGCGTAGGCTGCAGAACTAAGTCTCTTCGACAATTTATCAATATGTGGGCCCCACTGAAGCTTTGAATCTAAAGTAATACCAAGAAATACTACGGTATCCACAAGGTCCACATTTTTATGCTTTATGTTAACAGTGGTGTGAACCTCTTTAACATTGGGTAAAACAAATTTTATACATTTAGTTTTCCCTTCATTGAGGCACAAGTTATTCGCATTAAACCAGTAAACTATTCTTGAGATAGAACTATTTACATCGTCATAAATTTGCAATCGTCTTTTAATTTTAAACATAAGTGAAGTATCATCTGCAAATAATACAATCTCATGCCTGTCTTGTACAAAAGCAGGCAAGTCATTTATATATATTAAAAATAGAAAAGGACCAAGAATTGAACCCTGCGGAACTCCCATTTTAACCGAGGCGCCCTGGGACCTCTCCCCGTTGACGTCTACTTTCTGAATCGTCTCAGTCAAATAGGAGACGAGTAAATCCAGAACAGTGTCGCGAAATCCATAGTAGTGTAATTTCCTGATCAGGGTGTCATGATGAACGCAATCAAACGCCTTGGACAAGTCACAAAAAACGCCCAGCGCATCATGTGAGTCCTCCCAGGCCTCATATATATTTTGTATTAACTCAACACCAGCATCAGTTGTTGAGCGACCCTTTCTAAAACCAAATTGTTTACAGTGTAGAAGATTATTTCTGTTAAAAAAGCTTTGCATTTGTACGTTTCGTATTCGCTTCGTGTTCGATCCGTTAATTTACACCTACTTATGTCGTTTGCGACTTTAATTCGTACACCGTCTACAATTTCTCCCACATTTTTACTGGTTGACTGGTAGAGAATGCCTCAGGCATTAAGTCCGCCTTTTGTACATCTTTTGTTTTATGTACGATAAAGATTAAATAAATAAATAAATAAAATTGCTTAATCGCTTATTTGATATAAAATGGCAATTTATACTGAAAAACATATTATGTTAAAGGTGGAATGTTAAAACGCCTACAGCTTATTCAAATATTAATTAACTTTTGCTCTACTATTGAATAAGCTATCTCATTCTTTTGTCTCAAGGTTGCCTGGAGATTACTTTTGCTGGTCTGTTTTTTTTGTAAAATATTTCATACATTTAATGTTTCTTTTTCATACATTTTTGTGCCATCAGAATTTAAATATTAGAATTTAAGAGAAACTGCTTTTTATGTTAGGGCATGATCTCGCCATTTTAACCTCTCCGCTCTAGGCGGTCGCATGCGACTGGTGTGACGTCACGCTATGAATTTTTTTTTAAATAGGTACACAAAAAATTTTTTTCACAAAAAAAATATATTTCAGAACCAAAGTATATTTTTCATTTTGTAAAAAGAAATGTATTAATTTATAAATATCCTTTTGTGAGGGTATTTTTCATTATTATATAGCGTAATACCACACCGGTCGCATGCGACTGGCTGACAGGTTAATAATCAAAGCCGGATTTTGTCTAAGTTAAGCAGGTACCAAAATTATAATGTTTGGTATCAAATAGTACCAAATAAGTTTAGTACTCATTGCAGTGGGTTTTTAAAAACAGAATGTGATCCCACCATCTTGATGTTTATCGCACAACCGTCTCAAACACGAATCGAATACGGATAAGTGCGCAAACGTTAGGACGTTAATTTCCCGTTCGGTTTTTTCACGTATGGAACACGAACCGAATACGTATAAGTGTGCCAGCGCCCTTAGGCAACTGTTGGGGTTACGGTGGTGCTTCAGTGCCCGAGGTATGTTTTTGTCCGCCGAAGTGAACACATTTAATGCGATCATGAGACATAAAATTGCCTTGTTGATGGATAGAATTGTCAGGTGTCAAAATGTATGCAATTTCATGACGGTCTGGTGCAAACAGAAATGTATAGTTGCTGGTTTAAAACAGCTGCCTAATTTTATTTGTATTTTTGTCTTTTGTCTTCTGTGATTCCGAAAGATAATGACCTTGCAATTTTTATGTGCATATGTTTTTATGTAGCTGTTTGTATACAAAGGTTTTTTCTTAATTGTATATTGTATTTGTTTTAGATCCGTGAGTCTACAAAAAAGATTTATTTATTCTTGTAATAATAATGGCAATAACATTGCTATGTTCTGACAATTAGATATAATATAGCCTCTGAATAGGCGAAGCTTGCTTCCATCTTTGGCTTCATCATCAGTTACCACCAGCTGAGATGAAGGCCAAGAGCTTGTGTGTATATGTAAAAATATATATCTGTACAGAGCGCAAATGCTATTGATGCGAAGTCTGTCTTTAAATTAACATTCAAATATCAAATTAAATCGTTCCAAGTAACCACTCAATACAAGGAAGTTAAAATGGTGGTCAGAGAAATAAACGGTGAAAGTAGACTCCCGTAAAATATCGCATCTTTGATCTGATATAAATAATTTTTGAGAACCACCCCGAGAAATAATTAAAGTCATTTGTTTGTGGAGCAAAATTTACAAGCTATCGTATTTCCTTGTTACAGTCAAATTATTATCCGATCGTTTAAAATTGTAGAAATCATTTTGCGAGGAAAATAAGAAAATAAGCTACGGTAAGAACATTAGTTATAAAATTGTACAATTTTTAATGATTGTAAGTACAATCGACTACAAAAATATAGATTACAAAAAAAATGTATAAAATAAAAAAAATATGTATACTCAACGTTACAAAAATATGTTAAATCAATAAAATCGTGTATACATATTTTTGTAACTTTGGCCGTATCCTTCTTTTTGTAGTTTAAAGACTTACGAATAACTTAAGTTGATTCACCAACTTAATCTCAGTGTTTACAAAGTGTTCTAAATATATTATAGTCTAAAAAAGATCAAATCTGCCAAACCTTACCCCTCAGTGTATTAAGAATCCCAAACTCCAAAGTCCCAAATACGGAAATACTCAAAGAAAATCTATTCATATACCATCCTCCTACTTCTAAAAAGGGACATTTCCCTAATTATAAGAAAGTTTTATCCTTAAATAGTCTATTATAAACAAAAAGGTAAAAGGTAAACAAACTTGACAGTCCTCATGTTGGTATAAACCAAAAAAAAAAACATTTTTATTAAATGATGAAAAGAAACATGTGAAATTATTTGAAAATTTTAATAATAATAATGTATTATTAGTAACTATTATGTAATAATAGTAATATGTCGTACTGCCGAGAACCTCGCGCCTCCAGTCTCGTAAATAATATTATAAAAATGAATTAGTTTTATTTATTTCGTCCGCTTAGGTATTCCGTCCGTATTAAATAAATATCGTATCCAAAGTTTATAAAAACACTTATCTATAACTATATCATAATGTATTGATATAATTTTGATTATTAAATTAAACGTTTTCTTTCTGTTTGGGATTTGAAAATGGCCACTCAAAACTCGTGACTTTTCGTCAATGTTGAATATAGAGATGCTTGCATACGACATATTTCTATCAATTCGCGGTCTCTCTCGGACACATATCGACAATTTTGACAGGCATGTCCGTCACTGTGAAGCAAACCCTCAGAACAATAACTAAAACATTGAAGGAAGGTTAAAACAAGAATTCATTGTATACTATTTGTCTCTTCCTATCGTATGTCACAAAACTGTGAAAGAGAGAAGATGAGTAATATTTGCTTTGTATAGCTTTTTTGGCATGTCACAAGATGAATTGTCATTTGGTTAAAATATAAACCGGCTAAATGCTATAGTACCTTGTCTCAAAGATAGACCGTCCGAGTTTGAACTATTTGAATTGTTCGCATATTCTTTGTTTGTGCGTCCCGTGGCTTGAAATATTTTGGTGATATTTTAATAATATTTAAGTGATTAGAATGCAAGAATTCTTTAGGTATTTACAAATTATGTGTGTTTGTGTACTCTGTAGCACAATATCTTGTGTAGTTTGGGGCGGCAAGTCTCTTTAGTCGCAAAAGGAAAATAATAATAATAATATTTTTCTCTCACAGAGGATAAAGTGTGGGTTCTAAAATAATTACAGTTAAAATGACTCATCCTATAGTGTGAGAGACTGGTGCCCGAGATAGGTTGAGACCGGTTTTACGGGTCACCAGGCTCTCCCCCGCGGACGGATACAAAACAGTAGGCTCATATTAAATAAGGTTTTACAGTACTAAATTACAAAAAATAACGTTATGCTATACTATACTATTTTTTATTATTACAAAGGGAGAATTAGATTACTAGAGTGTGGATTTGGGTGTGTGCAAGCGCTCGTGTGATTTGTGTGTGCGTGTATGCGTGTGTGTGCGTTTGGTGCATGCGTGCTTGCGCGTATGTAGTTGAGTGTATGTTAGTACTTGGGTTGTTTCAGGTGTGAGTGAGCTTGTGTGTGCGCGCGTGTGTGTCTGTGTGTGTCAATATTTTACCAGGGTAACCCGAATAGAAAGTACAAGTTGAGATTGAGATAAATGTTACTTCCGATATTTTAACTACTTGTGAACAGTTAGTAGATTTTCTGTAGATAGATAGTTCAAAGTTTTTAGATAAGTCATAACCATGGCTTTGCATTTAGCTCTCGGGAGAGGATAAAAATTTAGTAAACTATTAAGACTATTGTATAGGAAGCAGCCCATGAAGCAAAAGAATTGGTGTGAAGATACAGTATTTAGTTGAGGCATTGTGCAGACAGAACCTATCCTACGCTTGTTTTTTATGAGGGTCATAATTTAAGAGGGAATGCTTGTGGAGGATGGTTTGTAGGATGTACATTTGTCTGACCGTAAGTATGCTAGATTCTGTGTATAGGTTAAATGTAGGGTATCGAAAGGGGAGACCAGCAGCGACCTTTAAAATTGCTCGTTGAGCCCTTTCCACTTCGATTATCGTGGTCTTTGCAATCCCGCCCCATGCTGTAATACAATATTCCAAGAGCGGTTGGCATAGAGCATAGTACACCATTTTAATAACCCTTCGATCCGCAACATTCCTGAGCGCTTTAAATACATAGATAAGCTTACGTATCCTGGGTACAAGAGAGTTTATGTGGGGTTTAAAAGGAAGAGTATGGTCCATTATGACACCGAGGTACTTAATGCTATCAGTTTTAATAAGAGAGGGACACTTACACGATAAATCCCTAGTATCGCACGAATGAGCTGTTATCCGTAATGTGTCGGGAGGGAGTCGGTTAGTCCTTAGAGCGAATGCCATATACTTGGTCTTTGCGACATTTAGGGTCAACATATTATGTTTAAACCATTCGCATACTCTGTCAAAACCTGCCTGAGCATTGATAAACACTTCATCCCACGTTGAGCCGCTAAAGAAGAGTGCCGTATCGTCTGCAAAAGTAAAGATCTTGCCCCCACGAAGCTGTAGTTGACATAGGTCATTGATATAAGCGAGAAACAGTGTAGGGCCAACCATACTGCCTTGGGGTACACCGATCTCGATCCTCACCTCGTCACTCACCCAGTCACCTATTTTGACTCTCTGGGTTCTATTGGTAAGATAGTCCCTGAATAGTTCGAGTGGTAGGCCTCTTACTCCCATTTTTTCTAGTTTACTCAGGAGGTGCGGGATTGAGACCGTGTCGAACGCCTTTGCAAGATCAAGAAACACAGTCAGACATTTCCTTTTGCCATATAGATTTGTAACTATTGAGTTGACAAGTTCAAGGACCGCGTCACCGGTAGATCTACCGCGTCGAAAGCCAAATTGCGAAGATGCGAGTTATTTGATTCTAGGAATTTGATCAGCTGGTCATTCATCACACTTTCGAGGATCTTAGATAGAGTCGGCAGGATGGAAATAGGCCTATAGTTATCGACACAATCTCTTTCATAACCCTTATGCACAGGCTTTATGAGAGCCTTTTTGAAACTTGTCGGAAAAATGCCTGAAGCTATAGCTAAGTTGCAAATATGAGTGATCGAACCAGTAGACGCATGTATCGCTTTACATATCGACTCGAGATTGCGTCAACACCAACAGCACAACCATCCCTCAAACCTCCAACAAGGCGAGCGACTTCCTCCTCGTCCACCGGAATAATAACAAGAGAATTTGGTGGCGACAATGGCAGATACGAATCTAATGTGTGCGCCCTACTCGTACATGTCTGTGAAGAGTGTTTTTGTGAGAGTTTTTTGCCAATTTCCACAAAATAATGGTGCACACTATTTACACTCTGTTGCGGATTCTGAGAGACAAGAGTCAAGGAGCAATTGGCACTTTGGGACGAGCTGGTTCTTTCGAGTTCTTTTTTATTGTTATTTCGAGCTGCCTCTATCTCTTCTCTCTCATAATTCCTCTTAGCTTTTTTTAGTAATGAGGTACAAAAATTCCTGTAGCGCTTGTAAGTTGTTTTCATAACTTCATTATCAGGTTCTTTTTTCATTTTTTTATGTGAGATGTCTCTGTTCCTCATACAACGCATAAGTCCCAATGTGATCCAGGGTTTGTGTATAAGTTTTCTTTTTGAGGTGACGACAGGTATAGTACATTTTTCAAGTGCAGAGGACAGCAGCTCCACCAAAAGATTTGCCGCGCAGTTGAGTCACCACACATTAGTACGCTACTAAAGTTATTGACCTTAAATCGGTATGTTAATCAAAAGTTATTGATTAAGTTATTGATTCAAAAGTTATTGAAAAAATAATCAAAAGTTATTGACCTTAAATCGGTATGTTTTCTCATATTGTTAGCTAATATATCAATATAAATACATATGAAATATCGCTAAATCATTTTGTTGAAAAACAATAGGTACGTAATATTAACTTCACTTTTATGTTTTAGCGATTATTAGAAAATTACTTTGAGGTTATCTTGATGTTGTAAAATTTTGTAGTTATTTTTATTTTACAGATTTCCTAAAGACGATATAAAATATGAACAAATGGATAAAGTGTATTGGAACACGAAATTGGAACTTAAAAAAGCATAGTCACATTTGCTCCAGACATTTTCCATCAAATTAATTTGTATTTACTTAGTAGTAAAACTATGAAATTGAGATGTCAAGACGTAAGTCAAGATATTTAATAAAAGGAAACTTTAAACTAAAATATTGTTTTATAAAAATTAAAATGTATTTAATTTCTTAAATATTTCTTTCAGGAACAAGGCCAAGAGATACCAGTACAGAAGATTTTTTCTAAGAAATAAAATTTTAGAGAAAGAACTTGAAAGATAGATAAAATATCAAAACGCCGCCTTCGGAAAATTAATACTAAACACGGCCGCACATCAAGCTTAATAAGTCTATCAAAAAATTTCTTAACTATAAATTATGGTGAAATGTTAATGTTTTTAGTTTAATTTTCAGGCATATGTACAAATAGTAGTTTTAACATTCACGAATTTATCTAAAGTTCAAGATGCATGCAAGTTAAATTAAGGGTACGTAAGAGCGATCAAATAAAAACAGTCTCCGATTTCCTTCCCATTGAATTTGTGAATCTCTGCAATGGGAAAATTCCAGTAATTTAGTTAACGGAAAACACCCGTCATTTTAATAGCCCAATTTTTAGGGTTCCGTAGGTCAAAAGGAAAAATGGATATATAGGATCACTTTATTGTCCGTCTGTCTGTGAAGATCCTTTATCTCTGAAACGCACGAAGGTATCGAGTTGAAATCAAAACTATATAAGCACTCTGCAGGCCTATTCTCTAGGTTCGGTTGCTAACTAGAATTGTCATTTTGAAAAAAGCTTAACATCCATTACTGCTATCATGAACGCCGCCGTAACACATAAGATTACTAAACCAGCAATGGATATAGCATTCTACAACAATACTCGTATATGACGGATATAATATAGATGTGCCAATTCTCGACATTTTGACTAAACGGGAACCTATATACCTTAGGGGCGTACCAGGACTTCAATTGAATATTATGTCATTACATCACGTTTTTAGGCTTATTGTATTAAGGAATATGATTATTGAACCAAATATTTGAAAACGTTTTTAAAGTACCAGTTTGTTTATAAAATATTTTAATCAAAATTTGACCGATCGCAAGTAAAATAAATTTGAACGTACAGTAAGTAACACACCAAGCTTTACACTCGCATTACGAAATAAGTCGCTATTGCTTACCACATAATGGCGGCCAAATACCACCCGGGGGGTTATTGTCTAAGAAAAAATCTGTCACGATCGCTTTGAATTTGCTAATCATTGCAGCGTCAATACAAGACTCTGTGTCGGCTGTCTGACAAAAAAATAGTAATGGATGAACTTTGACTGTCAAAATCGTAAACGATCGCGATAGATTATTAATTATATTACACAATCAAGGGGCCGGTCTGTGCCCAGCTGGTGTGTTTCAAAACAATAATAAGAAAACATTGATTTACTACCAAACGTAGATAACGCATGAACGTTCGAAAAGTGGGCCGGTGAAGAACTGCTTCGTGCAGTTCTTTTCCATGCGTTGGAGCGACAACGCGATAAGCAATTTTGAGCATTATGTTTGAGAGCATAAAGTTGATATTTTCTTGTAGCAATTACTAAACGTCAAATTTAATGTGGCTAAATATGAAATGATGTAACTGCACGCGGTTGTACTTCAAATAGTTGCCGTAATAATAAAGAATAAGGTTGAATTCGATAAATACGTTACTTTCTTTACGGTAATTTTAATTCGGGTGTGCATATTCAACTACCTATTTAACAGCGTACAAAATTTACGGTAATTTTAATTCGGGTGTGCATATTCAACTACCTAGTTAACAGCGTCCAAAATGTATAGTCGATTAGGTGACAGATTTCAAGCGCGTTTTTGTATGAAGTGCTCTATCTACGTTTGGTAGTAAATCAATGTAAGAAAAGCACGCAGTTTTTTCTCTCTGAATAACTATGGCTCACGCGAGCGTTTATCAAGTGTTTATAAGATATGGAGGCACTAACCTTAACTTGAACTTAAAATTTTTATTCAATGTTGTTTGTTTTCATGTTATATTCATTAGCCTACTTTAAGTTTTCCCTTAAAAGTAATAATAATAATCTTTTACTAATTAAAGTGTTTGAGGGATATGGTAGCGATCACCACAGCCTATGGCTCACTTGCTACACCATATGCATCACTCACGCGTCGATCTTGTGTATAAGTACCTCAATCAGGAAAACAGCATATGGCTCTCCAAAAAACGGGCTTTTTATAGAATCCCGTGCTTATTATAGTTCTTATAGAAAACCTCAGAAGGAAACATATTCCATAGCCTATTCCATAAACATACCATTACATGGCAATTACAATTACTAGGCAATTTCTAATAAGAGAAGAGGGTTGATGAAGAGTGGCAGCGACTCGTCTGATAATCAACAGGGTACAGTGTGTGCATGTAAGATTGGATACAGTGAGGTGTAATTTGGGACCCCTGTTTATTTGATACCTACGTGCTACACCTCTTACTCCTCTGTTTGTTTGTTACCTACGCGGTACACCCCTTGCTCGTCTGTTTGGTTGTTACCTACATAGTACGCTCCTCATTCCTATTTTTGTTTGTTACTTAAATGATAATCCCTCTTACACCACTGTTTTCTTGCTACCTATGTGGTACACCTCTCACGCCTCTGTGTGACTGTTACCTATGTGATACACTCCTAACGCCTCTGTTTATATATTTATTTAATATGCCTATGGACAACAAAACAGATTACAATCAGTAATACGTAAAAAATGCTTCTTAAAATTAAGAGATATGTGCTAGACTTTAACCCTAACCTTGCTGACGTATTACTTATGAGATACACTCTTTACACCTCCTGTTTGTTCGTTACCTATGTGGATCACTTCTTACACCTCTATTTACTTGCTACCTACGTGATACAACCCTTTATACTTTTGTTTGTTTGTTAGTTATGTGGCACACCCCTACACCTGTTTGCTTATTACCGATGTGTTACACCCCTTACACCTGGTTGTTACTTATGTGATACACCCCTTACACCTCTGTTTTTAACTTATGTGGTACATCCCTTGCTCCTGTTCGTTTGTTACCTATGTGTAACACCCATTACACCTGTTTGTTTTATAAAGTGTTTGTTACGTTTGTGATAACACTCCTGTCACCTGTTTCTCTTGTTTGTTTGTTACATGTGGTAGAAAATAATAATAATAGTACACACCTTTCGGAGCCTTCAGTTAAGCCCCAGTATCTAAAGCCCCAAATTTACTATTATGTTTCCTAACTGTAAAATTATCTATTTGGCTTATCTGCACTTTTAATAAATAGTGCAGATAAGCCCTGATAATGTGGCTTCCTCGTCAGTTATGCGGAAAAATGATCATTTGGCTTACTAATATTAGTATTGGAGGCACGTTTTACGCTCCGCCGCTAATCATTGGAATCCTTTGTATACTTGGAGGATATCCAAACAATTCTCATTAACTGGAATAATGGAAGTATGTTTATTTTCAACCACACATAATTGTATTTTATCTTCGATACATCGTATACAAAACATATCTGACTCTGAAAACGGAATTATATCAGGAAAAAGTTGCGAACAACCTTACCCTATGTAAAGGTGTTCGCAACCTTTTTATAGAATAAAGTTAGCAAACGATCAAGAACGTCTATATTCTTTCGATGGTAAATAGCCACAGTCACTAACTATATTTTGTTCCTGTAATATTCGCACATCTGCAAGGAACTCTGCCAATTTATGACCTTCGATGTACTGTCTCAGTTCCCAGTAATTTCACTGCCCTCCTTACCTTTTGAACCGGAACACAGTAATGCCAGGATTGCTACTTTGCGGCACAAATAAGTAAGATTCCCGCGCAAACGACTCGGGTAGAGAGTCATGACTCGGTAGCTGACTCATCTGCGTGCAACAACATGGAACATAAGTAGCAAACAAGCATATGATGAGACGCATTTTTGAATCAATACAAATCACGTGCGAAATTTTTTTCTATTGATACCAATTTTAATGAGTCTTGCATCACTCGAATTCAGTATTGTTATTTTTACGCAGAATGTCGGTACGCTCTAACCATTTATTTTATTTCCGTTTCAGAAAACACATTACAGCCTTCTTGTAGACTAATTTCTAAAACCTCCTCTTCTTCCTTTTCGCTAATTGAGATGATGACTGAATTCTGATTTTCACGTCTCGTCATAAAATATTAAAATACCGTAGAAAAAGATGCAATCATGTGAAATTAGAATTAAAATCGGCTTATAAATACGTGAGATACAAATACAAGCATTTTAAACTGTTAGTTTGGAAGTGATTAGACAGAGAGATCCGACAACAACCGTGACGTCATTGTTTAGTATATGTCCATATAAACTCCATGTAAATTGCCGATTTGCTAGAAAGAGGTGGAGAATTTTTTTTAATACCTTATATCTTGATTGTTTTTATGGCTATTCGAAAACCGTTTTTTTTCTTTCTATTTATTATATGAATGAGCTTCTATTAAAGCAATAATTTTTTTTCATTCATTTAGCCTATTTAACACTAGAGGGCTCGCGTGGGTGACATATGTCACCCAGGATGTAATAATGTTTACTAACTATTGAACGAAACGCGCTTCAGTGCTGCCCTCTCAGGTATTCCTTAAGTACGAATCATACCACGCGTCAGTAGTTCGCCATCACTCTAGGTGCGTTGACTTGTGTGCAGTGCGTTTATAAAGCGAGTGGGTGACGCATGTCCCCCGCGCGAGCATTCGAGGAACTTTTAAAAAACATTTCATTGCGGTGGAAAATCAAATATAACCTCACGTAAGTTAATTATTACATTTTTATTTTACATGTTTTATGATCAACAAATTGTATTTGAAGAATTGGTTGTATATTTAAGTGAATATTATTGTTTTATACCTACCATGCGGCACATATTGTTTTAGGTTATAATGGCGTCGACATCTAAAGATTTGACTATAAGTAGATGGTTGGAGGAAGTAGTCACAGAAAGTAGCGCGTCAGAAAGTAGCCTTTGGTTTTCAACCTAACTGTACACTGGTAAGCTATGTGCCAAAAAAAAATAAAGAAGTTTTGCTACTGTCTACCCTGCATAATGACGCTCAAATTGATCCCGAAAGCGGTGAAACTAAAAAGCCAGAAATAATCACGTATTATAACCACACGAAATATGGCGTTGATGTTTTCGACAAAATGTGTCGTCAGTATGATGTAACGCGGAATACCCGACGATGGCCTCATCCCCAAATAAAGACAATTCGACGAAAATATTTGCAAGAGGTCGGGTACGAATTGGTGAAGCCGCACATTACAAGACGTATTTCAGAGGAAAGGATACCAAGGGCTATAAAATTAAGAGCCAGGCTTCTTCTGGGTCTGCCCGAAAACCCGCAAGTACAAAACTTCCCAATACGTAGTGAAAAAGGACGGTGTGACTTCTGCAGTAGAAGAAGAGATCGAACCACACGCAAAACTTGTGGCAAATGTTATAGGCGTATTTGTCCGGATCACCAAATCCTAGTGTGCCCTAACTGTGATGAAGTCTATCCTTAATTAGAATAAACCATTTGTATACTTTACAATAAGATGATTCACTTACCAAATTAAGACTTTAAAAAAAATTGAGACTGATTAATCACAATGAGTAAAAATATGTAAATTTTTGCAAAAGTTTAGTTTTTGTTTATATTCCAATCCAACTTAAGTGATTGTTAAGTTTTGTTAAATTATTTATTTAGAAATAAAGTTAATTAGTCATATTATAACTCATTTGCTTTCATCAAATTAGAGTGGTAAGAAAAAAATCCCATATTTGATGGGTGGCATATGTCCCCCGCGCGAGCTTTCTAGGAAAATTCTGGACGTGAGCCCTCTAGTGTTAATAAGATGAATTCCTCTAAGCTCACTAAATCTCAAAATAAATCGTAAAAGTTACTATTTTCTTCTAAATATACCGGGTGTAACTGAACACCCCAATGATATTTAAGGGGCATATAAGTTAGATACTAAATGGACCTTCGGTGCTTGTCTGAGACCTGGAACCCCAATACTTTCAGAGTTATTTGATTTTAAACTGAAAGCAAAAACTTTCAAGTGAAAACCATAATCAGCTCTTAACACAAAAGAAATTTAAACACAAAATGACACGTGACTGACGTGAGCGTAGTATTCCTCCTACGCTTACGTAGGGCTGTCGGCACTTAATACCAAAAAATAATTTATTTAGCTTGTATGAAGTGAGCTTAGTATTCCTCGTAAGCTTACGTAGGGTTGTCGGCACTTAATACCAAAAAATAATTTATTTAGTTTGTATGGAAAAAAATGAAGTTTTATTAGCCCTAATATTTTTCCTATAGAATTTCTACTTCTGATGGATACATACCCTTAAATGTTATTGGGGTGTTCAGTTACACCCTGTATAATTAGTTAAATTATTTTTTTTTGTGATTCAAATACTCTTGCATACTTAATTATATTCTAGTAGAAATCAAAAATGAGTGGGTTGGGCCACTTTTTGCAGAATTTACGGCATGAATAAAATTGTACTCAAATCTTGCAATGTCGATTCAAATACAAATTTGAATTCTATTGTTTTAAAAATACGTGTCATGACCCGTTCCGCTTTGATGACCAGAGTCACATTCATAACTATTATATACCAATCCGTTGTTTTAGTTTGTGACACATTCACACAGAACACCCTTCTTTTGTTATGTGCAAATTTATTTACGTCTTAACGGCATTTAGCAAAAATACGAATATCTCAAAAGTAATTGCATAATTGCTGAACCGTTGTCGTTTGGTATTTTATAAGAACACATAAATCCTAAGTTATTGTTCTACAAAAGCTCAAACACGGCATTAGAGCTGCTTTAATTGACCGTAATAAGAGCACTATTACAAGCAATTTGGCTCAGTTTTCGAATAATATTATTAGCTTTAAGCTGCGTTGCAATGCATTGTTGAATGTTTTCTCTGCTTGAAACATCAAATAAAATTCTTGTTAAATGATTATTTTTTGCATATGCTTATACGTATGTGATACACTTTTGGAGTTAAAATCTAATCTTATCTTCCTAACTAAAAACAAATCTAAATCATCATTTTGTCATTTAAAGGAAAGTTAAGAGGTTTTGGGCAATTTGTTTGGCTATAAATTGAAAAACAATACTATACCATACACATTCGTATTTATCAAATTTTTGATCCGAAAAGATAACTGTAATAGTTACATGATATCTGAAATTTATTGCTTTCGCTATCAAGAAAGAAGAAAAGAAGCGTCGATGGCGTAGTGCGTAAGGACGTCGCCTTCCAATCGGAATGTAGCGGTTCGACCCCCGCCACGTACCAATGTGTTTTCAAAATTTGAATTTATACGTACGTTTATTCGACGCTTTTGCAGTGAAGGAAAACATTGTGAGCTGAAACCTGCACACACCTGTGAAGAAAAAAAAAATTTACAGTCTGTGTGTGAAGTCGACCAACCCTCACTTGACCAGCGTGCTTGACTAAGGCCTAATCGACCTAGTATAGAATAGGCTCGAGTCTCTCGGTGGGTACGTATATGTGCTGTTGATGATGATCGAGAAATCAAAAAATTGTACATTTAAAAAGTTGGAATTAATACAAATAATTCAATATTTAATAACGATTCCTTTTTCAAATCAGATATTGTATTTTTTGGTAAATTTAGTTAAATTCCATGACAGCTGTTGACCTCAAAAAAAATTATTTTTTTTGAGTCAACTGCATTTGTCGAGTGCCCACATTTTTAAAACCATATTGCACGCTAGCTCACCTTCGTTCGGAGAATTTAAAAAGAAAAGAAAGTAAACTTATTTGAACGAAAAAAAACGAGAGACATTTACAAAAAGCTTCTAGTAACATTCGCATTGCGTGCCGAGACGAATTTAAAACGTGTTAGGTGAACGTTTGTCATAAATTTGAACACTTTATTAACGTTGATTATATCTAATCTAGATAAAGAGAAGGACAAAAGAAAATTTTATAAAGTGACCAACAATGTCACAAATCCAAGTCAAAATCTACGCGCAAGAAATGAAAACGAATATAAGCTTTGAGTGCTGCTGCTTTTGTTTTTACAGCGTAGGGACGAAAGGTTTCAAGAAACTAGAGGCTCGTTTATGGATAAATGTATAACTTTTACAATCAAGTTCCACAAAGTGTTGCTGGTTGGCCTTTTTACAAGTTTAAAACGCACGCAAAAGATGCACGAGCAAATGTTATTATAGAAACAATGATTATTTGAATGATATCAATTCGGAAATAATTTTTGTCACACTGTTACAATGTAAAAAAAATATATTATTTGTAACTGTTTATGCCAGCAATTGTAAATGTATTCATATACATCTGATAAAGTTGATAAGTTTCTTGCGCCCATTTTTCGTATCAGCTAAAAGAATCCTGAAATGGCACATACGTAAATGCAATTTGGACGATTCAAAAAAGCTTTTTGTTAAATCACATTTGAATAAAGAAATTGTGATTTTCATTGATATGAATTTAAAAGCAAGCATAAAATGGACTTTTTAAATCTTGGGCCTAAAATCCAATTGAAAATAGATAAAATAAATAAATAGAATAAATAAATAGAAAAATAGATATACGTTTATACATTTGTAGTTTTAATAACAATCTAATATATATCGTTAAAATCGAACGACAACCATCGTCAATATTGTACGATATGTATTCAGGTTATTCGAGAATTTCGCTCTCAGAAATTGCGGGCTAAAAGCTGAAATGAAATTACACAAAGAATACGCCAAAGCTGCTTAAACAATTAGAAATAGGTAGGTAGTAAATATTCAGTTTCACCAGAAGCTTCCAAAAGCGAATAGGTACTGAAAACTCGAATATTTAATATAGCTGAATAAGATTATTTTATCAGGCACTCTAGCTCCTCTTTATGTTTACTTTGTGTAAAGAAAATATTTTTTTCAGACAAAAGAAAACATTTCTATCGCTGTGTCGGGAGAAAAAGTAGGCAGATGTGTCAATAAAATATTCGTACTACAGCATTTCTTCTAACATTATTAATATGAAGTTTGTTCGTTGGCTGACATAGAGACTAGGAAAGCAGAAGTGTTTTTGGATAAAAAGTTACTCTGAATGATTTCTTATCAGATGATTAGGGCTACCTACGTGCAATCCATACCTAAGTGTTACTCTTTAAGGAAGGCTTTCGTCTTACTGGGACACCACAAACATGGAGGGTTTCTAAGCTGGTGTCAGCTTAGCTGCGCAACCAATTTGTCAGTGGCAACCGAAATATACCGAATCACACGCGCTGGTGGCACTAATGTGGTGTATTAGTGAGACTTGGGCCTTAAGAGTGTTATTTCACCGATAACATGCTAAGCAGATGAGTGGTGCGAGGATCCGTAGTAACACTATAAAACTGTGTGGGTGTTTCACCAGGAATATGCGAGAAAACTGAACGGCACAAGGTAAAGGCAGCAACACGTCAAGCTTACATTTCAAGAGATTTATTGTATAGTGAAAATTTTTATAGGACGTCAAGTAAAACATTCGATGGATTTTCATTTATACCGAATCCGAGTTTTGTTTTACGTAGGCATGTTTTACGAGTTTTTCTCACGAAAAACAACTAAAAGAATTTTTCACAAAATTTGCGACATACGAGCTTTTCACAGGCCGCGGACGATTTGCTATACGAAAACCGCTGCAATTACGAGGGACATAAGATTTTCTGTATTAAAAGTCTAATGTCTAATGCTTATTCAAAGTTGAGCATTTATTCTAACTTTCATCAAAATCGGTTCAGTAGTTTCGAAGCCTATTCAATACAAACAAACAATAAAATCTTTCCTCTTTATAATATCAGTATCAGTACTGTTTACGCTCGAGGAAGAGCGAGTGGCAACACTGCATATAGTCTGTGCACGTGAGGGCCTGTGGCGGCCGGCCACATGTGACATGTCAGTCGGGTCGAATTTGTAATGACATTGAAATAGGTTATCACGCGGCGCGTTTTCGAGAAAATCTATAATTCATTGTGTTTTGCGCGGCGCACCTAATATTGGGGTTGCGAAAGTCCGCTTTAAGTGTTTGCCAAAAGTTTTATAGTTGAGTTAGGGAGTGGTGGTGGCCTAATAGGCCTATGTGGTCCGGTCGTGGTTCGGTGGATTGACAGCAGCCCTTCAGGAGCGACTTCCTTCGAGCTAGCTCAGGAAGTCCACCGGCTACGTATGGAGACCGGACCGGATTCGAGGTAAATAATCTACCATTGTAGTCGGAATTAAAATTGAAATCATTAATCGGCGAATCGTCGACTTGGTGGCGTCACTTTAGGCGCCATCAAGTACAGAAGTATAGATATTCGATAACATGATAAAGAGGTGTTATGACTGGTCGGACGCAACGTTTCAGCGTCGGCTTTTGCCTTTTTAACCCTCACGTCTAGATTCATCGACGCTTCTGTACCGAGAAAGTCATAAGCGAAATTATTTACTTGAGTACTAAGGTAGACTTAATGCCCTAGTGCATTCTCTATCAGAATACATTTTGATAGAGAATGCACTAGAGCATTAAGTCTACCTTATCTTTTGTACAAAATAATTAGAAACCAATATGATTACCCACAAATTTTAAGCAAATTAAAATTAAAAGTTCCGTATAGGTATCCACGCACGCGAATAACTCCTTTCCAAACTCCAATACGAAAATCTGTTTTAGGCCATAACTCTCCACTCTCCCGTATGGTACGGCCACAGATAATATAATACTACAGTAGTACGGCTATATAATGAAGTCAGCGACTGTGTAGACATTTTTTTTTTTGATTCCCTAACATCCTTTCGTAGGACATTAATACAAGTATTGCGACACCTTTGCGACACTCGGGGACTATGTTACAATAATACGAGTACATAACATGTAGATGGGCCACAATTTTATACTTATTTTAATGTTATTGTTTTAATAATATTATTTTTTTAGTTAATGCACTGTTTCATCAGCGGATGCGGGGTTTGTCTGTAATTAGTAGCATAATTAGATATAAGCCATATTATATTTGAATTATATGATAAGAAGATTGTGACTACTGTTGACAAACCTATTAAATAAAAAAAAATCAGTAGCACTTAGGGTGGTTGAGAAACTATCGTGGTAAATGTATATTTTTGTGAATTTTACCAAGACAGTTATCAGAAAATCGATACGAAACGAATAATGTAATGTTTATAATTGTAAACTATTTTTAATTATTAATGATAGTAATCGATCATGGGACAAAAACTTGTCTAGCCCATGAGACAACGCAAACATCTTTGTCTTCATCGACTACAGAACCAACCCTAGAGGTGATACATGAATATCTTTTAGTTTTATAGGTAGACACAAAAAGCAATTTGGAAAGATGGTCTAACAAATAATAGTTTCCTGCGGATAACAAGCTGATGCAGCACTGAAAAGGCAAGTCACATTCGTTTTGGTGACTCATCGTGACGCAGAATCGATTCTCGTTATTCCTATAGAGCTAACGGGAACGAGTTTCATCGATGGTGTCAAATACAAATTCGATGGTAAATTAACATGTACTAATAGTCCAAGACTGGAACTTCCCACCTTAATCTACTCGTAGATGAGATGTGTCCTCCTCCTAGCAGACAACTTTTTGCGAACTAGAAAAGTTTACATTAAAATTTATGTATTTTAAGTGGTCTTTTTTAACAAGAACCTACTTATATTCTTTTAACCAAAAGCGAGGTTTGCCAGTCTTTTACCAATAACAATTTATTGGTAAAAGATTGGCAAACCTCCGATGATGCAGGTGATGCGTCGATCCAAAAGTTTTTAAGGTGTTTTAAATTCATTCAATATATATGTTACCGGCAATGTGTATAATCCGGTATTGTATATAATACCTAGGCAATGTATAGAATACCTAAAACGGGCAGGTAAAGTATGAAATAGAATTTATTTTACACTTTACCTAGGTATTCTATACAATGCCAAACTTGCAGCAGGTAATGTAACACTCGAACGCAATTGTGGTTATTACAAACAAATAAGTACGGTAAGCTTCATAGAACCCTGACACCCTTCCTAGAGGCGCCATTTCAAGCATTAATGGAAGTGAATCGTTTTAGCATGACCGTTCACTCGCGAGTGTACGCCGCACGCGGGTATCCTTTGCAAATAAAATTAAATCCTTTGACAAGAGACGGCACGGCGCGCCAAGGTGGCGCGATCAAAGTAAGTTCGCTTAGATAATGTCGGTACACCCGAACGCAATTGTGTTTAATAAAACAAAATACGAATAAAAATTATCGGGACACACAAGCTAGGTGCAAAGATAATTTTAATCAAAAATGTGCGAAAGTAGGTAAATTCAAAGTAAAATTACACCACAATTCTTCATCACTCGAACTGTCAGAGTTACTACCACCCGTATTTTTAATAAGAGAGCCATTATCACGCTCTGAATCCTAAACAGCTCTGTGACATACGGACGGACGGACAGACAGACGGACCGACAGCAAAGTCTTAGTAATCGAGTCCCATTTTACCTTTTGGTACGGAACCCTAAAAACTGTCATTTTTGTGTGCGGTGGGTAGCCAACATAGTTAGTACTTTGCGCCGCGGGAAGTAGTAAGCCAAAACATACCTACTTGCCGTAACACTAGGAGCTAGAATAAGTTTTCCTGATTACAGTACTTATCTAGCCAATAAACCGTGTGTGTCCGCCTTAAAGGCGGCGCGCGGGCGCGGCGGGCGGGCGGCCGGTCAGGTCAAAGGAGCCGCCGCCGCCGCTTGAGAAAAAGGATACCGCGAGCGGGCGGCCTTTCAGGTCAAAGGAGCCGCCGCCGCCGCTTGAGAAAAAGGATACCGCGACACTATTTAAGCAAACAGCCGCATTTCTCCATTTCATTTCGCGACGTGCGATGATACTGTTAACACGTGTATTGAGTTATTTGCGTCACAGTTATTATTTTTGCTAATTTTCGTCAGGTAGGAAAGTAATTTAATTTATTAAAAAATGGCGGCCGAACAACGAATAGCTGAGATGAAAGAAAGATTTTATTCACAATTACAAATAAAAAGAGAAGCAGCAAATACGAAAAATGAAGAAATACAAGAAAAAGAGGGGCGCGGGAGGAGGGGAACGCCTGGGCATGCGACGCTGGGCTATAAGTCCCGTCCTCTAAGTCCGTCACATACGTCCACGCCGCCCCAGGTACTGCCGACGTACAGACCTGGGGCGGACCCACTGTTGTGGGTCGTGTGCCCTGGAAATGGCTCAGATTGACAACGGGCGTCCATCACTTACCACCTGCCCCGGATCTAAGTCAGCCAAGTATGACGGGCGTGCCTGGTACAGCTCTCCCACTGACCAGGTGTAACCCAAACCCAAATCCCTCCCATTTTTATCCCTACCCTAATCCCATATCCCTACCCTTACCCTATATCCCCACCCTTACCCCATATCCTTACCCTTATCCCATCCTTGGGGGTGCGAAGTCAGACAACCTCCGCAGGCTAATAGTCTGACGCACAAGCTAAGGTGTCAAACGAACCGTGCCGATAGCTGCGTGGCCATGGTGCAGCATGGTCTCGAACGGTGTCACTCCGATACCAGGCGACCTCGGAGATGTATTAGCCTTACCTGGGCATGCGGGGCTCTGCCGGGGTGGACCTTTTATTTCCCTAGCTACTCGTGGGAACTTCATGGACGCTAATAACGAACTCGAACCCACGCGGAATCGCGTTCTACCACACCTGATTTATCAGGGATCTTTCTCAGCTCTGAAGGGGACCCTATGGACACCGCAGAAGCTGAGACAAAGGCGGAAAATTCTGGGACGAGTGTGCAACAACAGCCACCTAAAACGCCCAAGAAGACCGCATTCACTCGCATGAGCGGGGCTGGAAGGCGACGCCTTAAGCGGCTGTTGGCGAGTGGCATGAGCTACACTGAAGCTCTAGCCAGTTTTCGCCCTGCCGCTGGTGCGAACCAGCAGCAGCCCGAAAGCTCAAGCAGCAGCACGGCAGACGCCACCCCGGGTCCTAGGGCGGTCAAACGAACTAGACCCGAGGAGGATTCTCCACAACTGCCACCTAAAAAGAGGGAAGACCTTAACAAAACCGGCACCCCACTGGGAGATAAAGAACGACCAGGAAGTTCCGGTGAGTCAGGACTTACCTCGTTTAGGGACGCAGCAGCATCGGTTCGCATAGGGATCTTCAATACGGAACCTATGGACGACCAACAGCTGCTACTTGTTCGCACGGCAATCTTAGATGCCGTTCGCGATGTTGATGAGGCAGGAGGGGGTGCGCGCTTCAGCGGATGCACATTCAAGCCGGGCTGGTTGCTACTTCACTGTAGTGATCAATATAGCCGGGACTGGATGTGCAAGAAAGTGAAGGATATCAGGCCTTGGCCTGGGGCAGAACTCTCGGCTAAAAACGAGAGCGAACTACCCAGGAAGAGGGTTGGTATCCTTCATGTACCGCTGATAGACGCGAAAACTCCCCAAGAGGCCTTGAAACTTTTGAAATCCCAAAACTTGGGCCTGGAGACAAGCCTGTGGAGGGTTCTCAACGTTCAGAAGCAAGAGAGGTCGTTCGACATTGCGTTCTCTCTGGACGATGAATCGGTGGAGGTACTCCGCGGGATGAACTTCAGTCCCAATTTTGGTTTTCGCAAAGCCCAAATTCGCATTAGAGGCGAAACAACCACGGCCCACAAAGATCGGGTGGAGGCAGCGAAAGTCGTTACTCCCAGTAGCTCCCGGGCGAAGGACACTGTTACCTCTAAGGTACCAGGACCTAATACCTCTACTGGAGAGGCAGAACGACCCGCCCATGGACCGACCCCAGGGACCAGTGCACCACCGCCGGGCAAAGGGCTGAATAGACCTAAGCCTGGTAGCAGTGGTACCAATGCTGGAAGGGCGAACCAAGCGCCTAAGGGCCGCAAAAAGGCTCGAAGGCGAGGTAAAGCGCCTATTCAGCATTCACCGCACAAAGACCCAACTTCTCGCAAATAATGGCCAAGGTGGTGCAAATAAATCTGCACCACGCTAGAGCCGCCTCGGCGGTTCTAGAGAAGGTCTTTTGCGAGGAGGACCTACACATCGCCTGCATTCAAGAACCTTGGCTTTCTGAGGCGAACACCATTTCGGGCCTTAACTTCGGTAAGTTACTATACAACAACCAAGGAACAAGACCGAGAGCTTGCATCGTGTTTAATAAAAAACTCGAATTTCTTCCTGTACCAGAGCTTTGCAGTGACGACCTGGTGGCAGCTTTTGTTAACCTCAGGGGGCGAGAAGCACAAAGAACACTAATCTGCTCCGCGTACCTCCCAGGGGATAGCAAAGACCCTTCAGAAGACTTGGCGACGGTTGTGGAATATGCCCGCAGCCACAACGCCGAGCTTCTGATCTCTTGTGATGCCAACGCACACCACACTAACTGGGGGAGTACGGACATCAACAACAGAGGTGAGTCCCTTCATGACTTTATCCTTACTAACCGTCTACAAATAGTGAATAGAGGGAATTACCCGACCTTTATAACTAAAGTTAGACGGGAAGTACTCGACATTACTCTTGCGACTAACAATCTGTACAGGGCAATAAACGACTGGCATGTCAGCAACGAGGTATCCATGTCTGATCATAGACAGATAAGATTCGTTATAGGAAAGGACACTCAAGATCAAGTAGAATCTTTCAGAGACCGCAGGGCTACAGATTGGGAATCATATAAAGACCATCTGCGCAACAGCCTAGCAAACTTTCCTAAAGCGATAAAGACTCGCGGTGCCCTCGAGCTTGCGGTGAACCAGCTTAACCAGGCTATCATAGAAGCCTTTGAAGATAACTGTCCTCTCAAGACCCGTAGGGGAAACACGACACCCTGGTGGACACCCAAGCTAGACAAGTTAAGAGCGCAAACGCGACAACTCTTCAACAGGGCCAAAACTCCCGATTCCAAAAGGGATTTCCTTAAGGCCCTAACGAAATATAGCACAGAACTTAGAAGGGCGAAAAGACGGTCTTGGAGGC
The DNA here is from genome assembly GCA_963935595.1 of Schoenobius gigantellus. NCBI lineage: Eukaryota > Metazoa > Arthropoda > Insecta > Lepidoptera > Crambidae > Schoenobius > Schoenobius gigantellus. The sequence continues at coordinate 17,475,196 of OZ012557.1, read as the reverse complement.
GGTTCTGCGAGGAGATTACGAAAACGCCTCAAGGAGCTCGCATTCATAAGGTCATGTCAAAGACGCCTACTAATCCAATCGGTCTGCTAAAAAAGCCTGATGGAACCTTTACTGATTCAACTGAGGAGACGATCAACCTCTTGGCAACAACCCTCTTTCCTGGATCAGCTAGGGTAACCAGTACCAAATCGGGCAAAGATGAAACGACAACTCTAGGACCTAAGAATGAGGACTGGAGAACGGCGACATCTATATTTAGACCGAAACAAGTCCAATGGGCCATAGACTCATTTAAGCCATTTAAATCGCCTGGGAGCGATGGTATATTCCCAACCCTTTTACAAAAGGGCCAAGATATACTAATCCCGTATCTGGTGAAAATCTTTAGGGCAAGCCTTGCCTGGAGACACATACCAGAAACATGGGCTAATGTTAAGGTATCCTTCATACCGAAAACCGGCAAAAAGGACTACTCACAGCCAAAGTCCTTTAGACCAATCAGCCTCACCTCTTTCTTACTCAAAACAATGGAAAAGGTTATAGACAGACATATTAGGGATGGACCCTTGATGGAACACCCTCTTTACCCTAACCAACATGCTTACCAAAAGGGCAAATCAACTGAAACTGCCCTCTTAGGTCTAGTAGACAAAATAGAAAGAGCTATGGATGACAAACAAATCGCCCTTTGTGCCTTTCTAGATATCGAAGGAGCATTCGATAATATCCATATTGAAACTCTAATTGAAGGATTGGAGGACAAAGGGATCGACCCAACAACGACCCGATGGATTAAAACAATGCTCCTCAACAGGGTTGTGAACATCACTCTACACGACTCTTCCGCAAGCTATAAGCTGACCAAAGGTTGCCCTCAGGGAGGAGTCTTATCACCTCTACTATGGTCAATAGCTGTGGATGAACTCATTGTATTAGCCTCAGGTAAGGGATTTGATGTACAGGGCTATGCGGACGACGTGGTTGTTTTAGCCCTCGGACCGTGCCAAAGCACTTTATCATCCCTAATACAAGGGGCTCTAAACACCATACAAAAATGGTGTACTGAAAAACACTTATCGGTAAACCCGAACAAAACTACAATAGTACCGTTCACTAGGAAACATAAGCTGAATAAACGTATTAAACCTGTGTTAAACGGATCGACTATTACATTTTCCACTGAGGTGAAGTACTTGGGCGTCACTTTCGACCAAAGGCTCACCTGGAACACACACATTAATAATGTGGTTCAAAAAGCAAAAATCGCACTTGGTGTGTGTAATCGCATGGTAGGGACGAAATGGGGACTCAACCCAAAGATCGCCCTCTGGATATACACCGCCATAGTAAGGCCCATAGTAACCTATGGCGCTGTGGTTTGGCACAAAAAGGCTAAACAGAAGACAATCATTGACACTCTAAATAGCCTTCAAAGAACCGCATGTCGAATGGCAACGGGAGCCATGTCGACAACACCGGCAGCTGCATTAAACGCCCTTCTAAACCTGCCGCCCCTTAATCTAGTAATAGAAAAGGAGGCGAAGGCTTGCCTACATAGGGTCGGCATAGGCTGTCGCATTAACTGGCTCTCTCAAACACTGAGGACCCTTCAGGACTCTGTGCTGAAACATCCAATGTTAGCTATGACCAGCGATGTCATGCTTCCACGAGTAAACTTCGTTAGAAATTTTAAAGTGGAAACCCCTCACAGAGATGAATGGGAAGAGAATCTCAACTCCTGTGAGGATGGAAGCCTCGTATGGTATACGGATGGCGCCAGAAAATCATTTGATGTAGGGTGCGGAGTGTACGGTCTAAGGCCCAGGGTGAGCAAAAGTACCAACTTGGGCCTGTACGCGTCCGTTTTCCAGGCGGAGATATATGCCATCATTGAATGTGCAGATATCATAAGCCAAAGAAACTACTCAAACCAACATATCTATATTTATTCAGATAGTCAAGCAGCTCTAAAAGCCATTAGCTCGAGCCAAATAAACTCGAAGCTGATAGAGGACTGCCTCACCCGCCTGAATGCTATAGGACAAAAAAAACAAAATTGTTTTAAGATGGGTTCCTGGGCATTCTGGTGTCATTGGCAACGAGAAGGCCGATGAACTCGCTAAAACTGGAACTATAAAACCACAAATAGGACCGGAACCTTTTTGTGGGATTTCAAAGAACCAGGTACACAACTTTCTAAATGAACAACTTCTTAGAAACTCATTCGAACTCTGGAAATCTACTCCAGGGCAAGAACACGCGAAGGCACTAATACAAGGCTACTCGCGTAAACTAACTGACGAGCTTCTGCAGCTTAATAGGAAAAACATCAGTGCAGTCGTAAGAACCTTAACTGGACATTGCGGCCTGAATAGACACATGTTCAACCTCAAGATTAGGGACAACGACATCTGCAGATTCTGCAATCAGGAGCGTGAAACTCCTAAACACCTTCTGTGTGACTGCAGCCCACTGATTCATCGGCGTAGCCTTCATCTGGGAAGACACATCATGAGACCAGATGAAATACAAACTCTCCCAACCCAAAAAATCCTCAATTTCATAGAGGGTTTGGGCTTGAAGGAGATACTCTAACGGTGCTATAATTCACAATAGATCTTTTAGGTCGAGGTGAAAAGGCATACAAGGCGAAAGCCCGTACAATAACAACAATAATAATAATAATAATACAAAAAATCGCACGTTTATTGAAAAAAATCGTTATGAACAATTGATAGAAGAAACAAAAAATGCAAAAACGGCTGAAAAAAAGGCTTCTCGGGATTACTGGTTATTGAAGCATTATGATGTTATAACTGTTGGTCAGAAAGATAAGTTGATTTTTCCTGTGGATGCTACTACAAATAACAATATTATATACTACGTTGCTGATACTGAATTATTTCAAGTACTTCACGACGCACATCAGAGTATCGGCCATGGAGGACGAGACAGAATGCTGAAGGAGCTTTCTTCAAGATATAAGAATATAACTCGCTACGATGTTGAACTATTTTTGCAACTTTGCGAACCCTGCCAGCAAAAACAAAAAGGAATAAGAAAAGGGATTGTCGTGAAGCCCATACTTTCAACAGAATTTAATTCTCGCTGTCAAGTAGATTTGATAGACTATCAATCTCAATCAGACCGGGATTATAAATTCATAATGGTCTATCAGGATCATCTCAAAGTTTGTCATATTAAGAGCCCTGAAAATAAAACGCGCTGAGGAAGTAGCGTACAATTTACTGGATATTTTTACACTGATTGGTACACCAGCCATCTTACAATCGGACAACGGTCGAGAATTCGCAAACCGAGTGGTCAGTAATCTTAAAATATACTGGCCAAACTTAAAAATTGTGCATGGCAAGCCTAGACATTCCCAAAGTCAAGGGAGTGTCGAACGAGCTAACCAGGACATTGAAAACATGCTTACAACTTGGATGCAAGATAACGATAGCGAACGTTGGAGTGATGGTCTGCGATTTGTACAACTCATGAAGAATAGGGCGTTTCACTCAGGAATCAAAAGAACACCTTATGAAGCTCTTTTTGGGTCGAAAATAAAAGTTGGCATATCTTTGCCTTTTGAGGATGCTCACAACCTGGAGAGCGAAGAAGATTTAGAAAAAGTGATGAAGTCATCTTCAGAATCTGTAATAGATGCGGCTGAGACATCAGAAACTGAAACAGCTGACACTCAACCTCTACAGGCACCAGATCAACAAAACGCTGCACTCGATAGTTTTAACATCGGTAAGGAAGCTTCAAATGTCCAAAGTGCGCATGATGAACACATGGCTATCCCAAATACTAAGAATGTTGTTGAGCCTACGAATGTCGAAAATCTTCCTTGTGAGGTAAATGATCAAGCGTTACATGATCCGAATTTGGTATCAGTACGAGAGGAGTCATTGAGTTGTGCACTTATATGCTGTGTTTGTTCCGAGGAGACAACAGGTGGTCATTCGTGCAGAATGTCAATAGGCCTATTCATACTATTAGTGCTGCTCCGGGAGAAAATATTGCAGAAGGTTTTGGATCCAAAGTTGCTTGTCCTTTATGCGTAAAAAACGCCTTTTCGATAGAAAACCGCATCAGAGCCAAAGAGAATTTGATAGTACAAGCTCAGAAAATGGTTAAAACTTCTGAAAAAAAATTCCCTCCCGTATCGTTGGGTACCATTGACCGCATTCCTGTTCCAGAAGTCGATAGAGGTCGTGGTGATGCTCGCAATATACTGGCTGTAGTATTACACAAAACTGATGACGATCTATATCAACTAGGCACAAAGCAAGGCGTTGTCAAGACATTGTATTCAAGACAACAGTTCACTGTTTGCCATCAGAAATTACTGCAAGAAGAAGAAGTCCCCAATCTGGAAACGACACTCCGTACAGTTGCGACTTTGCAATCTACGGGGCCAGGACAGGGCTTTGTGAAATGTAGCTGCAAAAAAAACTGTGACTCTAAAAAGTGTTCCTGTGTCAAAAGTAAGGCTCTGTGCTCTTCAAAGTGCCATAATAGTTTGTCGTGTAAGAATAAATAAAACCTACTTTTACTTAAAATTGTGAATGCCTATTAGACCTACTTTTTGTTATAAAGAGAATTGTTTTGTTTGTGAAGTTCAATTACAAAATTACTTATATTATGTTAAAAGATACTTGTAATGTTATGTTACAAACAAGAAGAATTTTAAGTTTCCTGTTATTTTTTTGTGATTTTAAAGTTGATAATAAAGTTTATTTCAAGAAAATACAACATGTTTTATTTGTCCGCTATTTGATAAGTAAGTCTGTTAAGATTTATTGATATTAACCGGCTTACCTAACATTAGTTTAGTCTTAAGATTTATTTATTTTACACATTACCGGTGAACCAGCAGGTATTCTATACAATCCCTAGGAATTGTATACAATACCTAGGTAAAGTATGAAATGGACAATGATATTCATGATATTTCATACATTGCCTGGACGCCCCAGGGATTGTATACATTACCTAGGGATTGTATACAATACCTGAATTATACACATTGCCGGTAACATATATATTATTCGAATATTATCATCATCATCATCACAGGTCATACTTATACCTCCCCACCGAGGGGCACGAGCCAACCCTGACCAGTTATGGTAGGGCGATTAGGCCTTAGTGAAACCACGCTGGCCTAGTGCGGATTGCTTGACTTCACATACAACTTCGCAGGTGTATGCAGGTTTCCTCGCGATGTTTTCCTTCACCGTAGGAGCGTCAGATAAATGTACATATGAAATTCGTGAAACGAAAAACACATTATGACATTGCAGGATCGATCGCGGACCTCCCGATTCTACTCGGAGCACACTCCAGTGCCGAGGCCACAGCGCCACCGACGCTCAAATACGTCAAGCATTTATTATTGTCACACTCAAACAAAACAACCAATTTTAACTCTTATTCTACATTTTTACGTGGGCAATTATAAAAAATGCTTCAAAGAATTGAGGCTTGAGTTTCATCAAATCCGTTCTTAATTCTTAGTTGTCTCAAACTAAGTATAACCGTAATTTGGCCTTTTAGCCGTAACACATATACAGGGTGGAATTTTGTAATGCCACCTGAAGGGAAAGTACTCTTAATACTGTAGATAGAAAATTTCACTCAAAGGAAACATTCCTTTATTTTTGAAAAGAAACAAAACTGCATTCAAACATTTTCGATAATTTGCTTGCCACACCCGGGAATCGAACCAACTTAAATCTGTAAAAATTACATCCTGTACTTTTATTGCATCGATCGTTAGGGTCAATTATAAAGACGAAATCTCTCTAACAAACTTGATAAATTAAATGAAAGGAAAGCCATGAAACCCTTAATTATTTTTTTACAAAAAATGGTAAACTAATTAACTAATTAGTTGCTCGAAATGGGCTCCATTCTCTTGAATACACAAATTTATTCTTCTAACAAATTCATTTCTAGTAACCTTTAATAACGTGTTGTGATGAATATTATAAATCGTATTCTGAACTTCAACCCTCAACTCGTTTACATTAGCATAAGATTTAAGATAAATTTGATTTTATACATTTCCCTCAAAAAATCTAAAGGGGTGAGATCTGGTGATATTGCAGGCCATCTGATTGTGCCGTTTGTATCTATCCAGGTATTAAAATGGTTATTTCATTACTCATACTCTGAAAGTAGGTCTGAAGTTGCCTGAGAAGCGCGTTGAAAGTAATACTTTTCAGCCCTAGGGAGAATCACTTTCAACTGACAGCTGCTGTCAAATTTTAAAAAACAAACTAGTTCTATTTTCATATTTCTATTGAACCATGTTCCGACTTTCTATACAGCCACTCAATCACAACAAGATGTAAAATTGAAATAACATAAAGTATTTAAAGAATTTCGACGACACGTTTAGCGCAGAGGTCGAGTGATCCTACTGCGCAACGGGTCGCGGGTTCGATTCCCGTACGGGACAAATGTTTTGTATGGACTACAGAAATTTGTTCCGGTCTGGGCATATGTGCATGTGATATTTTATGTTTGTAACTGCGCCCACGACACAGGAGAAAATCCTAGTGTGGGGCGACGTTTTTTAAAAAAAAAATTTTTTTTTTAATTACTTTATTATAATTTACTTTAAACTATTTTTTTAAAATAACATAGATTTGGGCAAAATATTTACCATTTTTTCAATGATGAAAATGAAGAATAATGGCTGAATAGCTGGCCGGCCACAGAAAAAAAAAACAAAATAAGCGGGTAAGCGGCAATCCGATCTTCATTTGTTTTTTCGAGATTAGGATTTTGTTTATTATTCCGTATAGCAGTGATTTCATATATAAGAGAAGGGGCAAAAGCAGAAGTTGTTGATTTATTTTAAAAAAATCACTCTTTTGTTCTTTAGCTGATTCATGTTTTTATTTTTACTTTCCTTGTATTAGTAATGAAAAGCACAGTGTTTACCTCGGGTTAAAGACTTATTTAGTCCCTCGAACTCGTAACAATGTACTATTAATGTAGGCAGTAGTGATTTTGCTGTTATGAGCGGGAGCACCATCTTGCTGTAGAATAATTTGGTTTCGCTCTTCGTCAGGAAAACCATTTAACTCATTTCAGAGAATAAACAATCAAATGTGAATAACAAATGACATATGAATAACAAATGAATAACAATGAAATCTATTTTCAAATGTAACATTCTAAATTTAAACTACCTCATACACGCAGTTATGTCACATCTAAGAAAGGAGTCTGCATTACAAACACGGACAAATTGCAATCGTCTTATCTAAATAGTACCTAATTCGTTATTTTAATGTACTTATAAAATAAGTCAATGATAATTATTAACTACTAACGTGGACAGCAGATGGATCTTTGAGTAAAAGTGCTTTAACTTGACCCTTTGAATTTATAAGTCCATTTTCATGACTTTCCTTTCATTTAATTTATCAAGTTTGTAAGAGAGATTTCGTCTTTATAATTGACCCTAACGATCGATGCAATAAAAGTACAGGATGTAATTTTTACAGATTTAAGTTGGTTCGATTCCCGGGTGTGGCAAGCAAATTATCGAAAATGTTTGAATGCAGTTTCGTTTCTTTTCAAAAATAAAGGAATGTTTCCTTTGAGTAAAATTTTCTATCTACAGTATTAAGAGTACTTTCCCTTCAGGTGGCATTACAAAATTCCAGCCTGTATAAATTATGAATAGACATCTCCAAATCACGTGCAAACATTCAGATATTCAGAACCAGTACACCTCCGAACTTTTACTAGATTAGTCCTATACTTTGAGAACTACACAACTTAATCAAGGCGACAATTTTACACGTTCGAATAAATTTATCTTATACCCAAGAAACAAAAATGGGGAAAGCTCTAATAAGATACATATTTTTAGAATATTTCTACAAAGATTTTATAAAAGTAACTACAACATAATTCAGAAACGTTTCCACGTCAATAAATCTCATAAGAATTTCGTTCTAAATAAACTGCGCGCATAAAATAGTGAAAATATTTCATTCCGCGTTCGTCTTCGCGAGCGACACTATTTTGAATGGAATTCGTTTATCAAAACTTTACAAGACGTCTTTGCATACTTTAACAAAATTGTTTGCCAACACTATTTTCAACGGTTGGAATGATTTTAAAGTTTATTTTCTGTTTATTCGTTAGAACAACATTATTATGTACAATTATCCAAATGTTTCAAATCTTTCCCGGGAATGACACAATGAATTTAAATTTACTCGGTAAATGAATTTTATGAAACTTTGTTTCTTAACTCAAGCATTAGAAAAGATGTTTAGGTTATTAACCTTTTTGCAGTATTTTTATAGTCGTCTAATGACAACAATAAATGCTTTCTTTTTTAATTAGTCAAGTGCGTTTCTGTTTTTAAAAGGCTTTTTGGTGGGACAAAATATTTTTATAAATATATTAGTTTTTTCTTCGGCGACATGCGACCAAACATATCTTGCTGCACAGAGTGGTTTTATTAAGGTATTGGAATGGCTCTCTGCTAACTCTCTTTCCATCAATGTGGACAAAACCAAATACTTAACTTTTGGTATCAAACAAAGTCATTTACGTAATCCAAAACAGGCTTATATTGTTGCACATAATCATCTTATAGAAGCCAATCTGCATTGCAACTGTCCAAAGCGTGATAAAGTTGACACTATTAAATATCTCGGCGTGATCCTGGATAACAGATTAACATTTGTTCCACAAATTGAATTGCTAGCTACGCGAATTCGCAAGCTCATATATGTTTTCAAACACCTGAGACATGTTGCTGAACCTGCAACTCTTAAAATGGTGTACTATGCTTTATGTCAGTCTTTATTAACCTTTAAGTATGGACGTCATTTTTTCATAACACTATCCTGGACGTGTAGTCTCACAGGCTAGTGTTTTTTAAATAAAATTATTTTAAATAGCTTGAATACTATATTTAACTTAAAGTATGGTTTAGTTACCATACCATACTCCCTTTTATTTTTTTACTATTCCAACATAAATAAGTCAAAGTTTACAAGAAAATCTAAAAAGAGAATAAAGTTGCTAACAAATATTTTTATAACACAACTATGGACGTGTAGCCTGACAGGCTCCAAAAGATTTTTAGATATAACTCACGTATTATTCAATGAATGACGTAATTTCCTCCTTCGCTGGTCGTTTTGATACTAAAACTGAAGCTACTGAGCTACTCAAGTGTGGGGAGCGAGGGAAGTACACAAAACTTAGAAACTAACATTCACCTGGAGCCTGTGAGGCTACACGTCCATACTTAAAGGTTAAGCTATTGCGTATTGACTTGGGGTAGCGCTTGCAAGACTCATTTGCTGAAATTAGAACGCGTTCAAGGAGCCATACTAAAGGTTTGTACCTTTAAGCCATTTCGATTCCCTACGAAAGACCTTTATGAGTACTGTGAAGTACTTACAGTACGTCAACTCTTTATCTTGCAAATTATCCTTAGATAGCACGTGGAACTTACCCCGATCAATTACAGTCATAATATTCGATCGAAACGCAGAAACAGAGTTCCCTTTTCAAACATCTACAGGACTGGTTTTGCTCGCAGATTTTATTGCTTTTTATGTAGCTTCTTATATAATAAAATTAACCAGATATTAGTGATTGATGCTAAAAATAAGCGTGAGTGCAAAAAAATAGTCACTAATTGGCTTTTGCAGCTTGACTACAATGATACTGAACAACTTCTTAGACCTGTATGTTAGCGTAATATGATAATCAAATCGTAGTAAAACATGCTTAAACATGCACACACATATACCCAGACACACAAACACACATATATACACACGCACACGCAGCCACAAGTACATCCTACAATTAGTACAAATATAATTTTATAGTAGGTATACACGTCTAAAATGTTATTAATTACCTAAATTTTAATATCTATAGTGAGTAAACTGTTTAAAAGAATGAAATGTAGAATATAGTATCTACAGTGTGAAATTATTGTTTGTAAACAGTGTAAAATTACAAAAAGGGTTTCACATAAATGGAAGGTTCGCTGGTGCTTATGGCTCAGGATATTCCTTATTAAGCACCAGCTGCCTAAAACTTGGTTATGCCTAGTTAAATTACTTGATTGTAAAAAACTGGTTTTTCTGTGCTAAATAAATAAATTATTATTATTATTATTTTACATTTAGCGTTTGAAACTATATGAAAAATTAATTAAAACTTTTTGACGCATTCATTACGTATATATCGCACGCATCAGTGGATATTTAATTATACGTAAGCCCAAATTAAAGATCATTTTAACTCTTATTTTACGGTATAGGGGGTGAATCGCATTGGGACCTAATCGAAATCATCGGGTCGAGGAACCACAAGTCGGTTGGAAACGAGATAAGTAGCAGCGCCGGAGGGTTAATTTAGTACAGTTGTTGAATGCCTGTTAGTAAATTTTACATTGTAGAGATGCACTTTGACAATTTTCATGTAGATGTTTGAGTTAGCGAATGCATGGGGACTTCTGAGAGAAATCTAGTGAATGAATTAGAAGGTAGACACCTGATTATTTTTTTATTTAAAAAAATACGTCGAATAATGTCTCCAACATTATATAGTACCTAAAAAGTGTGTGGAACTCACAAAAATATGACTGTTTAGTGTTATCATAATCAAAAACCAAACTCTAGTGTATATATTTCCGATTTGTCATACCTATAGCTGAAGAAACAAAATGTGCCGACTCTCCCGTTCTTCCCGCCGTAAGAGCCGAATAAGGGAATTAACTGGAATTATACATCTATGAAGGGATGGACGAATCAAAACAAAATCCTACACCAACTTGTTGTTTCACTCACCTTTTAACGTATGACAGTTAAGCTTTTATCTCCTTTGTCTACCCGTGATGAGAAGGTCGAAGATGCAAGCGAGCTTTACCGGAATTCCTCAATAACTAAGGAACTGGCTATCTTATTGCTAGTTGTTGGAACGCAAAACAGTAACGTTTACATTACTGTGTTTCGGTTTGAAGGGTAAGGCAGGAAGTGAAATTAATAGGTAACATGAGTTACCTAGTCTTATGTCATAGTGCAGACTGTGCATGTTTTTAATGCAGTTTACGTATTTTACAGGACTTTAGGTATACCATGACTAGTAATCAGCGAACGACGAACCAGACCACCTGGTCTTCATCATCATCAATTTTACTAGAAGACATATTTAGGTAAGATGCTGATAGCGAGCCCGATAAGCTCAATCAAGCAGAAATACTTCTGTCCCTTAAGGAATCGAACCTCGGACGTCCAGTTCAGAACCAGATGGTTTCAACCACAAGACCACGGAAACGGTTACCGACTCCCGCGGTAATATAACACACTTATAATGTAACAGTAGGTGTCAATAAATTTTTATTGAAAAACATTTTTAATAAAACATTTTTAATTATTTAATGTAACTGTATTGAGTGCTACGTATTTGTAGCTACGTCGTAGGCGTTTGGCAGTGATTGATTTTACGTAGCACGTAGCTCATTTGTAGATTTTACTACCCGGCTACACGGCGCAAGCCAGACAGAGGCGGCGCGGCGCGCATCAGTCGCACCCGGTGGCGCACTCGCAGCGCGCCTTCAGCGCGCTTCAGGCGCGCCCGTGGGCGCGAACAGCGCTTGTATGCTACGGTGCGCCAGCGAGTGAGTACGTTGGTGCCATATTTTGTCTTAATTCTGAATACTGTAATCGTAACGATTACAGTATTCAGAACGATTATAATCATATAGTGGTGGGTGTTCTTTAATTATTTCGCAAAATTTAATGTTAAAATCAACATCGTCACGTAATTGACGCATTTTTTTTTTGCAAGAAACGTCTGGTCCCCCGCATCACTCACTATAGACTGAGGTACGTACGTACGCGGCTGCGCGCCAGCAGTGCGACGGCCGGCGCGCCCGTCGTTGCAACCGTAGCGCGCCATCTGGAAGCTTGTCGAATGATCTTTCATACTAATTGTATGAAAACGGACGGGCACAAAACAGATAGAAGCGGTGCGCCGATGGCGCGCCACAGGTGCGCCGCGCCCGCGCCTTTTCTATCTGGCCCACGCCTTATCAGCGAACATGCCTGCACAAATCCATGCAGGTATTTTATCTGTGCGTTTGCACAGTAAGGCGGTTAGAAAGCGTACAACATGACTTCACAGTAGTACTGCGCAAAGCATTAGGCATTAGAAAATCAAATTTCAATAACCCCCGACATAAAAACCTCCAACAAGTAAAATATAAAATTCTTTTGACTCAAAATATTACTAGATATATGTAATATCTAGCAATATTTTGAGTCAAGCGTCGTCACGTCGGGAGACCACTATTAGTTGCAGCAGTCAGTATAGTACATTGTTAAACTGTGGTATAGTTATGTTGGTAGAGTAGAATTGTGTGCGAGTAATTGGGTCCATTGTTCAAAAATGTTACTTTTGACATTCATAAGTACACTTTGTGATTACCTATATATGCTATACCTGAAAAGGGTGACTAGGTAACCAAAAACACTAAGTCAGCCATAAAGATTTCATTTGATTTGATTTCAATGTGTTTAAGTAAATGTTCCAATCACACCGACATGCTTTTCTTAGTATTTTTTTTTAATATTATTTTTTTTCTGCGTTTGTGGACTATGAGAAATTCTGTCGAGACGGGCTGGGTCGGGCTTAAGTTACTCGAGAGATGCCAAACAGACTATCGATTATCGAGTTGTTGTACGAAACCACCATGTCAGTCCACCTTCAGGACCAAAACTCAAAACCGATACGAGTTTAGCGCGGTGTGAGACAGGGTGACGTTATATCGCCGAAACTGGCGTTGGAGCGATCGATTTCAAGATCCCTGGGGAGGTTTATATCCAGCAGTGGGCGTCTCTTAGCTGAAATGATGAATGTTGGCAATTTATAAGAAGAAACAAAAAATTTGAAAAATTAAACCTTCACTGTTTTTTACCTATTCTTCGCGAGAAAGCTCTCCGAATTTCCGAACAAATATAATCAGTGTTTTATTTTACTATTTTGTAATAATTGATTGTTATACTGAATTCTTGTTTATCGTCAATAAGAGTTTGAATTAACAACGGTAACCTGATGATAAGGGGCTACAGTCGCCTATAGTTTCAAAGGTTCTGGTACTGGTTCCCGCAAGACTTGCAAATCTACAAACCCTTCAAGGACTCTAACGTACGTTGCCAACTTATGACATAATATGTCAACTTACAGTACCCAGTAATTTCACTGGCTGTCGTACCCTCCAAACCGTAACCGTTTAGGTTCATATTGATAACTGTGTCAAAACGTCAACAGTGTCAAAAGGACAATTGTTCCAAAACGTCTATTTCCCATAACAGCAACTTCCCATAAAGTTGAGTTCCTAAAACGTATATTTCCCATAATGACAACTTATAATACAGTAAATGTCAGAAGATGTGTAATCAAACTTTAAGAATGAGATCTATGGACTATTTAATCAAAATAAAAATATTTTATTCAACTTGGATTTTACAATCTCTTTTGAAAGTCAAGGAAGCTTTTTTTTTTTTACGAGGGGAATGCGTTTGTGCACCGTCCAAGCCCCCGCAGAGGCAAGGGTGTGTGGGACTCCGCAGAGAGCGACTACCCACTAAACCCCTCGATATGCCCTCTTTGGCGCCTGGCGCAGCCACGTCCAAAGGACGCGCCGCTGCCGAACGAGGTCGTGGGAACCCTTACAGACCGACCATAACCCCGTCCGCGGCACCTGCCCACCAATGGCGGGCCCCTCACGCCCTCTCCAAGATGGAGATGGAGAGGAGTTCCCGGGGCATACTCCGGGTGGTAATTTTTTACTGTGGTTTTCTTCCACGCGGCCCGACGCTCAGTGCGCCAGGCCCCCGGCCCCGCTCAGTAAAAAGTCAAGGAAGCTACGCCAATGGTTCACAAGTCTACAGCGGGAGACCTTGTACTGGAAAGAACCAGCAAGAAAACCAGCAAGGGCTATTTTTTTCTCCCTGTATTGTTACAGAGTCGTCAATTGGAAGCTGACCTCAAGGCAAAAATTTGAGCTCAACTTCCATAACAAATTTAGATTTGTCAGTTCTCTTCTTAGTACATCGTTGCCAATACTACTTAATGAATAGTTATACACAACAACACGATTATTTACATTATTATAATTAATAATTTCTTCAAATTAACACCAGGCATTGGCATCTTGTAAATAATCGTTGACTTTATAATATCCTTTACTCATCAGAGTCTTTTTTACATGCGCTTTAAACTTATCAAAAGGCAAGTCAGTTACACTTTGTGGGACTTTGTTGTAAAAAGTTATACATTTCCCCATAAATGAGCCTCTAATTTTTGAAGCCTGTACGTTGGAACGGCAAGTTGAAACGGCAATCGATGGAGATACCTCCCATTAAGGGTCTGGCTCCCCCTTGCCAAAATACAAGAACTTAAACAAATTTTCTTTGTTTTCATCTTTTTTCTTTCAAAAACAAGCGACTGAGTGTGAAGGTGCACAGCAATAGAAATAGGTAAGATACCGTATGCAGACGACAGCTACAGAGTCTCCCTCTAGTAAATCACATTAGGTGGGCAGTGTCATAGTTTGCCATGCAAGCTTAAAAAATGATATCTTTATTTTCACACATCAGCAATTACTCTGTTGCGAACCTCTAAACATCTAGGCCACGAAATACATCAGCAAGAATTGACTAAAACCTGTTTGTTTTAACTGGCGCCGGTGTTCCAAATCTACGCGCTGTCCGCTTCACCTCAACGCCAATGCGATGAATGCGAGCGCATCGCCAGATTGAAAACAGGATTTAATCTGTGCCAAGTTGCGGCCAGCTAATGTGGATAACGTTGATTGACTACTGGCCCCCAGAAAATTAATCAATCCCGCAAACGACTCCGCTTTTGGCTAATTCCGCCTTTTGGCGACGACTGAAATAAGTCTGCATCGAACGCGCTTTGAACATATTTTGGGGCGTGATTACTTTCTATTTGCATATATTTTGGCTTTGATTTGTGTATTAATTTGAGTCGTGTTTTCATCTACAGAACTCGGAAGCCTTTAGAGGAAATGCGGCAATCGTATTCGCGTAGTAACTTGCTTAGAACAAATACCACAGCTTTTCATGTGTCTGCGGTAGAGGGCGGAATCTCATAAATGAGTGGATGCACAATTTTAATGTGTGAGATACTAGTAGGTAAAAACCTACAGCCTTTGCCAATTTCTCTAGCTAACGAAAAGTTTTACTCATACTCCCTCCCTCGGCAGCAATTTTTTTTTACAACAGAGTTGGTAAACAGGCAGACTGCCCACATGATGTCGCATACCTACATGTGATTCCTGTAGTATAAACAAATACACGATCTCTTCCAAGGAACGTGAGTTAACCGCCTCTGTGGTCTAGTCAATGAGACTAGCCAGTATAGTTTGTTTCCTCACGGGGGCAGAAATGTTCTGCTTGGTTTGGTTGGTGGTAGGGCTTCTGGGCTCTCCTGGCTAGCTACCATCGCTTGACCTAAGTTTATCGCCTTAAACAACTAACAACTTTGGGACAATACGTCCCTATTTTATTGAAAAACTAACCTCTAACTCCTAAAAGTTGAGGATCTTTTCACCATTAGCTCAATTGATGACGACCACATTCAAATACCTGCTACAGAACAGCTTTAGAAATCAGTTAAGAGGACATTATTAATCACAGTACCCAGTGGGTGATGTTGGTCTTACTGTGGATACATTATGGCAGTGAACTCGAAATATGTTTACAATATAAAAGAAAAACTAATAAGTAAATGAATAGAGAAAAATAGGTAAACTTAAATTAAAATGAAACAGATTCATGTTGACATTTAGCTTATATTATCCTTATTCTCATCACTCATTCACATGACATTATTCATCCTTATTCTCATCATTGTCCTTATTCTCTTTACCAAACTAATACTGCAGATATAAATATTCAAGCTATATTGTAATTATATATCTTTTATACTACAAAAGACATTCAACGTACTCTACTACACTTATTTCTTCACGCCACTCTATTTATCTAGGCAGTTAATTTATGTAAGTACATACGTGCAAAGTTAGGTACTACCATAACCATTGGGTCTTTACGCTGGGACGCCAGCACAATACAGTTATTCATTTAAGCACCATTAAATTGTTTTACGAACGCACTAACATAATTGTTTCAATTGTAACATCGCGCACATACAAAATGATATGGGCGACAGCTCAGGATTGCATTGTTGTTTGAGCTGCAATTATTCAGGTAATTCCTAACTAATAACAGCTTTGAATATGAGTTCGTATGCACTCATTAGGTCCTTACACATTAAATTAGTTTACGATCTCAATTCCAGATTCCATTTGGTTTCAGATTCCAAATTCAAACTTATTTCTTTAAGCTACAATAGTGTAAATATTTCTGTTTCAAATTTAATGATTCACTTGTTCTCGCTCTATTTGATTTTTATTTGACATCGTTCTAATATTCACAAAATGGAACATTTAAAATATCGCGTTATTTACGAATATTACTACCACCGCGGCACCAGTGCTGCAGAAACAGCTCGAAGGATTAATGATATAAATAGGAAAGGAAAACTGAAGAAAACACGTTACGTTTTTGGCTCCAACGTTTCCGTTCTGGAAACGTTGGAGCCAGCCTACAGAACGAACTCCGGTAAGCCTACTTTAAAATGAAGAAGTTAAAAATGATCATGGAAGCGGGTCTATCGCAAATCATGTCAGAACTAGTGACAGGCTTCGATGAGAGTGATAAAATGGGTGACATGAATTAGAGATCGTACCCTTACTTGTGATGAGAAACGCTCATTACAGTAGTTAAACCCAGGAGGACCGACCAAATCCTGTCCTGAGCGAAAGATACGTCAAAAAAGATACTGGTTAGTGTTTGCTGGTTCATTACTAGTTTCGTACACTACAGTTTTCTAAGATCTAGCCAGACGATTACGACCTGTATTATCAACAATTGCTTACCATGGTGGAACAGCTAGCCGTTAAGCAACCGCGACTGGTCAATCGCTATAACCGACCCGTCACTACTACATCTGCACCTTAAGCTTAACTGTCCGGCTCTTCCTCTGCTATACTTCATTCCAGATAACATTAAAAAGAAGTAAAAATAGGTTCTTTTAAAGGTGCACATTTTCAACTCATTGTGTTAATAAATATTTAATTACGCTTTTATCAATTTATACGTAAAATGTAAAAGCACAGCACCCCAATAACAACTTCTCCCACTGGACCGCATTCAACGGAGAGCGACTCGAATCGTCGACTGCCAGGAAATTTCAAATCGGCTTGATACCTTGGCGCTGCGTAGAGATGTCGCTTCGCTATGCATCTTCTATCGTATTTATTACGGGAATGCTCCGAGGAATTGTTCGGACTTATACCTGCCGCCTCTTTTCGCCATCGTTCCACGCGGCAAAAAATCCATGCCCATCACTTAGATGGTTGCAGTCCACAACTGTGCGTTTCTCTCGAAGTTTCCTGCCTCGCACAGTCAAACTTTGGAACGAATTATCGCCTGCGGTATTTCCGGACCGATACGACCTTCAAACTTTCAAAAAAGAGCGTATTCCCACCGCAAAGGCCGGCAACGCACTTGTAACTCCTCTGGGGTTGCGGGTGTCCATGGGCGACGGTAATTACTTACCATCAGGTGATACGTCTGCTCGCTTGCCCCCTATCCCTTAAAAAAATCTAAACTATTACCTACATTAAAAATAAAAATTTTACTATTTATATTATAAAAAGACTCGTTTGAAATATAAAATATTACTACAAATCACAAAATGGCTCTGTTAAAGAACCCAAAGAGGGTGTCTACAAAAGAGGGTGAGGAGGTGTCTACAAAATTGATTGCAGCTGTGGTAGTTCTTATATAGGCCAAACGAAGCGGTCCATAGCTGAAAGGGTCAAGGAACATATCGCGGCTGTGAAAAACCGACAAACCAGCAAATCGGCCATTGCGGAACATCTCCTCGAAGCAGGCACTAACCATTGGATAGAATTTTATCGTACGCAAGTCCTTTCCACAGATCGCCACTTTTATTCAAGAGTAGTGCGTGAAGCGATTGAAATCAAAAAACATCCAAAAAAATTCAATCGGGAAGATGGTTTCAAATTATCAACTGCGTGGAATCCAGTGGTGACGAAAACAGAACCTCGATTTATACAGTCGGTTGGTTCGGGCTCGTCAGTCGGTTTTCGAAATACGGACACTGTGAGTGTAGTGTGTGACGGTACTTGGATGACAAAAAATATGCCGGTGGTTCGAGAAGAACGCCGCATCACGGAGACCTGACAGCGCAGCTCCAGTCCGCCTGCGACCACGGCTGGTGCAACCTAGCCGAAACGTCAGGCAATAAAATAGGTATGTAAATACCTCGTGTTTATCGTGTTAATTCCCGTTTATATATTTATATTGATAATGCAACACGAAAGTTTGAAAGTTAGAACCCAAAGAAGTAGAGGTTTGCAACCTGCATAACTCAAACTCAAACTCAAAAATCTTTATTCAATATAGACCTTTACAGGCACTTATTGACGTCAAAAAAACATAAAAATCTTCAACCAAGAATCTAATTAACTAAATTATTTAATCCTTGTATGTACACACACCCCAACTATTATTAAGATGTGTGCAAATACAAGTCAAATAAAAAAAAAATTGACTACACCTGTTCGGAAATTGGGAGAGCCTTCTCGAGAAGAACAGGCAAGAAACTCGGAAGGTCTTGTATTTTTTTTGTCTCCCCTTTTAAAATGCCAACAGTACAATATTATATTTCACAAACATTTTTTCTATAACATAGAAATGCCTGTCGGTGTGAGTGTAACAGTTACTCGAATGAAATTTATCCCATTATCACAAAGTGTTAACACCCTTTGAACGTCAATTATCACATTTTTTGTCAATCCCAAGCAGTTTTATCTGTCATATAATCAGACACTTTATAATATACGGTTTTTATAAGAATAGAATAGAATAGAATATCATTTATTTGCTAGAACATGGTGTTACAATATGATCTTCAAGTGTATAAAGTGTCACATATTCCGCTTATGTCAAAAGCATGCAAATATAAATTGTTATTTAATCTTTAATTACATTTTCACATAATTTATCATTCATAGAAATACATCAAAACAGCTAAGTAATGTCATTATTCTCATTTTGTCAGATTTTAATTAAATATTGTGTCATAAAATAAAAATATAGGTACTTGTGAATGTCAATAATCGTAATTAATTTAAATGTCAATAATCATAAATAATTTAAATGTCAATAATCATAAGTAATTAAATAACTCGAAAGAAATAGATTATGTCAATTATAAAATACTGAGTAATGATCTAAATTCTAAAAATAATCATTTAAATATTCACTAATACTATAGTATAGCTTGTCTGCCAAAAGTTGGTTAATTTTTTTTCTAAATATAGTCAGCGGTAGGTCCTTCAAATTGTTTGGTAATTTATTATATATCTTGATTGCCATGTAATATGCATTATTCTTATACATATTTAGATTACATTGGGGTGTATATAGCTTATAAGGATATCTTGTAGGTCTTCCAGTAACAATTTTGTTTAGTTGGAAATAATGTGGATGTGTTTTAACAAAAAGACACACCTCTTTAATGTACATGCACGGCAATGGTAAGAGTCTTAAAGAACTAAATAATGGCTTACAACTATCTAAGGGCCATGCTCCACAGACAGCTCGAACACATTTCTTTTGAATTTTGAACGCCTTGTCTACGAATACAGAATTGCCCCAAATTAACAGGCCATATGAGAGAACAGATGAAACGTAGCCATGATATGCTGTTAGAGATGCCTCTTTAGATACAACTTGTCGCAATCTTCTTAGGGCATAAACAAATTTATCCAGCCTAGTACAAATGGCAAGAATATGGTCTTTCCAGTTTAAATGCCTATCAAACATTATACCCAAAAATTTGGCAGTAGAAAAGTTCAGCTTCTTCAATTTTATCACTTTTACATATAATATTAAGTGGAGTTCTATTATTATTATATGATTGAAATTGTAAGTGCGCCCTTGATAGTGACTTTAAATTTATTCAAGTTAAGTGCTTTAATATTATTTCGGATTTTATTGTAGAAACGTACACAAAGGCCTTTGAAAGAATTATTTTTTTTAAGCCTAGTATTTG
Organism: Schoenobius gigantellus; assembly: GCA_963935595.1. NCBI lineage: Eukaryota > Metazoa > Arthropoda > Insecta > Lepidoptera > Crambidae > Schoenobius > Schoenobius gigantellus. The sequence goes on along the minus strand of OZ012557.1, from coordinate 17,454,946 downwards.
GTAACGCTAACATATCTTTTGCCTAGTATTTACTGAATGAATATCACTGTTTTTACAAAACGAATGTATATTTTTATGAACATATACTATATTCTCGTAAATATATTGCGACGCGATGGTCATAATACCAATTTCTTTAAATTTTTCTCTTAAAGAGTCTCTTATTTTAAGGTTATAAATAGCACGAATAGCCCTTTTTTGTAGCACAAAAACAGTCTGAATGTCGGCAGCATTTCCCCACAGCAAAATGCCATACGACATGACACTATGAAAATAGGCAAAGTATACAAGTCTTGCTGTATCAACATCAGTCAGCTGACGTATTTTCCATACAGCGTAGGCTGCAGAACTAAGTCTCTTCGACAATTTATCAATATGTGGGCCCCACTGAAGCTTTGAATCTAAAGTGTATTACTTTAGATAACTAATATACGGTAAGAAATACTACGGTATTCACAAGGTCCATATTTTTATGCTTTATGTTAACACTGGTGTGAACCTCTTTAACATTGGGTAAAACAAATTTTATACATTTAGTTTTCCCTTCATTGAGGCACAAGTTATTCGCATTAAACCAGTAAACTATTCTTGAGATAGAATTATTTACATCGTCATAAATTTGCAATCGTCTTTTAATTTTAAACATAAGTGAAGTATCATCTGCAAATAATACAATCTCATGCCTGTCTTGTACAAAAGCACGCAAGTCATTAATATATATTAAAAATAGAAAAGGGCCAAGAATTGAACCCTGCGGAACCCCCATTTTAACCGAGGCGCCCTGGGACCTCTCCCCGTAGACGTCTACTTTCTGAATCCTCTCAGTCAAATAGGAGACGGGTAGATCCAGAACAGTGTCTCGAAATCCATAGTAGTGTAATTTCCTGATCAAGGTTTCATGATGAACGCAATCAAACGCCTTGGACAAGTCACAAAAAACGACCAGCGCATCATATGAGTCCTCCCAGGCCTCATATATATTTTGTATTAACTCAACACCAGCATCAGTTGTTGAGCGACCCTTTCTAAAACCAAATTGTTTACAGTGTAGAAGATTATTTCTGTTAAAAAAGCTTTGCATTTGTTCCAACATTATTTTTTCAAAGATTTTGCTAAAAGTAGGTAGCACAGAGATAGGTCTAAAATTATTGGGGTCTGATGTGCTACCAGATTTGTGTAATGGAATAATTTTACTCAGTTTCATTAGATCAGGAAACACACCACAGTCAATGCAATCATTAAAAATACTAGCAAGTATTGGAGCTATTGTTTCTATTACAGATTGGGAAACATCTACAGAGTTGCCCCACAGATCCACGGTGGATCCATAGATTGGAACGTTGAGGTATAATGCTACTAAACTAGAAGTAACGATGTTCGATGACACAGTTGGCAAATTATGACGTTTTGATTTTACTGGATGGATCATCGTATCGCTTGTCATCAAGGAACGCGCCTTGCTTGACAATCTTGACATTCTCTATGTTTTTTGGTGATGCACGTATATTATTACACATGATTTTAAATTGTCTTTCGCTTTGTTGTAGTTGTTTTTTTGTTTTGAATTATAAAATGAGTGATCCGGGTGCGGGCCCTAGGGGCTCTCAAGCCATTCAATAGAACATCATGGTTAACGTCAAAAAATATACCATTTGTAGACACTAAAGTAAGAGCTGAACTGCTGTTAAAAGTAAAAGAAAATAAAAATCAGTATCACAGTTATGTTGTGGATGAAATGGCAAAAGGAAAGGGAGTTACATATACGGCTTCCACCATATCATTGTGAGCTCAATCCTATTGAGCTCATATGGGCACAAGTTAAGGCCTATGTAGCCAGTAAAATTAAAATGTTCAAGCTCAATAAAAATTAAAGATGCTCAAAGATTTGCTACCAGAAGTATTATCTACGATAACCCCAGAGAGGTGGCAAGCAAGTATTTCACATACATTAAAAGAAGAAGATAGATTTTGTCAGTTGGATAATGTCGTCGATAATATGGTGGAGCAATTTGTAATCAATATAGGGCAATCATCATCTTCGTCGTCCTCATCTGGTGAAGAGTCATTAACTTAAATAATATTTTTATTATATTTTATAATTTGATCCAGTTCCAATATTTGTCGATAGCCACACAAATAATAATAAAAGGTTACCATTACACTCCTATTACACTCCACGCGTCGGTGGCGCTATGGACTCGGCACTTGCCTTCCAATCGGGGGGTCGGGGTTCGAGACCCGCCATGTACCAATGTGTTTTTCGTTTCGAATTTCATATGTACATTTGTCTGACGCTCCTACGGTGAAGGAAAACATCGTGAGGCAACCTGCATACATCTGCGAAGAAATTCAATGATGTATGTGAAGTCGACCAATCCGCACTGGGCCAGCGTGGTTGACAGGCGCATAACACATTGCACCGGACACCGCTGCGGTGTACGGAGGGACGAAAATCGCATGCGGCTGCGGCGGCACGGAACCGTGCCACCGTACGGTTTGCTCCGTATCACCGTCCGGAGCTGCGGTGCACGACGCCCCGCATCGCCGCATTATCTATGTCGAGATCTATTACGCGTAAGCACGTCCTTTCTACGCAAAAATCCGTATAATAAATATCCGATACTGCGGCACAGTGTGGCATACCCCGCGGACCGCACCGCATCACCGTCCGGGAGTGCGGTGCCGTCGCGCGCGCCGCACAACCGCACGGGCATGCGGTGTGAGTTGCGGTTTTTGTATACAAATTAAGATTCTTCAGTCAACATTAAAAACCGCAGCGCCGCACACCGGAGCGGTGTCCGGTGCAATGTGTTATGCGCCTAAGGCCTAATCACCCTAACATAGGGTAGGCTCGAACCCCTCGGTGGGGGACGTATATGAGCTGTGATGATGATTACACTACAGATTATCTTTGTAATACATATAAGTAGGTATTATCAAATATGATTATGACATTTCATTATTATACATGACATGAAAAGGTTTTGAAACCCTGCTTCTTTCCGCTTCTTTTTTTAATGTTATCTGGAATGAAGTATAGTAATATTTGCACAAGAAGGCATTTCTGTGACAGAATGGTGGGACAGAGAGTAAAGCGCAGGCCACATTGCCAGCGGGCGGGCGGGCGAGCGGGCTGGCGGGCGAAGCGAAGCAATGGAAACTAAGCGAAACTTCGGCGAGCGGGCTCGCGGGCGACCGAAGAGGGCAGGCTAGCGAACGAGCGAACGAACGGGCGAGCATCGTTTCACCTCTTTTCATACTTTGGTTCACACTACAGAGCTAACTTCACTTCGCTGGAATCGTTGGATATTTCGTTCGCATCGCTGACGTAGCTTAGCTCTGTAGTTCGCGGTGTGAACCAAAATATGAAAAGAGGTGAAACGATGCTCGCTCGGTTCGCTCACCCGCCCGCCCGCTGGCAACGTGGCCTGCGCTTTTGCATCCCTTTTGATATATTTTTCTGATACAATCTATAACATCGCGCATAAAGCATTTGAGCATAGATACGCGTGTGTGACGCGTATTTGGTGCGTTGGTATTTGGACCCTATACTTCACAACAGTCGCTAAATAAGAGGAGCTGCGATTGGAATGTCTCCGACCACACACACCATGCTCCCCAACTTTGCTTCAAAAGATTACCACTTTTTCGGAATTTTGACGATTTCTTGCATAAAAGTATTATTTGATTCCCATAAATCACTCCAATTCGCCTACAAAGATACTATTTTCTCCACATTTTTTGCACCAATGGATCAGATGAACTATCTAAGTTTGAAGATAATAATGATACATATTTCGATATGTATCATCCTTGGTATCATATATGATAAAATGCTTATTTTATATGAAAGAACCTCGTTAATTCACCCTTTTTAATATTGTCCATATTGAGGTAATATACGATAAACAATACACAAATAAGCAATATTAAAAGTAATAATGATTAGAGATTTTAAAATATTTTATTATATTTAAAAAATTTGATAAAAAATCACAAGCAACTAACTCAATTTAGAAGAAACTCTTCCGTTTATTAAATAAAAACAATGTAATTGTTGTTTTATTATTTGCTGACGACTTCGTCAGCGTAAAAACACTCGTATCTCAGGAAATACAAAAACGAAACCTTTATCTTTAAAAGTTAGTAAACCTTATCTTATACTTATACTTATCTACATACTCTTGTATTCATAGCTAAAACCATTAAAACCAATTTGGAGGTTGACTCCTGAGCAAGTTGAATAGGAGAGATCACAATTTAATATTAAAGATTTAAGCTCTTATAAGCTGCTCACCTTCCATTTCAGGAATCTACACAGTCTAATAACTATACTTCCTTCCATTACTTCCTTGCGCAGTCCGAAATCCTTCTTTATTAAACCACAACCAAAGTCGGACGAATCGGTTTTATATTAATTACGCTGAACCATTCGCAGACGCTTCCTATATTAGGATATATTCCATCCAGAGCTGATAATCCTAGCCCTCAGTAGTAAAAATTGCCAGTCAGTCGTTCTGCCGAAGGGACTTAGGGCATTCAATTTGTCGTACCAAAGAGGACCCTTCTCAATTCGTAATTGACACAGGCTTATCCCCAAAGTTGGAGCCACAATTTGTTCACATTTCTCTAAACGGTGACTTGCCTTTCCCCCTCGATGTTTGATTCCCTGCAGCTAAGAAACATATAGTTCATTGGTTGATGCATTAATATTGATTCTGGATGTAGGCTGTGTAACCTTAAATCTTGATAAAATTTAGTTGTACAACTGACTGTCTGACTGATTGTTAATTTTGGTCCTTTTTGCAATCAAAGAAGTACAAGAAATGCAGTTACGGATTATTATCTCTAATTAAAGAATGATAAGTTATTTCACTGCTAACTATTAAATGTAAATGTTTTCATAGTTATACAAACAATAAAAAAATTGGTATTATTATCATACTCGAATCATCCAAGTCCAGATGCCACGCCACCGAACACTACTCTCGTTGAACCTTTGCCAGCAATCTTGCGAAGATCGTCTCCCCACATAGTCTGAAAATGTCTAACACTCCACTCATTTGCTCCAACAGCTCTCAGTTCTGCGATTAATGTGAGCAACTCACAGCCCCTGCCACTATTTGGTGGGCTATGTTGGTTACATTTCTTGTTTGTCGATATTGTAGAGACACCACAAAACTCGACATTGTTGCATGGATTTCAAAATGACCCAGAACTCGATAGAGTCGAACGCAACTCACGAATGCTAAGCACGAGGCTATACTCCTCGATGTTCTGTATCAGCTAATAGAAGTGGCTTATGATAATTCTTCATAACTTTGTTTCCCTTTTTCAGAACAACACGACAATCTCACGTCCATCCACGCCTCCAAAATCTCCCTTCGAAAAAAACAGTGTTAAACAGTCCCGAAGCTCTCATTACAGGCTCACCGTCTACTTAAGGGGATATTCAATACCCTAACACCGAGGATGGTGTAACTATTTTATATTATCCTGCCACCGGCCGATCATCAGAGCCTCTTTGAGTTTAAGCAGGAGAAATCTCTCGTACTTAGACACGATACTGACACTTATGGAAGCCCTACACCCCCGATATTTTTTTTTTATAAGACAGGTAAGCTCTTGGCCTTCATCTCACCAAAAATGTATTTGCATTTTGTCAGTTCACCGCGATAAACTGCTTTATCATATCGTGCTTTGGTCATGCTACGGGGGCTGATGATAAGTGACGATAAGGCCGAAGGTGGAAGCGAGCTTCACGTGGACTCCTCAACAACTGAGAAACTGGCTACCTTACCTCTAATTGTCAGCAATCTATGTAAATGTCAGAAAACACACACCTATCACATCCGTGCGTCTTCAAGTAAACTTACATTCAAGAGGCTGGTTCGTGGGCACTATCTGAAATCACTTACATGAGTTTCAATTCCTACTTTAATTTCGAATGATAAATCGAGCTTAAAATTGCATTTATCTATATTTGTATTGATATACAGGGTGTCCCAGAAGCCGACGTCAAGCCGAAAGCAGGTGATAGACTAACTCATATATGTTATTAGAAAAATATAAAAATAAATCTAATTCACCTATTAAAAAAATATCTAGCATTAAAAAAATGGATAAAATTTACACCCTGTGACGGTTTTTTCACTGTTGTTGCTACAATTCTTGACTTTTCTAAACATTTTCTTTTGCTTTGTAATCCTGAATAATGTTTCTGTATACTCTAATCTAAAATTTTAAGCCAGCTGCTCCAAATTAGAAGAATATGCCATTTTTATCTCAATTAAATATTCAAAATTAATTTTTCGCATAGCTTTAACAAGCTGTACTGAAAAAAAATGTACTATGCGAGTTTGGCAAGTAACTGCAAAAGTTGGCGCATTCAATTCCAAAATGGTATGATTCTTGGTAGATAATTTCTACGATTGCAGACAATATTTTTTTTTCCAAAAACAGGCAGTTTTGAACAAATTTTTCTTACGTACTTAAAATTTATTCTAATGTACCCATGGTTTGCTTTTAAGGCCGTAACTTTAACATTCTAGTTTGAGTGAGACCTGGAGAGTCATTTTACGAAGTGTGAGAGAGACAGATAGTGAAATAAAATAAATACACAAAAATTGTTTAACATAATTTATTTAAATGTCAAGATTTACAACAGGTGTTCAAACTGTCTTCCTTCAGCTCTAATGCAGGCTCGACATCTTCTTAAAAAAGATCGGGCTATCAAGCGGGCGAATCTTCCATTATTAACAAAATTATTTGCTTCTATTATTCTTTGCCGTAGGTCAGTCACAGTTTCGATTGGCTTTGCGTAAACTTTTTCTTTCACCGCTCCCCAGTAAAAGAAATCTAATGGATTTAAATCTGGGGAACGGGCTGGCCATGAGATAGTACCAGATCGTCCTATCCATCTGCCTGGGTATTCTTCATCGAGATATTCTCTTACTGAGATTACAAAACAAAAGAAAATGTTTAGAAAAGTCAAGATTTGTAGCAACAAGAGTGAAAAAACCGTCACAGGGTGTAAATTATATCGATATTTTTAAATGTTAGATTTTTTTTAAATAGGTGACTTAGATTTTTTTTATATTTTTCAGATAACATAATAGGTTGGGGAAAAAGTTTCTTCGCATTTTTTAAGAAAATTCAAAACATTTTTTAATATAGTTTATTTACATTTAACTAAAGTATGTAGGTACCATTTTGTTCGATAACTTTTTGCCATCTTGTAGGTAGGGACATGATCCCATTGCTATAGAAATTTTGGGACTTCTGGTCAAAATACCGCGACAAGTGGTTTTGGCAGTCCTCTCGTGATGTTAACCTGACACTGCCTAAAGAATTCTGAAGAGACCGAAACAGGTGGAAATCTGAAGGTGCAAGGTCAGGACTATACGGCGGATGCATTAACACCTCCCAGCCAAACTCTCTTAATTTTTGCTGAGTGGCTAAAGATGTGTGAGGTCTAGCGTTATCATGATGAAAAACCACACCCCTTCTGTTGATTAATTCCGGCCGCTTTCTCTCAACTTCTTGCTTTAATCTCATCAGTTGTTCGCAGTAGAGTTCAGAATCGATGGTCCTGCCTGGTGGTAACAGCTCATAATGAATAATGCCCTTCCAATCCCACCACACACACAGCATCACCTTGTTGCGAGTTAACCCGGGTTTCGCCACAGTCTGTGAAGCCTGACCGGCCTTTGACCACGACCTTTTTCGCACGTTCTTGTCGTACGTGATCCACTTTTCATCACCAGTTATCAGCTTCTTCAAAAATGGTTCGGTTTTATTACGTCGTAATAAAGAATCACAAATGAGTACACGGTTCATTAGGTTTCTTTCAGTGAGCTCGTGAGGTACCCAAATGTCGAGCTTTTTTGTGTACCCAGTTTTTTTCAAATGCGCCAAAACTGTTTTGTGGTCAATTCCCAGTTCTTCAGCTACGTCGTAACTACTGACATGCCGATCTTGCTCCCTTTTTCAAAAATGGCATCCATTTTATCTGTAATAGGGCGACCAGAGCGACGTGCATCTTTGACATCAAAATTTCCGGATTGAAAACGCTTAAACCAAATTTGTGCTACTCTCACAGACACTGCACTAGGTCCATAAACATCGCAAATTTTTTTCGCGGCTTGCGTTGCATTTTTACCTTTTTTGTAGTAAAATTTTAAAATGTATCGAATTTCTTCATTAGATTCACTCATCTTGGCGGTACGAAAAACCAATGAAAATCACACATTTTCCTAATTTGAATTTGGAATTTGTTCTTTAAAATTTAAACTTTCAATGATACCAAAACCAGCCAGATACAAATAGTATAGCCAACGAGATTTTATTACAAGTTTATACATACTATAATGCGAAAAGACTTTTTCCCCAACCTAATATATGACTTAATCTACCGATTGCTTTCGGCTTGACGTCGACTTCTAATACACCCTGTATAAATATATTTATTTATATGTGTACGTATGAATAAGGTAGTTATTATGTAGTTTACAAAGTTTATTTAAATTTTGTTTTATCTATGCTTGCACCAAACACAATTCTCGTTATAATATTCCATTCGGTTGACTGGTAGAGAACGCCTTGTTGCATTAAGTCCGCATTTTGTACTTCATTCTAGTGCAATAAAGATTAAAATAAATAAATAAATACAGCAATTCTATCACTTCTATTATTATGGCGACAAATTTAGGTGAGACGGCGGAGGCTAGCCAGGCGGGCTCAGAAGCCCTTACCACCAATCAAAGCGAACAATTCTGCCCCCACGAAACCCCGGACCTCCCGATCAACGCCCTATTTTTTTATTTTTTTTTCGCGGGGAAATGCGCAACCGCACCGTACCCACCGTTGGCTAGACGGCGAGCGTGTGTGGGGCTCACCCGGCAGAGTGCCAGGCCTACCCAATAAAACCCCTCGGTGTTCTACCTGTCCTAATGGGCGCGCTAGGTAAGGTCCACACTGCGACTCCACTACCCACGCGCCCGGGCAAGCCCGACACCCGGTCGGGCTCTCGCTAAGGGGGGATTGCCCGAGAACACCAGGACAATCCCCAGACGGAGGGCCTTACGGCGAAGTGCACGGGGCCAACCGTGCACGCAGGCCACACGTCCCTATCAACGCCCTGTGGTCTCACAAGACCACTAGACCACGGAAGCGATTAAAAATGTTTGGATATGAGTACAAAAATGCAAGTACAATATACAAGTACTATCTAAACTTGCCAATATTTTTATTTTATACATAAATTAGCTGTTCCGACATGCATCGTTCCCTTATTTATTAGTTCTTGTTTATGATTAGCGTGTTTGACGTCGATGTTTGTTATATTTTTACTTTCTCTCGAGCAATATTTCCATTTTTTCTCTTCATAACTACCTTTTCCGGACTCCTACAAATACTACCTACACAAAAAGAAATAACCAAATCTATCCAAGTGTTCTCAAATTTTGTGCTGTGCAATATTTATTTTGTGATCCATTTTTATTTTGAGGACAAAAAAATCCCTATCCAATTAATTGATCGATGTAAGTTTCTGAGCTGAATTAAAATATAGCGAAAGTTAATTTAATGCTGAAGAAGACCCCACACATCCATCGGCTTATAATCTCCAAAATACAAACTTTAGGATAATAAATTCACACCCTTGAAAGCTTTTTAAGTCGCCCCCTTCATGTAACTTTGTTTTATAAAGTCATTAGTCATTCTTTTGTTAGCAATTGCGACAGCAAATTTTTCGCGATGAGACAAATTTGAGAATAAATTAAGCAGTGTTGTAATCTTGGCCAATAAAAAAACTGCGAAGTAAAAGAGTTCCCTTCCGTTTTATTTACGAAGTGTACCTTGCTTTTAATTAATTTTTCAATCTCAACACTTTGCATTCAAGGGCCCTTTTTAAATTGATTAGTTCCATGTTTTACAATTTAAAAGTTACAATTTTATTGCGTCAATCTCGTCTCCTTCGTTACATTCGAAATGAATTATTTCTTCATCAACATTTCACTATTAAGGAAAATTAAAAACGAAAAAATATTTTCGTCGAATCGTCGAAACTAATTACCTCGTCTATACGAATCAAGTTAGGTTTTCTTGACTTTTTTAGACAATTCTATGAACTGCTTTGACTTTTTTATTTTAATCGTTTGTAAAAATTTGATTCTTTATATAGAAGTTAATAATGCCTTCTGTCCGCGCGCATTTAGTTTCGATAAGCCTATAGTTAACCTGACCTTAATTAACTTATTAACCTTTAGTAAACCTAGAACGTCGGTAGCGCTGTGAATTCGCTTCTAATCAGGAAGTCTGGTGTTCGCTCCTGCCATGTACCAATGTGTTTTTCGTTTTTTCGAACTTCATATATGTACATTTTTCGGATACTCCTACGGTGAAGGAAAATATCGTGAGGCAACCTGTGTAGAGGTATACATCTGTCTAGAGATCCAAAGTGTGTGTGAAATCGACCAATCTGCACTGGGCCAGCGTTGTTGACTAAGGCCTAAACACCCTAACTTAGGGTAGGTTCGGGCCCCTTGGTGGGGACGTATATGAGCTGTGATGATGATAGTTAATCGCAAAAGGCTTTTTGCTCGGGCTGGACATCATTGTCATTTCAGCTGAGAGACACTCACTTCCACCCAATTGTAGTAGTAAATTACAGCTGAACCGAAACCGAACCGTAGCGATCGATCAATCGAAGCGCATAGACTGACTTTCGAATGTTCGATGACGTGATAATGTAGCGTTCTGATTGGTACACAGCAACGGTTCTGTTTTGCTTCAGCAGTGGTTTATTAGTAGAATTGACCCGCTGGGATACAAGCCTTTCCTAAGGATCGATCAATCCGATTAATCCAGCGGCTTCTTGCTTCCATTTCGTCGATCCGATCATGACCCCTAACTCTCTGAAACCTTGTTCGGACTAAATTGCTAGAGTAAGTAGCAAATTAGCTTTGAAGTGGAATCTGTAGCTGACCGTAAACAGTGCAGCAGGCGACGAGTCGCAGCGACTACGACTGGTTTCTATGTCATCATTCATCATCATTTCCAAGAGATACTGTGGGACAAAGGCCTCCACCAAAGATCGCCGATCGGTCCTATGTTTCTCGCATCCAGTGGCTTTCCGCGATCTTCATCAAATCGTCGGTCCACCTTTTAGAGGGGCCTACCAACGCTGCGTCTCCCGATTAGTGTTGCCCAAAATTGGTATTTGTCTTGCAGTCTTGCGAGACTCTTAGTTAGTTAGTTAGTTTGGCTGGGCTCTTTCTCACTTAGCCTCATGATTGGGCCATTGTGCGTCCGACCTTACGTCAGCCTCCATCCGACTCCATCCATCCTAGGTCCTCCCAGAATGCCAGCAGCCTCTGTGGGCTCATGCTTCCGGCATGAGCATGTCCATGTTTCTATTCGGGCTGTATGGCTAGAATCCAACGTATAACTCATACCATGACTGGTGTGGTACCGACTTTCAGGTGGTATTTAATGCCCCTATGCTTCGTTGGCCTGGGTGTGGTTTTGCACCGCCACTGTTTGGCTATGCGTGATTGGGCTAAGGAAGAGGGATAGGATGTGGGTAGGGATAAATATGGAAGGATAAATATGAGTTTGGGTTACACCTGGTCAGCGGGAGTGCTGTCCAGGCACGCCCGCCATACTTGGCTGACTCAGATCCGGGGCAGGTGGTAAGTAATGCGACGCCCGTTGTCAACCTGAGCCATTTCCAGGGCGCACGACCCACTCCAGTGGGTTTGCCCCAAGTCTGTACGCCGGCAGTACCTGAGGCAGCGTGGACGTGTATGACGGACTTAGAGAAGGGGAGTTATAGCCCAGCGTCGCATGCCCAGGCGTTCCCCCCCTCCCGCGCCCCTTGCGAGACTCTTGCTGCAAGAGCGAGACCAAGATCGGCCTAATTGTAGCAAGACCAAGACCAAGGCTGATCCATGCAAGATTTGAGCAAGAGTCTTGCTCAAATATTGATGTTGGTGGTCTTGGTGTTGGTCTAGGACTCGGTCTTGCAGCAAGAGTCTTTTGAGCAACATTACTCCCAATATGCGGCCGCCACTTCAAAACCCTCGACGGCCGTCAGTTCAGCGAGCTCTGTGCCCTGCCTACCGCCAATAAGGTTGGCAATTCTTTGGGCTATGCTAGAGACTTTAATTCTTCTACGGATCTCATCATTTCTGTATCAATTACGTAGAGAAAACCCAAGCATAGCTCTCTCCATTGCCTTTGAATGACCATGAGGCTTCTTCTGAGATCCATTGTAAGCGTCTACGTCTTAAATCGGTACGTCATCACTGGCAACACACACGAATAGAAGACTTTCGTCGTGAGACACTGTAGTATATGGGCCGAGAATATGCGGCGTAGCATCTCGAACACCGCGCAGCCGAATTCATTTAGGTTTTTTCACGGACCTGAAAAAAAGACGGACGGAACATCGTTGAATCATGTATGTTTGCGTGTCTTGCTCGTCGAGAAATTACGACGCTTTGTCTTACTTGATGCATCTGTGTGAGTGTAGGTTGTGTACAAACAAGTGAAATTGTAGGACCTTGCATGCTTTACATTTGTGCAACACTACGTTCGTATTTTTGTAGATCCATGGGTTTTTTTATTATTAATGTCCGTGTAACGACAGATTTAGAATATATTTATTTATGAAGTTTAGTAAATAAAAATATAATTATAAGTATTCAAGAGAAACAACTTGATGCAAAGTTCGTTTATATTATAGCAGCGATATCTCAGTAGATCGAGTTGCTAGAGACAACATCACGGAAACTTTTAACAACCCACACTTTTTTAATCCTTTGCCTTATATTTTTCTGTTATCCGTTAATTATCCGCTGAGGCTAACTTTTAATATTGCTTGAAGCTTGAATTTCTGAGGCTTGACATAATTTATAAAATGCCAAAATACTATTTCCTAGGTTTATTATTGAAACAGAATTAGTTTTTACCATACACTTTTTATCATTAATTTAAAATATAATTATATTCATATTAAATCCAAGACAACTATTGTAGTGCCGCCTTTTCCCGCCACACAATAAGCGACATTTAGAGACACAACTAAAAATATGACAGAAAAATACACCTGGCAACTCCACCGTCACCATAGCTCATTCGTTTTTTCGCGCTCTACGCAGCTGACACATATTTTAACTATTGATGTTTTTCAAAGTGATTTATTTTTCTGAATAAAACTAAAATGCAATAACGCAGTGCTAAAAACACAGAAAATAAGTATGAAAGAGAAAATATGAAGCTTCAAAGAAAATTGGTTATCTTAATATAAATAAATAACACAACATGTCTTAACAGGTACGTACTGTTTTGAAGATGCGTCGTAATTTTGTGTTTTGCCTTTAAAATTCGTCGTCGTTATTTAAATTTTATAATAAAATATGTGCTTATATATTTTTCTTTATGAACTGCCTGCTTTCCGTGGGAAAGCGTTATCTATCAAGGCAAATAAAAGATGATGTACCTAGGTACTTACTCGATCATGAACTCTGTGGGATATAGGCATAAGCACAAATACTTTTAAAGGAAATTATGGCATAAAGTATACATTTATGACCAAGCTTACAAAGATTTGCCTTGAAAGATATTTTAATTGACGTTGCCTATCTAAATGTCCTGGTAACTGCAAACTGTTAGATGGTCCATAACATAACATGGAAATTATTAATATCCTAAACATGGGATAAATTACTCAAAAAATAAGTCAAAGTGAAGTGAGCTTTGCAATAGCTGTAATATCACAAGTGTTGACTTCAATTGCCATAAAATCTTTATAAAATGTCTGAGGGATGTGGTGATGTCAACTGATGTCTTTAGATTACTATGCAATAAGTATACAATTTCAGTGCACCAGGATCAGAAGGAAACTAATATGACTGCTTTTATAAAAATCTAATAGAAGCTATAAAGAGCAATAAGAGGGATGAATATTTGTCCTCCAATAAAACTGTAAAATTATTTACAGTCATACAGTCATAAAAAGAATGATAATCATTCTAAAATACAAGTAAGTCATTTACAAGAACCTCAAAAACTTGCTTCTAGTTCAAAAACCTACCAGCAGCCTGTGCGCTACAATAATTTCTAACAATATCCTCCTCGGAGGGCCTCATAGAGAGAGGGCTCAACTATCATTCAGGTTTTCAGCAGCCAGTCTCGATCCAATTATCCATAGACCCACAGGTTAGCTTCTCTGGTAGATTTTATGTTTATTTTTACCCATCGTGGTAATAAATAACCCAGGTTTCACAATTTTAAAAGTGGATAAAAGACTATGTAATTCCTTTTGTTACTATTTTCAATCAAGTTATAATCCACAGAACAATAATAAATATTGTGAAATGGATAATTAAACAAACAAATTAACAACTGGATAGCAGAAATGATTGTCCCCGTGCAATGTTTTCTAGAGTTTTACAATTCCTAAAAGGATGGTTCCATAGATTTATTTTAAATTAAAATAATGATAATAAGTTTATTGAAAATTGACACTTTTTAATGGAGATTTCATGGTATAGATTTGGTTGAATGAATGTTACATCCAAATTATTAATAACTAAGGAAATACCTAGTTAATTTTTATGTTTGACTAATTGTATGAATACAATTGCTTACCATGTGGGTTAAATACGGTACCATATGCCTTTACCATTTATCTCAAGTCAACTTTAGGTGGATTTTTTTTTTTGAAAAAAAAATAAAATTATTAAATGTTCAGATGACTTGATTAAAATATTAATAAATTTTAGTTATAATGTTTTACAACACCTTAGTTTTATTTTTTCTAATAAAGATAAGTTTTTTGATAATTTTATTCATTTATTATTATTATTTTTTTTTTTTTATTATTTTGCTCAAATGCTAAGTAGTTTAGTTTCACTATGCATGGCAGTTTCTTATGGAATTGTTTTACACTAAGAGCTCAGATAGATATAAGTTTATAGCTTTGAACGTTTAGGGGGCAATTACAACATGCTTATGTATAAGAAAAGTATTATAAAATGCTTCTGCGATATGGAGCAGTAAACATTTTCTTTAGAAATTTTCTCAGGTGTTTTATCAACTGACAGTAATTAAAAGGTACTTATAGTATATGGTTATAGGAAAAAAGGAAGACAGTATCAATTTCTTAGAACTGTTAGATATATAATTATGCATTAAGATGTTTTGCTGACCGCGTGGTGAAGTAGATGTGACATTTTATTACAAATAGATAACACCACACTTTCAATACATATATTAACAGAAAAAGCTTAGTTTGATTTCAATCCAAATGATCTTGCTAAACATTTGGCAGTGGTGTGATACTAGCGGCATCTGATTTTTGCTTTATAATATATAAAATTTAAAGATAAGAAATATTAAGCTGATTTTGAATCTTGCAGTCTCAATTCAGATGTAAGTTGGAAACTGCCGCAGGACATAATGTAATTTTAAGATTTGTCATGCATTGAATTATTTGTAACGCATTTCAATAAACAATATATGATTAGATGATAAATAATATATATTATATAATATGCATTAAATCATGGCATACTCTTATGCTTCAAATGTATACCATAGGATTAATATTTTTATAAAAGGAGAAGAAACTCCTTTTCTTTGATTCTGGAATTTCTGCAGAGTTATAACTGACAGAGCTTAAGGAATCTAAGTATTCCCAGGTTAGACCATTACCACTCAGGCTTACTTCAAAGAAATAATTAATGTTTTAACTCTATCCAATGTAGGTAGGTACCAAAAGTTTTTTCAAATCTTAAATTTCTATCTATTTTTAAAACAGGAGCATCACATCAATCATGACATTTTCACTGCTCAGCTCTTTCACTAATTATCTAACTATAGGCAATAAAATAGGGTCAGATAATAAAATTAAAAATTGATAAAACGAACGAGTTAATAAACTATGTCTGGCAATCCCATGTATGCCAGCACAATGGAATATGGTATATGCAATCCTGCCATAGTTTTATATATCCTTAAGCATGGGACATCTAGAAACCTGATATTGATAAAACTGACATTAAAAACTGCTATTATTAGCAAAACCACTGCCCAAAAAGTTACAAATCCTAAACATACATAATTATTTATGTATTAATTAATGTTTTCACAAATTAAGATGGCTATTTTAAGAAATTTCTATGACAGCGACACGAGCAAGCAAGCAAGTTGTCTCTTCTCTATGTAAATATTATTCCAGATATTTTACTTGTGAGAACTTTGTTATTGCTTGGTTGTAACAAATAATAAAGGACCATAGAAATAAAGATAAGATAAATTTATTTTAGAGTTTTAAAATACTACTTTTCAACCCATTAGTAGATGGCTAAAGCACATAATGGAGGAAAGTTAATTTAATTATTCATCTTTCATATTAATATTCTATTTACTCATAATCCTCTAAACAATATGCTTCAAATTATCATGCATATAGGGCAGGATTAACTGTTGATAATATTCTAAAGGCGAATAAACATTTTCAGTAAATCACTATTTTACATTTTCGCGTGGCGATTATGTACGCTGTCCGTGGGACAGGCTAAAGGACATATACGAGATCTATCAAAGCACATTAATGCTTTTAGGGAATCGTTAATTCTACATTTTCGCGTGGCGATATGTAGGTACTCTGTCCGTGGGACAAGTTAAAGGACAAATATATATATATATATATATATATATATATATATCCAGGCATATGAATGATTTTAAGGAATTGTTAATTCTACATTTTCGCGTGGCGATTATGTACTCTGTCCGTGGGACAGTCCAAAGTACAAATAGGTACCTATAAAGGTAAATGATTGATGTCTATAACATTTTCGCGTGGCGATTATGTAGTCTGTTTGTGGAACAGGCTAAGGCTAAATTATTTTTAATGTATTTGATATTCATTATTAACTTCTGTACAAATATTTCACTGAGGAAAAATTAATTGAGTCTCTATACTGTACTGTGAAATCCCATTAGATTTCAAACAGGAAAGGGGACCGAAACTTACAAAGAGTTAGATTACACATTGGGTGACATATCCCCAATGCCCACTATTGGATGATCTAATATATTATCGACATTTGCTAAATATTATAACATACCACCCCAATTAGATTGGCAAACCTTTTTGCCACGGCTGGTGGTTCTTGATTTCTTACATGTTCAGTAATATTTTGAATTACACTGTTTAGCTAAGAAAGTTTGACAAAGAATGTGTTATCAAATTTATAATTATTAACAACTGTTTACACTAGTGAACATTGTCTACATATATAAAATAAATATTTAATGTTATTGAATATTGATAGTTAGTTGTTTACCTATTTATCAAAAACTCTAAACACCTACAATAGTTGTCTTGGATTAAATATGAATATAATGATAGGATTAAACGAACTTACCTTAAGTGATGTTCAATCCATATTATATGAAGTATTTAATCCAAGACAAGGAGCATCCCACCCTTCCCTTTTGAAGTAATGAATTACTAACCCAATTATATTTACCTAATACTCTAAACTAATGAGCTATGGTGACGGTGGAGTTGCCAGTTGTATTTTTCTTTCATATTTTTAGTGGTGTCTCTAAATGTCGCGTAGTGTGTGGCGGGAAAAGGCGGTACTACAATAGTTGTCTTGGATTAAATACTTCATATAATATGGATTGAACTTCACTTAAGGTAAGTTCGTTTAATCCTATCATTATACCGTTAACTTCAAACGAAAATGGTAGACATATATTCTTACTAGAATGTAGCATAACAACATGCCAACTGGAAATGAAAACAATGATTTTCCTCACAAAGGAGATTTCCAACGGTCAGTAAGTAAAGCTTACTCCTTAAGTATCCAAATGCCATTCTACCTGTTATAAGAGCTTCTAACATAAAGTAGCAGGAAGCAAAATCACAAATCACGAGATAACGGGCCCTTGTAGTGCTCTGCGGAAGTTTCTCGAAATTTTCAACTTTGTTCGAGGAGCCATTACTCATTCTTTTGTTGGTGACTCGGCACCACTGCAAAATTTTATGACACGAAAAGAAATTATTGTAACAAATTAAAACGCTTTGTTAACTGCGAACTCGCCTGTTAAGGATTTCAGGAGTCGCCAACAATAACTTTGTAGTCAATGGTGTATTGAATATCAAATTGCAGTGTTTGCTTTAAATTATAATACAGAGAATAGATATTATGTTATCTATGACAGCTTCCTAACAAAGAAACAGTGCTCTCATTTTTGAGATAAAGTAATCAATCATATAAGTTTGACATAAGAGGCAGACTGCACCTTTACAGGCACAGCCTGTAAAGCGGCGTGACGTTACCAATTTTTACACTTCTCAATGGAAAATGTAAATTTTGTTCTTGTCAGAGTATTAGTTTTCTAAAATGCCCCGAGGCACACACTCCTTAAACCGGTGGTTGTTAACTGTTCGTCCGCGGACCTCTATGCATAGAGTTGTCTGCACACCAACGGTTGGTGCATGGTCTTTGGAAACATCATAAATGGTCCGCCAAGCCATTTGAAATATAGTATAGATAGATAGGTAAGAGGGGGGGGGGGGAGGTGTCCGGACACCGCCCATTGAAAAATCTACTTCGGACACCCCCCAATTGAAATATCAACGTACACTGCGAGAGAATAAGGTCTCCAGCGAGGTTTACCTATGTATTGGTCCAAACAGTTGGTGGCCCATTGCGAGACAGACATTTTGCTAATGGTTTGCAAATTTTGAAAATGCATCACTAAAAGATTAAGAACAACTGCCTTCAACCGTTTCAATTCAATTCTAAAATAGTCAAATTATGCAATCTTAAAATGTTTGAAAATCAATCGTTGTATAATTACGGATCACATCAATTCGTTCCGTTCGCTCCGCCGGATCCACTCATTTCACACGTTCGCTTCTCGATATACCAATTCTATGTCGATTATGTGCGCCGCCGTAGAGAAGTTTCGTTAGATATGCAATTGCTAATTTTAATGTGTATCCAAATCAAATCAATATCTACCTATTTTTATTTAAATGAACATTAGGTTTAAAGAAAGTTAACATTGATAAAGTAACTACATCGTTAATTTTGAATTACGTTTTTCAATAACACCCAAATAGTTTTTGCTTACGGCCCGCGACACCATACTGAAACCTATAAAGAAAAGCCGGAAGTTTGGGATTCGCTTATATGTTTTGTTGTTTATGTGTATACGGAAATGTTACAGATATAATGAAAATATAAGTACATACGTTATTACTTTAAAGAAATTTGATCCCGGGTCGGATAAAAGCTTAAAAAGTTTTCTGCTTAAGAAATTCTCTTAAGCTTCTCGGAGTCTCAAATGTCAGCTCAGTGTGACGCACAAAGTTGACAAAGACCCCTTTCTAGGAGCACAAGCATAATATAAAAAATGTAACAAATAACAATACATTTTTTAACTATAATTATCCGTTGTACATGAAAAATAAACATAAAATAGCTACCTCTGATAAATCTGAGGAACGACGCCAGCGTCCAACTTTAATTCCAAACAAATTGCTAAACACGTGAAATATTCGCATAAAATTTTTCCACGTTAAATTTAAAATTCATAAAGCGCGTTCGGTCTTAGCAATAAAAGCGTGCAGTATATCAGGGAAGCGCACAGTACGGGCAAGTGTGAGTGGACAATACACCGCGTTCAAAGCGACTGCCGGGTCATTTCCGACACGTCGTAATGTGCAACGGCTAGGTTTACATGTCGCTGTTTTACTTATTTTCTTATTGTATTTTTTTAAATCAATAAGATAGGCAGACAAGCAGACTACTACTACTACCATCAGTACAACCTGATGCTAATAGCTACAGTAATAAGTGCTCTTATTAGATTCGCGAACTGCAATCCCAGCAACCACACAATATCTTGCCAATTTGTGGCATAATCTGTGGCACGACGTCTTAACACAGAACCTAGTTAATTCATTTCAAATAAGAACACAGCAATGCAAGCTCCGCTGGGAAGTTATAATTTGATAAGTTAGAGGTATGTTCGGTTTTCGCACAGAACGTCCTATTCGCAGAAAGTCCCACTCACAAAAGGTTCGCATATTATACACACACTCCCAGTACCAAGTGTCATATTGGTAAATCCATGTAAATGAGACAGAAGACTAAACTTATCTACAGGTACTAACGATTTGCATGGAAATTATAAAAAAATTACGAGTATCTGCGCGAGCACAGGTACACTCCACTATCACTCTACTTGCATTTACCGATGGGACGCTTGTGGGGCAAAAATAGGGTTTAGTAGATATTGGACTTATTCGCAAAATGGCTCACGCCAAATAAAAACGACCTATTCTTGAAATGATATATTCTTAAATTGACCTTTTCGCATAATAAACAATATCAACCGAAGGATCCACCATCTAACCTGTCATCCGAACACGGAGGAGCTTGAGATGTCTCATCATCACAGCTCATATACGTCCCCACCGAGGGGCTCGAGCCTACCCTATGTTAGGGTGATTAGGCCTTAGTCAACCACGCTGGCCCAGTGCGGATTGGTCGACTTCACATACACCTTTGAATTTTTTCGCAGATGTATGCAGGTTGCCTCACGATGTTTTCCTTCACCGTAGGAGCGTCAGAGAAATGTGCATATGAAATTCGAAACGAAAAACACAGTGGTACATGGCGGTCTCGAACCCGGACCTCCCGATTGGAAGACAAGTACCGAGACCACAGCGCCACCGACGCACCGAGCCCTGTAAACGATCAAACATGTTTGTCAAACTTGCTTGACAAACTTCACGTTTTCATCAAACACGACGTCAATCCAGTACTTTTCAATCACATCAAACACTTAGTTCGTTTGTCAAACGCGTCAAACGCAGCCCTACACGAACAAACAAGTTTGTCAAACACGTAAATTTGACAAACATGTTTGATCGTTTACAGGGTCCTTTAAACTTTTAGTCGCTCATCAGGGTCCTAACGACGGCGAACTTTATTAGACTTTAGCAATAGTAACGTCAAGCGCACATCTTTACATCACCGATTTCCTTTAAAAATGACGTCAAATGGATCTAGATGGCAAAGAGGATTCATATCTAGAGCAGCCTAAAAAATTGTTCGAAAAAGAACTACGAGTATATTATGTCAAATTACCGATATTTTAGGCACTGTGAGATTTTTAACGACAATTTTCTAACGAACTATACTGTTACCGGATAAACGTCCACGTTGTTGGCTAAATTGCTTTAGCTATTTTTGCTCGCATGCTTGACAATTGACGGTCGACTAGCAAAAACGAATGCAGCGTTGTGTCTATTTGACTGAACACATGTAAGCCCGCGGCGGGCACCGGTGCTCGCACCGAAATTAAAAGTGAACTCTACAGAGAACAACAGAACAGGTTTGACTTGAAACAATGTCCCTTCACCGGGCCCGTTGCATCTCATTTACGTCCACGCTAGGGTTGTCGCATCTGTGTTTTTAACGCTTAACAGCGAACAGCGCTTACGGCATTCAGCTGCGCGCTCAATCCAAAACAATGGATACCGCAACACTGGAACGCTATAGAATGAATCATGTAGTGTTATTTTATTGTTCACATATATAAATTTACATAATAATAATTATTATTAGAAATAAATGGCAAATTTATTGATATTTTATATAACAAAGCGTCTCTATAACCCCTCGTTTACACCAAGGTATATTACATGTATTTAACAAGTTTTATGCAATGTTTTCGTTTATTGTTTACACTCGTATACATGTATAAAACTTGCTGAATACAAAACATGTATACAACTTGTTGTATGAAATTGTTTCTGAACTACTAGTTGTCTACATGTTTATGATGTCACGTTTTATACTTGTTGTAGATAAACTTGTAGAAAATGACACGCCAGTCGGTAGTTTCATTAATATTTTCTACTCAATTGACTATTCACAATGGAAAGTAAAGATGCTGAGGAACTTTACTTCATGAGTGCAGTATACTTGTTTACACGGTTATTTTTTTATCACTGGAAAATTTTAGGAACGCTTCAGGACACATCAATTATTATAAATAAAATAAAAACAATAAGAAATAAAAAAAAATTTTTATTTATAAAAAAATCTAAAAATGCTGCTCTCAACTAGTGCAGCATTTTTTGTATTTTTTTATTTTTTTTTCTTCTCTTCCCCCCGTAAAATAATACGGTCCGTCCGGTAAAAGTTTAAAACTTTATCTAACAAGCATGGATAGAGTTTAAAACATGTTTTAAATTAGTATGATACATAAATTTCAGTGAAATAAACAAAACTTGTTAAAAACACGATTGCTTTTTGTAAGTGTAAACGCTGTCAATGTATCAGACTAGTTTGAATATGTCATAGATCTAAGTGTAAACGCAGATGTGGTTTATACTTGTTTAGAGACTTGTTGGCAACACAGTATGAACGAAAGAATGTTTGAGACAGTTACAATACATGTATAAAACAAATAATTATGTTTTGACAAGTATTCTACAAGTATTGTATGAAACTAGTATTTTACTTGTTTCTTGGTGTAAACGAGGGGTAAGGCAACCCAATAGTGACAACACAGCCATCTCTACAACTACGCCCACTCTGTCAAGGGTAGCCGACTGCTGAAATGTGATGCGAAACTCTGATGACAACGTTGTTCATTAAGAAACTTGTTCAGTGAAGTAACGTAAACAAGTAGAGTTTGCAAAGCATTTCTACTCACGTTACATTTTCAACCACAAGGTATTTTTAATTCAACTCTTCCCTTGAATATATTCATTAAAAATTATTCAATAGCTGTTGATAAAATTAATTATCATTCGAAATAGTTTGGTGACGCATCTTTTTCATATATATATTTTACTATTTTCACATCAACAATACTGGCATACTGGTTTGGTAGACGTACTCGGCGATGCCGCCTGGTGTGGACTCTGTGATTCGGAGTGATGGCCAAAAGGCGCTACGCCGTGCCACCACTTTTGGGATAGACAAGAAAGAGAAGTTCCCGTGTTTGTTTCTGTTTTTCTCGCTGCCCCGCAACGGTTATATATTAGTATCCGCAAATGAAATTTTGAAAATTATTCGCCGTGATCTCATCTTATCATAATATATTTGAAGTGAGAAACTATTGTAGACTTTACATATTGTGTTCGGTGCAACTGTTGGGCTGATTATCTAGAATCGCAGGACTGGTGCGTGCAGCGGATGTGCCTACATCTTTAGGCCTGAAGGCTGATGATCGGTGAAGCATCGGGTGAGTCGTAGATTACGTTTATCTGACCTATTTGCCTAGATTGTTGATGTTCAGTCCATAGTTATTTGTGAAACATTCAGTTCGCCATTTCATCAGAAGTTGGCGAAATTCCCCCTTTAATATTACACATGATAAGCTATTTACACGCTTCATCATAGTTTTTTTAAGTTGTTTCATCTGTACATTGAGTTTAGAACGAGTAGTTCAGCTGCAAACGTATATCTTTTATATATTTCAATTATCTTCAGATGAATCTAAAGTTCATGTCGATGCTCCACGATTGACCAAACATCAGGGGGCCTACCATGATCGCTTACGGCACAGCAAGGTTAAAACAATATTGAAAGAGAGAAACCGCTCTTGCTGCGTATAGCTTTTATTCTTATTACTCCAAAAAAAAACAAGTGTTAATACATCTTAAATCGAAGTAGTGACGGAAAAAAGCAAAAGGATTTAAAAATGTAAATCTTTTTTTGTCTTTGTGATATTTTTTTATGTTTTGATGCAATAAATTGAACAAATACTTATGAATTTTGTTTTGGCTATAATTAAACAAAAATGTGAAATAGCTATATCACTTTCAACATAATATAACAAAAAAACTTATGTGTAACGTTAAACCTACGGTATAAGTATAAGGATTAAAGTTCTTTTTGGTCAAACTAAATAAACTGGTTTGACTTCAAAAATTATTTTACTGTACGAATTTAATAAATTGTGTGTTGCGACATTTTCACGGGGATTTGAAATTATAAAATCAATTTTCGCACTTATTGTAAATAACATAATGAAGAAGCTATCCATCAACATACTCGTAAACGTAAAACAAATTCTTTACGTCACAATAACTTACCTAGCTATTCCTCAAACATTATCTTATATTCATGATGTGTCTGGATTCAGGAAATTTGTTACGTCAACAAAGAGCCTTTTGATGATGAATATATATACATAGATATATTATTCAAGTTCAGGTTAATTGAAAAAAGACTGGTTGAGTTAGTCAAGTTTGATGCGACCCCAGGTATAGCAATAACAGTTATTTTCTGGTTAAAAATTGTCAGCAACAGTCTCGCATACGCATCTGTTTAGCACCAATACTAATAATACTAATGCTTTATTTTTCCTCCTGTTGGCGACAGCCACTTGCCACCGGTTTTTATATATTATGCCTTTACTTTGATACTGTTATTTATGGTTTATTTTGAATTTTGTATTTTATAGAATTCTTATGTTTTTAGGTATATATGTCAGATTATTAAACGTCTTGATACGAAAGTGTGTGTCCTTATTATTTTGGTGTCAGAAGTGGGATAGATTCGAGACTGGTCTGTTATAGCGGGCGACGATAAGAGCAGCTTGAAGCTCAAGTCGCGGTATTAATGATGGCTAAAGGAGCCAACCTGGCCTTTCCCCCAATAAGAGCAAGCTTAATTGTTCCATCTTGGCATACGAATCGCCAATATGCAACACAGCCGTACGCATGTTCACTAGCGTCGGCGAACAGATGAAGTTGACGCTCAATAATAGGGCAAGTGTGGTTAAAATAACACCGCGGTACCACAGTGTTCGCAGCTTCATTTAAGTCTGTCAGCCAACTCTGCCATTTATGACAAAAATTCGGCGGGAGTAAATCATCCCACCCTATCCCGGACCGCCATATCTGCTGTCACATTGATAGGGCCAAAGTAGTCCACGCCCACGTAGGTAAAGGGTCTCTGGTTGTGCGCTAATCGGCCTGGTGGTAAATCACCGAAAGGTGGAACGACTGGAGTTGATTTTCTGATTTTGCACAGCTGACAACGGTGAGAGACATATTTGATGGAGGCCCGCAGATGAAGAATATGAAATTGCAAGCGTACTTGATTAACTATCAGTTCACAGTTCCCGTGAGCATTCTTTTCGTGATAGTGCAGCAGAAACAATCTGACGATGGGGTGGTGCCCGTCCAACACAATGGGCTGCAGATCTCTGCTCGATGGCGTATCTCGTACTGCAAGAATCCAGCTTGAAAGTCGCATCAGTCCTTCGGAGTCGATAAAAAGAGCAAGCTTTGCCAGTCTACTTCGTTTTGGGACGGGTACGGACCGACGCAAATACGTAAGCTCTCCTGCAAACGATTCTGCTTGGGATACTAAAAGTAAGTCTGATCGGCTTTAACAATATCAGAAGCAGTTAACAAAAAGTGAAAATTTACCGTCGCCTCTTAAAATGTTCTTAAATTTATTAGCACAATAACGAATGCGAGCCGTTGCACGAACCAACCGAGTCCAATTGCTAAAACGGGAATGATCAGCGACAATCGGGCAATTAACCTCAGGGACTGGATTGGTTTGTGCTGGCTGAAATGCAAAATAATAAGGACACACACTTTCGTATCAAGACATTTAATAATCTGACATATATAAAAACATAAGAATTCTATAAAATACAAAATTCAAAAATAAACCATAAATAACAGTATCAAAGTAAAGGCATAATATATAAAAACCGGTGGCAAGTGGCTGTCGCCAACACTCCCCCCCAGTGTGAGCACTAATTGGTATCTAGACAGACACTATCCAACGGTACTAACACCCGAGTAGCCCGTTTCAAAGTCCCAGCTTTGGTCTGAACATCGACGGTCCGTACCCTTCCATCTCTGCCCGGGTAGATCCTAATAATTTTTCCCCTAGGCCAGGAAGCACGAGGTAAGGAACCATCCACGATTTGCACTATATCGCCAAGTGCAAAATCT
This sequence comes from Schoenobius gigantellus, assembly GCA_963935595.1. Lineage (NCBI taxonomy): Eukaryota > Metazoa > Arthropoda > Insecta > Lepidoptera > Crambidae > Schoenobius > Schoenobius gigantellus. The sequence continues at coordinate 17,428,911 of OZ012557.1, read as the reverse complement.
TTATTAGACCCGGCTCTTCTGGGTGCTAAGGTAGGCAAAATTTCCTTGGTCCACCGCTGCCAAAAATGATCCGCAAGCTGCAGGCCCTTCTTATAGTCAGCTCGGCGACAGAGATCGACGTCGGAAAGAGGCTGAAGTTGATGGTCACCAGATGGTCCACCGATAAGAAAGTGGAAAGGCGTCAAAGCCTCATCGTCGTCCGGCCTAACGGGCACATGTGTTAGTGGCCTGCTATTAACAATGGCCTCCGCCTCGGCCAGGAGCGTCCTCAAAATCTCCTCACGTGGTGCCCTTTCCTTCAATGTTACCGAGAGGGCGGTTTCTATGCTGCGAACCAACCGCTCCCAGCAACCACCCATAAAAGGAGCCGCCGGTGTTATAAACGACCATTGGATTTTATTGTTAGCTGCAAAGTTATACATCTCATCGAGTTTGCGGGCAGCGCCGACAAAGGCTGTTCCATTGTCCGAATAAATGCGAGCAGGACATCCGCGAATGGCAATGAATCGCCTGAGTGCCATGAGAGCTGAATCGGTGGTGAGCGTCTCTACGACTTCTAAATGGACTGCCCGTACCGTCAAACATGTAAAGAGCGCGACGTATCGTTTAAGGTGTCTTCTACCTGCTGTCACATTGATAGGGCCAAAGTAGTCCACGCCCACGTAGGTAAAGGGTCTCTGGTTGTGCGCTAATCGGCCTGGTGGTAAATCACCGAAAGGTGGAACGACTGGAGTTGATTTTCTGATTTTGCACAGCTGACAACGGTGAGAGACATATTTGATGGAGGCCCGCAGATGAAGAATATGAAATTGCAAGCGTACTTGATTAACTATCAGTTCACAGTTCCCGTGAGCATTCTTTTCGTGATAGTGCAGCAGAAACAATCTGACGATGGGGTGGTGCCCGTCCAACACAATGGGCTGCAGATCTCTGCTCGATGGCGTATCTCGTACTGCAAGAATCCGGCTTGAAAGTCGCATCAGTCCTTCGGAGTCGATAAAAAGGGCAAGCTTTGCCAGTCTACTTCGTTTTGGGACGGGTACGGACCGACGCAAATACGTAAGCTCTCCTGCAAACGATTCTGCTTGGGATAATAAGGACACACACTTTCGTATCAAGACATTTAATAATCTGACATATATAAAAACATAAGAATTCTATAAAATACAAAATTCAAAAATAAACCATAAATAACAGTATCAAAGTAAAGGCATAATATATAAAAACCGGTGGCAAGTGGCTGTCGCCAACACTCCCCCCAAAAACAGTTATTTTCTGGTTAAAAATTGTCAGCAACAGTCTCGCATACGCATCTGTTTAGCACCAATACTAATAATACTAATGCTTTATTTTTCCTCCCAACAATGACATACATATACAGAAATGGACATACAATACATGTTTGAGAGACTGGCGTCCGAATTAGGCAGTTTGACCCGCCTTTGTCTCGGATTACCAGGCCCTGCTGCGTGTCTTAAATACATTGAAATTTGTTTCTTATTATGATATAGTATAACATACAATTTTGTGTGTATACCCGGTGTAACGGAATACCGCAATAATATTTTGGGTTGTTGATTAACAAAAAAAATGTTTCATGACTATATTCTTTGTATTTTTATTGTATGCCTACTTTCGATTTAACACGCTGAACTGTTAAGCGTATTAAATCGAAGGTAGGCATATAATAAAAATACAAAGAATAGTCATAAAACATTTTTTTGTTAATCAACAACCTTAAATATTATTTCGGTATTCAGTTACACCCGGTATACATTTTTAAACAACAATATTAGTTTAAAGTTTAAACAAGATTTTTAAATCTGGGAAGGAAAGGAAAAGTGGGTGTGTGTATTTTTGTATGTGTGTGCTTGTATGTGTGTGTGTTTATGCGTGTGTGTATTTGTGTGTGTGGTTGTTTATGAGAGTGTGTGTCTGTCTCACTCTGTGTGAATGTGTGTGTGTGTATGTGTGTAGTACACTTTGTTTGGTTAGTTTTTCCGTTTCGCTATAATTCTGTTTTATAAGCCACTTCGTTACTATCTTAATATACCTACTGTCTTTTATTTGTGCATTAGACTCGTACGTGTTTCGTATGACTTATAAATTAAATATTACAATGTTTACTCCATCTAACCTTTCGAAGAGAACAAGCCTCATATTAAGCCGCGTATCAACTTTACGATTGCATCGTCGCTTGTTTGCGAACGGAAGAGTTCACATTGCGAATCTGTCTCGTGATAACATTGATTTACTACCAAACGTAGATAGAGCACTTCATACAAAAACGCGCTTGAAATCTGTCACCTAATCGACTATACATTTGTACGCTGTTAAATAGGTAGTTGAATATGCACACCCGAATTAAAATTACCATAAAGAAAGTACCGTATTTATCGAATTCAACCTTATTCTTTATTATTACGGCAACTATTTGAAGTACAACCGTGTGCAGTTACATCATTTCATACCTAGCCACATTAAATTTGACGTTTTAGTAATTGCTACAAGAAAATATGAACTTTATACTCTCAAACATAATGCTCAAAATTGCTTATCCAACGCATGGAAAAGAACTGCACGAGGCACGATTGGGCAGTTCTTCACCGGCCCACTTTTCGAACGTTCATGCGTTATCTACGTTTGGTAGTAAATCAATGAGTGATAATGTCTCGCGGGGCAGCCTCGTGACGTTTAAACACACGTTTATACCTTTATTCCAAAGAGGAGTCTTTGGCAGCCCTGATCAACTCTACCACTGGAGGAACAGTAGTTTCGCGAACTAAACACCAGCTACGCTGTTTGTGTAAGCTCCAGTTTTGTTATACAAATATTTGCGACGCTACTCTGTGTTTCTGATGATGAGCGTAATAACTAAAAGTTAGTTTAATTTTGAACGATTGTCACATTGTACGTTGAAAGCTGGTTTAAAAAGGGTTCCCACAAAAGATTTAGCCTCTGTGAGAAGAGCCACTGTTTAGTCATGTTCAATTATATTTACCAATCTGAACAATGAATAATCTTATAAAATTAAACTACTAATTTGCTATAGGAATTTTTTCCTATAGGAATTCAAAAGCACCAAAAAGCCATAAATTATATAAGAATACATACAACATCACATTATTTTTTCCAGGTGGTTATTGCTTGGCACCGACTTCTGTATAAAAATATGTTATTGTATGTTTATTATATTCTTATATTATTTATGATTTTTTGGTGTTTTTAACAGACTTATTGTTGAGGAAACACTTTGGACGTGCTAATGAAATTAAAGGGTTTCCCTCGATTTTCCTGAGATGCCATCATCAGATCATGACTTGGTGACAATGATGCCACTTTAGGAGTATACTCTTTCGATTACAAAATTCAGACACAGCTCACAGATGGCGGTGTTATCGGTGACAGATTCAATGAATAACTCGGAGCGAACTCATCAACACTCATATAGGTATGTCCCCACCGGGGGCCTCGAGCCTACCCTAAGTTAGAGTGTAGGTCTTTCTTAGTCAACCACGCTGACCCAGTGCGGATTGATTGACTTCATTACACCTTTGAATCTCTTCGCAGATGTATTCAGGTTGCCTCACGATGTTTTCCTTCGCCGTAGGAGAATTGGACAAATGATATGAAATTTGAAAAACGAAAAACACATTACAGGTGAAGGAAAACATCGTGAGGAAACCTGCATACATCTGCGAAGAAAATCAATAGTGTACTCGTATGTGAAGTCGACCAATCCGCACTGGGCCAGCGTGGTTGACTAAGGCCTAATCACCCTAACATAGGGTAGGTTCGAACCCCTCGGTGGGGACGTATATGAGCTGTGATGATTATGATGATGACCGAGTGTCATATATTATTTATGTGGGTAGTATTTAGTCGATATGCATTACATCGATTAATAAAGTCAGTCTAAGCTCCACCACTCTCCTAGCTTGCCGTCACCGGTACTGTTCCCAACCTAACACCGAGTCCACAGCGACACCGACGCTCCTGCGAACAGGGAGCGGGAGCGAACTTCTTTCTGCCAGGTAGAAATTGCTACCTTAACAATAATCTCTAATCTCAGGAACTACTGATTCAAATTAAAAATTTATTTTTTGTGTTGTATAGTCCATTTATCGAGGAAGGCTATATAACATCACGCTACGACTAATAGGAGCCGAGCATCAATGAAAAATGTTGCAAAAACGGGGAAAAAAATATTATGGCGAAACGTATTTCGTAGGCACAGCTAGTCAATCAACAAATTAGTTACTTCTGATTTTTGTACTCAGCTTGTACCACACTCCTGTATACTCTCTCGACAAGATAACTATCTAATACAATAAAAGAACATTCTACCTCACTTCAATGGATATCAAAAACACAAATATAATTGAGAATAGCCGAATAACAAAGAAACCTAATGCCACTTATGAAATGTCACGACGCCAACACAACCTCCTTCGCAACAAAGTCCTACATACGTAGAGCAATAAATCCAACAAAGAAATGGGAACAGCAAAACGCACTACTTGTAATTGAAACGCCAACAATCATTCGACATCAGAGGGCGCAGCGGAGCGTGAAGCGCGAGACGGAACGTAGGCCAAGGAATTTGTGTACTACGTAACTGGAAGGAACACTACGAGATCAGAGGCAAATGAAAAAGAAAATGTTGACCAATTACAAAGTAAGTTGGAAAAATGTCTTCTTTAGCGCAATACACGACAAAGACGCCGATCTGCCGACACAGCCCGGCTACATAGTCTTACTACACAGTCCGGCTTCACAGCCCGGCTACACGGCCCAGCTTTACAGCCCGGCTACACAGCCCGCCTGCACAGCCCGGCTACACTACACAGCCCGCCTGCACAGCCCGGCTACACTACACAGCCCGGCTACACAACCCGGGGGCGAATATGTAAACAATCATGTCGGCAACACGCGCCCGCGCGTGGCGTCCGCCAACATATTAGCGACTTGTCGGCGGCTTGGTATATTGAGTGTTGGTCAATAGTGCTTATTATTGAACGACAACACGCAAGTTGTACTCAATAACTGTCTCATCTCGAGCCGCCAACATGCCGCCGACATAGTTGTTAGGTGGGTGTATATTCGTGTACTTTGGTGTATATTGCACTTTCGTCTAAAACGAAGTCTTATTATAAAATTACTAAAGACATTATAAAACGTGCCGACAGGAACTTACTTTATCTTTGTGTGTCACACAAAATAGAATATGCATAGAATTTGGGATTATTTCCCTGTTGGTATACATGCACATTTTAAGAAACGTAGTATTGAAAATTGCATTCCGTCCCAAACAAATTTATGTATGAAGATTGCATGGGAAACGTGCCGCATGACGTTAAACATGGCATATCGGATCTGTCTAATCGGCAACTAAAAACCTTTTTAACTTTGTTGTTTTTAAAGTTATTTCACAAATTCTGTGAGTCTTTTATCTAGTAAATAAGCTTTTGCTAATATTTTAATAAAAACAGCGTGTTTATTGCTTCATGCTTTATTGCTTCATAAAAAGTTTTGTCATTGATTAGAAAATACATAAGAACACACCTATCGTTCGTTCCTTTCGTTAATGGGAGATTTTTCGAATTATTTTAATGTTGCTATTTATCTATGGAACATTATAAATTCTATTTATACTTAATCAACATTGATTTACTACCAAACGTAGATAGAGCACTTCATACAAAAACGCGCTTGAAATCTGTCACCTAATCGACTATAGGTACATTTGTACTCGCTGATATATTGTTGAATATGCACGCCCGAATTAAAATTACCATAAAGAAAGGACCGTATTTATCGAATTCAATCTTATTCTACATTATTAAGGCAACTTTTTTAAGTACAACCGTGTGAAGTTACATCATTTCATACCTAGCCACAGATCAATTGACGTTTTAGCGATGCGTTATCTACGTTTGGTAGTAAATCAATGTTAATCAATGGAAAATTGCATTGACGTAATATACAAAAGCAGCGCCACCTACGAACAGGCTTGGAATACACGTCTATCGCTAATTATGAAAATCCCTCTTTAGGGGACCTTTTCAAAAAAAAATGCCAGATCTCGAGCCTCTTTTTCTACTCGCAATATTAGATATAAGTCACAGTGAACCTTCCAGCTACGCAGTATCGAATTCCTTGACGTAGGCGTAGGCTCACTTCGCAGAAAGGTCGGCTCAAAGGGTGAGAACATTACCGGCTCCGATGCGCCCAACTATTCCGTTTTACTCGGAAAGTTTTCATTTGAAAGTCCTTTTTGCGCGGCACATTAATTAATCCCGTTGCGCGAACTTTTTCAGATTGATAGCAAGGTTCCCTTTGATTTATACTGACGCTTAGCTGCAGCTAAACTTTCCGAGTGCTATTTATTTTGCGAGCATCTTAGAGATATTGAATCGGAATAGGAATTGTATATATTTGAAAATGAAACGCAGTATAAGTTTGGCGTCTGATATAAGTATGATATTTTTTTAGGCTACAATGTGAGGAACATAATTTTTTTTCTTTTTTAGGTTTTTGATTTAAAATAAGAAGTATAATTTTTTTTACATACGAGATGGAAGATCTTGACCTTTATCTTACCTGATAGTAAGTAATGATGAGGCTGAAAGTGCAAGCGAGCTTCGCTTGAACTCCTCAAAAACTGAGGAACTGGCTATCTTACCTCTATTGTCGAAACACGACAATGCTATAAACATTGTTATTAAGGCGACAAACTATGGTAAGACGGTAGACAGGCGAGCTCAAAAGCCCAACAACCAACTAAACCGAGCAGAAAACTTCTGCCCTATGGGGAATCGAACCTCGCAACTCCCGATCAAAACCCGGTGGTCTCAACTACTAGATCACTGAGGTGGTTCTTCGCGAGCTGTAAACAAAGGTAAATAGGAAATGTGACTAAGTATATCAAATCCAAAAATTATTATATCATTCTTGCAAGTCATTACTATACTTTTTATATTAATCTTTCCGTCTCTTTCATCGGAACAGTAAACATTAAGGACTGCTTGCTGACACAAGAAAATAATGATTTGACAGTTATTTTATTTGATTTGACAGACTTTTTATTTCTTTTGTTCTTTTTCTGTTGTACTTTGTCTTTGTGTGCAATAAAGAGTATTATTATTATTATTATTATTATTTCCCATTCCAGTTATAGATATATTCAAACCCCATATACTCGTATAATTACATACAAATCTGAAAAAATGTATCACAATAATTAATAGTAAAAAAATTACCAAGCTTTTATTATTGCATTGTCACGTAATATACATATGTATTATGCATGCAAAATTTCAGCTCAATCGGAAACCGGAAACTGAAAGTGGGTCAAATTCAGCTTGCAAGATTTCATTACAGACTCGGGACAGGGGAAAGTAAATAAAAGCTTGTAAAAACAATGAACTCTGTGTCCTATTCGACGGCAATCGCGTGGTTACATCCGCCAGATATGCACGGCAGCCACGTGGAAGACCTCGCACAATAGCTGCAGTCAGGGCTGATGGACAGGTTATCTTGAAACACTTCAGTTGATGTATCTTTTCCTCTCGCTCATGTATAGGAACAGTACTTTTGATGCACGCGCCATTTATATGACGGCAGAAACTACTTCTATGTGAGTTTTGCAATACAATACAACACCAGCCCCCCTAGACAAGATGTCATTCGATAATCGCTAACGCAATCGCTAAACGTACAATGTATGAGATTTGACAATTGCGCTCGAAAGCTAAGCGAGGGATTATGTCAAATCGCATACATTTTCTTTTTAGCGATTGCGTTAGCGATTATCGAAATGCGTCTTGTCTAGGGGGGCTGTATAGCATGGCTAGCTGTGCCCGCGAACTACGTTTCGCTTTAAGAAAGCTCAACACTTTAGTTTGCCTATTTTCGGATGAGATTTCTTAGCTTCCTGTGGAAATTAATGCTCCTGAGCCGATTTTTTTTATGCTTCTAGTTCAGTCGCCAAAGCCTTTTATAAATACAGATTGTAAAGCCTTATGTGCCACATTACACGAAACTAAGAGAATCTGATAATTTAAATTCTGTAGATTTCTTAAGAAATGTAAGGAATTCCTGATTTCATACATTTCCTGTGACATATATAGATTTTTAGGGTTCCATAGCCAAATGGCAAAAAACGGAACCCTTATGGATTCGTCATGTCTGTCCGTCCGTATGTCACAGCCACTTTTTTCCGAAACTATAAGAACTATACTGTTGAAACTTGGTCAGTTGATGTATTCTGTGAACCGTATTAAGATTTTCACACAAAAATAGAAAAAAAAACAATAATTTTTGGGGGTTTCCCCTATATTTCTCAAAACTCAAAAATTTTTTTTCATCAAACCCATACGCGTGGGGTATCTATGGATAGGTCTTCAAAAATGATATTGAGGTTCATAATGTCATTTTTTTTCTAAACTGAATAGTTTGCGCGAGAGAAATAACTTTAAAAATATGTAAATTAATAAAAAAAATTAATAAATAATAAAAAAATTATTTATCTAAGTTAATAGAAAAAATGTAACGTAAATATATGTATATTCAAAAATCTTAATCTCAAAGACTTTGAATATACTCGTATGTTAAACGTAAATATGTATTCAAGGATTTGATTTATTTTCTGTATACCGACTCGCTCGGCAAAATTCACGCCCGTATGTATCCGCACAGTCAAAACTGGTTCTTGGGGAGTGAATTAGTATGTCGAGCGAATAAAGTGACGTGCTGTTTATTTCATTGTGTTACATGCATGCACCTACATAATATTATATATCATATTATTTTTGAGATGACGATACGAATCTGTAGTGTACAGAAAAACCAATTATGGTTTATAGTGCACCGCAAAAAATTTAATTTTTAGTTTTGGAAATGTCGTAAGTCTTATAATAAAAAATAATTCAATCAACTCAAATATAAAAATATAAAAAAAATATTTAATTTCATAAACATAAACCTTATGCATAAACCGTGAACCATTGTTTTCTAATAATAAAAATCACATCATTTAGGTACCTAATTATAATGTTTACTTATCAATAACTTAATTTTAAAAAAATACACTATTATTAAAACAACCTTATCCCTCCCTCTCCATTCCTTAACAGAAACACGCGTAAGGGCCTTCGGAGTCATCCTTACACTGTATCTTCCTTTTCACACCGTACCAAGAAATTCCAAGATTCCTTCTTCTGTCGTTCATCCCACACTTGGAATTCTCTACCTGCGCACGTGTTTCCTTCATCCTACAACATGGGTTCCTTCAAAAGAGGTGTGAAAAAGCATCTTTTAGGCCGGCAAGGGGCGGGCAGGTAGGATAGTGGATGTCGTCCCTACTCTATCTGTCAACTCATTTGGGCCCCTTTCACCGCTTAACATCAGGCGGGAGGAGGTCATTTGCCGGGCCTTACATAAAAAAAAATCGATCAAAGTTACAACGAACTACAAGAACTTTTATATTATCTTACTTGCTGCTACGGAACCCTTCATGGGCGAGTCCGACTCGCACTTGGCCGGTTTTTTAATATAAAATAGGCTTACCGTGGACCGCCATCCCGCCTGATGTTAAGCGATGATGCGGTCTACAGTGTAGCACGCTTGTCTAGTAAAAACCAATGACTCTCGATTTGACGACACCCCACAAACATAAATTTAAAAAACACAGCAATATAGATGAAGTCGGTTAAAAATTGGCTGTTGTACACAGAAGTTTTCTGTCAAACAATAAGGCGTCTTAATTTGATTAAACTTTGGCTTCATTCTATTTTATTATTTGTCGATTTTATTATTAGCAATAGAATGTTTCAGCAACACACCTAAATTTGGAGCACACTCCGCTGTGTTCATTGAATTAGCACGCTCGCCTTACTCAGAATATTTGCTAATTAAGTAAGATACGTTTTTGCTACGGAGCCCGTGCTCGCTCTGCTAAGATACTGTTTGAATATAACCGGGCAACTTTTTAACATTGCAATCAAACATCTATATATGCATAGAGAATAGCAGGAAATTAAAAAACAAAACGAAAGTAAGACAACATTAACGAACAAGATATTATATTAAGTCCTTACATATGAAATTGGCGTTTTGCCGTACTGGCCACTTTGATCTCAAATATCTCCTCTATGGTAAGGAATTCCAAATTTAAATTTATACAGCTATTTACTCATGTATGTGTGTTTCGAAAACTATAATTCACTTGTTTTTTCCTCAATTGTTTTTTTTTCTTTGCGTCACTCAGATCATCAATCATTAACAGCTCATATACGTCCCCACCGAGGGGCTCGAGCCTACCCTAAACTACTCGTAGGGCGTTTAGGCCTTAGTCAACCACGCTGGCCAAATTCGGGTTGGTCGACTTCACACACAACTTGTAAAGAAATTCTTTCTTCACCGTAAAAGCGTACGGCAAAACGCCAATTTCATAGGTAAGGACCTAATATTTGTTGTTTTTGTTTTTTTTTGTTTTTTTACTAAATTCTTGTTCTTGTTCTTACTAATATTAATCCGGTACATTGCAGGATATTTATACTCCAATATCTTTTCCTCGTTTTTCTAAATTTCTATTGAACTGCCATCAACATGAAATTTATGTCAGTACACTTCCTGCATTTTAATAAAAAGTAATAAAGAATGTTCTCTTCTTCAGCATATGCCGTCCGGCTATGAAACTCTCTCCCTGTTAGTATACACATAATTTAAGGGTTTCTTTAAATTTTTCTGGGATCCCATCACCAGATCCAGATTTATGACATATGGTCCACCTCTTGGGAACTATGTTTATATTTACTTATGTTTAATAAAGATATATCCTTCACCGCAAAATAGAGCAAACGTAACATCATTTCTATGTTTATTTTTACAGTGCCTGCGTACTAACATTTAAATATAAATAGCTCGATGAGATAAAAAAAACAAGCCCAAATTTTTTGCAAGTGTATAAAACTCCGGGGACAGGTTTCGGGCGTCAGCGGAGCAGGACAATTTGTTTTACTTTTCAGCTTACATTAGCCAAGATGAGTTTCCTCGGTGGCCGTGAGTCGGGCCACTTAGCACCGCCATAAAAGTTAAATGCCCTATAAATCATAGTGGGGAGACAGCAGGCCCCGTTGTAATGAACTGAGGCCTTATTAATAATAAGTTGTTGACGCCTCAGATCCCTCCGAAGCCTGGATTATATTATGCAGGCCGGCTTATTGCTACTAACCGCAAGGCGTTTGGGCTGAACACTTGTAAAATTTTGCCAACGGCGAGATGGTGATCTTAATCCGTAGATTTTTAGATTTCGTGTCCGTATTTTTAGTGACGTGTGTATTTTTTTAACCCTTGTGTATACTTTGCTGGTGCAATAACATCTCTGCATTTGGCGTTACGATTACTACAAAGTTAAACAAAGTTAGACGTGCTCAACTATTTATCTTGTGACATTAGACGTCAAATCATAGTGTCTAGCAATTTCACACCCATCTACGGACGGCTACTTGGCGGCAAAAATAAATGAAATATGGAAATTAATGCCATAATGGGTGACCTCCTCCTCCGTGCTTTAAAAAACGCGTTAAATACTCCTATGCCTATAAGATATCCGTACTTACATTTGCGCGTATACTAATGCACTATAATAAGTATCTGGAAGATGGTAAAAATCTGCTGAAAATCGGTTTGGAGGAGGATAGTCGTAATAAGCCCTTATAACGTCTATGGCCATTAAAACATTGTATGGTCAATAAAACGTTATTCTGCCATACAACAATTTGTTTTCAAGTAATATTATAATTCCAATTTAATTAGAATTAAATAACGCGGTCTGCGCTTTGTGGTTGTCCCTGACTTGACTAATTAATTAACAGCAAGGCTTTTTTAAAGTAATATTCACATTATCGCAAAGGAAACTTAATGAGGGCTCCTTTAAACATACGATTCCCAATTATTTGAATAAATTCTTAAAAGACTTTCTTAATACTTGTATATTATGAATAGCTTATTTGTCTGATTACATATTTTTTTAATGTTTTATAATCCATGTTTCGTTATAAAATTTTACCAGATGTTAAAATTTGAAGCTTATGTTATCTGAGTGGGTAAAGTTTAGTTTTATAACTAGAATAATGCTGACTGATTTTTATTACCGATTTATCCCAAAACTAGGATAATCGAGGACATAACCAATTAAACATACGATAACACATAACATAACCAACAATTAAACATATTTTCATCATATAATTTTTTTTGCTAACATCAAAAAACAAATCAGGTTATTACCTGATTTGGTCGCATAGAAAATTTCTTTTGGAGCACCTCTTGGCCACTTTGATTGATCAAATCAATACCACGGTTCGTTGATTTTAAAATAAATTCTGCATTTTGTGAGACGTAACATTAAGTTCACTGTGTGATCAGACTTGTAACGACTTCACCTTAGTTGGGCTTTAATAATTTTGTCAATAAAGTCTGGCCTTAAAGACTTCTATTTGACACTTCTTAAGACTTTGTTTATGGAATATTATGTTATTCGGCAGTATCTAATTAACATTACAAGCTTATTACTAAGAAAACAAATAAAGGAAAAGTAGGACCTGCTACACTAAACACATGCTACATCATTTTCGTTGTACATACTTAGGTACCTATATGTTTATACTAGCTTGCCGGTCGCGGCTTCGCCCGCGTTATTATTGTTTTCCCGTGGGAATTTATATTTTTCCGTAGGAAAATAATTTTGTAGCCTATTTAAGCCCGAATAATAAATTTCATAGAAATTGGAGCAGATTTTAAATATTTACCATAGAAATTTTCAACCCCTATTTTGCACTCTAAGGGGGTCAATTCCAATAAATCATAAAACACGTGTTCAATGAAATATTTTCAAGAGCATGAATCTCGACATTTATCAAAATCGTTGCTAATTTCAAAAAAAAAATGCAAACTTACAACCCCTGTTTCATCCCTTCAAGGTTTTTAAAATCCCTTCTTAGTGTACGTCCGCATTTTGAATTAAAACAACTCTCCAAATTTCACGTTTCTACCATTAGCGATAACCACTGTGCTTGCGTCTATAGATGGGAACTTCTTCTTCTTCTTTTTATAGAATAGAATAGAATAGAAAATTTATTGCATAACTGTTACAAATAATTGTCCTTACTGCTAGATCTTATTGCATACAGGGAGTAATAACAGTTACCCTATCGGGCATACAATATAAAAAAAGTATTATACAATTTGATTTTAATCACATATTCTTTGGTAATTTTCACGATTTGTCAATTTAATATTCTATAGATTAACATGACAGTAAAATAAAAATTTAATGAAAAAAAATTGAAGTCATAATTATAATATATTGGAATTATTTAAATACTCATTTATGTCATAAAAAACCTTACTTAATAACCATATTTTTAAATGTCTTATAAATTTATGGTCGGGGAGGTCTTTTTAAACTATGGGTAAATTGTTAGAAATACGTATAGCAGACACATATATACTCTTATCAAAGATTTTAGAGCGAATATTTGGGAGTGCCAGTGCATCATAATGTCTCATGGGAACTTTTCTCACTCTCATGTCTGATATATAAGTATATATAGATTTCTGATAAAGCTGATGAGTTTCTTGCGCCCATTCTTCTTATCAGTCAAAAATCTCCTGAATGGGTGGTAGGTAAAAAATTTAAACCATTCAAAAGAACTTTCTATCAAGTCATATTTGAATAAAGAATATTTTGATTTTGATTACAATATGTATGCGAGCTATAGTTGTTAATATGGTTTGTAACAAACGGTAAAGAAGGTAAAAAACGATCAATTTATATCCAAAGCGTTTTAAAAATTAACCATTGTATGGAATCTTAATCCCATTCCTTTTGAAGGTCACTCGTTTGCAGACGCTTTGAGCATCACACACTTTGAGAGACTGCCACTTGAGCAAATTTGCTCTACGATGGAAGGCAGACAACACGGGCCATTTCTCGAAATATGTTTTTTAATTTATTGATTCAAAAGATCCATGTACATTTCATCTCAAGATTTTTGCGTGAACATGATTCCTTTTTTATTACATTGTCCTTAATTTTTGCATTATAATATATAGGAAATTAATATCATCAACAAATACCTTTTTTTTTTGGGAGGGGGGAAAATGCGTTTACGCATTCCTCGTGGTCGAGCCAAACCACGAGGATATGTGGGACTCCCCAGACCGTACACGGCCCAGGCCTACCCACTAAAAACCCCCCAGCAGCTCCTCCGTCCGTCACAAGACAGGGGGAAGGGGACAACAGCCAGGCCTTATTCCCGCTGACCCCCTGCCTGTGACATGTCCATTGCCGGACTATCCACCTGGCTCAGCTAGTTTGTGGAGCGGCACAGAATTGCGCCGCTCTACACCCCGGTTGGTTTTTATTGTGGTTGTCTTCCACACGGTCCGACGCTCAGTGCGCCGAACCCCCGGCCCGCTCAGTGCGGGTGACGGGTTGCCCGACGGCAGACCCCACTGGATCCACCGCCGCGCGGGTGAGCCGAAGCTCAGGGAAAATTCCCAGAAGGTGCAAAGCACCATGGCGATAAGAATCGCCTCACCTCTGTCACCAACAAAGGTAGACGCCGAAATCGGCTTCCAGCGAAAGCCACACCTCTTCTTAAGACAAGAAGAGGGGACTTCGCCCTTCGCCGCATAAAGCGGGTGGCCACACGAAGTGGCCCGCCAGGTTGAACCCGGCCATCCCACGCCTCCCCTACATAGGGGTTCTCTCGTCAGACTATTAGCCCGCGGCAGAGAATCTGCCGGGTTGCCCAGGGTGCACCACAAGGAGGTTGTCTGACATCGCACCCCATCATCTACAAATACCTGTCGTGACAGATATTGATCTGTCACAAGCTCTTATTTGTAATTGATTCGAGGTTATAGCTTAGTTGGAACAGTTTAGAAATAATGTTCTTTTTTATGTTCTTTCCTGCATTTTTCCTATTTTTGCCTTTATGAAATAACTAATCCAATAAATGCTTCAAAAATGAATTAACAAAACCGGTCCCCCCTTTCCCGAGTTTTATGTTTAGCGATCCATTTTTAATTTAAAGAAACGTAAGTAGATATTAATACTCAGCTATAATACGCCCACTGCTGGACATTCTTTAATATTTAAGGTAGTACCAAACCGTACCAAAATTAAAAACTTGGTAACTCTAAAAATTAATCACATCCCACATGACAAATTCTTGCTTTTTATGTTGCCTGCGAATTTACACAATTATATGTCCGTTTACTAACTTACATCTCTGCAATCGTAAGGATTATGTAAGATTTTATCATTAACTTGTTTCCCTGAATTAGTTTAAAAATAGGTTGCACTAATGTTTAGACGTGACAGTCTGAGGTAATCGTTGCGCTTTATTCGCAAACAAGCGTTATACTTGGCACGTTTTATATCTCCTTATTCAATTAGTATTTACAATAGTTCTCATTATTTGTGACAGAATGCGTTTTTTGATAATATTTGGACATAAAGCAATAAAAACAGTGACGATCCATTAAAAGCATCATTTCTCTGGTCCCACCTACCCGCTGGACACTCGTCACCTAGTTACAATGATGACGAAAGGAAACCATTTCATATTTCGAAAAGACAGATATAATAGATAAAGACGCGAGCAGAACAGTTTAAAAATCCACACTCTAATGCATTCGTGAAAGCTTGAGAGAACAAATGAAGACCACTGTGGGGCTCTTCATGTGTAATCCGGTCAGCCACTTAGACCATTTAGTACGTCAGCCATATTTATAAGCTTTTAGCAGTGTTCACTATTCAGACTACAGACTGTTACATACTTTGATGTGTTTTTTTTTCTTTTGCACTGTAGTATCATATAGTTATCGTGTTTTTGTATTGTACTAATGTTCATTAATTTGTGTCTTGCTAGTTATAATCAAACATTTTAAGGTTGTCTCGTGCGTCGCGGCCCTGCCCCCTTAGACAAGATGTCTTTCGATAATCGCTAACACAATCGCTAAATGGACAATGTATGAGATTTGACAATTGCGCTCGATAGCTAAGCGAAGGCTTATGTCAAATCGCATACATTTTCCTTCTAGCGATTGCGTTAGCGATTATCGAAATGCGTCTTGTCTAGGCCCTGGAGGCAATATGAACTACGTTCAATATTATGCATATTGGTTCCAGGGTTGCGACGCAGGGCCCTGCCTGAAAATCAGCGTTTTCGTGTCGCACACGCAAAAACATTAGCTGAGGTAGAGACCTTTTTGGCTTACCCGCAATTTTTTGTTCACTATTCGTTTTTATGAGTGGCCAAATTAATATTTATTTCTTTTCTTTCTTTCTTTAATAGAAATTGATTTAATGTAATGGCGGCATAGAGAGTGCAGCCATTGTTAATTCGTTCTACTTTAACTCCTCAATTGGGCTCGGTATAGATATTCTAGTTACACAACCGCGTGATGGATGGATATCGCGTCATCGTTTGGTTTTTAACCGACTCCAAAAAAGGAGGAGGTTCTCAAATTCGTCGCGTACCTATTTTTTGTGTATATATTATACTATATATGCGATTACTCCTGCAATTGTAGAACGATTTTCAAAGTTCTTTTTGAATTCGAAAGAGTATAACTTCTGAGGAGGTAATATTGTCACCAAAGTCAGTGAGTAATTTTGATATGGTGGTAACTCTTGTTACTTAGTTACATCCCTGTATCAAAATTCATTCAATCAGTCGTTTTTTAGTAAGAAATATCCGAATATGCACTCAGACTTTTACATAAATAGGATCTGAGAATGACAAAAAATATGCACAATTCTTATTATTTATTTAATTTTATGATAAATACAGATATCGATGTCTTAAAAGTAGACAAAGTCTCACTAAACTGTTTGCACAGTTCGCCACTTAAATATCGTATTCGAGTCTCAGTTATTCTAAGTATCATATTTAAACTAATTTTATAAAAAAGGCTTACTTACTTAGCTTAAAAGCTATAGCTATATGCTTCAAAGATTTTTTTAAATATTTTTTATTGGGCTCCCGTCGGTTATTTTCAAGCGGACTATTGAGTAAGAACGGTAATTGATTTTTCAGAGTTCTATCGCCAAAATAGTTTCTAACTCTTGGTAACTCCAATGGTAATCCATATGATGAGACCATGAAAAATTCATATCCGCATTATTAATTTATGAGTATTTTCCGAATTTAAAACTATGCCATTATCGTGGGACCACATAACGACTCTATGTCGAATTGGACTAACTTATTTATAGGTCCTTAATGCTTTTATATTTAAACAGTTAAATCCTACATATCGTCCACTGTGAGCATCTCATAGAATCTCGTGTACAATCATCGGTTTAGTTTCACGTACAAAACGCAATCTAATATCGTCAGTCTAAAGTAAGTCTTATTATATCAACGTAAGGCAGATATAAGAGTAAATCTTATACACAATTCCCCGTATTAGCTCTACGTCTTAAAGCCCCTGTCCAGCCACTCGGCACACGCTGTCCACTAAGGCTCTTACGCTGGCTTTGCCCACCTTGAAATTTCCATTTACTACCATAATCAGATTTAGTGGAGCTACTTTGAAAAGTTCGGCGCAAATCTTGGCGTTTGCTAAAACACAGCATACAGCTTTTAAAGACTTCTCTTAAGTTGTTAACTCGCATTTCAATTCTTTCATTTAGTTTTTATAGGGTATTAGAATCAAAGAGCTTCAATATAGATTTATAATAATAACTTAATTATTTTTTGACTTACTGTAGTAACGTTCATTTGCATTCATCAAAAAGTGAGTTCCCAAAATTTATTTTCTTTAAAAATGCTATATAAATAGACAAAAAAAAATCACGAAATACCAATTTTCACGAAGATTTCTAAATTGTATGTTGATACGTAGACATTAAGTCGATTAAAGGACCTAGGCGAAATTATACCTAGTCATTGTTATGATAATAGTCATTAGTGTAGTGTAGTCTTAATGCTATCTAGACAACTTGACACCCAACCGTCTACTTTAAGTTAACAATGTAAAAATAGATCAATACAGTTGAAATTTAGTTCGGGTTGGATAAGTCTTCGCTGGCTTAATCGGTCATGGCTAACACGGTATATTGAAGATGAAAGTTTGAACATTGCCAGAAATGTATTTTTTTCTTGTGTTTTATTTATACCTCAAAATTTACCTAAAGCTTTATTTTGTCATAGGCCAAATGCAGAATAGAAATATTAGTTTTTAACCCTCAAAAGAAAATACGGGACCCTTATAGGATCTTTTTTTTGTCCATCTGTCTGGCAAGATCCTTTTCTTGAGGAACTGGTAGAGCTATCAAATTCTCGGGTCTACAGTACCTTTCAGCTATGAACAAATCATACTTAAAAATCAACACGATCAACCATTTATGTCGTAAGTTTTCGCGTTCTTTCTGTTGACCTAGAATCATGAAATTTGTCAAGAAGCAAGGTCTTATAGGATATGTTAAGGAAAACCGTAAAAATGTACATAGTCGGGAACTTATATACGTAGAAATAACGTTGTACGGAACCCACAGTGCGCGAGTCCATCTCGCACTTAGCCGGGTTTTTTATATCCAGAGGTAGTATCCACTATACTATGTATAGTTGGTAAAATTCTAAAATTGAAAGAAAGCATATTTTCAGCTTAAAGATTCAAAGTTTGTGAATACCAACCAAACATGTCCATTCCCCTTGCCTAAACGGGCGAAGCTTATCTCTACAAGCGCACAACGCCTCATTTTATTCCCTTGATGCGCAGTACAAACCACATTTCTGATAATCGTGACTAGACTTTTAAAGTCCGAGCGACAATATTCATATTTCAGACATCGGCACTAGATTCCGACTACTGCAGTCCGAACATCACCAACGTAAAAATAAGCTTGTCAGAAACAACATCGACCTTAAGTATTGTTAATAGAGCCTCTTTTCAGACACCATGGGCCCGATGCACCGGCAAAGTTTACGGGGTTTAGGACTAGAATAAGTATGCAATAAAGACGTCAATCCGTAACGACGGATGCAGCTATTATCCAGTAGATGCGCTGAGTGCTATACGGTGTAAACTTGACTGGAATAAAGAATAAAACCGAACTATAGCGTGCGTTTTTATAACGTCTTCCAACTCCAGTTGGGAAGTTGTTCGACTTACTGCCTTTTTATTGGCGCCTGCGGAGATGTCCATTGTTGTTTTGTTGGCCGTGAAACTCGTCGAGGCATCGTTAGAAATTGTTCTAGCGTTTCGAGGTAAATAAATAATGGTGGGCTGTTCAGCTTTTTGTCGCTCGTTTCGATGTTAAACTGTTACGTTTGGGTGACAAAAAGGATGAATGTACAAGCCGTACAATTATTTTCATTAACGAGCATTAATATTGAGATTAAAACGAGTTTTATTCAGGGAGCCTTTTCATGAAGTCAGTTAATTGTATTATTGTGTTCGTTTATTATATTTGGTGCATTATTTTGGCGAGCGTTTAAATTATACCTAGTCTATACAAATAAATTAAATTGAAGTGTCTGTTTGTAATGTCAAAATAACAAGTTTTTACTAAATGTGTATGAATGTATATCGGGTACCAATAACAAGAACACAATTTAAAATTTTTTTGTCTGTCTGCCTGTTTGTTCCCGCTAATCTCCGGAACGGCTGGACCAATTTTGACGGGACTTTCACTAATAGATAGCTAATTATACAAGGTATATCAAAGGCTTCTTTTTATCAACTTCAACAAAAGTTACTAATCCACACGGACGAAGTCGCGGGCACAGCTAGTTCCTAATAAGTGAATTAATAATGTCAAACCCAAAATGTTATACTTATTGATATTTATTTAATTACATTTTATATTACTATTATTATCAGCTTCGCCAGCGATGAGTGTTTTTTAAAAATAGAGCGGCTTGCGCTTAGACATTATTTATTCAATTAGTTTCATGTCATTGGGTTTTGAGGTACTTCATAGCCATTGTACTCGTATGAAAGACACAGATTAAGTTTACCTTTTTTGAGAAATGTAAACGATTATGTATTAATGATCTCTTTCGTTTTCATAGCTTATTTTCCAATTTTTTATTTTATTTAATACTAGTTGTGCCCGCGAACTACGTTTCGCCTTAATTTATTTTTTCCCGACATCTTCAACAAATATCGTTAATGTACACAGAAATAAATACAAAAACTTAACAAATTATATACTAAAACCTTCCTCGAGAATCACGCTATCGAGTGGTGAAAACCGCTTGAAAATCGGTGCAGTAGTTTTTAAGTTTATCGCGAACAGACAGACAGACAGACGCGGCGGGGCACTTTGTTTGATAATTTGTATCTATGTAAGGATATATTTATCACTTCTGTATTTTCGTTTCACCTTACTATAAATATTTTTTTCATTTTTTTTTTTTCAAAAAACGTATGTAATGAACGGCTTGGCACCAGAACGCGAATGAAGGTGACACAGACGGTGTTGCCAATATAGATAATAAAAATGTTCCATTTTTTTATACTCTAGATACCAGGTGTTCTAATCTCGAAGATGGAGTATTCACGTGCTACCACAAGTGTTCTAATATCGAAGACGGACCAAAGAATAATTTCTTTTGATGGTCGGTGTATTTTATTTTTAATTTTGTGCAGACCGATCATGGTAAACACCCTGAGGGCCAATTCTTATAATAAACCACCGCTGAACCGTTGCTTTTGACCAAACAGAACGCCACATTACACGCCATCGAATCGGTTGCAACTTATTAGTAGAAATAGACCTCAGTATGTGCACACGGCTTTAGCGAACCGCATCCCTCGTCCCGCCGGATATGCCCCAATTTGAAGACAGCTTTACGGCAAATGCACACGATCGACTTTTTGTAGGTCTGATTTTAATCGGCCCGATTTTTCCTCCGACTCTTCAGACTGACACAACACACACGTCTGTCACTTTGTCGGTGGCTATCAAGAGAAGTGCACGTCATGGATTTAATGGATTTTATAGGTGTTTGGTTGGTACATCCATCTACGAACTATCGACTTATTCATCAACTGACGAGTGCAAAACTGGCGACTGCGCGCGAGTTGGAATCTTCCGATTTTACTTATATATTTTGTCGTCAACCCGCTCGATCGTGAAAATCAATTGTATTTAATAACCGACTTTAAAAAAGGAGGAGGTTCTCAATTCGATGCGTATGTTTTTTTTGTGTGTATGTTACGCGATTACGTCGCCAATTGTAGACCGATTTTCAAAATTCTTTTTGTATTCGATAGAATATACTCCTGGGGAGATTTCAAGGAAAATCGAGGGAAACGAACTATAATGTTAACCTACTTTAAACGTATTAACAGACTTCATACAACTTGAATTAAAATTAAACAAAATATAGTTTTTTGACAGACTTAAATGAAATTAGCAGTTCCAGGTATGTACCAGGATAGCAGAATCGATAAAGTATTCGCAGAATGTAATCACGAGTCACGATCACACAGGGGAAAACCTATTCATGGTTTATGCATTCCTGGTCCCCAAGACCCCGTGGGTTCCTTTGTTATTACTGTTTCAGGTAATGCCAACTAGGAAAAAGAATTCGAGTAGTTCTGGATACGTAAGGCTGTTTAGCTTTAAAAAGTTTATTGAGCCCCCTTTAATTTGACTGTACTTTATATGTGCACGCGAGTTGACGCGAAAAAAAATTGGTAAAATCGGAAGGTGTTAAATCGCGCGCAGTCGCGAGTTTAACAGTCGCCAGTTGACGAACAAGTCGACACTTCCTTACGCAATAAGCAAGTGCAAGTGGCCAACTGTCGGTCAGCGAGTAGGCAGTGTGCGCTAACGTATAGGTACATTTAGGAACGTTCCATTTTTTGCGAGAATCGTGTCAGCAAAGATTCAACTATTTTTTTCTTCCCGACTTTTTAGAGTTCGTGTGCGTTGCAACGTAGAACTCTATATATTTAATTTTCCACCGTCAAAACTCGGTCACCGATAGCACCGATAGTCGGTTGTGTGCGTTCGCACTTATTCAGAAATTCCACAGGATCGATTCATACGCGGGTAAATCACGAGGCGGAGCTTGTCATCGTGTAAATAGCAGAGCAACATTCTACCTCGGCTGTGGTAAATACATAAATAAACAACAGATTTTATACAGCAAAGGGGCTTATTTGCACGCCGACCATCATTTTCATCTCATCGGGAATAATTACAGTGAATGCGATGAGGTCAAAAAATACAGATTTATTTCACGATATATTAAATTTCTCGTTAAAAATAACCGCGAATCAGGCCAAACAAAGTATTTTAATAACCGTCAAATCAAATATTTGGCGGCGTGTAATTTAATCATGTGTGAATGTTCTGGACAGGTCATCTTATTAACGGCGTAATGATAATAATATAAGTTATTTCGAAATGTTAATATATTTTTCAGGGCAACCTATGATATATATTGAGTCTTAAGCATACGATCAAATATTACGTACGGCGTGAAACGCCAGTTGTGGCCTGTTTTCTTTGTTACGCGATTACGTCGCCAATTGTAGACCGATTTTCAAAATTCTTTTTGTATTCGATAGAATATACTCCTGGGGAGATTTCAAGGAAAATCGAGGGAAACGAACTATAATGTTAACCTACTTTAAACGTATTAACAGACTTCATACGACTTGAATTAAAATTAAACAAAATATAGTTTTTTGACAGACTTAAATGAAATTAGCAGTTCCAGGTATGTACCAGGATAGCAGAATCGATAAAGTATTCGCAGAATGTAATCACGAGTCACGATCACACAGGGGAAAACCTCTTCATGGTTTATGCATTCCTGGTCCCCAAGACCCCGTGGGTTCCTTTGTTAGTACTGTTTCAGGTAATGCCAACTAGGAAAAAGAATTCGAGTAGTTCTGGATACGTAAGGCTGTTTGGCTTTAAAAAAATTTATTGAGCCCCCTTTAATTTGACTGTACTTTATATGTGCACGCGAGTTGACGCGAAAAAAAATTGGTAAAATCGGAAGGTGTTAAATCGCGCGCAGTCGCGAGTTTAACAGTCGTCAGTTGACGAACAAGTCGACACTTCCTTACGCAATAAGCAAGTGCAAGTGGCCAACTGTCGGTCAGCGAGTAGGCAGTGTGCGCTAACGTATATGTACATTTAGGAACGTTCCATTTTTTGCGAGAATCGTGTCAGCAAAGATTCAACTATTTTTTTTCTTCCCGACTTTTTAGAGTTCGTGTGCGTTGCAACGTAGAACTCTATATATTTAATTTTCCACCGTCAAAACTCGGTCACCGATAGCACCGATAGTCGGTTGTGTGCGTTCGCACTTATTCAGAAATTCCACAGGATCGATTCATACGCGGGTAAATCACGAGGCGGAGCTTGTCATCGTGTAAATAGCAGAGCAACATTCTACCTCGGCTGTGGTAAATACATAAATAAACAACAGATTTTATACAGCAAAGGGGCTTATTTGCACGCCGACCATCATTTTCATCTCATCGGGAATAATTACAGTGAATGCGATGAGGTCAAAAAATACAGATTTATTTCACGATATATTAAATTTCTCGTTAAAAATAACCGCGAATCAGGCCAAACAAAGTATTTTAATAACCGTCAAATCAAATATTTGGCGGCGTGTAATTTAATCATGTGTGAATGTTCTGGACAGGTCATCTCATTAACGGCGTAATGATAATAATATAAGTTATTTCGAAATGTTAATATATTTTTCAGGGCAACCTATGATATATATTGAGTCTTAAGCATACGATCAAATATTACGTACGGCGTGAAACGCCAGTTGTGGCCTGTTTTCTTGACCTATCAAGGGCTTTTGATCTGGTCTCATACGACATATTATGGGAAAAGCTTAAAAAATGTCAATTACCTTCCGAAATCATTAACATATTTAAGTTTTGGTATGAAAAACAGGTTAATAATGTAAAATGGGAGGGGGTACTATCCAGACCTTATAGGCTGAGTTGTGGTGTGAGACAGGGGGGGTTGAGCTCGCCCACACTCTTTAACTTGTACATGAACGAGTTGATAGGCCAACTCAGTAGCACTAGAATTGGTTGTCATATAGATGGTATAAGCGTCAATAACATCAGTTACGCGGACGATATGGTGCTGCTGAGTGCGTCTGTCTGTGGATTACGAAAGCTTCTTAGCATATGTGAAGCATACGCCACATCTCATGGTCTAATTTATAATGTGAATAAGAGTCAGGTCATGGTTTTTGAGGCCGGGAAAAAACGAACTGAAAAGCTCCCCTCTTTGTTATTAAACGGTCACGTTTTACAAAGAGTCTTCAACTTCAAATATCTTGGACATATGTTGACTCCAGACCTCAAGGACGACGAGGACATAGAAAGGGAGCGAAGGGCATTGTCAGTAAGAGCCAATATGATAGCTCGCAGGTTTGCACGATGCTCACGTAATGTCAAAATAACATTGTTCAGAGCTTTTTGCACATCTTTTTACACGTGCAGCCTGTGGGCTGAATTTACTCAAAAAGCTTATAATGCCCTTCGTGTACAATATAACAATGCGTTCAGGGTGTTGCTGGGGCTTCCTCGCTTCTGTAGCGCGTCAGGGATGTTTGCGGAGGCGCGAGTTAATTGCTTTTATGCAACAATGCGTAAGAGATGTGCTTCCCTGGTGCGTGGGGTGCGCGGCAGCGCCAACAGCATCTTGAACATGATAGCAAGCCGACTGGATTGCATATATATCAATCGATGCTGTACAGTTTCTGGTGGCATGGCACGGAGTTAACAATAATTTTCTTTCTTTCTTTTTGTTTGTAATTTATTAACATAGTGCTTAAGTTCTTTTTAACACCTAACCTAAATGAGTCTGTGTTACTTTAATAAATGAATTATTATTATTATTATGACCCTTATTTTTATACGATGGGATGAGAACTCTGAAGATGGAAGAGTTGGCAGTTTCGTTGCAGTCACGTTATACCTACCTTCATTCAAGCTGCAATTTTTTTGTAATAATGAAGTTCCTCTGTACTGAACCCTTGGTAATGTCTCAAGAAATAAAAATTTTGCATTTAATATTTCTATACGTTCTGACAAAAAGTTCATAGTCTACAATGTTTTGTTTTTTTTCTTGCTTTGTTTTGAATAGATGTCTCTGTTGTGTGTTTTGTATGATTTTCTGTAAATTGTTTACTATCTTTCACTCCACTTAGACCCGGCCAGAACACCAGGGCTGCATCAGACCAGCTGTTGCGGCTTATGCTGTCGGGTCCTAATTGGCCATTATGTATATATGTATTTGTCTCGTATACTATTGTTCTTGTAGTCAATAAATGTTTTCTTTCTCCTTTCTTTTTTTTAACTCGTGAACGAGTTAAACGCGCGAAGTTTGAATAGTCTTTAAGTTTTCTAATTTTTTAAATTTTTTACGCAATTTTCTTATTTTTCTTTCGTATTAGAAAACCTAAAAAAAATAGATGAATGAAACCGGTAAAGCAGTTTTTAAATTATGGCGTGACCAAGGAAAACCGGGATTCATTTTTATTTATATAGATTACTGAGAATATACTCACTCTACGTAAAAAAAAACGTATGAAAAGCCAATATAAAATTGATGCATACCGCGACGAATCACGGCAAATGATAAGCGGGCGACGAGGAAATATGAATATTACGTATCTGCGTATTCTTTTATGGAGGGAGCAGTAAAAGCTTTTTATTTTTGATGGTATTTATATAAAGGCCGTAACGCGTCGGATATGAGTTAGGCCTTTGGTTTATGTCTTACTGGTTTCTGTCCACGATTATGACTGCCTGGTGAGAGTTGGGTCATTTCATCATCTTACCCAGAATATACCCATGGCTGGACATAGGGTACGGCAACCTCTCAGAACCTGAGTCCCTAATGATTATAATGAGGACTATGCAGCCCAACGTTGGTTTGGGAATCCTAATGAACTCACGAGTTCACGTGGATCCCCTAGGGGATCGAGCTAGGGGATCCTGGTGGCCATACTCATCAAAGTTACGTCATTTTGCCTACTTTTCTAAAATGAGCTGTATAGTTGTGTTTGCGTATGCTTATCATTGCCTTAATGGCTTTAACGCCATTAATATTTGTATTAGTATTAGTAAAGGTATTTGGTGAATGATGGACTGAGGTATCAACGTCAAGCCCAAACAACTGAAGCTAGAAACATGAAATCCAGTACTGGAATTCGTTGGCTTATGGATACATCCACAAAGGAGGGATTTTGAAAAATTTCCACAGGTAGCTGAGAAATCCCTATACAAAAAATATAAGCGAAACGTAGTTCGCGGGCACAGCTAGTTGAGGCACAATCGACAATTTCATAGATTAGCCTCCTCCAATACAGACATTAGCCTCCTCCAACACAGACATTGGCCTCCTCTAATACAGACATTAGCCTCCTCAAATACAGACATTAGCCTCCTCCAACACAAACATTAGCCTCCTCCAACACAGACATTAGCCTCCTTCAATACAAACATTAGCCTCCTCCAATACAGATAATAGACTCCTCTAATACCAACTTTAGTCTCTCTAATCTACAACATATAAAATTACCACTGACAAGCTATTTCATATAAATGGGGACGATTTTTAATTTAATGTGCCAGTCATAATGACAAATAAGCGTGACAAAAACTGATTTTGATGGACAAGTTTGCTAAGTACATTAATAACTAAAAATTTGATAATGTTTATTTATGCCACTTTGTGTTTCTCATAGTTAATAAATGTGTATTTTATTTAATAAAAACAAAAAAAATACTACCTTTAGTTCTTGTCAGGTTATCATACATCAGTCGGCCGGTTGCGCTCCTACCGAGTGGACGAAATAACTGACAGCGCGCCTTAATTAATTGGTGACCCTGCTATTATTCGCGCATTTGGATTGCAGTGATTGATAGACGTAAATCGTTATTATATCGATGTAAACAGGTGTAATAAATAACAATGTTGCAGTGTAAGTCGTGCAAACTATCGTTAGAAAGAGTGAAGAATGATAGTATTGTCCGTTGCAAAGGAATGTGCGAAGGAGCCTTTCATAAAAAATGCGCCGCTAAAATGAAAACCTTTAGCAATGCGGAGACATGCGATGAGTGCCAGACACCTGGGGAGGCTCAACCATATCATATTGATATCGATGCTTCGAAAATAACTCCAGATAAAGTGCTGAGACAAGTGAACGAAAAGTTGACAATCGTATACAACATGAAAAGTACTCTCGAAAAAATGTCTGAGGATATAAGTTTCTATGCCGAAAAATATCAGGAGCTTATTGAGGAGAAGGAGAAAACAAACAACAGAATAAAAACATTAGAGAACAAAAATAATCACCTGGAAACATGCAATAAGGGCCTTGAAGAAAGGCTGGCGTGGTTAGAAAACAAAGAAAAAGAGAAAAACCTGGAGATAGCTGGCCTTGAGGATAAAGAGGAGATAGTGTTGGAAACTGCTGTAAAACAATTAGCTCAAAAGTTAGGAGTTGACTTCAGACAAGTTTGTGAAATAAAGAGAGTCGGCGAAAAATCCGCAAAAAATACCGCCAATAAAAAAAGTGACACGCGCCCAAGCAAGCCGCGGCCGCGGCCCGTCGTGATAACTATGACCACACGAGCTGCTCGCGACCACTGGCTGGCCACCAGAAAAACTACCAAGCTCACTAATGATGATGTATTAGCCAACGACAATAGAGACAGGATATATATTAATGAGGACCTGACAAAGTATACGCGTAATCTATTGTGGACTGCAAAAAATGAGCTTAAGCCAATGTATAAGTACGTATGGGTGCAGAACGGCAAAGTACTGATAAGAAAAGATGATCCGGCTGACGCTAAAATAAAGGTTGTTCGTTCTCTTAACGACATCGACTCTTTTCTACATAATGAAAAGTGAAGCGCGACCATATGTTTGATGGTTCCCTTTACACCTACCATGATAACGGGTACAGTACAGTTATCTTATTATTAACATTCGACGACCAAACAGATTATATAAATTCAAACATAAACTACAAAAGATACGCGGACTTAGAAACATGGACTACCGAAATAAAATCATATACCTCTTGTTTACATATAATCCACGTTAATATACGGTCTTTAAGAAAAAACTTTAACGAGCTTCAGCTGCTGCTGAACGGTTGCATAAATAAAATAGACATTATTGCACTAACAGAAATTAATATAAGAGAGCAAGAACTGCCTATGTATAAACTGGATGGCTATGACGCGCATGTTATGACAAGAGAGACTTGCAGAGGAGGCGGAATACTGGTGTATATAAAAAAGAATTTGAACTTTACGGCAGGTATAATTAACTCACAATACAGTGAGATTATACATGGAGAAATTACACAAAAGGATAACAAACTGACTCACTTATTTGTTGTGTATAAACCCCCGAAAACAAATAAACATGGGTTCATATCTGACATACACCAGCTGCTGGCACAAATACCTACAGCTCAAGATTTAATAATGATAGGTGATACAAATATTGACCTCTTGAATGAGCTTGGCTTAGGAGGCATTATCGGCCAGTATAGAGACAACATGTGTGAGCTGGGACTGGAATGCGCCATCAGCGATGTGACCCGTGAGGAGGTGTACGGCGGCCGAGTGACCCGGACCTGCATCGACCACGCGTGGGTGCGCGCGCGCGCCCCCTGCGCCGTGGCCTCGTATGTACTAACGACTAAGGTATCCGACCATTATCCTATCGGGCTGAGCCTCTCGACAGGGACGGATTCTGAAAAACCTGGTAAGCGAACACCTGTAAATATTTTATGTGACAAAACTGTGCAAAAACAATTGCAAAGTGTTAATTGGGAAGAACTAATGAATTCTGAGTGTCCAGTAGAGTTATATAATAAGATATGCTCAACTTTTTCGTGGGTCTACAATGAATCTAAAACTGAAATAGTGCCACGTACTAAGAGAAAAGACAAAATATGGATTACTAGAAGAATTAAAAAAATGATAGTAATACGAGATAAATTATTTAAAAAATGTAAATCTAGTCCTAACGATATTAACATAAGACTGCAGTATAACAGGTATAGAAACAGAGTTAATAAATATATAAATAAAGCTAAAAATGAATTTCGGCAACAAGAGTTAAAAAGCTGTAATAAAAACTATAGAAAAATCTGGGAAAAAATAAACCTATGGACGGGCACGGAAAAGTTGAGCATAGACACAATAATACAAAAATATTTGGCTAAAACTGATAGTATTATAAACATTTGAAACAAGTTTTCAGAAACATTCACAAAAGAAATTCTAGATATAAGACATAATTGTAACATAAAATTTTTAGATAGAACAAAGTATGTTAAAAATAGTCAAGTCTCATTAAGGTATATAAAATCACAACCCAATGACATCAAAAAAATTATCAATGGTTTAAGTGATAAAAAGTCACCTGGAATAGATAAAATCAGGGCACGAGATATAAAATTCCTAGCTGACAAGATAAGCCCAATTTTGGCATTATTTATAAATTTATGTGTATCGAAAAAAGTGTATCCAAGTGTATTAAAAACAGCCATAATAAGACCCACATTTAAACAAGGATCACATACTGAATATACAAATTATAGACCAATTGCCATTTTATCAGTTATTAATAAAATTGTAGAAAAATACTTAACAACTCAAATCAGTAGATTTCTT
This sequence comes from Schoenobius gigantellus, assembly GCA_963935595.1. Classification (NCBI taxonomy): domain Eukaryota; kingdom Metazoa; phylum Arthropoda; class Insecta; order Lepidoptera; family Crambidae; genus Schoenobius; species Schoenobius gigantellus. The sequence continues at coordinate 17,399,175 of OZ012557.1, read as the reverse complement.
GAAAACTATAATATTCTAAGCCCGTCACAACATGGTTTCCGACGGGGCCGGAGCACGGCATCGGCATTGGCACGATTCACTGACGAGGTCAACGAAGCGTTAGACCAGAGGAAGCAGGTGGTCGTGGTCTATATTGATTTCAAAAAAGCTTTTGATACCCTGGGCCACGACCAGCTGCTTCAGGCCATGGAGGAGTGCGGGATTGCAGGCCCACTCCAAGGTTGGCTCCGAGCCTACCTTCAGGATCGAACGCTGCGTACGGCCGTGGGAGACGAGTGTGGAGCTCCCGCACACGTCTCCTGCGGCGTACCCACCGGCTCCGTGATCGGTCCCATCGGGTACATAGTGCACGTTAACAGTATGTGTAATGTGATTAAAAACTGTAATGTCTATATGTATGCGGATGATACTTGCCTTGTCTATGCCGGAAAGGACCTAATTACCATAGAAAATAAATTACAGGAAGACCTTACCAATATTATAAAGTGGTCGCATGATAATGGGATCATAATTAACATAGCGAAAACCAAGTGTATGTGCATACGGTCTCCGTACTCGAAAGAAAGCTACAGACCGCCGCGCATTGTGGGCCACAGCTTTAACTGCCTCCACCGTAGCAGTACCGTGCCGGACACGCCCGACAGCGGGTGCGCCTGCGCCGAGTTGCAGGTGGTGGAGCAGTACAAGTACTTGGGCTTGCTCATAGATTACAAGTTCTCATGGCAGCCGCACGTAAATTACATCTGTAATAAACTAAGATCAGTACTTGTAAAGTTCCAGCACCTGAAGTTTGTACTGGACAGGGCGACTATGTATATGGTATACTATGCACTAGTAGACTCGCTTCTGTCTTATGGACTGGCGAGCTACGGACGTACGTTCAAAACATACTTGGACAAAATAAAAGTTTTACAGATTAGATTTATGAAATTAATTGTCGATAAAAAAACGAAAATTAGATGTAAAAATAATACTTATGAACAACTTTTCGTAGAATGTAAAATGCTGCCGGTCCACGAGAAGGTAGTGTTACTATTAGCTGTGGAGCAGTTTTGTAATGACGAATTTAAAAATGTAGTTAGTTTTCAGAGGCTAATGAGAAACAGAGATACTGATAGGCTTGTAGTCCCTAGTTTTACAAATTATTATGGTAAAAGATGTAGAAAGTACTTAGTGCCGAAAATATATAATGATTTACCAACAGACATACGTGAATGTGTAACGAAACAACAATTTAAAAGAAATGTTGGTAATGTCCTTCTATCTAAGGTAAAAAATGCAATAATGTAGTATATAATATAATATCATATATTGATTGATTAGTTTGTGAGTCTAAAGTGTTATAAGTTCTTAGTATATGTGTAAGCGCGTCAAATTACTGTTAAAAATGGAGCTTCGTCTGCCAACAAACCGCATTGTGGTTTGGCAGAAGATTGTATTGGGGTATTGTGTTCTGTGATTGTAATAAATAAATAAATAAAACATAAATAAAATAAATACGAATACTCGTTTATGCTGGTCTGAGCCAACAGAGCCAAAGAGGCACAAAACGTACACACCAATCCTGATAATAAATGTTAGTATTTCTCTAATCGATTAATATAAACAATCCGTCTCCATTTTTCTTTCTATAAGTAATCGTTTAGTTATTCATATTAGTATCATTCCAAAAATAAAAAACATTAATTAACATCATCTCCACACAAATTACTTATTTTATGTTCTGTCTCCCTAGACTTAATTGTTTCAAGTCTAAACAAGAAAATGGTTCGCTAAATATGTTTCTAAGCACAAAATTCAATATTTAGTGGACCGATTCGGGTAAATTTTCAAGTAGGTACTTGTTGAATTGCGTTATAAAGGAAAGAAGAATTGGACAAATTGCCCGAGAATAATAACTACATTTTCTTTTTTATACAAATATTTGATGACAAAACACATCAATCAAAAAAAAAGACTGCCAATAATACATCTGTGAAGTCAGCCAGATATTATTATATCTAACTTTTTTAAAAGTATACTTTTTCTCTATTGTACACATACAATATGTCAAAAAATACATTTTAAAGTTAACTCGATCTTCCTAGAATCCGTTTCGAAATAAGATGCACGTTTCAACAGAAGCATCGCGATTTTCTGAAGGAGCTCATAATCAATTATAAGTTGAACAAGACCTCCAGCAGCGGGTTCGACGCTACAAAGGCCGTACATGATAAACGGTACACTAAATGCGCCCTACAACCGTGCATCGCAGTGATGTTGCCGCGACAAAGCAGCCACTTACGTCGCGTTCAGCTTTACGTAGGGTTGCCACAGCCAAAAGCAGAGCAAAACAAATTATCTGACATACCTAAATCGTATTTTTACTTCACTTCTTGTTGTTTATTCACCCAATAACTGTCGCCACAAAAAGTTTAATATTTTAACCCTTATTTTTCACCCTAGAGGTTGAATCTTGACACATTGAACAAGTGGTGAATTAATTTCAGCGTTGACTGTTTTCTACATAATTTAAAATCACTCCATCCAAGTTCTTATAGGAAACAAAGTCACAATGTCTTTAAATGAAGTCTACATATTTTAATATGAATTTCAATCACTGAATTGTGAACGGAAGCTTTGTATTTGACAATATTCGATTTCAATTGAACCAAAACTTCGTATAATTCATGTATTTATTATCATCATCATCATCGTAATATACTATTATAAGCAGCATAAAAAAAATTGCCTCACAGAAGACCGGCCAAATAACATCCTCCATCCATGTGATTGCGCGTGAGTGAGGTCAGCAGAAATCAGTAGAGGAACCCTCGAGGATAGTCATGTCAGTGATGGAGAATCACTTCGAATGCTGCAGGATCATGTCGGGTAACACAGCATCATGTTGGGTCACTAACTTGGTACATAACTGAGTAAATGGAAATCAAACAGCCATACTTTTAATATCACTATTATTAATTAGAGCAATCACTCACTATGATTTTATCCTCCTTAAAAATGAGACTAAAATGTAATGTAAAATAATGAGTCAATTATTTTAATATCACAAGCATACAATGAAACACGCATATTGGGATAATGCAATCGAAACAATTATTATCGTGCATTGAGCGCCGCGACGCTTCGTACAGCGTTGTCGAAACAAAGCAGCCACTTTACATCGTATATCAAAGTCAGTAGGGTTGTCAACTCCGAAAATTGCACATAAATTTATTTTCATATCTGAAATAGAAACTGACACCGCAAACCATGTGATCATATTGATATTATTTTTTTATATATGAAGTAACTATTTGTAAAACATTGCCGCAGTGAATACTCAAAGAAGTACAGAGTGAAATAGTGTACAGTTAATTTATAAATATTCTTTATTGCACATAAAACATCAAAATACAGATAATAATGTCCACTTAACCGATATTCGGTCACGGCGGCCAATCTCAACAGAGACTAGCCACTTCACTCGCCTAGTCCTATCGGACGGCTAGCCGACACGACCGGGGCGAGATCAGGCGCAGGACCCACTGTTTAACGTGCCTTCCGCGGCACGGAGGAGCTTGAGATGTTTCTTATTTTGTTCACCCACCATAGGACTGACCACAGCGAACGTTGCTTAACATTAGCAACCGACAACCATTCGCTGAGCGCAAGCGCCTTTAAATACAGATAACACGTGTACAAAGGTGGACTTATCTCTAAAAGAGATCTCGTCCAGCCAACCTCACTGGGTGTTGGGTGATAGAATCTGAAATGCCGGAAAGATAAAATTTACAACTAAATAATATTATTCGTTTGTAATATTATCTTATTGTAAATTAAAATTGTACACAATTTTTACTTTGTAGGTACAAATAACAGATTGCAAAAATAACGTTTAAAATACGTTACTTCAATCGATGAATAGCTTTCATGAAGCTTACATTATTGATTATAATATTATAAAAAAAGGCTATTATTGTAATTTGGTAAAAATCTGCGAATTCTGAGTTTTACAAAATACCCAACTAGCAAAATAGCTTCATAATATAATAATTATAAGGGTTAAATTCTTATACATTAATTAAAATTATCTTCCGCTTTCAGAGTAAATGTTTTTATTAAATTTCTGTGTTCTAAAACCTGAAATATTTCCTCGTATTTCCTTAATTAATTTTAGTGATACATGAAAAGAGGTTTAAGAAAGAAATATTCTGAACTAGATTCTGGCCGCGACTTCATTAGTGTCGGATTTTGAATTAGTTTGTTAAACAAGACAAAAAATTTGACATGTTAATAAAATCAGCTTTAAAGTTCAAGTAAGACTTGGAAGACAAACATCTTAAGTGTGAATTTTCATTAGAAAATTAATAGATTTGTGATCATTACAGTTTCACATTGTTATAGTAGTTTCATATTGTTGTTTGCATTTTTTTTTATTAGGTATCCAATTCTTATTCTTTACATTACACGCATAATAATATCGTAAAACCCCGAAAGGGTTTGTCTCGATATTAACACTTCCACCCAGGAAGTCGTATTAAAATATAAATTCTTAAATCGGCAGTCGTATTGAAATGTAAGTACTTATAAATCGAACGCATACATTACATTAGCAAACTATGACATTTAGTCTGCATCGGTACAACAGTAAGGTGTCAATGGCATTAGCTTTTATTGTGTATTTTATGTATCTTAAGTCACTATTAAACTTTTCCATTTCATTTCATGATTTTTGATTACTAAAGAAATTCTGCCATGAACTTAAGGTTATATACTATAGAACTGGCATCATGTCAATTACCTATATGGTTCTCCTATATAAGTGGCACTCTCCAACGTAATATTTGCTTGTCCTCTGCGTATGCTTACAAACCCTTAGGTTTTTAATGGATTTTTTCTGAATTCGTCAACCCTATCTGCGGCGCGTTCCCTCCGCGACGCGTTCCGTTCCACGTCACGCCCCGCAGAATGCACCAAGAAGCACTCCTTAGAACCCCCCCCCCCCCTCTCCACATATTTGTGTATCCATTTGCTCGCTTTGAATACGCGCGGTAATGGATTCTTTGACTTGATACCCATTTTGCCGTGGAAGATAAAAAGCAGAATACAATTCCGTAAAATGCTCTAAAGCTTTCTAATTTCACTTTGACGTACGGTCGGCACGGCAGACATGTTTACTGAACAATTCTTTAACCGTGCCAGCGTCGTTGCTCTTTTTAACTGATTTCGAAAAAGGAGGAGGTTCTATGTTCGACTGTATCTATTTTTTTATGTATGTTCACCGATTACTCCGCCCTTTGTGGGACGATTTTTCAAAATTCTTTTTGTAATCTAATGAATACTACTGAGGTGGTCCCATCGGCACCGAATCGTGACCTGATAATGGGAACCCAGGAAAATCGAGGGAAACCCTTAAATTTCATAGGCATGTCTAACGTGTTTCATGTTTATTCGAAGAAATTCAGTTATTTGCATCTGGTAGTGTCATCATATCATGTTACTGAGCTGATGATGGAAGGTTTTTGGTAGAATAGGAGTTCGGGAATAAATCTTTCATTACTGTTTACAGCAAAAGATTTTTGCCTTGACCCAAATTCTCATACGCATTTATTAAATTTACCTGCTTAAAAATATTGAAATATTTTTTTACAAAAAAACTGACTTCGTAAGCACCAAAAAGTCAAAAATAATTAATGAATATACACGTTTTATATTGATCACCTAAAAAGTCTTAAAACATATAGGAACAGCTATAAATTTTAGCACCAACTTAAATATAAATCTGTGTTGTGTGTATTTTTATATTATTTAAGACTTTGGGTGTTACTTAAAATCGTATTTAATTTTAAAATCATTTGAATGACGCTTAGAATATTTAGAGTAACGAATGACGACAAAAAGAAAAATTGTATCATAACACGATGGATAAAGTTCATTTCCTTGTCTTCAATTGTCTTCATACACAAAGACAAAATGTGGGATAGTTCCAATTTCACACACTTTATTTAAGAAAAAAACATTGTTTCACTCGTATGTATTAACAGAAGGCCTATTTTAGACTGGTATCTAATAATTACTTTACGATTTTAATAGTTAATAGCGATAGCACCGGATTATCTCGTTTTCAACAAGAAAAAAATCAAACATTTGACTTTTCTTTAGTCCACGTTTTTCGCAATTTCACAAAGGCTAGGTATTCCATACCAAAGGGTCAACAAGTCAGTTACATATGTATAAAACATAGCCACATAAAATAATGGCCAATTACACAAAAAAAACATTCAACCAACACTTTACATATCTACAAAAAAATACACAAATCATAAATATAAATTTAAGACTACATTAAAACTGACACAAAGCTTTCATCAGAAAAAGTGTAATACGTACCTGAAAACATGAATCCGGTACCTGAAAACTCCGCAAAGATTCCCTTAATAACAATACCAGAACAATACTGAATACATTTCGAGCTCGGAATCCAGGTGTCTCTATGCAAATTGTTTGCAAAGATATTTAAATGTAAGTAAATCTGTTTATGCCCACTTTTACATGCATTAAAACAACAAATTCACCCGCTATTGAATAAATTAGTGGAGCTCGACCCGTGTTTACGATGATTATTCCCGCTCATTAGACCGCCCCGGTGCTAACTCCATAATTAAATGCATGCATTTAAAAACAATATAACAGAGATATGGCCGCTTATGACTCTCATGAACAGGATGAATTGTTGGATAAAATTAAGGTAGCCAATTTGTTGCGTTTATGTTGTTGTCGAGTTAGGAAGTTTGGTGGCGTATTGGCGTGTGCGCTCAGCTAGCTATTGTTAAGGTTAAGCAACGTAGGCCGTGGGCAGTCCTATGATGGGTGACCAAAATACATAACATCTCCAGCTCCTCCGTGGTTCCGAAGACACGTTAAACAGTGGGCCCTGCACCTGATCCCGCTGGTGTCGACTAACCGTCCTTATGCGAGTGAAGGAACAAGTGCACTCGTGTTTGCGCTGTCACTTGTGCACTTTAATATCTCCCGCACACATGACTAGTTCTGTTGAGATTAGCCGCCGCAATCGAAACCTTACTTATCTAAATAACAATGTTTATGGCATTATTATTACGGCGACAATTAGAACTAAGATAGCCAGTTCCTCGGTTATTGTGGAGTCCAAGCAAAACTCGCTTCCATCTACGCCATTGTCACTTGCCATAGAGTGGAAGAAAGGCTTTCCTTGTTGTGTAAAAAAAAAACTTAATTGGGCTCTGAATTTCACAAATATGATTAGAACAACTATTTAAATTACCTAGACAATACTTAACCATATATGTACTAGCTGTGCCCGCGAACTACGTTTCGCCATATATTTTTTCCCGTTTTTGCAACATTTTTCATTGGTGCTCAGCTCCTATAACTCATAGCGTGATGTTATATAGCCTAAAGCCTTCCTCGATAAATGGACTATCTAACACAATAATATTTTTTCAATTTGAATCAGTAAATCCTGAGATTAGCGTGTTCAACCAAACAAACAAACAAACTTCAGCTTTATAATATAATATTAGTATATTATTAAGTTTTATTTAAATTTTTTTAAGTATTCTTGTGTGATCTATTTAATCTTTTTTTCTTTTGTTTTTGACTTGTTTGTTTGTTTACACACCGAACTATCATTTCGTAGCAAAATCCCTTAGTGACAGCGCTGCTGGAAGACATTTCGATAAGAAATAAGCTGTACCTATGTACAGTGTCTCCATATTCTATGTTTTTGTTGCAGTTTTTGTGTGTGTGTGTGTGTGTGTGTGTGTACATAGATTGTAAATAAAAATAAATATTGTAGTAGTAGCTATGGCCTCATATAAATAACTGATGCTAACTCAAATTCAACTTTATATAATTTGACAAGTTGGAAATTACATTGCTGCTTGCAGCTCACCGCGCCGGCTCCATTCTGATTGCAACGTATACCTACGTGAAAATAAATGTCTTAAAATAAAACGGTCGCTTTGCCGGCGGCGGCGGCGAGACACTAACTACGTTGCTGCCGCACATTTTATTTGCACGACGTTTTGTGGCAAGTTGTAGGAATTTCAAGTGGAGATGTTATTATCAAAATTAACTTACGTACGTGCAGTAAGAGGACAGACAGACAAGTGGCAATCGTTTCATAGTGAAACGATGACTAAATTCGTCATCGTTTCTGAGATAACGAAAACAAATACCTAGCCAACGTAGGGATTTAGCGATCGCTGTAACAAATTGTTATTTCTGTAAGGAATCAATCGGTTATCTAAGTACTCAAAACTGAAAAATGGAAAGGAAATGGTAAAATAAACGATTAAAATTAATATTTTCATTTCATTCCAATAAAAAATTTGTTGTTTTTAGTGGTCCTATATGAAAGTTACGAAAAAACACTCCACTACTTCATCGAGTCGTTGCGATTCAATTTGTCTACCAACTTACATAGGTATCGATAAATTTGATCGATTCGCTACGTTATTTAGCGATGGCATATGTCAATCCCATACATTTTGTTCTTAGATAGATAGATAAACAGTTTATTGTTGCTTCAATCACACACAAACATCCCAAATACAAATAAAAATTTCATAAACAGGTACACATATCAGTGTTTCTATAATGAGGTGCGTGTGTGTGTTGCAGCGGAACAAAAGGCCATAGCTCAGTGAATTTTTGCCCATATAATATGGGCAAAACACTGATATTCTGCTACAACCCACGGAGGATATGATTGAAATTCCTGCAATCAATTTGCTCGGCACATAAATCAACAACATAATAATACAGTACATACATAATTACCAAAAAATATAGATACAAAAATGGAAATGGACAAACAGTTTGTTTTTGCTAGTATCACTGCACTACAACCCCCGCCGACCCACACAGCCTATATTTTGAAATCCGTTACCAGGTAACCTTTAGGGATACCTATCCTTTGCTTTTCTAGAAGGAACAACTTTAGTTTATTTTTGAAACTACGTTTTGAGGTTATTTGTCTCAATGGTGGAGGTATGTTTTTCCAACATTTGGTTGCCATGTAACGAAAACAACCTGTGAAAGCCTCAGTCTTTTGAGGATGGCTTTCAAGAGGCCACCTAATGCTTCTAACGTTGTACCTGCATTGAAAATTTGAGTAACGTAGCTTAGAGTGCAGGTACGCAGGTTTTTTATGTTATCGCAGGTCTTATCGCATTTCGTTATCGTTTTTGAATTGTCACTTTGTCTAGGTCCCCAGGACTATCCTGGCCGCAAGATATATGTAGGAAAAGTGGTGTGGAGGCTTATATGTTTTATTGCCACTAAAATTGCCACTTTTAAAATTATCAATATAAAAGTTGGTAGGTAATGAAGGTAACAATTACCCAGAAAAATACAATTAAAAAAATCTGTGTATGGTTTTATGAAACTACGATGCAAGTACAACTTTTTTGAATAGTAGACTTTTATGTGAAAATTTTCGGAGAATTATTCGATTTAGCTTACATATCAAAATCGCGTTTTAATCTTAACCTAAATCTTTTACTTCTGAAAAGAAAATTATAAATAAAAAACTAATTAATAAAATAAACAAAAAACAATAATAAAACAAAATAATGAAAAAAATATGAAAAAATGACGCTCTACATCATTGCCACTCAGATTTAAAGTCGAAGATCTAACGCATAGACCAATCCTGACCCGTATAAAGTAGTGAAATTAAAGATCTCATGTTTTTCAGTAATGCGGCATGCAATAGATGGACGAAAAAAAGTTTCATTTTAAAATATTTTTAAAGGCAAAACGGAGGACGAAAATGTGTATGATAATTTCATAATTTTGGGTCTAGAATTATTATACTCGTAATGCGATAATTGTATTATTTGATTTTTTAATAAAGCGTAAGAAAGAGATAAGCGGGATATATCCCAGCAAAAGCGGGAATTAGTATCATATTTAGTGTATCATTCTTCTATCAGTATCAGTATCATATTAAGTGTAACTGTTTTAAATATTATCGTACTGTATCACTGTTTATTGACCTGAATAAAGTGAATATAAAAAGAAATACTATTAAACGATTGATTAAAGTATACTAAGTTCATTCAATAGAAATCATAGGTACTCTCCCTAGAGGAAGGGAGAGTGTAACATGGTGAGCAGCAGGTGACGCAGTGGTGCAGTGGTTGGTTAGGGAAATAGGGCCGATAAATTAAGCATCAATGGTTACGTCACTGTTTATACATTTCTCTTCCACAGTTACAAGTATTTATAAAAATAGAAGGAAAAGGCACTCTGAAACAGATATACTTACGGACTATTACTAGACTGAAATACAAACATAATATAAAAACTTACCAAAATATAAACTTACACATAAGTGCCTATAGTTTTTAGTAGATATAATCGTTGTCATTCAAGCATTCTGATGTCTGATTTTATAGACAGTTTTCTAATAAAAATATTATTTTAAATTAAATTGGCCATCGCTACTTATTTACGTCTCGATGTCCGTAAATCAGTGACAGGAGAACAGAATGACAGGAGAACAGGAGAACAGAATGAGACTGATTATGAGGCTTAAAATGCAGTCAAGTTAGGCGGGAATGCAACGAGTTGCTATATCTAGAGTATAGCACCTCGTTACAAGAGTACCTACGGGTACTCTGAGAGACAATCTTTGCTTAGTTGAAGCACCCGTCTCTCACAATCTTTATTTTATAATGCATAAATATATCTCAAGTGTTAAATTGAACGTGTAAAAAATATAATTAAGTTGATTTGATCGCAACAACATTGTACATATTCCGCCACAAGAAAAACTTTAGATACACTGTAGTAACAGTCCCGTTTGTACCTATCTGTAAATGCTCAAGTGGTTCGTGCAACATTTTATTATATAGTGAGCGAGTTCAAAGTCTGCGTCGCTTATTGGCAGTTTTATTAGGAAACTTTATAATATAAGAGTCGACATCGCGCGTCCGATGCACTTTATTGTTTTTATTCTGGCGCGAATGTCCCGCTCTGATGGTAAAGAGACGAGCGTCTTCGTGGACCAATCCATGATAAAGTATGGTGCATAACATAACTTCTGTCTCGTGGTATCGGAGTCACAGACTTGAATCTAATTATATGGCGCAACGCAAGTGTGGGTATTTCGCATGTCAAAAATACTTTACAAAATATAAAAACCGACTTTATAAACACCAAAAAGTCAAAAATAATACTACGTACAACCTCACATTCAAATATTGAAGTCGGTGCTAAATTTAAACTAACCACATTAGGGAGTTTACATTTTTTATGACTTTCCAAAAGATCATCACTTGGCACCAACTTAAATATTCTGTGTATTCTTATATAATTTTTCACTTTTCTTGTAGTTTTAAAGCCTGTTTTAATTTATTGTAAAGTCTTTTAAGTGAATTTTAATACGTTTTATTAGTTTATTTAAAAATCCACAGACTCGTGGTCCGTGCCTTTGGAATTCTTGGGTACAATATTATGTGATCTATATATTTATATTTTTCTAAAACTACTAAGTACTCTTCACTTAATCTAGGGTGAGTTGCGCATTTACAATTTTATAATTTAATATATATTAGTTGATTATATAAAGATAATCTATACACGGTTTTTTTTTTAATACCCAATTTGACCCAAGGCAAACATTAGAATAACTTAAAGCGTCTCTCGCTCTAAACAGTATTAAATGAATTATTTCCAAACAACTATACTTTTCACTGTCAGCTTACTTGCATCACTTGAAAGGTAATTAAATCTGACGTACCTGAAGTTTATAGTTCTATCAAAAAAAATCATTAATTTGTGTCATGTTTTGTATAATGCTCTATTTATGTTAAAGCATAGCCTCAATAATATCTAACGCATGCTGTGATTACCTATAATTGTAAGTGCAGTTAGCTTTAATCAATCATTTTGTAAACTTTCTTGTTGTTTTGCAATGCTGTAACTTATGTTGGTAATCCTTTATAAATAAATAAATAAATAAATATGCAACAAAGCGTTCTCATTATTTTAAAAGAAAACTTCCCTTAGTCATAATCAAAAAGAAACCTTCCATCATCAGCTCAGTAACATGAGATGATGACTACCGGACGCAAATACCTGAATAGCTTTGGAAAAGAACATGAAACGCGTTGGATATGTCTATGAAATTCAAGGATTTCCCTCGATTTTCCTGGAATCCCGTCACCAGATGCTGACTTGGTGACAATGGGACTACCTCAGAAGTATACTCTTTCGATTACAAATAAAAGTTTGAAAACAGATACAGTCGAACATAGAACTTCCTTCTTTTTTTAAATCGGTGAAGTTCATTTTTTTTCAGGTTATTTTTTACTCTGCGTTTCACGACGACGATGAGCCTCTTTGTGAGTCTATAAGACAATTTGCTGGACTCCATGTTATATTAAGATTATCAGATTCTTACAATCCTGTATACCGTGCAAAAAATCTGATAATCTTTACATTTAGTCTCGACCTATTAGAGGATACATTTGAGGTTTATTAACTGCGGTTATATATGGCTCGAAAATGAGCGGTTTTCGAGATATCAATCTTTTAAGATTGTTTTGAAATTTTCCTATCATCGAAAAACATCGAAATAAAATTTAATACTTATTTTTGGACATTTATTTTCTGAAGCTTGTAAGCTAGCAAACGTTTTAAGTGGAAATGCCAATTAAAAATTTTAATTATCTTAGAAATAAAGGATATAAATATTATAGGGGAGAAAACTCTTTATTGGCTTGGCGTACAAATTAATAAAGAGATAACTAAGATTCTTAACATTATTAAAATAGTACACATAATGGCAACTCTTTGAACAGAGAATAAGAAACGTTCGGTAAAGAAAACGTAACATGCTCGGCTTCCATAAAGATGCAAGGATTCGCATCTAGTTAGAATCATGAGTAATTTAAATGTCGATCATACGCTTTCCACATAATTATCCATTTGGTTTTACAATACACTCACAATATCCGCATCGTAGCATAAAATGAGACGTATGCAAAACCTTATAAAATCAGGTACCTACTACTGACTTGAGATGAATGGTTTACCAAGAAAAGGGCAGAGTGCATATCTTACCGCAGTGCACCTATACCTTGAACCACTACCAACGCCGACGCGGAATGAAAGACGTGACAGAAAGTTCCAACCATAGTCTTGGAGTGCGCATTGTCGTCGGGGAACCTTAGCGACATAAGTACATTTTTCATGAACTTACTCAACTGTGTTATTATCACGACTTCGAACTTCCTTTATTGTAAATAACGGGCTACCTCGATAACAGAATGGTTTAAAATGCGAGAGCGTCTGGAGTGAAGCGTTTTAATTTAAATTTAAGATTCATCTTTTCTCAGTGCCAAATGCAAATCATGCATTCGACACTGAAATCTGAATGCAAATCGATTCGCGCATCGATAAACCTTCGTACAAAATTACTTTGAGTCATAAGTTATTTTACCCTTTTTTGCGTCCTACCCGTGGATGCAGGTTTGCTTTTTGCCGAAAGATCCCAACATCGCCGCTGAGTCTGTTGCTGATGTGGTGTTGCAGGGTATGGAAATTTTCATTCTATCCTCAGTAGTCCCCATTGGTGGCAGGTTACAACCTTGGTTTAGTCAATCCTCCAAAAAAGGCTTCTCGCTGGAAACAGGAAACCTACCAACCCTGGGCAAATGCGGTGACGTCTCGGAATGGAAATACCAGCGCTTTAAAAAAGCAGTATAAATGCCTCCAGATCCTTCAAAAGAGACATTGCAAGAGCGAAGTCGGAGCACAACAGTAGAATTGGCGAGAAACTAGAGCGTCTTCCTTCGGGGTCTCGTGCGTTCTGGTCTCTTGCCAAAGCTATTCAGGGAAAATTCTGCACGCCATCCTTTCCACCACTGCACAAGGATAACACATCGTTAGAACATGATGCAAAAGAGAAAGAAGAGTCTAATGAAGTACTACTCTCTTATCAATGTTTTGAGTGTCAAAATCACCGATCACATTACGTGCTGTGATCAAAGCGTGCGCGGTCACGCTGCATTGCACACTGCACGGACAGCAGCTCGGAGATCAAAACTTTGGTTGCGGGCTTAGAGAGTAGCCCTTCTTTTTACTACCTATTTGATAGATGCGAACCGATGTGACTGCGAAAATTTTTATGTGAATCGACACTCTTACCACCACTGCTCTATCATAGGCTTTTGTAGCAGAAGAATTAGATTAACTACCATTAATTCAACAATTTTAATATATTGACCTAAAATGCCACAAAGATTACAACAGCGTTTGTAATGAGAGTTCCAGAGTTCCGTCGTTCGTTCCATCGCCCATCGTTCCGTAGACTCTAGTCAACATCGCAGGCTGTATATTACGGAGAGGTCGCGACATTATCTAAGTTTCCGCCCGAGCTGCGTTTGCCGGCGATAGACTGAAAATAGTGGCACAATAAAACAGACCCCTCTGGTAGGGTTACCATTGCGCGACGATATTACCTATATATTTGTTATATATATAAAGGGGTATAAGCTGTCCAAAAATGTGGATACCGCAATAATTTATAATTTTTAACTTTACATGAGAATGACGAGCTTCAATGATTAATGCGCACACATCCGCGCCATAACCCGAGAGTTACTATATTCCTGCCGCAAAGCATGCAAAATTTTTTCATTGATTTACATGAACAAAACTTACGCAAGTGATGCAAGTGTGGCCAACACCGCCAAATAAAATTGAAAAGTACGTCAACATACACAAATTAACTTGCTATAAATGTATGTCGAAAAAAATTTATTGAAAAATTCTTCTTTGATAAAGTGACATGTATGCACACTCGTGGCTTTGCAATAAAACTATATTGCGAAGTACGTACTCACATGCTTTTCGCCTCTCGCTAACTCGTTCTGGGTTTTTACTTCACTTTTTAAATAACGGAGTCAGTAAACAAGTCTACGTGTGGTTCAAACCTCAAAGACAGCTCTTACGACTTTCAATAGAAAAAAAATAAATTAATACGATCATAGCGTTTTTTATTGTTTTAAGTGCGATTTATTATATTTAAAGATAAAGTAAGATTGGACTGGACAATCTTTTTATTTATCATATGGAGATGGAGATTTTATTTATCATAAATAGGAGACGACAATTGTAGGTAACAGACAGAAAAGCTCAAGAAATATAAACTTGATGAACTTTATCCTTTATCATTCGTTCATTGATTACGATAACGATCCAATCAAAATCGAGAAATTACAGAATTCCATTTTAATAGACTAATTAATAATATTTCGTCTAATTAGTAATTAAATAACAAAAGTAATTAATTACGCCCAACACTGCCAAAGAGCAACTCAGTACATACCAGGGATACCAGAGTCGTCCGACCTCTATCTTACCTATTTCTTTTCTCATGCAGGTTTTTTTAAACTTAAAAGAAGAGGTCCACACATTCTAAAAGCTACGTGTAGTTAATAAAGTTCTTTTTGATTTAGATTTTTGATTTTGACCTATATCTGCTGCCAAGTAGAGAAGGCAGTGAAATTATCGGATACTTACTGTGATATCACATCTTAAGTGACAAGTGGGCGACGTGAACGTGGTGATATACAGCAGCGGGTTAAGGGCGGATAAATGATTAACCAAGATTCGAATATAGAATGTTCTTTTGTCACTGAATATCATCAAAATTATAAAAGTGTGACTGTAAAGTATAAAATTCTTGATTATCACACTGGTGTGATTGGAAGGAAAAAATTCTTCCGTGTCATACTGGTGTGGCTGCGAGGAAAAAAATTCTTGTGTCACACTGGTGTGACAAAATGGCGTGACAGAGAGTAATCCCCCTTTCTTTCCAGTACAAGGTCTCCCATAGACTTGTGAACCAATGGCGTAGCTTCATTGACGTGCAAAAGTGATTATGTAATCCAACTTGATTAAAATATTTTGAATTTAACTGCCTGGCCACCTACGGGCCCGGTCTTACCACCTGTCCAAGACAATTTTAATCTATCGATGCACTAATAAGAATCCAACAAAGCATGCTATATCAAAGTTGATATTCGCCTAATTATTTTGATCAGCAAATCAAGATTTAAACACTTCCGTGGACTAGCGATCGTGACCACCCGGTATTGATCTGGGGGGTTATTGTCTAACGACCGGTGTCAATATCCTATCTATCTGTGGATTTGCTTACTGGAGATAGAATTTTGACGTATTTCGTATGGAGCTAATGTCAAATGCCTATCGCTAGTAACCAAATCCGCAGACAGATAGAATATTGAAACCGGACGTAAGAAAAAATCTATCGCGATCGCTTACAATTTGACAGTCGCATCCCATCCATTACTCCTTTATAAAAGGAAGTCGGTACAGAGTCTAATGTTCATGGCGCAATGGCTGTCAAATTGTAAGCGATCGTGTCCGATTTTTTCTTAGACAATAACCCACCTGGTCCGGAGTTCGATAACGCAGAAAGCAGGGGCAGAAGTTTTTCTGCTTATTTGATTGGTGGTAGGGCTTCTGAGCCCGCTTGGCTAGCTACCTCCGTCTTACTTAAATTTGTTGTCATAATAACAATGTTAAAACCGTTGTTGTGTTCCGACAATTGGAAATAGCTAGTTCCTCAGTTGTTGAAAAGAGAAGTCTGGGTGATGTTCGCTTCCATCTTTAAACTTCACTCACTTACGATGTCACTTACGATGGATGGTCACTTAAGATGGACACACTTGACAGCTAAAATCGTATACAAAATACAATTTCGACTGGTCCGTATCATTTGTTGCGTTCGAGTGATATTCGATCGAGTAATTTCGATTGTGAAATTTGAGAAAGGCAAAACTGTGCTTCCTTCGAAAAAAAATCGAAGACTGGTGAAATCCGATCTCATATTTGTATAAACCGTTAACATTTGTAGAATTTACTCCAAAAAAATCGTGAGTTTTAAAGACCGGAGTAAAGAGATATTAGCACTATTATTGTTTATACTGAAGAACTTATTTTCGTACTTCTAGCTACATCATCAACAGTTAACTATTTCGCAACTTTCAACAAGCTCCTCGAAGATCTTTGTCCCCTATATAATCATACAATAATTATGGGTGACTTTAACACATGCCTTTTAAAGGACGATCTTCGTTCCTCACGCTTAAGAGCTATAGTTGAGGCTAGCAATCTGCATATCCTACCACTTGCTCCAACACACTCTCTCCCAAACTGCACTCCGTCTCTCCTGGACCTTATGATTGTTTCATCTCCTAATAATATTCAGTCCCACGGCCAACTGAGTGCAGATGCCTTCTCCCATCATGACCTTATTTATCTTTCCTACAAAATCCGCCCTCCTAAGTATAAACCCAAGGTGGCTATGCGACGGAACTTTGGTGCTATTGACATAGAACGTCTACGTATTGATGCTCACAATATTGAATGGTGTTTGGTGGATTCAGCTGAGGGTATCGATGATAAAGTTAACACTTTCAATACTTTATTGGTCAAACTTTATGATAAGCACGCTCCCATGAGACCGGTTAAGTTGAAACATTGTCCTGCTCCTTGGTTGACTGATGAGTTAAAAACACTAATTAAGAAGAAATCTCGTGCAAAAACGAAATTTAAACTTGAGCCAAACGATGTCAACCATGATAAATACATCAAGATAAGAAATCACTGCAATAGATTGTGTAGGGACGCACAACGCCGGGGTGCGATGTCAGACAACCTCCTTGTGGTGCACCCTGGGCAACCCGGCAAATTTTCTGCCGCGGGCTAATAGTCTGACGAGAGGACCCCATAGAGGGGGGTGTGGGATGGCCGGGTTCAACCTGGTGGGCCACTTCGTTTGGCCACCCGCTTCATGCGGGGGAAGGGCGAAGTCCCCTCTTCTTGTCTTAAGAAAAGGTGTGGCTTTCGCCGGAAGCCTGATTTGGGCGGCTACCTTTGAAGGTAGTGGGGTGAAGGCGACTTTTCGCCATGGCGCTTCGCGCCTGCCGGGGATTTCCCCGAGCTTCGGCTCACCCGCGCGGCGGTGGATCCAGTGGGATCTGCCGTCGGGCAACCCGTTACTCGCACTGAGCGGGCCGGGGGCCCGGCGCACTGAGCGTCGGACCGCGTGGAAGACAACCACAATAAAAAACCAATTTCGGTGTGTAGAGCGGCGCAATTCTGTGGCGCTCCACAAAGTAGCAGAGCCAGATGGGGAGTCCGGCAACGGACGTGTCACAGGCAGGGGGTCAGCGGGAATAAGGCCTGGCTGTTGTCCCCTTCCCCCTGTCTTGTGGCGGACGGAGAGCTGCTGGGGGGGTTTTTAGTGGGTAGGCCCGGGCCATGTACGGTCTGAGGAGTCCCACATATCCTCGTGGTTTGGCTCGACCACGAGGAATGCGTCAATGCATTTTCCCCCCTCCCAAAAAAAAAAAAAAAAAAAAGGGACGCACAACGCCGCCACATTCACAGCTCCGTTGAAAATGGAAATCCCGCTAAGGTGTGGAGATTCCTCAGATCGTTGGGGATCGGAAAATCTCGTCATGGATTGAATTCTCACGACATCAATGTTGACAGTCTCAATAAGCATTTCACAGGTGCACCGATTATAGATAGTGCAATTAAAAATCAAACTATAAATCTTCTTTCTGCTCAATCCACCCCTGATCATCCTCCATTTCATTTCAGCCATTTCACAGATTGTGATGTTAAGAAAAGTATCATGTCCATAACCTCAAATGCTGTCGGTACTGATGATATCAGTCGTCAAATGGTAATTCCCCTTATTGATATCCTAACTCCTATAATTTCCTCTATCTTTAATTACTCCATATCCACTGGTTCTTTTCCCTCTTTATGGAGAGACGCTCAAGTGATACCACTCCCTAAAAAGACTAACCCATCCATATCCGATTATAGACCCATATCTATTTTACCATTTCTATCAAAAGTCCTTGAGCGCCTTATACATCATCAATTTAACGCATTTTTGACTCAAAATAAACTACTTGATAAATTTCAATCTGGCTTCCGTCCTAGTCATAGCACAGTCACAGCTCTTGTCAAAATATCTGACGACATCCGTTTTGCTATGGAAAACAAACAGCTTACGTTACTTGTATTGCTTGACTTCAGCAATGCATTTAACACTGTAGACTATGACATATTCCTCGCTCTCCTCAAGTCACTTAACATATCTCCAACTGTAATGGCTTAGTTTCGAAGTTACCTTCATGGTCGCCGGCAGCGTGTATTAATCGATAATTCTGTATCAGAATGGAGTAATATCGCAGCCGGCGTGCCACAAGGTGGTATGCTATCTCCGCTACTTTTCTCGATATTTATTAACTCGATCACAAGTATACTTACTTCTCCCTACCATCTATATGCAGATGATCTTCAAATTTATTGTCATGGTACTTTAGATAACTTAAACTCTATGATTCTGCAGGCAAATGACAATCTTACAGCAATAGCTAATTGGAGTGTAAATTATGGCTTGAATGTAAACCCTTTAAAATCGCAAGCTATTGCTGTAGGAAACTCATTTTTTCTCGAAAATTGATTGGGGATCGTTGCCTGCAGTGATTTTTGACGGTGTCGACATACCCTACAGTGAGAACATTAAGAATTTGGGCGTTGTATTCGACAGAACGTTGTCATGGGCACCTCAGGTCAATCAGGTCAGCTGTAAGATGTTTGCAGCAGTGGGATCAATGCGTAGACTGCGCAACTTTCTACCTATTGCAACTAAGGTTTCTCTTGCTCAGTCACTCCTTTTCCCTATTCTTGACTATGCAGATTGTTGCTATTGTGACCTCAACGAAGTGCTCGTTGATAAGCTTGAGCGACTGCAGAATTTGTGTATCAGATTCATATTTGGGTTGCGGAAATATGATCATGTATCAGAATATCGATCCTATCTGAAATGGCTAAGAATACGTCAACGTCGTGATGCACATATGTTATCCCTACTTTACAATATATTGTTTAATCCAAAGACCCCTCTATACCTCAAAGAACGGTTTAAATTTCTTCATTCCTCTCACAATGTGAACACTCGATCCTCTGATAGCTTACTCTTACAATTCCCCTCACATTCCACCGAATTTTTTGGTCAGTCCTTTACTGTACAGGCTATTCGTCTTTGGAATAGCCTGCCTTCCGCTATTAGGCGCAAACAATCTCTTTCCACTTTTAATGTAAGCGTAAAGCAACATTTCCTTCAGCTCTGACACCACCACTCCCCCCCCCCCCCCCACGGTCATTGATGTCATTGTCGTTAAAAATTAGTTTTATTATTATTATCTATTTCTTTATTATATTTATATATCTATCTATTTTATTATTATTTATTATCATTTTCTAGTACAATTTTTTTTTGTTAATTCTCGTTATATTATGATTATTATTTTTTGTTATATATTTATGTTCTGACCACCAACCTAAAACGTATGTTTTTTTCCAACCTAAAGGTTACCTGGCAGAGATCGCCTACGGCGATAAGGCCGCCTATTTTGCTGTTCGTGTATGTATTGTTTTGTATTCTGTAAAAATCGTGCAAAATAAAGTGTTTCTATCTATCTATCTATCTACATGAACATTGATGCAATTCATTCATTCATCACCTCTCTGTTTTCATTTGATTTGTTTGTGTTTGTGGTTCGGTTTGTTTCTTGAGTTTTTGAAATTTTTGAACGACTTAGCACGTATCAAGCTATTTTAAATTAACAGTGCCTATACAACTTTATTGCTAAAAATATCTGGGTGCAAAATTGCGGCCAATTTTATTGGCCGCAAAAAGATATCATATTTCTTAATAATCAAAACTAATTTTATAGATATCTATCTATTTGATCAAAGTGGTACATACAGGTGATCTAAGAAGGTAATTAAAGGCAATAATGCTCACAATTCACACGACGGCGCACACAATGAATTCCTAACCTCAAAATATTTAATGCGATATCAACAATGAATAACTTTTAAACCCCTACTTTATCAGAGTACTAACAAATAACTTTTTTGTTAGTCTAAAGGTGTTCTATAAATATCAGTAAGTTTCATTGGTGAACGCGACCTTTAAATGCAGGTCTGAAAATGTATGGAAAATTGCCAATTTTCTTTCGAACATTTTTACGAATGTGTAGGTACTTTGGTCGATTGTTTGAAAGTCATCGAGTAGAGCTTCTCTGCTGTGTTAAAAATACTGACTGCGACAGTTATGCTTCCGAATGCGGCTATTTGGTAACATACTCCAGCGTCTAAATCGAAGATTCGCGTGACGGCATCACGTCATCCGAAATCCTTACAAATGGTTACCCTACCTCGACTATAGCGGACCAAAGAGGCCAAGAGGTTTCCTTATCGGAAAACAGTTAGGGTGATTCATTGCTTGGCTCTATTTACTTAGTTGATGCAACGTGCACCTGGATACTGAGATCGCATCTTAATCGGCCCGGAATAATGAGCCCCGAAAGCATGCGGAGATTTAGTGATTAAGGCTGCAATCTATCTCAGGAACGAGGAGGATCTTATGAAACACTTGTTAGGTGTACCTTTCACAATTTACTGCTTGGGTAGCTACAAATATTATTTTCAACTTATACGTAAATAAACATAGAGCGGTTAATAATATGAAGCCAGTATTGAGATACGAGCAAAAACCACGCAATAAAAGGATTTGCCCATGCAACAGCTAGGTACATCTTAATATATTTATTTATTTGCTTGCTTTAAATTATTAATAATGCATCCTGCAAAAGCACTGCAATAGCTAATAGAAAACTGTGATATACTATTTACTGTGTAATATTATTGTGGTATATTGTGTTAAATCGTGATAATTCTTAAAGTTTACAATATATGTAGGAGGGAGAATGGCAGTTAACATTTTTATATCAATAATTTGGTACCAATAATACTAACACTATAATTAACTTACAATTACATTATTGAGTCAAAATGATTACCTACTACAATATAGGCAAGAAAAACTCGCTGATGTCATGAACGATTCTCAATGCAATCGAGGCAGTTGCATCTAGAATATTTCCCCGACAGAAACAATCACACCAGAACCAGAGTTAGTAACTCGCTCATTTATAGAGTAACGAGGTCCAACGAGCGTCGGCAGTAAAATTGAATAATTCGCTGGGGTTCGTTTAGCGGCCACGGAACGAGATGATCGCGGCTCATTGCCTCCGACTCAATGGGCCGTCGCGATTTCGCCTCCAGGGAAGGCTGCACTCATTACACCACTCACTATGAGCGAAACTTAATTTTCCATGTACCCTGGAGCATAACAACATCACATTTGGTTCACAGCTCGGACTCGGCACTAGCCTTACAGTCGCGAGGTCCGGGGTTCGAGACAAGTAGTGTATTATTGTTCCTTCTATATCTCGTTCAATCGCAGACACGATTTCACTCCATCTAGAAGGAACAATAAAACACGTGGTAGCAGCGTCTAGTAAGTAAATTATCAGATAAGATTCAATTCAGGTCTGTAATTGGTTGTAAAATATTCCGCTATTTATAACGTTTTAACGCGACAATGCAGTCATCATTTTGTTGAAGTACACGCATCACATCGGTCACATTTAAGTGCAGATATGAAATTTATCAAACAAAAACAATCACTAAAATTAGAATGTATTTGTCCTACGTCAATGAATGAACCAAAGCGTCATGGCAACTTACTACCAAATACCATTCGCTGTGTTGTTTGTGGCCCATCGAATTGTGGAAAGACCAACTTAGTAATAAGTTTATTATTACATGAAGATGGTCCACGATTTCAAAATCTGTATGTTTATTCAAAGTCTTTGTATCAGCCTAAATATACATTCTTAGAAAAAGTTATGAGTATGGTTACGAACACGACTTATAATAAATATAATCATAATAGTGAAATTTTAAGCCCTCACGAAGCTTTGCCGAACTCGATCATTATATTTGACGATGTTGCTTGTGAGAATCAAAATAGCATCCGAGACTATTTTGCTATGGGACGTCATAAAAACATTGATTGTTTTTATATTAATCAAACTTATACTAAAATACCGAAACAATTAGTACGAGATAATTCTAACTTGATTATTTTATTTAAACTAGACGACATTAACTTAAGACATGTCTATGAGGAACATGTAGGGTCTGACATGTCTTGGGCTCAATTTCGAGAAATGTGCTCAACTGTTTGGAATCAACCATTCAGCTACATTGTTATCAATAAAGACTGCGAACGGAATAAGGGATGCTATAGAAAGGCATTTGACACATTTATTATGGTGGACTAGCATTCATAAAAAGGTGTTACATAAATATGGAATCAGTTTCATTTGTGATTTCATACCGAGAGGAAATATAAACAAAATGGAACAAAATTTGAAAAAACAAATTATAAAATCTGCCGCAGCTATGAAAAGGAAGGTTAATATGATAAAAGATGCAAAAGACGCTAGCAATATGGCATTAGAAACAATATTTAAGCCTATTGTAGAACCACTTAATGTGTTAACAAGCAAAAATAACGAAAGTCTTCATAAAAATTTGGATATTGACCAAAACCACCCAGTAAAAAAAAATAAGTACAGCGAAAGTGAGTCATCAAATTCTGTAAGTGAAGATTTCGAGGAAGCTATGAACGAAGAAGATGAAAACTCTTATGGTGATGAGGCTTATAAATTATCTAACAAAACTCTTACGATAATACCCTCTGAAGATCACGATGAGCATGAAAACTCGTTTAAATCCATTCAATCATCTCCGAGTATTGCAAAAGAATCTTTCTCATGGCCTACGTCGTGTGATCTAATAAAAGATATACCTTATGGAGTCAGAAACGAGCGAGGTAAACTTTTGCTTGGCAAAACTCGCGTTTACGATGAAGGTTGTAGACTGAGGATTGGAAATCATGATCTGGAAAAAACACCCGGTTTAAAGGAATTATTGTTTAAAAAGATACCAAATTTAGACCTTGTCACTGACGACGATTTACAAAATTATAAACAGATACTAATAGATACTAATGCTCATAAACGTAATTACGATCCTTTAAAACCAGTGAACAGTAATAAAGGATTTAAATATATACGTATTATTAAACCACTGTTTAAATACACAAGAAATATTACAAGTAGTGTGGAAAGTATTCCTCGAGGAGAAGGTATAAACCTTTTAAAAAGGGTTAAAACAGATACTGATTTGGTTTACTGGGACGATCCAAATGAGTTAGTGGAACGATTAAAATTACTACTAGCATCAAAAGAAGCTGGTAATACCGGAGTGATAAATGAAATATATGCAATAATTGAAGAACTATATGAAGCTGGCATCATAAATGTAGAATATAAAAAGCATCCATCAGGAAAATTATTCAGTCTCGTTTCAATGAAGACTGCATCAAGACGACAATGAATGTAGACAAATTTGGACATCATGTACACAAGCGTTTAAGATTATCAGAATTCATTAACACTCTCAATGATACTTTAGTAAAATCTGAAACAGGTGACTTTGATTTAAAATCAACAAAGTTGAAGGGTTTGCAATTTCCTGAAAATAACGACGAAGCAGTAAATAAAGAATACGTGGATAAATGTATTGAAGAACTAAGACAAGAAATAAAAAATAATAATAGTGATGTTAAAAGATATTTAAGTAGTTTAGAAAAGGCGACAATTGTTAGTTTGAGTGCCTTATTTTACAGAAAAAAAGAAATAGATTTTATGATTCAAGCAAATTCAACTAAGGATGAGTAAGCGAGACGTAGTTAACGAACTTCACAAAGCAGCACGAAGAAATTTTTCTCGTCGATGTACATTCATAAAAGGAATTGATGATCTATGGCAAGCAGACCTTATGGATTTACAAAAATATTCACAATTCAATAAAGGCCATAAATACGTTCTAGTAGTGATTGATGGCTTATCAAAATACGTTTGGGCTAAACCTTTAAAATCAAAAACAGCAAACTGTGTTATGAATGCTATGCAAAGTATATTAACCACTTCTTCGCGTAATCCTAAAAATTTACAAACCGATTTAGGAACTGAGTTTTATAATACGAGTTTTAAAAAATTGATGGAAACGTATAAAATAAATCATTATTCTACATATTCTGCAAAAAAAGCATCCATTGTCGAACGTGTCATTAGAACAATCAAGTCTCATCTTTTCAAATTATTTAGTCTTCATGGACGATATCAATGGCTTGAACATAATTTGGATGACGTGATACAAAACTATAACAACACTAAACATCGAATTACTAAATTTAAGCCTGTTGATGTTACTAAGTCAAACGAAATTTTTGTTAAGTCAAACATTGTTAAAACGCAACAACCTAAAACAAAAAAGAGATTTGCGTTTCGAATAGGTGATTATGTTCGTATAAGTAAATACAAAGGAGATTTTCGTAAGGGTTATACTCCAAATTGGTCTACAGAAATTTTCCGCATAGTAAAAGTTAATGAAACCAATCCTCAAACATATCAAATAGAAGATAAACACAAACAAATTATTTTGGGATCTTTTTACGGGTATGAATTACAAAAAACTAAAGTTCCTGATCTTTACCTTATTGAGAAAGTTTTAAAAAGAAAAGGAAACACACTATATGTAAAATGGTTAGGTCTAAATAATGAAGAGAACAGTTGGATTGACAAGAGTGAATTGGTTCAATAGTATAAATATTGCTACGCAATTCTGTATCTTCTATTCACTTTAGAATTATCAATGAAGGAAGGTGGTGGTATACTTAACACAATAATAGACAATTTACCGATTGAGTTACATTTACCTGGATATCAATTTTGTGGCCCTGGAACAAAACTTCATAAACGGTTGCTTAAAGGTGAACGAGGCATAAACAAATTAGATAATGCTTGTATGTACCACGATATAGCTTATACAAATAGAAATTTAGACGTTCGACATAAAGCTGATTTAGGACTTTTAAATATGGCGAAAAGAAGGTTAAAATCCAAGGATGCTGGAAGAGGAGAAAAGTTTGCCTCTTGGATAGTTAAAAATGCAATGAAAGCTAAACTCAAAGCAGGGAGTGGGCTCAAATCATTTATGACCGGTGTAAAAAAAATACGCTTACAATTAAAAAAACTTAAATCTAAAGACAGTCACTCTGCAATTAAATATGCCCACGCTGCTGCAAAAAAGATATTTACAAATAAAAAGGGAATACGTTTGCCGCGTCGCATTCCTATTCCAAAATGTGGAGGACTTTTACCACTTATTCCGATTTTTGCGGGATTGTCGGCTTTAGGTTCATTAGCCGGAGGAGCAGCAGGTATAGCAAAGGCTGTTAATGATTCTAAAGCTGCACAAAAAAGTCTTCAGGAATCTGAACGACACAACAGGATGATGGAAGCTGTGGCTCTTGGAAAAGGGCTGTATATAAAACCTCACAAAAAAGGAGCTGGACTGTATTTTAATCCATCAAAAAACTAAATAAGGGGCTACCCAGACGTGCACTTACCAATATTGATATATTAGAACACGCAAGTGACATTCCATTTTTTCGCGGTGTTTTCATGAGAGATACGTTACCTACGAAACCTAAAAAGATAGAATGTGCGATATTGAATTTGGATAGCTCCAAAAATCCTGGAACACATTGGGTAGCCTTCGTCAAGCAAAACAATTACGCTGAATATTTTGATAGTTTTGGTAATTTGAAACCTCCATTAGAATTAATTCAATATTTACACAACTTACCAATAAACTATAATTACGTACAACACCAAAAATTTGGTACTACTAACTGTGGTCATCTATGTTTAAAATTTTTAAGATGTTATTGGAAAAATCATTTATATAACGTGTAAAATAAATGAAATTGTCAGTATAAAAATGTCTTTCACTGTGTCTATAACTGGGAGAGGAGCCTCCTTGACAACGAACTATTCGCCAACATTGGAGTTACATGGCGACTATGAATGTGGTCTTTTATATTTTTCTACTTTTAATTCTATTCCTAATATTGATAAACGAAACAATAAATTTTATTATGGCGAAAATGAAGTCATCGAAATTCCTGAAGGGTCTTATGAACTTCAAGATATTTGTGATTACATAAAAAGTAATATTAAAAACACCGTATTAAAATTGACTTGTAACAACAATACTCTAAAGACAAATATATTTTGTTCCAAAAATGTTCACTTTAACAAAAGTGATTCACTAGGTCAAATTTTAGGGTTTCGAACTGAAACAATACATGCAAATATAAGTACTGAATCTCAGAATCCGGTCAGCATTTTATCAACAACCATCGTGAGGATTGAATGCGACGTAGTCAGCGGTTCATTTGTGAACGGAAAAGCTAGTCATATAATTTATGAATTTGTGCCTAATGTACCACCAGGATATCGGATCATTGAAATACCTAAAAATTTAATATATTTTCCAGTAAACCAAAGTTCTATAAGTGCGATTAGCATACGGTTACTAGACGCTGAAAACAAACAGGTAAATTTACGAGGTGAAGAAGTACAACTATATTTGCATTTCCGAAAAAAAAATGATTGATTTCAATAAAAAGCAAGAGGCATCGTGTACTCGAGTCAGTTTGAAAAGATCACCTCAAAAAGACGCACCGCTTCGGCTTAGAAAGAAGTTGACTAAAAGCAATAAGGATTTTTTGAAGTTAGTGGGCTTGTTAAAATGAATATATTAAATATAACTCAACCGACGTCAATAGATAACAGCATTGAAAGTTTTGAATATCACTCGTACAAACCATATGTAACAAGTTTCAACAAGAATGATGAAATACGAATACCTATCAATCAGCAAGATTTGTATGTGCTGCCCTCACTCAGCACTTTGTATATTGAGGGCACAATTAATGTTTATAACAGCAAAAAAGAAAAGGTGTCAAGTGTGCATTTCGTAAATAATCCGGTGTTATTTCTATTTCAAGACATTCGATATGAACTAAACGGAGTGGAAATAGACAAAATAAAAAATGCAGGAATTAGCACAACTATAAAATCTTATTTATCATTAAATGAAAATGAATCCAAAAGCGCAAGAGCTTGGGGCTGGTCGACTACAGGTACAACTAGTGTTGGTGATGGCGGATTCTCTGCTTCTATACCAATGAACAAAATATTGGGTTTTGCAGAAGACTATGAAAAAGTTATAATAAACTGCAAACATGAGTTAGTATTGTTGAGAAGCAACACAAATCTGAATGCTTTGATATTAAATAAAGGTGAAATAGTGGATGATATAATAATTACTAAAATTGCTTGGCGAGTTCCGCACATTAAAGTATCAGACCGTGAAAGAATTAACTTACTAAAACATTTAGAGAGAGATCGAGCAATCACTTTAGCTTTTCGTAATTGGGACTTATATGAATATCCATTATTACCGAAAACTCGTAAACATACTTGGTCTATCAAAACATCTTCACAAATAGAGAAACCTCGATTTGTTATAATTGCCTTACAAACTAATCGGAAACATAACGCTGAATTATCAATGGCAGAGTTCGATCATTGTCATGTACGTGACATACGAGTCTTTTTAAATTCGTCATATTATCCCTATGAAGGACTGAATGTAAATTTTTCAGATGATAAATTTACTTTATTATACGAACAGTACATTAGATTTCAACAGTCTTATCACGGACGTCGACCAGAGCCGTTGATGAGTCTAAAAGAATTCAGAGACGTCGCTCCTTTATTCATCATTGATTGTTCACGTCAGCATGAAACGTTAAAAGGATCTATTGACGTTAGAGTTGAAATTGAAACAGATCAAGAAATACCTGACCAAACAGCTGCATATTGTTTGATTCTGAACGACTGCATATTTGAATATAAACCTTTAAGCAATATTGTAAGGAAAATATCATGAACAACGATACGATAATTGTAGATTTGCAAGGATTTAAAAATAATAAAAATGAGTTTTTAGTAAAAGAATTTGTTATAGCAACTCTCGAGTTTACCCATATATTTTTAATTAAACCTCCTTATCCGTTTTCTACACTAACTGATGAAGAAAAAAAACAAGTTTCTTGGATAGAAAGAAACAGAGGTTACCAATGGAGTGAAGGATATATAGACTACAGAGAATTTAACAGAATTATTAAACCTTTCTTGAAAGACAGGAAAATAATTGTAAAAGGTGAAGAAAAAGTTAAATGGGTAGAGGATTTATGTGGTCATAATAATATCATAGACATAAGTTATACAGGTATACCAAATTTAAATACGTTAAATGATTTGTATAGTAATAATATGTTCCATTGTTTAACTCATAAAAAAAGATGTGCGTTAAGAAATTCATTGTGTATTAAAAAATGGTGTTTTCTCAATGGATACACATTATATGATTTTTGAATCTAAATTTAGAGAAACAATCTTGTTTAAAAATTAATATACAACTATATTAAGAATTTTTCAAATAAAATGTCATGTGTAATAAAAGTTGTTTTTATTATGTTTGATACCCAAAAAGAAAAAAACTTAGTACTTGAAAATATTTTTTTATTAGGAAAACGTTTTAACAAAATTAAAAAGTTATCTATAAGTTATCACCACAAAGTTTTTTGGATATTTTTCTTATAACGGTTTCCGTAAGGTCCATGATTTCATCCACCGGTTCCTGCACCACATATTGAGCACTCAGCACTACGTTTTCTTCCGCATCAGCAATGTCAAAGCAGCTATTTGATGCACTTGAAGAATCGTTCACTAAGTCCAAGACCAGTATTTTAATTAATTTCACGCCTTTCTGCTCCTTAGTGATCACAAATGATTTTGTAGATTTACGAGCTCTTTTTCTTGTGATGTCCTTTCTTTGTCTTATTTTTCTCTCTCCCTGTCTTGATTCATTAGTTTGTTCTTCCCGACGTATCATGTTTTGATATTCTTGCGTGAAGCCTTCCAATGGATCTTGTGCATATTGGGAAAACAAGATATCCGACGAGTTTGACATTATCTGTAACAAGTGAATAATAATAATGAATAAGTTGATATCCATAATTACCTCAATAATCAATAATGATTAAAAAATGATATGAAAAGAGAATGATACTTACAATAATATTACAATATGGACTGCTTGTCACGAACAACGAGTTATGAATGAATATAATATCAAATAAAGTTGAGGCTTAGACTAAATTTGCTTATCTAGCATTGCATCACACTTGACCTCAATACAACACGTGGAAATATATGACATGTGTAAGTGCAGTAATTTATAGTGTAGGTATGCAATAAAAAAACACAATACTATTTTAATGCTTATTTGGCATTGCATCATATTTTTTAGCCTTAATATAACACGCGGAAATATGTAGCATGTGTAAGTGCAGTAATTTATAGCATACTAGCTTTCCGCTCGCGACTTCGCCCGAGTTATTTTTGTTTCCTGGTCTCGAACTATCCCTATACCAACTTTTATCTAAATTGGTTCAGTAGTTTCGAATCCTATACAATACAAACAAACAAACAATCAAATCTTTCCTCTTTATAATATTAATATAGATGCAATAATAAATAAAACACATAATACTATTTTAATTGCATTTATTAACTATAAAAAATATTAACAGGTCAAAAACAATTATATTAACTAATTTAACACTATCTTAGATTAGATTTTCATGTCCCCAAGCCCAGGTTCTAATTTTATCGGATAAAATAAAACGTTTATCATCTTGATTAGATAAAGCTACTTTGTTAACACTCTGAGTAAAAATCTCATGCTTAATGCATCTAAACAAAATATTTTTTTTCCGTATTATTTTGTCGTGAAGCAGAACTGATTTATAATCATCTAATGTTAAGTCTCTTACTACATTTTTTTTCACACCTTTTGCTTTTTTAATAAATGCTGATTCCGTTTTTATACAGTACAACTTAGACCGGAGACCTACGAATTCTGTCATAATTTCACCTCCTAATTCATCTTTAAATAAGCCCGGTATCTTTTTGTTTTTTAAAGGCAGACCAAATATATTGTCACAACTATAGTTACTGGTGTCAAAGAAGCTTAAAAAGTTATCTTTCAAATCATGATAAAAATCTTTCGTTTCAATCTTATAAACAAAGCTATCAGTATCGGTATAGCAAAGTTGTATTTTATTTCCATAGTAAGGTTTTATGACAGAATAATGGAATTGATACATATGACTTTTAGATAGTTCTAAAACAGTAAAACCAATATAAATTGGCTTATCCAAGATAACCCTTTCAGGTTTCATTTGAACTGCAACTAAATTATTGGAAAAAATAGTAGCGCTGTGAAAATTAGGTCTCGCTATTAATTTGTCCGCTGAAATGAACTTTTTTGTCTTGTTAGATTTATCACACCACTTATTAACCAAGCGAACATCGACTCTTTTTTCACTGTCTTCCAATGTTTTTCCAAACACTGAATTATTCATCAACTTAAAAAGGTCTTGCTGAAAAGTAGTTACAGCTTGTTTTCTCAGTTCTGTGTTTAAATTGATATATTTAGCCAAAAAAGGGCTTTGTTTAAAAATTAAGGCGCGATGAATTTTATTTAAAACAAGACCATTATTAATGCATGTTTTCAAATAAACATAATGGATTACATACTGATATTTAGAATACAGATTAGGACAGAGTTTAGAAGTTTTACCTCCGAGTGGTACAAATTTTTCGGGACAAAAAGGATAATCGTTATGGTCATTATGTAGCTCCTCGGGATATGTTAAGTCCACTTCAAGAATATATCCGAACTCAGCATCATCTGCTACGTTCATGATATTTAACAAATCTACTTCGCATTCGCTTAAAAGTCTAAAATCTGAAACAGGTAAGTACTGACACATACTATAACCATACAAGTTATTGCAATCGATGTAAACTAGAAAAGAATCTGGTTCTGTAAAATCATATTGTGGCATATATTTATTGTTTGCACGAGCATATCGCGTTGAGCACATACAGATACCTCCCCGTATCCCTTTCTGTATAAAACGTATAATTTCTAAGTCAGTTAATAATTCTAACTGAATGCCGGTCTTAAGTAACATAGCATCGAATGAAAGACTTGGAGCTGTTAAGTAAAAAGCAGGATCTAATTGATAGTTCAATTTACAAATTTCACGGAAATTTTCAAATACATCAGTCAATAGCAATACATCGGTTTTTAGATAAAGGTCTGTGTACCCACCCATATCTTGTATTCTAAATGTAGACCAAACTTCCTGAGCATGAGCGTAATCTTTATCACTTATATCTTCATCAGTTAAAGAATTATAGAAACCTTTTTTGTGTGGAAGTTGTTTCTCGGAAAATGATTTCCAATGTGTCATATGATCATACGGATATACTCCTTTGCGTGTTAATAATTTAAATTCAGTTGCGTTTGGAAAATATTTTTTTAAATGCTTAAAATCTGTTTTATCTAACCCACTCGCTAATTTTTCCAAACTGGTTCCTAAGAATTGAAACGAATCGACAAATCGTATTTGAGCATATTTTTCATTCTTTAACTGTAAAAATTTTGTAAATGATACGTATTTTTCCTTATTTTTAGGTATGACTTTAACAGGTCCTAAACTATCGGCTAATTCTTTGATGAACAGATGACAGTCATAGCCGGATAGGTTATGGAAAAAAACGGGAACTAATTTAGGAACGCTAAACCGTAAGTTACAGTATTGATGCGCAGCACCTCGATAACTTCCAGTGAGGTGACAATGATCTCTCACTTTGTCAAAAAATAATAATTGCTTACAAATATGACAAACATCGGTACGCGCATAGGCCTCTGCGTCATATTCATCGAATTCCATCGCAATTTCTTTATCTAAGATGTCATAAATCTTTTTAACGTCAAAATACAGTTTATCAAGAAATTTTTGGACACAGTCTTTTCCTCGATACTGTACAAAAGAATTCAGACTGGTATCGTACGAGCACACTATGTGATAAGCAAAAGCTGATGGAATGTGCTGTTGACGCTGAGAAGTAAAACTTAATGAAGGGTCAGGCTCACAGCCATCGAACGGTATAAGAAGAGTTTCAAAGTCAGCATAGACCACAAAAGGAACGTCTTGCTTCCGTTCGAAATTTTTGAATTGTAGATAAGTTCCTTTCTCAGGCAGTACTGTACAAACGCCGCTGCATGTATGATTATCAAGATTAACTTCAGAAGTAAAAAATAGCAAGCAATCATCACAAAAATATAGTTTCTTATGATTTTTCGTAATTTGACTTCTTACAAGTCGAGAAAGGTTTTTTATCAAAACAAAGTGACATAGAACATTATTTTCAAGTAGAAGCAAGTTAATTTTAGTTCTGGTTTTGGATTTATATCCAGACTTATAAATGGGACCTACAACTATCTGATTATTCTTTAATGAATATACGTTTACACTTAAATGTGGATTGTTTTGTTCGAATTTCGCGATATCCGTAAACGTTACTGGGAAAGATATATCGTCGGTGTTTAGGACCTGTTCAAAGTGCGGATACGACGACGTACGGTCACCGTTCTTTTTAGCCGGGTACAAAGCGGCAACGACGCTCCACAAAAAACAATATTCATCTTTATTCCTGATGTTAATACACGCCTTTTTCTTTTTTATCGCTAGTGGTAAATCTACATAAGTTGAACCAGACCCTCTTAGAGGATCATATCTATTAATGTTAACTTCTAAGGAAACATTACTTAAAAAAGTCCAACCACTGTCACGATCCTCAAATTCTTCAACTTTGTTCTTAATAGTATTTACGAGTGTTTCAAACAACTCGTTAAAATCAAAATTGCGATGAATCGTTAAATTTTTTGTAACAAACGACTTAATGTTATTTACCTCGTTCTTAAATAAAAGAAAATCGGCAAAATATTCAAAATTTACTTTTAAACATATATGCTTATTTAGAGACATTTGCAAAAGATTATAAATTTTAGAAAATATACTATGCAAGAATGAATCGGGTAAAGAGCATCGGTACTCATCTGTAGGAGTAATTCTGTATGTAACGATGCGACCTCTAAACGCACTCGCGAGTTCGACAACACCGGCGTCGTCGTGCGCCCGCGACACTGCGCACCTGCGCTTGTGCGCGCTGCTGCGCAGGTGTCCTACCCATTGTCTGCTGCCTACTTGCATCGAACACTCTGAGCAAAAAGGCATCGTAGCAATTCAGAAAAATAAAGTATACAACTTGTTACCTAACGCTAATCTATAGTCTTTTTAGTTAATTACTTATCCACTTAACTAAATGAATGATTACCGTACCTCATTAATACCTAAGTTACGACTGTAACTTTACCTGGACGTGGGCTCAAAAAAACCGGATTAAATATAAAAACCTATTGTAAAAAATATTTTACTTGCTTAGTTAATTTATTTATTTAATATTTGTTTTATTACTATAAAATACAGGCTTATCTTTAAACAACGACTTTGACCGCTTTAAAAACTGCTGCAAGTAGTCCCACTCGGGCTGGTCTGGCTCTAGCTGCACCTTGAGTGTGACAAGCGCCTTGGTGTACCGCTGGTCGGGCGCTACGGCCAACGCCTCGTCCGTGCTGTATACGCGCGTCTCCACGTAGTAGCGACCGTCGAGCGGAGTACGCCGCAGGAGCGTGCCGTGCGCGGTCTTGTTGGCGAGGCTGCTGTCGAGTCGTTTGCCCTGCCTGACGCGTGACGCACGCTCGGCTGTAACTTCTTCGTCGTCCGACACCAACCCGAACAAATTCAACGACTCCTTTGAGCTCGACTTAGCCTTTTTCGATGAACCAGACCTGTAAAAGACAAAAGAGATTGTATTATATCCTATGTTAGGACAATCAGCAAGAACGTGAAACAACTCAACAATAATTGATATTACTATGTTGTTGTAGAACGCAATGTTCCTATCCTACGATTGACACCTGCAATCTTCGAATTTATCTAACCCACTATGATCGATAAAGAAAACAACACTTCAATACAAAAAAAAACCCACTCTATCAGTGATGAACCTAAAACGAAATTACCACTTCACTTGCATAAATAACTCATATCTTACCTGATAGTATCGCGAGAGATTGGTTTTCTCTTAGGCTTAGGCTTCTGCGCTGGCTCGAACAGTTCTTGCTCGGAGTCAGACCTGAAAAGATAAATTTAATAATATTGTTAGTCTCCTAGCTAATACTGATCAGCAACAGCATACTAACACCGTTCACTCATTCATAATCATTTTAGTGTTCAATTGTTATCCACTTCAATCTAATTCATTAATATGTGTACTGTTGGCATACCCTAATAAATAAATATTGTGGTATTATCACATAAAATCTTCACTAACGATTCGAAGATTTAATAAATACTATGACGACAGCATAAATTAAACCTTACCTGATGTTATCTCGAGATGTTGGTTTTGTCTTAGGTTTGGTCTTCTGCACTGGTTGGAAGACTTCAAACTCGGAGTCAGACCTGAAAAAGTAACGCAAAATTGAGTATCGGAAAAAGACAATGCATACTTACACTGATCCTTCATTGTAAGTGTGACGATCTTTAAAACTATCTCATTGTTATTTTCTCCGTACGAAACTTGGAGGAAATAGTAATTACAACCAACTATCAGTAAACCTTTCAAAGTACTTACATAATGAACACTCACAAATAAAGTACTGTGGCTGAAGATCTGGGTGCTGGGGAGACTCCTCGACGACGACTGACGACACTGTTGCAGCTAGTTCCTTGGCTCGAAGCACTTTGAAGAACAGAATGAACCACTACTCGAAAATTTCGCATTATATAGGAACTTATTGAAAATTCATCAATTTTTACTAGGGTTGTCACAAATGTATCTGTTTTTGAAACCTGAATAAGAAAAACTACAACGAAAAATAGTATTAAAATATATACTTATTTATATCCAAATTATGCGAATCAATGTATCTAAAAATCGAAAGGTCGGTCAACTGGTTTTAACTTTAAGTCTAACACAAAGAGATCAATACGAAGTGATAGTCGATGCACTGTGCTGGTGCAAAAGTTGATGAAGGTTGATGAGCTGTTGACTGTACGTGAAAAAATTATCCTGAATGTTGTTTCAGTAAATCTACGTTAGTGAAAAACGTAATCAACTTTCATTAGAAAAAACAATTTGTATTTTTTTTAAGTAAAGTAGTTTATAAGTATTTTGTTTCTAGTTATTCCTTTTTTCTTTGTATACTAGTTTTAGTAAGACATTTCTGTGACGTCATTATTATGTCATCAATAATTAAAAATATTTGTTATTAAATAGAAAAAAACAATACAATGTATAATATTTATACATTGTTATTACAGATTTTGACTATTGTAACATTAAGCAAACAATCAATACCTATATGTTTAACAGGTCAGTACACTAGGATTGTCCTAAAACTAATTGAATACTATTACTACTAAAGTAAAATCTTACAGCAAAATCTTGTTGTCGACGTCCCACTACGACTGACTCTCTCTCGTCACTCGTGACAACCCTATCGAGAGTTGCGCGCTAGACATTTTTCGCCGTGGTGCCGTGTGCAATAACCTATTTAAATGACTTTACGTATTGACCTTTAATTTGCTCGTTAAAAACTTTCCATTCATTATTGAAATAATTCAATTTCAAAGATTTATTATTTAAACACAAATTAAACAAAACATCAATTAAATTTTATACATAAAATATATTTATTAGGGTAGTTTATTGACATAATTGTGTTTTAAACGAAAGAAATTCATTATTAGATTTTAAAATTAATGTAAATAAGATACATATATACCCACGTTTTTAACTAAGACGACATTTG
Source organism: Schoenobius gigantellus (assembly GCA_963935595.1). NCBI lineage: Eukaryota > Metazoa > Arthropoda > Insecta > Lepidoptera > Crambidae > Schoenobius > Schoenobius gigantellus. The sequence continues at coordinate 17,362,386 of OZ012557.1, read as the reverse complement.
TTACTAAAAAGTTTTAAAAAATGCAGTAAAGACCTTGTAAATGCATTTTTATAACTTTCAATGTATTTGAATTTTTTATATATTACTAGCTGTGCCGCGCGAACTACGTTTCGCCATAATAAAAAATAGTTTACGACCTATTCTCAGACCTACTGAAAATATTCAAAAAATTTCATAAAGATCGGTCAAGCCGTTTCGGAGGTGTTTGATAACAAACACTGTGACACGAGAATTTTATATATTAGATTTATGTTTCAGTGTTATTAAAACAAACCAAAAAATAAGAATGAAACATTATTAAACACGAAAACTTATTGCAATTTTAATTAAAGTACAATCAACAGCACATCAACCTACGATAAATATTTAATTGGGTCTTTGTTAATTAATATAATAATAGTTTCATTGATTGAAAATCAGTTGTTATGACCTTTAAGTTTTTGGATATGTCGAACTGCCTTTACCATTTTTTTGTCGAGGGGAACCGTACTCGCCGTTGGCTAGACGACGAGCGTGTATGGGGCTCCCAGCAGAGTGCCGGCCTAACCACTAAACCACCCCGGTATTCTCCCTGCCCTTATAGGCGCGCGTGATAGGGTCCACACTGCGACTACCACGTAGTTAAAATGTGCATACGCTCATTATGCTGCTATTTATTTATATGCTTTATTATGTTAAACCTTATACATATTTAATTCAGACAGTAAGTAGGCATGCCTCCTACCCGGTGGATAAGTGACCTGGTTAGGGTTGAAGGAGATTCATAGGGAGGCCTATGTCTTCTGAGCAGAAGACCTAATGGCTGATGATGATGTTGATATTTGATTCTAATCGCTAGTCCATATCCACTTATTTAACTTACATATATTAATATCTAGTGAATGCTAATAAATAAAACCAAATTCAGTAAGTCGTACATATATATTAACCTTGGGCGTTAATAATTGTAATAAATAAATAATTGGGTTTAACCATTATTTCTATATAGGTTTTCAAACGAATAATTTACATTTTGATATATACTTACATATAAAATTAAGTATTTTTGCTATCATTTGGGTCCGTTTCTTTACACTTATATCAAACAAAACTGACAAGGATTATAAACATAAAATAAAAATCCTACGTCATATGGAGTACATCTTTTTATCTATTTTTAGTGCAAGCATAATATATATTTCATCATAACGCTTTCTGTTTGTACGCTAATACTAGAAAAACCGCTAGTATAACATTTTTCACATTTAGGAATGTCGCAAAATCATTTAAACAAAGTGTCCTCTGTCCAAAGGTTCTCCGGAAGATATCACTCTTAGCGATAAGACTGTCGAAATTGTACATTTTAGCTTTGTAAAACTTCTGTAACTGTACTACTTTCGTGGTGAGTAATAAAGAGTATCTTTCTATCATCACTTCGTAGCCCAGGGTCTGATTTGCTTGGAATGACAATCACTCCAAAACATAGTTTTGACTGAGGTTTTTACAGCCGATCTGTCTGACGCCAACTTTCTTTGGATATAATAATAATAATGTCCTCCTAACCGATATTCGGTCACGGCGGACAATCTCCACAGAGACTAGCCATCTGCGCAGGAGATATTATAGGGCACAAGTGACTGCGCAAACGCAAGTGCACTCTCTGTTCCTTCACTCGCCTAGTCCGATGGGACGGTTAACCGACACGATCGGGGTGAGATCAGGCGCAGGACCCACTGTTTAACGTGCCTTCCGAAGCACGGAGGAGCTTGAGATGTTTCTTATTTTGGTCACCCATCCTAGGACTGACCACAGCGAACGTTGCTGTGGTCAGTCAAACAAAACCGTATTTCTAGCTGCAATATTCAATTCAATTTAAAATAATTATTTTTGAAGACAAAACAAGTGTAATTAGGTCGCGGACGCCGCGGTCACACCGGACGCGGCGAGCCATACGACACTAAGAATTTGCTGACAGTAAATACTTAACTACTTAATGGCGCAACGAGCCATATGACGCTAAACATTTGCTGACAGAAAATACTTAACTACTGAAATGGTTAGATTTGAAGTAAATTATTTTGAATGATAATTTATCAAAACATAACCAGCAATCGCTGGTTCGAATCATTAGGTGATTTTGTACTTAAACACGGAATAATACGAGCGTAAACTTCTAAACTGAAAATTTACTTTTGTAACTGTAAAAATCTGCTACCACGTGTTTTATTGTTCCTTATAGATGGAGTGAAATCGTGTCTGCGATTGAACGAGATATAGAAGGAACAATAATACACTACTGAGACAGCCATGTACCAATGTGTTTTTCGTCTTCGAATTTCATAATAGGTGCAAACAAACTGGGGTTATGTGATGCCACGTATGTGCTGTTATGTCCATCAGAAGACATCAGTCTTAATAGAAAATTTATGAAAAATTTAAAACTACATTATTTAAAACTACACTTAGCTCACGTGACGTCGTTAACGCGACCAATCACATAACGTGGCGTGGCATCACATAAGCCCAGTTTGTTTGCACTTTAATGTACATTTGTCTGACGCTCCTACGGTGAAGGAAAACATCGTGAGGCAACCTGCATACATCTGCGGAGAAATTCAAAGGTGTATGTGAAGTCAACCAATCCGCACTGGGTCAGCGTGGTTGACTATACACACCCTAACACCCTAACTTAGGGTAGGCTCGAACCCCTCGGTGGAGACCCCCTTGGTATATAAGATGTTATCATGATGATAGTTTTTTTTTTTCAAACACAACCGGGAAACTCTTGGCCTTTATCTCACCTCAAGGTCAAAGACTATATGTCCGAAGATGAAGCAAGTTTCACCTGGACTTCTCAACACCTGAAGAACTGGCTATCTTACCATTATTTGTTGGAACACAACAATGTTTATTAACTTATTTATATGGTGACAATCTAAGGAAAGACAATAATAACTAGCCAGACACGATCAGCAACCTTAAGAATCTGACCAAGTATTTAACACACGGTTATGAAAGGCAGATTTGCCCTCCTAGAACAGTTAAGAACTTGCACTACAAAATCCGCCACGCCTCCGATTACGAGTGACATAACGGTAAGTTATAAGGTGTACTTTCGTGAGTGTACGTATATACACTGAATCCGTGCCAGGGCGCCCTGGCACGGGCAGAGTCTACTCAAGCCGTCCTTGGACCGAAAAGCCTAATAGGAAGGAACAAGCCCACCGGAGAGCAAATCTATCGAACAACCCTGATCTACCGCACCTGTCTACTGAGTATTATTGTGTGTTAAGTACCTGCTATATCTTTTTTTCAAGGGGAATGCGTGACCGCACCGTACTCGCCTTTGGCTAGACCGCAAGCGTGTGTGGGGCTCTCCCGGCAGAGTGCCGGGCCTACCTCCTTATGGGCGCGCGTGATAGGCTCCACACTGCGACTACCACTACCAACGCGCCCAGTCCCTGCTATACCTGACGGGATCCAGGCCTTATTTGATAGTGCGCCTGCTGAGCAACGAACGAGTCCTCACCAGCACGCACTCGACAAACGTGATGGGAGTTGTGGCAAACCTAAAATACACGACACCTAGCCGATGAAGGCAGTATCACAACTGGCAGAATATCACGCGCTATACCCTGCATGATACCGAATTATATAAAATCAGCAAATCTAGCTCTATGTGTGTTGATGAGGTTAATGCTCGGAAAACACGTGGCTTGTGTTTAAAACTACAACAGCAAGCTAGTGTTAGTAGCGTACTCGTTAGTAGTAGCTTTGGTTTTTAACGGACTACACAAAAAGAGGGCGGTTCTCAATTCGACTGCAGGTTTTTTAAGTTTGTTACCTCATAACCTTGTCATTTAATAACCGATTTGGGATTTTTTTTTATTGAGAGGGTATACTTCCCAATTGGTGCCATATGATGATAAGATCCCAAGAAAATTGAGGGAAACACTTAAATTTTATCGGCACGTCCAACATGTTTCATGTTTTTTCCGAAACTATTCAGGTATTTGCACTGGTAGTCATGAGCCGAGCTGATGCTCGTAGGATCCTTGACTTTTGTTACTAAACTTTACTAAAAAGAGGCTAATATTAATATCAAATGTTATTCCATCATCAAACATTACGTTATACTTACAATAGGGGTGCGTATTGAGCACGGAAAACTGAAATCTAATTAATCCGTTAGTTAAAAAAGATATCAGACACGTTTTTTTGCTTTGCCGAAACACCAAAACACTGCTGAGATAAAGCGATAATGAGAATTAAGTAACGGGGTGGGGGCTTGCTACGTCACAACAAGAAATTAAAATTTTTCCACAAGTACGTATGACGTCATGCGATATTTTAAATCAATGTATCGTCGCAAGAAGTTGATCACGTTAAAATAAATATGTGTGCTATATTTTTTTAGTAATCAGTAATAAAAAAGTCCGGCGTTTATGATTGTCACCTTAATTTTAATAACCGACGCACAGCAGTATCCGATCAATCACATCGAACATTAATGTTTATGTTTTGAGTGTCGGACATGAAATAACAATTACGAGCGACCACCACGAAACGTTCGCTCGAGCGTTCATAGCTCCTAATTAGGGCTTTGGACGGTATGAAACCTATCGAAATTCAATGATCGCTGTCAACGGAAGCGCTTAGCGTGCGGGCTGCGACCGCAACCGCTGGCTATTTGCAGATACAGATACTCAGTTACATTTCAGTTAAACCAAGTGCGAATTGCGCTGTAATTCCACCGATGATATTATACAACGCACCGCAGTGCTGTATTTTAGGGTGCGTTTCAACCAGAGCGAGAAAGCCGAGCGATGCGAGCGACAGTGCAACGCTGTGAAACAAACGAGCAAAGTTTTTTGCGATCGCGCGTGCCGCTCCTTTGCTTGAATAGTCTGTAAGGCGGTAAGGCAGTTATTATATTGCACCGGACACCGCTCCGGTGTGCGGTACTGTGGTTTTTAATTTTGACTGAAGAATCTTAATTTGCATACAAAACCCGCAGGGTATAACACACTCAGACCGGTGGTGTGCGGCGCGCGCGACCGTACCGCACTCCCGGGCGGTGATGCGGTGTGGTCCGCGGTGTATGCCACACTGTGCCGCAGTATCGTAAGGATTTTTGTCAGTTAATGGTGCTGCAAATAATTATTGCAGGGCAGTCGTGCTCTTCCCCAGAGGCAGCGCAAGACGTAGGCGACGTGGGCCTTAGCAAACGGCTTGAGGGACCGAGCGCACCGAACTGAACGTGTTTTTCATTTTATTGCTGCTAAAGATCCTCGCAACATGCATCTTTCATGCCCACGCCACGTCATCTTTAAGTCTTACCAAAGAGCCTCTCTATATGTACATACAGCAACACACCAGACTCTACCTTAAGACCACTTTTATGTCGCTTATAATAGGGCTACTTCCGTAATTCAAATTTAAAGTTTGACGTGTTGCTGCGATTGTACCTAGCTCACGTCATCTTTGTCTTGCGCCGCCATTGTCCTTTCCGACGCCAATCCTGAAGTGTTCGGTATGATGCGTGCGAGGCCCTGTGTACCTATTATTCGCAATAGAGGGACACGATAAAGGAATTTCCTTGCACGCCTTCCTCGCTTATCTAGTCTTCTTCTTCTAATATATAAAAATCTCGTGTCACAGTATTTGTTATCGAAATTCTCGGAAACGGCTTGTCGTCGGCTATTTTTTATAGCCCTAGGTGATAAGGGTGGCATCAAAAAATACTTATAACTAAAAACTATAAATTTTCACGTGTATTTTCAGTGGTAGAAACCACCAACCCCCATTTTTATTAGCGATATTAGTATTTTTACATTTAGTTTATACATAATATGTATATACCTACATAAAATAAATATACACCAGAGCGGTCATGAATTGAAGTGATAAATATTTTTCGTTGATATTTTATCGCGCTCCGCTTAACTTCCACGCCTATATGTAATGATGGGTCAGAAGAGATGGAAACGCATCCTTATCCGAGATGTTCAATCGAAAATGTTTATCCGTAACTCACTTACTTTTGGCATTCCGTGCTGGTCCTGCACTAGTGGTGGCGTTTTCTGTGTTATCTTAATTTTTATTTCCCGATTGCACAGTACTCCACTACTTTAAAAAATCTTATTACGAAAAAGATGTTACGAAAGAGGCTGGATACATTTTTATGATAACTATTCAGCTATGAAGGATCATGTTACCATAAGAATTTGACACTAAATTACTAACCGAATATCTTCAACAGCTTATTATTAAATATACCAGGTGTAAATGACAGTGTCCCGTTTTTTTAACAGTGAGTTTAGAGGTTTAGACCATGATTCTTAATTGAAAATCACTGAAATTATCTCCCGGAAAATTCATAAATTTCACGTATTGTTTATTATTTTTTTCAAAATTTTCTGGTGTAATATAACTCAGTTAACGTTAACAAATCATATTCTGTAAAAAAAGCACAATAATTACACAAAAAATAAACTTTGCATAGTAAATCGTTATGACATTTCTATTATACTCTCAGATTATACTGCGCGCGGAATCAGCTGTTTGGGTCATCGAACGTCAGCGCACCGGTGTGTGAGCAGAATAAAAATGATACCGGCGCGCCGTACATTGCGTAACATGAATAAAAATTAAAACTGAAAACTTTTTTTCGCTTTGAAAGCTTTTCCGGGAAAAATAAACATCGGTAAACAAATAATAACTTGGTCTGAAAAATGAAATGGAATCTCACTGTAAAATGAAATGGGACACCGGTACTTACACCCGGTATTATACGTTTAAGTATAATTTCACTTAAAACAGAGGGATCACTAATCATTTTATGTAGGTTTCATTTACATTATAGACGGATCACGAGTCATTCTATATAGGTTTGATTTAAATTATGGAAAGTAACTCTAAAAATATTAAATACGATGATATTCTATTATTGGTACTACAAAACATAAAAGAAATTAATCGGGCAGTGCCGGGAGAACATAAAATGGGGCGTTGAATACAGAAACGCAAACCAGCATAACCGCGCCGATGTCACAACCGCCCAGTCGGTCTCCAGCATTCCAGTCGCGAATACTAAATCGCATAAAAACGCTCGTTCACACTTGCAAATTACTAAAAATCTGAGTGCATTGTTGTGTAAACTCTATACGATGATGTCGCGCGCGGCACCACTGTCGCACCGTGTTATAAAATATTTCATTTCGGTACGAAACGTCCTATCGCGGCATGGCGTTTTTATTTTCCTCTCTCATTTAGGGATCTGCGTCGGGCGTTAAATATTTTTATTATCGGCCTATAAAAATGTTACGCAGTGTGTCGCCAGTTTATCTTTCCCCGCTCGCTGATTCAATATGGGTGCGTTAATTTGTCGGGTCAGCCTTCGCCGCGGTTGATAATGATTATTTTATTATTTTCGTGTGCTCCGAACGAAATTCTAGTAACGCAGTAGGTATTATGTAAACAGAAATTTGTGCGGCAACCGAAGATTCAAGACCCAAACGACCGCAAGCCATTGCTTAGCGACGAATTTGAGTATTACCTATTTCTGACGGCAGCAGTGCTTGCATATCTCCCAGGCGCGTGGTTAGTGGTGTCGCATTGTGAACCCTACCACGCTCGCCCATAAGGGCAGGAAGAACACCGGAGGGTTTAGTGGGTAGGCCCGGCACCCGGCTGGGAGAGCCCCACATACGCTTGTGATCTATCCAACGGCGAGTATACGGTGCGGTCCCGCATTCCCCTCGAAAAAAAAGTGCTTGCATATCTATGTTTCGGTATGAAAGTTGAGAGGGGCAGCGAAACTATTGGATACTATGACCAGATATATCCATGTTGCTGTGCTCCTAGTAGCTCTATTCCGCAAAGTTCAACTGGAAGTTCAATTAGTTGAACTAATTGGACAAAATATTGCAATTATGTCAACTTTATTGTAATCATTCCTAATAGATACAATGTTGATATTAGGCGTTGCAAACTTGCAAATGTTACGAATACTAAATTATTTAAAAAAATAGTGCACCTTGCGAAAGCTCAAGATGTAGCGAGCGGAGACAGTGCGCTCGTGTTTAGCCATCGACACTCGCATTGAAACTCGTGGAGCCTCTCGCACGAAGGTGTAGTGAGCGGAGGCTACACGAACGCTGGCCATTCACAATCTCGTACTGGCGTCGCCTCGTATTATAGCAGGAGGGTGTAAACAGGTCATCAACGAACGCAACGGCTTAGCTAAGGTGATTCTGCAGTGTTTCCTAAGCACCACGATATGTCCAACTTCAAACAAGGTGTAAAAAGACCGTTCTCTCCGGATAGGCAGTAACTGAGCTGTGCCCCTGGCATTGCAGATTTCCATGAGCAATGGTTACCACTTACAATCAGGTGGGCCATTGGCTCATCTGCCGGCGATAGCAATAAAAAAATAAAACAACTGAGTAAAAATTTACTGAGTCAACGAACACTTATCAAAAATCTGTGACTAAAAAAATAAACTGAGTCTCGTTCTAATTATATTGCCTTTTTATATTATCATTTCACTACATACATATACAGGATTACTTTTTTATCACCCACGAAAATTTAAGGGACGCTTCACGACATGGTAGTCATCATCATCACAGCTCATAAACGTCCCCACCGAGGGGCTCAAGCCTACCCTATGTCAGGATGATTAGGCCTTAGTCAACCACATGGTAGTAGAATGATTTAAATATAATATTAGGTCCTTACAATATGAACTTGGCGTTTGAATTTGGAATTCCTAACCATAGAGGAGATATTTGAGATCAAAGTGGCCAGTACGGCAAAACGCCAATTTCATATGTAAGGACCTAATATGAATAAAAAAATAACTCACCTACTTAATCTTATATGAATTTTCTAAAATATCCAAAAAATGCTGCACTAGTTGAGAGCAGCACTTTTACAGATTTTTTAACTTTTTTTACTTTTTTTCTTCATTTTTTATTTCATTTTTTTATATAAATAATTGATGTGTCTTGAAGCGTCCCTTAAATTTTCCGGGGTGATAAAAAATAACTGTGTATAACAACACATATACAATACAATAGATATTTATACTGCATACATCTTAGACCATTTAGTGCTGGTCTAAAGGAATACATATATCATCATCATCATCACAGCTCATATACGTCCCCACCACTGATGCTCGGTGGTCTTAGTCAACCCACGCTAGCCCAGTGCGGTTTGGTTGACTTTACATACACATTTGAATACATATATATATATTTATATTCATCGTCAAGTCAACTTTAGCTGTCTCGACCTCAGAACAATAAATTATTTTTCTAAGGTCTCCACAGACGTCGTTCTGTCAAAAGCGTGCAAACTGTCAAACTTTAAGAACAAGCGAAGTTTAAATATTTTCCATTTTTCTGGGCTATGAGAATTATTATTTTTATATTATTATTAACTTTTCTTCCGTAAGAGCCATCTACAATGTATTAGACAACCTAAAAAATAGAGATTTATGAAAAGTAATTTTCAAGTTACGGCGTGACCAAGGGAAATAGGTAGAGGGATTGCCGAGCCTTCACGAGAACTGCGTTGCTTAGCTGCAGACTTAGCGAATTCGTGAAGTTTATCTATATTAAAAGCTTCTATAACTACATGGGGTCGGATGGTATTGTTATTTCGGTATCGTCACTGCGCCCGCATATAGTAAATGACTATTCGGGGAGTTAAAACGATGTATTCCGCATTCGCCTATTTCATTACCTGTTCCCTTGAGTTAATTTCACGCAAGTCATTCAGTGCTGTATCGTTAATGAAATTGCGTCTAGTTCAGTATCAATTCTGACTTTCCCGCCCGTCTGCCAATTCTCATTTCGCCCCCCAAATGGTAGGCCACTAATTGGATTATCTTAGAATTCCCAATAATTGACGACAGGTGATCGGTAATGAATTGCTATTATGCAGCTTCGGGACCTAGCGCTTTTATTCGTACTATTACAGTGAGGAAGTGTGATATACTGACGTAATTGACTATCAGAGATAGGCATGTACATTTTTAGGGTTCTGTACTTACCTCAAACGGGAAAACGGAACCCTTATATGATCACTTTGTTGTCCGTCTGCCTGTCTGTATGTGAGACATTTTTTTCGGGTACGCGAGAGATATTACACTGAAATTTATATCAAATACGCGGGTCTACGGTCTTTTTTAGCTGCGAAAAAACTTACTTGTAAGTCAAAAAGGCGTCACGTTAATAAAAATTTTATATTAATACCGTATTTAAAGAAAAGTTTTACACAAAAAAAATATATTTCACAACCAAAACATATTTTTCATTCTGTAAAAAGAAATGTAATAATTGATAAATTTCCTTTCGTGAGGGTATTTATCAATTATTACATATCGTGAGGTCACACCGGTCTCATGAGACCGCTTAGAAGCTGAGAGGAAGTCGCATTTTTTCGCAATTTGCGATTTCACAAGGTAATCAAAACCTATAGGGTACTTCCCGTTGACATAGAATCCTGAAATTTGGCAAGAAGCAAGGTCTTTATATAGCATATGTTATGGAAATAATTAACGAAAACCTGTAAATATGAAACACATAGTTCGGAACAATGTAATATATATATTTAGATATGTTTGTACGGAACCCTTTACGTGAGTCCAACTCACACTTGGCCGGTTTTTTCTAATGCTACGGCCCCACCTGCGTCAATGTTAGTGTTAGCGCCTTCGCCGTAATACATGCTAAAAATAGCGTCTAAAAACGGTTTCTACATCTGCAAACTTTGCTATAAATGTCATTAATGTTTTTTTAATTCAACTAAGTTGGAAAACGGAAACTAAGTTGGTAAGTGGTAACAGTCACCTTATACTCCATAAGAACCACAGTGTACGTTGCCAACTTGTGACATAAGGTGTAAAGTCATGGTATCCAGTAATTTCACTGGCATATCTTACCCTTCAAACCGGAACACAGCAATGCAAGCACTGCTGCAGAAATAGGTAAGACGGAGGTACCCAAGCAGGCAACCCTGGTACAGAGTCTCCCTCCGATATATCTAACGCCACTAGCAACGTTACATACCAATTAAAGCGCTATGCTGTTGGCTGGCCACATAGGTGTGTTGTCGAAATTATTGAGTTAATTAACGCGAAACGACGCATGGTGCCTAGTATTAAAACTTATTTATAAACATTAATAAATTATAACCGATATGCGTATTAGATCCATAATGTTAAAAAGAGAACGGCATTTTTCGAAAACAGAATTCATGTTTTATTCTGTTTGTACCTACGTCGTACAACAAAACGCATGCGCCATTTCTTCGTTCTTATCGCAACGGAAGTAGCAGCAGGTACACATCATTTCAATATTTGTTCAATATCCACAACTTTTAAAAAGTAATTATTAAATCAGTAAGTACAAGAAAAAAATCATATAGATTTTTTCGTAGATTTCATATTGCAGTAAATGGTGGGGCAGAATCTGGCATTATCATTTGGGTGAGATAACGAAAACAAATTCCTAGCCAACGTAATGACTAGCGATCGCTGTGTTGAATTGTTCTTTTTGTAAGAAAACAACATATTTGTTGTTACTAAGTACTTAAAACTGAGAAATAGAAAAGAAATGGTAAAATAAATTATTAAAAAAAAAATATTTTCATTTACTTATTTAAATGAAAAAACAATTCGCTACTTGATCGATTTAATCTGTCTATTTGTTTCAATTTTGAATCAATTTGTCTACCAACTTACATAGGTAATATATAACTTTGGTCAACTCGCCACGTTATTTAGCGATGGCATAAGCACGAGTATGTCAATCTCATACAATCTGTTCTTATCGAACTTCCTTACCGTTTTAGCGATGGCATAAGTACGAGTATGTCAATCTCATACAATCTGTTCTTATCGAACTTCCTTACCGTTTTAGCGATGGATTACGAGTATGTCAATCTCATACAATCTGTTCTTATCGAACTTCCTTACCGTTTTAGCGATGGCATAAGTACGAGTATGTCAATCTCATACAATCTGTTCTTATCGAACTTCCTTACCGTTTTAGCGATGGCATAAGTACGAGTATGTCAATCTCATACAATCTGTTCTTATCGAACTTCCTTACCGTTTTAGCGATGGCATAAGTACGAGTATGTCAATCTCATACAATCTGTTCTTATCGAACTTCCTTACCGTTTTAGCGATGGCATAAGTACGAGTATGTCAATCTCATACAATCTGTTCTTATCGAACTTCCTTACCGTTTTAGCGATGGCATAAGTACGAGTATGTCAATCTCATACAATCTGTTCTTATCGAACTTCCTTACCGTTTTAGCGATGGCATAAGTACGAGTATGTCAATTTCATACAATCTGTTCTTATCGAACTTCCTTACCGTTTTTGAATCGTTACTTTGTCTAGGCCCCCAGGTCATAGTACCCAGTAAAATAGGGTAACAAGACAGTGTTCTGTCATACCCTTTCAAACAGAACACATCAATGCAAGTTGATGCCTTTGGTTTTGTAATTTCATTTCAATGTGATCTCATGTAAGCACAGACCAATAATACCGTTTTAGTCTCTTACTCACACCTCAGAACCAAAATGGACGCGTACGGTACGGTTTTCGAGATGATTTCTCTCGTTATCTCTCAGGTTGTGGAATGAACCTTCTGAGGATTTCAAAAAAGGCGTGAAGAAGTATTTATTTTAAAGGTCGGTAACGCGCGAGTGATTCTACTGATGTTCTTAGCATCCAGACTGATGATCTCCTACCATCCTTGTTCAACATCCGATTCGTGGTACATAAAAATTCCAAGTCTCTTCAGAAGCTCTTTTGGATATGACAGAAAGTAAAAGAAGCTGTGCCTGGTTTTCCTCTCACGTGATGATATAAGTGATAATAAGGCCGAAGATGGAAGCGAGCTTCTGCTGGACTCCTGAACATAAAGGAACTTCCACTAGTGTACACTCAATAATGCCACGGAAATGGTAGAAAGACATGCAATCATGGAATTTGTCGTTCACATTACTGCAATGTATCTTGAATAAATAATTGTGCGTTTCGTTACTAATTCTCATAATTTACCAGTTTTTCGTGTTACGTTACAGCTGGGGTTGCCAGGTCTAGAAAGCGAAATTTCGGGGCAGAAGCTTTCAAAAATCGGGTTTATCAATTTCAAGTCGTTTCAAATAAATATGCCAAGAATATTCAGTACTGCTTTATTATGAAAAATTGTTAAATTTTTATGATTTGGTCAAAAATTGGGACATTTGCGTGTTCATATACCCCTAAATCGGGACGTCCCGCTCAAATAGGGACCTCGCAACCCTATACAGCAGTCTGCACGCAGCATTATGCAAAACGATGGTAGCTGTCCAGATGAGCGCAAAAGCCTTATCACCAACCAAACTTCACAGAAAATTTATGCCCCCGTGGTGAATCGAACCTCAAGCCTTCACAACCCGGTGATCTCAACCAGTAGAAGAATAAGGTGGATAAATGTACTTATTCGATAATGTACCCTAGGCTTAGCACCGCTGATCGTTAGATCAGCGAAACTTTGCACGGTCTCTGGAACTCTGACGTAGCTTTATAATAATTTTACGAATCCGCAGCTAACTATCACAAATAGATTGTTCCTCGAATTATTACAAACTTCGCTCGCAATCCCGAAAGCTTTCGGAAGTTTGCCTGTCATTTGTGGAAGTTATCTAACAGTAAATAAGTAGGTAGGTACATACATATAGGTCTGCTATACAAGGCGGATATGACGATAAAACTTGTGTACACGTTTTTGGGGTTCCTAGCCTCAAAAGGAAACGTAGCTGTTAAAAAAATCAAACTTATCAGTCAACGCCATCAGACGTTTTTGAATCGCGAATCAAAACCTAGATATTTCCCCTTGACCTAGAATCATGAAATTTAAATAAATCTGATAACTGTAAATGAAAGTACTCGTACATAGTTGGGAACTTATATACCTAGATAAGTTTGTATGACACCCTCGCTGCGCGAGACCAAGTCACGCTTGGCCAGTTTTTTGCGCCCCGTACCTGCCGATGGATAATCGGCAGGCGTGTGTGAGACTCCATGCCACCAGCACAAGAATGTACGCCCAGGAGCACAACATGGCATTGTTTAGCTGCGAGGTAGGTAATACCACAATCTTGAGAGAGCGATAAGCTCTGTGACCATACCCAAGCTTTGTTAAACCCGTCTCTTAGAAATATCAGATACAGGTGGTTGTTTGACATTGGTAGGTCTTTTTTATGTAACAAAGTTGACAGACAAGTCGTCTTGTGTTTCCTTATGTGTTTTGTTTTTTCAAAAAAAAAATATTATACAAACTCTTGTTATAAAATTAGAAACGGTAGCGATTTGTCACATTACAGAGCCGCGAGAATCAGCTAGTGTAACAAAATAAAAGTAAATTACCTACTTACACGCTTCGTTTGGATTATCAATCAGCGGGCTTGACGTGTGCAAAATTGAGACTGTCGAAATATCGGCGTTGCAATATTTTTAATATACCGACCTGCGCACCTATTTAATCTATAACCTATTTCATCTTTAATCTGTGGGCTCTGTGGCACTGAGCGGTAAACAATCCCGCCACGCCAGATTGAGTAATTATTAAATATTGAAAGTATTAACGTATATTTCGATAAATTAGCTATCCGTTCGATTTATTGCAAAGTAATTTAACTTATTAATGAGGTTAGATATTGCTTCGTGGAAGTTTTGTGATTGAAACTAAACATTTAGGTATATTAGATTTACAACCTTACGCTTTCATCTGGGTGTGACAGTTTCTAATTTAATGTAGCTACGCTTGCTATTTATATCAATAATCGTACATGATTTTTTCTGTGACATAGGACCGTCTTGGTCTCCTTATTATTTGCCAGCAAAGGAAATGAAGACCAAAAGCTTTCCTGTCGTAATCAAGCAAGAGACTGAGATTACCTTTAACCAATGATGAGGCACTGATATCATAAAAAATATTTTACAAAAAATAAAAACCGACTTCAAAGACACTGAAAAGTTAAAAATAATATAAGAATAGGTACAGACAACATCACACGTCTATATTGAAGTCGGTGCCAAACGATGATCTCCTAGAAAGTCTTAAAATTTGTCAGCGACTTCAATATAGAATTGTGATGTTGTCTGTACCTATTCTTATATTATTTTTTACTTTTTAGTGTTTTTGAAGTCGATTTTTAATTATTGTAAAATATTTTTTATTTTTAATCTTTGTGAATGAAATCTTTTTAGTGAAAGAAACCCTAATTAGCGTTTCTCTAGATTTTCATAAGATCCCATCATCAGATCCTGACTTTGGTGACCTTGGGACCACCCTAGGAGTATACTCTATCGAATACAAAAAGAATTTTGAAAATCGGTTCATAATTGGCGGAGTAATCATGTAACATACACACAAAACATGTTGGACACACCTTAAAATTTAAGGGTCTTCCTCAATTTTCATGGGATCCCATCATCAGATCCTGACTTTGGTGATCATGGGACCACCCTTGGAGTAAACTCTATCGAATACAAAAAGAATTTTGAAAATCGGTCCACAATTGGCGGCGTAATCGCGTAACATACACAAAAAAAAACATACGCATCGAATTGAGAACCTCCTCCTTTTTGAAGTCGGTTAAAAAGTGCCTATAACAATTTAACAAAACTAAATCCATATTTGTCACAGCACTTACAAAAATAGAAAGCAAATAACCCCAGGACTCTGTTTGTAGTGATGTTGGTAGCAGAACGCTTGGAATCCGGCGAGGTGATTAATGTGCTATGGCCCTAAAGCACGGGCAATGTACGCCGGTGCATACGATAGCCGGCTCGGACGCAGCTGGAATGTTTAATACATTCTTTTAAATAGTCGATAAGGGTGAAATTTATTATTAGAGCCAAATACTTTTACATTCTCGAGCTTGCGTGGTGGTTTGGCATATTAGATAAGGCGTTGCTACAGTTGATACCAATATGCCTAATGAATGACTTAAGCAAATACTAAATAAACTAATAATAATATTAATATACGAATAAGAATATCTTTATCGGAAATCAATTGAGTTCATTTCGTCACATTCATTAGTACTCGTATCTCACTTAACTAACGGTCATCTTTAGCGAGACTTAAAATTTAACCGACGGTGCATACAGATTCTTTAAAAGGTACATATTATATTATTTGACTTATATAAAATAGATTGATGAAGATCATTCTCATTACTAATTATACGGTTAATGGTAACCTTAACACCTTGCATCAAACTATTTTATGAATAGTAGTTAGAGTGGATTTTAACACCAAATATCCGTAGCAGTCGTAGCAGAATATCGTAGCCGTATCAAACATTTCAAACAATCCTATGCTACACGCGTGCCAGCGGCCTTTACTATCATCGTTTAGTTAAAGCAAACTTAAAACAATATCGAAACAGAAATACCGTTATAGTTATTGCAGCGTAAAGCGTCATCTCGCTCTTTTTTTATACAACTAAGTTGGCAACAAGAAAACTGCCCACCTTATGGTAAATGGTAACAGTCACCTATAATACATGTGGCTTTTGTAAGATTCGCAGCAAAACTGCAACCCCCACAAGAACCACAGCGTACGTTGCCAACTTGTGACATCAGATGTAAAGTCACGGTAACCAGTAATTTCACTGCCATATCTTACCCTTGACACCGGAACACAGCGATGCAAGCACAGCTGCTTTACGGCAGAAGTAGGTAAGATGGAGGTACCCAAGCAGACGACCCTGGTACGAAGTCTCCCTCCGTAAAATCTGGTCTTCTCACTATTGTTCTCATCGTTTTAATACTGTTGTAATCTATCATAGTAAGGGGGCAGGTGCTACTCTGTATGTAGTAAAGTTGAGTGCCCAAATCACCTTTTATTTCTGCGTTCATTCAATTTCCAAAGCATGCGCGCTTTCGCTGTTTTGCACAGCTGGCTTCGAGATTAAATGTGATTGTGGACCTAGAGAGTAGCCCCACTATGAATGCTGTCTTGCCGTGCCTCTTTGATAATAATAATGATTGATTTACATATGTTGCTGGATCCATACTCCAGTCCAGTCTCCCTCGCCATTTTGTGGTTGCGGCCATCTTAAATTAAGAATGATACTGAACATACCTCGGTATGTCCATGGAACATACATAATTGTATTGTCATCGGAATTATAGATAATTGTACCAAATTTCTGATCAAATTTCTGGGGTAAAATTGTAATTACTTAATTTGACCCAACACAACAACAAACAGGGCAAGCTAAATGAAACACTTTAATTAAATCGTCAAATCGTCGGTAAATTGGAAGACGAAAGGGATCACAACTGCAATAGTCAATAACCGTAGCCAAGAGTCAAATTTATTCGCGAACCACGTGCCTTATTATTTGCATATACAAAATAAGCTCCTGTCAAACACTTACCGAAAATAACACCATATTCCCTCCTCGTGTAGCTAATGTATATATATATTGTATGTACATCACTCCACGCCTTATCAACAAATTCGATGCTTGAACACAAAGCGAAGACGCTTTCCAAACAGCGAACAACAAAACCCGATCTCACGAAAAAAATCTTGCGAATTGCGAGCAAATATTTACCGAGAGCGTTAACATAACTAAAAGGCATTCCGCGCCACACACGCTGACGCCCGCGGAATTCCATATTTATTTCAAAGGCCTTTGTATAATTAAGTAAATACTCTTTCGGAGGGATTTACTTAAGATTAAGTTTCTGTTTAGAGCTTACAAAGTTGGGTGAAGTCCGTGGAACTTCTCGCTCGTGTACGCTATGCTTATGATTTAGTTTGTCTTCAGCCTGTCTAGTCAGCGAGTTTGTTGGTAACGAGGTTTTTGTATACTGCCAGAGTTTGTTCTGCCGAAACTTTTGTAAGTAAGGTAAAAGAGAATATTACGTACGTACTAGACAGCCTGATAAATCAAGAATACTGACATACGTATCATAGGAACTAAGAAATAAAAAGAAAAAACGTATATCTGTCGTCTGCGCTCGAATTCTATAGATTTTCGTTTTGTTTGCGGTGTAAATTAATAGAACATAAAAAGAAAACGAAAATCAGTAAGAATCGAACGCAAAAAACGCTCGACGAGTGCTCAACGCTTCACAAATGATTCAAAAGTCGAAAAAAAAATGATCCCCTGGCCACAGTAATAATAGTATATATTATAGCTATGCCCGCGACTTCGTTCGCGTGGATGTCCGAAAATAACAATATCGTGATGTTATATAGCCTCAAGCCTTCTTCGATAAATGGACTATCCAACACAAAAATAAAAAATAAAAACCGACTTCAAAAACACTGAAAAGTTAAAAATAATATAAGAATAGGTACAAACAACATCACACTTCTATATTGAAGTCGGTGCCAAACGATGATCTCCTAGAAAGTCTTTAAATTTGTCACCGACTTCAATATAGAAGTGTGGACCACCCCAGCCCCCGTAGCACGTCCACCAAAACACGATATGATAAAGCGATTTATCGCGGTGAACTGTCAAAATACAACGAAACCTTATTGTATTTTGACAGTTCACCGCGATAAACCGCTTTATCATAATATCGTGTTTTGGCGGACGTGCTAGGGGGGCAGGACTCTATCAAATACAAAAAAAAATTGAAAATCGGTCCACAATTGGCGGAGTAATCGCGTAACATACACACAAAACACGTTGGACAAACCCTAAAATTTAAGGGTTTTCCTCGATTTTCATGGGATTCCATCATCAGATCGTAACTTTGGTAAGTATACTCTATCGAAAACAAAAAGAATTTTAAAAATCGGTCCACAATTGGCGGCGTAATCGCGTAACATACACAAATAAAAACACACGCATCGAATTGAGAACCTCCTCCTTTTTTGAGTTGGTTAAAAATAATTTTTCAATTCGAACCTGCCCCCTTAGACAAGATGTCTTTCGATAATCGCTAACGCAATCGCTAAATGGACAATGTATGAGATTTGACAATTGCGCTCGATAGCTAAGCGAGGGCTTATGTCAAATCGCATAAAATTTCCTTCTAGCGATTGCGTTAGCGATCATCGAAATGCGTCTTGTCTAGGGGGGCAGTAGTTCCTGAGATTACCGCGCTCAAACAAATTCAGCTTTGTAATATTAGTATAGATTATTACCGTGCCCTGGCACAGCATATTGCCCCAGCAGGCGCTGATCGTTCTGTCAGAACCAGCAGGCTTATTATGGATCTTATATCGTATGACATGGTATAAATATTGATATAAGGAAGTCATGAAATGCTTCATTTGGTATTGAATGATGTCATCATGATAATAATGAACGAATGATCAAAAATCTGACCGAAAATCTTATGACATGTTTTGCACTATGATTTCATCATGATATCATTTGAAAACCATGAGATCGGTTATTAAATAGGCCTGCAGGAATAAGTCGGTGAAAGAAGCGATTCTGAGTGTCTAAAAAGCTTTTGTTGTATTACGAGTGCCTGGAAAAGTTAGATGGATTAGTATGTTTCAACAAATCAATTTATCTATCATTGGATCTAATTCACGGTTAAAAAGCAGTTTAACGTACGAAAGTTAGTAAGTAGTTTAGTTGTGTAAGTACGTTACCTACAATATACAGAAATGTGATTGTTGCACAGTTTACACACGTATCAATATTTACAATCCCTATAAATTGACTAGCTGTGCCTGCGAATTACGTTTCGCCATAATAATTGTCAAAAAAATATAGGCTTATAAAAAATAGCCTTACTACGACCTATTCTCAGACCTACCAAATATACAGGAAAAATCGGTCAAGCCGCTTCGGAGGAGATCAATAACAAACACTGTGAGACGAGATTTTTATATATTAGATAAATAGGAGACATCGTAGAGAAGGTCCATGTCAAGTACCCTTGACCGACGTGTATGAAAGCATTAATGAAAGTTCAAGAAGCTAGTTAGGTATAGGATTACATTTAGGCCGTAGCAAGTGGAAAGCTGTGATCTCTGCCTACAACCATCGGAAAGAGGCATGAGTATCATATTAGTTATTATGTATGAGTATTGACTCGTACGAGAGATTAAAAATATTTATAAATTCCGCATAACATAAAGGCAGCAGCAATAGTTTTCTTTACAACAAAGTTGCTAAATAAGCAGGCTGCCCACCCAATGGTAAATGGTAACAGTCGCCTGTAGTACATGTAGTTCCAGGATTTGCAAAAATACAACTACGACATGAACTCAACACACGTTGCTAGTCACAGTGCCTAGTAATTTCAGTACCTGTCCTACCCTTCAAACTGGAAGACAGCAATGCAAACACCGTTGCTTGGCGGCTGAAATGAACTTATGAAGTTATGGACAGACTAGCTTTCCGCCCGCATAATCGCCGACGTTGTTTTTGTTTTCCCGTGGGAATTTTATATTTTCCCGTAGGAAACAATAATTTTGTAGCCTATGTTAAGCAAGGATAATGTAGCATTATAATAGTGAAAGAATTTTTGAAATCGATCCAGTAGTTTTTGATTTTTTTCGTTACATACATACATACAAATATTTCCTCTTTATAATGATAGCGTAGATAAATAATAAACATAAATGACATATTTATGACGAATATTAATAACTTTACTACGACCTGAGAATAGATGATATCTGCATCGGCTTGTTGAGAATAACACCAAATGATTACTGGAGAAATAATACAAATTAATTCACTGTAATCTAGTATCGCTAACTATATAAAAGAACTTAGTTGGAAATATTAGTAAATAATAATATGCTGTGATACAACTGACAACATAATTTGTTGTCATTACATGTCGAAAGAGATACTATTTTAGTATCTCTTTCGACATGCAATATTTAACATGCAAATTTTATTTGTATACAATATACGATTTTAAAAAAATGCTCAACACACAAACCTTAATATATTGGTCTGCGTTATCTAAGATTTCATGAGTATTCTATTTGCTTCTGTTAAATACTTCTTTCGCGGTTTTGTCTATGGCATAAATCAGACAGCCACTTCAAACCCATTGAATTATAATGTAAGTAGGTACATTATAATCACAAACTATATAGAGATACTACGTATATTATAATGCTCAAGCCAAATCCGTATTCAAACTATTGAAATATTTATGCAGTATTTTCGTAATGATAGAGTAATAGAACTATCAGCTACCTTTTTCTCACAGACGTATCTTTATAGGTCTGTGCTTTTTCTAAACCATGTCTAAGGACATACTGACTGTCAAATTGAACCGAAAGCACAAATATTTTCGAACAATGTCACGAGTCCGAGCGAAGTCATCTCCCTCAACAAATACAGCTAAGAAAACCAAGGATAAAAAGTCTCTAGATGGCGTATAGTTCCAAACGGAAACAGCAGAGAGAAAATAATCACTATGTTTTAGTAATCAGCCCATTTTTCTTTCATAAATCTTTGCACAATATTTTTACACTGCCAGTAAAATAGTGATAAATAGGCAATATTCTCTGTCGTGGTGTAACCACCAGGAACTACGGACTTATTAATCAAACAACTCCATGCGAGGAACAAATCCATAATTATTTATTTCCCGGTAACAAAATATGTCAACTAAAACGAAAAATGGCATTTTTAAGTTAAGGTTTTACAAACCTTGACTCAGTCGATTATCTACCTATCTTACTTGATCAAATAAAAAAGATTTCAAGAAACAAGCTTTTATGACTCTCAAAATAAGTCTTTCCAATCATCATCACTATCATCATCTCAGCCAGTAGAGGGTGTCACTGTTGGATCAAATTGTTAATCCAGCGTCTGGCAGGCCAGCCGTCACTGCATCCCGCACTACGCGGTCGCCTTTCGAGGACCTTTCGCGAGGCCGTGTCCAGCTGTAATCTGTATCCGAGGTATTGGCTATCTGGACATCTGTGGGCGCTGCAGTGTTTGCGTTTCATTTCTGCAGTGACAAACGGGTGTGCGCGAAGAGTGCGCGCGCAGCGATCTCATCGCGATAACTTTGAGCGGCTCCTATCGCGATCTACGCGCCCTAAAAGCCAACCGGCGCTCTCCGGATGTGCCCGAGAACGCATTTCAATGAATGACCAGTGAAAAACGTCGGCAAACAATTAATGCTAAAGATGATTATCCTGGTTAATAGCGTCGACATTTAATCTACATAATAAAACACGATTGTATGTAAGAACTCCTTGCTTTAAATATTGATTAGCAATGAAGTCATAATTATAATAATAATACGAAAAGAATAAAAATTAGGTATGTAAAATATTGTACATGCTTGCTGAATGAAAGAAAGTATGTCGAAATAAAGATATACCTCTTAGATCACCTTTTGTTGTAAAATTTATTGTTTTACTCAATAAAATATTAAATTGTATTGCCGAGTAAAGCATTGAGTAATTAAAAGCGTCTAATGTATACAACCTTTAATGCATATTTATCAAAATCAAAAAAAGAAAAAGCATAGATTTCAACAATACAAATTGCATTCCTGCTGATAGTAATTAATAATCGGATCTATGACCACAACATTAACCTTTGAAAGTTGATATTTAAATATCAATCCGTTCGACTTAAACTTGAGAGTCTCGCCGACACGTCGTGTTGATATGGCGCCAATTTAGAAAAATCTTGGGCTGTCGACACCGACTACCACCTGAATTAAGCCAGTTCATAGAAGAAAAAAAAACATATTCTTGGACATATTAATTTGTTAAAAAGTATCAACTGCGAAGACGGTGTCGACAGCTCAAGATTTTTTATCCTAAGGACAGCTGTCGTTGGCCGGACTCTCAAAGACGCTGCTTTTATTTTTTGTATAGGTAATCTATTATTATGTTAAAGAAATAAGCTGACTATTTTTCGGCAATGAGCGCCTTTAGATTTGCTTCCTCGTTCATGAGATCTCCGTATTCGCCGATTTCATTTAAAGGTGATATCGAATCACCTTCTGTATTTGCTGTTGCTTCTTCTTTATATGTTGTATTTGCAACAAGCGCGCCTGACTCCCTCAACTTAATATTCAAAGGACGTTGACATTTGCAGTCTTCGTTTTGCGGTCGACTATTTACGTACTGCTTTCTCGCCATAGCATTGCAACTCTTGTAATCACAGTCGATTTTTCCATTTAATTGATCTCTTATGATTTCATTCTCCAGTGAATCTTTTAAATAATGATCTAAAAGCTTATTTATCTTATCGTTATCAGTTAGCAACTGCTTTATGTTGTTGTTTGCTTTGTCATAATTATTTTGCGGATTAGGTCTAACATTTTGATTGGAGCTTCTATATTTGTAGGGAATAGGAAAGCCATAATAATCAGAATTATTCTTGTTAGAAAATTTAACACCTGTATATGTAGGATAATGTGTATTTTTATTGTTAATGCTTTTGTCGTTATTATTGTAACGTCTTTGGAAATTTTCACCTGTAGGGAAATTACTGCGTTCCTTGTCATAACGATAAAATTGTTGATTCGTGTTCGCCACGTGTTTTTGTGTGTCCATATTTATTGGTCTAACTAATGGTATGTTTAATAATTCTGTGTATTCTCGTCGATCGGAATTTATAATATTCTTTAATGATGATATATCAGAGATGTGTTCTTTGTTAGTTGTTTTATCTTTTATTATACCTGGGAAACTAACTTTCGCTTCGTCACTTCTTATTTCACCAGCATAAAAGTTGTTTTTATCTGAAACATTGGGCATCGGATGATGTGCTGAACCTGTGCCAATGTTGCTGTCATCGGCAATTAGTAATTGAAAACTATCTTTTAACATATCAGATGTGCTGTACAATTGATTCACTGTAGGCGTCTTGAATTTTTGTTTAATATAAATAAAAGATCTTTCACTTATATTGCTTTCTTTTCCATTACTGTGCTCGTAGATTTCTCCATCACTTAAAATGTTTTTGTGTATTTCTTGGATATTAGTATTATTAACAATTTTTTTCTGTTGATTTGTAACACTTTGAGCATTTTGCTCAATTTTGTGAAAGGCCCGTTTAGATTTAATTTCATTTTTAGCCTGTAATCAAACAAATAAAATGACAATGTAATTAAAAGTGTCTATTTCAAAATTTTACCTGCTGATGACGCTTGTTATGTTTTCATTAAACTTATTTTATTATTATCTAGAACAATAAGGTACAACGATCAAAGTGCAACCAAATGTCAATTTCTAAAAAATGCAGAGGAAAATATAATGAATATAGCGAAAAAACCTCGCGATAAGGGAAAACTCAAACATATATAAATACATGTTTTTAAATATTGCTAATAATAGCGCTGTTGGCACATGTTTTGCAGTTTATTTTCGGATAGCGACATATAAAAACTGTTGCAGAAATAATGAGTCCACAAGGGTTGTATTTATTTCTGTTTGAACTACATAATAAGTTCATCAACTATTTATTGATTCAACTTATTTAAACATTTTCTCCGGATTAGGAGCTTAACACGGCGCTGATGGATAATAATTTGATGTTGAAGGTGCGTTTGATATGTCAACCAAAATCAGTTATGATGTTCATAATACACAAGTTAATGTACGTAAGTTAAATGTATATACTCGTGCCTATGTGATTTTTCTTCAAAAATTTTATGGATTTTTTTAACATGTTAATCAACAGAAAACGATCTAGCATCGTTTTGACTCGAAACGCCGACTTCAAAGGTGTAATGACACCACTACTCACCCCAAGGACTCCCGATCCCGAAGGCACAATAAATCCGAAACTAAGTCCAATACAAGATAAAACTACGGTGAGCGTATACCTCATTTTTCTTGCAATAACAGGAGCAACAATAAAGTGTGCTAGAGTTAACTAGAACAAAGCGTTACAGTTGTAGCACTGTGTGTATGAATCTGCGCTCCTCAGATACACAGCGGTATTGTCTAGTGTTTGAGGCATTCAAAATAAATAAACAACTCCGTGTAGTACTAGTATTTCTATTTAAAGAAACAACGCATCCATTCTGTCCGTATAGCCATTGTCACACATTGTTCGCTTTATTTGCATTTGAATCAACTTTATGGATCGATGTTATAGTTACAAATATTACAAATATGTACTCGATTTTGCACAACTAGAAACATAGAATGGCTTTCTAATCACACTTGCGTTTGATTTGAGTTTTCATTTTTACACCAATATGGTGTAGGTACCTACCTACCTCTTTTTTGTTTGCAAGAGTAATACACATTTAAATGAAACACTCTTTCCTAATTTGACTTGGGTATATTTAAACTTAAACATTTTTATTATGTAACCCAATTTGATGCCAATCGCACATTTATTTTTCACACGTCTGTAACTATGTCGGTGGCTATCGAGAGAAGTTCACAGCATGGATTTAGTGGACTTGAGTTTGGACAAGTGTTTGGTACATCCATCGCCGAGCAGTGATACGTCCATTCTCATTAAGCAAGTGGAAGTGGCCAATTGTCGGTCTATGAGTAGGCGAGTGCGCTAGCGCGAACGCATACGACCGATTATCGCTGACCGTTTTTTTGTCGATGGAAAATGAAACATACTCGTATATAGAGTTCTACGTTGCAACGTAAGCATGCAACATGCAATTTGATGTGTGTGGTCACAACGTCTAATCTAACCTACAGATTTCTGTTTTGTCCTATAAGTTTTTTCCATGCTTCAAGGGGGCCCTTCATGCCAGTGTTGCTTAGACCTAGATGTTTATGGGTAAACACCGGCTACTTAAAAGGTTTGATTTAATATTCGGACTTTAGCCAGAAGACTTGGGTAATACACGTTTTACCCGAGTAATCCTAAGTTTATTGAATCTTCTAGCATTACCCATAACCAATTAACTAAACACAAACAAGTATAAGCTTTTAACAAACTTTTATTCACGTAAACGAATTGAATTGCCGCACGGACTAGTAAGAAAGAACTGAATCATTATGCCGATGAAGCTACGTGTTGCTACCGCGCCTTATCAACGTTTCTCGCCCTTTTAAAAATATTATTAAATTTACTAAACGTAAGATGTAATAATTAATAACTACAGGTAAAAGTAATTCATTTTTTACCGTTAATTTTACTAATTATTCAAACGTACCGGTAATTATTAATTTAGTCCATTTTATCACATTTGCTGTAACATAGATTGTTTCTCTCCGCATCTTTTGTACAAAATCTCGTTATCAATTTTAAACTTTAAATGCAGAAACAGTAAGCATGTGATCCATTCCATATGTGCGTAAAGTATGTTTTATAATAGGTAATATTTACTCCCAAAGAGGTCAATCAATGAAACCTGTTAGCAATTTTAAATCAACGTTTATTTACATAGGTTTGATACACGAGAAAGTGAGTTTATAGTAAATTATTACAAGTGTATGAGAAGTTTAGTTTTGTCCAAAGACCGCAACAAGCTCGTCCATCAAGAGAGAAACGTTGATACCGTTGTCTCCAAGGGTTGCAACCTCAGCGAGGAAGCTTTCGCTCTTCCAAAGAGCAGCGTATATTTGCTTCCATTCGTCGCTTTGCAGACCTTCCATCGCTGCCTTGAAGTCCTCGTCTTCGGCCATCTTCTGGTTGTATAGTTCGTTCAGCTTATCCTTGGGCAGGAGCTGAATTAAATCTTTGGTGTACGCAGAGAAATCGCGGCCGCTGACTTCGTGGCGCAGTGCAGTGCGCCTGTCTTCGTCAAAGTCGGGGCCTTTTTCTGAAATAATGTAATTAAAAATTACACTCACACCAAGATTAGGTACGTATATTCAAATTTTTACCCCCCGACGGAAAAAGAGGGATGCTATAAATTTAATATCTTTATCTGTGTGTAAATTTAACATCCTAGATCCGCCCCTGGCGATGACACACGTAGAGTCTGGCACACGAAACATGAGCTTGGAAAAAAGCGGCAAATTCAAAAATTCTTACTGGAAGGTAAAATACATTTTGATACTTGAAATATTCTAATATTTTTTTATTTATGTAGTAATTTAGAATGTTAAATTTGTGAAAGGATTGTCTTTTTTTCCTACTATATTCTACTGAATATAGTAGGAAAAAAAAGGAGTTAATACTTTTTTAAAATTAAATATTAGGTAATGTTTAGTTTCAATGAACTTCCAACAATGAACCTTTTATAAGGAAACACTGTATTTGGATTTCATGAATGTTAAAATTACTAAATATCTGTAATATTTCGACAGAAATTAAGAAAAAAATATTATGAAATTGTTTATAACAAAGTATCAATATCACCATGTTGAACTAAACTACATGAGGACATTGTATCAGTGTTGCTACTTGAAAAAATGACAGGTTCATCTTAAATATCTTAGACTCTATATTAAATGCGTGACACGGATGAAAGGAGAAGTAGTGGTGTTGCCTGGCTGTTGCGGCAACCGATGAATAACGCCTAGGGTACTTATGTCATGTTTTTTTACCCACAACAGCTCCTTAGCCTTCATCACCCCTGTGACCTGATGGTTAATAACGATAATGCCGATGTTATTAACAATGTTTTTATGGCGATAAGCTTAGGAAAAAAGTTAGCTAGCCAGGTGGTCTAGGAAGGCCGGCCGGCCGTACCACCAACAAACCAAGCAGAAAATTTTCTGCACCCTTGGGGAATCGACCCACTAACCTCCAATTAATGCCGAGTAATCTTAACTACTAGACCACGGAGGCGGTCATATCCCAACTTATTTCTGCAATCCGACATTCGAATTCGGACGCCATTTTGTTTATAATATATACTCTATTATCTAAATTATTATTATAAAATGGAAAGATTTATATGTAGGTATGTATATAAAATAAACTCAAAAACTACTGGACCGATTTCAAAAATTCTTTCACAATTAGAATGCTGCTAATTTTGTAGCCTATGCTAATCAAGAATAATCCTAATTAACTCAGGCTACAAAACGACACGTTAGATAGATAGATAGAAACTCTTTATTTTGCTTAAATAAAATGTCACAAACAATGACAATACATACACAACAAGCAAAAAAGGCGGCCTTATCGCCATAGGCGATCTCTACCAGACAACCTTTAGATAGGACAAAACATATAAGTATGATCAAGTGGGTATTTTTCAATAATACACTGGTACAAAATATATACTTCAATACATGATATATAAAATACTAAAACATACTACATAATAATAACAGAGTAAATAAAATATAATATATAAATTCATAGAGGGGGGGGGGGGTCAATAAAAGAATCAGGTGTTTGTTTGCACCTAATATCAGAAGGTAGGCGATTCCATAGTCGAATCACCTGAACAGTAAAGGATTTATTATATTGGGACGAGTGTGTGGAAAATTTTAATAGGAGGCTATCAGAAGAACGAGTGTTTAAATTATGTGAGGAATGAAGGAAAATGAAATGTTTCTTTAGGTTAATGGGTGTTTTAGGATTAAACAAAATATTGTATAAAAGGTATAAAATGTGTGCATCACGGCGTTGGCGTATTTTCAACCATTTGAGTTCAGTTCTGTATTGTGAGACGTGGTCGTATTTTCGCAGTCCAAAGATAAATCTAATGGACAAATTCTGGACTCGCTCAAGCTTATCAAGCAAAACTTCGCCAAGGTCACAATAGCAGCAATCTGCATAGCCAAGGATGGGAAGAAGAAGTGACAGAGCAAGGGACATTCTGGTGGTTATAGGCAACATGTTACATACGTTTAGCGCAGAGGTCGAGTGATCACCTACTGCGCAACGGGTCGCGGATTCGATTTCCGTACGGGACAAATGTTTTGTATGGCCTACAGAAATTTGTTCCGGTCTGGGCGTATGTGCATGTGATATTCTATGTTTGTAACTGCACCCACGACACAGGAGAAAATCCTACGGTGGGGCGACGTTTTTTAAAAAAAAAAAATTTTTCCTACGGGAAATAATAAAATTCCCACTTTAATTATTTTGACTTGTCTGTTAATCGGGTCTGCGACCCGAAATGTCAGCCCCCTAACTTACCGAGCATGTTGTTGAGGCGGTCGACAAAGTATGTCATGTCAATGCTGTGGCCGTTCAAATAATCAACCACCTGCGAAAAGAAAACACTGTTGTAGTCAATAAATTAATTTCTATAACGGAAACTATTGAGGTGTAGGTAGGGTTGCCAGGTGTACGGTTTTAGCTGGATTTGTCCGACGTACGTTTTGAGAAAAAAGAAAAACATTTGTGCATTGCTTTTATACATATATTAATTAATATAGTATTTGGTATGTTTCGGTAGTGAAAAGGCTACGATCCAACCACGATGCTGAATACAACGACGCAGCGCTGATTTTCCGTCGTACCGTGCAGGCAATTACAGCTTGGTCCCGGACAAGACACGCGATAAAACAAATTTTACAGTCGTGTCTGGCCAAATATATGTATAGAAACCTAGTCTGTCAGGCTATGTGACGCTTTTGGTCAATCAAGTCCTGCCAAAGGGCGCAAAAATCACTATAGTAATAATTAACATAATATTATGATGAAAGCCATTGTAAAGAAGCTTCAATATAAAGTCAAACTGACATATCCATTTTTCGGGTAAAAGTTATCTCACTATTGAAAAATTGACCCTTAAGAATAACAAACGATGCAACTACACTAATCAATACAATTTTTCTTTCTTTCTATTTTTAATATTGGATCGCAATTCAGATCTAAACTATTGATTGTTACATTACCCTTTATCTTAGAATAATAACGCATAGAAACCCAACCGGCGCGCACAATTTGATGCAACTAAATGTGAGCCATATATGGCTCACTACGCCGGCAGCTCCATACTATTTTTATCGTAGTGTGCGTGTTTCGCGCGTAAAAGACTGCACACAGCGGTGTCATTTTTGCTTCACTTTAATCATCGCGCTCTTTACCGGGCTAACCTTCTATGCGTTATTATTCTAAGCCCTTTATTTTAAATATTGTAATCTTATATGTGTTTAATATAAATAAATAAAATAAACAATATAACGATTTTTGACTGCAAACCACGACAAAAATGTATTTCATATAAATTTCAGATCGGTCAAATTTTGAATTTTCCTGACTTAAATTGATCAATTAATGCTGCTGCTGTTCTTGTGCCTAATCTTCTTATCGGTTAAATGTCCTGAATGGGTGGTAGGATAAAAATTTAGACGCTTTAAAAGAGCTTTCTACCGTGTCATATTTGAATAAAGTAAGTATAGGTATTTTGATTTTGATTTTCATGCACTCTCGCAGCCGTGAGGTAGAGAGACAAAATGATCAAGATCTTACTCGAGGAAGCACCCTAAAACCATTGTGTATTAGGTTTTTGTTGCAAAAGGTCCGGCTAACTGTTAATCTGTGTATAGCTTTCCTATTTTTGGACATGGCAGCCCTAGAATCTGTGTATGGCTTATCGACATTTGGGCATGGTCACCCTAGGCGTCGGTACCTTAAATTAAAGATGGAAGCGGACTTGAACAACATACAAAGAGATGGGTCATTGTATTTATTGTGTAATAGCACAACTGAGGAAAACTGTAATAAAACAATATTATAATTAAGAGCCAAAATTACCAATATGTTACGATTTAACCAGGCACAGACTTATAGAAATTACAAAAAACTTTATTTTCCATTAAACGAACTCGGTAATTCTTTATCTAAAGTAGGTGGTTTGGTAATTTATAATTGGAGCTTTTAAAAAAACTGAACCTAGAAAAACGAACAATTAACATACTCACAGCCTTGAACTCGGGCAACGCCTCCATTTTGTATATCAAGTTTTTGAAATTGGCGTCATTGACATAGTTGACAGTGGCCATAAACTCCTCGAACTCGATGTAGTGGGACATGAGGTGTGCGATGTCATCGCTGGCAGTCGTTTCGATAAGGTCTAGGAAATCTTCGAAGTTCTCGTGGAAGACCTTCCTCTGCTGCGGCGCAGCGACGGCCAGCGACAAAGTAGCGAGGAGGACTAAGAGCTTCATCTTGGGATGGTCACTTTTCTCGATGATTAAACGCCTTCACACGCATAGACGTTTTTATAGTAGCTTCTCGTGCGAAGATTAGATAAGAGCACTTGAAACATCAGCGATAGACGCCGGTTACATAAGATAAAAACTTGCGTAGACAAATGACATCTCGTAGAAAAATTCGCTTCGGTCTTATCGCGGTTATGCGATGCGATCAGTTCAGGAAATGTGGGTCACTAACTTAATTATTATGTTCTTTTTGAAGATATCTACTGATCGCCTAATACATTCAGCTGGCTGGATTCAGAATCGAGTCGCCTGAATCTGAGGAAACTGAAAGTGTAGGGGGCTCAAGGGACTTCGTCTAAGACCCCTCAAAACAATTTTAGCTGCCGGAGATGCGTTTAATATTTTTAATGAATTTTTAAAATTTGTATACAAATTTGTATTTGTATGAAACGACAGCGTCAAAGAGTGTCATTCCGTTGCTTCCGAGAAGGGGCCGGGGGGCTCAGAAGGCGAAGCCCCCCGCTATCACAAAAGAAACTATTGTGGAGTATGTTAGGTTCAGACTCTTCTATGGGAACCTACACCATTGAAATGAA
Source organism: Schoenobius gigantellus (assembly GCA_963935595.1). Lineage (NCBI taxonomy): Eukaryota > Metazoa > Arthropoda > Insecta > Lepidoptera > Crambidae > Schoenobius > Schoenobius gigantellus. The sequence goes on along the minus strand of OZ012557.1, from coordinate 17,330,817 downwards.
ATTTTTAGAGGTTATTTTTGTAAAAAAAAATCGAAATACTACTCATCTCCGGCAGACGGGAGCCGGAAGAGAGGATTCTAACCCTCCCCCCTCCCCCCCAACCAAACCCCTATCGAGACGACTTATTTCGAAATTATTTTAATTTAAATTTCAAAACGTGCACATTCTAAAACGACGAAAATGGAACGCATTTGTAAAGATTAATATATTATGACCATTTAGGTGTATATAAAAGCGTCGATGGCATAGTGCGTAAGCCTGTCGCCTTCCAATCGGGAGGTAGCGGTTCGAACCCCGCCACGTACCAATGTGTTTTCAAATTTTAAATTCATATGTACGTTTATTCGATGCTTTTACGGTGAAGGAAAACATCGTGAGGAAACCTGCACACACCTGTGAAGAAAGAATTTCTTTACAGGTTGTGTGTGGAGTCGACCAGCCCGCACTTGGCCAGCGTGGTTGACTAAGGCCTAATCGCCCTAGTTTAGGGTAAGCTGGAGCCCCTCGGTGGGGACATATATGAGCTGTTGATGATGATGATGAGGTGTATACAAAAATCTCTTAATTTTGCGATTAATCAATTTAGAAAAAACTAGCTTTATTTTGACGCAGCTTCGCCCGCGTTGTTTTTGTTTTCCCGTGGGAATTTTATATTTTCCCGTAGGAAAAATATTTTTGTAGCCTATGCCAATCAGGGATAATGTAGTATTCTAATGGTGAAATAATTTTTTCATTACTCATACTCTGAAAGTAGGTCTGAAGTTGCCTGAGAAGCGGGTTGAAAGTAATACTTTTCAGCCCTAGGGAGAATCACTTTCAACTGACAGCAGCTGTCAAATTTTAAAAAAGAAACTAGTTATTTTTCACATTTTTATTGAACCATGTTCCGACTTTCTATACAGCCACTCAATTACAGCGCAGTGTAAAATTGTAATAACATAATGTTAAGTATTAATTTGTTTTCAACAATTTCTTTAAAATAACACAGATTTGAGCAAAATATTTAAAAAATAGCTAAATATTTAAAAAAATTGTAAAATATAAAATATTTTACAATTTTTTTCAATTATGAAAATGAAAAAAAAATGCCTGAATAGCAGCTGGCCGGCTACAGAAAAAAAAAACAAAATAAGCGGGAAAGCGGCAATGCGATCTTCATTTGTTTTTCCATTTGTAGCGTTTTGTTAATACTTCCGTATACCAGAGATTTGTATTAACTGTTAATTATATTTGTATAACATTGTGTTAATAATTAACACAATGAGTTCATCTGATTCAGGTAATGAGTTAACGCCTGATTTTATAAGAGAAAGTGGGCTAAAGCAGAAGTTGTTGATTTATGAAAAATAAAATTTACACGTTTTTTTCATTAGCTAATTCATTGTTTTATTTTTACTTTTCTTGTATTCGTAATGAAAAGCACAGTGTTTACCTCGGGTTAAAGACTTATTTAGTCCCTCGACTCGAACTATTAGTGCCCTCGCTACGCTCGGGCGCCAATCACCGTCTCGGGACTAAATAAGTTACTTTCACCCCTAGGGTAACAATGTACTATTAAAATCGGTCCAGTACTTTTTAAAGTTTATTCATTACATACATACATACAAATCTTTCCTCTTTATAAAAATAGTATAGATAATATTGAATCTATATTTATATACACGGTTATTTTTTTATCACCCTGGTTATTTTAAGGGTGGCTTCAGGACACGGTAGAAGAATTATTTAACCATTAATAATAAAATTTACTCACCTGTTTAATTAGATATTTATTATCTAAAATATCCAAAAAATACTGCACTGGTATGGACACTGAGTGAAGTTGTAGGCAAAACATTGAATGAACGCGAACTGGCAACAACGTCGCCGATTCAAAGTCATCACTGTGAGTTGATCACAATTTCACCTTCCTACTTTACGGGCTTACTTAGGACCGGCAAAACAAAGTTTTTAAAGAAAACAAACAGTACTAGGTAGGTATTACGGTTATGGTAGGTTGTTTTGGCGTAGTTAAAAAATTGGAATCAACTTTAAATACTTACCTACCTAGGAAACAATTTAAATCAACTTTAGTTCTAATAACAAAAGAGTTCTAAATTTAAAGGAAGTCCTCTAACTCATACATAGTCGTGCACGTTTAAAACTATACATGACCACAACAACATATCACTTTGGTTAGTGTTTAACGTCTCGAAATGCAGTTTTCGCTTCCAAGTCTTACGTTTGTGGGTTCACTTTCTTACACCAAACACTTAATTTCACTTCACAAGTAAAAGTCTACGGTCTACCGGAGTAAGGTCTGTGTATTCGCGAGATGTGTTAACTTGAAACTAAAATTCCGAATGCGCCCGATTGCCGCGCGTCAGGCGCGGGCGCGACATCGCGATACGTTCACACGCGCCGGGGTCAAAGGCGAACTAAAGCCGGCCGGCTCGTGCCGACAAGCGACAGCAAAGAACAAAACGCCGCCGCCGGCGCTCGGCGCCGGCGCCGACTGTCTCTGTCTTTCACTATTGTAGTGTCTATGTCTAGTGCAATAATAACTCTTATTTCAAAGGAGTTGTAGATTGATCTTTCTTGAATTAATAATGCGACGTTGCCGCATTTTCCTAAGCCCGTAGTAGTAAATGCTTTATTCATTCATAATCTTCCCTTATCTTGTAGTAAACAAGAACAATGTCTATAATTTAATATTATTGGCGGATAAAATTTAAAAAATATAACCACATGTTTTTTTTATTGATATGAGTCGTCTAGCGTCTACCGAACTGCCTCTAAAATTTTCCAATATGATAAAAAAATAACCGTGTATAATGTTGAAGAGTTTGTTTGGTTGTTTGTTTATTTGTTTGTTTGGTTGAACGCGCTTATCTCACGAACTACTGATTCAAATTGAAATAATATTTTTGTGTTTGATAGTCCATTTATCGAGGAAGACTATAAGTTATATTACATCACACTACTACGCTGAGCATTAATGAAAAATTTTGCAAAAACGGGAAAAAAATGTACGACATATTGTATTTTTCCGACATCCACGCGAACGAAGTCGCGGGCACAGCTATCTATCATTAATGATGTATAAATTTCCCCAAATAGATACCAACTTATTTGCAGGTATATATTTTAACATAATCAAAAATGCTTTTGCCATGTTTCTGAAATATAAACATAGAATGTTTATTTTATTGCTTCAAAATAGTTAAAGCTCTAAACAATGATATTGAGTTATCAACTTATCATTAAAGGGCAGTTCGGCAAAATTGTATGAATGTGATATTATTAATGAAGATATTGTAGCCTCACCCTAATGCAATACATATAGCAGATACTATAAAATCACTAAAGAAACCACAGATTATACCTAATAATTTAGAAATTTATCAGCTACCCACTAAACATCGAATTAGCGTAACGTAAACCATACGTAGCACCTCTATGTAGTCTGTGCGTAAACCTAAAATACAAGTGTTAGCCGAGCACACATTACTATTGCGCATACTTATTTCGAAACTAATAACTAAGATGTCTGAAAAACATGACGAAGCACTAGAATCTTGTGCCACTGTTAAAGAAGATGCAACCGGCTCTTTCATCGACGACTTTTCTCAGTTAAGGTTGTCATACCACCGGGAACTGAGTTTTCTTAAAGACGAATCCTTCCTATCTGCAGAAGATTCGAGCTTCATTTCCAGCGGAACGGACGAAGCTAATAACAGTGTCGTGAGAAACAAGATGCGTGAGTTCCTGATATCGCAAATACCAGACTTACCCCATCCGTCTGTAACCGTGGCATCCATCATATCTTCAGCTTCGAGGGAAATGGGCATGGTGCACTTGAAATACAACGACGCCGTAGAACAGAAGATAAAAACAAATGAAGGTCAGTTTTCACCAAAACAGAGGTCGACTTTGAATTGCAAGCACTTAAGTTAGCTAAAACGGATTTAACTACGTATATGAAAATTAAATTTATAAATTTAAAATTCGATAATCAATAAAGAGCCTGTTCAATAAGTTTGTTCATTTATTTTTTCAATAATAATGTATGGCGCTAAGCGAAAAGAGAAAGATAAGAATTGAACATTTCAAGAAAGTAGATACACATGCTGTTCAAAATAATTTGTTTGATATTCATTTAAACAATTTATAGCTTTATATACGAGTACTTATGTGATTTAATTAAAAAAAATGTGATTTCAATTCAAATAAAATAGAAATAGTTTCTGTGACCATTGTATAGAATCTATCATTCTTCTTACATGCTTAACGTTAGCCGAATTATTTTGTGGCGTAAGTAATTATTAATAATTAATTACTTCATATCGTTCTTAATTAAGAATGAGATCAGCTTAAAATAACACATACATTTATTATGCTTCTTTCTTTAAGCAATTACCTCCTTAACGAAAATAGAAACTAAACAAGTTATAATAATAATCTATATCTAGGTATACTATAAATAAAATTGAAGTGTCTGTTTGTAATGTCAAAATAACAAGTTTTTATTATATGGGTATGAATGTATATCGGGTACCAATAACAAAAACACAATTTAATTTTTTTTTGTCTGTCTGTCTGTGTGTTTGTTCCCGCTTATCTCCGTAACGGCTAGACCGATTTTGACGAGACTTTCACTAATAGATAGCTACTTTTTATCAAGATCTTAAAAAAAATTGCCTACGAAAATCAAAATGCTGCCAAAAGTTTCTATTCCACGCGGACGAGGTCGCGGGCATAGCTAGTAACTAATAAGATACTTAGGTCATCTCACTTCAATATACATCCACTGTTGGGCATGAGTCTCTTAAGAGTATTCTCAGGAAGCTATCTATGGTTTTGTATACTTGAGATATAATTTTGACATTTGCACAATAATAAATATTTATGTTAAGAGTATTTTTGGTGAGAAAAATAATGATAAATAGGTTATATATATTAGGAATGGCCGTTAGACGATGAAGAATTGACTTACTACATCCACCGCCACCAGACAAACGGTTTGGTGTAGTTGTTTCGAAATTCTCTTTTACAGTCCCCACGTTCTAAGAACCCCGTTGACAGCTGTCATCCCCTGGGTTTATCTGTCAAACTAACGGATAAACTATGAGATGACAGTTGTCAAAACGGACTTCTGAACTGACTCTGTACCAAGGTCGTCTGCTTGGGTACCTCCGTCTTACCTATTTCTGCCGCAAAGCAGCAGTGCCTGCATTGCTGTGCTCCGGTTTGAAGGGTAACATATGGCAGTGAAATTACTGGGTACCGTGACTTAACATCTGATGTCACAAGTTGGCAATATACACTGTGGTTCTTATGGGGGTTGCAGTTTTGCTGCGAATCTCACAGGAGCCACATGTATATGAGTGACTGTTACCACTTACCATCAGGTGGGCAGTTTGCTTGTTTGCCAACTTTCTGCAATAATAAAAAGACTGTAGTCGGTTCTAATGCATTTCTTCCATCTGCTTCGTAACTAATAAACGCAATGATTTTGACATCACATCGGCTTAGCGTTAATTGGTAGGACATAACAATATTAGAGATACAGATATAGCTATGGTAGAATTCCTAACAGGTGATCTTGGGGTTAAGAAAAAATCTTGCTAAGGTAAGTGGCGGTAATAGTGCTATACAGTTTTAAGGTAATGACAAAACAAAGAAGTTTGTTTGCAAACTGTCGTTGCAAACTCCGCTTATGTAACCATGTTTTAGACGTTATTTTTAACGCGCATTACCACGCAGGCGTTTTGCACTTAGGCATTGTACCCACCTAAGCAGCGTGACATCCCCTCGACTTGTAGCTACTGCAGGGAGTCTTCCCCGGCAGCGTGCTCGTCGCTGGCGACGCCACCACCTGGCCAGACCTGTCGCTTAAGGTTACGGCTTGTAATCAGCCGCGAGACCCCACTCCTCGGCCTGTGACTCACCTAAACAACACCACCACCGGAGTAGACCCCACCACCCAAATTAAGAATAATGTTCCCCTAGTGACGGCCGAGTTGCTATCACGTGCGAGCTACTGGCACCTGGCACGTGATAGCAACTCGGCCGTCACTCGCATCGTTTGGACGCGTTCAGCAGTAGCTCGCCAGTGTCAGGCAGTTGCATGCGGATGCCCGTCTTTTTTGTGTGCTGCACCTACACGCGTTAACCAAATTTAAAATAGCTGCGGATAGATGATTTTCGGAGCATAATAATAATATAACTTTATTTTGAGAGGGTTTTAATGAAAACTTATTATAGTAAAGCTCCTTAAAAATGATACATGTTGCTCCGAAGATTTTCTTGCCATACAGTTATTACAAATTTTAACCGCCTCCGTGGTCTAGTGGTGTCTATTGTGAGGTCCAGGGTTCAATTCCCCATAAAGTCAGCAATTTACCACCGTCTTACCTAAGTTTGTTGCCATAATAATAATGTTTTAGCATTGTTATGTTCCGACAATTAGAGGTAAGATAGCCAGGTCCTCAGTTGTTGATGAGTATAGGCAAAGCTCGCTTCCACCTTCGGCTTTATCCTCACTTACCATCAGGTGAGATGAAAGTCAAGAACTTCCCTGTCGTATGTAAAGCTAGAATCATGAAATTTGGTAAGAAGCAAGGTTTTATAGTAGGCACGCGACCACCAACCGTGCTCTTCGTACTATCGGAGACATACTTGCTCAGCACTACGAAATTGATTTGTTTGCAAACGGTTTAGGAAAATTGTGTAATAAGTTTACGGAAATTCTAAATGACATTTTGTAGTGACATTAATTATGATTGATATTTTAGTTAATTCTAACATTTAATTTGTATTTTACTCATATGTGTATTTTTGACCCATGATTGTGTTGTTTTTATGTTATTTGACCTAGCTAGTTTATTTCTAACATTTGTATTTTTTTGACATATTCTTTGCTTTTTTGATTAATTTTTATTACTTTTCTTATTTATACTTTTCATTTTAAAAGAAAAAGATTGTTAAGATTAAAAACGCGATTTTTATAGGTATCCTAAATGGAATAAATTTCCGAAAATTTTCAGTTAAATGCCTACGATCTGAAAAAGTTTCATCTGTTTGCATTGTGGTTTCATAAAATCACACGATGATTATTTATAGTTTTTTTCATAAAATCCCGTTGATTCGACATCGCGAAAACTTGCAAGAGACTAGGCAGCTACTATCATCGTGTAAACAGCCATGCGAGTTGACAGGCGAGCCGAACTACTGGCATGCGAGCTGCGGACCGAGTAGCTCGCATGTCAACTCGCACTGTGTAAACCAGCCATGACTGACTATAACATCCCCGTATCATATAGCTCTCTGTTTGCCAAGTGTAAGCTGTCATTTTTAATTATACCTACCTTATATCCGTTAAAAGTTTAGTAGGTAGTTATGTTCCGATGGCATTCATCATAGCAGCAATGAATATAAAGTGTTTCTATATAACAGCAGCAGGAACTCCTCGGTAAGTAAAACAGTGGCGAAACATGACCTAACATTAATAAATTAAACATTAATCGTCATGTGTATTCTAATTTGATACCTACCAACTATCGGTCCTCTGACACTATCAAATGCAATGTATACGATTTTACATGAATTGAGTACCTACCTAATTACACAATTTTAGTATTTCATGAATATGGTTTTAGTGTGACAACCATGCCAGCATACGATAGGTATCTATAAACAAGATGCGCAGGAAAACATATAATTAATGCAGCAGTGATTTCCCTGGCGACACCAATGCTGCGGGCTGTTCTGGAATGGCACTTTTCATTTTTTTTAGTTTAGAAAAGGTTCAAATATTATAAATTATAACGTATGCAATCATAAATAATAATTAGTATATAAGTATACAATAACATACAAATTAATAAGAAAATGTAAAACACTAAACTAAATACAATCCTAAAAAATACTTCTAAATTTAATCCAAAATAAAAATACAAAAAACTATAAATAATATTGACCTGCAACTGCGGACCTGGAACGCTTGTAATATACCTACATATATACTAATCTATGGGAACGGTACCTGAAACGCTGGCAATATATACTTATCTATATTTTATTGTTGATATTAAAATCTAAGAATTACCCTCAATAACTGTTAGATTTTTTTTATGTAAATACTTACCTAATTATGGAATTATCACGATTCAACCTTTTTAGTAAGGTTCCACCTTAAAACCAATTTCCAAATCATCCTATCTATCTAATTATTTAATTTAGGACCTAGGTACTCAAGATCCACCAATCAATCGGAATTCGGAACCCAACATTCCCAATTAAATAATAGAAATTAATTTTGGTGACGTAACGAAGAATGCATCCGCTCAGTTACTATTTTTGCAAGTTTCATTGGGATTTGTCATCAGGGGGATTTAAAGTTAGAAGGTTGGACATAACGATATCTCAAAGATTTCGTGCGGATTATGATTATGTCATACTGTTCTTATCTAAATAGGTACCTACTACAATGCATTGGGTTTTTTTACAAAGAAAAATACCAAAGACGATTATTCTATTTTAACGTAATCTCGCGCATCTGGCGTTAAGATTGGCAGTAGTTGACCGAATATAGGTTTTTTATTACATATATGGCAGGGATACTCTTGGCCTCCATCTTACTTCATAGTAAGTGACGATAAGGCCGAATGGGGGAGCGAGTTTCACCTGGACTCCTCAGCAACTGAGGATCTGGCGGTCTTAATACCTCTAATCGTCATCGTTGTTCGGAGGACATTCTGGATCTACGAATTCCACGTATGCTAGAGCCAGTCCTTTTTACAATTACATACAATACCATGAGGTAGTGTTGCTAGTTCCTGTTTTGTGTTGTGGAGAATTTATTGAAAGAAAATAAAGGACTAAGAATGAAATGTTAAATTAAAGGACATCAAGCAACTCTCCTAAGAGGACAAAGTTAAGACGATTGTTAAGCTGTAAATTCATACTAAAAACACTAACGTTTTTCCCCTCTTAAACATAGTCCAATTTTCATAATTTTTGGAAGCGTTGTATAAGAAATAAAAATCATGCTCAGAATATAAATTATAAGCATCTAAATATCTATATTTTAGAGTTAAAAACTACCAGGAACATTTTTATCTTTTTTTTTGCTGTTTGGATCTATGCCGTTAGATTCCTTTAAAGCGTGGCTAATCCACTTTACGACTAAACCTCCCTCAGGAACCATTTCGCCGAAAGAGCCCCCTGAAACGGGCATAGGAGTAAAGAACAAGCTAGGGCTTTGTCAAGGAGGAATCACTATATTGAAAACTCGTTTGAGGTCCCCGGACGGATGATTAGGTCATAGCCATTTAATTTTTTTTATGTACAACTAAGTTAGCAAACAGACTAACTTAGTTGTACAGCAGGCTGCCCATCACCTGATGGTATGTGGCTCCAGTCACCTATTTTGTATAGTATATTCGAAACTTGCTAGATTTGCAAATTTTGCAAGACTTACAAAATTTTAAACAATTTTTAGCGTTAGGAAATACGTTTGGTATACATACCTCGCGTTTGCGAAAGCGTGAGGTAATATCGGACTCTCCGCGGCACTGAAGGCAGAGTGCTTCCAGAGATCGCGCCTCACCAACTAAAATCCAACCATACCCATCACATACGCATCACATATACGCCCTGGTGCGGCATTTCCATTACCACCGCATCCTCCCCATCATCAGATGAAGAGGACACGCCGGGGTGGGACGCGCCGCCACCAGACAAGGCCATGGGACCCCTTTCGGGCACTTCCATGACCTCGTCAGAAATCTACAAGGACGATGCCAACTTGTGACATAAGACGTCAAGTCACGGTACCCAGTAAATCACTGCCTGTCCAGCTATTAGCCTTCAAACCGGTGCACAGCAATGTAAGCACAGCTGCTTGGTGGCAGATAGGTAGGATAGAGGTACCCATGCTGACGGTAAAGTATCCTTCTGATAAATATCTGTCAGGCGGTGAGGGCTAAAGCCAAACCTGAATTAACCTGTGCTGGATTGATAATAATGATATGTAAAAGGTTACATCCATTTGCTTATCACCTTACTTTATATTTGACACAAAAGAATACAGATAGGTAGTCCAAATGCTAGACAATAGATTAAGAAAAAAAAGTTATTAGTGCTGTTTATTTCAGTCCTGTCAATACTCGATCAATATTCTATTTTATGCATTCGCTTCATCCAGTGTAAAATCATGACGGCAACTTTTTAAAGAAAAGTAAAAAACTGGGGCCATTGTAGACGCGACAGATTCCATTCCAGTCTTCACTACAGTAAATAAAAGAGAGGATGAAATTCCTTCGAGGCGCGCTGCATTTTTTAATTTTGATGGAAATATTGTTTGTTACTTGGGTCGTATTTGGCGAAGCCTGTAGTTTATTAATAAACTGTGTGACAGGTAAGAATAAGAAATCATTTTATTTCTTTTTTGTATTTCTTGGTCGTTTAAATGAATATCTCTAAATTTTGAAATAAGATAAGTTCTTTTCAAAGTCACAGCTAGATATCAGATAGTGTCAGAAGTAATGAACCATTTTATGTTATTTAAATAACTTTTGCGATAAACAAAAATACTAGGTATAGTGTTATCATTCATTGGGTTCTTGACATTCATCTAAGTATATCTATTCTATACAAATAAATAAAATTGAAGTGTCTGTTTGTAATGTTAAAATAACAAGTTTTTACTAAATGGGTATGAATGTATATCGGGTACCAATAACAAAAACACAATTAAAAAAAAATTGTCTGTCTGTCTGTTTGTTCCCGCTAATCTCCGGAACGGCTGGATCGATTTTGACAGGACTTTCACTAATAGATAGCTAATTATATAAGGTATAACATAGGCTACTTTTTATCAAGATCGGTCTAGCCGTTACTATTCCAAGCGGACGAAGTCGCGGGCACAGCTAGTTTTCTAAATACTTCTATCTTTTCTAATGTGAACAAATTATTCAAATAACTTTCATGGTTTCATTACAATCTGTTGTAATAACTAAATACTACTTAATACACATTTTTTTTACAAAAAATATTACCGACTTCGAAAACACCAAAAAGTCATCAATAATATAACAATACATTTAACATCACAGTTTTATATTGAAGTTGGTGCCAAATTTTATGTAACTATATTAAAGGTTCTTAATTTTTTTAAGTCTTTCCAGGTGATCATTGCTTGACCACGACTTCACTATAAGACTGTGATCTTGTCCCGTGAACTACGTTTCGCCATACATTTTTTTTCCCGTTTTTGCAACATTTTTCATTGATGCTCAGCTCTTATTAATCATAGCGTGATGTTATATAGCCTAAAGCCGTCCTCGATAAATGGACTTTCCAACACAAAAAGAATTTTCAATTTGAATCAGTAGTTCCTGAGATTAGCGCGTTCAAACAAACAAACTCTCTGCTTTATAATATTAGTATAGATGACTTTATGGTGATTTTGAAGTCGGTTTTATTTATTGCATAAACATTATTTTTTCAATCTTTTTAGTAAATAAATCAATCATCATCAAATTATACCTACATGCGTACCTATTAGAATTTGTGCCAAGACAAACACCAGAGTAACTTAAAATAAAACGTCTTTGGCTCTAATCAGTATTGAAAGAATTATTTCCAAGCTCCTTATTTACCAGAAACCTACCATCATCAGCTCAGTAACATGATATGATGACTACCAGATTCAAATAGGTACTTGATTACATTCAGAAAAAATATGAAGCACGTTGGACGTGCCTATGAAATTTACGGCTTTCCCTCGATTTCCCTGGGATCCCATCATCAGACATTGCTACCACCTCCGGAGTATACTCTTTCGATAACAAAAAGAATTTTGAAAATCAGCCAACAAATCTTTTGTTTTTTTTTAAATCACGATAACTCATAAAACTACGAACCCACCATATTTATTTCGGTTAGGAATTTCTATCGCTTCATTCAACATACAAGATATGAAAAAAATCCATTGCCCCCACGCCCGGCGTACGAAATATCAAAAAATACAATCATAACCAAGTCGCATTCGCGCCCGCTGGCTTCCGAATACAAAATAAAATTTATTAGCAAACACAATTCCCGAATCGTAACGATGTTTACATATAAAACTGTCGGCACATCGTAAAAATGCGTCGCCAATTTCGTATTCCATAAATAAGAACAGATTAAGCCCAGTTATCCCCAACAAAATTATTACGCTTCAAGTTATCAAATGCTATGTGTGTCCCGGGGGCGGACGCCCGGACGGAAAATATAGCAACATGGCTTCCACGGGCGATCACAGATTAGGCAAATCGCCCGTACCGATTTACATAATAAGAATGCAACCTCTTAAGATCCGCCGAATTAGCATTTAGATTGTGTGCGTGAATTTGGAGTAGATAATCAATCAACCGACATTGGCTGCATTATTCTAGCCCATTTTATTCCCGCATTGTACTTCTATACACAATGATGATCCGTCAGATAATGGAGATAGGTACGTACGCTATATAATTATTTCGCTGTGGCAATTTTTCCATTAGCCGCATGTTTTAGAAAAATGACCAGTTAATATTTTATGTGTTACCTGAAAAACATGTCAATTTTTTAAATAAGTTTTCCCTTGACTTTTTATACGTAGAACTATATACCATCAAAGAATATGAGAAAATATTCCACACTAGACATACATAGAATATCACATGCACAGTATACGCCCAGACCGGAACAAAGGAGATGTCCACAAGTGGGTTTTTATTAATTATGTTAACTAAAAGCAATAATTTATATACCATTGGAAAGAGGATCGAAACAGCATTTCAGTCATATTCAAAATAAAAATATGCTTTTTCATTACTCATACTCTGAAAGTAGGTCTGAAGTTGCCTGAGGAGCGGGTTGAAAGTAATACTTTTCAGCCCTAGGGAGAATCGCTTTCAACTGACAGCTGTCAATTTATAAAGAAGAAACTAGTTCTATTTTCACATTTCTATTGAAACATGTTAAGTATTCATTAAATAATATATTTTTTAAATGACTTATTATAATTTATTTTCAACTATTTCTTTAAAATAACATAGATTTGTGCAAAATATTTACCACTCTTTCAATGGTGAAAATGAAAAATAATAGCTAAATAGCTGTCCGGACACAGAAAAAAAAACAAAATAGACGAAAAAGCGGCAATCCGATCTTCATTTGTTTTGTCGAGTTATGGAGTTTTGTTTATACTCCGTATAGCAGAGATTTGAGTTCATCTGATTCAAATATGGATTGAACGCCTGATTTCATAAGAGAAGAGGCTAAAGCAGAAGTTGTTGATTTTTTAAAATAAAATTCACTTATTTTTCTTTAGCCAATTCATGTTTTTATTTTTACTTTCCTTGTATTCGTAATGAAAAGCACAGTGTTTACCTCGGGTTAAAGAATTATTTAGTCCCTCGAACTATAGGCGCCCTCGCTACGCTCGTGCGCCAATCCCCGTCTCGGGACTAAATAAGTTACTTTCACCCCTAGGGTAACAATGTACTATTAAGTACCTCCGATTTGTATTAAACTGTGGTGAAAGTTTTGAAATCACATGCTTGAAATCTATCCAATTTACCCATATTAACTTCATATAATCTCCGAAATACAATGTATTACTAACATGTTAATGTATTTTCATATGAAAATCCATTTTATTCATGTTTTTAAGGAAAATCTACAAATCTTTTAATCAACTGGCAGTGATTGGCTAAAGTCTCTAGCTCAATGCTCAAAATTAAAAAAATAAGATTTGACAGTTTAGTTTGATAGTTTTGGCACTGACTTGACACTGTGGCACTTCATGATTAATTAATTAATTATTATGTTGTTCATTAATTAGATTTAATGAAAAATAGGCCCTAATAGGCAGATTGTCTAAGAAAAAAATCCATCAAGGCGATCGGCCTTTATTTTGATAGTCAACTTCAACACAAACCATAACCACAGACTAGCATAAGTGTCATTGTATTTACAAATACAGATTACAAATAGATGTTTTTTGCAGATAATATAACACAGCTTTCGATCATTAAACAAAACTGTTGCCATAACTAAAATATACAAAAATTAAAATATTTCCAAAACGGAGGGGTATAAAGTTATGATTTTCACGGTTTTAGGACACTGAATATTAAACCTTTATAACAGGCATAGTTTCGTTTCATTTAGTTAGCAAAACCCAGCCTCCATACAAAAAGAGGACATCTCCTTTCTGTAGCCCATACAAAATATTTCTCCCGTACGGGAATCGGACCCGCGACCCATTGCGCAGAGGCGCGTTCAGGGCCTTCGCGCGAAGTACAACTTTTCGCTCTAACCCCGTTCAATGCCTTCGAGCGTGACAACCGGGTGAAACAACCGGCCCGTTCAAGACCTTTGAGTGTCGGCGCGAGTTACAACCGAACAACCATCGAATTTGATGGTTGTAAAACGCTCTGACGTTTATGACTGAAATACTCTTACGTGATTGGATGATATTGGCGGCCATATTCTATAATGTCATCTACTAGAAAGAGAGAGAAATAAAACATCATGTGAAAGAGGGAGATAAAAGATTTGGTTGCTGCAATCCGTTCAACGCCTTTGAGCGAGTTAAAAAACAACCGGACAACTACACCCAGAGGCGCTGAACGCGATTCAGTATGCGATCACTCGACCTCTGAGGCGCGTTCAGCGCCTCTGGGTGTAGTTGTCCGGTTGTTTTTTAACTCGCTCAAAGGCGTTGAACGGATTGCAGCAACCAAATCTTTTATCTCCCTCTTTCACATGATGTTTTATTTCTCTCTCTTTCTAGTAGATGACATTATAGAATATGGCCGCCAATATCATCCAATCACGTAAGAGTATTTCAGTCATAAACGTCAGAGCGTTTTACAACCATCAAATTCGATGGTTGTTCGGTTGTAACTCGCGCCGACACTCAAAGGTCTTGAACGGGCCGGTTGTTTCACCCGGTTGTCACGCTCGAAGGCATTGAACGGGGTTAGAGCGAAAAGTTGTACTTCGCGCGAAGGCCCTGAACGCGCCTCAGCGCCAACCGTGTCGTCCTCAGAACAATCACTACAGCAGTGTCGTCAACGTCAAGTTGACCACGTCAATACGTAGTAATTAAAAATCCGACAATAGATGTCAGTAATTTACGTCCGGTAAACGGAATGATTGATTTTGTTTTGTTTTTTGGGTCTGTATTTCATTATAATATCTATCATAATATGTTTCATATTTTTGAAATATGTGTCGCATTAAATTTTCAATTTTCGGATCGAAACATCGCTCTGCCCACATTAGCATGTTTTGACGTGCTTTGCTTTTCTTGAAATATCGTCTCTCTGCGTGCTCTATCGGCTCTTTAACGGAGAGTGCTCTGAGGAACTGTTTGCAATGGTGCCCTCTTCACCTTTTTACCATCGCACCACCCGCCATCGCAGTAGAGTTCATCCATATTACCTGGAACCAATCTCGTCTAGTACAGTTCGGTTTCAGCGTTCATTCCTTCCACGTACGTGTAGGCTCTGGAACGAACTCCCAGCTGCGGTGTTTCCTCAGCGCTACAATATGTCCTTTTTCAAACGAGGCTTAAGAAGAGCATTTCTCTCCAGGTAGGCAGTAACAGAACTGTGCCCCTGGCATTGCAGATGTCCATGAGAGGTGGTTACCACTTAACATCAGGTGGGCCACTGGCTCGTCTGCCACCGTTAGCAATAAAAAAAATAAAAATAAAAATATTCCTTATTTAATTTTTAATCTTCGTGTGATCGAAATCTTTAATGTTTCTTCTGATATTCGTTAGATGGCGATGTAAGAAATTGATAATAAAAATTAAATAATCTGAAACCCCGCTAGTTTGATAAGTAACTACTTCTCATCACAGCTCATATACGTCCCCCACCGAGGCGTTCGAGCCTACCCTATGTTAGGGTGATTAGGCCTTAGTCAACCACGCTGGCCCAGTGCGGATTGGTCGACTTCACATACATCATTGAATTTCTTCGCAGATGTATGCAGGTTGCCTCAGGATGTTTTCCTTCACCGTAGGAGCGTCAGACAAATGTACATATGAAATTCGAAACGAAAAACACATTGGTACATGGCGGGTCTAACTACTTAGCTAAGTTTTTTGATTATTATTGTTTTATAATTTTATGCTTCACTAGCTTTCCGCTCGCGACTTCGTCCGCGTTATTTTTGTTTTCCCGTCGGAATTTTATATTTTCCCCTAGGGAAATTATCCTATGTCCTTCCTCTGGTCTCGAACTATCCCTATACCAACTTTTATCAAAATCGGTTCCGTAGTTTCGAAGCCTATTCAATACAATCAAACGAACAAACAATCAAATTTTGTCCTCTTTATAATATTAGTATAGATATAAACCTAGGTTTTATTTATTCACAGCTCTGTTTTTGCTTGGGGCTAAGTCACCATACCGTACACCATACAAAAAACAATTTTAAAAAAAAACAAAATAATAAATAAACAACGTTCTACACCAGAATCGAACCACTATCCCACAGATTTAAAGACGAAGCTCTGACCAATCCCGACCTATATGAAGTTGTGAAATTAAAGATCTCATGTTTTTGTGTAATGCGATATGCGATAGATGGTCGAAAAAATTTGAGGCGATGTAAAAGAAGTTTTATTTTAAAATCTTAATAACTTACCTCGATCTGCTTTTGTTGAATGATGACATCCACGAGCGTCTTCTCTTCTGCTTCTTTTTATTACGTAAGTAATATCCACTGAATAATATGAATGAGGCTGCAGAAATAGCTACGCGTTCTTCACATGACAGTTTCGAATAGCAGTTCAAACTGGACTAGATTACTCGTGAACCGCGTTTCTATTTCTTTCTAGCTGCCCGCCCCGGTCCCGGGTATACCAAAAACCTACCGCATACCTACCTACCTAAATATTTTCTTTTATACAAACCTTGTCCTAACAATAACGAATACATAAAATCAAGAATCATGCAATTTGGTGCAATCGTTCGAAAGTTATGGGCGTATACATTTCGAAGGTCCATTTTTATGTATATAGATATACAAGATTATTTTTTAGTTAGTACAGAATTTGAATTTGTACGATCAACCACGGGCGCGATCTGAGGTGGAGCGAACTTGCCCGTGGCCAGGGGCTCTATTTTTGAATCATTCGTCCGGCTTCGAGCGCTTTTCAAGCGTCATCTGTGCTCGATTCCTATTGATTTTTGTTTTTCTTGCGATGAAAATCAATAGAACATTACGACGAAGATCAATATTGATTTTATTTTCGTCGAAAACAAAACAAAAAAATAAGTAGAAATCGAACACTGACGAGCACTCGATGCAGTAAGGATGATTCAGAAATAGGGCCCCAGAGACGCCCGTGGAATGACAGGCCGTGGGAAGCCACGCGCCCGAGGTGGCGCGAGCTCGCCTGTCGTCCGGGCTCGTCCGTAAAAATCGGCGCGGCCTGAGGGCGCCCGCGAAAACACAGGCCGTGGGAAGCCGCCTTAAGGCGGACCTAAAAATGAACAAAAATAGAGTTATCAGGGCATGGGATCGATATAACGGACAGACAGACCGGATGGACGGAAAGATGAATACATATACGTCTACCGGAGGGGGACTCCGTAATAGGGTCCCTGTTACCGTACCTCCGTCTCTGCCGCAAAACAGCAGTGCTTGCATTGCTGTGTTCCGGTTTGAAAGGTATGATATGGCAGTGAAATTACTGGGTACCGTGACTTTACATCTTATGTCACAAGTTAGCAACGTACACTGTGGTTCTTGTGGGGGTTGCAGATTTGCTGCGAATCTCACAGGAAGCACATGTACTATATGTGACTGTTACTACCACTTACCATCGGATGTTAAGTGGTAGTATGCTTGTTTGCCAACTTAGTTGGTTAAAAAAATACAAGGCGTTTCTAATTTTCCCATCCTACATGTTTGTTTACAGACCCAACTATTTGTAAAGGGGATTTCAAAGTTTATTTTTCTATTTTGAATTTGGGCACGTATTTGAATATCGAAAGTTAATATATCTAAAGTTAAAATGTCGGCGTTCAAAATATCAAAAATTAAAATATCGAATGACCTAAATACCTACTATCATTATATCGAAGTCTGGAATCGCTAAAACTCAAATACCGATCTGTTAAAATATCGAAAATTCAAAACATCTAATATCGAATAATAGATACGTGTAAATAATGTTCGAGAATGCACATAAAGTCGTTTCTGGCGCTTCGCCGGCCGCTGCCGCGGCATGCTCGCTTCGCTGGCTCGGCTCACGCGCTTGGTTCATGTTCAAACCTACGCTCGTCGCTTCGCTCCTCGCTACTATTTTTGACCCGCCTACAGTTTTCGATATTTTGTCTGTCGATATTCAGATTTTCGACATTTAAGCATTGGATAATGTGTACTTTCGACATTTTGAATTTCGACCGTTCGATATTGTGATTTTCGATATTTTAACCGCCGATAATTTAGGTGTCGATATTTCAATTTTCGATATTCAAATACATGCCCTGGAATTTACAATGACGCCATAATATAACTACTTTTATATGACTTTGTTAACATGGGTATAGGTTTCGACTTGATAGTATATAATTTATGTTCCAAACATCTTGTATAAGCGTTACCAAATAAAGTTTGGGTCGCGCTACAAATAAATAAAAGCGAATTAAATATAAGGTGTATTTTTTTTAATATTGTTTTATCATCTATGTAACTGTTGTTAGGTGAATAAAATATCTTTCTTTCTTATTTATTATGATATTGTTGTACTCGTATTTGCTATTAAAGGAGTGCTATTTTGCAAATACTTACGTAGTAATACCGTTTCTCAACTATTCCTGGTCAAAGGATATCTAGCAAAAAAATCCCTTCGAAGGATAAGTTCGTCGTGACAATAGGACTATTGTATGTAATTAGTTAATGACAAAGATCTTCTAATATATAAAATTCTAGTGTCACAGTGTTTGTAACCGAACTCGTTCAAAACAGCGATTTTTATGAATTGAAATTTTTTGTGTATATTCAGTAGGTCTGAGAATAGGTCGTAAACTATTTTTATACCCCTAGGTGATAAGGGTTTTTTTGACAATTATTATGGCGAAACGTAGTTCGCCGGCACAGGTAGTATTTTCAACAACACTTTTCTCAGTAACTGTAGAAATCGCAAAATGTTCTTATTTGGATCATTCGACCGCTTCAAAATATACAATAGGACGATTGAGCCCGCAGGCTGAACATCGTAGGCTGAAACGATCAAAGAGCCAAAGTTTTACAATAAAGAGTTTTACAAACAGTATTATTAGCCAAAATACAGACAAGACAAGCAATGTAGTACATCCATATATGCTAGTTTAGTAAGTGAAATAATATTAAAAAACATTTTTTTAAAAGAAGAGTAAGTCATTCCAAATTTGGGTCACTTTTATTCACCCAGCGAATAGCAACACGCAAGGAATAGTACATTGTTACCCCAGCCCTCCTAGCACGACCACCAAAACGCGATATGATAAAGCGGTTTATCGCGGTGAACTGTCAAAATACAATAGGTTTACATCGTATTTTGACAGTTTACCTCGATAAATCGCTTTATCATATCGTGTTTTAATGGTCGTGCTACGGGGGCAGGGGTAACAAGTAACTTTCTTAAGTAACGTCTTTAACCCGAGGTGAACACTGTGCTTTTCATTACGAATACAAGGAAAGTAAAAATAAAACAATGAATTACCTAGCTAAAGAAAAAACGTGTAAATTTTATTTTACATAAATCAACAACTTCTGCTTTAGCCCGTTTTCTCTTATAAAATCAGGCGTTAACTCCATACCTGAATCAGATGAACTCAGTGTGTTAATTATTAACACAATGTTATACAAATATAATTAACAGTTAATAAAAATCTCTGCTATACGGAAGTATTAATAAAATTCTACAAATGGAAAAAACAAATGAAGATCGTATTGCCGCTTTCCCGCTTATTTTGTTTTTATTTCTGTGGCCGGCCAGCTATCCAGCCATTATTTTTCATTTTCATAATATAAAAAATGGTAAATATTTTGCCCAAATCTATGTTATTGTAAAGAAATAGTTCAAAATAAATTATAATAAAGTCATTTAAAAATATATTCTTTAAATACTTAACATTATGTTATTTCAATTTTACACAGCGCTGTAATTGAGTGGCTGTATAGAAAGTCGGAACATGATTCATTAAAAATGTGAAAAAAAAATAGTTTCTTTTTTAAAATTTGACAGCAGCTGTCAGTTGAAAGTGGTTCTCCCTAGGGCTAAAAAGTATTACTTTCAACCCGCTCCTCAGGCAACTTCAGACCTACTTTCAGAGTATGAGTAATGAAAAAGTGTTTTTAAAACGGCGAGTGATTTAAAGAAGGACCTTTTCTGTAAGTACTAGAGTTGGAAACTAATTTGTAAAGTAGTATCTTTCTACTAACAATTGTAGATACTTTTATTATTTAACAACATACGATTAATAGAATAGCAAAACGCAAGGAAAAGTAGTTTAAAAGCTAAAAGTGTTTTTAAAAGAACCCTTTCAGTGCTAAAGTTGAAAATTATTTTTCATTACTCATACTTGAAAGAAGGTCTAAAGTTGCCGGAGTAGCGGGTTGAAAGTAATACTTTTCAGCCCGAGGGAGAATCGCTTTCAACTGACAGCTGTCAATTTAAAAAAAAACACTAGAAGTTCTCTTTTCACATTTCTATTGAACCATGTTCCAACTTTTTATACAGCCACTCAATTACAGCGCTATGTAAAAGTGAAATAACATAAAGTTAAGTACTTATTTAGTTTAAGGTTTTTTTTAATATCTTTTTTATAATTGTCTTTCAACTATTTCTTTGAAACAACATAGATTAAGATTTATAATGTAAAATAATGGCCGAATAGCTGGCCGGCCACAGAAAAAAAAACAAAATAGGCGTGCAAGCGGTAATCCGATATTCAATTGTTTTTTCGAGTACCAGAGTTTTGTTTATACTTGCGTATAGCACATATTTGTAATAACACAATGAGTTTATCTGATTCAGATATGGATTTAACGCCTGATTTCATAAGAGAAGAGGCTAAAGCAGAAGTTGTTGATTCATGTAAAATGAAATTCAGAATTTTTATCTTTAGCTAATTCATGTTTTTTATTTTTACTTTTATTGTATCCGTAATAAAAAACACAGTGTTTACTTCGGGTTAAAGACTTATTTCGTCCCTCGAACTATCCGAATCCAACTCCCGTCTCGGGTCTAAATAAGTTACTTTCACCCCTAAGTTAACAATGTACTGTTGTAAAGTAGTGCCACCTACTAATGATAGTACTAGATACCTTTATAATTTGAGAATTAGGTGGAAGTAGGTGATCATAGTCTCTTCAAACTATGCAATGCGTGACTTCAAAGACCAGAGGGCCTATTACCGATCTCATGGTTTTGCAAATGATATCATATGATATCATAGTGCAAGACGAAAAATACGGCTTCCGGTCAGATTTTTCATAATTTGTTCATTATTTAATGATGACATCATTGAAGTTATGCCATAGTGATGATATCATTGGAGTAGTACTACGAAATGCAGCATTTCATGTCTTCTTTTTCTCAAATTTATACCATGTTATACGATGAAAGATCCATAATTGGCCTGCAGTGCCAAATCATTTCATGATGGACAGGTATACTGAGTTAGTGACGAAATTCCAACTCCCGGTACACTGAGTCACACCCGTCCAATGTGATTGATCACTATCTACGTGATAAAATTGTTATTTCCCTCAGACAGACAAAGATAACAAACGAATAGATTTAACCAGCTAACCAGTAGGTACACCAGTAGGTAGCTAACCAATTTTGAAGAAAAAGCCTAAAATAAGTAAGTAGATACTTAGTTGTAATACACCTATTCGAAAGAATTGTGAATATTAGCTACAATGCAACAAAATCTATCTAAGCTAAAATTCGCAACTTGAGTAAGAAATTATACTTAGAAGTTAACGGACTATAAAAAATTCAATTTGTCAAAAATCTATCAAAAATTATTGAACTATTCTTCAATTAATTACTCTTTTTACTTTGAAATATGGTTTTCGAATTAAAATAAAACCGACTCCGCAAAAGGAAATTCTATGTTCGACTTTTTTATGTATGTTCACCGATTACTCCGCCATTTGTGGGCCGAGTTTCAAAATTCTTTTTGTAATCGAAAGAATATACTCCGGGGGTGGTCCCATTGTCATAGATATTGTTATAAAAGATGTAAAAAGATTGAAAAAAAACAAAAAAAACATACGCAAAAATTTTTTGAAGTCGGTTAAAAATAAAACCAACTTCATAAACACCAAAAATATTTTACAAAAAATAAAAACCGACTTCAAAAACACTGAAAAGTTAAAAATAATATAAGAATGGGTACAGACAACATCACAATTCTATATTGAAGTCGGTGCCAAACGATGATCTCCTAGAAAGTCTTAAAATTTGGCACCGACTTCAATATAGAAGTGTGATGTTGTCTGTACCTATTCTTATATTATACTCGTGCTTCGTTCTCGAGATTAGTAATCTGAAATTTAAATATTATTACATATAAACACTTGTAGTTTCACTAAGGATTCACCACATAGCACTGTATTTGAGATATTAGAGGGTAAATTGAAAAAAAAAATAGTTTCTTTTTGTTTTTATGAAGGTAGCCGTCGATACACTGCTTGTCATTCACGTAACAGTGCTTCACCACTGCACACCTTTTAAATTTTTATTTAAGTTTAAAAGTTAAAATGCCTAAGAGAAGTTGTGAAAGTGATATAGACCATATAAGTAAGAAGTTACGTAAATTACAAATGAAATTAAAACGTGCAAAACAAAAACGATCGTCATCACGATCCCGGGAGGACTCGGTACATGTCGAGCGCAACTATGAAGGTATGTTCGTAAAATAATTTATTTATTACAGGTTCGAGTTTTGTCTTTCCGAATAAACATATTATTGTGTGTACTTATAAATGAACAAGAGATTTGTTATATTCAATGGAATATAGCACATATCTATAATTTTTTTGAATGACATCGAACAAGTACATAAATCTTCAATAAAGTATGGTTCGTTCAATTCATTGGAATTGTTACATATACCATTTGAGTAAAGAAAGACGTTCAATTCAAAGGAATTGTGACCTATCTGTTAAACTTCCAGCTCCGCCAAACCTACCGGAAGACGATGACGTGAACTCACAAATAGTCTCAGACATACCCTCGTTAGCTCCGTTGCAACATTTACCGACGCAGACTGTAATATCGTTGGTGTCCCAAGACGAAGCAGAGCAGGATCAGCCGCGTCCGGCTTCCCCACCACCGTCAGCCGCGGAACCTTGCCAAGACACCATCGGCGGTGACGCCACTGCTACTGTCGACGACGATCTCATAGAAATATTGGGCGAGGATCCCACTCAAACTGCTAAGTTTGGTAAGGATTTACACGTTGGCTTAGCCAACCGTCTGGAACACATTCTTGTGAATGGGCTTGAGAATGATGCGAGGAAGGAGATAACTAAAAAGTTTTTGACACCAGCTAACTGCGCTCGCATCACTCCACCAATCCTTAATCCGGAGATAAAAGCCGCAATGTCCGAAATAAATTTAAAACGCGACAAAGGCATTGAAAACAGACAACGACAACTAGGCATCGCCATTACATGTATAAGTGAAGTAATTACAACACATATGCAAGAAAAAAATAGAAATACAACACTTTTGAAACAGCTGATGGATGCAGTAAAAATAATGTGCGATTCATTGCATTCAGATTCGATTATGCGGAGGTACTTCGCCTTGTCCTCTCTAAAGAAGAATGTGAATGATCATCTGATGCAGACTAAAATAGACAAGTACCTTTTCGGAGAAGGATTGGCTGAAACTCTAAAGACTGCGAAAGCAGTTACAAAGTCTAGTGCTGAAATTAAATTTCCTCGTACCTACGATAAAAATGTTAAAAAAACCCAACAACCACAGCCTTCTACGTCGCGTGGTTTAAACTGGAAGGCTCCCCCTCCGACTCGCGGGCAGTCGGGGCCGCAGAGGAGCCGCCAGCCTCACCCGCCCGCTGCACGGACGGCGCCAGCGCCGCCGCCACCGGCGAGCCGCCCGCCGCCGCCGTCGCACTCCGCCTCATCGAAGACATCGCGCTATCAGCAGAGGTCGAACCGCCGCTACTAGATGAGGTACGATACGCTGGTCGATTAGCCTCGTTTGTTAAGCAATGGTCACATATGACACAAGATATGACAATACTTTCGTGGATTGAGGGCTATCAAATAAATTTTTCTCAACCAATTTTTCAACAAAACTTGCCCCCTTCACCTGCCTTGACAAACAACGAAATCAGTGATTTTAATGAAATAATTAATAGACTTATAAAAATTGGTGCAATTTCAGAATGTGTCTCATGTCACGATCAGTACTTGTCCAGTATTTTCTTAATACCTAAACCGAACGGCAAAAAAAGATTTATTCTAAATTTAAAAAGTTTGAATAAATTCATACAAACTGACCATTTTAAGTTAGAAGATATACGCACAGCAGTAAAATTAATGACCAAAAACTGTTACATGGCCACTTGCGATCTTAAAGATGCCTATTTTTTGTTAAAAATTCACCCAGAATCAAAAAAATATTTACGTTTTAAATTTCTTGAAAAAATATATGAATTTAATGTTCTACCGTTCGGTTTGAATACAGCCCCCTACGTTTACACTAAATTGATGAAACCTGTTGTTAAATTGCTGAGATTAGCCAGCCTAATGTCAACCATTTACCTAGATGACCTACATTTAATTGGATATTCATATAACGATTGTGTCAATAATGTTAATATTACAATAAGATTACTCACAGCTCTAGGCTTTATCATAAATTATGAGAAAAGCTGTTTACAACCTTCTATGACATGTAAATTTTTAGGTTTTATTCTTGATTCCAAAAATTTTTTAATTAGGTTACCCGATGACAAAAAAGTACGCATAATTAAAGAAATCAATTTTATCATGACACTAAATCGATGTAAAATTAAAGATTTTGCAAAACTAGTCGGTTTACTTGTATCAGCTTGTACGGCCATAGAGTACGGCTGGCTTTACACCAAAGGTCTAGAACGCTGCAAATATCTAAATTTATTGGGTCATGATGATTACAATCGTTACATGAATATTCCAAATTATCTTCATGACGACCTAAGATGGTGGTTACGAGCTTTAATAAAACCTGAGAACCGTATCAAAGATGACAGTTACTCGGTAGCAATATTCTCTGACGCCTCAACTACGGGGTGGGGCGCAGCGTGTGGCTCGGAGACGGCGAGCGGCCGGTGGTCGCCATCTGAACAACAACAACATATTAACTATCTGGAACTTTTAGCCGCACTCTTTGCATTAAATGTATTTGCACGGGACCTCCACGATTGCCAAATACTTTTACGTGTCGATAATTCAACTGCAATTAGCTATATTAACCGAATGGGTGGAGTACAATTCCCACATTTAACACAGGTTACAAAAAGTATTTGGCAGTGGTTCGAATCGCGAAAGATTTTCGTATATGCGTATTACATTAAATCCGCGGATAATACCGTAGCAGATAAAGAGTCGAGACGGATCCATCCAGATATAGAATGGTCTTTATCAAAAAATATTTTTTCTCATATTGTTGAAAAATTTGGAACACCATGTATTGATTTATTTGCGAGTCGTATTAATAAAAAATGCATAAAATACGTTGCTTGGCATAGAGATCCGGACGCCTCCGCAGTCAACTCTTTTACAATCAGCTGGTCTAAAATGTTTTTCTATGCTTTTCCCCCCTTTCCTGTTATTTTAAAAACTTTAAAGAAAATTATTAATGACAAAGCAAAAGGTATTGTAATAGTACCTTTGTGGCCTACACAGCCATGG
Organism: Schoenobius gigantellus; assembly: GCA_963935595.1. NCBI lineage: Eukaryota > Metazoa > Arthropoda > Insecta > Lepidoptera > Crambidae > Schoenobius > Schoenobius gigantellus. The sequence goes on along the minus strand of OZ012557.1, from coordinate 17,304,852 downwards.
TTTCCTGTGTTTAGAAATTTGTTAGTATCAGAATTAATTACTTTCAAGGCTGACAGTTACAATATAACTTTCCATGATTCCAGCAACCACAACATGCAGAATCATCTTATCCTGGCTGCAGGAATTTTATCAGGGCAGCTTTGTCGCGAAGAAGCGTCCCAGAGTCGTCAAAACATATAATGCTCGCTTCTTTAGCTGATACTTCCATTAAACAATACGACGTATATTATAAAAAATGGCATAGTTTTTGTACTCAAAATTATCTTAATTTTTATGAAACTTCAATAACAAATGTACTTAAATTTTTCACAATAATGTTTGATAACGGTAGTCGATACGGTAGTTTAAATAGTTGTAGAGCAGCATTATCCCTGATATTAGGACCTTGCATCTCCAAAGATGAACGATTAATAAGGTTCTTTAAAGGCGTCTACCGCCTGCGTCCACCTATGCCTAGGTATGATACAACATGGGATACCTCCTGTGTCTTGACTTACCTATCTACACGATTTCCGAATGAAACTCTTTCATTAGATCAGTTGTCAAAGAAATGTATTACTTTACTAGCTCTTGTTACAGCTCACCGTGTCCAAACATTTTTATTAATTAATCTGCAAAATATTGAAATGAAACCAAATGAGATTAAAATTAAAATACCTGATTTAATTAAAACTTCCAGAATAGGAAAGAATCAACCCTTATTAGTGTTACCTTATTTTTTAGACAAAATAGAAATATGCCCAGCTAAAACCCTAGTTGATTATATAAATAAAACTTCATCTAAACGTAGAACGGATTGTTTATTTATAGGTTGTAGAAAACCTCATAAGGCTGTGAGCACACAGACATTATGTCGCTGGATAACGGAGACGCTACACGCGAGCGGCATCGATGTTTCTGTGTTCTCGGCACATAGTACAAGACATGCTAGCTCATCCAAAGCACATCAATTAGGCGTAAAAATTGATTTAATTAGAAAAACTGCGGGTTGGAGTGAAAATTCCAATAGGTTTTTTAAATTTTATCAAAGAAATATACACAGGCACGACCCCTCAGTCGTAACAAGAGCTATTATTAACAATGTCAATAGTTAAACATTTAATTTTCATTATTGTTATAATCATGAAGCAAATACAAAGAGGAGGTGCCCTATCGCGTTTTCCGTATGAAATCAAGTGAAGCCGGAAATCGGGGTGCGGGGGGAGGGTGCGCGACGCCACTGTCACCTTGTAGCGAGTAGAATTACTAAAATGCCAGCATTATTGACGTTAACATAAAAGTTCCGCTATACATTACTAGGTGACAGCAGTGCTAGTACAGACTAAAATGCCAGCATTATTGACGTTAACATAAAAGTTCCGCTATACATTACTAGGTGGCAGTAAAAGATACATTCGTAGGAGAAAGATAATTATGTTAAAAGATACATTCGTAGGAGAAAGATAATTTATTAGGTGCTGTGTCAATATAATCTAAAAATAAAAATCGTTAAAACTGCTTATATTAATTCACGTGTTTTGTTTTCGCCCTTACATCCTACGTTTTCGTTAGTATTTTTACTCGCCACTAGAGGGCCTTTTGTGCTTTATCGGGACATTGACAGAAGCGTCCATGTGGCGTCGAACATTCTAGAAGCAATACGTCAAGTAATAAATTAATAATGCTTGTTTAATGTACTTACAAATGGAAAGAGATTTTTTTTTCGTTCACTTTGTTTCTGTCGTCTGTGTAACTTTTGCACGATAGAATACAACATTTCATTTTGTATTTAGGTAATTTAAAACTAAAATAAAAGAAGAGCGAACGACGTTCTAATCCGACAGATAAAAAGATCGACTGATGTCAGCGCCTCTGGCGTTAAGTAGCTAAAACTAAAAATGCGTGACGTCAGGACTCTGGTGATAGGAGCTGGACCTAGATGCTTATAACATCTCCTCTTTGTATTTGCTTCATGGTTATAATGCCCATAATGCCATGATTTTTTTATAAAATACTATAATTACATAAGGATGTTAAACCTTATTATTATGTTTACATAAGTGTATGAATATAAGTATTATCTATTACAAGTGTTCCTAATGATTGTTATAATTAATAAATGTAATTATTTATTTACAATTTCATCGGAATCGTTGATATTTTTTCGTTTTATCTCTAAAAGTCTACAAGTGTTTATATGTAATAATATTTAAATTTCAGATTACTAATCTCGAGAACGGAGCACGAGTATAATTTATGATTAAACGAACTTACTTGTACGTGAAGTTCTATCATAATTATACGAAGTGCTTCGTTCGAAGAGATTAGTAAGTCCCTCCCACCCTAAGCCCATAAACCTAAAAATATCAACGATACCTACATGATGTGCTGTGTATGCTTTGTGTATGTTTCAGGACTCTAAACTAAATGACAAGCAGAGTATCGACGGCTACCTTCATAAAAACAAAAAGAAACTTTTTTTTTTCAATTTATCCTCTAATATCTCAAATACAGTGCTATGTGGTGAATCCTTAGTGAAACTACAAGTGTTTATATGTAATAATATTAAAATTTCAGATTACTAATCTCGAGAACGAAGCACTTCGTATAATTATGATAGAACTTCACGTACAAGTAAGTTCGTTTAATCATAAATTATTTTTAACTTTTCAGTGTTTTTGAAGTCGGTTTTTATTTTTTGTAAAATATTTTTTATTTTTAACTTTTTAGTGAATGAAATCTTTATACTGAAAGAAACACACATTTTTACTGGTTGACTGGTAGAGAATGCCTCAGGCATTAAGTCCGCCTTTTGTACATCTTTTGTTTTATGTACGATAAAGATTAAATAAATAAATAAACACTAATTAAATACCAGCTCACCGATTCGGTGAGCTGGCATTTAATTAGCGTTTCCCTCAATTTTCATGGGATCCCATCATCAGATCCTGACTTCGGTGACCTTGTGACCACCTTAGGAGTATACTCTATCGAATACAAAAAGAATTTTGAAAATCGGTCCACAATTGGCGGAGTAATCGCGTAACATACACACAAAACACGTTGGAAACACCTTAAAATTTAAGGGTTTTCCTCGATTTTCATGGGATCCCATCATCAGATCCTGACTTTGGTGACTATGGGACCACCCTTGGAGTATACTCTATCGAATACAAAAAGAATTTTGAAAATCGGTCCACAACTCGCGGCGTAATCGCGTAACATACACACAAAAAAAAACATACCCATCGAATTGAGAACCTCCTCCTTTTTTGAAGTCGGTTAAAAAGTACTTACATCATAGTTTTATATTGAAGTCGGTGCCAAGCAATGATCACCTGGAGTCTTAAAAAATTATAAGATCAATGAATATATGTAGTTATGTAAAATTTGGCACCAACTTCAATATAAAACTGTGATGTTGTATGTATTCTTATATTATTTATGACTTTTTGTTGATTTTGAAGTCAGTTTTATTTCTGTAATTTTTTTTGATATCACTAGCGTAGGATGCAGCCAATTACCTATCTCCTAACGTGCCCTATGATTGCTGAAAATAGTATTAAACCGACATCAAATAACTTGATCACTGGGTGACAGCGGACCTGCGGGACAATATGGACACAATAATAATAATATAATATAATAATAATAGTTTTATTTCTTTAAAAACTTACATTTTTCTTAAACATAATGGTTGGAGCCTTCTTTTAAGTATTGCATACTTGTGCTAGAAGACCCCGCTCTTCCATATCATACAATACATTAAGAAATAAAACAAAAAAGTAAAACAGGATGGTCATTGAAAGTGTGTGTGTATATGTGCGTGCGAGAGTGTGAGTGTGTATGTGTGTGTGTGTGTGTGTGTGTGTGTGTGCGCGCGTGTATTTGTGTGTGTAGAGATATGTGTTAATATAATTTTAATATTTTAAAGATTTCAGCATTCCTTCTGCCATTTCGTAATTTAATGTTTTGAGCCAATCAGTTATTTTTATCACACCATCACGATATGTTTTTGGATAAATATTTAGTATCTTATTTGTATTATTATACAATTGTCCTGACATTATATCATATTGTTTACTAGCAAAGTAAGTATTACACAGGTTTTTTGGGAATAACAATATGTGGTCGTCTTCTGGTTAACAAACTTGGATCGTATTTTAAAAGTCTGTGTCTTCTTAGTACTGACGATAGAATGTACAGTTTCTAAACTGTTAGTAAATCATTTAATTGATAAAGTTGTTCAGTAGGGAACCTAATTTTCTTAAATGACAACTTTAAGTAGTATCCGTTGTGCTCTCTCAACTTCCAAAAATTTTTCTATAGATGCAGCACCCCAAATTACAGATTGTGCTAAGGCAGAATATATACTGTTCAATCGTTTTTGGGGGGCAACATGTCTAAATTTTTTTAAATAAAGCATTGAAAAAGGCATCGGGTGGTGTTCCAACCCTCATGCGAAGACTTATGTTCTTCCGTGGAGAATATCAATGCCCATTTCGTAAAAAAAATTCATTTAATTACCGTATCGACTTCTTTTTTGTTGTTGTTTCCTGTAAGTAGGTAAGATTAATTTTGTATTGGGATTAATCATACCCAAATCATACGCATCGCCTTAAACTAGCCGAGGTGGGCTTGCGTGCAGAGGACAAGCAGTAACGTTAGCTATTCTGGTTTTGTCAATGTGTAGGTACCTGACCCACTGTACCCAACTTATCCACCGCATACCCGGTAACCCTAATCAACTTCTCAAGTAATAGTACCTACGTAATGTGCACTTTTATTAAAAAACGATAGGTACGGTATTTAGACGAGGCTTCTTTAGAGGGCCCGCTTCATTACTTAGATACTCAAAGAAACCTAAAAGGGTTTGTCTCAGCGACGAGTATTCTCGCTTTTTATTTTTTACTTAAAAACCTTTGTTTTGGCATTCTAAAGACGGCTAAAAGTGTCATATAATCTCGTGTCCGCGTCACAAGATATTCAAGGTCAAAGGTCGGGCAAATCGGTTTTTTGCATTTGTTTCCATTTCTATGGACAATGCGTCATTTGAGGTTATTATAAAACTTGTAGATTATAAAATTGTCAACAATTTTTATTTAAAGCATTTTGTTGTATCTATAACCGTTCTAGAGCCTATAGCGCGGAGAAAGCTAGCGCTCATCCTTATACGCATACAGTCAGGTCACACTAAAAGTTTCCGGAATCGCCACTTACATTAAAAATATTTAAAAAGCTATTACTACATTTATAAATGAAACTCTTAAGCCGTAGAATACAATTTGCTACATCTGACTACCAATTATATTCACATTGTAGCGTCATTTTAAAAATTGCGTGATTGATTACAATAAAATGGATTTAATTCGGGAATGGATTTTCGTTGCATGTTTTTTTACGATTTTAAGTGTAATTTGTCAGCTCAGCAGAGCCTCGTATTCAGCTTCAATCAAACGTGGTCGTGTCAATATTCATGATGAAATTCATGAAGGTTGCCCGTAAAGCGCTGTGACAACAACAAAAACATTGATGTTGTGCGCCGTATGGTCGAAACAGACAGGCATGTGATCTACCATGAGATCCGGACATTTTTGGACATAGGCATGAGTCAAATAAAGTGAATCCTACACAACCATTTGGGTGTGAGAAAGCTGTGTTCTCTATATGGATGCCACACAATTTGACTGATGCTCGAAAAAAGGGTCCGCATCAAAGTGGCGCGCGTGAAAAGTGCCTCGAAGCGGATGATTGCTTCTTTTTTTAAACAAAACTGCACACGTGGCGACTGTTGCTTTAGAAAATCATCGTACCGTGAATAGTGACTGGTATATGACCATTTGTTTACCGAAAATTATTGACAAACTTCTTAAAAATAACGCTAAACGCCGTATGATCGTGCACAACGGCAAATGCAAATTCCCACACGGTCAGACAGACAAATGAGTTTTTGAAGGCGAAAAACGAACAACTTATGAATCATCCTGCATACAGACCTGCCCTGGCACTGTGTGACTTCTTTTTGCTTCCAAAAATCAAGAACCAATTACGCGATCAACGACTCATCACCAGAGGAGGATTTCGAAGAGTATAAAAAACATGTTCTTATCTGATGTCTGTCACCACGAAGGAGTGAAATAGAAAATTGGTTCAATCGTATGAAAAAGTGCATTAACGCAAAGGGAGAATATTTCGAGTTATATCTACATTAAGAGTATTTTTTTTATTATTGATTCCGGAAACTTTTAGTGCGCCCTCGTATATCACTTAGCATTGTACCTACTACTTCATTCAACATTTCCACATATAATAATCCTTATCTATATGCACAATCTATAAATATTTTTTTTAATTTATAATTAATTATAATCATATTTTAATAGATTATTATTACTTAGCATGCCAAATCGTAGGGGAAGGTGGCCTAAAATGGGTAAGCTAAGGAAATGTTTAATAAAATCTATAAATTACCTTTATAAGAATATTTTTTTTTACGTTATGAGATAGAATATTTATCCAGCATCAAAATAAAACATAATATGATGGCACCATATATCAAATATTTATTAAATAAGATAAATACAAAACCCTTTTAAAAACCCGTTTTGCCCACATGTATGCCTAAAACGGGTAACCCCCTTCGGGCAAAACAGGTATGCTTAGGATAGAGTCATATTTGGACAGGCTATAACATGTATATATTTTAATTAGTAAAAAACTGAAATTGTAACATATTTTTGCAGGAAACTTTGTTCAGAAATCTTTTTACATTGAAAACTAACTTACTTTATATTTTTCTAAATAAAGAAAAATATAAACAAATGTAACAAATGTCAATTAACCTACTTATAACAAATTCAGTCTTTAACCATAACATTTTTAAATAATTTGAATCTTTAACAAAGAAAAATCAAAATAAGATGAACTTAACACTTTTCTATATCATAACGGGTAGGTAGTAGGTACCCGTTTTGCCCTACTCGTTTTGCCCAAGAGCACATGTTTATGCAAAATTACAATAACCTCAAATTGGAAGGTAATACCGGTAAACTTTCTACCTTAATTGTTCACCCAGCACTCTCCCTGTGCCCCCCGACCACGTCCAAATGGTGGAGGACGAAGTCGCTAGACTCTCGGCCCTCCCACCGACGTCCACCCTTCCTACTGTGACTGTTGATGAGGTGCGAACGCTCATCAAAGACCTCCGTCCCCGTAGCGCTCCCGGCTCCGATGGCCTAACTAACCGCATTCTTAAAATCCTTCCCGCCCAACTCATTTGCCTTCTGGTAGCTATCTTCAATAGCGCCATGGCCCACTGCATCTTTCCCACCGACTGGAAGGAGGCGGACGTTGTCGGGATTTCTAAGCCCGGCAAGGACGCCACCCTCCCCTCCAGCTACAGGCCTATCAGCCTTCTCAAGTCCATCGGCAAACTCTACGAGCGGGTCCTTCTGGCCCGGCTCAAAGACTGTTGTCTCCCGCAACCTCCTTCTGAACGAGCAGTTTGGCTTTCGAGCCAAACACTCTTGTACCCACCAAGTGCACCGCATCACGGAGCATGTCCTTTCCAACTTCACCCGTCAAGGTAGAAAACGGGACACAGTGGCCCTCTTCTTCGATGTAGCGAAGGCTTTTGACAAGGTCTGGCACACTGGCTTAATTTATAAGCTCTTTAAACTAGGCGTGCCAGACCGTCTCGTGCTCATCCTGCGAGACTTTCTGTCGAACCGCACTTTTCGCTGCCGCGTCGAGGGGTCCCGCTCTCGCCCCCATCCCATACGAGCCGGTGTCCCTCAAGGCTCCGTGCTCGCACCCTTACTTTTTTCGCTCTATGTGAACGACCTCCCCAAGACCCCAGGTGTCGAACTCGCGCTCTTTGCGGACGACACAGCCCTTTATGCATCTGGCCGCAACATCCATCGCCTCTGCAAACTCCTCCAAACAGCCGCCGACTCCCTCGGCGACTGGTTCCGTACCTGGAGCGTCGAGGTGAACCCCGACAAAAGTGCAGCGATGCACTTTAGGCGGGGTCCACCCCGACGCATTAACGCCAATCGCCCCCAGCTTAAGCTGTTCGATCAGCCCATCCCTTGGTCCACCCGCGTCAAATACCTGGGCGTCACCCTCGACTCCCGTATGACGTTCGCACCCCACATCAGCGCAGTGCGCAACCGAGCGCTCTTTATACTCGGCCGCCTGTATCACCTCATACGCAGTAGCAGTAAAATGTCACTTCGCCACAAGCTGACACTTTACAAGACCTGCATCCGACCCATCCTAACCTACGCTTGCGTAGTGTTCGCCCACATCCCCAAATCTCGCCTCCACAGGCTCCAAGTGGTCCAAAACCGATTCTTGCGCCGCGCCACTGGCGCTCCCGCCTACATGCGCAATGTCGACCTTCACTACGACGTCGACCTCCCATCGGTTGAGGCCCACATTCACGATCTATCCCAACGCTACTTCGCTAGCGCCACCGTCCACCCAAACTCCCTTGTTAGACAGGCGGCCGACTACACCCCCTTACGTAGTGTAGCGGCCAAAAATCGTCGACCGAGGAACATCCTCCTCGATCCCCCCGACCCGATCACACGAGCGAACGATCTTCTCCCTCCGCCTTCCAACTCACTATCAAACACTGCACACTCACGCACTAGTCCCACACACCGCACTCGTAGAACAAGAGTGCGAAGGCCCGGTCTACACAGTTTGCGATATACCAGGTACAGACATGTGCCTGGTCGCTTCTCCCCACCCTCCACTACACGGCGAACTCGAGCGTCCGAGCCTCAGAGGCGCGCTCCCGTTGCAGCCGCTCCCCGCACCGGCTATAACCGCCTGGTGACTCTACTCAGAGAGCGGGACACCCCCCGTGGTGATGCCTCTCTGAGCTAGAAATCCACAAGGTTAGGTAAGCCAAACGAGGCTTGAGGACCCACCAAAGTTCTCGCCTTCTTACAAATAATCAAGGTGAAGCTGTAACAGCCATCTGCGGCTAACAGCATAGGTCCTTCAAAAAAAAAATTCTACCTTAATTTAATGTTAAATAGTGCTAAAATAAGATGGTAACACAAATAGCATGATTCGTATAAAGATTTTTGACTAATCGTAAGACACTTACCTTTATTTTTTTAATAAAGACACTAAAAAACTTTCGTTGCATACACCTACGCTATTACACGACTCCGGCATCCGAGCGAAACTGATCGAAGTTCGTCAACGTTCGGGAAATCTAGGCACACGAACACAATAACCCTAACGCTTGATACAGCAGTGTACGAGTACTTACCCGTTTTAGGCGGCCTACCCGTTTTAGGCTACCTTCCCCTATAGGTACCTAGCCTCGAAGTTTACATAACGCTATATGAATTTCTTATTCATAAATAATATATTATTTGTTGAATAATATATGGATTTATCAATAAAATTAATAAATAATAATCATAACAGTATAAATAATAACATTTTAATTAAATAATTAGCTTTAAATTAGGGTGGGTGTACCAGTCCCAAACCAGTTAAGGTCAAATTTTGACTTTGAAAATGTTCTGTATTGGAATGATGTAGTTTTAATGTCGAAATGTATATTTAAAGTTGTATATTCTTTACTAACGCTGCAATATTGATAATTTATTTGAATCCAAATATTTTAGTTTTTTATAAATTTCATGAACAATACGGGATTGTGCCTAAGTTTGACCAGTGCGCTCCAATAAATGACCACTTTTGCACCAATAGTTGACCACTGAAAACTAATGAAGAAAAGATAGCTAATAAAATAAAACACTATTATTTTAAACAAATTTACCTTCTTAAATTTATTAAAATATTATCTTGACTAAGATACAACAGTTTTCAATGGCACTGTGGCTACTTAAAATACAAATATGAAAATTAAAACATTAATTTTAAGTAGAAAAATAACTTTGCATGTAAGTTTATCATTATCACCTACGAGTATATCACAATTGAGTAGGTACCTTACTACTTACTTAGAATCAAATAAATCAGTCTCAACATATTGAAGTAGGCGAATATTACAATATCTTATCTCTTAACCGTAAAATTAGAATTAGAAATAGAAAATTCTTAAAAAAAGCTAACGATTGGTTTTACCAATAGAACTAAAAAGCTTTATCTTATATCCATTGCAAAAATTTGGCCAACTCTTCAACCTTATACGAACCTCTGGTATTATAGGAACAGGTGCTTTTATAACTTCAACGATGCTGTCACTATTATACCATATGGTATCGTCTTTTTCAGGCCATTTAAAAATGGTCGCCGAAGATAACAACATAGTACTGACTTCAGCATTACATCCATCAATGTTTTTGATTGTTTAGATTTTGTCTCATTTTCACTTTGTTTATAACAGTCGAGTGATTTTTTTTTATTGCAGAAAGTTGGCAAACAAGCAAACTGCCCACCTGATGGTAAGTGGTAACAGTCACCTATAATACATGTGGTTCTTGTGAGATTCGCAGCAAAACTGCAACCCCCACAAGAACCACAGTGTACGTTGCCAACTTGTGACATAAGATGTAAAGTTACAGTACCCAGTAATTTCACTGCCATATCTTACCCTTCAAACCGGAACACAGCAATGAAAGCACTGCTGCTTTGCGGCAGAAATAGGTAAGACGGAGGTACCTAAGCAGAAGACGAAATTTGATATTTTCGACATGTTGGCCACTTATCATAAAAATTGAATTGAATTGACTTTAGCGCCTTTAGAAATTTTGTCGAGACACTTCAGTAGATCTTCCTCTGACTATTTAAAAGATCTAATTTAAATCTATCTTTCATCTAAAACAAAGTGAAACGAAGTTAAACTGTAATCTGGTCATCCATAGGAACACTTTTATTTACTTCTATGTACCAATAGCAAACCAGTGGTCAATTACTGACACACTGCATACGATTTTAATGGTAGGTAGGCTTAAAGCTCTTAATTGTTTTACAAAAGCATCGCTTTGAAAAAAAAGGAGAACAATAGGAACCCAGTACAAGGTGTGTTCCAGTAGTTAACCATCTTTCAAAATACTTGATAATGACATTTTGAACAAAAATAAGTAGTTCATACCACTTAAATAAACACTAAATTTTAAAAATAATACAACTTCATGACAATAATTAGGAAATAATATGTGATTAACAATGATTTAACTTACCTCGTCAACGTGCACTTCTAACTGTAATGGCGGCTGGAAGGCACGTGAACGAGACACTGGTCTGACTAAAAGAGCAAGGGAGCTATATTTTTTGTTCCTTCTCGGAAAAATTATGTTTCGAAGGTTGGTAACAGTCCACGCAACATAACAAAACAATAAGATTCTTAAAAATGCCCGCCTTTTCTTAATTTATTCAATTGAACATGCGAGTGGTCAACCACTGGTACCTGGTTTGGGACTGGTACACCCATCCTACTAACTATATTCTTGGCCCCGCGTATACATAACAGCGTTATTGCTATTAATGTGCGCTTGCACTCTCCGCGCTGTACCTTGAGAACGGTTATAGAGAAAAATGCTTTATATGAAAATTGTAGACAATTTTATAATCTACAAATCTTATAATTAACTCAAATGACGTATTCTCCATAGAAATTGAGATAATTGCAAAAAACCGATTATCCCGACCTTTAACCTTGAATATCTTGTGACGCGGACACGAGATTATATGAGACTTTTGTCTCAGTCTTTATAACACCAAAACAAAGGTTTTTACCAATTTACAGCTTATTCGCTTCCATTCCGAGGTTTGCCACTTTTTTGGTCTTATTTGACTGGACTAGAAGTATATTTATGACTGTGGACGAGCCCTTTTCAGATTATGTTTCGCTAACGGGAATCTACATTTTAAAGTAGTGTACAGCCAGCTTCAAAAGTAGAAAAACATTTTAGAGCATTTTAGTACCATGTCACACCAACTACCCCTTTTATTTAGTATGGTATGTATACCTATATTGCATTACTATTAGTTTGTGTGACACGGTACTAAAATGTTTATCTACTTTTGAAGCCGGCTGTACATAAGTAGGCATGGCAACTTCACCAGAAATGTCTGGATAAAACTTCATTGTAAAGTTTATCGTGAATTGCGAATTTCGAGTTACCTAAATCATTTGAAGAATACCTATATTTTTTTATTAGTGTTTTCGCACATTTTCTGCGACGACGACCAGATGCCTCAGATCAATGACTCAAGTTTAATTAGACATTACTTTTTAGACTCCAACCCGTAGTGATCGGCAATCGTTGTAAAACCCCACCCAGCCCCTATAAATCTGTGTATGCAGAAGTCACCTTCCTAAACCATAGCATACCTAGTTAGTATAAGCACAAAGTGTCTATTTACTTTGTAGTATAAGTACCGTTCCTACTAGGTAGGTAGGAAGGAACCTATAAAAAGTCGAAATGAGATTTTGATAATCTTTTTACAGCTCTCGCCCATTGGCCACATTACTAACATAAAGTATAAATATAATAAACTACTATAGCATACCGAATTAAATCTATTTTACTATAACAATATGGATAAATTAATTAGCCACTAATGATAGCTAGATATTTACTGTAGTATTATATTATCTGTGATATTAATCACATCTAATTGGGAACCTCATTATAGAGATGATAATGAAAATTCATAAATTAAGTTTTACTTATATCATTAGGTTTATATCAATTCTCAATTTAATATTCTCAAGTGAAGTGAAACCTAAATTCCACTTTCTTACAGAACCAAACCAAAAATAAAATGTGAACGCACACGAACGCACTCTAAATGTTTACTTAAGTACATGTGTGTAGGTAGGTAACTCAACAGAAAATAAAGCCACTCCGAAAACTGGCATTTCATTTTTCATGGAAACGAAGCGAAAGATTTAGTTTCAATTTGAATCGGCGAGTGCTGTGCAGGCCCGCTGCGGATAGTCCCCAATCTAATTAGGTAATTGGAATCATTGGGCGTGCGTTGCAGAGTCGGCCAACGCTGCATTGCCAATTAGTTCGCGCCGCCAACGCCATTTCACGTCGTCAAAATCTATTTTCAAATATTGCCGGCTCCAGGTTTTCGGCAAGATAGTTGATAAGTCAGATAAGTAACGGGTAGGTAACCCATTGTCTGGTTCAGGTATATAAGCAAATGTAAACAATCTTACTATTTTCCTCTTTATTGTCTCAATAATTCCTTACTATAACTTTTTTTCCTCGGGGGAAATGCGTAACCGCACCGTACCCGCCATTGGCTAGACGGCGAGCTTGTGTGGGGCTCTCCCGGCAGAGTGCCAGGCCTACCCACTAAGCCCCCCAGTGTTCTTCCTGCCCTTATGGACGCGCTAGGTAAGATCCACACTGCGACTCCACTACCCCAAATAAAACGATAACTGAACTAACGATAAATAAAAAACTTTTATTCGGCAAATTAACAGAGTATACAATAGAATAGCAGATTCGCAATTCTCACATTAATTAACACCGCTTACTTACATTAACTGAATTAGTAGAAAAACTATTTATTGGCTTAAGCTCGGCGCGAAACGCAATCAGCCGCACAGGCATCCACAGGCGTGGCATAATCCGGCCTGGCCTGTAATAACACGGGCCGTGGGACCCCACTTTAAGGAAGATAACACCCATATATGTAAATTTTTTAAAGTGAAACTTTTTTATTATTATTCATAAAAGGAAAGCTCTTGACCTTCATCTCACCTGATGGTTAAAGACGATAACACCAAAGATAGAAACGAGCTTCACCTGGACTTCTCAACATCTGAGGAACTGGCTATCTTACCTCTAATAGTCAGAACACAAAAATGTTATTCACATTTTTATTACGACGACAAACTTAGGTAAGAGGACTATTCTTGCTATTCTTTCCAGTATCTTAGAAAAAAACGCATAATTAAGAGACAGGCCTGTATTTTTTTATATGAACAGGAATGATTAATGTGCTTTACAATATATGTGGTATGACCATAAATAAAGGAATATCATGCGGCCTATCGCCTTTGTGTCTTTGTTTTATTTTCAAAGTCGCAATAGACCCTATCAAAAAAGTATTACATTTTGTCCACAATAATCAAGACAGCAATAAATTATAATCGTTGGAAGATTATTACCTTACACCAGTTATGGTGGAATATGAGTGATCCCTTTACATTTTAAATAAGTTTACACGGTTCCAAAACGTTCTAGGGTAAGGAGGAGAAAACATTCTAGGAGTAACATTATTAGAGTTATCAGTAGTCGATTTCTCTACTTTTGTTGTGTAATCTGTAGTAACTGTCTCCAATATACCTATTTGGTATTTTTCCTATGATATTAACAAACAATCCTTAGTAAATAAAAGATATCTAAAGATAAACACAACAATATCAAAAAACATATCTTCATAATTATTCTTAAAATATCAGATCTGATACTGATATAACAGTTATTTTACATTTTAACAATATATTAGTAGTGTTGATTTTTTAAAAATATAAATGTTATTTTAAACAAATGCGGTTAATAATCATAAGAAAGTTACAAATATCTATTTGAAAACATACATTTTATCTTATCTTTCAAGTGCTAGGTAACTAAATTTAATCAATCTAAAAAGTATTAGGTGTTAATTCCTTACGTACTTACTGAAAAATTCAAACAATTTTATTTTGTAAAGCAAAATATATTTTGTTAATCAAAGTATTTACCCTCATTGTCTATACATTTCTGCATTTCATGGGAAGGTCATTGTAAGAAAAAATGGTAGATGTATGAAGCCAGGTCTGTTGAGTATGAAGGGTGGATGTTTTCTACCTGTAAGTGCTAAAATGCTTTTGCAAGCAATGTAAGGTCTTGAGTGAGGAGCTTGGTGGCGCATTGGCGCATGCTCTCAGCGAACGATTGCTAATATTAAGCAACATTCGCTGTGGTCAGTCCTAGAATGAGTGACCAAAATAAGAAATCTCAAGCTCCTACGTGCTTCGGAAGGCACGTTAAACAGTGGGTCCTGCACCTGATCTCGCCCGGGTCGTGTCGGTTAACCGTCCCATCGGACTAGGCGAGTGAAGGAACAGAGAGTGCACTTGCGTTTGCGCAGTCACTTGTGCACTATAATATCTCCTGCGCAGATGGCTAGTCTCGGTTGAGATTGGCCACCGTGGCCTGCCATTATTAAGGTCTTGAGTGAACATTAATTGATGAGAGCTGTCATGCAGAGTGTAGCACCATCATCGCTCAAAGTTCTGCTCATTCTGTGATAGTACATAGACATCTGCTATTATTGCTTGACCAGATCTGAAGAAGCTGAAGTGAAGCAAATCATGAAATGACCAAATAATAGTAATTCTATCATTTTCTATGAGCAAGTTTCATTTAAGGGCATTGTTTGCTTGCAATTATCATTAAGAATCTTCTTTTCATCACACATCACCATTTGTCTCAAAATCCCTTCATTTCTATACTGGTTCAACAAGGTATGGCAAACTTTTCAACAAGGCACAATTCTCTCCATTTTTTAGCTTTTTGCTTACTGATTTTAGGTAAATGGGTCTAAATTTTCATACCATGCTCTAAATTTCTTGGTAGTTATTTCTAATTCAAACAAAAATGCAAAGTTCATTCATTAACCATATTCTCTCCAAACACAGCTTTGATACGGTGAGTTGTTACTATTACATTTGCTCCACGTCTGAACTTGTAACTAAAAAGTTCCAATTTATTTAAGCCCATTACAAAGTTAAATGTACTAATCTGAATTCAGTTGACAATTAATGATACTTACATCCGTTTTCAAATATAAAATCTTGATTGGAGACCAATTCAACTACACATTTTGTTCCCAAACAGTAGATTAGGTACAAAAAATCCAAATTATTTGACTAGAATATAAAGTTTGAATAATGAACCAAAGTTTGTTCAATGTCAGGCAATATTTCAAGTGTCATTTGATTGTTCTCCTTTATTAACTTTGGTCAATAAAGACTGCAGTTCAGAGTAGATAGTCTCCAGCATCATTAACCGGGGCTTTGTATACTGAAAAAAAAAGGAATATAATTTAAAATTATTAGTCTAATCAACATTCAAATTAAAGGTAAAACTTATTTTAACTATACTATACTAAAAGGAATCTTTAAATTTATTTGCAGGTGTCTCTAAAATTAAAACTAATATTCATGATGAGTTTCAAGAAGAGTCTGAGACACACTTACTATTATACAATTGATCTATGACTTTGATTGGATTTATTACGACATTTTAAACTATAGAACAAAACAATAAGTAAACACTTTTGACTACATGACATTACTATCTCTCCATTATAATTTGTTGTATTTTTTACTTACTATGTTACTTTACAGATTCATTAATCTTTTTACTCTGCAATATATATTTAGATATTGTTTATTATAATAGCTGTGCCTGCGAACCATGTTTTACCTTAGAAGTTCAAAGAAAAAACTATAAATCTACTTTCTCACAGGAACTGCTTACTTTTCCGGGATAATAAGTAGCCTATATGTTAATCCCTGTCATAATCCGTCTACCTAGAAAATTTCAACCAAATCCAATCAGATTTTTTTTATGAAAGAGTAACAAACATCCATACATACAAACGTTTGTATTTATAATATTAGTAAGGATGTGTGTGTACGGTATAGTATAGTGTGTATTCATACCGGTCAAGCCATTTTTGACTTTTAGTGACACTAACAAATGGAAATGCATTTTTATGATAAAGATGTTGTTCATTAAATTTCTTTTTACATCTACCTCATTATTCAGAATCATCCAAATGTGAACTATCAGAAAATGCCTATGGCTTTAATTATGTCTAGTACACAAATGCTCTAAAGAGTAAATCAGTAATAATTTTACTTAAATATGTTAAAAGTATAGCAAACATAAGTTTGCTTTACTTTTATATGAATAAAATGCAATTCATAAATCTGCATAAGAACAGTAATGTTTTTAAGTATTCATTAAAAAAGTTCATACCTTGAATAATGGTATAAGCTTTAGTGGTTCATTTTCATTATTTTGATTTCTGACTAATACTGTCAGAGTGAACAGGACTCGATTCTGAAATCATATCATTTAATGTAAAAATTTTTTACATGAAGACAACAAAAAACCAAGTAATATCATTAATTTAAAACATAATCAGTACCCAAAATTGAAACCATTCCAGTCAGTTTTCAGATTTATGGTTGTTTAAGGATGTATTAAAAATTAATTTTCTCTTACCAATTTCACAACTTCATTTATTATGATGTCATCTACATTTGGCCATGGAATAAAAATATCTTCTCTCCCATAAACATATTTTATTGAACATTGTATACCTACAGTTGGTATAACAAGTACACTTTCTGAAAAAAGGTTGAGAAAAATTTTAATAAAAATACAATTAGTGAAAACCATAACAACTTTCTTATTTTATTTATACCTACTTACCTGACTGAACACTGTGTGTTATCCAGAAGAAAACAATGAATGAAAACACTATCAATATAATAACAATAGCAGTCAAACTTATTCTCACATAAGTAAGGGCCAAAATATTGAATAATACTGCAAGGAAGAGTGACAATTTAGGCCAAGGTGATTTTTTTGGAGTGTTTTTATATGAAATTGTGAACAGCCTAGAATAAGGTGAACTATCCCGCAAATCAACTTTTAAGGTTAATGTCACACCGTTAACATTATCATATTCTAATAATTTCTTGTCATTAGGCATTATAAAAATTATATAGAACTAAAGGATATAGCTGCGTAAGTCACCGGTCAAATTATTTTGTTAAGAAGTCACTATAGATCTATGCATCATGAATAAAGATTTCATGTTATGCAGTGCACAAATTATTAAAATTTTACGAATCACACGAATTATTGAAATACAAATCAGGGGTCGATTATTCTTTGCACTTTTGAAAGGGATTTGAGATTTTTTGAGTCACACACAATTCACAAACAACACAATTTGAATTTTGACGTTTTGACTGCCATTGTTTTTTTTTCTTTTTTTAGGCCCGTTCCAGTTAAGCACGGATTTGCAACATTTTTAGCATCACAACGCGTTTCATTTGGCTTTGGTGTTAACATTTCGTGCTGGTTTCGTATGTTCCACATAAACATTTTTGCCACGAAAAGTTAACATCAAATACCCATGCTAATATATGGGTCCTCCGATACCATTTTTTGACAGCTTTCAAATTTGACATTTGGATACTTCTTTTCATGAATCAAAAAGATTTTTTAGTGGATTTCATTATTAAATTGAATGATATTTATAGTTTAATCCGATTTTGATTTATATTATTCGAAATATTAAGTTACTGGACTACGTAGGTAAGACGTCAAAATTCAGCACGAAAAATCAGTTCATACCGTTTCATTTGTGAATTAGCGCGGCTAAAAATGTCAACATTTCAAAAGAAACGCTTAACGAGGCTAACATCAGATGTCAGCACCAGCAAAGTGGTGATGGTTAAATGGAACACAGCTTTTGTGTATCTTCCCCGGTTTTCCATTTAAGCGTCACCGTTTTTTCACGCTAACATCAAATGTTAACCATAGCTGTGTTAAAAATGGTATCGGAGGACCCATCTATTAGACATCAAATACCAATGTATTTGATGTTAACTTTTCGTGGCAAAAATGTTTATGTGGAACATACGAAACCAGCACGAAATGTTAAAACCAAAGCCAAATGAAACGCGTTGATGCTAAAAATGTTGAAAATGTTGCAAATCGGTGCTTAGCTGGAACGGGCCTCATGTTTTGCGTTTCTTGAAATCTCAACATTTTTAACCACGCTATTTTTCACAAAGGGAACCTAACCTAAAAATCAATATATTGTTTAAATGGAACGTATTATGTTAACGTATACGTATGTACCTTAGATAAAGAATGAATAGATAGGACGTGACCGTATACCCGTAAGGGACAGACATAGATGACGTCATACCTGCCTAAAGTAGATGGGTATACCAGTGTTGCTTTAAGTTTTACCCTACTTTATGTTTATAGTGGCTTTTACCACTATAAACATAAAGTAGGGTTGATTGATCTACGTATTTTTTTTGAGACATTTTAGTGAGCGCCCCTCGCTCAATAATATGTCTCAAAAAATAAAAGTGGGTGGAAGTTGCCAATTTTTTTATTGAATTCTTCATTCAACCTTCGCCGCAGTTATTTACACTTTTAAATAAAACTACACTTTTCGGATTTACTCGAGTATATTTCGTTTTAAAACATTTTACTATTATTTATTTAAGCTATTATGTAAACATCTTTACAAATATAAGAAAAAATATTAAGAATCATCATCATCATCCACACGCGTCCACTGCTAGACATAGGCCTCTCCAAGTGCTCGCCACTGAGCACGATCCGCGACCACTCGCTTCCAGCTTTTGCCAGCTAGGTACCTTGCGAAGATCGTCGCTCGATTAAGAATACAGCGGGCAATAATCATTGTTTTTTCTTTATCTCTGCAGTTTATTTAAAATCCAATATTTACACATTTACTAAATATTTGTGAAGATTTAGAAAATGTATAATATTAAATTTAAAATAAACATTTTCTAAAATTAGATTTCAATAGCACCGTTATTGTCATCGAATAAAGGACTTCGGCTTACAGAGATAAAATTCACTACAATACAGGTAAAAATTCACTTGGGCTGGGTAAGTTCAAGAATTGAACTACTGATACCGCACTCAATATGGTGCTAAAAGCCCAAAGTTGGTAAGCTTGCTCACAATGTGGAAAAAAGATCTGGCAAAGAACGCAAGATGCCGATGTAGATAGCTGGTTATTCTTAGTTGCCCTCCCCCCCCCCCCCCTGGCCCCCGCTGGCGGCAACTTGGAAATAGCGCAGGACAAGACCAATTTGTAGATCTCTGAGGAAGATTATGTTCTGTCAAGTACCTATATAATTAATTAGAAACACCTGTTCGGTGCATAGAGCTATATCTACATCCTATGTGTTCTTGTTAAATATTCAGACAAAGTAGAGATATGACTTATTTCATTTGGATTAAGCCAGATTACTAGCTATGGCACAAAATTGCTAATAAATCACAAACATTTTCTAGAGGCTGTCTACTCCTCGCCACTCACCAGCTGTTTTTGGGTATGGTAAACACGTATTAAATTGCTTACGTACAAACTCATATGCCTTTGAACTTAAAAAGTGTAAGCACAGCGCGAATTTCTTTAAAGGTTCAGAATACTTTCTTTTGTCAACTCCTAAAAATCTTTTCAGAAAATCTCTATTGGTTCCTCCTACAGTATCTAAAATGTCCAACTACTAATTTTGCATCATTAACTTACACTTCAAATCACTTTACACAATTTCAAGTGTGACTACTTTTTTTCCCAATCGTCTAAGCGATTGACGCACTGGCCGTAGTTTCTTATTTGATGACCTCGCTGATTGTTTCAAACCCAGCATTTGAAGCCGCAGTTTTCTCTTTCGGGGCGTATTCAAATTTGAACCGAAATCCAACACCGATGCGTCCTGAAACAATATGTATACAGGTTAAAAATAAAAGGAGGTTCCCCGAAGGAAATCTGTTAAATACAGACAAACAAGCAAATGGAAAGTCTCACTTCAAAAGAATTACCTTTGTTATCTAAAATGCTCAAAATTTTATACTTAAATATGTCAATATTAATGTAACACAGAAACTAATATGTGAGTTCCCTTTCACGTAACAAATTACCTACGAATCAAGGAAAAATAGTCGTAGCGTAACTGGTATCATTATAACCCGGCAAAATGTTATACGCGTTGGCTGTATACGTGGCCATATTGTATGGCGACATTCCTAGCTTGTTAGGTTAACAATAACCTTACTACTTAGTTTGAAATTTCATGTTTAATCCCATAATATGATTGAGAACCATAGTAGAAGGATAAAATATTGCAATATAACTTGTATTTATAATTTAAAAAATAGTTTTGGCGCTTTTTATTGACACAATTTAGGTCTTACCTGTAAAAGGTTATATTTTCCTGTTTTCTAGCACTATCACTATTACAAACTAAAACGGAGCAGTGCACCATGATTTAAATGTTCAAATAGTTCACAATTACACTAATTAAAGTGTTAAATAATTACACAGTAAGCTATAATTCACAGAACAAATTTCTTCCACGTATTTGTTTAGCACCAGACGCTGGTGATAAACAATCCCCACTACCAGTTTCACCTATATACGGTAACAAGGACAAAAAAAAATGATGCCATCTTCTTCTTTCCTTTGGCAATGTGTATAAGTTTATCTCTTTTCCTCATGTTTGACGGCTTTTATAGCCCATCTATTTCATTCTATATCTATGGTATGTACATACGATGCTAGCCCCGCTAGGGTCAAAAGCTAATGAAACGCGATGATTCTCAAAATGTTGAAAATGCTGCAAATCTGCACTTAAGTGGAACGCGCCTTTCGTCTCATAACTGAGACAGACAAAGGCATACCCATACAACCATCGTCATTATATCCTGTACTTTTGTTTTTAAATTCTTTCAATTGTTGCTCTGACGAAATTGAAAATAGCTTTGTAGGTGTTAAGTACTGTTTTGCAAAATTGTTTTCAATCTTGTGGAATTTTATCCGGCGAATTGTATATATTAAGCAAGTCTTCAATGAAAATAATTCTCTGCGAGTTAAAGCTACGACATTCGAAAAATATGTGATTCAGCAGGCCTATTCGCTAACTACGGTTGGTAACTAGAACTGTAATTTTTGAAAGAAACTATATCCATTACTGTGATCTTGTTTTACGGCGGCGCTTATGATAACAGTAATGGATGTTGTTTCTTTCAAAAATGACAGTTCTAGTTAGCAATCGAAGTTAGCGAATAGACCAGCCGGTCTTGAATATCTTGATGGCAGTGAGTGTATCTTCGTCTCATATTTTATTATTATATTCTCCGTCCGTATATAAGGGAAGGCAAGAGGAACAAAGCCCATGCAGCCTCTTGCGCCGTCAAAACAAGACTGGTAAAGTTGTGTAACTTAGGAGTGATTAATTCAAAAGATATACATCTGACGCAAGGAGTGATTGTATCAGTATATCACTTCAGCTTAAAATATATCGGTAGCTCAGTAACTCTTTCACTCGCCTGAGATATCCGAGAGGTCCGAGAGCATTGAATCAGTAACTCAGTAACTCTTCTCTTTCACTCGGCAGAGTTTTACGAATACAAAAGGCCGAGGGTGTTGGGTCAGAGAGAGCAAACTATTAAGTGTGCAGAAAAGAGCGAGAACGATAGATCTAGAACTGTATAATACTCATAATATTTTTAGTTAAGTTTACCTATTTTATGACTAGGTTGACAGTCCTAAGCCTGTCAAATATGAAAGAAAATCAGGCGACTGAATTTTTATGTTGACAACAATATTAAGACAATAATTATTGTCAGCAGCTCCAAAAGATAGGTACATACATATCTCTCTTTTCTTCTCAGTGATATAACTACTCTACACAAATCGAAAGACTGATCAATCGGTCATGGTCAAGACTCAGCGCCGGCTTCCTTTTAAGCTAAACGCACATGCGTGCCGCACGAGCCCGTACGCGCCGCAATTTGAAATTCGTTGTATGAAATTATATGAAACCTCGCACATTTGACCCGCACCGTACGCGCCAAATTTCAAAAATGCGGCAGGTATCCGGATATTGAATGACGCATGCTGATGAAGTCATATAGGTAATGCGGCGTGTAAGACGTGTTCGGCGCGTGCTGATAGGTACTCAATCTCGGTCGGGGGCGGATCTACTTAGGGGCTTTTTGGGCTTCTTCCGTGGATGCAAAGGGCCCCCAGTACCCATTAAAAATAATAGACGATACTTGTAAGTAAAGAAAAATATGTTGGTAAAATTTAAAAAATACAATCAAGTTTGGCAACCCAGGGACCCTATTTTGAATCATTCTTCCGGCATCGAGCGCTCGTCAGTGTTCGATTTCTAGTTATTTTCGTTCTGTTTTCGACGAAAATCAAAACAATATTGTCTTCGTCGTAATGTTCTATTGATTTTCATCGCAAGAGAAACGAAAATCAATAAGAATCGAGCACAGATGCCGTTTGAAAAGCGTTCGATGCCGGACGAATGATTCAAAAATAGAGCCCCAGATCGATTAACCCATGTGAGCCCTGTCGCTTGTCTATTTGAAACGTTAATTAATATGTACATAAGCACGAACTCTTTAAAAAGAAAATATTCAACATTTTTTTCCTATATTGTACTTACATCTACATCACCATAGAAAACAGTATCTTCACAAAATAACAATTAGTTGAATAATTAATAGCCCCCGAGTATTACCCCCAGGGCCCCACAAATTCACGATCCGCCCCTGCTCAGTGTTACCCCCAAAGACTTAGGAATTCCATATTTTCGACTGAAGTTTTAGCGGTACAAGGCATTTGGTCTACTTGTGATTTGAACTATAACTCCGAACCTCGTTAGAATGACCCGCCCCCCTCCCCCCTCCCCCCATGAAATCCTGCACGGGTATTACACCCATCACCGTGACTATGCAATAGTGTGAAAAAGTACAGCAAAAATATTAATAAGGTACGCACTTTATAAGGCACCTACAAAGTGCAATCAGTAAATGCAAGGCTGTTTTGACTGGTTTCCATAGTAACGTAATAATACAAATAGACGTCATCAGTTTATATTTTTCAGTACATAGTCAGTGACCATCAGTCGATATTTAACTAACTTACAAAGAAAGTGTTCTTGGAGTGAAATTCTCATGGAAAATCCAGATAGCAACGCTTGGGTGTTTGATTCCTTGGTGGGATTTCTGCACGGGCCCGTTTGGAATGTACCATTACAAACTTTTATTGAAGAGAAATCACTACGTAAGTTTAAATAATTCAGTCGATATTATCCACCTGCCCACTTAACCACAGCAAACACTAGGTCCTGAGATTGCTAAACCAATTTAAACCCATCTCCGAAAGTCACACTGATCCTAAACATTTTCGTTATACATACTTAGGACTTTGATGTTTAATTTTTATCTGAGATTTAAGTTACAATGATTTATAAGTTAAAACATAAGAAAAAACATAAAAACGAACTTTTTATGAGTGAAAATTAATATTCTGTATATCGTTTTTAATTAATAATTCAAGATATCGACATCGCCTTTCATCGAAATGAACATCCAAAAAATTTACTATTAAAGATAGCCTAATTCACAACGTGAGTAACGTTGTAAACCAACTAAAAAAGTTGTAAAAATATACTTAATTTATATTTCTTAGTTTAACTGAACAGTTTTAATACTTTAAAAAATTTCAGCTTTTGAACCAACTGAAAATGGCGAAGTTCTCGACAGGCCGGAATATAAAAAAACTCATGACGAATATCGCAATTTGGTAAGATATTCTATACATTGTAAATAAAATCTACACGTACCTCATCATCTTAGCTAAAAGACGTCCACGTTGAACATAGGCTTCACCCAAGGATGTCCAAACAGATTGACCCTGCACTTCTTGCACCCAGCGACTTCCCGCGACCTTTACCAGATCGTCGATCCACCTTGTGGGGGCCAGGGGCGGGTTCAAGATGTCATTTGGGGGGGCGCCATTCCGACAAGGTTGCTACTCGGAGCTAGGGTATAAATCACAAGTACCTAAACAAGAAATAAAGTGTCTATTTCCTTAAATTTTCACAAAATAAAGTAACCGCTCCTTGTGCCGCTAAAAGTTAGTAGGGGCCTACCAAAGCTGCAGCTCCCAGTATGCGGCCGCTACTAGAAGACCTTTCCGACCCAAGCAACGGCCGTCAGTACTGCGAGCTATGTGCCCTACCTACTACTTAAGGTTAACAATTCTTGGGCTATGTCGGTGACTTTATTCTTCTACGGATCTCAATCATTTTCAATCACTTAAAGGTTTTCTAACACGTAAAGAAACCCTGGACATAGCCCTTCCCATTGCCGTTTGAGTGACTTTGAGCCTTCTTATGAGGCCCATTATAAACGGCCACGTCCCAGTTCCACGGGACAACATGCGCGAATTGAAGACTCGGCTTGAGACACTGCGGTAGATGGACCGAAAATACGCTGCGCAGCTTCGCCAAAACTCCCCAGCCGAGTAGGATTTGTCGGTCTACCTTTTCTGGAAGTTGGACTTACCGAGCTGGACTATTTGCCCCAGGTAAACATACTCGTCAACAACGTCCAGCGTAGAACCTCTAACCTTCACATGAGTGGGTACTACATACACTAATTTCATGAAACATTTTATTACATGAGGTATTTTAAGTAACTTGCCAAAATGTAGTTACAATATCTGTTCGTAGGTAGACGTAATGCTTGGTTCCTTCATGGACGACATTGGCATCACGGCTGATCAGTTTGAGGCCGCCTGCCGCCTCTCTGCCAGAGACCTCGCCGGCCTGCCCGCGCACTTCCATCGACGGCTCTTCGAACAAATCTGGGCGGCTAACGACTACGAAATGTTCGTCAAAATGATGACGCATAAAAATGTTGAACTACAATTACAGGTATAAAATTCCAGTCAGGACAAGAATAGTTAGTTATTTCGAATAATTTTTCCGTTCCGACCTGAAACAGGTATTACGGGACCGCCTTGCTTTAGAAAATGTTTATTTTTTTATCTGAGGCAGCTATGTAGTTATTGGGAACGAACGAATTGTTGTTTTTTAATTATAAGTAGATAAATGGCTACCTTTCGATCTGCTCCGTATCTGGTTGACTGACAGAAAATGCCTAGCATTAAGTCCGCCTTTGTACACATTAATAAAGTACCTACATAATATGAAAAATAAATAGGCCTCCACACAAAGAACTAATGCATTTATATTATCAGAATACATAGTAACGGTGGTCCAAATGACACTCTATAAACCCTTTATAAACCTGATTGCAACCTCTTTCTGTGTTCTGTGATTGCAACTTGATAACATTTTAGGCATTAGAACTAATAGAGAGGCGTTACGGCACAATGCCTAACCTGTATGCAACGGAGTCAGAATTCGTTTCAATGCCGAGTGAAGAGACTGAAGACTGGCCCGACTGTGATGATGTCATGACTGAAATAAAGAAGTAAGCGAGTTCAAAGAAACAACCGATTTTATACTAGCCTATGCAACAATTTGCTAAACTCAACTTTCCATTCATTTTCCATTACAACTAAAATCAAACGGTAATGTTTTTACTGGAATGTTGAATGTTCCTTATTTAACAATGATGCCGAACAGTTTCATTGTTATATAGACTTTGGTTGCACAGTCCATCCATAATCCATCTTGTGCTTGTCATGCACCGACACACGTGTAAATCTAGATGTCTCGCTGCGCTCTTCACTATCAGAACACTCAGTGATGTTCGCTGGTACGGATTGCGCTATAAATATATTCCGTCTTCGCAACGACAAATATGATAACACTTCCAGGTTGCACTTAGAGGAGCTTGACAACAAAGACGAAGTTGTAAGTGTACCACCCCCGGAAGAAGTTGTAGCCGAAAAAAACACACTCCTATCTAAGCTACACAGTTTTGAAAAAAACGACGATAAATCAAATCTGAAAAAGATCGACACTCCGGCAGAACCTCCGAATACGTCAACTCCAATAAAGCTGCCACCAAAAAAAGTTGAAGTATGAATACGTAATTACTAAATTACAACGATATTGTCGTTTTAAAGATTTCGTAACATTTTTACATTATTTAAGTATATAATTAAGTTAATTTTAAGGTAACCGAAGAAGAGGTCCGTGCGCGGCAAGAGTATCTCAAGCAACAGCGTGATAAGCTGTTGGCTCTTAAGAAACAAGTACGCGAAAAAAGACTAGATGCAGCAGATGATGGAACTATTAATGAAGGTCCGTAATATACATATAATTATATATATTAAAACAAAAGAAAACTGACCATCTACCTACTCTAACCATCATAATAGATAGTGTCGCTCGTTCACATGGTTTCAACATTTGAAGAACTTTACATACAACGACAACGACCCATAGACACTACAAAACCCAAGTTCGACTACAATAGTGCTGCTTTCATCTGTCAGCAGATGAAATCATTTCGTTCATTCGCAGGTGGAGCCTGAGCATGAAAAGTAATCCCCGAAAACACTAAACCGTTTGATTTTTTTTTGAATATTAACACTATTTACTAACTTATTGCTGCTAGCCGTATAATTATTATAGCCTTCACACACATAATAGAAATCTTGCTGACGAAGTGCTCCTGGTGAGAGTCTAGCGGGGAGAGCCTCAGTGGGTGTGCCGCCGTCTTCTCTAGCCGGAGGGGGTTAAAACCATGAACAAATTATTACATTCTTCCTTCTAAACTAGAACATTAGGGCGAATTCTGTGAACTTCGAAGCAAAAGGGTGTTTTATAAGTATTTAGCACCAGCTTTGGGTCTTTTGACGAGGTCCAAAGACGTACGGTGCGGAGTGCATGTGCAGTGTTACAGACAGCATTCAACACTTAAGTTTGAGGACTCGACCTTATGCGTATTTTACCTTACCTTCTATATACAATGGGATGCGTTTCGAATTGAAATATGATGCTAACGGCCACGTTTTACCATCACACCACGGACCATCGGAAGACAGTTCAGGCTCACCTTAAAATCAAAGCGGTCATCATCTTTGTAGTGTTTTATGACTGCGCGTTTTTTTTTAGCTGGCGAGGGTTCATTTCCCAAAACTCCAAGACCTCGGTCTGCTCGAGTAGCACACGCAGCCTTGGCCGGTGCCGCGCCTCCCCCTACGCCGGACGCCATGCAACTACGAAGAGCGCTGGCGTCCAAACTGAAGACTGAAGTTGTTGACAAAGACCATTAACGTGCGATTTATTAAAAAAAACTCGCTCGTTTCATCATTACAGTTATTTACATCATCTATTAGATTCTTTGCCATGTTCTAAATAGCCAATAATTATGTTGTTATGACATTTGCGTGTTTGAACTTTGTAACATACAGGTAATTAACATAGTTAAATGGCACCCATACTTTTTTCTAATAAATTATTCAGATTTACTCGCATACAAATTGGGTTTGCTTTGCAATGTTTTGCTTTATATAGTATTTTTTATTTATAATATAAAGACCGATCACATCCACAAAATGTTCATCATCATCATCATCACAGCTCATATACGTCCCCACCGACACCGAGGGGTTCGAGCCTACCCTATGTTAGGGTGATTAGGCCTTAGTCAACCACGCTGGCCCAGTGCGGCTTGGTCGACTTCACATACATCATTGAATTTCTTCGCAGATGTATGCAGGTCGCCTCACGATGTTTTCCTTCACCGTAGGAGCGTCAGACAAATGTACATATGAAATTCGAAACGAAAAACACATTGGTACATGGCGGGTCTCGAACCCCGACCCCCCGATTGGAAGGCAAGTGCCGAGTCCACAGCGCCACCGACGCACAAAATGTTGAAATTATATTATTATTAAAGTACTTAAGGCCGGATTCAACCAAACTCGTGTAAGTTTTTACACGAGAGTAAGCGCTGCTTATTCTAAGGGTAAGCTGATTTTGCATTTTACCAACGACTAATCTAAGAATAAGGTATCTACACGCGAGTAGATAATAACACGGGCGATTTTGGCAATGTAAAAGGTTAATCTGAGAGTATAACAGCTGTCAAAGTAGTCACTTTTCAAATTATCCTCGATTTTGTTTATTCGTAAATATTATTGAGTTTTTTCAAGAATAATTCGAAGAAGATATTTATCAAAACGGCTCCACGATAGAACGTTTGAGAAATATGATAGAAGAATCCGACAGTGATGATGAATATGTGTCAAGACGTCCAAGATGGATCAAGGATAGAGCCAATCACTTTGATGATTACTATGACCACGACTTTGCTGTAAGATTTCGTTTATCCAAGGAAGCCACTCTGTATTTGTTAGCTAAACTTGAACATATGTTGAAATAACAGAAAACGCAAACGGGCAACCAAATATTACCTACCATTACCTACATAGAAACTAGAAATTACATGTTGTCAACTTGACATTTCACTGTATTATCCTACAAAATAGAAGAAAAAAAAGAGCGTCGGTGGCGCAGTGGACTCGGCACTTGCCTTCCAATCGGGGGGTCGGGGTCCGAGACCCGCCATGTACCAATGTGTTTTTCGTTTCGAATTTCATATGTACATTTGTCTGACGCTCCTACGGTGAAGGAAAACATCGTGAGGCAACCTGCATACATCTGCGAAGAAATTCAATGATGTATGTGAAGTCGACCAATCCGCACTGGGCCAGCGTGGTTGACTAAGGCCTAATCACCCTAATATAGGGTAGGCTCGAGCCCCTCGGTGGGGACGTATATGGGCTGTGATGATGATCCTACAAAATTGAATTGTTGCGGCATTTCACGTCATGCTAGGAGAAACAATAATACATGCATTTTTGTCGGTTTATACTTTCATTCGACGTTCATACATCAACGAAAGTATTACAATACCAAGTTTAGCGTACTCCTCGAGTATGTTGGAAAAACGCAAACGAAGATATCCAAGAGTAAATTCAATGAGTAAAATTATTCCCATGATAGTTATACTCGTGTAACTTCGTATTTGGTTGAATCCAGCCTTAGTAACATAAATTGCGAAATTAACATTTTGTGATATTATGTTCATGGGGATTATTTCAGTCTAGGAAAAAATCATTTGAAATTACTAGTCATTGCGGCGTCAAAACAAGTATCTGTGTCGACTGTCTGATAAAAAATAGTAATGGATGCACTTTTACTGTCAAAATTGAAAGCAATCGCGATAGATTTTTGTTACACAATCAAGGGGCAGATTATGTCGCAACGGGTAGTCTTCATTATTTTTTTAAAGTATGAAGATTGTGTATATTGATGTATGCCATACATTTTAATTAATTCTCAAACTCAAATAATGCAGATTCTTTGTATTGCTTGTTATATTTCTCGTCACTATTCTACTGCTACAGGCACTGAAGTTACTTTTGTGCATTAGGTACAAAACTTTTCATCTGTACCGCCATGGAGTTGTAAAGCCATCATTTGCTTGTTTGAAGCTCAAAGTACCAGCATAATACACAAAATCAAAGGTCAATAAAATAAAAGAGAGTTTACTTTTGTATCTTATATTTATATTGCTTACTTAACTAGTGACATCATAATAATAGCATTATAGTAAGCTTATTTATTTTACACAACTCGCCAATAATCTATTTAATCTGTGTATAAATTAGTTTATGATGGTCGCCCACCTAGACAGATAAAAAATAGTCATCAATACAGTCTACTTTCACAAAGAACTTCGTAATTTGGGGGACTTATTTCAAGGAATATAATAATAGTATTAATTCTAATTGACAGCCCGATTATTTAAACACGTGGATGTTGCCAGATTCAAATAATATTATTACATAAAATGTTATATTTACAATATATTCTGTCAAATCCAACGTATTTAAATTTGGCGAAATGCCTCGCGTAAGTGTGCATGCTCCCTTAGTGAATGCGTAATTGAATTTTAATAATAAAACAATGTCGAATTTAATATACCTACACATATAGAAGTTATGTGACCATTCTGAGTAACTCTCAGTTGTGATTTTATCGTCCATTTTTTAATTCATTATATGATACAATAAGTATATTACCAAAATAAGAGATCAACGTTTCTTCGGATACATAATA
The DNA here is from genome assembly GCA_963935595.1 of Schoenobius gigantellus. Lineage (NCBI taxonomy): Eukaryota > Metazoa > Arthropoda > Insecta > Lepidoptera > Crambidae > Schoenobius > Schoenobius gigantellus. The sequence goes on along the minus strand of OZ012557.1, from coordinate 17,274,164 downwards.
GATTTGATATGTTTTGTTGGGTTATTAAATTAGAATAAACAAACGATGTTGAAAACGGCAGAACACATTCACCTATATAATGAATTAGTGATACATAAATGGGTGGGAAAAGTTATTAATACTTGTCAAGCAAGAGTCGCCCCGAAAGATTGCGCCATGCTCTTCAATACAGCCATCATCATAGAATATGCGACCAATAGTATAAACGATGTACGCCGAACATATAATGTGAACAGTTTTTAGGTGCTGTTATCGAAATAATATGCATACTCCCTGGCAAAGCAACAGAACAAATATTAAGAAAAGATTACTGAAAAATGTTGTACTGATTTGATGAAAGTGAAACTATACGAACAAATAGGTACTATACGTATAAACGAAACAATTTCATTATTTTTACTAATAGAATACACCTGAGGTGCGACTTCGTAGCAATCATAATCAGCTTTCATATTTCTATAAAGAATATCTGAACTTTTCATCTCTTTCAACTTTTCATTAGCACCTTACCATATAAAATAGCAACGCTAGCATTAGCAACGATTAACCTACTAACAATACCTATAACAGACGTTCTATAACATTTTAGGGGAAAATAAAAATAATTAAGTCACTGTACTTTACGTCACGCGGCACATAAGTTAAACAAAAATGACTGCCAAGTGCCATCTGCACAATGTAATGGTAAAGCTCTCGCGTCAAGCACTTTGAGACGCAAAAACCAGTTGGAAAGCGATTTGGCAGTAGCAAATTTAATTTCGTATGTAAAATATTCACATAATACTATTTTTACGATTGCACTACACAGATGTCCGCTATTTTTGTTCAATTTGTGCGTCGCACAAATTGAAAATCTGTACCATATTACAAGTAATTTTAACACGTAATTTGGACCAGTGCTTTTTTTTATCTTTTCTGTATACTTGTTCTAAACGGCTCTGCCAGGAAGTAGGTGTGCTGCACAGTAGAGCAACCATATTCAATACACAATAATATAATAAGCGTGCATTTAGAAACTATGCATAAAATACAGTATGTATATATACCAGCACATTCGGTCGTTTTAGAAATACAATTGATCGCTATCTATGATGGTGGCCTTCTCTCTCGCTCTGCTCTTCAGCAGAACAAGGCACAAGACTTCGAAATATTTGTAACTAATCAACGACACTAAACCTTAAAAACGCGGATGAAAAGTACTAAGTTTTATCGGTACTACCAACATTCGACCTAGTACAGTTCACAGGCAAAACTTCTGACAGGCAAAGACATTACAGTTCTCTGTTACCCTTTTTACTACAAGGACAAAGGCTACTTTTAATACCTAGCTTTCATGAGTTCTCTGGGGGCGCAGTCGAAGTCGCGGGCAGCGGCTTGTTTTTTGATAAAGCGCTATTCATATCGAGCTTGTTTCTATGACTTGCTATTATAAGGTTTTGAGTTAAATTTGATACTTCCCTCGCGTTTTTCAAAATATTTGTGAGTATTGAATGCGTAATTTCAGATCGATTTTTGTTGCCTCACTCTTGTTTATTGCGGCGACCGAAACGATACAAATTACACTTATTTCACTAAATATTTACTTATATCACTAACTTTTCAAGGTCACCACTGTTTTGTATCATTTCGGCCTTAGGAATATAGAGTGGTGGCGAGCAACAAAAATCCGACCAAAACACCATATTGCACTAGGATGGCCAATAAGCGAACAAGCGAGTATACGTGGGTATACAAGTGAAAAATGCCGTACATTTTATTCACGCGGATGAATTCATTAATACTAATTACCAATGAAATACATCTTTAGTAGATCACTACATAAAAGACATTTAAATAAGGAATATTGTATACGCTCGGAATCCCTATAACACCTCAAATATTAATTATTGTTTGCATGCCAAAGTAAATGTCTCATGATACTATTATGATCTTTTATGAAATGGGTCTTCAGCTTGTTGAATAGGGAATATGCACATTATTTTATTATATAAACAGTATCTAATGGGATCAAGATCTACGGTGCTACGCAAAATAGAGACAAGCCTAAAATATAAAATTGGATATGATTAAGTGATTCCATGAAGAAATCCCCATTTAATGTTGTGTTTTTGTTGTTATTGATTTTGGTATTACCACGTACCAATCTACAATACGATTAAATAGCGTGGTCTTCATAGCCAGGTAGATAAGTCTTCGTTTTAAGAGAACTAAAGAACTTAAGAATTTTGTTTCGCACTAATTAATCGCTTTAGTTTGACTGAGTGCAAATTTGTAGGAAAATACTCGTAAGATGGATGTATACACGGTGTTTCATAATAACCAATAAATAATCAATGCGTTATCTAAAACTAATTAATCAAGTGTTTACACGTAATGTCATTCAACCCAAAATTTTCATGAATATAAGTATTCTCATCATGTCTATGATTTACATGAACATTTTGGGTTGAATGACATTACGGGTAAACACAATTAAAAAATTAGTTTTAGATAACGCATTGATTATTTATTGCTTATTATGAAACACCGTGTATAAATAACATGAAATAAAAGTATATTCGCTTTAAAAGAAATACTTTACTATGTGACTTGATTGATAATTTGTCAAAAACTTTAGTTTTTACTTCATGAAAGATTTTTATCCTAATTACCAGCACACTATTTTACTCGTATAATATCCTTGGAATATATTTTGTTGATAAGCAATATAGTGACACTGTAGTGTATCGTTTATTTGCCTACATCATGGAATACGCGTTTAGCTGACCTCTTTAAAAATTCTTATCCAAACTGAAAGTTACCATCTATGATCTATTTTTGTAACAATTAATAAAAAAAATCTACAAGCATTTCAATTATCTACATCAGAAAATATACGCATGCCTTTTTACGCAAACTATAGTACATATATATAAAAATGTATCTACAATATGATAAAGAAAGTTTTAACACTAATGAGGAATTTTCCGAATGACAGATAAAAGAGTATTCCAAGCCTGCTCCTAGAGGGCTCGACTTTGCGCTTATGTTAATGCCACTTTCGATTGATTGAGACTAAAAACCGTATTTCTAAATTTACATAGGTCATATACAATTCCATAAGCCATATTAAACATTGATTATAAATAATGTTTATAACCTACGAAATGTAACATCAACATAATTTACAAAGTCAGCGCCATCTATGAACAAGGCTTGAAATACGCTATTATCTGACATTAGTAAAATCCCTCATTTAATAATAAAAGTGAGTATGTATATAAATTACATATACTTAAATTATTCTGTAAGTGTGTTGATCTTTTTACTTCTGTTTGTCTATAGCGGAAATAACAAATTACTATAATGAAATCACATTAATTTTAACCCTCCATAGGTAGTGTAATCAATTTTTTCACATAATGATTGTATGAATACGAATTATTAAAATCAATAAACGCATCTGCATCTACAAGAATGAAAAAACACTGTAAAGAGAATTCAATAATAATTTGAACCATGAACAGGAAATACAATTGTGATGATGCCAACATATTAAATAAACTAAACTAACATATTCATAACAATGTTTTTTATCGAAAATTCACAACTGAAACTCACACAAATTCACTTGTAAAGTTTGGGTGTTCTTTGTCTGATCAAATTGCGACAAATTTACAGGCGCAGAAAATACCTATAACTTAGTCTCGAACAATTGAAGTCATAGAAAATGTTACGGCAGCTAGATAGATATACAAGGCCAGTTAGTTTCAGTGGACACGTTCCTGTAGAAATTTTGAAAAAAATCGTAATGTTATCAAGGCTTGGCTCAAAAAGATCAACTATCATTATTTTTCATCAAATTCTTTTTTCATGCAATATAACACTTACTATAATAAATAGCAAAAAAAAACAAATCACACTGAAGAATTGGTTCCACTTCCCTTCATAATTGGTTCCATTTTTATGGCTAATTTTTATTTAATTTACAGATAATAATTGAATATAAAGCATTTATAGTACAAAACCTAACTTGAATATTTACAAAGACGGACGACGATCATGCGTTAAATAAAAGATCTTAATCAGATATAATTATCACATTATATTTCATAAAGGCTACTTTCCCACAAGGACAACAGTATATTCCCGAGCTTCAAAGAAATCGTTGTATGTATACCATATGACGTAGTCTCGACATGCTGTCAGCTGATTTGTAACAAAAATCAAAAGATAATTGGAACATTGTTCCTATGATAATGAATCGGTTTTGTTAGTGCATGTACAGACTAGAAATGACACTGTCAACGGCAGACGCTATTGCAGTCGTCGATATGGCGGCAACAGCGATCGACGAAGCATCGGTGATAGCCATCGACATATCGACACGGCGTCAGCCCTTATTAAGTCGACGACTACCTTACAGTTGTTTGGTAAAGAGTAAAATGCGGGCGCGTCACGCTACGCGTCCACGGCTAAAGAAGCCTCTGCCTTTGTCAAAGTGCCGTTGGTTTATCCGTGCTATAAATCGCTTTTAGAATAAAATCTAAAGGGAGTTAAGGTCTATCCGCAAACATCAGTGCCGGCACGTGACGGTCAGTATCCATCCATGTCAGTGAAAAATGATATTGTAGCATACATTTTGTAAGACGCCATCCGTACTCGTCAGTGTCAGTGACGTTCAGTGATCTTCAGTGCTGCGCCGACGCTCTCCGTGATCCGACGCGAATTTGTCGGAGAGAATATTTTCACTGACGGCACGGAAGATTTCAAGCATTTTAAGATTGAAATGAAATTTTTTTTTTACAATTGGTTTGATCACATACTGTTTTCTACTACCTTACACAAAGAAAATTCATGGACACCAACTTTAAAATTGCCTTTTATTCACAGGACTTATGTTAACATCTTCATCTAATAATATAGCAATTTCCACTAACTGGGCTCTAGTAAATCGAGGCATTTTTGAAATAACAAACTCAAAGATGCTCGTGCAACTGCATTTGTTAAGGTCACAGCGCGCGTCGGCACTGAACGCCACTGAGGAGTGCGTATAGCACGTCACGGCACTGATCGGCACACTGATCATCACGTGTCGGTACTGATGTGTGCGGATAGACCTTAAGTCCGTCAAAAATATGTTACCATCCACTAGTGAACATAGGCATTCTACTCTCACAACGTGTATTGTTTATAACCCACCTGCGTCCATTCAGCCACTCTAAATTGCTAGAGGTTAACATGAAAAAACCTGAAACTACTTCTGAAATACCAGCGATTAAAAGGCGTTCACCGTGTTTCATGGTGAAAAAAAAAACACTTAGTAAGGACGAAATAACAGATAAATATGATAAGCAGGCAGCATAACGTTACAGATGTTATCGCGACTGTTTTAATGACTTCAAGTCAGGACGTGTTATGTGATATTTGAGTGTGTCAAAATTGGAAGTTATCGGAAGACATAGTATTTTGTGTGTAACCTTGAATAATAATATTTTTAAATATAGAGTTAAACGGTGGTCTCATTTTTGGCGCCACTTAATTAGGATTTGTTTAAACGCATTTTATAAGCCTCACAATACTCAGATTCCATGACTTAAGAGATCAATCAACAACCTTTCGAATTTTTTACGAAACTAAGGCCTCTTTACATATCAACATTTGTACTATACTTAAAGATTTTTTTTTCTAATTTAATCTAGTGTAGTGACGACAATGGTATACAAATGAAAGGAATATAATGTGACATCACTTGATCGTGAAGGGCTACTTTCATAACAGTTTTGTGTCCATAGTTCACAGTACGTTACAACTTCTGCCGCCAGTACGGTACAGAAAGGCGCATGTTGTCGCAGCATAGTATGTACAGTGATCAGGGAGTACGACTACGAAGCATCGATTATGAAGGGGACCTGCTTTTTCTACTTTTGCGAACGCGTATTCAAACTTGTGAAGCACCTTTAGCAGATTAAGCGGTAATTAATGTTTGGTCTTATGAGACAAAATTTATAGTAATGATTTAATGGGAAGATATTTAGACGAACAGCAATAAATAACAACAAAAGTTGCAACAAAATATTGAGATCAACAGAACATATTATGATTATAAATGAAATTTTACAAAAAACATGTGCAAACTGCATAGAACATCTTCTATCATTTGGTGCGTTCCGAATGGCGATAATATATGTGAGCGCGCTAAGTCGTTTCGAATCACCGTGAGCGAGCTCACGGCATCCAACCTGACGCCATCGATGACGTCATTACATTTGCCATCTTGCGCTTACGGCGAGCATGCCTCGGATCATAATCATTGTGAGTATTCTGTCATACGACTGTCAAGTGTCAATGTCAGCGTTTGAAAACTACAACATTTATTGTGAGGGATAAGGAAAATAATACAGCAGTGGATTAATTTTTCTGTTGTCTACCTAAGTGCCCATTTAAAAATGGTTAGATGCAAAAATTACGTGCTATTGCTGGAAATTAATTATCAAGCTAATGGACGTCAACGTCTCAAGGAAACGTCAGCATCGTAAGCGTCCATACTAACGTTCCGAATGGCCAACTGTTATTTTTCGATGTTAGCGCGATACAGCTGTGAGCGCTCACACCGCTCTCATCGTTATAAGCTCATTCGGAACGCACCAAGTATGTAAAATAAAATCAAAATACTTTATATCAAAAGCCTATTTTACAAAAATATTTCGTTGTTGCTAATCACAGGTTATAAATTGATTCTAGACACCCAACAGTTTTGTATATCGCATAAAAATTATTCACACGATCACAAAAAAGACGAAATATGTAGAAAAGCGAGTCTACGAAAAATGTTGTTTGCGAAACAATAGACACACAAAAAGATTCGCAAGACCTTATCGTGAACTAAGCGTCTGATACACTGGGCAGAGAGAAAGGAAGCAATGTCACCCATCTTACAATGCTGTCATGAGGTAACACAGTTTTAGAAACTTAGCGCAGTTTTAGAAACTCAGTACCAGAGGCGTTGCGATCAATTTTACTTTATTAACCGCAACGGAATACGAAGAGTTGTCCACAAATTAGATTTCACAAAAATGAAGGCAATGATAAGAAAATATCTCTCACTTGTAAGTACAGTCAAAGAATTTAAATGTTTTATTACTTGTACCGTAATACCAATACACAAAGTACTAATATTTAAACAGTTCTTTGTGTTCCAAACAGGGACCGGACCCGGTTACCGTTATAGCCGGTAACCTTAGGGTTTTGATGGGGTATTTTATAATGCTGGGTTTTTAAACCCTTTGCCTTACGGTAAGCTTTCAAACGGCTTACCGGTTTACACATTAATCCCTTCGATTGAATTAATTCGGGTTACCGCTAACCGATATCAAAAACCCCCAAATGGGTTACCGTTCTAAACGCTGATTAATTTGTAAAAAATATTTTAGACCTTAGGTATATCGCGTGTAGATTGCTTTTGCACCGCATATTTGCCGAAGGTCGCAACCGAACTCTGGCGTTATTGCGCCCGCAGTGCTATTTCAATCGCTCGGTGTGCGTGAGGGAAAGGGTTACCCTAACCCGAACAGTAAGCGGTTAAGCGCATAAACACTAAAAACCTTTAAGATTGGGTAAGCGGTAAATTATTGTTGTGGGTGGTAACCCCTATTTTACGGGTTATCGTTATTGTTGGGAAACCTGTTGAACGGCTTACCGAGCCCACTGGGTTACCATACGAATGGGTTACCCTTTCGAACGGCTTAAGCAAATGAACGGGTTTTCCGGTCCCTGGTTCCAAAGTGCTCATTTTTGTTTTTATAATACGACAAAACCAAAAAATCTTTAACCTGCTAAATATTCTTATTCTGTGACAGTATACACGGTTATTTTTTTATCACCCTAGAAAATTTTAGGGACGCTTCAGGACACATCCAATATTATATAAAAAATAAAAAAAATGAAATAAAAAATTAAAAAATATATTTAAAAAAAATAAAAAAATCTCTAAAAATGCTGCTCTCAACTAGTGCAGCATTTTTTGTATTTTTTAAAAAAATTATATAAAATTAAGGAGGTTATTTTTTTTATTTATATTTAAATCATTCTAATACCATGTCGTGAAGCGTCCCTTAAATTTTCCAGGGTGATAAAAAAATAACCGTGTATAGTCTATCGAATAAATGTGTTTACATGGCATTTTTTAGTTTTTTTTTAATCGTATCCTGGTAACAGTCTTGTCTGTGGTACTCTTGCTGTCAGTGACGTTACTATGACGTAAATATTTTCAGTATTCTGAGTGGGGTTAAGTTAAATAGGGTTTTTGGAAGTCCTTATTATTTTCCCATGTAAACACTTTTAATCGACAGACTTAGATCAGTTTTTGTCGCTGGATAACTGACTTCCTGAGAGAGCGGTCAATTGGAGTAGTCATTGACGGCTGCTCCTCTGACTTCATGGCAATTAATGCCGGGGTTCCTCAGGGGTCTGTCCTCTCCGCGACTCTTTTCCTGCTGCACATTAATGACCTGCTGATCCCAGGCATTGTTGGGTATGCGGATGACAGCACAGTCGTGGAGAGGTATTTGTCCGATGCTAGGGCCAGCAGGGATGAAGTTCGCCTGTCTAGAGAGGTCATGGTGGAACGTATGAACACGACTGACTGACGTCCTTTTGGGCTGACTCCAACTTTCCGAGGTGCAAATGTTCCTATAGCGGATAACCTTGAACTTCTTAGTATGAGGTTGACTACCAATCTCAATTTTGCTGACACCATAGAGTATAAAGCGCAAAAAACGGCAAAAAAGTTAGGCGTCCTGAACAAGGTTAAGCTGTACTTCACACCAGGACAGCTTCTCACACTTTACAAAGCACAAGTCTGTTCGTGTATGGAGTACTGCAGTCACCTCTGGGATAGCTCAGCCAAATACCAACTCGCCGCACTAGACTCAGTGGAACGCCGAGCCAGGAGACTTATTGGGGACAAGAAGCTGATAAAAACCAAGCTTCACAGCCTGGCTCACTGGCGCAGTGTTGCCTGTCTATATGTGATCTATAGGCTGTACTTCGGAGTGTGCTCAGGGACTGCATGAGCTGATCCCGCCATCTCCTTTTTTCTATCGGGAATCTAGACGCACGGCTGGTTACCACCCTCACCTGGTTGATATTCCCGCTGGTCGCACAAAGCGCTACACATCTTCTTTTATAGTGCGCACAGCCAAGGTGTGGAATTCTCTGCCGACGTCTATAATCCCGAGCTCATACAACCCGGAAATCTTCAAAGCGAGGGTAAATAGGCACTTTCTGGGCTAACTCGTCCCACCGTAGATCTCATCCTTGCCTCAAGGCTGGATTGGAATCAAGAGTAAGCCCATCTATACTTTAAATATAATGTTTATTTTTTGCTAGATGGATTTTTTCTGAAATATTCGACACTGCGACCAAATGGAAGATTTTACACTAAACACCATCTAGGGCCTAATATGAACCATGTTTTCTATACAAGACCGTATTAATAATAATTATTATTCATAACACGCAATCTACCGAAGAATCCGGAAAACTTTTATTGAACCCATTCACATAGCGTTCTTTCAGTTCTATTTCGGACGAAATAGTTCTTAATGTCCCATAGTTCGTTTTTTGTACCAGCTCCGGGTCTGATATGTTATTTTACAGTTATTAGATATTAATGGTTATTAGACAAAAGGCATCAAGCAAGCGCCATTCACAAAAAAAATGCTATTCAACTTATGAGTTTGTATAATTATTTCATTATATACTGTAATTCAAATGCCGTTAGTTCATATTTAATACTTCATTGTACACAAATCGGACTTATCTTTGAGAGATTTCCTACGGCCAACCTTAGTGGCAGTGTAAGATGTTGTGTAAATGCGAGAAGTATTTGTACTACTTACACAAAAATATATGAATTGTTTATTCATCTGTCATTGGCTGCCTGAGAAAACGAAGTACGACGAAGTTCTGAAACGCTACAAATATTTGACAGAATCTAAGCGGGCGGGATAGATGTTACATGAAAAATGCTATGAAAAACAATATTAAGTGCAAACGTTATCGTGTGAACCATTGTTTCACTACAATGCAGTACCTACAATGCAGCACATTTGCCGTAGACTCGACTTGAAGCAGGAATACATGCAAATACAAGTACTTAAGCGAACACAGCAATCCATTTATTGTTGTGTGCACTGTACTTGGATGTTTAACACAATTAATGGTATTATTTTCAGAAAACATGAAAAACAGTTTATCCGTCGTTAGACAAGTTTGTAGGATTCCTCCCCACCACTGTAATTTTGTGTAAATCAATTTTGTTTTAAAAGCCTTAACCTAGATAAAGCAGAGGTCCGTCATCAATTAGGTAACACAATCAACTACAGGTACAATCATGTCTACTTAATAAATCGCAAACTGGCACGAGAGGATAACAATTTTTTAAATGGTTACCGTAAAACCTGCATAAAGAAGGATAAGGAAAATTATGGAAGTTGCTTGTTGCAACCCAAAAATAAAAAAAAAACATACTCTAACTGCCGTATGACTTGCTAACTTCTAAATACTGCAACCACTCTCTCTAATTTTAAAAATCTAATTCAAATCTTGCAAATATTCAAAACTTTATGCAGATTCAGAATTTCAGAGAAATCAACTGACCTAACACTTGTCTGGCGATGGATAAAATGTATTCATATTTGTATTTTTTTACAAGGACAACGACAACGCAGTGTCTATAGGAATAACTATGGGAATAAGAACTTCTAACTATTTAGGTAAAGAGAAAAAAACGCATAATATATTCCATTAATATCAATAATAATTAATAATCAATTGGTTTTTCTAAATGTCATCATCGCTAAAGGTGCTACACAGGTAAATTAAAAAAATCATGACAAACGAATATAAACGTTATAGTATTGTTAAATGGTGATATTGCTGTTTATCGCCATCTGTGGACTATTAATTACACATTAATAGAAAGAAATTTTATTAAAAGTTGCAAGTTTTTATGCTATGAATTAACGATTGAAATCAAGATGCTCAAAGGACATGTTTCAGATAAAGTGACGAAAGAGAATGAAAATGAATATGTAGAATTCTGAGAGAACATTCCCTAACAAGGATTATTTGATTCATGACTGGTGTTTAGGTCCGAAAGTATGTACCACTCAGTAAATGATTGAAAAAAAAACGTTCATTTTATGAATGTAACTAAAAACTAAAGCATCACGAATTCGATGTATTGCATTATTCTTTGTAGTATGAAACAAAAAATTTATAAATATTAGTACACAGCCTGCACACTTGAAAGAATAAATATATTAAATAAGGTTCAAAGCCTATAGAAAACGATAAAGTGTATTTTGGAGCATTTATTGTTGTTTAATCTACTGTTACCAAGTAAGGGGCATAAAAATTATAAATTTTATTTTTAGAACTTTAATATTTTGTAACTAGATAACAATGATCAAAATAACAAATGTTAGTCCAAAGTATAATTTATCGTTTCCTAAGGTCCAATTCAACTAATACGTTACAGCCATACAGAAATTGAACCATTGCGATTGACCAAATGGAGTGCATTAATATCCTATCAAATGTACGATAATGTGGTGTTCTGATTGGTCGAGAGCAACAGTTCAGTTTGGGTGAAGCAATGGTTTATTAGTGGAATTGGCTTTGTGGTTTTTAGTATGAAATGTTAATTGCTCGTAAGCTCTTCTCGAAAGCATCGCTTTCGGTCATAAATACTCTTCATACATGCAACAACACTCTTCAGATAGTTTGACAATAGAAAATGACTGACTGATGAATGCAAAAAAGTCCAGGCCTAGTGAAGCATCGCACATACATTAAACTTAACATTCCACCAATTAGCTAATAAAGCCACAGAAGTATTTTGTGATATTAAAACGTTCAATAGGTATCTCTAAATAGCCACATAAAAGTATATACACAGAAGATTGGTAAACAATAATAATGAATAATCACAATAATTTAAGTTTGCCGTTGATAATATTCATCTTTATACATTACGAACAAAAATTAATTAAATAATAAGAAAATTAATGAACTTTTCGGACAATAACTGGGTAACATTAGTAGTGTCACATATCTATTTTTAAATTAAATATCTGTACATATCCCAATATAATAACACTAATGAGTAATTACAATCCACAGCACACTTTTGAATTAAACAAAAGATTGGTCTCACATTTCTAAACAATAAAAGTATTACAAATACGTATACGTATATATTTTTTTATTTTTCTTGCTTTTCAGTGTCCCTTTTCCTACTATATTAAAAATGATTTTCACGTTCATTACCTTTGTACTTTTTGTTCACAATCCCACAGGCAACCATCTTAACCATTACCTTTACCTTTCAATAAATACGCATTGTCATTAATGTTCTACATTCTGATGCGGGTTAGACGTAATTACACGCAGTATGAAATAATCCATACACTAACTTAACATGAAGCTGGACTTATGTCGAGACTTCAATATTATTTACAAATATAATATGGACAACTCCCGATAAACGCACTGCCTTGAGGCTATAAATAAATCCTAACAACTATCAATTGTGCCAAATGAGATTATATCCCAATTTTCAATCTGCAACTCTGGCATCTTCACTGCTTTCATAATACGCATTGCCAGCTCAATAAATTGTTCTAGTATTAAAATTATTCACAAAAGCTGTTGAAAATTACTTTCGCAACCTTTTGAAACAATTTTAAAATCTACAGTTGACACAATCAGATTGCGACATCTTGTTTCCATGAATTCATAAATAAGAAAATTAAAATAATATGATGTTCAGGAAAATTATATGTATTACTTTACTCAATCAACAAAATATAAATGTTCATTATGTCTAAACAGTAATGAGTGTTCATTTCATAAGGCATACATGAATGAAGCCAGTTTCGATCGGCTTTAAGGCTCCATTAATGTCAAATCATATGTATACGTCGTCTAAATGTGACGATGATCTTAAATTAAGCTCATTTGACTTTCATTTAGTTCGTATTCATTCAGGCCAGTATTTCACTGAAAATTATCCACCACAAATTATCCACCGCCTACACTATCCACCTAGGAGACATTTCGGCGACTTCTCTAAAACATTTCACACGTCAGTACAAAAAATCCACCTTAACACGTTTTGTAAGTTTGATAAAAATATGTGTTACCCCACACGAATCATGAATGCGTAGTTATTTCATTATTTCTAAATATTGTATAAAACTTATTCAACTGTAAATAAAAAAGAAATTGTATATTGTGCTTACCATTAACAGTATAAAAAAATACCCATCTATTTATTCTAAAGCAATGTCGAGGAACTGCTAAGAACTGTATCTAATCGTAATTATTGCTCATTCCCATTGGAATCATATTTAAAATTCTGTTTCATTTGTCTGTTTAATTATTGAGGGGTGGATAATAATCAATTTTAAGATGATGTCGTTGAAAAAAAAAAGATTATTGAAAAGATTTTTGACAAAAACCCCTTCCTCATGAAACATGCAACAAAAATACCCCTGACATTCCTTCATCACAATGAATAATAATGTTTCAATCGAAAATCCGTACCATTGAGCACACTGATCGTAAATGAAATCTACAAACAATATTCAACCATCAAGAACTGTATGTGATTATCGTAAACATGTCTGAACAAGTGAAAAAAAATATTAAAACTTACTTGAATGAAGTCTTTTGGATTTATTTTTTCCGTTTGCATTCATTTTATCGCTGTCATTAAACGGTTAGTGACCAGCCAGGCTTGTGGTTCTACATAGGGTATAACGCATCTCATCACTGGGCCGAATACGTTGGGTCGCAACATCCAGAGCGAGGCTCGAGCTAGTTATATTCCTTGAAACAGCAGCCACATACATCACTACGCCAGGCGCGGCCGTTTCGCGTCTCGCTCTTCTGTCGTGCTGCCTGCTGGGATACTTTCCTCCTCTTCGTCTGAATCGCCATCATAATCCACCAGACCCTATACAGAAACATTACATCAGATTCCTTGCGATATGCCTCACTATATTCAACTGTTATGTTACAAACTGAAAGCCACAACTATTATTTTAGCGTTACAGCAGCCGGAGCACAGGTTCCCAAGACTGCCCCCGTAGCACAACCATTTAAACACGATATGATAAAGCAATTTATCGCGGTGAACTGTCAAAATACGCTATTCGCTTTATCATATCGTGTTTTGGTGGTCGTGCTAGGGGATTATTGTCTAATAAAAAAACCCTATCACGATCGCTTAGAATTTGACAGCCATTGCGCCGTGAACATAAGACTCTGTGACGACTTCCTTTTATAAAGGAGTAATGGATGGGCTGCGACTGTCAAATTCTAAGTGATCGCGATAGATTTTTTCTTAGACAATAACCCCCCTGGACTTGAGTCACGCATTATCTCACAATTTCAGTGACACAAATTCTGTCTTAAAGAGTAGCACGACGGTGCGTATTTATTGTGACTGACGTGATAAAAATTTCTTGACGTTGACCACGACATTTTGTCTTACTGTCTAATACAGGTGTCCTTTTTGGAGATATTTCATTGGGCATAATGCTGTTTGTCATAAAAACGCTTGGCATAAATCACAAAGCATAATCATCGAAAAGCATAACATTAACGTCTCATAATTTTTTCCTTGCATAATTTGTATAGGTAAGGCATAGTTATCCAAAGGCATAATATAATTTGGCATAATTAATGAAATCCCTGATTTCTTTTGACATATTATTGGTAGTCCTAAAATGTTATACCATAATTTTAAGTGCCATTATTAATGATATCCCTAATAAGTTTGGGCATAAAAATCTGAAGTATTTTATCTGGTGTGTTTTATTTGTTATAATTACAAAAGATCTTATTTGAAAGTTATAACTTACCTACATTGGATATACCTAATACAAAAATATTCTTTATTTTCATTTGATATATATTTTTCATAGTATATATTGATTAATTACTTGACAAAGTAATTCATTCATGCTACTCGTGACAGAAACGAATCGCTGCAAAACCGACTCTACATAGACTTGTTTGTCCTACCCCTCGAGTGTAGTTCAAACCCGCGTAGCGAGGCGACAGGTGGTTTTAACGCCCGCCGCACACTGGTCCGGATTTTGAAAAAGTTGGACATTGCAAATATAGGGATTTAAAAAATACTATTAGATAGTACTAATGACACAGAACAATAAATGTTATATGCAACATTTCATAAAAATGCGTCATTTATACACGGTTATTTTTTTATCACCCTGGAAAATTTAAGGGACGCTTCACGACATGGTATTAGAATGATTTAAATATAAATAAAAAAAATAACCCCCCTCCTTAATTTTATATTAATTTTTTAAAAAATACAAAAAATGCTGCACTAGTTGTGAGCAGCATTTTTAGAGACTTTTTTATTTTTATTTTATTTTTTTTTATATTTTTTATTTAATTTTTTTTATTTTTTATATAATATTGGATGTGTCCTGAAGCGTCCCTAAAATTTTCCAGGGTGATAAAAAAATAACCGTGTATATATAAAAAAATACTGAAAAAAATGTATCGGAGATAAACCTTTTAATTTTTTTTCTCGAGACTGTCATGAGCTTTCAAACCAATACAGTGATTTAGAACTACATTTTCTTAACACATATCAATTAAAACATTTTGCGGTCACTGCTTTGAAAAGATTGTTTATATCCGGGATCATTCCATATCAACATTTTCTTTATCACCTTCATGGCACTGAAATCGACTGAATCACATCGAGGCCATTTAATGAAAGATTCTAGCCACTCAGTGTGTTTCTTTATGAAAGTTTTATTATTTCTTGATGATCCTGTCCACTTTTTCTGCAAGTTGGTCATAAAATTTCCTGCAAATCCCATGATCGTTTTGGAATCTTCAGGCGATATCGATATTTCAGAAGGAATCTTACTAATAATAGCTTGATATAATCGGTCTACGTCCTTTAAATCTTCTGCCCGCATAAACACGAAAAGGTCCAAATATGTAACAAATGTAGCGTCTAGCCACTTTGATTTGATTTGATTTGATTTAGCCATTATTGAAGTAGTCACAATCTTCCGGAAGTAATCTCTAGATGTTATAAGTTACGTAGTTAAATAGCCAATAAACGACCTTACGCACACTACGCTATATTTATACCCGATATGAAGTATCCCAAATAGCGACAGTGCGCGCGAGCAGCGCATGCAGCTGCCGACCAATCAGAGGCGGGTATCTAGGATGACTCATTGCTTGTTTGTCTGACTACCGAGCAGCTCATATTATTGTTGCCTATTTTACAAGGGGTTCCAAATACCATCTATCGGGACCCAAGCCAACCTCACCTGCACGCGGTGCACCCTGCTCTATAACAGACGAGGCTCTGGCGCTCCCCACTAACCCGCACTGGGCCATCGTGGTGGGAGATGGCCCAAAACCCCCCATGAACCCAAACCTTAAGCAAAAGCCCCAAGTGCCCGGCGGTTCGGTTCGGTTCGCTGAAGGTCATACAGGTATACGCCCCGACCTCGAAACACTCCGACGAGGAAGTGGAAGCTATGTATGAGGACATTTCTCGGGCAATACATGCTTCCAAGACTCATTACACCATGTCATGGGAGACTTCAACGCAAAGCTAGGCAAGCGCGGCGATAGTGAGTTGAAAGAGGGGCAATATGGAGCTGGAATCCGGAATTACCGTGGTCAAATGCTAACCGATTACATGGATAGAGAGGGACTCTATATGATGAACTCTTTCTTCAAAAAACGGCTGCATCGAAAATGGACCTGGAAAAGTCCGGATGGCGTGACAAAAATGAGATTGACTTCATCATGTCGACTAAGACTCGCTTATTCAATGACGTCTCAGTGATCAATGCATTCAACACGGGAAACGATCGAAAGGGGCGCGGGAGGAGGGGAACGCCTGGGCATGCGACGCCGGGCTATAAGTCCTGTCCTCTAAGTCCGTCATACACGTCCACGCTGCCCCAGGTATTGCCGACGTACAAACCTGGGGCGGACCCACTGATGTGGGTCGTGCGCCCTGGAAATGATTCAGATTGTCAACGGGCGTCGCATCACTTACCACCTGCCTCGGATCTGAGTCAGCCAAGTATGACGGGCGTGCCTGGTACAGCTCTCCCACTGGCCAGGTGTAACCCAAACCCAATTCCCGTCCATATTTATCCCTACCCTTGTCCCATCCTTCTTCCTTAGTCCAATCACGCACAGGCGAACAGTGGCGGCGCATAACCACACCCAGGCCAACCTAGCCTAGGGGCACTAAATTCCCCCTGAAAGTTGGTACCACACCAGCCATGGGCCAGCTGGTGTGAGTTACACGTTGGCTTCTAGCCATACAGCCCAAAAAAGACACAATGGACATACAAAAAGATACAGTAAGACGACCCCAGGAGGGTCCCACCAATGGTGGGGAGTCCCTCACCGGGCCTAGCCCGGTCCGTCCCGCGTATTCTGGGGGGGACAACGTGTGCCCAGTCTCTGGCGAAAGCCTAAGCTTATCCGGCCTAGTAGAGGCCATGAAGACGGTCGACAACACCGGGACCGTCAACCCATGGACAGTCGTGGCTCATAAGCGCCCTTGCAAAAGGAGCGCTAATGCAGCCACACACACAAACATACACACACAAGGGCCAAAGGGTCTACCGGAACGCAGTCGCCCTAACAGGCGCGCGAGAAGGGAAGCTCTGCGGCCAACAACCAGCACAGCGACGGCCACCGCAGCAGTGGAAACACAGCGCGAACCTGTAGAAATACAGGGGCCGTCGCAGACACAAACACCAACACCACAACCAGCCCCACCACCACTACCCTCCAGTCAGCGGAGCGGGAAGCGGAAGCCGAGGGGCAAACGAGGACGGCGGACTGCTGCGGCGGCTCCCACTGCTCCTGAAAAGGAACAGCCTGGTGCTGGACAGAGTTCAGGCGGGCCAGCTTCATCGAAGCGAACTCGTCTGGACGAAACCCAGTCACCCAGGGGGGATGCCAAACGCGCGAAAACCGACTCAAAGACCCGGCGGTCGGTGAGCTACGCAGATGCGAGCAATTCGCATCTGAGAGTAGCGGTCACCACCGTCCCGCCGAGGGACCTCACGGCCGAACAGGCAGAGTGGCTGAGGGAGACTATCGATGATAGGATCCTGCAGGCCATACTGTCTCCTCCGTACCCGAGCGCGCAGGCTCCATCTTTCCGCGGACGGCCCTTTCTTTTAGAGGGGGTCCTAGCGATGTGGTGTGAGAATGCGAACGCACTCAGCTGGCTGGAGAAGGTGGTAAAAACCATCCCGTCGCCTATAGCCGATACCACTCTGGCTGTCATCAGACAATCGGAGATGAAGAAGAGGCTCAGGGCGGGACTTCTTGTCCACACGCGCATCACCGATGCTGTAACGCTGCAGAGAGTCCTTTGTGCCCAAAACCCATGGTACAAAGTTGATTCCTGGCAGTGTTACGACATGACGGTAGATGATAAGGCGCAAGAACCAGAATCCAAAGAAAAGGTGGTGCACCTGATCCTTGGGATACCGGAGGACCAGAAGCAGGGAATTCTGGATAGGGACCGCCGGGTGGCTCACATGTCTGGCAGCGGGTACATCCGCTTCTTCACCCCGGAGGAGATGAAAAACCAGATGAGCCACCGGCCGACAATCAAGCAGCGGCGAAGCTGCAACCGAGGACCTCCTCCCCGGAGCCCTCCACCTCGGCTCCCCAACAGGGTTCGAGCCAGATGGAGACCACCTTGCCGCTGACGGTAGGAGTAGGGGACACCAGCGACGAAGATGACGTGTTGCGGAGTCCCTAACAGCCTACACGTAATCCAAACAAACCTCCAGCACAAACAGATAGCGGCGGCTACACTGCGTAGAGTGCTGGAGGCAAACACCAAGACCGTCGCCCTGATCCAGGAACCCTGGATCAGGAACAGCAGAATCTGCGGTCTGAACAACATCGATGGTAAGTTACTGGTAAACACATCAGTGGAAAAACCGAGAACCTGTATTTATATACCAAACTCTGTAAAAACAACTATGCTTAACCAATTCTGTTCTAGAGATCTTACCGCAATGACGCTCTCCACAGAAAATCAAACCACCCTTGTACTAGCTTCTGCATATATGCCGAACGAAGAGGACATTCCTCCAAGGGAAATGATGGAACTAGTACAACACTGCGAGAACCATGGCTGGGAACTGATCATTGCGGCGGACTGCAATGCACATCATCCACTGTGGGGAAGTAAGGACACAAATAAAAGAGGTGAGTTACTAACCGAATACCTATTCCAAACAAACCTTAATATAATGAATAAAGGCACAGAACCAACCTTTGTAAGTTCTAGGTATCAAACCATCATTGACATTACTTTGGCAACACATACGGCGGCGAACCTCATTAAAGGTTGGCACGTATCGAACGAACCATCCTTCGCGGACCACCGTCGAGTGTGTTTCCAACTACTCTATAGATTACCAGACCCTGCTCCCTATCGCAACCCCCGTAAAACTGATATAGCAAGGTACACTAACGCACTTAAAAAAGCACTAGACGGAACGTACGCTAGCGGCGAAACACCTAGCATAAACAGTATTGAAGAAAAAGTACAACTCCTCACTTCAGCAATCGTCGAAAGTTACGAGTTGGCATGCCCGATGTCCATACCGAAAAATCTCAACAAAAATCTCTGGTGGGGGCCAGAACTTGAGAGGCTAAGGAAAAAAATCAGGGCACTCTTCAATAAAGCAAAAAACACAAGAACTCCCGACGACTGGGACAGATACAAAGACGCGCAGAAATACTACAAGAAGAGGATCAGATTCCGGAGAACGGAAGCCTGGCAAAATTTCTGCAGCAGCATAAACTCAACAAACCAAGCCGCTAGAATAAAAAAAATATTGTCCAAGGGAAACACAGAGCTCCTTGGCAACATCAAAAAAGAAGACGGCACCTATACTAGATCTGAAGAGGAAACCAGCGCGGTACTGCTGGAAACACACTTTCCCGATTGTCAAATCGCGTCAGACCTGGAATGGTCTGACCCCCGACTACAGCACCCCGTCTACCGAAGAATGGAAGGCTGCCAGCAAAGTAGTAACTGCGGATAGAATAGAATGGGCTATCAAAAGCTTTAAACCATTCAAATCCGCAGGACTGGATGGAATATTCCCAGCGCTGCTACAATGGCATCCCAACTTAACAGTAAAATACTTAGAACCCATATATAAGGCCTGCATAGCCTTCAAATATATTCCAAAACAATGGAGAGAGGCGAAGGTAGTATTCCTACCCAAACCGGGGAAAGAAGACTACACTACGGCGAAATCCTTCAGACCAATAAGTCTAACATCATTCCTGCTCAAAACACTGGAAAGATTGGTAGACCGACACCTAAGGGATGGAGCACTCCATGAAAGACCCTTACATCCCCAGCAGCACGCCTATAGGAAAGGCAGGTCCACAGA
Source organism: Schoenobius gigantellus (assembly GCA_963935595.1). Lineage (NCBI taxonomy): Eukaryota > Metazoa > Arthropoda > Insecta > Lepidoptera > Crambidae > Schoenobius > Schoenobius gigantellus. The sequence continues at coordinate 17,253,651 of OZ012557.1, read as the reverse complement.
GTCGGCACTACATATGGTGGTCCGTAAAATAGAGTCGGCCATACACAATAAATCCTCAACCCTAGGCGCCTTCATAGACATAGAAGGAGCTTTCGACAAAGCAATGCACAACAGCATTAACCACGCCCTTCAAAAGTACGATATAGAACCAGCAACAACAAAATGGATCACGGAGCTGGTAAGCAAAAGGGCGGTTCAGATAGTGGGGAACAACACCATCAGAGCAAAAGTGGTTAAAGGATGTCCCCAGGGGGGGGTCCTGTCCCCACTTCTGTGGAACATAGTAGTAGACAGCCTCCTAAGGAAACTAAACGACAGAGGCTATACTACTATTGGTTATGCAGACGACCTGGCAATACTGATAAATGGGACCGCAGAAAACATATTATGCAAAGAAATGCGTGAAGCCCTAGTATTAGTAGAACATTGGTGTGACGAACATCAACTGTCAGTAAATCCAAATAAAACAGAACTTATACTTTTCACCAACAAAAGAAAGTTACCAGAACTACAACTACCAAAATTCTTTAACACCAAACTCTCCCTATCATCACAAGTCAAATATCTGGGCATAATCTTTGACAACAAATTAAACTGCCTTCGATTCTGTCGAGACCTGGGCCGTGCTTAGGTGACTCCAGAGGTGCCAAATAGACTACCGGTACATCCAAGTGTTGAAGTCATTGTACGGAAACGCCACTATGTCAGTCTGCCTTTAGGACCAGAACTCAAAACCAATACGACTTCAGCGAGGTGTGAGACAAGGTAATGTTATATCGCCGAAGCCGTTCACAGCTGCGCTGGAGGATGTATTTAAGCTGTTGGACTGGAGAGGACTCGGCATCAACATAAACGGCGAGTACATGACTCACCTTCGTTTTGCCGATGATATCGTGGTCATGGCTGAGACCGTGGAAGATCTAGGCACAATGCTCGAAGACCTCTGTAGAGTTTCCCAACAAGTGGGTCTTAAAATGAACATGGACAAGACCAAAATTATTCCCATGTAGTATCCACTCCTGTGAAGGTTGGCGGCTCTACACTGGAAGTTGTTGACGAATATGTTTACCTGGGACAAATAGTCCAGCTCGGTAAGTCCAACTTCCAGAAAGAGGTAAATCGACGAATCCAACTCGGCTGGGAAGCGTTCGGCAAGCTACGCAGCATATTCTCGGCCAATCTACCGCAGTGTCTTAAGACGAAAGTCTTCAATTCGTGCGTGTTGCCAGTGATGACGTACGGAACTGAGACGTAGCCGTTTACAATGGGTCTCATCAGAAGGCTCAATGTCACTCAAAGGGCAATGGAGAGGGCGGGGTTTCTCTACGCGATCGCATCAGAAATGAAGGGATCCGTAGAAGAACTAGAGTCGCCGACATAGCCCAAAGAATTGCAAACCTTAAGTGGCAGTGGGCAGGATACATAGCTCTCAGGACTGACGGCCGTTGGGGCGGAAAGGTCCTTCAGTGGCGGCCGCGTACCGGGAGACGCAGCGTTGGTAGGCCCCCCACAAGGTGGACCGACGATCTGGTGAAGGTCGCGGGAAGCCACTGGATGCGGGAGGCGCAGGACCGATCGGTTTGGAGATCCCTGGGGGAGGCCTATGTCCAGCAGTGGGCGTCTCTTGGCTGAAATGATGATGATGAGGATGATTTTACAAGACTATCCTAACTAGCTGAAACATTTATCTCTTTTTTGGGTAGTCGTGTAAAAAGACAGGCTTCATCTGTTAAATTCAATAATTGTCTCAAAACAAATGAAATTTGTAACTCATAGTATGAATTTAATAAGTATTGTGCTTCTGACAAAGATTTTAAAAATTTTAAATGCATTAACATCATCTACTTTATAAATTCCACGTGTGATCAACCGAAAACACGAGGAAAAAAAATATGTTAATTTTGAAACCCCCTAAAAGGCAAAGCCACGCGTGACCGCAAAATATTTTAATTGATGTGTTAAGAAAATGTAGTTCTAAATCACTGTATTGGTTAAACTTTGACAGCTCATGACAGTCTCGAGAAAAAAAAATAAAAAGGTTTATGTTCCATACATTTTATTTTCAATATTTTTTTTATATATGAATGACGCATTTTTATGAAAAGTTGCATATAACATTTATTGTTCTGTTTCATTAGTACTATCTAATAGTATTTTTTAAATCCGTATATTTGCAATGTTCACTTTTTGCAAAATCCGTACCAGTGTGCGCCGCCGCGACTGAGGTTGAGCAGAGTCTGCGGTGGTGAGCGTAAACCATCTGCGACGATAAGCTTGCGTGGGACCGCCGGAGCCCCGCAGCGTCGGAGCCGTGACAGAAGCCATGCATGTACTATCGAGGACACTGGTACCTTACCAGTCCTACGTCGAAAGTCGCTTGCACACTGCACGATGACAATCGCGTCAGACCACGCCCCGCTCCATTCATTCACCAATAGTAAAGCGTAAAGCAGACTGACACCAAGAGCGATTTCAATGAAACCAGATGTCTGTCTATGATTGGTCGTGTGGGCGTGTCATGTCTGTCTATGATTGGCCTTAGTAAAAATACGTAGCCAATCAGGGATAGGTATGGGTCGTGTGGGCGTGTCCGATGCGATCCGCTTTTAAACGAATATTTCTACAAAGTGGTAAGGCACGAGAGACCTCGATAGTACATGCTTGCTTGCATGGTGCATGCTTGCTTGCATCGTGCATGCTTGCTTGCATCGTGCATGCTTACTTGCATGGTGCATGCTTGCTTGCATCGTGCATACTTGCTTGCATGTTGCATGCATGCTTGCGCGCAAGTTTATGCCTTGAGACATTCTGCATAAATAAATTATTCCTTGTGATTAATATGCTAAGCATTATTATATGCTTTGAAAAATAATGCGTCAAGTTGTTCTGTTTCGAGTTTATAGATTTTAATTCTTATGGCAAATAATTTTCTGCCACACAATATTATATGCTTATTAACATTCTGCTTCCTGATTATTATGAGTCTTGACGATTATTTTAATCGAAATTATGCAATATGATTTTATGACAATAAATTTTATGCCTCTAAATAGAAAACCACCCTTTTAATGTCACGGTCGTTTATAAGTGCGGATAAACTGTGCCACATATCCCTTAAGTGATCGCACCGCACCGAAATTCCCAGTAGTACTACTGGTAAGACTACTGGGAACTTATTTTGACGATTTTCGGGATCCATGATTAAAAAGAAATAAAACCGATCCCATTTAGGATCACTTTGATGTCCGTCTATCTGTCTGTTGATTTCTCGGATTTTTCCATCGGTCCGTCTCTACATCCCTCGGTCTGTCGGTCTATCCCTCTGTCAGTGTCTTTGTCTGTCGGTGTGTCCGTCTGACCATCTAAGCGCCTGACGGTCGTCCAGTAAGGCTCGGATACCGGTTAAATTTTCAAACCGTTTTCATGTACCTACTTGGAGCAAAACCTTTTCATTGCGGTTTTGTTCCAGTTAACAGTTTTTTTAACCGGTTCTTGCAAGTTATTACATAAAAGTTTTTAACAATAAACCGGTTTGGAGTAATTAAAACCGGTTATACGAACGCAAGATTAATACTGTTGTGTTATTCAGTACCTACTTCACTTTCTTGCAGTATGAATAAGTGTTGTTTGCGTTGTAATCAAAGTATTGTATTCCTTCGCATTTTACTTATCTTAAATACTTACAAATGATAGTGGTTTGTAAATTCACTACGCAAATCAGACGTGAACATACATACGTTAAAACTTACTACGCGGCCGTAAGCGACTACAAGTTAATAACACGATACAATGTCGATTAAAGCGGTTTATTTAGGTTAGTTCTTATAACGTTCGCGTTATCGAGAAAAGATCGGAGCAAAACCGAAATAAACATCGGTTTTACCGATTTAAAATATACCGGTTAAAATCGGTAACCGGTATTTTTGAAACCGGTTCCGAGCCTTGTTTGCCGGTCTGTCAGTCTGTCCATCTGTCGGTCTAGCCGTCTGTGTATCCTACCTGCCCGCCCCTTGCCGGCCCAAAAGATGCTTTTTCACGCCTCTTTTGAAGGAACCCATGTTGTAGGATGGAGGAAACACGTGCGCAGGTAGAGAATTCCAAGTGTGGGATGAACGATAGAAGAAGGAATCTTGGAATTTCTTGGTACGGTGTGAGAAGGAGGACACAGTGTGTACGAATGACTCCGAAGGCCCTTACGCGTGTTTCTGTTAAGAAATGGAGAGGGAGGGATAAGGTTAAAGAGCTCCTCAGAGCATTCCCCATGGAACATTCGGTAAAAGGCGCTAAGAGAGGCGATGTCACGACGAAGTTGTAGAGGCTCGAGGGTGTTAGTTACCTCTACATCGCCAATAATGCGAATAGCGCGACGCTGCAATCTGTCCAGAGCATCGAGCAGGTACTGAGCGGAGCCGTCCCAAAGGTGCGAGCAATATTCCACGCAAGACCTAACCTGAGTTTTATACAACAAGCATAGTTGGTCCGGCGCAAAATACCTACGCACCTTGTTCAGCAGGCCTATTCGCTAACTACGGTTGGTAACTAGAACTGTCATTTTTGAAAGCCACTTTATATCCATTACGGGTTTAGTGATCTTATGTGTTACGGCAGCGTTCATGATAGGAGTAATGGATGTTAAGTTCCCTTCAAAAATGACAGTTCTAGTTAGCAACCGAAGTTACAGAATAGGGGGGCAGGACACCGAGTTTCCGTGAGGCAGTAGTTATGACGGATTCGATGTAGTCTCTGGGGTTCAGATCGCAGCGAATGTTCATTCCGAGCAAGGTGATGTTGCTCTGTGTGTGAAGGAATGTGCCTTGAAGAGAAGGAAGGGGGAGGAAAGGTGACCTTTTCGCTGAAAACGCGCACACCTGCGTTTTCTTAGCATTGAACTCAACAAGATTGTTGGAGCCCCATTCGGAGACGAGGTCTAGCGTCCTGTTGAGCTCAATGATAATATTCTGCCTCTCCCTACCAATATCACCACGAGCAGCCCCTGAGCTTCCGTGATATCCCCCATGCACTGTACTGTCGTCTGCAATGTATATAGCAATGTATAGCTCCCAACGAAAGCATGTCATTGATATGCAGAAGAAACAATGTTGGGGATAGAACGGAGCCTTGCGGAACTCCAGCGTTCACTGCCACGAACCGCGAAGCGCAGCCGTCAACGACAACGCGAATTCTACGCTCGTGAAGGAAGCTGGCAATCCACGTACAGAACTGCGCGGGTAATCCGTATGCCGGAAGCTTGGAAAGAAGAGCCTTGTGCCAGACTCTATCAAAAGCTTTGGTGATGTCGAGACTAATAGCCACCGATTCGCCGCGCTTATCGATAGATTCACCCCATTTGTGCAAAAGGAACCTGTTGACCGTTTAGGACGAAATCCATAGTGTCGGTCATTAAGTAACGAGTGACCTTCCAGATAATGGATCAGCTGGGTATTTAGGATCCTCTTCATGATTTTGCACAAAATGGATGTGACGGCTATAGGACGATAGTTAGCCGGATCAGAACGATCTCCCTTTTTGGGAACCGGCTGGACATTGGCCTCTTTCCAAGATTTCGGCACACAACCAGCAGAGAACGACAGACGGTATAGACGCGTCAGGACCGGAGTCAACTCCGCTGCACACTTCTTAAGAACAATCGCAGGAATGCCGTCTGGTCCACTTGCTTTTCGAGTATCGATCGACTGGAGCTCCGCCCGCACATCACGCTGTCTGATACGGATATCGGGCATGGTGCTGCCACAATGGGACAGTTTCGGAGGTTGTGCACCACAGTCATCGATACGGGAATGAGCCGCGAAGAGTTTTGCCAGGAGGTCGGCTTTCTCCTGCGGCTGATGAGCAAGTGAACCATCGGCATGTCTCAGCGGTGGCAGCGAGGGTTGGCAGAAGTTTGATTGCACAGCTTTGGCCAGGCGCCAGAAAGAACGGCTACCCGTAGGGTGCGCAAGCAGTTCCTGGCCCACTTGTGCAATGCGCTGAGCATCCGCTCTAATGTAAGCCCTCTTACACAACTTGGTGGCATTATTGTAGGCTGTTTTCAGTAGGCTAGTATTGGGATCCCTAGAAGCTCGGCCTCTGATCCAAGCGCGGTAAGCCAGCTGTTTGTTTTCAACAGCAGAGGCGCACTCGCGATTGAACCAGAGGTTACGTCTGCCTCTACTGACGAGATTGGAATGCGGAATATAATATTCCATTCCTAGTATGATCTCGTCAGCAACAGAGGTAGCGCAGGAGTCCGGATCCATCCCATTGAAACAGCGCTGCCACCAAGGGACAGATGCGTAATAATCCCGCATACCGTCCCAATCTGCTGACGCATAGTGCCACAGACGGCGTGCTGCAACCACAGGCGACGGTCGCGACGCCTGAAGCACTGAGACGGATACCAGGCAGTGATCCGAAGATCCTAGTGGAGCTCGAATCACCACCTGATATCCGTCAGGGCGATTTGTCAGCAGAAGGTCCAATAAAGAGGGCGCTTGACCGATAATATTTGGTACCCTGGTGTGCTGGGTGACCAATTGTGTCAGGTCGTGCGTGAGAGCGAATGCGTGGGCAGTCCTACCCGCATGGTCAGTTTTAGAGGAACTTAACCACAACTCGTGGTGAGCATTGAAGTCCCCTAAAAACACCAGCTCGGCGGAAGGAAATCGCTCCTGCGCGTCATCTGCCACCCGACTTAGATGTTCAAAAAGTCGAGTTGTCTCCAGGTCACCACGATGGGAACGGTAGTCGCAGACGTAGACACGGCAATGAGTGCCAAAATCGACGTGTACCGCAAGGATGGAAAAGGAAGGTTCCTCCAAACAGCGCAGGCGACGACAGCAAACGTCCGCCCGGACGAACAAGCAAACACCAGCCTTCGCCTTAAAGGACTCCTCAAGAGCGTAGCCGGGGTACGCGTAGCGTAATACAGAATATGGTCATTTTTTATTAGCAAAAGCTTTTTATTGGAAAAATAACTAAGTAGTAAAATTATTATTATAACAAACCCTATAAAGTTTTCAAACTACTAATTAGACAGACACAATCTTCATTTAAAAATCTCTTTGCAGAATAGGGGTTAAAAACTAGACGCTTACAAAGTCGCGGGCAAAATCTAGTCTCTAATAAATTTGTTATAACTTCGCCTCCCGTCGCGCTCACCCGCACCGCACCCCCTAACATGCCCGTTGAGTAAGGCGAGCTTTGTCTATAACGTCATTTGAGAATGGCCAACTCGAAGTGAACGGCTACTAGTACATCTATTTTATGAGACAAGATTTTAATGTAGCATATATGTATATCACCGCCGGCTTTTTTATAATTTTCTTTATAATTTTTTGTCTTTGTTATTTACTTACTACTACAATATATTGAAATGAAACTATTTAAATATAAAAACTAGAATTTTAATGAGAGCGACAAACGGTTACAACAATCAGAGGAATTCTAAATTGTGCACAGACTTGATAGAGGAAATTGTGCAATGTCAAGGTAATGACACTAATGACACATTGTTTTTTTTTTATATAGTTCCAGAGAGCTCATACAGATAAAGCAAATTAAAACACTATGATTTTTGGGTCTATGTTTATATTCCAACAGTTCATACTCATATTAGTTCATTTTATAAGTAGCTACAGTGCTCGCATGCAGAGTGTGTGAAATTTCTGTTTAGTAGACTACAACATGAAGGCATTGCAACATGAACATCTCTTATGGCGCAGCGCCATATTAACGGTATGGCGTGGCAGGGGATTTTTTAGGTGAGGAATAAGATCATATTTTTATAGTATAGTAATTAATAAAGTTAACATTTTAATATTAGTTGAAACCTACGACCGTACTACTGTTTAAAATCAAATTCCGCTCGGAAGCTTTACTGTTCGGAAGCTTTACTGTCGTCACCTTTGTTTCTAGTTATATTTTTATTTCTCAACTTAAAAAGCCTACCCGTGCCATACTGCCAATGGTCGCCGGGCCTATAAAGTCCAGGTTAAATTGATTATAACACCAAATCATACAAGTGAATGTGATACGCATAAGAGAATGCAAGATAGACGTGACGCCACACGGATTGTATTGGAATATAGTCTTTCAAACACTCCCCTAGTTCCACCCACATAGTTGCATACTTATTTAACATTACCTAATAAGCAATATTCAAGCATGCATTATTCCAGCGAGTAACTATTTTAATAAACGGTAGTAGTTTATTAAAAATAACAAATCAAGTTTTAATTCATAAATGTACGAATTTCATAAAAATTATTTAAAAAAACATGTTGTGGAAAAAACGTATTAATTTTGCAAGTCAGGCAAATTATGAAAAATAATAAGTATGAGTAATTTTAGTAAATTGAAACAAACATTGCATGACGGAGAATTCTTATCCCACAAATTGTAAAAAATATATACAGGATGTAAAATGCAACTGCATCCAAAAAAAAGAGAACACAATTCTTCTTGTCCACTTCTACTACTAATTACGTTTAAGGAACATAATTATGTCCAAAAATGCAAAAAAAAATGACTTTCCATACCAATTTCCTCAGTAGATCACCTTTGTATGAAAAGTGCGAAAATGTTTGTCATTTTTAAACATACGTTTCTTGGGGAAAGTTGTTCAGTTTCTCAACTAGAATTGTGTTCTCTTTTTTTCGGAAGCGGTTGCATTACATCCTGTATACTACGTGCATGAATGAACACAAATGTTTTCATTTTCATCTGTATAAGTATGTTGTAAAGATCACAAAGAATAAACATAGTATACATAATTATTATATGCATTAATATCATGTATTTAGTTGAAATTCTTTGATCAATGTTTTTTTCTGCCACAAATATGCTGATATCAGATCAGTTGCACGCGGCAATATCTCTATAACATACTTGGATCACGGCACAGACACGATGATTCCCCAGCAGCGAAGCAATGTGTAGCGAGAGGGAAGTCAAAAGTTTACCTTATCGAGTAATCTGGGCGAGGATACCTGAACGTCGGCGTGCGCCGGCGGCTTGCTCGCCGTCGTCGTCGTGCTCAGCAGCACGCGGCTCGGACCGTTCACGCTCTCCGTACTCGAGCACACTTTCTTTTCCACTATTTTGCCTGCAAATAGGACAATGAAACATTCTGTTTAACCTTATATTTTTATACAGGGTCATTTTGAAAACATCAACAATCTCTTATCAGGGGCTGATTCTAGTGCTCAGATGCAGCAACTTTTTGTATGGGATCAACATCGATATCTCAAAAAAATACACTTCTCCGTACAAACTAGGTTAGCTGATCGAGACTTTAGTATGGGAAAGTGGACTTTTTTTTTTGCGATTTCGATGTTGGTCCCATACAAAAAGTTGTTGCATCTGATCACTAGGATCAGCCCCTGGGAGGTTTTTGATGTTTTAAAAATTATCCTGTATATAGATTATTAAAACCCTTAATTCGTTCATAAGCAACGGCCATAAATTAGAATTATGCAAAATCATATGACAGTAAATCATAATTCTTATTGGATAATTCATGTAGCAATAGAGTTGAATAAGGTCATATTATAAAAACAAATGTTGAGTCTATGTACCTAGTACTTGCCTTGTTATATAAACTTCAATACATTATAATTGAAATGGTATATGGTTTTTAATCTATTAAAACGATGTTTGCTTGTCTGTGATGTGCTCAACCGCCACGCTACTAGATTATAATCAACTTATTGTCTTATTTCAGCATACAGTCATGTCAATTTGGTATTCCATGACAATGTCTAATTAAAAAAAAATAACCTTGCTTTAACACTTATAGCATAATATGAATATTAGTTGTAAAAGTAGCTTTCCTTTTTGTAAGAGCCCAGAATAATATAATTCCACAAAATATATTAGATAAAACTATGTGAAACATTTTTTAAATGACTTAATACCGAATGTATACGAATGTATACCTAATACCGTTTACTAGTAATCCTGAATTTTCTTATTTTTAAGAGGTAACTTAAAAAATAAAATGTATCGAGGCAAAATCTTTAAATCGCGTTTCCGGTTTTTGTCGTTTCTAGCTAAAGATATAAAGAAACAAATATTTGAGTTTCAGATCTGTTAGATGTCTCAGTGACCTATGACATTACCACAGATTAAATAATAGTACTAAAGTACAGGAGTATTTAGAGGCGAGGGTGCTTTTTTAAATTCAGAACAAGGCATCGGGTGCCGTGCACCCAGTAAAGTTGGACGAACTAAATGTGTAAGTACAATAAGTTTGATGTTTAGCTACAGTGGCGGCCGGCACCCGTGAAAACTTATAATAATAAAATATTAATTTTCTCAAATCATGGATACAGTTGTCATATTAATTTATAATAATATTATAAAACTGAAGTTTGTTTGATAGTTTGTTAGTTTGATTGGTTGAACATACTAATCTCTGGCACTACTGGTCCGAATTGAAAAAATATTTTCCATTTATCGAGGAAGGCTTTAGGCTATGTAATATCATGCTACGACAAATAGGAGAGGAGAATCAATGAAAAATGTTGCTAAAACTGGCAAAATATAGAAGATGCGAAACTAAGAACGCGTTGAAGTCTTAAGGCGAAACGCAGTTCGCGGGCACAGCTAGTGCAAATAATACAGTGCTTTATTAATTAATTCGCACTTTTATGTACACATTTATTATATTCACATATTTAAATAAAACCCTATTGGAAAAGATCTACCATACTTTCGATCCGTGTCATTGTGAAATAAAATGACTATATCTGTACGGCGCAATATGTTGAAGACGCGGTTCCAAATCCCGCCCGAGTCGTGACTTTTGTCTTAGTATCGATTTATTAATTTTTTACTACCACAATGACTGCTTTGCTGGTCACCCTATGATTGCCTCGAGCTAGCCTAGCTACGCTCTAGGCCTTCCAGCTTGGCCATCATTGCAGCCCTTGCTGTCCTCACTGTAAAGGTCTCGACCTACGGTCTCGGCCTTTATCTCAGCTCGTCCATCAAGTGCTGCACGCTGTCAGCGCTGTGTCGGCCTGGAGCTGCGCTGTCGGCCATCATCAGCGCGACCGGCAAAGTAGTCGTTATAGACCGCGGCAGTAATGTACTATTAATTAAACGTGACAAACTCACCGATGGCGTCTAGCGCGTGGTGCGCGTGCGGGTGCGTGTGCGCGTGCGCGTGCGCGTGCGGCTGCGCGGCGTCCAGCGGCGCGTCGTCGTCCAGCTCGTCGTCGTCGTTGAACCACATCTCCTCCTCGTCGTCGGGCGTGCGCGCCTCCCGCCTGTACCTGGTGCGCAGCAGCGACGGCACCACCGCCTCCGCTACGCCCACGCTGCCGCTCACTGACAACGAAACATGGTGGGTTTCTTTTGTACAAGGCATTTTTCGTTGTGCTATCCGCCCTCCAATTGTAACATTGCACAGATATGGTCAACTTTAAAGACTACGCTGCATCATTGTGCTATACCGGGTTATTTTTTGCTTGTTCAGACAAGCAAAATGAATTTGCAAAAAAAAAACCAGCTGTTCCATACAAATGTTCATCATCCACTGAACCTAAATGTATGGAACAGCTGATTTTTTTTTCGCCATATCGAGTTTGGTCCCATAGTAAAAGTTGTTCATTTTGCTTGTCTAAACAAGCATACAAAATTTGTTTCCTGATGGAAAAATAACCCGGTACATTATAGCAAATAATGTTTAGCGTATAGTAAACCAATAATATATAGTACAGCTAAGTGTGAACGTGTCCATACTAAATGTATGGTGCGCGATATTGCTGTGCTATTAACTATATGCTATTATAGCGTAGTCTGAAAGCACCTTAACGTTTTATAACAATAAGGCCACCTCTTTGTAAATGTCTTTTTTAAACATGTGTATATTACATTGTATTGTAATGCAATTTTTGTACAGTAAGCTCCTCGTCAAGCTATACTATTTGACCTTTGGACCGTGCTTATGTCGCCTGTAATAGTGGTTTTCGTAGTGCAAATGTAAAGTTTGAATGGGATCTTACTGTACCTATATTTAATGGTTTATTATTATTATTTTATTTGCAAAATACAAATAGAGGTTTGACATTTTCTCTACAAAAAAAAATTTTTTTTCTGTTTTACTATCTAACACTAGGGGCATAGAAAGCACGTTGTAAATACTGAATTAATATAAAAGTACCTTGCCTTGTTGAATTGTTGAGATTGAGATTCTCTGTATGAATATTAGCTAATTATGATAATATTATATTTAACTGCAATACCAATCTTATCATTCATTGTAATTATTAATTCTCAACTTACCTCTTTCTCTTTCTTTCAACTTGTCCTGATGTTGGTCATATCGTGTTTTTAAAGCTTTAAAAATCTGTACATATTCAATGTCTTCTAAGATCTTTCCGTAGTTTTCAACTACATGAGAACAAAGTGATTTAATGTCCTCTAATCTAATAAAGTCAAATAACTCTAATATAGCTGAGTCGAGTAAGTTATACCTAAAAGAAAAACATCATTAGGAATAGTTGAATATGAAACTATTGTTTACATCATAAAATAAATTGATACATAGCATCTGCTCACCTGCCATTATTCCTAAGAAACGCATCAATAACTGGAGCAAATAGATTTCCTTTGATAATATATCTATTATAGTACTCATCTTTCAGAGCAATAATTTTCCTCATAAACCTCAGTGCACCAAGCACTAAAAATGTGTGTATTGATCTCATCAATACCAAAATACGCCTTAGGAGATCCTAAAATTATTAATAAAAATAATGAGAACCTTCCGAATTCAGATTTTACAATTAATGTTTTTATAGAGCACCTATCTAAGAAACAAGCTCATTGAAAAAATAGAACGTAAATAAAAATACTCCATCAACATACAACAGATTTTCCATACTAGGAGCCGAGCTGTGGGTGGATCTAGGTTGCCACCTTACGTTGCGAAGGCTTTGTCCCCAAAGAAGGTTATCAGCTATTTGACTGCTATGAGCCTAATTGGAGACCTTTAAAAAAGTGGTCAGACACAATAGATCTGTACAGGTTGCAGTGGCCGGCTGGGAGTTGCTATTCAGTTGCCAGTACCTCTCTGGATACAGAGAGATAGATAGTTACAACAGACTTGTTTTCAAAAAGCAAAAACAAAGTTTAAAGTATCTAATAATAATATTTTAATGTTAACAGTAGATTTTGGGTCTATCAAGTAAGCCACCCCCAATATAAACCATTAAAAATCACAAGATCTATCTTCTAGATCTAGAATCTATATCATTAGAGGCATGCAAATAATAATTGCCCATCAGCAAAAAGCTTAATGGTAATTGGGTTTAACTCAACTAAGTATAGTATGTAAATTAATTGTTACCTTATTGAGAATGCAGGTTTTGATATGGTAAGTGTGATGCTCAACACAGAAAGACAATAATTCCAGAACAAGTCCCAAGAGCTGCACTGTGTGATAGTCTTCCTTGAGTGGTTTCTCACCAGTTGTGTTTTCGAGGAGAGGTGCTGTAATTCAATATTTTGTGACCATAAATAAACTGGGCATACCTACATTTTGCACATAATACAAGCTTTCATAATCACCTACTACAAATTGTACTTATTTATGGAAAATACTTATGGAAATGAGCTGTCTCAAGATGATGTGTAGGAAATAATGATAGGTATTTCTGTAATTTTTATTTCAAATACAGTGAACTCCCATTTATCTGGAATCATGTTCATCCCAACAAACTTTTGTGGAATACACCTACCCCATCCCCCACCTACTGAATAAAATCGCGACCCATTGGAAGCAAAAAAATACATAACAGATTTTTTTCCAAAGATGGGAGATTTTTTCTGTAAGAATATGAAATACAAGTGCTTTGTTATTCAGTTTTTAAAAACTTTCAAGTTTTCAATCAAATTTTGGCGCCTTTTTAACAGATCAATATCAATAGCATTCCAAGACGATTTAGAATCATATTTCACTGTATTGACGCAATTCGGAGTGTTTTACGTGGGTATTTGGTTTATCTGAAATTTCCGTTATCTGAACCGGCTGCTATCTCAATCCTTTCCAACAGTTTACTGTTAATGAACTTAAGAAACAACATTTGGACTCTTATAAACATGCAACACTTAGTGCTCAAAAAGTAAAAACAAGAATGAGTTCCTTTTTAATAATATTCATAATTTCTAAAATCACCAAATCTTTTTGAGTGGCTAGAAAAAAAGGGTATAAGAAACTGTCACAACCATTACAATTTGCAATTAATCTGCCTAAGTGACAGTAGGTTGGTATTATATACTACGTTTGAAGTCAAATGTAAAATTTAACTATTCCAAAACTAAAATATTTTTTACACTAACAGTCACTAATGTCAAATCACAAAAATATATTTAACAATACAAATGTAAGAATCAATCAAATAAAGTTTTGATATATGAGTAGTTATATACAAAAGCTATAATCAAACTGATAATACTCATAATACAGTACAAGCTCAAAGTCATCTACAATAACATACCTATCAATGTCTGTATACTGTGCTTATAGAAGAAGTTTAGGAAGTCAGCTTTTTCACTTTTGTTTACAGATGCAAGCATGCTCTCTGGGTCCAGTAATATACGTAACACACCCATTAGCTGCACAGCACCACCCAATTCAGGGTCACGGTCACGAAGCATTTGTTCTATGACAATATTTAATAACATTTGCTCCTAAAATAAATACACAAATTATTAATGTATAATATCTGAAACAACATATTTCATGACAGAACAATCATCTAATACATACCTCTTCAGTACTATTGGCTTGTTGTAAGGTATAGTCCCTCACAACAGATGGAGAAAACTCCACTATATGTGTTAAAATATCTATAGATGCAGTCTTGGTCTTCTGGTCATCTATACTTAAGGTAATTTCTAAAGCTGGCAGAATTCCCAATGAAACCAATGTCTTATAAAACACATCTTTATCTTGTGGCTGCAAATTTTGTGAAAAATTACAAAACTCTTTCAAAAACAAGACTAAATCTCTCCTTTTTGTATCTGTTGTCTTTTCATCCATAAGCAACTTAAATAAATCTGTAAGAAATTTTTCATCTTCCTCTATAAGTTTCACTATTTCTACCTTATTAAAAAATACAAAACTAGATAGTGTGCTTAGTAAATTATCTTCGAAAACTGTGGGTGTAGGCAGTACTATATCTTGAATATACTGTACTCTGTATGTCTGATGAATTTTTGCTAACAAATCTTGATTTTTTATAGGAATGACCTCCCGAAATTGTGCTAACTCGCGTAAATATTCTCTGTGTTTTTTGGGTTGCGGTAGACTTGGGTCATATTCTAAACATCCAATCACATCAAATATTGTGTCTTCTGAAAACATTGTGTCAAAAAGGGTATTTTTATTCAGGAGAAATATACTTTTAAATATCTCATATAAGTGATGTAATCCTTCAATATTTTCAATATCTTCACACATATGGAAGAGATTTAAAAGCTTTCTTATATAGTGTTGATTCTCTAAAGCAGCAGCTAACTTGTCTTTCTGTGCTGGTGATCCCAGACAGTTATTAACCAGCTCACTAATATCCTCTAAGCGACCCATTTCACATGGTGGCAACTCTATAACCTCTGGCTCATCAAAGACTCTACTTTCATCTTCATCTTCTTCAACAATGTCTTGAGTGATTTCAACTGATGGATCTTTTCCTTGCACCTAAAAGAAGCAGATAATGCTCTATACATATTAAAAATAACAAAAACTAGCTTAAAATTATTGATGTATCTTTTACTCTTATACTTGGAAATAAACATAAGAGTTTGGCCCTGACTTTACAGTTAGTGTAAAATTCTATGTATACCTAATTTGTTTGTTAACTTTTATGTGAATTGAGCAACAATCACCTTTTAAGCAATTTGCAAACAGACTGCTTGCAAGTAGCAATGAGCCACCCTCACCTTGTTTAACCTAAAATTCTATATCAAAAACAAGAAAGTTTATTTTTACCTGGCATATCTTTTCCCATACTTCATCGCAGCCAGCTTTTTCTTGAAAACTCAATGCTAAATCAAAGTTATCACCTTCCGACCAAACAATCAATGTGTCTTGCTGTTTTTGATAGGCTGTATCTGTATGTATTTTACTTTCTAGCAATACAGATCCATCTGACTCTGCACGTACAAATAACGCTGTACCCTTGAGTCTATCCGAATTAGCAGAAATCACATGTCCTGTACCTCTGTCATCCCACTGACGGTCAGCATTCAGAGCGTAAAGCTTCACTCTTCGTCTAGTGCTAGTGTCTGTCATGATAGTCAACGCTCTAAATACAATGTATTGGACTAATGAATCAATTATTATGGCGCTAATATAATGCACCGGGTTGTGAATTTATTTAACTCCCATTTGTATAAAAACATGTGCACTTCTGAAAGTCAATCAAAATCATCAATTACCAATCTCTTGAAAGTCGTACCAATTATCGTAATTAATCACTCCTAGGTGTTATAAAATAGACAAAATACTCTTTCGGCGGCCATCTAGGCTTATTTACATCTCTATTTACGCACTGAATTAATGTATTTACATACAGAAAACATTACTGATTACTTTTAGGCAAATTCATGTAACAATGGAAATAATCTGCAATCTATCGGAAATCACAAACAAAACAATACAGTTATTAAACTTTCACCACACTGCAAGAAACTGATATAGAATAAAATCTGACGGAGTCGAAACAAACCAAATTTTCGCACCTTCAACGAATTAGTTTTACCGGAATTAACATTATACGATCGTCAAATTGACGTACCTTCAAACAGTATAACATCAAATATCGCCATATTGGATTCACAACAACGCTTCGAGAATGGGGTTCTCAAATTGAATTAAAAGCGCGGGTAGTTTAAACTGAAAAAATTGCAGTCCCTGCCTTTAGTTGAATACTAACGTAAATAGTCGCAAAATGTAATAAGTCAAGATGAGACTTTATAAAAAAATTGTTCACTAAGCACCACTAGTAATTTTAATGACCAAAGCCTTTATTAGTGACATCTTAATTTATGAGTTGAATACTAAAAGATGAATCACTATATCCTAGTATTTAAACAAAGTCGCATTCCGCTGTTTGTCTGTCCCTATGTATGCTTAGATCTAAACTACGCAACGGATTTTGATGCGGTTTTTTTTAATTGATAGAGTGATTCAATATCTTATCTTATCTTAGGGGGTGGGGTGACTCAAGCGATGCGTAAAGAAACACTGATAATTTTAGAGGTTTCTTATGTGATGTCGCAAATAAACACATTTTTTGCGCGTAGAGTTACAAACATTCTAAAAGTATATTAAATTATATTTATTTTTGTATGAAAGTAAAATGTAACGTATTATCAAAATTCGTAGAACAATCGTTGTTGTTTATGATGTTAGCTATCTATTCCTGCAAGGTTGCAGGTGCATTAAAATGGACCCTGTATAAAGACATTCTGTAGTATAATATCAGCATTGCACCCGTGCGAAGCCGGGGCGGGTCGCTAGTACTAACAAAAATGTTAGTCGCAAAATGTAATAAGTCAAGATAAGACTTTATTTTATATATATATATTTTTTTTACAATTTTTCGGAAAACTTACAACTAGCTTAATATATGCTAGCTTAATTATGAAAAGATTGTTCACTAAGCACCACTAGTAATTTAATGCCCAAAGCCTTTATTATGGTGACATCTTATTACTAAGGGTGCGTTTGAAAACGAGTAATATTTACTCCGGGTAGAGTGAATTTCACCCGATAGCGTTCGAGAACCACCCGAGTGAAACCGAGGTTAACCGACGAATTACTCCGCTCGTATTTCTGAACGCGTTAGTGAAGAGTAATTTTCGCCTGACAGGAGTGAATTTCTCCCGGCCCCCAGTCAGCGTTTTTTACCTGACATTGACAGTTGACTGTTCTGTGATCTGTGGCTACTGATTTTGTTTTTATGTTGAAGTTAAAGTTTACAAATGTTAAGAAAAGCTTTGTGCAGTTGTAAAATAAAGCTAGTTTGCGTTGCAAAACACAAGAACTCTTCTTTTCGTTTTTAACTGACAGAACCCGTTTGAAAACTCGTGAAGTGCGAAAATCACTCGTTAGCGTTGAAAACCAGTTAAACTTCTCTTTCTCGCAATATATCTATCCTTTTCTTTTTTACCGAATGAAAACCTCACGGGTTTTCGAACGGCCCCTTAATGAGTTTGTGAAATGGAGTGTTGTTGCGTGGCTTCTCTTACGTTTGTTTGTCACAAATGTCACGGGCCTCAGAAGAATAACTAAAGCAGTACAGAGGCGCGTTCAGGGCCTTCGCGCGAAGTACAACTTTTCGCTCTAACCCCGTTCAATGCCTTCGAGCGTGACAACCGGGTGAAACAACCGCCCGTTCAAGACCTTTGAGTGTCGGCGCGAGTTACAACCGAACAACCATCGAATTTGATGGTTGTAAAACGCTCTGACGTTTATGACTGAAATACTCTTACGTGATTGGATGATATTGGCGGCCATATTCTATAATGTCATCTACTAGAAAGAGTGAGAAATAAAAAATCATGTGAAAGAGGGAGATAAAAGATTTGGTTGCTGCAATCCGTTCAACGCCTTTGAGCGAGTTAAAAAACAACCGGACAACTACACCCAGAGGCGCTGAACGCGCCTCTGTAGTGATTGTTCTGAGTCACGGGCTCCCAATTTAAGTCTTGCTAAGCCAACTAATACTGTCACTGCCACCTATAGGGGCAGCAATAATAATATCTTTTATTTCCTTTTTACATCGAATATATCGCTCTCTTTTTTTTAAATCTATCTTTTGATGAAAGGCTTAAGCCCCCCATATACCTATTTTGTTGGAAAACTGCCCCTTGATAACGGATGGGAGTACTATTATATCTTCTGTGCCTTGATTGTGTTACAAAAATCTACCCACAAAAAAATATCCGTGCCGTAATTGCATTTTTTTCAAACAATCGACATAGAGTCTTGTATTGATGCCGCAACGAATGGCAAATTCAAAGCGATCGTTAGACAATAACCCCCCGCCCCTCCTAGATAAAAGCCACACGCTATTTTTTCAAACCAAACCAAATTCATTCGAGATTGATCGTGGATCGTGGACTGGAATGAGATTTGAGCGAAACTCTGTTACAGATAGTATAAATGCACATTTCTTACTTGATAATACTTTACCAGACCGAGATCGGACCGAGAACGAACTGTGAACGGAATTTTGTAAGGATTTTGTAAGACCTTTATTTTCCGCAGTCGTTCCGCAGAAAAAATGTTTGGAGGTGACATTAGCTGCGAAAAAGAATAGAGCGTGAGATTGTCACAGGCTAATGTCATTTCCATACATTTTTTCTGCGGAACGACTGCGGAAAATAAAGGTCTTACAAAATCCTTACAAAATTCCGTTTACAGTTCGTTCTCGGTCCGATCTCGGTCTGGTAAAGTATTATCAAGTAAGAAATGTGCATTTATACTATCTGTAACAGAGTTTCGCTCAAATCTCATTCCAGTCCACGATCCACGATCAATCTCGAATGAATTTGGTTTGAGCGAGATTGAACTTCTCACGGCATATATCGATAGCGTGAATGTTCTTTGCTGTAATATAATATTCTAATTTCTTTTTTCGTTGCAAAAAACTTAGAACTATATTTTTTTCATTGCTTTATGTTTTCTTCTTGTCCTAATAATACTTCGATAAAGAATGAATAGATAGGACGTGACCGTATACCCGTAAGGGACAGACATAGATGACGTCATACCTGCCTAAAGTAGATGGGTATACCGGTGTTGCTTTAAGTTTTACCCTTCTTTATGTTTATAGTGGCTTTTACCACTATAAACATAAAGTAGGGTTGATTGATCTACGTATTTTTTTGAGACATTTTAATGAGCGCCCCTCGCTCAATAATATGTCTCAAAAAATAAAAATGGGAGGACGATGCGATTTTTTTTTATTGAATTCTTCATTCAACCTTCGCCGCAGTATAAAGTTATTTGCACTTTTAAATAAAACTACACTTTTCGGATTTACTCGAGTATATTTCGTTTTAAAACATTTTACTTTATTATTTATTTAAACTATTATGTAAACATCTTTACAAATATAAGAAAAAATATTAGGAATCATCATCATCATCCACACGCGTCCACTGCTGGACATAGGCCTCTCCAAGTGCTCGCCACTGAGCACGATCCGCGACCACTCGCTTCCAGCTTTTGCCAGCTAGGTACCTTGCGAAGATCGTCGCTCGATTAAGAATACAGTGGGCAAAAATCATTGTTTTTTCTTTATCTCTGCAGTTTATTTAAAATCAAATATTTACACATTTACTAAATATTTGTGAAGATTTAGAAAATGTATAATATTAAATTTTAAATAAACAATTTCTAAAATTAGATTTCAATCGCACCGTTATTGTCATCGAATAAAGGACCTCGGCTTACAGAGATAAAATTCACTACAATACAGGTAAAAATTCACTTGGGCTGGGTAAGTTCAAGTACTGAACTACTGATACCGCACTCAATATGGTGCTAAAAGCCCAGAGTTGGTAAGCTTGCTCACAATGTGGAAAAAAGATCTGGCAAAGAACGCAAGATGCCGATGTAGATAGCTGGTTATTCTTAGTTGCCCGTGTTGCCACCCCCAACCTCGCCCCCGCTGGCGGCAACTTGGAAATAGCGCAGGACAAGACCAATTTGTAGATCTCTGAGGAAGATTATGTTCTGTCAAGTACCTATATAATTAATTAGAAACACTTGTTCGGGGCATAGAGCTATATCTACATCCTATGTGTTCTTGTTAAATATTCAGACAAAGTAGAGATATGACTTATTTCATTTGGATTAAGCCAGATTACTGGCTATGGCACAAAATTGCTAATAAATCACAAACATTTTCTAGAGGCTGTCTACTCCTCGCCACTCACCAGCTGTTTTTGGGTGTGGTAAACACGTATTAAATTGCTTACGTACAAACTCATATGCCTTTGAACTTAAAAAGTGTAAGCACAGCGCGAATTTCCTTAAAGGTTCAGAATACTTTCTTTTGTCAACTCCTAAAAATCTTTTCAGAAAATCTCTATTAGTTCCTCCTACAGTATCTAAAATGTCCAACTACTCATTTTGCATCATTAACTTACACTTCAAATCACTTTACACATTTTCAAGTGTGACTACTTTTTTTCCCAATCGTCTAAGCGATTGACGCACTGGCCGTAGTTTTTTTTTTTATGACCTCGCTGATTGTTTCAAACCCAGCATTTGAAGCCGCATTTTTCTCTTTCGGGGCGTATTCAAATTTGAACCGAAATCCAACATCGATGCGTCCTGAAACAATATGTATACAGGTTAAAAATAAAAGCAGGTTCTAATTTTACAACATTAAAAATATTAATTAATAAATTTTTAAACTGTATCTGTACTAATGGTCAGACTTGTTATATTAATAGAAAATGACCAAAATCAAACCATTAATAATATGTTTGGCCATATCAAAATAGTAGAAAAGGATTTGGTACCTACCCTACCCATGTTAATCCAAAACCGTAAAATAAATTTCGAAATCCCCTATAAAAATAGTTGGGTTTGTGAAAAATAAATTTAGGTTTTGGCTTGATAGGGTATGTACCTTGTAGATATAATATGTATGAGTTACTGACCTGTAAAAAAAGTTTAGGAATAGTACCACTCCTAAGAAAAGTGCCTTTTTTGTTTTTCTGAATCCACTGTTGTTCAAAATGCTTAGAACACATTCGGGTATGCTTGGTTGGCTGCCAATTCAATCGACCAGTAGCTTTAACCCAACTGATTTCGAGTAGTTATCTCCGAAGGAAATCTGTTAAATACAGACAAACAAGCAAATGGAAAGTCTCACTTCAAAAGAATTACCTTTGTTATCTAAAATGCTCAAAATTTTATACTTAAATATGTCAATATTAATGTAACACAGAAACTAATATGTGAGTTCTCTTTCACGTAACAAATTACCTACGAATCAAGGAAAAATAGTCGTAGCGTAACTGGTATCATTATAACCCGGCAAAATGTTATACGCGTTGGCTGTATACGTGGCCGTATTGTATGGCGACATTCCTAGCTTGTTAGGTTAACAGTAACCTTACTACTTAGTTTGAAATTTCATGTTTAATCCCGTAATATGATTGAGAACCATAGTAGAAGGATAAAATATTGCAATATAACTTGTATTTATAATTTAAAAAATAGTTTTGGCGCTTTTTATTGACACAATTTAGGTCTTACTTGTGAAAGGTTATATTTTCCTGTTTTCTAGCACTATCACTATTACAACCTAAAACGGAGCAGTGCACCATGATTTAAATGTTCAAATAGTTCACAATTACACAAATTAAAGTGTTAAATAATTACACAGTAAGCTATAATTCACACAACATCTTCCACGTATTTGTTTAGCACCAGACGCTGGTGATAAACAATCCCCACTACCAGTTTCACCTATATACGGTAACAAGGACAAAAAAAATTATGCCATCTTCTTCTTTCCTTTGGCAATGTGTATAAGTTTATCTCTTTTCCTCAAGTTTGACGGCTTTTATAGCCCATCTATTTCATTCTATATGTATGTAATAATATTATCTTCTTCACCAGGAATAAGAGCTATAGTAGGTAGCTAATTTCTTCAGTCGAAAAGTTCAATGACATTTTTCACCGCAAATATTACAATAATTATATATTGTTACTAGCTGTGCCCGCGAACTATGTTTCGCCATCAAAATACTTAACACAGTGTTTAGTTTTTTCCTCCATTTTATTCCATAACGATTCAACTTTATTCTGCCTTTCTTGAGCATCGGCCATTTCGAAATTAGGACAATTTTCGTAGGTTCGTAATGCTCTTTTTCTAACAGTCCACAAAATTAAATACATTACATATTACTATAAACACTAAGTATTATTATTGTTTTAGGGACATTATTGATATTAATAAATTCTTCTTCAGTAGAAAGAAGTACACAGTTGCAAGAATAATCTTTATCGTATTCATGTTTCTAATTAAAATAAACAATTGTTAATAAATTAGAACTGTATACGAATAAAGTTTAGATTTTATAATGGGTGTTGGTAACACCAACAAAATATTTTTTTGGATATGACAACTTGGCCAATTTTGAGTGGTCGTACAGTAAGCTCCTTGTCAAGCTATACTGTTTGACCTTTGAACCGTTCTTATGTTGCTCGTAATACTGGCGGTTTTCGTAGAGTTAATGTATAGCATGAATGGGGGGGTTACTGTACAAATACGTTTTCCGTATTCGATATCCGATCACGGAATACAGACACGGAGTTTCGTGAACGTAGCGCAGACGTTCGTTTCTTCTCATTCGGGATTTCTACCATTCTACCTAAACGTACGTACAGAACGTGTTCCGTTCGTAATAAAAACGAACGTGTGCGGCAGTCAATGAGTACTTTGTATAGATTTGATGCATTCGGATGCCCGCATTCAGAAAACGAATGTGAAAAAACGTATTTATGCGGTTAGCCTTAAAATGTATTGAGACTTCCGTTTTTGTAACGTGTACTGTGCGATATAGTGTTGCTGGCATAGTTCGGTTAGCAAACTCGCCGTGATGACTAACATTCAATACACAAACTTGGAGTTATCATTAGTTAGTTCACGATCGTTGCATTATCACGGTCTCGAAGGACACTAAACACAGGTAACATCTAACATCGAACATCCAATAGGCCCCGAAGCGGTTCTCAAACTTTTTTGGTGACGGAATCCTTTTGGAAAGCGAAATACTTGACGGAACCCTAAAATAGAACAATAATTTTTAAAAGTGTATTCTTTATTAATAAGCATAATAAAAGTACGACCAGAGAGGATGTTTTGATTTTTCTAAATTATTGCGGAACCCTTATAGGGGTATTGTGGAGCCTTAGGGTTCCGCGGAACACACTTAGAGCATGGCTGCTCTAGGTACCCTTCAGGGCCTACTTTCATTTAATACCCCTATTGCTGGGTTTGAAAAGCAACTGTTATCCGTCTTTTTTGAGCGGCGGCCATGTTGAATTTACGTCAATATTGCTAGGTTCATAGTGCTCTACTGATCAAGGCCTTTCATTTGATACCCATATTGCTGGGCTTAGAAACGAACTTTTATCCGTTTTTTTTTGAGCAGCGGCCATATTGAATTTTGTGCTATTTTCCTAGGTTCATAGTGCTCTACTCTTCAAGGCCTTTCATTTGATACCTATATTGCTAGATTAGAAAACGAACTTTTATCCACCTTTTTTGAGCGGTGGCCATGTCGAGTTTACGTCAATATTGCTAGGTCCATAGTGCTCTACTCTTGAAGACCTTTCATTTGATACCTATATTGCTAGATTAGAAAACGAACTTTTATCCACCTTTATTGAGCGGCGGCCATGTTGAATTTATTTATGTGTTGCTAGGTTCATAGTGCTCTACTCATCAAGGCCTTTCATTTGGTACCCACATTGCTCGGTTTAAAAACGAACATTTATCCTCTTTTTGAGCGGCGGCCATGTTGAATTTATGTAAATGTTGCTAGGTTCATAGTGCTCTACTCATCAAGGCCTTTCTTTTGATACCCATATTGCTAGGTTTGGAAACTAACTTTTATCCACCTTTTTTGAGTTGCGGCCATGTTGAATTTATGTAAATGTTGCTAGGTTCATAGTTCTCTACTCATCAAGGCCTTTCATTTGAGACCCATATTACTGGGTTTGGAAACGAACTATTATCCATTTTTTGAGCGGCGGCCATGTTGAATTTATAGCAATTTTCCTAAGTTCATAATGCTCTACTCTTCAAGGCCTTTCATTTGATACCCATATTGCTAGGTTTGGAAACGAACTTTTATCTATCTCTATTGAGCGGCGGCCATGTTGAATTTATGTCAATGTTGCTAGGTTCATAGTGCTCTACTTATCAAAGCCTTTTATTTGATACCCATATTGCTGGGTTTGAAAACGAACTTTTATCCATTTTTTGAGCGGCGGCCATGTTTAATTTAGGACAATTTTATTTAGTTCATAATGCTCTACTCTTTTAGGCCTTTCAGTTGATACCCATATTGCTAGGTTTGAAAACGAACTATTATTCTTCTTTTTAGAGCGGCGGCTATGTTGAATTTATGTCAATGTTGCTAGGTTCATAGTGCTCTACTCATCAGGGCCTTTCATTTGATACCCATATTGCTGGGTTTGAAAACGAACTTTTATCCTTTTTTTTTGAGCGGCGGCCATGTTGAATTTATGTCAATGTTGCTAGGTTTATAGTGCTCTACTCATCAATGCCTTTCATTTGATACCCATATTGCTAGGTTTGGAAACTAACTTTTATCCACCTTTTTTGAGCGGCGGCCATGTTGAATTTATGTCAATGTTGCTAGGTTCATAGTGCTCTACTCATCAATGCCTTTCATTTGATACCCATATTGCTGGGTCTGGAAACGAACTTTTATCCATTTTTTGAGCGGCGGCCATGTTTAATTTAGGGCAATTTTATTTAGTTCATAATGCTCTACTCTTTTAGGCCTTTCAGTTGATACCCATATTGCTAGGTTTGAAAACGAACTATTATTCTTCTTTTTAGAGCGGCGGCTATGTTGAATTTGTCAATGTTGCTAGGTTCATAATGCTCTACTCATCAGGGCCTTTCATTTGATACCCATATTGCTAGGTTTGGAAACTAACTTTTATCCATCTTTTTGAGCGGCGGCCATGTTGAATTTATGTCAATGTTGCTAGGTTCATAGTGCTCTACTCATCAGGGCCTTTCATTTGATACCCATATTGCTAGGTTTGGAAACTAACTTTTATCCACCTTTTTTGAGCGGCGGCCATGTTGAATTTATGTCAATATTGCTAGGTTCATAGTGCTCTACTCATCAATGCCTTTCATTTGATACCCATATTGCTGGGTCTGGAAACGAACTTTTATCCGTTTTATTTGAGCGGCGGCCATGTTGAATTTAGGTCGATTTTCCTATGTTCATAGTGCTCTACTCATCAAGGCCTTTCATTTGATATGCATATCGCTGGGTTTGGAAACGAACTTTATCGGCAGTCATGTCAAATTAAGTCAACGTGGCTAGGTTCAATGTGTTCTACTCTTTAGGTTCTTCGTTCGATATCCATGTTCCTTGGGTGGATCCAAAAAAATGTGATCCGTCATTTTAGACATTAGGATCAAGAGTCCCGTCCCGTCCCTCTACGCGTAACCCAGAACATTGCAGGCAGATATTTTTTTTTGTTAACAATATTAATCTATTACTTTTAATAGTTTTAAATGGATGAAAGAGTTTGATTCCTTAGTCCTAATGTAGAAACATATAACACCTTTCAAAATACCTTCAAAAGAGTATCTTCATTTTTCCACATTTCAAAAATTGTACCGATTTTTCGAAAATTAGTCAAGAATTAAACCAATCTACAAATTTTATGGTCACTCGATAAGTATTATCATAAAAAATGCTTTATACATTGGTTGTATGACTTGATCTTTTTGCCTTACCACCACGGTACGACATAAGAAAAAGACAATTTGGTTGGCGAAATCCAGTTGGGCACAGCCATTAACGGAAAATATTAAAATTTATTTGTACTATGTGAAACACTTCATTCCTGCCTTTCAATTTTCGAAATCCAATTACTTCAGATCAGGCTGTATGGCGTAGTTCCATTGCCTTTCCTTCGTGGAAGAAAATACCTTCCTCTCTGTACTATGACAGACTTGTCAAAATAATTTCACGTGCGCCATGTTGATTTTCTACCTAAAGCCAATTCGAAAATTTTATATGGTATTTTTTCACTAAAAATAAAAAGTGAATTTAAACAAACGAAATTATGCCTAAATGTTCTTCCGGAAAATTCTAAGCATTGTGGTGTAAGCCATATCAAATTCTGTCCAGTAGTTTCGGAGATCTTTCCGGACAAACAGACAAACAAACAAACAAACAAACCAACAAACAAACAATTTTTTTAAAAACTATTCTATCGTGTTCTGCTTATGATTTTAAGGCGACCTGTGTATTTTTTTTCTTAATATTTCGCAATTACAGATTTTTGTACCCCTACGATTTTATTATATATAGAGATAGAGATTAATTATTTTCGAACTAATTACAGCCAAATTCGATTATTGACGATTCAAGACTGAACCGTGCATTGCATCAAATTGTATAATTCGACATATCTCTATTACATTGCATCTCTCTCTATGCTCTCTACTAATAATCTCTCAAAAATGTCTATGATATCGCACCTTGAAAACAAAAGTGACGTTAAACGAAAATCTTGATTTTTCAGTACGGCTCTTTAAAGTATTTCGTGTTGTTCTATGGCCAATATTTTAATAAAGTAACAAAATAAGGCATTGCAATCACTTTTACTTAGCTGTTTGATTATCTTACTATTAGTTATATTTGTTGTAATAACGAACAGTGTTTTTAAGCATTAAGAAAAAAAAATACAAAAAAAAGTTCCGTATAGTGCCACTTTTGTTTTTTATAACGAAACCATTTTTAGGATAAATAATCCAAGTCAATAACAGCTAATCAGCTACATAATCAATGAGATCAACAAAATATTTTTCAAACTTAAGATTAATTAAAATATAAACTTTTCACTTATTCATCATAATCAATAAGATCAACCAAATACAAGAAATATTACTAAATATTCTCATAAAAAGTACGGTAATAACTAGAAATTAAACCAGCATCAAAAAGGCTTTTTATATTCAAATTCAAATTCAAAAATCTTTATTCAACATAGGTCTTTACAGGCACTTATTGACGTCAAAACAAAGCAAAACAATCTAATTCAAAGAAATTATATTAACCTTGTATGTGCATACATCCTAAATATACTCAAGATGTCTGCAAATACAAGTAGGAATGAAAAAAAAGGTGACTCTACAGTTATCACTTCACTTCACTTATATAAGTCATATCACTTCACTCATATCACTTATCACTTCACTCATAACTCATATCACTTCTTTTTCTTTCACATACATCCAATTTACGCTGATACAATGGTTTGAGCACTGAACGGCGATTATTTCTATTTCTTTTACTTATATCAAGCTCCTTAAAATCATCAAAGTGTGAAATTTTATAAAGTATTTTTATTTCATTCTGATCACTTTTCTCGATTTTCATGATATCAGACAACTTTACAACTTGGCCATCTATACTCTTATTTAGCCTCGGAACCGGTAGCTGTTTTATATCTATAAAATCACCGTAGCCCATTTCGTTTACAGTAAAAGGAGTTCCACGTTTTTTCGCATTTCGGATAGCAGATTTAGGACATTTTTAACTTGCTTTTCAATTACAGAATGTACTGCATCTCCTTCATTCTGTGTATGACCATGAATTAGAAATTTATGCGTTATAGACTTATCCAGTACACTAGTTTCATTTTTCTTTTCTACAACCGTTCTGATACATCTATCTGTTATATTAAATGTATTTTTAAAAAATGATTTACATAATTTGGTTCTAGAACCATTTACATTAAAATAGAAATATTTTTTTAACTTCCTAGTTGAATCAGCCTTCTTGTATTGATATTTCGGACGGATCTCCTCAATATTGCCATCAATGTATTCTCTTTGCAGTATCAAGGATGCCCTTCCCCAATAATCTTTAAATATTTTTTTTCTCATCTCTTCAGAATTTTTTTCTGTACATTTAAGACGACAGCTTGGTCCACAAGGATTTTTTAAAACCTTAGCTGGAAAAACTTTTTTGTTTTGGAGGTAGAAACATAGCTTTGCCCGGAATCTTTTAAACTCTTAGCAATTTTTGCAGCGGCTTTTTTTTCTTCGTTTTCTTAGTACTACTATCAACATTAGAGGGAATATCTTCTGCAATATTGTTATCTTGAAACTGAGTATTATTAGTTTGATTCAGTAACATCATCGATAATTTCGCTTGCTATCTGTTCGTTTTCTCCAGTGGTTATCGTGTCTATGTCGTCGCTATGAAGTTCTGAATTATTTTCACCCGTATTTATATTGGCACTATGTGTATTAGTATTTATATCACTCAAAGAAGATGAGGAAGACTTCGAAGATGAGAACGAACTTGAAAATGAGGACGAACTTGAGGATGAGGACGAGCTGGAAGAAGATGATGCTGATCTGGATCTACGGCGTTTTGTTTCAGGCGGCATGTATGTCTTATCATCGCCTGAAGCGGGAGAAAAGTCACCATCATCATTATCGCTGAAAGTTTTCTTTGTTATATGAATTAGAGCAGTTGCTTGATATTTGCAGGTCTTTCGCTTTATATGCTGTTTCTTCAGGTGCTGAGTTCTGACTGCTTTCTTTTTTTTTCAATAGGTTTCTGTGAGTTTATACAATCATTAGATTTTTGTAAGTTGTTTATATCGTGTGTCGTTTCTTCAGGTAAATTTTTACTGTTTGCTTTACATTGCATCGCTAATTGTAAAATTTTTCGTCCTCTACTTCCTGATAGATCCATGATGATAGCCTAAAAGAAGAAAAAGAATATCATCACGGGTAAGTAACATTTGAATAGTGCTTTATATCTCGTACAAATCATAAAGGTACACCATAATAAAGGTCATGATTCGGATTAGATCTATGTTCAGAAATGGCATTAAGAAAAATCACAAGTTATAATTTTTAAAACAATGGCATTAAGCACAAAATGACCATTATTGAATTAAATAAAAATTCGTCGTCCAATTATGTTTATGCAAATATTGGCACTAAACTAAATATGGCATTTATCGAATAACATAAAATAGAATAAATTCAGTAACTTTATTATAAAAGTGGCATCATACAAAAAAATGCATTACTTAATTGCATTAATATTGAATTTTGGTTGTTCATTTAATCAAAAACTGGCACTATATGGATAATGTCGTTTATTTATTTACAAGCACTGTGAATTATTTACGTAAAATTATCAATAAAATGGCACTATAAGGAAAATTTCACTTTTTTACTTACCACGACGTGTGTTCCGCTCAGTAGTCCGTCTCGCACTGATATAGCGTCACCTTTTAAATTAACTCTTTGTCACGTTTCTTAGAAGTAAAAACTGACACTACCGCCCTCTAGGTGAAACTAAGATCAATATTAAAACACGTGTTTTTGCATTAGAAGCGTTTTCTTAAAAAGAATATAGATGTCGCTTTAACTAAAAATTTACATTTTTAGGATAGTGTCACTTTTGTTTTTAAGGTGCGATATGAAAAAATCGTATTCTCGCTGGCAATAGAGATGTATGTCGAATGATGATCGAATGACTATGAGGGTGCGGTCCGAAATTTGATATCAGCGCTCGTGTGCGCGTTTTGAGTGCAAAAAGTCGGTTAAAAATTGCTCATAATATGCGCATTTGTAAGCGTTATGACAGAAAAGAAGAGTGCAGTTCTCTAGAACTGTCAATGACAAAGTTAACGTTAGTTTCCCGCGGAATTTAATTTCTTTGAATTATTTTTTTCATTAGGTATATCTACAATACATACAGAAGTGCTCTGTAAAGATACTGGAGGGACAATACACGTCGCCCTTTAATTTTTCTTTTCAAATAACATTGATTGATCAAATTGACATTTGACAGACTCAAAGATCGAAAGCTCGGTCAAAAATTGATCTTAATGCTTACGTCCGTGAGAAATGCAAACGATTTGAATGGGTTTTTTTGTTTGCATGCATGCAACCACACCCATAAAAATGAATGGTAACGTTTTGTTGATTTATACGATCAAAAAAAAAACAAAAAAAGTAGCGTCCAAGTTGTCATCAAAGTTACTTTCTCAAAGCAGACTTTGAGCATGTCAACGCGGCTTTGCGAAGCGTATTGTTAACCTTTTTCACATCGTTCGAAACGTTGAAATGTTTCAAAACGTCGTGTTTTGTATTTGTAACATTTTTGAATATTTTTAGAAAACAGAATTATTAGAGATGCAGTAATAAATCTATAATGGACTATAAAAAACAATACCCCACTTCAGCACAGAATTCGTGGCTTTGTCAGTTAAAGGTTGAAGAAATTTGTAAAGCCAAATTTTCGGAGACTTTTACTAAAATAATCCGAACAAAAGTGGAAATGTATAGCAGAGGAATTAAATTGTTTGGGAGAAGTCAATAAGACTTGGATTGACTAAATATATTACAATGTTAACTAATTCTTTAGATAAGCGAAAGTTCTTAAATGCATATATGTAATGGTAACTCCACTAAAAACCGAGCTTCTTCTATTATACATTAACAACAGTTGTTATAATAATCATCGATTATTCATATTAATTAAATGTGTTAGCAATTAAAATACATACATAAACTAAAATTGTAAAAAAAGTTCCAACAAATTATGTAAAACAGACACAGAAATAACCAATTACTGTAGCTCGTACTCGACTTTTCAAATGTCGATTGCTATCTACCACTCGTGACATGTCGAACGCTAGGCATAGACATATCTCTAACATGACATTTTGAGAATACGGAAACTGAGAAATATTCGACATCCGCCATTTAATTTAGACATATGTCGAATTCGACATTATCTCTATGGCTTGAGAATCGGGTCCCAGATCGAGAACGAACTGTGAACGGCATTATAGTGAGGATCGGCCCCACAAACTATATAGAGATACTACGTATATCGGCCCTAAGTGTGTTACTAGTTTGATCCTATCGTGCATTTGCACTGACGAAACATCTGTCAATGTTTATGAATGCGTTCCCATTGTCAACACCCCAACTAGTGCAAAACATGTATTAAGATTTAAGACTTTAACAGCCGAAATTAAAAAATTTAACCCATATAAAACGTAGACAGACAATAAGTTTTGAGGCGATCCTAACGCAATCTGCAACAAATCTTAGGAACGTGATGGATTCGGAACAAACCGAATCCATCACGATTTTCGGCAGTGCAAACGCAAAAGCATACAGAACAAGTTTTGAGATTTGTATCATACACGTATCATACAACAAGTTGTAAAACATTACCGGCCTTACCACAAAAGGTTTTTAAACACTGTCTTAAGATAAACACTGTTTAAACCTGATGTTGTCTCTATCTTTCCTTTGAAAACAAATGAGACATCATCATGTTAAAACAGTGTCTAACTTAAAACAGTGTTTAAGAATTTTTTGTGGTAAGGCCGTACATGTTTTATGTTTCTCAGTGCAAACCATAGAAAACATTTACTCTACGAGGTGCAAATGCACGGTTATGTGTTACGGCGGCGTTCATGATAGCAGTAATGGATGTTAAGTTCCTTTCAAAAATGACAGTTCTAGTTAGCTACCGAAGTTAGAGAATAGGCCTGCTGGAAAAAAATATAACTGACCGCCATGACAAAATGAAAAAATATATGTAGGTAATGCAGGACACTAATAACTTCACAACTTGATTTTGACAAATTTATTACTTCACACAACAATACAGCTGACATTGAAACGTAATTATTAGCGGGAAAGTACTAGTACATAGGTACATCAAGCGCGGGCGTCTCGTGGAACGGTCTCGGCTGACTAGCAATGGCATGGCAAGTGATCGAGCGATAGCAGGATACCTACGTACGCGCACAGCGTGTATAAGTAGGTACGTAGTTATAGAGATGTGATGCCTCGTCATCCCTTGAGAGACCGTGCGGTTGGCCCGCACGACTCGGGTGGCAATGACCTTCTGCTACCTACGTAACAGGGCCACCGTTCGGTGCGCGAGTCGCTCCACCCAAATCGGGGCTCAGTACCACAAATTATATTATTCCTTTTTTCCGTACAGCGCCATCGACTTAATCACTGTCTGATAAAGCCGACAGCTCGCTGCGTCCGGTCCTCCTACGTTGGGAAGGACCTGTCCGAGGGCAGGCAGCCTTGGGGCGAGAAGCTTAAAGTGCTCCTCGAAAACCCATCGGGGATCCAGTACCAGACCAAGATACTTCATCGAACTCTCGATAGCTTGTGGCATTTGTCTAGGGCCTAGACAAATGCCACATGCTAACTTTTCCGCAGTCATTCTGTGGGAAAAATGAATGGAAATGACATTAGCTTACGACAACCGACAACCTCACGCTATTTTTTTCGCAGCTAATGTCATCTCCATTCATTTTTTCTGCGGAACGACTGCAGAAAACTTAGCGTGTGCAATTTTTCTAGAGGAGCAGCCCCCCTAGACAAATGCCACACGCTAACTTTTCCGCAGTCGTTCTTCAGAAAAAAATTATGGAAATGACATTAGCTTACGACAACTTGCTTAACCTAAACTCTTTTTTTGAAGTGAAAAAATAAAAACGTATTCAACTGTTTCCCACTGGACAGGCTTAACCTAATGTAAGGACCAGTAATATGTAAATTGAATGTGTTTAATAAAAAAATCATAATTCAGTTTGATGGTCTGCTGATGAAACTATTTAATTTCTAAAGTAATAAATAAATTACAGTGTATGTTTCACTTCTTTACTCGAATGTAACCCGATAAATAAAACGAATGATTCATACCATTCGCATTTCGCCACCCCTGCCACCCTATATAGTTACGCCACTGCATTCCAAGTAAAAAAAGGAAATTGGCTTTCGAATATAACCTTGCAAAAACGTCAAGTTTCCCTCTAATTAAATTATTTATTAAATTTTGGAAGGCTTATTGATAAAGGTAAGCATTAAAATAGTCTTCATTTTCATTTCGTTAGTAATCAATATAGTACGAGTATGTGGCGATTCAAATGAGTGCGATTATATAGTTCGATTAATAAATAAAATTATGTGATCTAACCGCTATTACAAAGTTATCTACCGTTGATCAACTTTGATGAACTACCTATCATTAAAGTGGCCCAACTATATAGCGGCACTAAAACATCATTTTTCTCCTTAGTATTTCTTTATTACTCAAAGCATCAAGTCTTGGGATAGAAAAAGATGCCAGAGGATTTAACGTTTACACCGATGCAAGAGCGGCAAAGGCCTCTCTCTATGGATATTATTACTCTAAGCTCCAAGGATTTACGATTCCTAAACGCAGCTTTATTTTGGCAGATGACATCATGTTTTATCTGTGGATTTGGCTGCCATTTGCATTATTCTGTCATTATTTTAATGTTATTGAAGAAAATTGTTTTGTTTTACACATTTCAACAAAATTGTTATAAAAATTGGACATCAATTACAAAAATTGTAACTATAATTAGCTTTCAATAGGTTTCAAACTATAATGTACCCCAAATGTCTTATTAAATGATGTAAGGATTTTCTATATTTTTTTTCAATTTGATTTAATTTGAGACAAAATACCCATAAAACTACATTTGGATGTCTTGAGTCACAGGTAGTACTAGTAGTAAAACTCATATAGGTAATCCGTTTACGTTCTCTATCGTCGATAAAAAATCTTTAAACAAAGCCAGTCTTACAAGAAAGTTGTGTATATTTTAAAAGTAAAGTATTATTGTTTATTTCAGTATGACGCAGTGGGACCAAGTTTACATGATTTCCAAATATAATTATTTTTATCTACTAGTTTTAAAATGAATACACTATGTCTTATTTGAGTGCTTCGGAAAATGTTGGGTAAGCACATAAGATGCTTTTGTAGCAGTTTTTGGTTTACACTACTTGCAACTTATTACTTTCAATCATAAATTCGTTTATTACAGTTTCAGTGGCATATCACAGAACATCACGGATGCTAGCTGTGCAACGCAGTATAAAATGGCAGTTGAGGGTGTGGCGGGAAGCTGCAGTGGGGAAGTCAATATGTTTATACAAGACAGCTCAGGGGATGAGCAGTCATATATAACACATTTGAATGATAACTTTTTTCATACCAAATTTAAAATTGATCCCAACGAATTATATACTTTTCAAGATTCTGACGTTATAGCTGGTGAAATTACAGTTAGCCACACAGAGGATGCTTTTATTTTTTCTGAAAATATAGATGCCAAAAGTAAAGTACTGGAGAGTCCAACTAAAGAAGTTAATGTAATAGAAACACTTACAAATGGAGATGTAAAAGGACATGTCAAAGTACATATCCCTAATGGACACTATCCATCATCACCATGTATGCAAACAAATGTAGATTTGACTGATGTTAAAATTGAGAATCATAAAACACAGATACCACAAGAACAAAACAGAGCTAATTACGTAAATGAAACTCATCAGCAAAATTCATTAAAGCCCAATTGTCAAAGTCCATCTGTTTCAATGAAAAACTCTATAAGTAGCTCTAATTCAAATAATCTTACGACAACACCTACAAGTAAGATTTCATGTCCAGATACATTTTTAGACGTGTTTAAAAGAGAACAAGGGCTTGTTGAAAATGGACCAACTGTAGTGAAGGTTGAAATCCCGACTCGGTCACCTATAAAAGTTCCAGTGGCAATCCCTAAGAAAAGTCAGACAAGTAAGCATATTGTACTAGCTACAAATCAAAACACCATTTAGAATGTATGTAACTCTTAATGATTCACCAGCAAAATATAAAATAATATCTAGATATCCACATAAAGGACTGCTTACATACAACATTATATGATGTATGTAAGCAGCATAATTGCATTGCAGTATGTATTTAAAAGTCTAAAAATAACTCCAGCTGTTTATTGTGCCTCATAGTGTGTACTTATACAGTGCGTCCCAAGACTATGGGTCATGAAGGGAAAGTAGCTTAAATATCATGGATAGGATATTTTGCTGAAAGAAGACTTTATGTTATTTTTAAAAGTTAGTAATACTGCATTCAAAGATTTTCTAAAAATTACTTGCTTCATCTGGGAATCGAACCGACTTAAATGTGAAAAAAATCACCCATATTTTTATGATGCCAATCGAAAGAATGGACAAAAAATAATAAGTCCTCTTAAGTAACATATTTTCAATGAATTCAGGCAGAATGCAAATCTGACTCCTGTTGGGTGCTCTGACTGGCCACTTTGGCATTAATCGTATGCTAGCTAAAATGGGTCTGAGCAACACACAGACCTGTAGGGCCTGCAATGAGGGAGAGGACAGCATGGAACACATATTGTGCGACTGTGATTCCCTTTCTCGTAGGAGAATGAGTCTCTTTGGGACTGGATATCCCAAACCTGAAGACTTCAAGGCTATCCCCCCTGGACCAATTGTGAGACTCATGAGTGCACTCAATTGGTCCATAAATGGTGATAGCAATCAATGAATGAAGAAATTGGGGAAGTACAAAGGATCCCTAAGGGTCGAAGTGCAGGGCCCCCTGGGGCCCCCCCGTTATAAGATAAGATAAGTAACATATTATTTTAAAAGAAAGGAATAAAGTTTAATTAATCATTTTAATAAAATTAAAAACATACTTGAAACTGCCGAAGTCAATTGAGTATTTTTTGTAAATTAATTAATTAAATGCTCAAAATGTGATCCTTCTTGTCTTATGCAAATCGTCAATCTTTCGACAAGTTCACTGCCTGTTGATTTTCTTATCATATTATGGTGAATACTCGACATGATGGCTCAATTCAGTTTGTAATTCGCTCACGTTGTAGTATTTCTTTTTGTATAGCGAATTTTTCACGTATCCCCATAAGCAGTAATCTAACCGTGTTGTATCTGAGGATCTGGGGATCTGGATTTTTAAAATTCCGCACCAACAGTTGAATGAAAAACGCACTTGGTTATTCGTTTCGGTGACTCGTAGGGGATTTTCTTTAGACCAAATACGATTATGCGGCGGTTGCGGGGCGGTTGTACATACCGTTATTACTAAAGTTAGATTTTTTTTTACACATTTAAGCCGGTTCTAACAAGCATTTAAGCACGTAATTTTTAGAAAATCTTTGAATGCAGTATTACTTAATTTTAAAAATAACATAAAGTCTTCATTCAGCAAAATATCCTATCTACGATATTTAAGGTACTTTCGCTTCATGTCCCATAGTCTTGGGACTATATATACTGCACCACAGTACAGAAAACATAAAAAACAATAGAAGTGGGACAAGGCAAAATTGGTGGTGTTGGTGGTGTTCCCATTGTAATACAATACAAAAAATACTAATGTATTCCATTACTAGGTCAAAAGTTCTTCTGCCGGCCTATTACCGATCTCATGATTTTGCGAATGATATCATATGATATCATAGTGCAAAACGAAAAATACGATTTTCGGTCAGATTTTTGATCACTTGTTCCTCATATAATGATGATATCATTAAAATTATGCCATAGTGATGATATCATTGGAGATCGGTAATACGAAATGCAGCATTTCTTGACTTCTTTTTCTCATGTCATATGATGAAAGATCCATAATTGGCCCGCTGATATGATATTGAAATATACAGAATAGGTAGGAACTATGTGTTATGGACTACTTGGTTAGATAATTCCATTATAACTCACCAAATTTACAATTTCATCATTTTAAGTAGCCCAATATTTTGTCTAAATTGTTGTGATATTTTACATTAATCAATAATAAGTGGGAGACATTTTGATACTGAAATGCAGTAAACTTAAAATTTGTTTCCAAACTACTTTGTATGCGTTGGCTGCTTAGGAAGATTGGTATGGCTTATTAATTGTCTAATACAGCTACTGAGGAGTGTCGGTGGCGCTGTGGACTTGGCACTTGCCTTCCAATCGGGAAGTCTGGGGTTCAAGACCAACATGTACCAATGTGTTTTTCGTTTTTCGAATTTCATATTTACATTTGTCTGATGCTCCTACAGCGAAGGAAAATATCATGAGGCAATCTGCATACATCTGTGAAGAAATTCAATGGTGTATGTGAAGTAGACCAATCTGCACTAGGCGCCCGTGGTTGATTAAGAGGAAATCGTACAGTCCGTTTTTCCATACAAACTTAGTCCCCTGTTTCCTTCCTGGATAATGGCACTAGTTGCTCTATTTTCTCCAATAAAATCAATGGACACTATAAGCATGTTCCTATGTTTTCCTTTTTTTATTAAGATTAATTATTAAATGAGATTTTAAACTTTCAAAAACCTAAAAAATCTACCTAATTTTCTGCTGCATTCAAACGTCCAGCAAACAAGGTTATATGAAAAATGCAAAACATGGAAACACAAAAAAGCCTTGCTTTAATTTTTAATTAAGTCGTCAATTTTTCGCGGAGAAAACAGGGGACTACGAAACGTATATTTTGTGTACTTTTCATAGGTTTTTTCGCTCCCAGCTGCAGTTGTCCCTATCGCGCTCAGTTCAGTTGTTCGGACACACAGCGCGACAGCAATAAAATTTTACAAATACCTATTTTTGAATTCTCTCGACCTTGGTGTTTCCTCTTAAGGTCTAATCACCCTAAGGCTTGAACCCCTCGTTGGAGACGTATATGAGCTGATGATGGTGACGCTAATGATATAAAATTTATAAAAAAGGTAGATAGGTTATTCTCAACTACATAATGTTATTTATTTAGGCACATATAAAATTGGACACATTCTTTGGAAAATTTTTATGATTGATTGAAATTGTATTTAAAAAAACAATTACAATTTGTTTTAGTCAAAAATTTAATTGAATAGCACAATGTTATCAAAATAACACATTTAAAATATATGAATAATTCATGAAGGATACATGAAATCAAACTGTTACTGTTTCATCATTGAATTCAATTAACTATTAACTTCTTATTGTAAGAAAGTACACAAAATATAAAAAAAAACGAAACCTCGTGTAATTGGGACTTCTAGCTCCTGGGCTATTTAACTCAATAAAAGATTGTTTTATTCTGTGAATTGGAGCGTTGATAAACTCTGAATCAGGACAGATTTTCGCCGCGTCGTTTGGTTTTCGAGATCTAGGTGGCTCAGCTGGGGTAACGTTTCTACAGCTGAACCACATTATCTCTGAAATGTGCTAGCGACAACCTCTGGAACTTGTTCGACAAACTCTGACAAACTACCACTTCACTATTCCAGTAGGCCTAGCACGGCGCGTGGACTCTAGAAGAGAAAGTGACTAACCCTTGTCTCGTCTCGCGTCATTGTTATATGAGAGAGCGGGAAGAAACATGTTATTTGTCCCTTGTCCCGTTTTGTCCACGGTCCGTGCTACGCCTGCAGCAAACAGATTTTGTGTATGTTGCTTAGTTTTAGAAAACCAGCTAGTTCAGTTGCAGCAACTTTGCTGCAAGTAAGCTTTGAAACAGTAGATCGACAAACTCTGAAACTAGTCAGACGAACTCTGACAAACTGCCGCCTATCTTTATCAGCAAACAAATTTTCGCAGTCTTTTCGTTTTCGAGATCCGTGTTGGCCAGCTGAGGTAACGTTACCGCAGCTGAGCAGGGAGGGGCGGAAAAACATAGAATGTGCTATACTGTACTTCGCTAAGCACTTAACACTAAACAGAAACGTTCCGAACGTGTTTTTTAATAAGCACTAAAGCCACTCGCACTAATCCCTAATCAAAGTCTATACCGGCCATAAGCGCGTAGTGACGAAAACCGGGAACCTTACCATGATCACTTATAGCAAGGTTAAAACAATATTGAAACAGAGACACCGCTTTTACTGCGTATAGCGCCATCCCTCTCTCAGTGCAGTTTTAATATTGTTTTAAGCGATAGGGGGATTGTTAGGGGGCTGAGGCCTTATTCTGCTAGGCTTAACGCGTTTATGGCGTGTCAATAACGCTTCAATAGTGTTGCTTTTTGAGACAGTTATTGTTGGTTAACCGATAACTAACCAAAACATTTGTCATGATTAAGTTTGTTTTGTAGTATACATAAATTTTTAAAACATTAATAAAAAAATAACTCACCTATTTATTTTATATTAATTTTCTAAAATATCCAAAATATACTGCACTACTTTAGTGTAGTAAATAGTAGTTAGAACGGGCTGTCTATGCACTGATTCTCACATAATCGCCACTGTTTACAAAATTACGCCAATGTGCTACGCGTTTTTCAAGGCTCGTGTAGTACAAACTAGAGTTAAACTTGCAAGCTAACAAAAATAACAATATTATAAAACAAAAATTCAGGTGTCAGAATTTGAATAGACAATTAGTATAAAACTTTTCGAGCGCACATTTTTTGAGTATCATATAACAGCTTTATAAGCAAAGGCATGTATTATTTTAATACATAAAAAACAACAAACATTATTATACAGGTAAAGCTACTCCGTCACAAGCTAAATCGAAACGAGGGAGAGGTCCAGCTGTTCATGAAGCACTGCAACGGATACCTTCAAGAAGAGCAGTACCAATACCTATAAAATCATGGCACGCACCTGGGCAGGAATTGTTTGAATGTGGACCATTAGCTGACAAAAGGCCAAGCTTCAAACAGGTCGAAAGTAGCAGTGATGATGACAATATGCCTGATTTCGGTAAGAAGGATGAAGGAAGAGCTGTGTGAGAGAAAGTGCAATATTACTCTCTTAGTACGTAACTGAGGCTTCTCGACCCTAGTTCGTTGTACAATAGTTGACAAGCCCGTTAGTATAGTAAGTCCCCTCCATGATGAGGATTTGGGTCATCTTTACCACACAATCCCAGTCGAAATAAACTAGCACTGCGTGCGGGTGAAACTTACTTCGGTCATGTAAGGTGGGAACAACTTCTTGCACCCCTATAGAGATACCTAATTACCTACTTACATGGACCTTTGCCGTACTTTTTGAGTAAAAGTATTTGCTATATTAACATACAATATAATTTGAAAAAGGCCCAATACCTGAATATGCAAATTACATCTTGGTTGATAGTGCACAATTTTTGATGTTAAATAAAATATTGTAATTTCCTCCCAATTGAATAAATGACGCTTTATAATCCAACAATAATCCTACAGATGATGCTACCCGTAAGTTATACTATGATTCTAGATGGCGTAGCAAAAATTTAAAAGATTTTATAGAATATGAATCTGACCAAAAATTGCATCACACCATTATTGAAATTAAATTTAAGCATTGTTTTCATAAATAATTTTTCAACACACTTGCTCATAAAGTGGATCTAATTTTACCGGTTTTAGATACATAAAGCAGCTCATAAAACACACGTGTATTATAGCTGAGGCACGCATCACAGAGTCCGGCAATGCTGCACTTGCTGACCGCGCCAGTAATGTACTATATTTTTCAAAAGCTAGAGGTAATATGTAAAAAGACATCAATGAACTACATGATTTTTCAAACGATTATTTTCATACCATTATTTAGTTTAGTCTACAAATTGACAATAATTTGTGTTATTTATCCAAAAAAATTCAGTTCTTAGGTATTTTTCCTTACAAGTGTGTTGAAAAACGTCGTACGATATACGTGCGTATATTGGTTATACACACTCGGCTCTATCGGCTCGGGCTGAAATTCCGCATCGTGAGTTATAATAACCAACATACCGCACTTATATAGCAATGTACTATTGTTATATTGTTAGTGTGATAATATTATTAATATTATTAAATTACATGTTTAAAAATAGAATGGACGATTGATTATTCTATCTATTGGTCTATTATGGTTAAAGATATGTAGATGCTTTATATATTTTGATACCTACATTATTGCAGTGGATTCAAAAGTTCGCTGCTTCACATTCAAATACATATTATTTTGTTCTTATTATACTATCGTTATTTGGTTGACATACTCTTTGGTAGTCGTAGCATAAAATTTTTAAGTATTTATGGTTTGCAAGTTATAAGTGCATTAAGAGGAAATCATACAGGCCATTTTTCCAACCAAACGTTATCCCCTGTTTCCTTCCTGGGTAATGGCAATAGTTGCTCTATCTTATCCAAAATATGTATGGGTACTATTTGCATGATCTTGTGATTTCCATTTTTATTAAGTAAATTATTAAAAGAGATTTTAATCTTCAAGAACCTAGTAAACTGGATAGATTTTGCTGCTGTATTCAAACATCAAATTTGACGAGATTATATGAAAAATGCAAAAATAGAAACACAGCCAAAGCTTTTTTAATTTTTAGAGCTAAAAGTAATTAAATTGGTCTAGGAGAAAACAGGGGACTACGAAACGTCTACTAATTTAAGGGTGTGCATTATTTCTGTTACACATTGTGGCACATATTTATTGTAGTTTGTTAACATTTGATTGACTCAATTCAATCGATGGACAGCTTACTTGTTTATTTTAAAATAAGCCCAGTCACAATTTTTTATTTTAATTTTCTGTGTATTACATAAATACTTTAAAATCATTTATAGAGTCGGGATCTGGTCCAGTATGTGTGGAAGAAATGGCTGCGGAATCCCGTGGCGCTCGATTGGCTTTAAGACGGGCTGCGCTGAGAAGGCATGTGGCGAGAGTGGACGCAGAGATGCAGTTTGCGGAAATCCACAAGAAACACAAATTTCTTGCATCCACAATCAAAGTAAACCCCTTATGCATAGACCACATAAAGCTCGCACGCGCGGCGTGAATTCGCTTTGTATGTTGTACCTAGGCCGTGTGCATTTTTGACCTTGTGGAGATGTTTACGCTTTTAGCTCAAAACGAATTTGCTTGGAGAGTCACATTTTGTGATCAAACATATTTCGTATACACATAATTATTACGAAAAAGTATATTCATTAATTTTAAATAAAAAAATCACATGTAATTGGTTTATTGTTTAAATGTTGCGCCTAAACGCTCCCAAGCTGTCACGTGATCTTGATGACGTCACGATGTGGTAAATAAACCAACCACTACATAAGATTTCCGTGAAGATCTAAAATATAAAAAAAAAAACCCTTTTTACGACTTTTACAAATAACATAAACTCGTAAGATCGAGATTTAATAAATCAACAGAATGGAGTAATATTACATATTTTAGAATGTTTAATAGGGTATTACACCCCTTTTTGGAAACTATTTTAAATCAATCTTCGTCGGTCGTCATCAAATTGACGACCGACCAATATACGACCAATATAGGTATTACTTTCTGTGAGATTTTTGAAAATAATTATAATCTATATCATTGGTGTCTTGTGTCTGAATGCAAGTCTTTGTTTTTGATAGCTGAACTATCGCTTGTGAAATGAGAAAAAACGAAATCGAAAAACCTCTTCATTTGTAGAAATGGCACTATAAAAACTAATCGCACGTGGAAATTTTTGAAAAATACAAAAACGTTAAATATCTCTGAAACCATGATATTTTCACAAAGGTCAAAATTTATGGTAACGAAGGCCATGATTAAGTCCATCTATAGTTACAGGTTTATCATATAAACGTTATTTATTTGAAAAAATAATTATTATTATCCAGTATTTATAAAAAAATTCGCGCGAAAACGTACGGTCAAGTGGCGTTTGTTAGCTGTGACGTCACATTACTGATTGAAATGTGATGTCACGTGACAAACAACTATAACCTGTGGTGACCTAACTCTTAAATCAGATTATTTTGAGTGGAAAAATTACTGTTTTTTACAGCAATTGTGAAAATAACAAGTATCGGAACCAGATTACTATTTTGTTTATTTTGGTAATAACACTGAAGTTTTTGCATTCCGAAACTCGGCAGAGCTAAAATCAGAATAACACGTAAAGAAAGAAGGCGATCATAAAAGTATACGTTAGGCAGATTTGCTGTGATATAGCCAGACTCCATTTCCTGAAACGTGTCACAGGCACAAATCGATTTAATTCAGTGCTTAAAGAGTTATTTTATTTTATTTTATTTGGCAGGCTTACAGTATAAAAAATACACAACATTTTCCAAGAAAACCACAAACGGTGTCTATTATTGACAGGTATATTCGCGACAACTGACGTTTCTGTGTTATGTGTCTTTACACCACAGGTAACATCATAGTCGCCTAAGTGTTAGTTATCGTAATCCACAGATAAAATACTAGAATTTATCTTTCAAAAATATGATATTTATGATTAACTGTAATCACGAACCTGTATGATTATAAATCATTATCCACTTATAAGCTATCATATTTGCCATATTGCATATTGTATCGTGACAACTGTCAAATAGCCAATTGTCTTGATGTGCATTTGGTCTTAGTTTTATGCTCTACAAAAAAGAAATGAACCTTCAGTGATATAAAACCATATTTGTATATTTTTACAGAAACAATTACAAAGAATAAGTAGTTCGGGCAGTCTGCCTACACAGACTGTTAATCATCTATTGGCGATGCGCGGAATGACCACACTTTTATCATCGGGCGAACGAAGGCATTTGAGGTAAGCGTAACTATATCAATTTTTACTATATTGTTGTAGGTACTCAACAAATCCTTACTTATAGTCTTTAGGATTTTTTATGTCTTACGTATTTTTTTAAGCTTTTATGTTTTTTCTAACAGATTCTAAATTAACTAATAATAGTGATAATGTATTATATTTATTTACATTATTACTTATTACTTCAAATGTATTTTTTTGTGAATGTGCCTTAATCATTCAAAATCACAATACTATCGATATTACTATATCGATATATAAATGATGCTGTTGATGCAATCTATCTGGACCTTGACGTTGGTCTGTACAGTTAGGAGTCCTTATCAACCCTTCAAAATGCCAAGCCATAATTATTGGTGGCTCCAGAACTATGTCGAGTGTGGACCCTGATAGGATACAATCTGTTGTTTATAATGGTAAAATTATCCCCATGAGCAACACAGTGAAGAACCTGG
Source organism: Schoenobius gigantellus (assembly GCA_963935595.1). Classification (NCBI taxonomy): domain Eukaryota; kingdom Metazoa; phylum Arthropoda; class Insecta; order Lepidoptera; family Crambidae; genus Schoenobius; species Schoenobius gigantellus. The sequence continues at coordinate 17,208,974 of OZ012557.1, read as the reverse complement.
GCTTACTTCTGGATTCTAGTCTTAGTTGGAAACCACAGATTGCCAGTATTGTCATAAGGTAACAGGTGTACTAAGGTCGTTGTATCGCCTTAAAAACTTCTTGCCTACTGACACCAAGAAAACGCTTGTACAGACTTTAATTTTCCCTATTGTCGACTATGGTGATGTGTGCTATCTCGACCTGAATGCAGATCTACTCAATAAACTGGACCGCCTTCTGAATAACTGCATTCGATTCGTTTTTAATTTAAGGAAGTATGATCACATCTCTGCGTACCGGTTACGCTTGAAATGGTTCCCAATACGAGAGCGAAGACACATGAGAACCTTAACAACCCTATATTCTCTGCTTAATGAACCCAATACTCCTAATTATCTTAAAAATCACCTTCAATATCTTAGTACATCACACAATAGATCCCTCCGCTCCACTTTTAATGCTCTCCTCATATGTCCCGCTCACCGGTCTGAGATCATACATTCCTCGTTTATAGTCCAGTAGATCCAGTTGTGGAATGCTCTTCCACTTGATGTCAGAAAGTCATCTAGTAAATTGGGTTTTAAGAATAAATTAATAAAACTGTATCAGGAAAAAATTCCGGATACATAGTGAGGCAGAGGTTAAACTTATATTAAAGGTTGGATTTAGGTATCTCTATTCAGTTGTTATATTTAGTATTTATATTGTATGTAATTGCATTTTATTTATACATAGATATATATTGATTATTTAATTATACATATATACTATATATACCGGGTGTAACGGAATACCGCAATAATATTTAAGGTTGTTGATTTACAAAAAAAATGTATTATAACTATTCTTTGTATTTTTATTACATGCCTACTTTCGATTTAATACGCTCAACAGTTAAGAGTATTAAATCGAAAGTAGGCATATAATAAAAAAACAAAGAATAGTCATAAAACATTTTTTTTGTAAATCAACAACCTTAAATATTATTGCGGTATTCCGTTACACCCGGTATATATATTAAACAAGGTTTTTATTATCACTTGTACATCTACCTCTTTTTTTTCTCTGCATCACCTGAAGGTTGACTGGCAGATAATGCCCCAGGCATTAAGTCCGCCTTTGTATACAAAACTGTACATAAAGAGTTATAAACAAATAAATTACTCTCCCTATAGTGTTGTGTCTGTATAAAATAGTGATAACGCAGTCTTTTCTAGCTCACGAAAGTCTCAAATACAATTATCATAACCTGCAGTACATTGATTAAGGGAATCTGGCTGGTCGGGTGGCAAGAGCGGGTCGTTGGAACACTTGACAAGCGCGAGCTGCGCCGAGGAGCAGTGCGCCGAGTCCCCATTGCCGTGCGGCAGGTATTGCCTCGCGCACGTGACGCTCGCGCCGGAGCAACGGCTGTACGCGGCGTGCGCGGCGGTGTTCGCGGGGGGGTCGCGCTGTAAGCAACCGTTGCTGCCGTTGCAAGATCAGACGCCGCTGTGCGCCGAGCATGCGTGGAAACGGGTAAGAATCCCTCGACATGAGCGTTTTCAAATTGTTTTGAATTTTTAAATAAAAAAAAAACAAATATTCTGGCAGAACAGTTTTAATCATTATCGAAAAATTTAATTCTAGTATACGGTTTCTACGGTTTTGCACTCAATGGCGCTATATAATTTAGCACGGTGTAGTGCTAGAGATTTTTATAAAACTATGGATTATTTACTAGATAGCGCTTAATTTAATGAATAATGTTACATTTAACTTATACTTTAACCAAGCAACAAAATTTTAATATTTTGTTTTTAAAGTTCTTACTGTGTATTAGGGTTGATACGGATATAAAAATTTTACATCCGCGGATGCGGATGCGGATGCAGATTATTGGAGATTCACATCCGTGGATGCAGATTTCAGTATTTTTTAAATTATATCATTTATTTGTACGCAAAAACATGAAAATCAATTTAGTTTTGATATGTTTTATTTTATCATATTTAGAAAACAAAATTTAAACAGTTTTTACAACAGCAAAACTAGCTCAAGGCACATGCTACTCTGGTTCCGCCCACTTTCTTTACGCGACATTACTTGTTGCAGATATGAATCCGCATCCGTAAAAGCTCTACATTAATTGATGCGAATGCGGATGCAGATGTCTGAATTAATGCGAATATTCTGCATTTGCGGATGCGGATGCTAATATCCGTAAGACCCTTGCTGCGTATATTATAGTGAATTGTAAATGATATCGTATGTACACAAATATTAAAATAGGTAACAAAATCATTGTGTGGTTTTATGAAACCTCGATGCAAGTGAAACTTTTTTGGATCATAGGCTTGAAAAATTGAAAAATATTGGACACAGTGGCAAACAAAATAGCTTTTGTTCTTCCTTGGCAATTTGTCATACAAATATCATCAAAATCAATCGTGATGAACTTATGTACTATACCTTAATAGGCGGATATGTCATGCCAATAAAATTCAGCAACTAATGAATGCACCGTTCATCGATTTATTCGAATTTAATGTAATTTTTCAATCAATTATTGATAATATTCATCAATCGATGAATTTTAACAATTTATTGCAGATCAGCCCTGCGAGCATGGAACTCTCGATAAACAAAATTTGACAGCTAAGATCGACATAGTCGACGAAAATCGATAAATTTGACAGATATTCCTAAGGAGTGAGGAGGAAACAGATGCTTTTGTCGATCGATATATGTCGATTGACAAGTCCATGCTCGTAGGGCATAATCGATATATCAATGAATGGTATTCAATTCATCGATATATCGATTATGATCTGCAATAGCTTATTTTAAGTTAGCAACTTTATAGGTCAGCGCCATCTACATATAAGGCGGGAATAGGACCTTTTCTATAGTTGTACGATATTGGCAGTCTATACAGGATAAATTTTGAGGTACCGGCAACCTCGCAGTATTAGATAGCTAGTATCATTAACTACAATGTTTGTTCTACGACTTTTGATAATTCGTTAGATTTTACTTTCATACAAAAATAAATATTCATTTAATATTCCTCTAGAATGTTTGTAACTCTACGCGTACAGCGCGCGAGCGTAGCGTTGTCTTCCGTCGTCGTTTATAAATGAAACATAGAGAGTTATCAATAACACGACAGTGCAATAAAATCTTGAAAATTGATTTTTGTTCAATGTATCTTAAAACTCGTAAAACCAATGTTGTAGTTAATGATGTTAGCTATCTAATCCTGCGAGGTTGCCGGTACCTCAAAATTAACCGTGTATATTACTTTAGTCTACGCTCGCACTCAGTGAACAACCCTAAGCCACCTCTCGGTGTAGGACAACTACGACAAGATAGCGCGCGACTGCCGGCCCAAGAAGGCGGCGCGGAAGCGCGCGTGGGCGGCGCCGACGCGGCCGCCGCGGCGCGCCAAGAAGAGGCGGAGACCGCCGCCCCCTCGGCCCGCGCCGCCGGAACCGAACGCGCCCCGCCCCAACCACGCGAACGCCGAACAATCGCTCACAGGTGAGACCGCGGACCCCGCCGGCACAGACTATACAAGGTTATTTTTTAATTACCAAAAAAATGTGTTTGCTTGTTCAGACAAGCAAACTGAACAACTTTGAAATCGCAAAAAAATCAGCTGTTCTATACATCTAGGTTCAGTGAATGTTGAACACTTGTGTGGAACAGCTGATTCTTTTTTGCGATACAAGAACATTTAAAATTTAAGAATACCGTTTTTGAACTCATAAAAAAAATGTTTTTTTTGTTCAAACCTTGCTTATCGTTCTTTCTTTTGAGGTATCATTTACGCGGATATCTTACCAGGTATTGAAATTAGGATGTAAAAACCAATTTGAGGGATAAAATTTAAAATTTGAGGTTATTTATTTATTTTGCTAGCATACATGTACAGTAAGCTTCCATTCAAGCTATACATGTACACTACGAAAACCGCCACTATTACGAGCGGCATAAGAACGGTCCAAAGGTCAAACAGTATAGCTTGATAAGGAGCTTACTGTACGTTAAAATAGATATATTAAATTACAAAGATTCAGTACATGCAGTATTGTGAAAGCCTATTCAAATCTTGTTGCATACTGTAGCAGTCCTCGATACTCGTAATCTGTTTGAATACTTTCAATATCATCCGCGTAGAGCAAAAATTCACATTTGTGAAAGCATTTGTCTATGTCATTACTAAAAAGAATAAATAGGAGAGGACCCAAGATTGACCCCTGCGGAACACCGGATGTTGTTTGTATACATATTGAGTTAAATCCATTTAACCATATTAGAGGGCATATAATATAACAGCTGAAAAATAGCATGAATGCATAAACCATATTATTAAAGAAGAGGATGAAATGTGCTCTCTTAATGATCTGCTGGATAGTGTGTGTGATTTTTTAGGGTTCTGTAGCCAAATGGCAAAAAACGGAACCCTTATAGATTCGTTATGTCTGTCTGTCTGTCCGTCCGTATATCACAGCCACTTTTCTCCGAAACTATAAGAACTACACTGTTGAAACTTGGTAAGTAGATGTATTCTGTGAACCGCATAAAGATTTTCACACAAAAATAGAAAAAAAGCAATAAATTTTGGGAGTTCTCCATACATAGAACTGAAACCCAAAAAAATGTTTTTTCATCAAACTCATACGTGTGGGGTATCTATGGATAGGTCTTCAAAAGTTATATTGAGGTTGCTAATATCATTTTTTTCTAAACCGAATAGTTTGCGCGAGAGACACTTCCAAAGTGGTAAAATGTGTGTCCCCCCCTGTAACTTCTAAAATAAGCGAATGATAAAACTAAAAAAAATATATGATGTACATTACCATGTAAACTTCCACCGAAAATTGGGTTGAACGAGATCTAGTAAGTAGATTTTTTAATACGTCATAAATCGTACGGAACCCTTCATGGGCGAGTCCGACTCGCACTTGGCCGGTTTTTTCTTTTATAATCCGAGTTGATGATGATGACGATGATGATATAAGTGACGATATTTAATAAATTTATTTTTTTTAGTAAAATGTTGTTTTACTCTGTTTTTCCATTTAGCACTTAAAAATTTACATTCTAGCTAGTGTGCACTGAATGCACAAAACAAACACCATTTACAATGTCATTACTTGATCTAATTCTGTTTCATATTTTTTGTTATTAACACTAGAACGCACGCGTGGGTGACAATGGTCACCCAGCGTTATTAACATATTTACCCAGCGTTATTGGAAACGCATCGTGACAAGCGCAAGCGCGCTCGTGTATTCCGCGAGGACACGACGCCGCCCCCGCCAGTGCCGTGCTGACTCTTGCCGCGCGTCTGAGAAAATACCTTTCAAAGTTGACACGGGTGACAATAGTCACCCGTGCGTGTGTTCTTGCACCACTTTTTTTACCAGTGATTTATTAAAAGGAGGTAAGTAAGCTTTTATTTTATAATAAAAAATAATATTTATTTGAAAAATTGATAAATATGTTAAAATTACTTACCTAAACTTTTATATTTTAGAATAAGAATGTTTTTATCTCAAAGTAATTTTTTTTTTGCTATTTTTCTAGATTTGTTTTTGTTTTTAATTGTAAGGAAAGAGTACTTGTTTTGTTTTTTTAATCTTATTATATGATAAAAATAAAGATATTGATTCATAATTCATTGTTGTTTTATTAAAAGTTTAAAATATTCAATAAATTAGTTAGTATACAAAAAGGGTGACACCAGTCATCCGTGCGTGCACTTATTTACCATTCTGAGGCGCGTGCGTTCAAGTGTTATATATGTATTTAAAAAGAATTAAGTAGAAAAGGTTATTTATATCTGATTTGTCTATGAATGACATCTGTCAGAATTCCGGCGAATTAAAAATCAGACTGTAGATAAAAACCCTGGTTTTTATATTAAGTATGTATAATTTTATATGCACTTGTCTACTTAGTACCCTGGTTTAAAAGGTACTAAGAGTCTTTGAATTTGCAAAAGGAATGCATTTAATAACTGACAAAAGTTTATTTATATCTGATTTGTCTATGAATGACATCTGTCAGAATTCCGTCGAATTAAAAATCAGACTGTAGATAAAGACCCTGGTTTTTATATTAAGTATGTATAATTTTATATGCACTTGTCTACTTAGTACCCGGTTTAAAAGGTACTAAGAGTCTATGACTTTGCAAAAGGAATGAATTTAATAACTGACGAAGGTTTTCGTACACCGACTGTACGTACATCTATCAGAGATCTTACGTTATTTTTGTTAACCAATGAGTTCTTTGATCGTCTTGTATTCCAGAAATCAATGTTTGTTCGAACTCCTCCGCGTACGACAGTTCCGAAGACGCCACAATGGGAGCGCTAAGCGACGGTGAATATATTGCCGTTGTTAGCAGTTCGCGTGAGCTGGGTAAGTGGAAGTCATTGTTCTTTATTTTTATTATTATTTATTTTATTAAAACACAGCATATCTTAAAACTAAACAAAGTCCCACATGATTGCTAACACAGTTTGTCTGTGAGATTAAATGAGTCTCATTTAAATTAAGTATTAAAAACTGATTTTACAAAAATGGCTAACTTACCATTACCTATAAGGTAATGGTAAGATAGCCTTTTTTGTAAAATTAGTCACCTGAGCAGATGCTTTTTTAAGGATTTATGAAATATTTTTTTATTAGGCTTCCGTCGGATATTCTCAGACTTTGTTTTTTTTTGTTCTCTTCATTGAGTTGACTAATGAAGCTGTCTTTAATATAACAAAAACCATATAGCATAACCATAATAACTGCATATTCCTTGTTGGTTGCTTTCTTACCTAATACCAGTTGGTAATGTTATGTGTAATCTTTACAGTAGAGGTAGAGCAAGTGCCCCACGACGACATTCTAGACCCATCAGTCCTTAGTCAGATACCTGACGAAGCATTTACGGAGTTTTTTAATCAAGGTTTGTTGTTTATTTAATGTCTATTTTATACTAATTGTTATCTTGTGCGTGGCTAATATCTTCTAAAACATACATAATATATATAAAAGTGGATTAAGATCTTGAAGGAAGCCTATGTCCGGCAGTAGGCGTATCTTGGTTGAAGTGGCAATGATCAGTGCAATCTATTTTAAGCTCTGTTTAGTCTACAGTCAAATAAAAAGGGAACAAAAAAACTTTTATTAAATCTAAACTGACGTATGTAGAGCTACTCGAATTCTTATTCCTAGTTATAGAACAGTTAACAGAGGAACCCACAGAGTTCCCATAACCTTGTCAGGCAGCGACGCGTCCCTTCTCGGCGTATTCTCTTCAGATGAGGAGGATGCGACGATAAGGAATGTACTCGCGCAAAGGCGTATGTGAGGGGCATCGGTGGGTTTTAGTCGGTAGGTCGCGGTTTTCTGGCTGGCACTCTGCCCCCCAGGGCCGCGGAGAGTTCGATATAACCTTGCGTCCTCCCAGGCGCAAGGTTTTTTTTTATTTTTTTTATTGCTACTAAGTTGGCAAACAAGCAAACTGCCTACCTGATGGTAAGTGGTAACAGTCACCTATAATACATGTGGCTCCTATGACATTCGCAGTAAAACTGCAACCCCCACAAGGCCACAGTGTACGTTGCCAACTTGTGACTTAAGATGTAAAGTCACGGTACCCAGTAATTTCAGTGCCATAAGGTATGCGTAACGCATTTCCCACCGTTAAAGAAAAGGAACCCATGGGAGCTTGGAGACCAGGAAGGCATTAACCATGAAGAGGTTTTCCACTGGCGATCACGACCCGTGATTACACTCTTTGTGAAACCACAGTGAAAAACCTCTTTTTTGATTTTTCTATCCTGGTACCTGTATTCGACAAATTAATTTACGTCTATCAAAGACTATTATTTTTACTCAAGTCGTATGAAGTTTTTAATACATTTAAATTAAGTAGTAGTTACATAAATTTGTTAATAAGTACGATTTTCACGGTCACGACGATCATACGATAGATTTATTATTATTATTGTATTATTACTAGCTGCGTTTGCGAACTACGATTCGCTTTAATAAAGCTAAACACTTAAATTTTTTTGGAAATGGCCTTATCATGTAGGTGTATAAAAGTAGCCTACGACCTACCAAATATACACAAATAATTTCATAAAAATCGGGCAAACCGTTTCGGAGGCGTTCGATAACAAACACTGTGACAAAAAAAATTAAATGTTGGATAATTTTCGTTGGTATTTTTATTTTTTCTTGGCTATGCAGCCGGTTTTAATGCTTAATAGGTACGGGCCTAGACCACACATTGAGCATGTGCTGTGTGTCCTATCTACCTATGATAGGTTTGTTGTTGGACAACAAAACTTGGACTTGTTATATTTTCATCAATTTATGGAATTGTCTAAAAATGTGGCATCTATTAAGTATAACAATTATTTGCAATTTTATACTAAGGGTTAAGAATTTAGGGCTTTTGGTCAAATGTTTATTATTGTTAATCTAATTATCTTTACGAAACTGTAATTCATACAGCTGAAGGCGAAAACACATTTGGGGATAGTTCCGAGTTGACGGCGGCTTTAGAAGCAGTGTTGGACGAGCGTACGTTGGACGAGCGTGCGTTGGACGAGCGTGCGTTGGAGGAGCGTGTTTTGGAGGAGAGTGCGTTGGAGGAGCGTGAGTTGGACGAGCGAGCGCTCGAAATCGGCGATACCGTTTTCGTTCACACGTCACATACGCTGTTGGAAACTAAGGTCAGTAACGTGAGACCGATGAAGAGTAATTTTGTGAGTTGAATGAGGAATTTGTCACTTACATCGCTAATATTTATTTCCAGATACAAGTCCCATCGTCTGTCCCCATCGAGATATCGACGAGTGCGCCTTCATAACACAGTAACTTTATACCTTTTTGTGTTAAGCTTAAATAAAAACTATAAACTTTAGGAACAAATTGGATACAATATTCAAAGTCGTGAGAGTTGGAAGTATTTTTCTTTGTGCTTTAAGTTTTTGATTTGGACGGTGGAATAGATTTCGCGAATTTGAATTATATATTGAAAAATCGAGAGATTTGGTCATCTAAGATATGAAGTGTCGATTATTCTATTGTTAGTTTAATGGTGACTCGTTCTCTTTCCCACTATTGTGGAGGGATCGAGATAGATGCATGGTTGATAGATCATTGTTGTATATGACAATATTAGGTTGTCATATACAATGCTGATTCATGGTGTAGTAGTTAACTGTTAATGTGGTCGTCCATATACTAAAGTACTGGCAACATCATTAATTTTGGTATTTATCGATCTCAAAAATTGCATGAGAACAAAATAGTGTAATTGTATTTTAACCTTTTTAAATTATTTATATTGTAAATAAAATACTTTAGTCTGTGGCCGACGTGGCACGTTTGATGGTTCGTTGTAGGTTTTCGATGGAGCAAGCTGACAACTCATCTGCGTGTTTACAACTTATACAACAATTTATGTCGTATTTAATTTACTACAATTTACGTCGAGGTAAAAAATCCAACTTAATATTCAGCTGGAATAAGTATTTCAAGCCGGCTACAAAACGTTAAAAATCGTTGAAGATGTGTTTAACTACTATCAGTCAATTACGGCAGAGACTTTGTAGTTTAGCTAGCCAAGTAGCCAGTATGATTTTGGGCATATCATATAACACACCACAATAAATGTTATTCGTTGAAATTTAATAAGATTTACCAATATCTGTATTTATAGATTGACTGACAGAGATATCAACGTAGTGCCCAAACTATTGGAGCTAGAAGCATGAAATTCGGTACAGTTCACTGCCTTATGTAGGCGCCTATTAGGGAAGAATTCTTCAAAAATCCTCAAATAAGCTGAAAAATCCTCGTCCAAAAAATAAGGAAATTATAGTTCGCGCGCCCTGGTAGTGGTTTTATAAAACTGTCAAAGGACATAATATATTTTTATACAAAATGTGAACCTTGTTATCTCAGCAGAAGTTATTATTTTCACGCGCACAGATAAGTTGTCAGTTTTGTATTGTTTGTTCGGGCCTTCCTTGTTCTTATAGTGTAGAGAAATGTTATTGCGTAGAATCGTGGTGTGCTGTTGAAGGGCCCTTATCACCTGACTCCAATGGTGATGGACGTAAAGTGCGCTTTTATTACTCCTTTATTAAGTGGCGTGCGAGAGGTAGCAAATTTGAAGACGCAATGGACGCGTGCAAAATTTCAATTCATTGCCATTGCAAATCAGCATTGGATTTAAGTTATTAAGGGAGTCTACCGTCAGTACGATATTTGTCGTTTCGAGTTCGATAAAGATCAGTTACGTTTGTGCTGTCGATCTAACTAAAGTATTCGCCTTGAAATTTCAAGTGTTCATCTGTGACAAAACTTTCAAAATGATCAGGTAGCATTTGAATCGGTTTAGCGTAAAAATGACGATACTCATTTCACTCGTAGGTCTGCAAAAAGAACAGGGGAGACGTGTTTGGTCGTCTTCGACCATGCTGATCGAGTGCCAATGCAATAAAATGCCACAACGTAATTTTGTATTAATATTTTGTAATCTACACTGGGTTAATTGAGTTACGCAAAATCTGAATATAGTTTGTTCAGAATCGAGAGTAATAATCGATTCCACTAATTAAAAATATGGGTCAGATTTTATCCAAAATTAAATTTACACCGCTTTTTAAATTAACTGTTAATTATATAAAAATTTAATTTATAATCATATAAATTAAATTAATTTATATGATTTTTTAATATTAAAATAAGTTGATATGTTTGAGGTTTTGCGTTATTTCGTTAACGCGTTGTATATACATGATCTTTCGACTGATATATCGAAATCGAGAGCGTATCAAATTCGTACTGAAGGTACAAGGGGGGTTATTGTCTAAGAAAAAATCTATCACGATCGCTTTGAAATTACTAATCATTGCGGCGTCAATACAAGACTCTGTGTCGGCTGTCTGATAAAAAATAGCAATGGATGCACTTTGACTGTCCAAATATACATGATCTTTCGACTGATATATCGAAATCGAGAGCGTATCAAATTCGTACTGAAGGTACAAGGGGGGTTATTGTCTAAGAAAAAATCTATCACGATCGCTTTGAAATTACTAATCATTGCGGCGTCAATACAAGACTCTGTGTCGGCTGTCTGATAAAAAATAGCAATGGATGCACTTTGACTGTCCAAATTGAAAGCGATCACGATAGATTTTTGTTACACAATCAAGGGGCAGGTGTCGCTGTGCGTGTGTGCGTTGTTGGTTTAGTGCGTTCGCGCCCGTCTTACTATAGGGGAATGATTTTACGCATCTTGACTATTCGACAATAATTTAATTGTGTTGTGAATGTACCTTTATTTAGACTACATTATTGGCCAGTCCTAAAATTATTAATGATAAATTATTTTAATTGTAAGTGATGGGATTTTCTCTGCCGATTTTTATGTTACTCAATACAAATATAATGATATATAGTTTAGGCTTCTCCATATTTATGACATTATTTCTCTCCAAAAAAAAAATATAATAAATGAAACTGTGAAAAAAAATTAACCTGTCATAAGTACTTATGTATGAGATGCACTATTACAAAGTTTTATCTTATAAAAACAATGAAATAAAAGTAGTATAAATAAGAAACAGCGTCACAAATAATGTCACATTTCGATGCAGCAACCTCCTATTGCTTTTTTATTTCTTCATTTTATACTTATTAAATTGATCGCGAAGGGGACTAGTCGATAGGGTTGCCAGGCGTCCCGATTGAAAGTCCCGATTTTTGGCCAGATCACAAAAAAATTAACAATTTTCTATAATAAAGCAGTGACTCAATACTATTACTGAATTATCTTGTCATATTAATCCCTAAAATATTTGAAATGAATATAAATAACACTAGGTTGTATGTATGGGCTCCGTTTTCTTTGCCTTTCCACACGGTAGAAGAAAAAAAAGAAACATACGGAATTTTGATAAATATTTGTATTTTCTTTGTTATCCCGACTTGAAAGTGAATCTTGATTTTTACAAGCTTCTGCTCCGAAATTTTGCTTTCTCGACTGACAACACTGCTAGTCGATTAGACAATAATTTATGGAGATTATTTGTGGCACAAATTTTTGAAAGCAAAACTCAAAAGAAGTCTTATCATAATTCGATATTGTGGGTTTAATGTTTCTTTTTCTACAAGCTCTTGGTCTCCATCTTACCTGATGGTAAGTGACGATAGGCCGAAGATGGAAGCGAGCTTCACCTGGACTCCTCAACGTCTGAGGAACTGGCTATCATACCTCTAATTATCGGAACACAACAATGTTATAAACATTGTTATTATGGCGACAAACTTAGGTAAGACGGTGGTAGATAGCCAGGCGGGCTCTGAAGCCCTACTGCCGAGCAGGAAAACTTTTGCCCCCATGGGGATTCGAACCCTGGAACTCTAGATCCATACCTGAACCATCGTCTGAACCACAAGACCACAGAGGTGGGTTAGCTAATGGTGTATCATATGGCATTTACTTGATTATCCTGAGACGTGATAAATGGGCGTTAGGACATTAGATTCAAATAGAAACTTAATTTTACAACCCATAATGATGTCATAATCAGAGCACATGAAAAAAGGAATACAGTATGTGCGGACTAATCTCTCATAGGATCTTTTCCAACCCAAGCGGTAGTGTAAGATTGTTGCATGTCAGCGGGAACAACTTGTATAATGAATAGTAAAACATAATTTTAAAAATCGGACTGCGGATTCGTAGATTGTTTCTTTTTAAACATGAACAACTTTCGTTTTTTTTCCAAAATGACTACATATTTAGTACTCGGCGGCAAACGTCACAGTGAGTGATAGAGAAAGTGCAACGCACTACACGATTCTCTTTTCAAACATCGAAGCATTATATCTATCGGCGGCTACTGTGAGCCTAGACAAAAGCCATACGCTTTTTTTACCGCAGGCGTTCCGCAGAGGAAATGTATGGAAATGACATAAGTAAGTGACCACACGTTATTCTCACCGCAGTTAATGTCATCTCCATACATTTTTTCTGCGGAACGACTGCGGTAAAATAAACTTGTGACTTTTGTCTAGGCCCACTGTACCTTTTATCGCGGTCGAGTGCATGCACATATAAAATCATTCCCAATGTAGTCTGTGAAGGGCGCTAGTTGTGAGCCTGTATTTTGCGAAATCACACACACGGTACTTTTTGTTATACATACGACGTCGACTTACGTGATATACAAACCAATGTAGTGAAAAATTTATATTTTTATACAACATCATAATATTATTATATTATTGACATGCATTTAAACGTAACCGATGTATGTATGTACAAAGATGAGGATATTTCGTTGCGGATCGCTGTTGTCTCTTTAGCGGGTTGTCTGATATAAATTGTTAAGTACATTTGTGTGCATGCTCTATGCGCTGATTTAAGGTACACTTTAGATTCTATATATTTTTTGTGTGGCCATAATATGCTGTAATTAGATACCTACACTCTGACCTATTTACCGCTACGTTACGGTACGGTGTTTATGTACAATAGTACGGTTTCATATATTTAATGTATAAAACTGTCAAATTATTCTAATTGATTTTGAACCTTAAACAGTTTGACGTTACGTTCAAAGTTGATTGGAAAAAAATGTGGTAGGCTGATGTGCTGTTGACTGTACACGGTACGTTTTTATTTATTCATCTTGTCTTCATAATATGGCCTAGTGTACTTTACACGGCTAGAGAATCTCGTTGTTTTCATTATCCTTATTTGTTCTTCCTTTCCTTTTTTGTTCTTCTGCTATTAAAAATTGTTTCATTCTGTTGAATTTCTTCTCTTATTAGTATGTTAATGCCGTAGTTATCTAGTATAGTAATTATGTAGATTTTTCTTTTCAGTTAGTTTGCGTAAACGCCAATGCATGGCCGTCTGTGAGAGTTAAAGTGTATCTTATTAAAAATAGGGCATTTTTTCATAATACGGATTGGAGAAGTCGATGCGACAATACATTTTACTTGTATATACTTAATGATTTCAAAAGTTTGTATACAGAAAGTCAAACAAAAACACCCAGCCGTATAGTTACGGGACAATTCTTTTTATTTTGAATATTTTCCACACGATGTAACTTCCTCGGCTATCATTACCTATAGGTCACAGAACAATTAGACAAAAGCCACACGCTTACTTTTCCGCAGTTGTTCCGCAGAAAGAATGTATGGAAATGACATTATTTTTCCGCACCTGATGTCATCTCCATACATTTTTTTCTGCGGAACATCTGCGGAAAAACAATCATGTGGCTTTTGTCTAAGGAGTTCGGACAGACTATAAATAGTTATAATTTTTATGGCTTGGATGTAAATTTAGTAATTATTTCAAATTACTACTATTAACCGATAATGGCAGTTTATTAATTTATTGTCGTACTGACATCTCCACCTTTAATAAAATCATCGGTTTCATAATAAATAAATTTGCATAGTTATTTATTATTTTGATTATTAAAAGTCTAATTGAGCAATAACTAGACGTATTTTATTATATTTATTAGTGTACAATTTTACTGTATAATATGCTACTGTTAATGCAAAACGTATCATTGGGTCATTGCTGGCTAAACTTACTAAGCCATCAAGATTGTGCATGGGTGGTGAACAATATTTATTGCCTATTTCATATTGTGAGGAAAATTACACGAAGTAGGCGATCGCCTAGTTTTGTCTCTAACGTCGAGCTGTTGATAACTATTTTAACTATTCTCGGCTAATTGTTTAGTAAACAGTCAATTTTGTGACCGCCTTTACTAAAATTATATTATAATTTTATTTTCAGTCTCCCGAGTGTTCTCACATTATTAAGAAGTTGAATCATGGAACATTTTTATCATACTGACCCAAGTAAATGTTTTTTTCTAAATGTCCCATTGTTCTGTTAATACCCGCCGGTAGTGACCTAACGATTATGATAGCGTTCGATTTGAAAATGCTTTGCAACGCTTACACAGATCAAACCTTAGTTATTTTAAATTAAAGGCAGATTTTTCAATCCTTAGACAAATATTCAAGGAATAAATGTGACAGACTGACATATTTGATATAAGTCCGTTATACCACTATATTTATTTTAAATAGAAGTTTTCCGACGGTTGAAAAGTTAGCCCTTAGATATGTTTTTCAATTAATTTATAATATCTTAATTTTTTCAATTTAATATAATATTAATGAAATACCTTTGAAAAAGATGCTTTTTTATGTCTATAGTATTTGTGTTGTGCCTTTAATATTACTCAATTATTGCATTTTTTATTTAATATTACGTGTCGTTATGGGTTCGACCTTCTAATTTATATTAATTAGTAGGCCTTTGAAAATTATATAAATTCGTTTCGGCTTGTACAGAACCATAGAGATATTGGCTATATAGTGTGGGTTTCTTTCAAGAAAAGCTTCATTTTCTAGATCAATGCGACAACACGTGTAATCCGTTAGGTTGGAACTATGTGAGGGACAATATGGCTGCTGGTGTATCATGGCGAATCAAATTATCTCAATTTCAAAAAAAAAATGCACCCAAAATGTACTATTTTGTACTAGGATCTTTTAAAAAATTGTACCTCTATTACTAGGTATGAAATCGCAATTAAGGTAAACCTGCCATATTGATTTCAAGATGGACGGGTGTTCTATAACACATCAATATTGGACCATTATAATAAATAATATATAAAACTAGTTTTCCGCTCGCGCCTGCGCCCGCGTTGTTGTTGTCTTCCCGTGGGAGTTTTGTATTTTCCCGTAGGAAAAATAATTTTGTAGCCTATTATATAGAAAACTGTTAATTATATTTAGGAGCTCGGAAAATAAATTTCATAGGAATTGGAGCAGATTTTAAATATTTTCCATAGAAACTTTCAACCCCTATTTTGCACCCTAAGGGGGTGAATTCCAGTAAAACACGAAACACGTATTCAATGAAATGTTTTTTTAATAAATATTTATTTGGCTTCATAAAGAAGCTTAGTATCACATTGATCCAGTGTACGATAACTACCTAGCCACTGCAATGCGTGGCCTAGTTATTGATAAAAAATTTATGAAAAACTTTTATCGGTAATAAATCTTCGATATTGTTAAGAAGTTAGGCTCTGGAATTTCTTGCCAGAGTCCATAAGTTATGCAAGTTCGCTTGACTCATTTATTCGAGTAATCAGAACTCATGTTCTACAGCTGAAACTAGTGTTTTCTATGACTGTTTAAAGTATTTTATTTTAGTATTTGACTTAGTGTATGAATGAATATGTAGTGTATAGTTATTGACTTCTTAAATTACAAGACATTACTGGCTATTTCATCCGTCATATAAAAGTTTTATGTTAACTCCTCTACGTTATGTTATCTGGTAGATATTGCCACGTTGGCAGGAAGGTCGTCGTATGTTTATATATACTGACACTTTTAAATCAGCGCTTATTTTATTTTATAAACAATAAAGATGTTCATTCATTTTTTAATTCGGGTCGCGCTCGGTCCTTATAGAAATCTATTCGGGTAGTCTTTAATATGTATATATTTATTAATATTTTGGGGATAATTTTTTAATTAATTACAATTAATTTATTAACACTGTACTATCCGCAAAAATACTATCATAAAAATGCGTTTAATTAATTTTTCAGAAATCCGTAAAAATACTATCATAAAAATGCGGTTGATTAATTTTTCAGAAACTACTCAATTGATAGAATACCTGTTTTTGTCGTTAGTTAGTTGTAGGTATTTTTTTATGTTCCTTGATTGGGATAACATTTCTTATAAATAGAAATACAAATATTTTAGATTCAGGTACAGGATTTTGGGTACTTTTTTGGTAATGTGATAATTTGATTCGCCATGTTATATCAGCCATCTTACTCTCATAGGAATATTATGCTATCGCCGCATTAAAATATTTAATCATTTGACAACATAAGGTTTTAATTTGAAAGCTTTATACACCAAGATTGACAGGTTTTGGACAGAGTGGTCCGACATGGTATGCGGTGGCGTACATGATTGCCATTTGTTATAGTACTTACCAAAAGTTCGCTTTGTAACTTCATTAAAGTCCCCACGTTCTAGGAAGCCCGTTTTGACGGCTGTAATCCTCATAGTGTAACTGTCAAAACTGACAGGTAAACTATGGGAATGACAGCTGTCAAAACGGGCTACCTAGATTGTAGGGACTGTAGTGTTTATTATTTTTGTGACGTCTTTATAATATGTTAACGAAAAGGATGTAATTCCAATTGCATTCTAATTTCCAATTATTTTATAATGACTATATATCATACGAAGTCTTAGCTAACGACTTGGTCCACATCTTCAAGGATGTGTCTTCTGTTCTCCCGGCTGACCCATTAATGCACGATGGACAGAGAGGCAAGATGTTTGTTGTCTCTTTGGCGAATTTTCTTGTTGTACCCATTGTTTTTCGGTACATTTCAGTTGCAGTTCGAATGAAATAAATGATTATAGTATTTTGCCAGATCAATGGTCATCATCAACAGCTCATATGCGTCCCCACCGAGGGGCTCGAGCCTACCCTAAACTAGGGCGATTAGGCCTTAGTCAACCACGCTGGCCAAGTGCGGGTTGGTCGACTTCACACACAACCTGTAAAGAAATTCTTTCTTCCCAGGTGTGTGCAGGTTTCCTCACGATGTTTTTCTTCACCGTAAAAGCGTCGAATAAACGTACATATGAATTCAAAATTTGAAAACACATTGGTACGTGGCGGGGTTCAAACCGCTACCACCCGATTGGAAGGCGACAGCCTTACGCACTACGCCATCGACGCTTTCAATGGTGAACGATTTTTATTATTTAATGATTTCAATACCGATAGTAATATTATTTTAACAATCGTGTTTTTTGCGGTTGCATCATCTGAATGCTTCCATAAATGCGTATACAAATCAGTTCAATTTTTTAAGTCGAATCATTATTTATTTTGTATGAAACACAATCCATGTGTTTGAAAGGTACATTTTGAAAAAAAAAGTAATTAAGTTGTTGATGAAATTGAAAACAAACGGGCCTATTGTTCCTAGTTGCATTGTCGTCTTCAAATAACTATCTTATGGCGTAATTCTTTCATATTTGGTTTTTTCAATGTTTAGTATAGATTTATTTGCAATAAATACCGTGTTGGCGCTCTGGTGGAAGGCATACCTTCGATAAATTTTTGCTATAACGAAATCATAAATACCAAAAACGCTTAGGTGTCTCGCCTAGGGGAAAGGGTCTAAGGGAATCGTGCACCTACCTCGTCGAGCACAAGACAGGGCTCCGACTCCGGCCCTCGCAGCAAGCGATCCTCGGCCACGTGGCGTAGCAGAGCAGCAGCAATCCAGGGAGGCACAGAACCAGCGCTCTCAGTCAACCACCAGAGTTTATCACCAAACTTGAAACAGCGGGACTGCGACGGACTTATGAACCACTATTCATATCGTTCCAGGATAGTTTATTAACGATTCGATGATCGCGGCGTAGATAATCATCGATCGGCGACGGCGGAAAAACAACTGATGTCTGCGTAGCGCGTCACGCAGCAACAAGAGGGCGCTGCGGTTGTGACAGCGCTTGCGGCGGCGGGTGCACGATATATATTTTTTTTTTTTTATTAGGAAGGAAAAAGGATTCATGGGTTTGACACCTCGCGAATTGTGATTAATAAATTAATGGCGCCAACATTTCCTCCCCCCTTTAAAGGGTCACCTTTAAAACCTTCATAAAACGAAAAACAGCAGTGAAAATGAACTGCGGAAACTAAGTACTAAATTTAACTAACAGCGAAACTAACAGCAAAATTAATTTAACAGCGTAATCTTATACCTAAGAACTAACTAAAACTAGGCGGATTATAATGTATTTACTGCGTTGGTAGCGGACAAAGACGGACAACGGGACGTATGTACGAGCCCTTAGCAGATTTAACTGAAACTACGCGAGTTACGCCGTCTTTGGATGGATGAACTTTCTCGACGATTGCCAATGGCCATGACAGGGGAGGTGCATTATCAGTTATAATGACTACGACCGTACCAGGAGTAATCGGAGTAGTTGGAATATTCCATTTCTCTCGCGTCTGTAGGTTATGCAGATATTCAATTCGCCACCGCTTCCAAAAGGACTGGACCAATTTGTCCAATAGAGAATGTCTCTGACGTAGACTGAGATTATCAGAGTTATCTACAGGTGCGGGCAATGAAAGCAATGGGGTGGTGTGCAAGAAATGACTAGCAGTCAACGCGGTAGGCTCAGAGGGATCGGCGCTAAGAACAGTGAGCGGGCGCGAATTTATCAAACACCCAACCTGAACAAGTACTGTAACCAGCTCTTCATATGACAGTAGCTGTTGACCTATGGCCTTGAACAGGTGAGTTTTGACGATCTTCACCATACTCTCCCAACAGCCACCGAAATGTGGAGCAGTTGGGCAATTGAACTTCCATTCAATTCGATTTTCTGCGAACGTCTCTTCTAAACTAGCGCGAAATTCGGTACTGTTAAGAAATTTGTATAAATCGCGTAAATATGTATTGGCGCCGATGAAATTAGTTCCCCTGTCAGAATACATGACCTGGACAGGGCCTCTTAGAGACAAAAATCGTTTTAAAGCAGCCAAAAACGAGGCGGTACTGAGATCAGTAGTCACCTCTAAATGAATCGCACGGGTAGTAAGACACGTGAACACGCAAATATAAGCCTTTAAGGCCTTTGCGCCTCGACGGCGGATCGGAGTGTAAGAAATAGGGCCTGCGTAATCGCAGCCTGTATGTGTGAATGGCTTAATAGCTTGCCGGGTACGATAATCTGGCAAGTCAGCCATGACCGGGTAAGTCGGTCGCGGACGAGCGCGGAAACAAATATTACACCCGTGCACTATTTTACGAATAACGTGACGAGCAGACAATATCCAGTACCTCTGACGTAACAATGACATCAGCTGTTCGGGACCAGCGTGCAAAAATTTATGGTGGTAATACCTAATTAATAAAGTTACAAAATGATCTTGACGCGGTAATAATACTGGATGTTGTTGAGCGAAAGCTAAGTCCGAGTTAGTGAGCCGTCCGCCAACTCGGACCACGTTCTTATGTATAAACGGTCTTAATTTATTAAGAGACGGCGAAACAGCGATATTATTTTTTAAATTAAAAATGTCCGATTAAAAATGTTTACTTTGAATGATTTTCAACAATGTAATTTCAGCGACTTCTAGCTCGGAGGCGGTTACACGAACCGAATCGGAGCGCGGTAGTAGTTTCGTAAACCTACAAATATAAACTATTTCATGAAGCAGCTTACTCCATGAGGAACAGCGACACAGAGCATCATAGAGGTAAGTGTCGTCGGCGGGAGTTAAAACAGTTAGAACAATTTTTCTTTGTTCAGGTATATCACCCAAATCGGATAGTGAAATATCCTCCGACACAGGCCAGTCACAAAGATCCTGCGATAACCATGGAGGACCGCTGAACCACAGCGGATGACTCCCTAACTTCGTGGGAAACACACCACGCGACAAACAGTCAGCAGGGTTGTCAACTCCTGCCACATGGTAGAAATTATGAGCGGGTACGTTTTCAATTATTTTAATAACTCGGTTAGCAACGAATGTTTGCCAACGTTGAGGAGAACCTTTGACCCAACAAAGGGCAACTCTAGAGTCAGTGAAAGCACGAATTTTAAAAGATAAATCTTGACAATAGGTGTCACTGACAGTGCGGAGCAACTTGGCAAGTAAAAGCATAGCGCAAAGTTCCATACGAGCTATGGTCTGAGGCGACGAAGGCGCGACCTTTGACTTGGCGCATAAAAAACGCACAATATTACTCGATCCGGTGCTTACATGCATATACACTACGCCACCGTAGGCCTGTTCACTGGCGTCAGCGAATCCAACCAGTGTAATTTTGCTGTCATTTGACGACAGTCCAAGATGACGCGGAATTTTAATTTTATTTATAGCTGGTAATTCGGAACAAAATAACTGCCAAATTTTGACAATATGAGGCGGCGGTGTCGCGTCCCAATCAATGTTCAACTGCCACAGCTGTTTAATAAGCAGCTTGGCTACCAAGATAGTAGGCGCAACGAATCCCATAATATCCCAAAATCTTGCGACAGTGGATAGTATGGTGCGCTTTGTGCAAGAAACATCAAGCCCAGGCGGGTTGATTTTAAAATAAAAATGATCTTCATCCATACTCCAGCGAAGGCCCAAGATCTTATGATCAGCGGCCTTATCAAATTCGACCTCAGTGGGGACTCTGTGAGTGGCGGGAAGTCTATTAAGAACAGCTTGCGAGTTGCTGTTCCACTTCACAAGGTCCCACTGTCCGCGTTTAAATAGATTAATAAGATCGATAGCAGTGTCAAACGCTTCCTGGTCAGTGCTGACCGAGAACGCGATATCGTCCATGTATATACATGACGAGGCGACAGCGCGGGCACGGGTGTGCATGGCACCGTCGTCAGCGATGAGCTGTTGCACAGTGCGGAGAGCGTGAAAGGGGCTTGATTTCAGTCCAAAACATACTCTATTAAATTCATACATAAGAAGTGGGTCGTTAGGTTTAAAGCGATATAGAATCCTTTGATAACGTCTATCAGATTCGCGAATTACTATTTGCAAAAACATTTGCTTACAGTCGGCGGTCATCGCTACAGCGTGTAATCTAAATTTTAAAATAATTTTAAATAAGTCCCCCTGCAGGCTCGGCCCACTGTGCAACGTCTCATTCAGTGAGACGCCGGTCGAGGTCTTGCAGCTAGCGTCTAGCACGGGGCGTAACTTAGTAGTCGACTTGTCTTCGCGGAGAACTCCGTGGTGCGGTATTATGTAAGTAGGGTACACGTTATCAGTCTCCTGCTGACATACGGGCGATAAATAACCTTTAGAAAGGTAATCATTAACGACGTCATCATATGCGGCGCGTAGCTGGGGTGAAGCTTCAAGCTTCCTCTCCAAACATAAAAACCGGCGGCGAGCGGTGGTGTACGAATCACCAAGTGAAAACACATCCTTATCAAACGGCAACGCTACGGTGTAGCGGCCGCTAGTGTCACGTTGTGTAGTCGAGCGGTAACAATATTCACATTCAACATCAGCAGGATGCTGAATGGGCGGCCCAGGAACCTCCTCCAGTTCCCAGAAACGGGCAATTAAATTATCCATAGGCGGATGCACCACGGCGCAGCATGATGTGACACATGACGAGGCATTATCAAGTGTAGGTACGACTCCCATGAGTACGTAGCCTAACACTGTATGAATAGCGGGGGGCGCTGATGGACCACCGGGGATCACATCAGGGAGAATTAAATGCGGGAACAGCGAAGCACCGATTAAAACATCGATTTTACTCGGCGTAGCGAAGTTATCATCAGCGAGTTGTATTTTATTGACGTAAGGTAGCAAAGAGATATTAACTGAAGCGGTCGGTAAGTCTTCAGTTATCTGATCGACTACCAAAGAATTAATATCAAATTTAATTTGATCGTTGAACCGGGAAAAGAACTGTAAATTAACAGTTTCACACGAAAATTTCTCAATACCACCAAATCCTCGGACCGTGGTGCTCTGTATAATGTTCCGGCGTAAACACAAACGTTCACAACATTCCCTAGTAATGAAGTGACTTTGCGACGCGGAATCAATCAAAACACGTAAATATTGCTTACGTCCGTTACTGTCGTACGTAGCTACTCGAGCAGTAGCGAGCAAAACAGTTGTAGGCGTAATACATTGCCGCTTCTCACCATCAACTACGCTCGAACGAGGCGAGCGCGGTGCAATGGAAGCGGCAGTCGAACACAACGCGATATCGGAGTGAGGCGGCACGTGTTTCGTAGTAGCGGTCGGGCCGGTGGCTTGCGGTGACGTAATCGGCTCGCGCGCCGTAGCCGCCGTAGTTGCAACACGGGGAAGCCTCGCAGGCGCAGTGGCGGGTGTATCGCTACTCACGGGTAAGGGGTTCGACTCGCGGGGAAAATGTAAGAGTGAATGGTGTCGTTGTTTACATATACGACAGCCTGACGCGGATTGACAATTTGTATTTTTATGTTTAATACTCAAACAATTTACGCAACCATTAATATTTTTAATATTTTGAAAGCGCTCGTGCGGCGTCATTTTATGAAATTCAGGACATTTAAACAAATGCTGATGCGTAATTTTTGTGCATAGGCATCTATCAGTTGATACTGCGGGAACAGATTCGACCGTGCTGACGTACGCATTATATTGCGGCGCCGACGGTGACTGAAGAGTTTTAGAACTGCGGGGATGATCAGCTGACTTCTTCACTACTGGGGCGGCGGTGGCCGCGACAGCGGGCGAACGTTGTAATATTTTACTTTGTTTACTAATAAATTCTACTAATTTATCGAACGAAGGAATATCGGACTGATCGCTTTGGCTTTCAAAATTACGAACGGTTTCTCCATCTAACTTTGTTAAAGCAATCTGTAAAAATATTAAATTTAACAAATTTTTTATATTAAGATTTTGCAGCGCGCGGACGGCGTTGACAAACTTATCGTTAAAAATATCAAAATTAGTCGCGGTAGCGGAAGTTATAGGTTTAAAATCGATAATTTGTTGTAAGTAAGTGGCCGCTAGTGTACGCTTATCTTCGTACCTATTAACTAACGTGTCAAATAACAACTTATAATTCTCTGCGGTGGGAACTATACCTGCGCACGCGGTCTGGGCCTTCCCAGATAATTTACCTAACAAATAGTGTAGTTTTTCATGATCTGAGAGAGATGGATTATTATGAACTGCTGATTTATAATTAGAATAAAATAACGGCCATGAGCGAATGTCGCCGTTAAAACTCATCAATTCAATCGGCGGTAACTTTATATTGGGTGCCTTGGATTCAACCTTAAGTGGGGACTCCAAAATTGTGCAAGAGGCAACCAAACGCTTTATTTTACAGTATAAATTTTCAAATGATACAAGCGCCTTATAATCTGCGGTATTTTGAGGATTTAATGATAACAAACAATTATTATATTTGTCTAGAACTCGATGGAAATCGGCGCGGATGCCATCAATATTGGAACTGGCATCTAAAAATGCCTCCTTTGCCTCGAATCCTTTATTTATATTTTTAGATAAATCAACGGCCACTTGTAAACATTCGAACAAAGCATTTCGTTTGGCCTCTAATGACTTTAAAACACTCAATAATTCAGTCTCATCAGAGTCTGCATCATTTTTAGATTTCGACATTTTTGCAGGTTTTGTCACCTGGTGAAAAATACCTTAATAACAATCTAATCTTGATACAAAGCGAAAAGTAAATGGTATCGATTAAACGAGAATCCACGTATGAATCTACTTAGGCGCGCACTCGGTGCGATGGCGCAGACCTACCCTCCAACTTAAAATATAAAAGAAAGAATAAAATTTCTTTACTGCGCAATATCAATCTATCAATACAATTTTCAATAGTTATTGCCAAATTAACTGCGTAATTTAACTGCGGAAATGAGAAACTATTTAATGTTTTAGCGGGATCTAACTAGACACTTAACTAGAATGAGAACAATAGCGATCGAAGTAGGTCACTTTCTAGGCAATTTTTAACCTAGAAAGGGCGGATTTTAACACTAAATCTCCTATTAGGCAAACCTAAAGGGGGCGGAAATGGTTTATGCGACTCGGAAGGACCACAATGTTGGCGCTCTGGTGGAAGGCGTACCTTCGATAAATTTTTGCTATAACGAAATCATAAATACCAAAAACGCTTAGGTGTCTCGCCTAGGGGAAAGGGTCTAAGGGAATCGTGCACCTACCTCGTCGAGCACAAGACAGGGCTCCGACTCCGGCCCTCGCAGCAAGCGATCCTCGGCCACGTGGCGTAGCAGAGCAGCAGCAATCCAGGGAGGCACAGAACCAGCGCTCTCAGTCAACCACCAGAGTTTATCACCAAACTTGAAACAGCGGGACTGCGACGGACTTATGAACCACTATTCATATCGTTCCAGGATAGTTTATTAACGATTCGATGATCGCGGCGTAGATAATCATCGATCGGCGACGGCGGAAAAACAACTGATGTCTGCGTAGCGCGTCACGCAGCAACAAGAGGGCGCTGCGGTTGTGACAGCGCTTGCGGCGGCGGGTGCACGATATATATTTTTTTTTTTTTATTAGGAAGGAAAAAGGATTCATGGGTTTGACACCTCGCGAATTGTGATTAATAAATTAATGGCGCCAACATACCGCATCGTTTTATTTTTGTCCCCTGAGAAAACTTGCATATTTTTTCTATTTACTCTAATCACGGTCACAAAACTAAGTTACTTTATAAGTTGTTAATTTGCATAGCTATCCTAAGATTGCCTCCTAAGATTTTTTACCTTGTGTCGGTACTAAATGAAAACGATGATTAGTTTCCATTTACCTCGATGTGATATTTCAGTGCGCAGTCAAATTAGAATTTTACAATATACATGCCTTAGGCCTATGTTTCACTAGGACGCGAGTGGCGGCGCAACCGGTCCCAACAATACGTATAGGGCTGAGTGGGTGGTGCCACCATGGTGTCCTAGTGAGGTGGGGCCCTTAAACGCGAGAGGTGCTGCCCTCGAAATCCATGAAGGAAGTTTCGCACAATTCTTGTAACTTGTGACAACGCAGTACGCTGGAATGTACATCGTACCTACCGCGAGCACGAAATTTCTTTTATCGATTATAAGAGTAGTTTCTCGGGTTCGTGGGAGAACTTTGGAAAGTATCAGTGTCTTTGTACGGTTTGATACGTTTAAAAAATATATCAAGGTATAAATGTAGATAAATATAATACATGATTGAACAATATAGATAGATTCCGAAGTGCTGCCACAAACTTGGAATAATAAAAGCAATATTAAATATATACACCACTGTTTATAGTAATTGTAATTTATACATACATAGTATATGAAACCCAAATGAGAAAATAAAACATATTTTTGTAAATTTTTTATGTTCCTAAAGCTAACGTTTATGTGATTATTTATGTCTGAATGTGTCGGTATATTTTTGCTAAGCC
This sequence comes from Schoenobius gigantellus, assembly GCA_963935595.1. Classification (NCBI taxonomy): domain Eukaryota; kingdom Metazoa; phylum Arthropoda; class Insecta; order Lepidoptera; family Crambidae; genus Schoenobius; species Schoenobius gigantellus. Next base: position 17,182,890 of record OZ012557.1, on the reverse strand, counting down.
AATGTAGTTATCGGTGTTTAGACTGTCGGCTTGTTTAATTTGTCGGTATATTTTTGCTAAGCCAATGTAGTTATCGGTATTTAGACTGTCGGCTTGTTTAATTTCGTCTTAGAATTGAACGTTTGGATATTGTTCATAGCATTTTTTTATAATTATCATATAAACAGTACCTTAGTTTACCTTCCACCAAAAGTAACGAAAATATAATTTTAAGTAAGGCTTTTTTATTTGTAAGTATATGAGTATAATTTGCCAACGTATAATACATTATTCCAAATCCTTTAGGTTTAAACCGTATAATATACAACAGAATTTATACATTATACAACTACCCTCCCATTAAAGAAGTATAGCGGGTGTGTGCTCTGTATTTTTTTATGTCTCTTTTGTATCTCTTCCGTTCTTCGACATTTGTGAGTATGATGTAGAATAGCAGAGCGCCGTCACTCGCTGTACATTTTTATTAGTGAAGGGCTTACGATATAATTATGATGTAATATTAGTGTTATCCTTGGTTATATTAACGCTAGATTTAGATGCAGTGGTGATTTGTTTTGGGGGCGGCGCTTTTCTTTGTTGTAATATGTCATAGGTGGCATAGAGTTGAAAAAGATACTTGTGCTATTTCGTGATTGAGTAGCCATTGTGCTAAGAAGAAAATCATGAGCGACCGTATCCCCTAAATTTATTTTACCGGATGTTGGATTTTTAAATATAAAAGAGGAAATTATTCCCAGTTCAACGGCGCCCCCACAATCATGTCACGCCTGCACTGTAGGTAGGTATATTAATATCGGATACGCTTATCTCCATATTTGGTACCTGCACTTTCTTTTTGTAACAATATACAAACAATAAATTTAGGGGACTTGTAATAAATATATGTAATTTTTTCGTGTCGGTTTATTTATTTGTACTTTTGTAGATCAATTCGAATTGACTGCTTTAGGAGATTAACATAGTGTAAGTCATCGCACCTATAAAATTTAGGATTTATTGTAGGAGCTGACGGCGGTTGGAGGTTCATATCGATTTTGAGTTTTGTATCTGTCTTGTCTATTGGCATGTGTTCCTGCTGTTCGTTCTTCACCATAGACTTTATTTAAATTAGTTTATACTCTGTCTATGATCTTATGCAGTTAGGGTTGTATTATTGACAGGGGCTGTTCTAATAAAGTGACGTTCTGTTGTTGTCATTAACTTTCTAAAAAATATTACAAGTTATATTTCCGTCCGTGAGGGAAAAAGTCGGAAATTAATATATTGAAAAAAGTATTTCAAATCAGAATCGATAAATAGTTAAAAAGAAACACTGTTTTATCGACGTTTACTTTACAGCCCCTGTTACTCTGATATTTGGGAATTCCTGAGTATTCTGCTATAATATACCTATGAAAGCAAAAGTTGCTTTATACACTTTCAAAACAAAACCTGCTTTCAAGAAACTCTTTATAATCTGCATGTAATCGTTGATTTAAGCATTATGTCCTATTTCTTAGTGTAATCTTGTAGCTTCTAAATCTCACCGAACCGGACATCAGGACATATCATGATTCCACCCTGAAGTTGATATCAAATTATCAAAATGTAGGTATAGTGTTTGATGTCATACATAATATTTTAAGTGCTAATCATATCTTTTTATTTTGGTAAGACTATGAAACTACTAAATCGATTTTAAAAGTTATTTTACTATTCGAAAATTACATTATCCATATTTGATAAAGACTCGTAAATCCTAAATTTCCCACGGCTCGGTACCCGAGGGAAGCACCAAACCACTTCATCCATAATAGTTTAATAATTGAACATAATTTTTTTTTGTCTTATACTTACATAGTTTATCAATTATGTAAATATAAGACAAAACCATGAAGGAATGAGGCAAATCATAAATTAACTAGACAAAGTAACATTAATTGCGCACGTTTCGTCAGAACGTATCGAAAGGTAGGTAACGTATAGGAATGCTTCGTGATGTGGCATCATTGTCATACATTTTGTCCTTTTCTACGTTTGTTGACGTTTTTGTAATGATAATTGTAACATTGATGACAAAAACGTTATGTATCGAACGGCAATGTTTGCGAACAGTTCGTTTCGTTTGAACGAAACTAATGCTAATGTTACTTTGGCTGTAGGCACAGGCTTACATTAAACTACCGGATTAAGCTACAAATTGGACATAATGAATTTGGTTCTCTGTGGAATGGCGTTTCTATGTATGTGAACGGAAAAAATGTATTTTAATTCTACCATGCCTAATGTTACGCAATGTTTCAATGTTTTGTTTCCGTTGCAAATGGTTTGGACTGCGTAAAAGGTAGGCGAACAATTAAGGTTGTTGAATTTGTGTATGTGTAGTTCAGTAGCAGTTCGCGGGATGTAATTTGGAGGTAGTCGTATTGCGAAGACGTGTTCGTCGCTGGCGTGACTTTGTGTGGCACCGTCGTGTTGGTTAGTTAACTTTCAATGTTATCAGTTTGTCTAGCTAGAGCGACTTCTTAAAGTTTTGTTTGGAAGTATCATGGGAATTGGGATGATGACTGAATTCTAATTTTCACGTCGCGTCATAATATATTCAAATACCGTAGAAAATGATGTGACCAGCAATCATGTGAAATTAGAATTAAAATCGGCTTAGAAATACATTAGATACAGGCATTTAAAACTGTCAATTTGGAAGCGATTAGACAGAGAGATCCGACATCAACCGTGACGTCATTGTTGAGTGTGGCCATATAAACTCCATGTAAATTGCCGTTTTGCTAGAAAGAGATGGAGAAAAATCTTTAATACCTTATATCTTGGTTGTTTTTATAGTTATTCCAAAACAGATTTTTTTCTTTCTGTTTATTATTAAAGCAATAGTTTTTTTCATTCATCTAGCCTATTAGGGCTTTCCCCTAAGAAGTTACTCTATACCTCGATCGAGATGCAAATTAGTGGTGCGATTTTGTGACTCCATGTTTGATCGGTGACTATAACCGAACTCTATCGAGAATTCCATCCATCCCAGACAAGTTTTTGTTAGTTCACTCGCCAAATACGGACAAAATACCGAAAATACTCGTTCGCCGATTGTCGATCAGTGATCAAATACCACATAAGATAGTCTATCGCGGCTTTGTGGTTTTCGTACGCGGTGCTACCCTTAGTCTATTTGTAGTTTGTAAAGGTTCTTTACATCTGTTATTATAACAAAATCTTAAGAGCTCACATAAGGATACATCATAAATCTCGCAAAATAAATGCATGCCACCGTGATGTTTTTAATAATATTAGGAAAATTGCTACCTCTTTGGATGCCTGAAATTGTTCACAATTATGTTCAATCAGTGGAACACGATAAAATGTAAAAAAAAAACTGAAATAAACTGAATGAAATGTTGGTTTTTGTTTTTATTTTCCCTTTGGGGTATTTTGGGTAACTTATTGCACTATTTAAAAGGCATGAAATGTTATATCTACATTTATGCACAAGATTTTAAAAAAAAACCGACTTCATAATCTCTAAAAAGTCATTAATAATATGAGAATACATGCAACATCACAGTTTTATATTGAAGTCGGTGCTAAATTTTAAGTAACTACATAAATTGTTCTTATATTTTTTAAGACTTTCAAGGTGATCATAGCTTTGGCACCGACTTCAATATAAAACTGTGATGGTTTATGTATTCTTATATTATTTATGACTATTTTGTGTTTTTGAAGTTGGTTTTAGTTTTTTGTAAAATTTTCTTTTTCAATCTTTTTAGTTAATACACATTAGAATTTGAGCCAAGGCAAAGAATAACTTAAAACGTTTTTCGCTGTAAATAGTTTCTAAGGAATTATTCCCTTCCATCATCAGCTCAGTAACATAACATGACTACTACTTTATTGCCGTTATTATCGAAAATATCGCACTCTGAAGAAAAACCTGATACTTAGTAAAGTATTAAATCAATGGATGGCACCATTCAATTCAACCACTAGTTTCAAACCCATAATGCATGATAAGAATGCATCAATAGAGAATTGAACCTCGGATCTCCCGGTTCTGAACCAGAGTCCACGTGGTTTTTACCACTTAATCATAGAGACGAGACGCTGTAATCGATAACGTTATCTTTTCTATTTAACCGTGGGCTCTCTGGAATATGCGTGAGAGCGCTTGTTGCGCATACGCGCGTGCTCGTTGCGCTGCTTACCTACATCTCTATTCTATGTCATCATCATTATCATCACACCTGATATAGGTCCTCACCGAGGGGCTCGAGCCTATCCTACGTTAGGGTGGTAAGGCTTTAGTCAACCACACTGGCCCAGTGTGGATTGGTCGACTTCACATACACCACTGATTTTCTTTCGCAGATGTATGCAGGTTGCTTCGCGATATTTTCCTTCACCGTAGAAGCGTCAGACAAATGTGGGTAGGTACATAAGAAATTCGAAAACGAAAAACTTATTGGTACATGGCGGTCTCGAACCCCGGACCTCCCGATTGGAAGGCAAGTGCCGAGTCCACGGCGCCACCGACGCTCGTATTCTATAAGGCACAGACTCAGACATTTGTCATATGTAATGTAGGATATCGTTTTTACTTTGACTCCAAAGTGACATGATATATCGCTATTTCTGTTTCTCGTCTTTGGCGATACTAACGCACACATAAACATTTTTGAAGTCTTGGCAGACGCCACGTGGACGCCATGTTTGGCTTTGTCAAAATAAGAGACAAATGGCGTCGTGACATTGTGTTATAATGTTTTATTTTGTGGTTATAAATAAAAATAACTGCTAATCGGACAGGAACAATGGTAAGGTGTTGTGCCCCGAAGTGTTCTAACGCATCATACAACCTGAGACCGACCCTAATAAAACTCCAGCAATAGCAATAAAATTAAATTAATATTGTTTGTGTGTGAGTAATGTTTACATGTGGTAAAGTTGCCACGCTTTTTGAACGATACGTTTAGTCTGCTGACCTTTATACGTCTGTGGTATAAGGTAATATTATACAAGATGCAACAGTAGGGCTAGCACGAACGTTTGCGTTAAAGTATTCGTATCGTCATCGGAAATGTCATATTTGTATGAGAATTGTACAGCGGCCCTACAAGGCGTACTTGAAACTTAATTTGGAAGCACACACCTGTTGTGTAAAGTTTCATCCTGAGGCCCTAGACAAATCAACATCATCATCATATCAGCCGCACAACGCCCACTGCTGGGCAAAGGCCATGGATCTCCACAACGATCGGTCCTATGCTGCCCGAGTCCAGCGGCTTCCCGCGACCTTCGCCAGATAGTCGCCAGGTCCACCTGGTCGGGGGCCTACCCACTGAGCGTCGCTCGGATCGTGGCCGCCACTCAAGAACCGTTCGGCCCCAACGGCCATCGGTTCTTCTAGCTATGTGTCTCGCCCACTGCCATTGGAAAACACCAAATTATACAAGAATGTATAATTTCGAATTTTGTGGTAAGCCATGTTCTTACCCACAAATTATAAAAGAGAACGCTGCTCCATCCCTAATCTGTCGGTAAACTAGGTAGCTCGCAGGTTTAACTTTTACTCCAAGAGTAGAGTTGGATTAGCTTACCTACTCCTTCCTTACTTCGTGTTTATTGATATTAAAATTGTTTACTACTTGTCAGTACACTCGGATTTAAGTTACTCTTGCTTTCAGTAAGTATTAGGTAAGGTTTTAGTAGGATCTAAAACCTAGAGTCCATCTCATATTTAACCTACATGCTCCTTCGACATCATTCCGGCGTTCACTTATGGGCGTGTAACACGCGCCCACAACCCGTGGGCCGTGTAATGCAACCATTGGGTTCACACTCAAGACTGCATCTCGTATAGTAAGGGGATAAATAGCTGGGGCTGTCTTTTAATGTAACGTAAACAAAGAATGGTAAATACAACTACAACATTAGTTCCATGGTTTGCAACCAGAGGTTGTGTTAACATTGAGATTGGACACGAGAGATGACACGATTTTGGTAGAGCACATCTAGCTGAAAACTAGGCATGCTTTCCCAAAATTGTGGAGATTCATACTGGCTGTAGAGCATATCTAGCTGAAAACTAGCAACGTATGCTTTACCAAAATTGTGGAGATCCATACTGGCTGTGTGAGCGGAAATGTGTGTTGGTAAGAGAGGAACGGCTGCATGCGGCGAACGATGGGTGTTGCAATAGGGGCGCCTCTCTTCTTGTCATCGCCGAGCGCCGTCGAAACTTGTGCAGCTCACATTCCTGCTTTGATCGTGCCATACAAATATACATATCTGGTGTCCACGGAAGCTGTGCGGAGACGAAATGTGTAAGTAAAGATATTCTATTACTTGTCTAAAACACATCATTCGTCTCTTCTTTGCTTTTGTTGAGTCAGGGGCTTACCTAAACAAACAAGGTAGTTCACAGTGGTGTCATCTAAGTACAGTGTTGCGTTTGATTCCCATTCGAAACCGCACTTTATTGACAAAAGGAAAATACTAAATAAAGATATACTATTATATTCTTTATTGTACACACATTTTTCAAATAGAAACATATTAGGTATACAACAAACATGTACAAGGGCGAGCTTATCTCTTGAAGAGATCTCTTCCAGCCAACCCTAGCGGAAGTGTAAAATTAAGTAGATGCGGGACGAGGTATACATTTATAATTTTACCTTACTACTATTATAAGTAACATACACAAACACACACAGGTATATATATATATATATATATATATATATATATATATATACTATGAAATTCGAGAGCAGATGAGCTTTTAGCTGCTTCTTAAACGACACTATGCAAGTGTTTTACGGATATCAACCGGCAGAGCATTTCACAGTTGAGCAGCATGCACTGTAAAAGATTTGTGGAAGAACTTTGAGTGATATTTAGGGATATTAAGTGGTTTTGGTATAACACAGGAACGCTCAGGAAGGGGATCGGAAGGGAGAAGGTGAAATCGGGACTATTGCTTGTTTAAAACACACCTCTCGTCTCCTTCCCCACCAGGAGGACTACGTTGGCAGGGACTAGTGGAACAGCAAGCTTCTGTTGAGTCCGGGCCTTGCGAACCTTATTAAACTTCAAACAAAGAAGGTAGTTTGCAGTGCTGCCATCTACACTTAGTTATGCGTTTGATTCCCAATTGAAACCTCACTTATTGAAAACAGGAAAACCTTATCCAAATACGCCGAATGGCCTTCATATCAACCGATCGCAAGTGACGATAAATAAGGCCGAAAAAGGAAACGAGCTTCACCTCCATTTCTCAACTGTACTGGCTATCGTACCTCTATAATAATAATAATAATAAATGTATTTATTTCAGGCATTTACGACCCATATTTACATGCGGAGAAAAATAATAATACCTAATTGATAGAACACTGTATAGGGGTGTCAACTCAAGTACATTTACATGTCAAAAATGTAAATAAAACAAAGTAAAAAAAAAGTAAAAATAAAATAATCACAATTAAGGTCACAAATAACGTGCCGAGTCATTTTTTGTTCTTGTCCATGTGTACTGAGATCCAGCGCCTACCTCCTGGACTCCTAACATCGTCAGAAACAGCCACGAGAAGTCTGTTGTCGGAACGACGCAGTCGTTGCCAAAAAGCGGCAATACGAGCTCTGGTTACGGCGAAAAAATCGATTGTCCAACTTAGTCCCGAATTACGAATGACCGAATAACTATTGCTCGAATTTTTTTTAATATCGAATAATCTTTGATCGAATCTATCGTAAGACAGAATAACGTTAGCACGAAGTTACTCATGGTTATAAAATGACTAATATACTCTTTCTATTACGCCAGGTTTCTAGGGAGTGCTGGGATCTTGGTACACAACCGTTTCAGTTTATCGGCCGTGGTCCTATTGCGGTAGTCCTACTGGTAGTACCACGGGCATTTCATTTCGGCCGTGGACCTATCAGTAGGACTATAACAAGAAACAATTTACATTAGGTATATGGGCATTGGACCTACTGATCGGATAGTGCAGTCACTATGAAAAAATCTCTCTTAAGAAAATGTGATCAACTTCCTGAATTAATTAAATTTTTTAGATATTTTATAGAGGTAGAATTTTTTTTACATAAGTACCTACTTATGACATTTTTTTAATAAATAGAGAGATATAATCAGGGGAAAATACCAAAAGTGCATAACAGTAAAACAGATTTCCATAAAGATATGCCTTTTCCAAAATATGAAACAAAATCTACTACCTATATGGAATAAAATTTCAGTTGAGAACTCTTCTGGTGTCATGTACTCCTAGTACACCGCAGTAGAAACTGTTTTTTTTTTATATCAGGTAGTTGATCACATTTTCCGTTTATCACTAAAATGTTCGGGACTCCACCACGGGCGATATACAATAGATTCGATGAAAGATTATTCGATCTAAAAAAAAATCGAGCAATAGTTATTCGGTCATTCGTAATTCGGGACTAAGTTGGACAATCGAAAAAATCGGGGACTCCCGCTTCAGCAAACATGCCAGATGCGCTGCAGCACCGCGGAAACTGCATAAGAGCCCGAAACGCATCATTGTACTGGACTCTTATTCTGCTCATAGCTTTCTGCGTGAACGATATCCACAGCTGGGAGGTGTACATACCGAGGCAGTACGCTTCGAAGAGTGTGGTCTTTACATCGTTGCTGCATTTTGAAAATTGACGAGCGAGCATGTTGCCTCTGACCGCGAGGGCTCTTCGCTCGCGCTCAATGTCCGTATCGTCATGCAGCCGTTCCGTCAACACATGTCCTAGATACTTGAACTGCTTAACAACGCCAACCACCGTACCATTTAAATATACTTCAGGTATCCTGTCCGGACGCTGACCCGCCGTGAAAACCATCATTTCGGTTTTTGAAACATTGTATTTCAGCCCATGAGCATTAGCATAATGCTCACAGATCCAAAGCAGCTTCCTTAATCCCTTGATGGAGAGGCTGAGAAGCACCATATCGTCCGCATAGCTAAGATTGTTTACGCAAACATTCCCTACATGACAGCCAATTTTGGTGCTTCTCAGCTCCTCAATCAGGCCATTCACGTACAGGTTAAAGAGCTCTATGCTCTCAAGGAGTGCATTGTTGTGTGATATATATTGTTTGTGCATAATGTGTTTTGTGAGCAGCTTGTTGACGAAGTAGTCTAGAGCAGGGGTCTCCAAACTACGGCCCGCGGGCCAAAGCCGGACCACCCCAGTGCGATCAATCCAGCCCGCGACAGCCAATGTCTTATTGTTGTTATACTAGCTGTGCCCGCGAACTATGTTTCGCCTTAAAAGTTCTTAGAAAAATCTGTAAATCTACTTTTCCGCGGGAACTACTTACTTTTCCGGGATAATAAGTAGCCTATATTTATGTTAACCCCTGTTGTCATAGTTTTTGCGTGAAAGATTTAAAAACATCCATACATCCAAACAAACTTTCGCGTTTATAATATTAGTAAGGACTATTGCTGTGATAAGTTGAAAAAGAAAACAATAGTAATTGAAATGCAAAAAAAGAGTATGTTTGCTTAGGTCACTCTGCGACTAATCAAAAATATAGCTAAGGGTATAAAAATTAAAACTATTTTGGCCCTGAGGTTTCAAAGTTTGTAGACCCCTGGTCTAGACCAAAGGCAAGCCCCGCACCAAAAGCTCGATCAGCCAGCATTAGTGTAGACAGTTTCAGTTTTCATTTGAAAGAGATCCAGTTCGTATATCCAGTAGATCCAGTTCGTATATCTATGTGGCAGCGCCGCCACCGGATGAAGGTTGTTTTGTAGGGAGGACAATCAAACTTTTTAAAGTTTAATTTTATTTATATTCAAATTCAAGTAGATTTAAGAGTTCGAGTAAGCTTTTCCATTTGGGGAGGAAAGAGTTATTTTCCATTTTGGTAAGTTCACATCACAATGAAGCAAAACAAAGCGTCATGTCGTGTGTATAACTTATATTTTCTTCAACATCCAATCTATCTCTGGAGGTGTTTTCTGAAGTTAGAACTTTGACGTATTTTATATGGAGCTAATGTCAAATACCTATTATTAGTAACTAAATCCACAGATAGAGGTATTGTACCGGCCGTTATTAAAGTCAGTTATGTTGCCACTTGGCACTCCACCGAAAAAAGTTGTCATCTTTTGTTGACAAAACGTGTTGATTGATAACACAAAAGCTGACAACTTTTATTCGGTAGAGAGCTTAGCTACTTATTGTAGGTATTATAATATACTCTGCCAGACGCAATTTAAGCTACATAGACCGTATGCTTGTGTTGACTCGCGTAGTATTATAACACCGACCAATAGTGTCGCTTATGAGGACTAAATTCTGGGAAGCAATGATATATTGCAAATTAAGGGAAGGGGCTCATTATTAACAAAATATTATGGTACAACGTCCTCGATAGGGTGTATGTTAATCAAAATGTTTTAATTATCAGAATAAAATCAGAACATGGTTAATTTAAAACAAGAGAACGTCGGAACACCGACACGCATATACTATGAAGGTACACCGGCACCGACATCGCTTTATTCCTTTAATACATAATCCACTATTATTATTATTACTATATATACACACAAATATATGTAATATAATAAAATATATGTATAGTACGATGGCTATGAATGGGAAAAAATTAAATAAAAGACAATTTTGATGTACTTACTTTTTATTATCTCTACCAAAGACATTACGGTACAATCTCTTTAATCTCTACCGTATGGGAAGGTTGTATAATGAGGGAATTTCAACTGTGGGGAATTAAATAAGGAAAAATGTCTGCTCCTCCATTCACTACTGAGGTGTCGTACTTAAAGTCGAAATATTTTGAATACTAGGTATATCACAGTTCGTTACTTACATTTGTCTACTAATACCGGCTATAGAGCATAATAAGAATAATTATACACTAAAAGTAATGAATGAAAGCATTAACACATTAAATTGATACATTATATAGTTTTTATTTAATTATAGACATAAATCCAGGGTGTGAAGATGCAAAACAGAAAAACAACTAAAATTAGCTCTTGCATTCACACATTATAGGACAGGCGTTGGCACGCCTCCCGTTAATGCACCTGGATGTGGGTAATGCACAATTTATTTCCGTCCCAAGGTGTTCGATATTATCCGGCAATCATACTTTTATTCACTGCGTTGCGATTGTTTAAATTCATAAATGTTATATATAACAATTTAGAGCCCGAGGTAATTTTTTCTTTTTATTTAAAAAATATCAACATTACACAATTTGAATTTAAAGTAAAATTTCGAATTTATTCGGAAACTAGTTAACTATTATCAAATACATTTGGTGCTGATGTATTGTACAGGACTTAAAAAGAACATAAATTCTATATATTTATCACAAAAAAAAAATACACAAAATTTAATTTCTTAAGAAAAGCTAGTAACAAAGTAAGAACTCTTCCTTAACCAACATATTTTCTGACAGCAGCGTCACGATGCGCACGAGTCGACCGATGTTTTAGGGTGGACACAGGAGCGGTGTCGTTAGTGGTTGTTGATAAGGTAAACAACCAGCTAACCACACTGCCAACGCGGCCAACCCTATTTTAATGTCTTCTTTGTTCTTTCTTCCTCTGAGTCCTGCGGTTCTCAAGTATCTCTACAGTGCTATTCAAAGTAAAGACAATGAAATTGGTGACTTATATCATTATCATCATCAGAGCTCATATACGTCCCCGCCGAGGGGCTCGAGCCTACCCTAGGTTAGAGTGTTTAGGTCAACCACGCTGGCGTAATGTGGTTCAGTCGACTTCACATACACCATTGAATTTCTTCGCAGATGAATGTAGGTTGCCTCACGATGTTTTCCTTTACGGTAGGAGCTACGGTACAAGGTGATTTTATATTTTGTATCAAATATATTCTTTATTATTTGGACAGAATCTACAAAAATATGCACATGAGTGCATGTTTGGATATATGTATATAAAGGATTACTTTTTTATCACCCCGGATAATTAAAGGGACGGAAAGGACACGGTGCCGCGGTGGTAGAATGATTTAAATATTAATAAACGAAAACTCACCTATTTAATTTTATAAAATATCCAAAAAATACTGCCGTAGTTTAGTGCAGTATTTTTTATCTTTTTTATGTTCCCTTAAATTATCCGGGGTGATAAAAAAGTACCCTCGTGTATGATTGATGAAGCGTCACCGAAAAAAAGTTGGGAATTTGAAATGAAGGAAAAATAATTTTTTATCGAGATATTAAGATAACTCTTTTATAATTGAAAAATTCGTTGGGCACTATGATCTTACAGTTAATTATCGAATAAGTTCAAAAACTTTAAGTGCATTATGACAAACTGTCGTTATATTCCAACTGCCCCTGTGGTTTTGTGGTTGAAACCGCTCGGTATTGATCTGACTGGCGATCCGGGTTCGATTCCCCATAGCGTCAGAAGTTTTTAGCTAGGTTTGGTTGGTGGTAGGAGCGTCCGTTACTCTACTCATGTGACTGTGCTCCGAGTAGAAATCGGGAGGCCCGCACTCGATCCTGCCATGTACCAATATGTTTTTCGTTTCACGAATTTCATAATGTACATTTATCTGACGCTCCTACGGTGAAGGAAAACATCGTGAGGAAACCTGCCTTCACCTGCGATCTAATTCAAAGGTGTATGTGAAGTCAACCAATCCGCACTGGGCCAGCGTGGTTTGACTAAGGCCTAATGGCCCTAGCTAGTTAGGGTAGGCTCGTGCCCCTATGATGAGGGCTTCTAAGCTTGACAGTTGAACTAACACCGTCTACGTGTTTGTGGTCATAATACCAATGCTATGGCGCCAACACGGTATGCTGAAAAGACAGGTTTGAGTCCCACCCGAGCTAAAAATTTTCTCGCATTTGATTTTCAAGTTGTTTAATAATTTATTAGTGTGCAATTATTTACCGTTAACTTTGGAAGATATAGACATTAAGCTATAATATTTATACTATAGTTTAATGTCTATAGCTTCCTCTTTTTATCACGGCTTTTATTAATTTTAGAGATTATAATAAGAGAAGTAAATTTAAAAGAAATGCGTAGTTACAAATATAAAAATGTTACCCATTTTATCTCGTATTCTGTCCTTTAAGATATTTTTGACGGTCAATTAACAAAAACTTATCTCTTTGTTTTTGATAAGAAAGGAATGTTGTTATTTGCAGAATCAATCACAAAATAATATGGTTTTTTTTTGTTTGTATGACTTTCCCACGCAGGTCAGCTTCAGAATGCTTTTGTCGTCAAATTTGCTTTTTCTTTCTTGTTTCATTCACGGTGACATCTGAAAAGATATTAAATAACGGTTAGGAGCGCCATTATATGCACATGCTTTCCCTTACCAATTATGAGTAAGTATTGCGTACAGCCCTTGTGTGCAGGAGCAACAGACACACGCTAGTCTCATCTCGCTTCATTGTTAAATGACTGAGGAAAGACATTATTGATATGTGAGGTCTGCTGGTAATAAAGTTTTAATCGAACACGAAGAGGCTTAGGGTTAACCGCGTTCTGATCACCGAGTGCAGGTATCGATCTGATTCGTGGTTCGACTCCTCACGGGGCAGAAGATTTTCTTCTTGTTTTAGTTGGTGACAATGCTGATTACACTGATGATTTTCGATAATCAAAATACAAGAACGTACTTAGTTACGTTCCTGGCGAATCCCGGTGAAGCTCGCTTATAAAATCGGTCTTATAATCCCTTACTGTCAGGCGAGATGAAGGCCAGGCAGGCAAGTGCTTTTTTGTTATAAACAAAAAAGTTTGTCATAGTAATAATGTTCCCCTAACCGATTTTCGATAACGGCGGTCAATCTCACCAGAGAATTGCCATCTGCGCGAGAGATCAGCAAGAGTCTGCGCAAACACAAGAGCACTCTTCAGTACTCGCACAATCTATGCCGATAGGCCAATTAGCTGACACGACCGGGGCGAGATCTGAGCAGGCATTGGCGTATCTAGAGGTTTTTTTTCTGGGGTGGGCCTGGCCCCTGATTTTGTTTGAAGTTATTACTGTTTGGCGTCCATCATATAATTTTGAAATGGTTGCCTTACATTCTAGGGTGGGCACAAGACCATACTGGGGTGGGCACGGCCCACCCGGCCCCCTCTCTATATACGCCTATGTGTGCACGACCCATTGTTTAACGTGCCTTCCGAACCACGGAGGAACTGGAGATATTCGTATTTAGGTCACTCGTCATGAGAATGCCACGGTCAACTTTGCTCAAATTTAGCAATCGACAAAGCGCAACCAAGCTCCATATACAAAGTTTTTAGGCTCAGCAATGAGCAGCTAGACTGGGGAATTACCTATCCGTCCCAGAACCCAAATAATGTTACTTGTAAAATATTTTTTTATTTAACTTTTTAGTGAAAGAAACCCTAATATTAGTTAAACCCTAATATAAACTTCCCTGATTTCCCTAATTTGATATATTAATATACTGTACTGTACTGTGTGTGTGAGTACTGATATATTAATTTTCATGGGATCCCATCATCAGATCTTGACTTTGACCTTGGGACCACCCCAGGAGTATACTCTATCTAATACAAAAAATAATTTTGAAAATCGGTCCACAATTGGCGGAGTAATCGCGTAACATACACACAAAACACGTTGGACACACCTAAAATTTTAAGGCTTTTCCTCGATTTTTATGGGATTCCATGATCAGATCCTAACTTTGATGACCATGGGACCACCCTTGGAGTATACTCTATCGAATACAAAAAGAATTTTGAAAATCGGTCTACAATTGGCGGCGTAATCGCGTAACATACATAAAAAAACACGCATCGAATTGAGAACCTCCTCCTTTTTTGAAGTCGGTTAAAAAATCGGCAAAGTCTGTGAATCCCGACCGGCCCGATTATAGGTCGATTATAGTACATAGTTACGAGTAAGTCACAGTTTAACAATGCATTGTTAAACTGTGGTTTAGTTTCTGTAGGCCAGGGGTCAACAATCAGTATTATTCGAGGTCCGATTATTAAATAGTACTAGCTAGCCCGGCAACACGTTGCTATGGCTCAGTAGTTATAGTATGTGCTTTTTTGTCCCTCACTTGTTTGGTCAGAATTAAATGTATTTAGCTTTGTGAATTTGTTAGTTTTTGTTTATTATTGTAACTGTCTGTGTCTATAAATAAATTAAATATGGCCATTTGTGGGTCAATTTTCGAAATTCTTTATGTAATCGAAAGAATATACTTACTCCTGACTCTGAGGTGCTTCTGTTGGTGGTAACCAAGCCATGATCTGATCATGGGATCCAAGGAAAATCGAGGGAAACCCTTAAATTTCATAGGCACGTCCAAGTGTTTCATGTTTTTTCCAAAGATATATTCAGATATTTGCTTTTGGTAGTCATCATATCTTGTTACTGAGCTGACGATGGAAGGTTTCTGGTATATAGGTTAGGATTTCGGGAATAATACTTTCAATAGGTACCTACTGTTTAGAGAGAAAGACCTATAATTTTAAGTTATTCTGGTGTTTGCCTACTTAATTTTTTTATACAAAAAATAAATCCGACGTCAAAAACACCAAAAAGTCGTAAATAATATAAGAATACATACACCATCACAGTTTTTTATTGAAGTCGGTGCCAAGCAATAAGCACCTGGAGAGTCTTAAAAATATAATAACAATAATTAGGGCCGATTTTTCAATCGTCAGATATTATTTATCCAGCGAATAATGTGGAGGTTTTGAAAGATTTTCTATAGATTAATTGTCAAAGTTATTCTCTGGATAAATCTGAGGATTGAAAAATCGGCCCTTAATGTAGCTAGTTAAAATTTGGCAGCAACTTCAATATAAAAATGTGATGTAGGTATATTTATGTCTGTTTGGTGTTTTTGAAGTTGGTTTTATTATACGTAAAATTCTTTTTGTAATCGAAAAAAAATTCAATCCAAAACTAACCCTCCCCCAGCCTTTCAAAAGCTTACATTAAATTATACTGTAATTTATATTTAAATAGGTAAGCTTTATTAGACCCACTCTTCAAAAAATATATATAAAAGTTTTTCTTCATATAACTTAGAAAACACGTGTCTCCGCTTCCCTCCTTCCCGTGGATGTAAGAGTCGACTAGTTAACCGCATTTACACCTGTGTGTGAAGAGACGGACAACTCGATAGAAAACTCTACACAAAGCCAGCAGTGATTACATATATGGACTGAAGTGATGGTGAGTATCTGCTTATCATCAGATGAACCGACTTCTTACTTGCCACTTCAATGGTATAAAGTATGTATATAATCAAATAAGTATATAAGCACGCCGGCAGTATGTTTTGTGAAATTTTTGTCTAATATCTAGAACAGTACAACAAGCAGTAACATCATAAAGAGGAATTGTAATTGTAATTGTTGCCCTATGTTTAATAGTAACAATTTGAATAATGTATATGTTACTGTAACAGTCCGTATATTGGTAAATCTTAGGTTTTCCGGTAAATCTTAGGATTTACCAACATGAGTTGGTAAATCCTAAGATTTAGTACATAACACAATATGCTATAGCTTTTACTGAGATTATTTATTTGTTTATGATATTGTTGATGGGCGTAGTGGAACTCAATTATTTTTAAGTTAAATGATTTTATATAGAACGAAGAATTTCACTGATATATAGAGTAAAATAACTGTAGAGTATAAGAGTAGGTATGATTGGAAAGAAAATTGTCGCTTCGGTTCTTATTTTTTATCAATTCAGTGGTATTCGTTCTTGTCAGTAAGTTTAGGTTTAAAAGTGCCCGACCTCCTCCGACCGCCTCCGAACTAAAATTAATGTGAGGCAACATTTTGATTGAAGCACAATATTTTTTTTGTTGTAAAAGGTTACGTTAATAGGTTTCAAATGTATAATGTAATATCAGTCGCTAGTGTGAACGCGTGTTACCTAGTTTATCATTGTTCTAATTAAGCGTTTTTAAATTTTTGTTCACACCGAGCCGACAATACACGCCATTAACTTATAAAGTCTTGGCGACTGATTTACTATTAGTAAGCCGCCTACTGTTAGACATAGGCTTCCCCCAGGAATCCCCAAACTGCACCTCCCGCATCAGACCGTAGGATGCTACGTCTTCCGGTAAGCGGCCGCCCTCCAGGACCTTCCCCTCCCAACGGCCGTCAGTAGTGCGAGCTATGTGTCCTGCACACTATCACTTAAGGTTTGCAATTTATTGGGCTATATCGGTGATTCCAGTTCTTGTACGGATCTCATCACATCTGATGCGACCGCGTAGGGAAACGCATATTAAAGAATCACATGAAATGCTCAATACTTGATATGGTACCGCTTCAGTGTCGCCGTGAACAACGTTTCATGATTACCTACTATGAATCATAGTGCGAAAAACAAAAATACTTAGTTTATAGTAATAGCGCACATATGTGAATCACGGACCGTAGAGAGTAGTGCTTTAAGGCTAGCCGCGCACATACAATAAATTTGACAGTAAAGTAAGTAGACAATTAAGATTAAGATATCGAAATGTATGCCGTACACACACAATATTGACTTTATTATTGTGCGGCTAGCCTAAAGGGCGTGAGTATTTGTGAGGTCACGTCGCGTAATGATTTCTGACTTTGTGCGGTAGGTACCTAACTTCTTATAGGCTTAATAAAATCTGCTTTTTGGAATATGTTTGTAAATTTAAGTATAACTCGGTGTAATGATAGTCACTTGTTACTAAATTAGAGTTAAAATAGTAAATACCAGTGGGTTTTTATTTCTAGGTAAAGTTTCCATTTCATTTCGAGTTAACTTTTTTGCTCTAGAATATTGCCCTAGTTAGCTAGTTAGTTAAAGGTCAACGTACAATTAATAGAGGAACAAAGCCTAAATTTTCCTATGAATAATATTCAGACTAAGTTGGTACTTATGTACTCGTAAGGTAAGAATTCTTATAAGTTACATCTTATTTCAATATGTTCCTGACGTTTTTGCAAGTTGGGAATGGTGCTAATATTTATGTTAGAACCTCTGAGGTTTGGGTCATGCTTGTTGTATCAGCCGCCAACATCCTCTATTGCATCTCCCCTGTAATTCATTCTTACTTATCCTTTTCAATGACCACATCAACTAATCTGGTAGGAATAACTATTGTATGGGTAGGTAATTGTACTTATTTAGCATTAATGTATTCTGTTAGTATAGTTAATGCTAATCAACTGTCGACTCATCAAAGATTCGCAGTTCAGGTTTTAGTAGAGCATACCTACCTATCAGAACGTTGTTGTCTTAAGTTAATGATTTATCCATATAGTTATTTTCAAATACGTTTGAGCATTTATGCATTAATGGGAATTTATTAGGCAAGCGCGCTACATCATAGACCCAGTCTTGCCTACTATCAGGTGATTCTGGGTCAAGTGCAAACCTATTAACAATAAAAAAAATTAAGGAACTTGTCTACTAGATTTCACACGAGGTTTTGCCCGTGTGATCTATAGGATTTAGAAATATGTATTACCCTCTCCATCGTCTACTTTCTAAAATCCTTTCTTAGCCAACGTGTTCTAAGTACTTATTATTATCTCTACCTTTGGGGTTTTTCATCCTCATAGGTAGGTAGTGTAACATACAGTCGGAGAATGAAAAGGTTCGTCAGTTTTCAAATTGATTCGGATAACGTGCCGAGACTGTCGCGAGCGCATACTAAAACTGTCATAATTAACAGATTGATGCCTGAAAATTTATGTTTTTGATAGAATACCACACAACTGTTATATTTCTCTTTCTATTTTGTTAATTGTCATAGAGGAATGAAATTATTGTCATTTTATTATATTACATAGTATCCGTCAGTGTCAATGTCAGTGTCATTAAAATAGATAACAATGTATCATCAACACGAATGGTGTTGTATTTTTTGAATAAACAATTATTAGATTATTTGTAAGAAGGGGCGAATGGGTATTTTGTTACAATTGTCACAAATAATATTACGGACTATAGATTTCAAAATACTCAAGGAATACCTATACTTTTTGAAAAAACCAACAAAAGCTAAAGGTTCCAACAAACGTCAAATTTATTCAAATGTTTGCAGCATTGATTTTTGCTTGCACCAGCGAGCAAGAATCAATGCTGACGAACCTTTTTATTTTCCGACAGTACTTTGCTCATGAGATTTCATGATTTAGCTTCTTTTGTAATAGATTAGTTTTAGCATGCAAATTCCTCTTGATGAACTTTAATCTTGGGCCTACAATAGGATAAAAGTATTCTAAGTGTTTACTAAATATATTATCCAATAGTATATTGGTTATAGTGATATGAGAGTATAACCGTAGTTGAACAAACCCTTCTCTTTTAAGAGGCAAATATTAGCTCTTTTAACTTGATTATAGGGAATCACCATAAGTAGTTGTTATTCCCTCAAGTGATTCAGGTGAGCTGATAATGGAAAGTACAACTCCTTAATGTTGAAGAGTTCAGGAATTATGGTTTTAGTACTAAGAACATACTAAGAGAAAAAGTCATTTCATGTTATTCTGGTGTTAACGTCGAGCCCAGTTACTTGATGTATGACAAATTACTGTTGATCTGATAACGCTATTCTAGTTTGTGACACACAAGTCGGTGGCGGTGTTCTCTTGGTGATTTCTAGGTATGCAATCCAATATGACTTTGGACTAAGGCACAAACTACATTCATTCTATTAATTATTTTATGCTTTTTTTCGTAGAAAAATGTACTCCCTAATATTAACAGTATTTTTTTGCAATTTAATGAAATATCTTCAAAAAATTTGGTGCCATAAAAGAGGATTATTTAAATTGATTGTCGTTTTACTATTTTTTGTTCGAAACGCACAGTCAGTAGCATGTCGATAGCAGTCCAGTAGTGGAAGGAGTGTCAGTTTTGAAATTTTTAAAGTTTACAAATTTTGATATTTTGTCTTATACATATTACATACATACATATTCTTCAGAAAGTTAGAAAATTTTAATAATTCGAAAAAAAATCTGTAATTATAATATAAGAGTACGAGAAAAATACGGAATCTAGTATGAAATGATGATATCTTAATAGTATTAAGTTTTTAGAAATTTCATGTCTTCATACCGAAACTGCAAAATGCTTATAATTTTCGTGCTTCATACCGAAACTGCAAAATGCTTATAATTTTGTCAATATAAAATTGGTCACTGATATTGGTAAAACAGTAATAAAAATTACTACCGAATTTCCTTAGGAAAGATTAGAAATCTAGATTTTATGCTTTTATAGTAATTATGTTTCTTTATCATATTTGGTCTAATATTGAATCAAAGTTTTTAAAATTAATACCGCTTCATCACAAGAATGCTAATAATAAATACGCAAAAATTTGAAGTGGAACATCTCAGAGAAGTAAACTATAACAAATGTTTTTTTACTAGTCTTAAAGCGTAATCAATAATTTTCGAAACTTAAATTGAATATGGCGGATATAAGTAGCAATTTTTACCTAATATCTAAAAACAAAATAATATAGATACAGCTGCTTACGTATAATGGCATATGAAATCAAAATATTGCACTTAACGAATTTTATATAGCTGATTTAATTAAGAGATTTTGAAAATACCTAAATAATACCTAATGCTAGTGCAGAAAAAATCTAAAAAGTTGCAAAGGTGTCCCTGACAAACACCAACAAATAACTTTAGAACTATCATAACATTCGCGTTGGAAACACCGTCTCACTACTGGACTCCTATGTACCTAATTCATTTTAATGTTAGTACAATATCAAAATATTCTTTATTCAAATATTACTTGATAGAAAGCTTTTTTTAATCGTCCAAATTGTTTAAATGTCTTCCAACCCAATAAGCAAAGGATAAGAATAGGTTATTAAATCGTTTGCGTTCAGTAAGAAGACGTGTAAACAGATTGTTCGATAATCCGATAAAAAATAATCTGACCATACAAACAACTGCAGCTCTATGTAAGTACTATGTTTACAGAAAAACTGTAGTTAGAAGGAAATTGTTGATTATTTTCTATTTTGTTTCAAATTTCTACTAGGCTAGTGATTCCAACCTTTGCTTGCACCTTTGCATACACTTAAATTTGCTTAAATTTCTTTTTCTATGTTGTATATTACTATTGAAGAAATGAACTTTTATTGATATAAACTTTAATTGAAAGAATAAAAATGACAGTTTCGACAGATTTGCATAGAAAGTCGACCCTTAAAGAAATTCAGCTTTAACATTTAGGATTAACAATAAGAATTCCTGGTTATTGAAAGTAGGAAACGGGTAAAAATAAAAAACAAAAGAGAATGAAAATAATTTATTCAAAAACGAAACGCCACCAAGTCTTCTCCAATGGTTGGTAAAAATTGTAACGAGTGATTTGTGAAAAAAAAGAACATAAAATGATTCTTAACCGTAGGAAGAGAGGTCTTTGTTCCGTAGGAAGAGAGGTATTTAGCCAGTTGACCAGTTACCAGTTCTATTTCGTTTCGACGTTGCGGTGCCCAGGATTGCAGGCGTAGTTCCCTTCCTTTTGTCATCATGTTAATCAGGTAAGATAAATTCTTTAAAATATGTATGACTAATCCAAACGAAATAGGAGCTTACAATAAAAAAAAAGCTTAAAGCAGGGTTTCCCAACCTTTTACCCTATGCGCCTCACCCTACATTATGCTAAAATACTATGCCCCCCTAGGAGCCGAAATGAGGAGTCAAGAAAATTAAGCAAACGATGAAAATATTGGCGTGTTTAGTTTTATTCAAAAGATGGTTGCAATATGCAATAGGCACTGTCCGCCGCGTCGCGTGAGTTTATATGAACAGTTTTAATAAATATTCTTTATACAGTTTAATTCTGGAGCTGCCCGCTGCGCCCCCCCCTTGGTTCACTGTACGCCCCCCAAGTGGCGCGCCTCACTAGTTGGGAAACCCTAGCTTAAAGTCACCTAAAGTGCTATGGATACAAATTAACTCTGACACGTTTTTTATATTTCTGACTTTGCATTTTCTTTAAAAATGCTAAATAATTTGAAAAAAAAATGAAAATAAATCAAATACAAGAGAAAAAAATGTCGTCTCGGGCGGGACTCTTAAGTCGCGTCTCCAACATACCGTGGGCGGGACTCTAAGTCGCGTCTCCAACATCGGTAAGTGCTCGGTGGCCCTTAACCGCTGGGCCACCGAGCACTTACCGACCACGACGAAACTTTTTCAACCACAGACGTATAAAGGTCCGCAGACTAAACGTATCGTTCAAAAAGCGTGGCAAGTTTACCACATGTAAACATTACTCACACACACAATATTATTTTAATTTCTGGAGTTTTATTATATGATGCGTTATAACACTTAGGGCAGAGTACTTTACCATTGTTCTTGTCCGATTAGCAGTTATTTTTATTTATAATCACAAAACGAAACATTATAACACAATGTCACGACGCCATTTGTCTCTTATTTTGATAAAGCTGAACATGGCGTCCACGTGGCGTCTGCCACGGGGACGCCATGGCAGAAATGAAAGGCGTCGGAAATGTTTAAGTGTGCGTTTGTATCGCCATAGACGAAAAACAGAAATAGCGCGATATATCATGTCAGTTTGGACTGAAAGTAAAAACGATATATTATACACTAGCTGTGCCAGCGAACTACGTTTCGCCGTATATTTTTTACCCGTTTTTGCAACATTTGTCATTGATGCTCAGCTCCTATTAGCCGTAGCGTGATGTTATATAGCCTAAAGCCTTCGTCGATAAATGAACTATCCAACACAAAAAGAATTTTTCAATTTGAATCAGTAGTTCCTGAGATTAGCGCGTTCAAGCAAACAAACAAACAAACAAACTCTTCAGCTTTATAATATTAGTATAGATTACTTATGACAAATGTGTGAATAAAATTATGTTAAGGGTCTGTTTCACAATCAATAAGTAAGTTTTGAATAGCTTACTTGACAGATTCTTAGACATATTTTTCATATAACAACCGTCAAATCATCTGTCAAGTAAGCTATTCAATACTTACTTTTCGATTGTGAAACAAGCCCTTAATGTCATAGGTAACATTTGAACTATGGTTCTTATGTCACGTAAGCGATAGCGAGTGATCGCTATGAGTTTAGGTGGTAGCCCCCCAGGTGCTTGATCATTGCTTGGCACCGACTTCAATATAAAACTGTGATGTCTGATGTTGCATGTATTATTTATTTATGTTATAGGTTATATTATTTATGGCGTTTTGGTGTTTTTGAAGTTGGTCTTATTTTTTGTAAAAAAATTAATTAAATCTTTATTATAGTGGATTTAAAAGTGAATCTAGTACAAAAGACGCACTACTTCGCAATAAAGGTTTGTCCGTAATATTACTTATGTATCCATAATATTATAGGCATCAAATGTTGTGTTTTAAAATGTCTAGATTTTCAACTTTTTGTTGTTAAAAGACTAAAATAGGTGCTGGTAATCTGAAAGTCATTTTATTTATTTATTTATTTATGGATGGCCCGGCAAATGACCTCCTCCCGCCTGATGTTAAGCGGTGAAAGAGGCCCAAATGAGTTGACAGATAGAGTAGGGACGACATCCACTCTCCTACCTGCCCGCCCCTTGCCGGCCCAAAAGATGCTTTTTCACGCCTCTTTTGAAGGAACCCATGTTGTAGGATGGAGGAAACACGTGCGCAGGTAGAGAATTCCAAGTGTGGGATGAACGACAGAAGAAGGAATCTTGGAATTTCTTGGTACGGTGTGAAAAGGAGGACACAGTGTACGGATGACTCCGAAGGCCCTTACGCGTGTTTCTGTTAAGGAATGGAGAGGGAGGGATAAGGTTAAAGAGCTCCTCAGAGCATTCCCCATGGAACATTCGGTAAAAGGCGCTAAGAGAGGCGATGTCACGACGAAGTTGTAGAGGCTCGAGGGTGTTAGTTGCCTCTACATCGCCAATTATGCGAATAGCGCGACGCTGCAATCTGTCCAGAGCATCGAGGAGGTACTGAGCGGAGCCGTCCCAAAGGTGCGAGCAATATTCCACGCAAGACCTAACCTGAGTTTTATACAACAAGCATAGTTGGTCCGGCGCAAAATACCTACGCACCTTGTTCAGGACACCGAGTTTCCGTGAGGCAGTAGTTATAACGGATTCGATGTAGTCATATTATTTTATTGTTCTTACAATTAATAGACTGTGTCTGTTTTGTAAGTTTTATTGTTATTTTGAATAAAGAACTTAAAAAAAAAAATACTTACATTTCGATTGTGAAACAAGCCCTAAGTCTGCTTACCTTTATACGTCTGTGCTTTTAACTGTACTGATCCCTTTTGTACTTTGTTAAGCCAAAGTAGTCTTTATTCACTGTCAATAACTACGTATCATCATCCAATTTAGAAATCTTTACAGATTTATTAAAATTGATTAAGAATAAAGAAACCTACAAAATTTTATACTTGTGACTTATTACAATTTTATATTTTTTTTAACCAACTAAGTTGGCAAACAAACAAACAGCCATCTGATGGTAAGTGGTAACAGTCACCTTTAATTAAACATGTGGCTCTTGTGAGATTCGCAGCAAAACTGCAACCCCCACAAGAGCCACAGTGTACGTTGCCATCTTGTGACATCAGATGCAAGGTTATGGTACCCAGTAATTTCACTGCCATATGAAAATCTCCTGAAAATCCTTTGAAACCGGAATACGGCAATCCAAACACTACTGCTTTGCGGAAGAAATAGGTAAGACGGAGGTACCCCAGCAGACGACACTGGTACAGAGCCTCCCTCCGGTCAGAGTTATACGGTTTTTTAACTCAAACACTTATTGTGTTTTTTGTAGGTAGAAAAGGGTTGGTATATTTTACCTTCACAGCCTACATGTTATAAAAATGGAACACTCACTTCAAAGTGTGAATAGAAATATTAAATGAGATTATAAGCGAGGCTACACTGTAATTGCTTTATAAGGCTTCTCCGTACAGGACAAGGGTTCTAGTACACACTTGACTTACTGACCTATTTGTGATTTGTCTGATTGCATGTTCTTTGTAGCAGATTTCATTTCTTTGCAGAGAAGACAAAAGATAGGATTTGTTTGTTTGAAATAATTTACATCATAACAAAGAACATTAACATTATTTCATTAACCGAGTTTAAAGGAGGAGGTTCTCAATTCTATGCGAATGTTTTTTTGCATGTTACGAGATTACGCCGCCAATTGTGGTTTTTTTGTATATCTTTTTGTATTCGATAGAGTATACTCCTGGGGTGGTCTCAAGGTCACCAAAGTCAGGATAATGGGATCCCATTAAAATCGAGGCAAATCCTTAAATTTTATAGGTATGTCCAACGTGTTTTGTGTGTATGTTACGCGATTACTCCGTCAATTGTGGACCGATTTCATCAAAATTATTTTCTTATTCGATAATGTATACGCCTGCCTGGGGTGGCATCAAGGTCACCAAAGTCAGAATCTGACGATGAGATCCCATTAAAATCGAGGGGAATCCTTAAATTTTATAGGAACGTCCAACGTTTTTCATGTTTTTCCGAAGTAATTCACGTATTTGCGCCTGGAAGTCACGAACTGAGCTGATGATGGAACGATCCTTAACTTTTGGACTTGACCTGACCTGACCTTGGTCCTAAATTTAATACCTTCTGGTTAAATTCACAAAAAACATAAAAATAAACAATATTTTACAAAAAATAAAACCAGACTTTAAAAACACTGAAAAAGTCAAATTTTAACACTTTCTAGGAGATCATCGTTTGGCACCGACTTTAATATTGAAGTGTGATGTTGTCTGTACCTATTCTTATATTATTTTAAACTTTTCACTGTTTTTCAAGTCATTTTTTTTAATCCTCATGATCATTGAGGTTTAATGCTTTAAAACAATATCAATCTATTTATTTTCTTGAGGTTTAATGCTTTAAAATAATATCAATCTATTTTCTTCTATTTTCAAATATTTGTTTCAATATCCCATGGTATTCACATAAAATAGTATCACACTATATCATTGATGGCTCACTCCTATTCATAGCTTACATGTAAACTGCAGTCGTATTTTTTCATCCGAGTTGTATTTTAACAAGCTTTTGTTTAGCTTGCAATGTATAGTATGTATGGTCACAGCCCCCGTTCACGAATCTAAGCCTCCGAGCCCTTAGAGGCTCGAGGTGTGCTTATGTTGCGTCGCTCGCTGTCCGGATTGAGCTCCCTGGGGGTGTATTATGACGTTTTAAGAGGACTGTGAAGTACCAATTAATGGCTCGGGTATGAACTTTCAAAAATGCAGTTTGTTGCACACCGCTTGGAGTTGAAAGTCCGAGGCAAGTGCCTACATTTCTTACTGAAGTATTGTTTTGGGCGATAACGGTTTTACCCCCTTAAACCTTTACGAAATAAGACACTTTTGGTCTCATTAGATTCAGTATACCTTAATCTATGTTTGTACGTTTTGCTTTTTTGTAATTCAGTATAATTTAGTCAAAAAACAGTTAAAAATGCTCGAGGTAGTTTTTCAGTCTAAAATATAGATATTTAGATGCTAATAATTTATATTCTGAGCAATATTACTTCAAAATCAGAACGTAAAAACCTAGATCTTCATTATATCTACAATATTTCCAAAAATTATGAAAATTGGTCTATGTAAAGAGGGAAAAAAGCGTTATCGCTTTTTGTATGAAAATTTACAACTTCACAGTCCTCATAATTCCAGGCAGTTTTCTAAATTGTTATAATGCCGTTTCTTTCGCTTTGAATAATGAGTAAAAGAAAGGCAGTAATAGCAATTCAGAAAACTGGCTGGAATTAAGATGTCATAATACACGCCCTGGTGACTATTCGGACAGCGGAACAACCTTGAGGTGATGCCTGTCCACTAGAAATCCAGCAGGTAGGATTCGGCAGCAAGGCTTGAGGGCCCACCAAAGTTCTCGCCTTCTTAATAATAAAGGTGACGCTGTAAAGACCATCTGCGGCCAACAGCATAGGTCATTCATAAATTCATGAATTTTATTTAATTTAAAGTTTATTTTCTTCTTGTTTGTTTTTAGAAATGAGTCTTTTCTTTACTATTATTTTTTATATTTTAACCGACTTCAAAGAAGGAGGAGGTTCTATGTTTGACTGTATTTTTTATGTATGTTCACCGATTACTCAGCTCATATTTCGGGGAGAAATTCGTGACCGCACCGTGCCCGCTGTTGGCTAGACGGCCAGCGTGTGCCAGGCCTACCCACTAAAACCCCCCGGTGTTATCCCTGCCCTTTTGGCCACTATGTATCCCGACCAATTGGTCGGGGTACATAGTATCGAACTGCTACGGAGTATGCGTTTCAAATAAAAAACAGCAAAAAACAAGATATTTTGTTGAATTGCAAGAAAAATACCTACCCATGTTAAGCTCTATTTTTAACCGACTTCAAAAAAGGACTCAAGTTCTCAATTCGATGCGTACCTATATTTTTTTTGTGTGTATGTTACGCGATTACGCCGCCAATTGTGGACCGATTTTCAAAAAAATCTTTTTTTATTCGATAAAGTATACTCCAAGGCTGGTCCCATGGTCATCAAAGTTAAGATCTGATGATGGGATCCCATGAAAATCGAGGAAAACCCTTAAATTTTCCGGTGTGTCCAACGTGTTTTGTGTGTATTGTGTATGTTACGCGACTACTCCGCCAATTGTGGGCCGATTTTCAAAATTATTATTGTAATCGAGAGAGAATATTCCCGGCGTGGTCCCATTGTCACCAAGTCATGATCTAATGATGGCACTCCAGGAAAATCGAGGGAAACCCTTAAATTTCATAAGCACGTCCAACACGTTTCATGTTTTTTTCTGAATATATTCAGGTATCTGCATCTGGTAGTTATATCATATTATTGAGCTGCGATGAAAGGTTTCTAGTAGGTTAGAGTTCGGGAATAAATCTTTTAATACTGTTAAGACTTTAGAGCGGAAGGCGTGTTATTTTAAATTATTCTGGTGTCTGCCTTGGCTCAAATTGTATAATATCCATGTATTAAATTTACTATAAAGATTTAATTATTTTTTTTACAAAAAATAAGACCAACTTCAAAAACACCAAAATCCCATAAATAATATAACAATACATGCAACATCAGACATCACAGTTTTATATTGAAGTCGGTGCCAAGCAATGATCAAGCACTAACTAACTTTATTAATTTATTGTTTTTATATTTTTAAGGTTAAGACTCCAGGGGTCGTACCACCTAAATTCATAGCGATCACTCGCTATCGCTTACGTGACATAAGAACAATAGTTCAAATGTCACCTGTGACATTAAAACTATTGTTTTAATGTCACGATAACGAAACCAAATTCAATATAAAAATGTGATGTTGCATGTATTGTTTATTTATGACTTTTTTATGTTTTTGAAGTCGGTTTTATTTTTTGTAATTTTTTTTTAGTTATCGCTGGACATCTTTCTAAACCAATTCTTTTCTCTTCTCCTAGGCAGGTTGCATACCAATGGTATTGAAGCCCATCTCGCCAAATTACAAAAGTCATATTTCGAAGCTAACTGTAAAATAAGATGTCCTTCAATATGTAATCCGTCATTTTGTGACAGACACCTTGGATTTGATTTTCTTTTCATAGTGTACTTACTGTAATTAAGAAGTCAAGCTCATTCATTTGATATTTGATTTGATTTTTAAAGCCCTTTCATTTGATACCCATCATATTGGTTGAACAAAAATATGTACGTAATCCGCCATTTTGTTGCAGCGGCCATTTTGGATTTATATTAGAACTAATTTAGCATGTATTCTAAATTTCAACTTAATCGGAAATTGGTAAGAAGGTCAAGTTTTACTGGCAAGATTTGATCCAAACGAATACATAACATACTTCATTGCAAGTTAAATAAAAGCTTGTAAAAATAGATAGAAGAAGGCACAGTTAAAGGCGTTCATATTACCAAATTATAAATGCCTAATATTAACATAGTACATATCTGGTTGTGTTTCTGCTAAACAACATAGTAATTGCCGTCAGTCCGAGGTACTGGGTAGGTAGGTATTTGCCGTGGAAACTGGTATGATCTCCAAGGTCGCGCGAGAATAGTGTGCCATGAATACTGGCGCAATATTGTTTGTTGCTATTTCGACGGGCCTCTAATTATACCGTGGCCAATATTCCGCCCGAGCTGTGTGGGTTACAGCTGACAGCTGTCAGATGTGTACTGATTCAAGACTGCCAGACCCCTTGTATTTACATATAGTACCAGCATAATATTAATAATGCATGTGAATTCAATCAAGGGCAGGAATGAATGCAAACGAATTATAATTTAGATGGTGTTAATCACATTCTTTAAGCATTGTTGTAAACATTGCTTACAAATATATACTTTAATCGACAAAAGTTATAGGTAAGTTCTATATGTAACTGCCACATAACATTGTAAGCCCCTGTTAGTCAGAGTCAACTATGACTGCCAGAGCCAACGATAATTATTGTCGAAGGCTAAACGAGGGAACTACAGTCACAATGGCTTCCTACCATTATTGTCTCTGTCTGCCTCACACACAAATGATACACTACTCTGTCACTCGAAATAACCCTGTTTCAAAAGTGTATGCTGCGTATTAATATTTCGTGAGATACTAGCTTTTGTCATTTAAATAGAAACGTACTAATGACGATTATGTTACGTTAGAAGACTGGATTGTTATAAATGAAACAAATTAAAATTTTATACAAAGCTGTAATATAACCATAAAGGGGATTTTAGTTATGAGAACAAAAATAAATACAAGAAAATAAAAATAAGTTACTTATCTACACACAAAGTAAACATAAATATACTAATAGAAATATTTGGCAAGTACAAAAATAATCAAAAACAAGACATACATACATAATAAAGTTATAAAAAAAGGACATGAATATAACTAATTGAGTACATAGAACATACGAGTTAATACAAAACATCAAAAAAGCATATACATAATAGAAATAAACAAAATATAATCAAGTGTAGTCATACAAAAATATAACTCGTAAGTTGTAATCGGCACTTGTAAAATATAGGCATGAACCTGATGAAATGAACACAGTTAACACAACGAGAAATAGAAAATGAATATATTCATAGATACATTTTCAGTCTTTCAGTATGTTTTAAAGTTCTTAGGTCACTTTATTGATTGGCGACGTGTTCCGTGTGGCAGCGCAGGAGCGTAGCAACACACCCCGGGGTGTCGTACCAGATAGTGCATTTACATCAACTTTGCATAAACGCAAACTTGTCGCGTGCTTTGCAAACGCACTCCTGGCACGAACTCCGGGGCGTAAAAAACCGTCGAAATCGGGAAGAGGCGTGGCGCGTCACTATACTGTCAGTTCACTTCGGAATGTCTTAACCGATTTCACTAGAGTCCCTAGTATCTGCAGTTTATTACATGGATTATAGAGTGGTTAGTGCAAAGCGTTATACACGTGATGATTTTTGATGACTTGATATAAAGACATCATTCTGCGCATGCGCAGCTGTGTTGCAATTAATCATTATTCAGCGTACCTACTATCTGTTAGCCTTATGTCCCGATTAGCGTTATGGGTGTCGATGTGCAAGGTTTGTTAATAAGAGGCACGCATTATAGTAGTAATAGATGCATATTTAGCATACAATTTACAAAGTTGATCGAGTTCATGAATAAAAGATCGTGCGTATTTAAAGGACGGTATAGGGCTGAAGTTGCAAATGGGTCTTGTGAGTACTTAGTTCATTGAGGCATGACATATTTTGGAAAATACAGAAAGATATATATACAAAGGTTCTGATTATTATATAGCCTTCACACTTAAAATTTACGAACAGTAAGCTCCCATTCAAGCTTTACATTTATACTACGAAAACCGTAACTATTACGAGTGACATAAAAACGGTCCAAAGTTCAAACAGCAAGGAGCTTACTGTACCATAAGTATTAAAATACTGAAAGACCTTTGAAGCAAATATTGAATACTTTTTTAGTCAAACTAAATAAGAGTATTCCAATTAGTTTATTTAATAAAAAAACGCACGCGTAAATTGTGTTGATTTAATTTGCTCAGAAACAATGTGTAATCACACGGCTAATGAGAAAAACTATGTGAAATAATGCCTAATGGCGTCCAAAATGAATCTCATGTGTCACGTCAGCGGAAAGATTCGAGCCCATTTCGCAGAGAAAGCAAAGTGAAAGTCATTTAAAAAGGAGCGGTGATAAAAATTACATTGCTGGCGCAATCATTTTTTTAATTAGTAGTTAGAAATTGTGTGATACTTGACAAGTAAAGTGAGGGTCGGGTTCATGCTCACGGGAAACAGTGTTAAAGGTGATGAACTAATGTAGTTTTGCAGTTTCAAATTAGGTACCTAATTAATGAATTTGTTAATTTTGTTTGCATTACATTGCGATATTTTGGGTTTCACCAACTCATCTACGTTTGATTGTATGTTTCCGCTTGCAATTGTAAATACAAATGACTATATTTTTCTTCTATTTTCTTAGATAATCGCAATAGCTTGTGCTGCCTCTGATTGTAATAGATTCAAGTTACTTTGATGTAATGTTACTACAAAAAAGTTTTTAAACGCCCTCTAAAGTTAAGCAATGTTTTAACATGATCCTGTCTCTATCTATCTTTTAAAAAAATAAAACAGCATCATAGTTAAACAGAAAAACTTTAGACAGGGTTTTAAAACTTTTTGCAGTAACCCGTAGATATCTTATAGAGGCGAATGACGTAAGACTCCAATAAATGCATCGGAATGTAAACCTGTCCCCTTGACACGTGGTAGCGTCACATGTCTTCATCTTTTATGTGTATGTTAATTAGGATGACATGACTAATACGTATATTGATATACAGACTAAATCAATTAAATCTTTTCTAAATATTTTTAACCCTATATTTTTATTAATCTACGTGTTTTTTGGATAAGGTTGATTCTAAATTTCTTACAAGTAGATTGATAATGTAATCGGTCTTATTAAAAAAAAAACACTTTGTAATCCGTGTTCTAACTTATTATTCACACAATTATTATGGCGTTTTCATTGGCATCTCAAAAAATTGTGGTTATACACTTAGATAAGATAGAAAAGAGGTAATTTAGCTATTCAACAGTTATTTATACTGTTCGAAGTGTTAATTTTTATATTGTTTTTCTATTCGTAAATATTTTTGTTAATTTATTGTCGTTGTTTTTTTTCAAGGCAATACTGTAAATATTACGTAACTATATTGACGAGAATGCTTCACTTGTATGTGTCGATAGAAGCTGCGATAGAAGCTTCGATAGAAGTATGTGTAGGTATCATTTTAGTGTTAAGGATATCGCTTTTAATAGGCATTAGTTTATCGCAATGCCATTGGATCGAGCTGCAGGCAGTTAGTGGCCAAGCGGTGACAGGATCTAACTGGGTCAAAAGTTATGGTTGTCACTGCGAATATAATATGTAGATGGATTGTTTATTCCTTAACCGATGGCAATCTTTGTTAACATATGAAATGTGCCTATTGTATATTTAACTTGATATTAATTTTAACATAAATTTTCATAATTTTACTTTAAATGTCAAAAAAGTAATATAAAAATGTCTTTAAAGTACCGCAAATTATAAATATTAATATCATACTATATCAACCCTAAGCAATCGTAGGCTTGCACAAACGCCGACTTCCAACCCTAGTCATGATACCGGATACATCAAATTCTCTAGAACATAACACCTAGAATGTATATCAATTTATCGATAGTTTGAACGTGTCTCATATTGTAAAGAAATTTGACTTTAGCACAGTGAATCGTATCGACAATTTAAATACCCATTTACCAATTAGATGACAGATGCAATTCTGTTACTCGAAACTAGAAATACGTATTTTTTATGAACGCGATAACTGAGAAATTCTACGTTACTATGGTCGTACAATGTCATAATCAAAATATCGCATTTAATGTTATCATAGGTTTATTTATGATATAGATTGATAGACACAAGAAACTAGCACAAGATTAAACATATTAGGTACATTCAGATGTGATAGATCTTTTTTAAGAAGGAGGCCAAATAATCTTTGATTATATGCAAAAAATGATGTATATTTGAGTAGTATGAAGTTTTAACTGAGGTATTTGCAATTAATCGTGGTAGTTGAAAAGATCTTTCGCTGCAAGTGGGTGGGCCTGAGTGGGCCTCGTGGAGCTAATGCAGAATTCTCGTAGGTAAGTACGAGCGCAGAGATGACGCAATACATGCAACTATCCCGTTCTCAGGGTTGCCACTGCATTGTTAATAAGCATAACTCTACATTATTAATCTGGCGATAATTGTTACATGTGGAATTTCACCAAATTACAAATTAAGAAAGCGGATGTGTATTGACCGATTTTTAAAAGGTGTCAGAATAAATGAGCTTTTGAAAATCTTTTGATATCGTTTTGAATGTCTCATTAGTGTTGTTAATTTTCTCCCTTCTTAGGATACATCATAATGAGGTGGCCTTTTTAGCGATATCAAAGAGGAGTATAATTACAAGCTTTTGAGTAAAAGGACAAATTAACTTCCTTTTTTTTTTGTATATTTAAGAGTATTGAAATAATTAGGTAGTTCCCGTTATTATAAATGTTAAATTAATAGATTAAGTTAACATATATTTTAACGCCATTTTTTCAGATTGACATTATTTTTATCTATGTCAACTTTGGTTTCTATATGTGTTATTGGGATGTGTATAGATAAAGTAAATACAAAGAAAGCAAATAGAATATAAATATTATTGATTATAGGCAGTATATTTGTTCTATCTAGGTACGTTACGTTTTCATCGATAAAAAAGTTCTCAATCTTATAAGCGAGCAAGAAACACATCTAAAACTTTACCTCCGCCCTTTAAATTTCTTGGCTAAGAAGTGAATGTAACCTGTTTCGAGTCGGCATTATGTCACGAGAAACCATCGTGGCTTGAAAGTGCACCGATGTAATCGCAAGATCGACGTCAGGAAAGTGGGACAAACGATAATCGGCCTCTCGTGCGCCAGTTCAGTTGCATTGTGCAACCGGGGCCTGGCTGGCATGGCGAACGTGGCCGCTTGATTGTCACCATTAAAACGTCCTTGGAAACATGGGCTAGAGACACCGCCTCGATGTGAACGGCTACGCCCTAATGCCGCTGGACGCGCTCAGCGTTCATTTTATGTACATATCGCTTTTACTATCGACGAGTGTTGGAACGTATGCGCGAGTTGTTCGTTCGACTCAGGCCGGCTCCAATGAACGCTTTCCCTCTCAGCTCGGAATAATATCGCACCGGACTGTCAGACTGGACTTTAAAATTAATGCTTGTTGGACATGCGATTCTGCGTTCACGCAATAGGAACTTAAATTATTTCAATAATAAAGCTCTACCAATTGGGCGACTCTACAGAGGGTTTTGGTAAAATCCAATCCTGAAGATTTATCAAAATAAGTAAGGCGGTCTCTACATCAGTTAGATTGTAGCTTTCAAGATAACTTTAGTGAGAAGCGTGTGAATCCAGCTCTTGAGAAAGTTTGCGAAAGCGGTAAAAAGCGATGTCACTTGTTAGTAAGAGAATAAAGATTAGAGATTGTTAATCAGATAGGGATAAGGCAAGATGCATATGATTATGGGTTAAAATGCACGTGAATGTACACCGCACGTGCTATGCAGCTTATGTGCAGTGAGGGTTTGCGACTTCGAACGGCTCGAGGTCGTGGCTAATTATCTAGTTTAAAATAGTCCCCCTTTAATAGGACTTGCGCAACACAATTCCGACGCTCTAGAAGCGACACTAACACGACACTAGGGGCACTTCACTGATCCGCGGGGCGTGCAGAGGCGGCGCGCGCGGCCGCACCACTGCGCCGCGTTCCACTTTTCCTTCCGGCGGAGCGCGAGCAGCGCGAGTTGGCAGTGGCGCGCCTTGCATAACCGACGACGGTTTCGCAAAGCGGCCCTCGCAGCGCGGCGCTCGGTGCAGTGCGGCTTGAAATACGCGCGCTGCAAACGCGGCCGCGGGGCTTGGCGCTGCCTCCCTCCATCGCCGCTCTCCTCGCTGGCACCGCTCGGCTCGGCCGGCGTCCCACCTGATGTCTCTCCCCGAGACCACGTTCCTTTCGCGTCACTTTCCTGGGGTTCGCTTTCATCTGCGACCCGTCGAGACCGCGCACCTCCGCGGCGAGCGGACGTTCGCAGGAGGCGAGGGTTTGGAATAGAATAATGAGCGAGGGCCGCGCGGCGCGCGTGTAATAGATAACGAGCCAGATGCATCGGTAACTAGGCCACCGCGCACTATGCTATTTGTTTGCACGATTGCACTCTGCGTATTTAGAAGATAAATTCACGAGGCACCGTCACCGAGCGATTTGGTCGCCTATTCGGCGCGGTTACACCGCGATTAAATATGATATTTCAGATGCCTCTAACCGCAATCGACGGTAACCGGCGCATAAGTTTCGTATGTCAGTTACAATATTGTCGTGAGCGGGCCTCGAGCCACAAATAGACGCTCCAATTCGTTGGCCAACTCACGGCGACACGCGAAAACATTACGGAGCGTATTTTCTCAGGTTCGGAATTGTCAGTTGCCACTAAACTGTGTGAATTTATTCGGCACGATGACCTCCCAAAAGACATATTTTTAATCCACGCAGATTGCGAAAGGTTTGTTTGAATAAGTGACATGTACTAGATGTTTACAACGCGTGTTGTTTGGGTGAAATGCGAAGGGTAGGTATATAGGATCTCGCGAACGCTACAATATTTCCTTTGAGAAGACATCTCGCTCTTGCTTATCCGTCAACTGTGAATATTCTTCGGGAGAAGAACGAATTAAAAAATTGTTGTATTTTCGCTAGCGTGTGCGCAAGGTTGGGTGAGTCACGAGCTTCTGCCAAGATCTACGAATGTGACTAAGAAACCGCGTGCGCGCACTCTGCACATTCTGAGACAGAAGGAGCAGTAGCAGTGATGACAGCAAATTATTGTCCTTGACTAGCAGTGCAGATGTTTTGACCTAACGCCATTTAGAAAGACCTTGCTTTACATAGGTTAAATTTATTCTAAGATCGAGAGCTATGACATAAATTTAATGTTGTTAACTTTATTTTTGGTTAATTAACTTTTGCTAGTACAGTCAGCTCCTTATCAAGCTATACTGTTTGACCTTTGGACCGTTCTTATGTCGCTCGTATTAGCGGCGGTTTTCGTAGCGTAAATGTATAGCTTGAATGGGAGCTTACTGTACCATACATATACTTATAGTTACAATATTTTCCATTTTCCAAATTATAAAACAGTAATCAAATCAATCTAAATTCTATTGTACAAAGTGACACAACGACCGATCACAACCTCGGAGCGCATTAATCTATAGTTGTTCGCGATACTAAGCATATTGTTTGATTTAGTTCACAATAAATGCCATTTGTCAACGTAGATAAATGTCGCAGAATTTACGACTGAACGACTCACTGATACTTATACAGTTACTGGCATTTCTAAAGACACTGTTTACTGATATGGAAGAAAGCTTTCACATGGCATTACCGTGTATCCAACAGCGAAGTTAACTTTTGTGGAGTAGTACTGTGTAAAAAGGATAACATTAGGTAACTATCTGTAACTTTTGGGGCTACTTGTTACTATTTGATGATTGTTACTCAATATTTTATATTGCCGTGTTGAGGTATCAATGTTATATAGAGTGAATGTTGACTGTTTTTAAACCTTTAAAAGGGCAGCGTTGCTTAAAATATACTAACACGGCAACATATATTAACAATAAATAACTTTTTACTGTCAGATGTTGCTGAGTAACACTTAGAATTGATCTACAAAGAGTAACTGCGGTGTAGGTAGGTAGGTAAGATTGCCACAGATAAGTTATGATAACTTTAGTTTTAACAAAATGTAGTTATGTAATTTTAAAAACATTTGTTTTGTTACAGATATTCATATGTAATTTTTACATATAAATATGTGTAACATAAATAGTTTTATGTAATTTTTATCTTGATTTTTCAATAGGGATGTCTAAACCTCAAGTCTCCTCCCTTACCTACGCCAATGGTTATAGGACTGGAATGTTTCTTTGAGAAAGTTATAAAAATAGTAAATCGATTCCGGATTAATTATTTGTTATTAATCTTGTATCAAACTTTATTGTTATAAAACTATTCATAGCATGAATCGTGATATTTCTGAACACAGATTTTATGCACGATGTGTCTACTAATAACACATTTTGTAGGAAAAACCGTCTCTGAACTAATTTGTTCAAAACATCTAATGAACGTAGTGTCAGGTATTACGTGGCGTGGTATTACGTCAGCCAAATAGTTACTACCGCGGAATGGCTATTAGACATTATTATGTAGACTGTTTACCGCAGAACATCAAACACTTCTTCTATTTCTATGTAACTTGGAATTAAATTTATATATGCTCTACCTAGTTTTTACGCTATAATTCTGTGCGGTAATTTATCTTTGTGCAACGTAAAATCTAAGTTGAAATTGTAATATTACTAGTTTTATTCAGCCGATAACTTAACATATAGTTCTTCATGACGAACGTATGAATTGAATGTTAGATGACGGCTATTTTTAGTTACTTCAGTTACAAAAACACACTGGCGTCATTCTATAAAAAAGAAAGCGCTCCATTGCGTAAGCGTTTTTTTAAACCAAAAGACTCACGTGTTTGACATCGCACTTTGAATGACTCTCAGGACATCCGACTTGAGATGCTGTATTTTGGAATGTTACAAATACTTTGTTGAATGTAGAAATGAAGTATGTGCGTTTAAAAATACTAATTATCGTGATGTTAAACAGCAAACAATGTCAAGCTAAATTTTACGTGGCTTAAATCTGTGTCATCCCTGACCAGGCGCGGGGGCGAGCGAGTGACAAGTGTATTTCGGGAGCAAACCCGGGTGACGGGTAACCTCGCCGCCGATACGTTTTCTTTGCATATCTCAGGTGTTTTCATCAACTTGGCTAAATTGAGCTGATAATATTAGGTACTAGTAATTATCAAATTCAAAAAGATGAAATGTCATTAGTTCCCGTTTTAGATTTGGACCTTATTAGTTGGAATTTATAATTTACGTTTACATAAAATTTCACAACTATATAAGTGTCTACCAAAGCGACGGAATTTTTCATCAATTGAACTTCTTTTAAAGACGCAATATTGTCTTTGAATCTGTTACGTTAAATAAGACCTTACTTGTTTGCTATTAATTTTTGCAAAGGGCTAATTAACCAATAAAATAAAACTATTGCTTTACTGACATTAGCTTCACTTCTTTTTAAAAAATATTTTTTTCTTTATTTACGCATCGTAAACATCATAAAAAACACAGCAAATTCGCCAAGTATTAACCGTTTTAAATCTATTGTCAATTTTTGAGTATGTATTATTAACTTTTATGCAGCGTGACACCGTAAACAAGAATAATACAAAATGAAAATTACACTATCAGTTTGACAAACGGATGATGCTTACGTCACTTCATTTTGATTCCAAATTCGAATATCAATTTCAATTTCTGAATCCAATATCGGATGAAAGCACTGAGTAGATTATCGAGTGTCTGCAAGCAATATGGCGGCTCCTGTTCGCGTCCCGTCCGGAGTGGGGTTGTGGGGGGAGCTGGCACGGTGCCCAAGGACGCGCTAGGCCACCTAGGACACTCGGTCAGGGTCAGTACAGACCTAGGTCTTCAAAAGCACTCTCGTGATATTGACAGTTTCAATGTTTTTCCGAGTAAAGTTTACGATAAGCTCAGACTTTTATTTCTTACAAATGAGATGATGAAAGCAGTTTTTTTGCACCGTTTTTTTTAATAAGAATTAATAATTAATCTTGAAATAAAATGTAACAGTTTCTTATGATTGTAAATTTGGATTTTTTTGTTTGATTTTGTTGCATATAATTACATAGTTTCTAATATTTAGGCTAGACACAAATTTTTTTCAAGCTTGTTTTTAAATCGTGCCAAGTAACATTTTATTACTTTTTTTATTTACATACTAGCTGTGCCAGCGAACTACGTTTCGCCGTATATTTTTTACCCGTTTTTGTAACATTTGTCATTGATGCTCAGCTCCTATTAGTCGTAGCGTGATGTTATATAGCCTAAAGCCTTCCTCGATAAATGGACTATCCAACACAAAAAGAATTTTTCAATTTGAATCAGTAGTTCCTGAGATTAGCGCGTTCAAGCAAACAAACAAACAAACAAACTCTTCAGCTTTATAATATTAGTATAGATTCGACAAATTTTTTAGCGTACTTTTCACGTGTAAACACAACTGACATACGAACAACAATTCGAATCAGAAGTCGTAGCGTACTATATTTTAGGCGCTCTACTACGCCCGACAGCATTCAAACGACACATGCCAACAACCGTATGGGGGGGGACTTTCTACAAATTTGCGAAAATGGCTCGCCGAAAAAAACGCGGCACTAATAACATCGCGTGTTGCGCCGACGCGTATCGTGAATTACAATGGCGATCGGCGGTTACGACACGCTTTAGAAAGTCGCCACGGTCAACGGCACCGCCAGCGAAAGTTTCGTGAGGCCCGCGATTTCGCAATCCCCCAACGATCCGTGCACGTGAGCAGTACCCTCGGTACGACTTGGATAGTTTAGATCACGATCTAATGTACATAATATTCTCGTTTAACGTGCCGTCTCATTTCCTCAGGCGTATGCTACACGTTCAATGTTTATCACGATATTTATCGTGATAAATATTTACAACGGAAGCGTTTATATGAAGTTGGCGGTCGCGATCCATCAAAAAATTAAATATATCGATCCTGCCCTGCGAGCGTGGAACTCTCGATACACAAAATTTGACAGCTAAGATCGATATATTCGACAAAATACGATAAATTTTACAGATAATTCTAAGGAGTGAAAAGGACAGATGCTTTGTCGATCGATAAGTAGGTATACAACTAAGATCGATATAGTCGACAAAAATCGATAAATTTTACAGATAATTCTAAGGAGTGAAAAGGACAGATGCTTTGTCGATCGATAAGTAGGTATACAACTAACATCGATATATTAGACAAAAATCGATAAATTTTACAGATAATTCTAAGGAGTGAAAAGGACAGATGCTTTGTCGATCGATAAGTAGGTATATGTCGATCGATAAGTCCATGCTCGTAGGGCTGAATCGTGATCCAAATATCGTGATAAATATTGAACGTGTAGCATACGTCGTATACAAGTCAGATATACACGGCTGATGTACGTGAACCGTATCATCACCGTGAATTGGTATAGTTTCCGAGCGCGATCTAATGTGTTCTTGTTTCATTAATTGACTAAGTAAGTTGAGTAACGGCAATGTAGCTGTCAACAATACAAGGCTGATATACGTCCGTAAGCAGTACCCTGTTGAGTTTTGAGTTTTTAAATCAATCTACTGTATAATTATTAACGTTACATTAATGTTGATCTATAAGGCGCTTTATTTATTTTAATATAAAGTAACAAATCTGAGTAAATTAACATACACCGATTATATTATCAACAAATCATCTACTATAGGTAATTATAAATTGATTTCATTGAGTCGTACTAACTTTTTGCGTGCACTTACAAGAGTCGATTTGATTGATTGAATTGGAGAAATATTTAAATTTATAAGATATTAGGGGTACAGAATCGTAAATTAGCCCTCAAGCTCACAAAAGCAGTCGAGTATTAATTATATTACTTGGTATATCTAGTATTCAAATGAATTTTTCGAGGCATTAGCGGAAGCTCGAGCGTTGATGTGAAAAAAAAAACAAAAAAAGGTTATTTTTAATTTGGGATCTTTCGAAGCAAAATTGTTATAAAAGGATGTAATTTTTTAATCAACCCGGCTGTTTCGTTCTGATATTTAATTTAGTTCAAGTTTTTAGCGAAAACAAAGCAATTTTAATAATACGTAAAGGGTCGTTGTAGTTGTAACTATTTAATATTGTAATAGTTGTAACTAATGCGCCTTTCATCCAACTCCTATTCAAACACTTCTCAATTCATCACATAAAATATCGTATAAGGGTTTTACTATATAATTAAAATTCTGTAATATTTAAAATAACGACTTTATATTTTCGAAACTGCGGTACTGCTACATGCTATTTGAATGGGTAGGTACTGTGTCTTTGATAATATTTGAAAGTGAACGTGCGCCCTCTGTTTTATTTCGCTAATCTATTATGATATTTTTATTTATTAGGACACTTAAGTTTCGATTGCTTTAGGAAAATCTGCGTATAAATGCGATAAAACAGTTGCCTTAAGTTACTCGTGGTATAAATCTCTGGTCTCTAGCTAGCACACGAACACAAATGAAACAGCATTGTGCTAAAACTACGACTAACTTTAGATAACGTTTATTAGTGAGATCTCCCCCATATTTTTAGGACATATTTTTTAAAGAATATTACTGAAAAACTTTGGTGCACATAAAAAAGGATTGGCAAACATTCTCAGTAAGTAATTAATATCCAATTTGCTTTCATAGTTAAATCAGTTAAATGCAACGCGAAAGCAAACTGTTTATTTTCTAAATCAACGCCACGTGTATGTGCATGAGTGGCTCTAATCAACTACATCGTCACTTATCATGAGTTTACTTGATAAATATGTACCTACTAGAATACGCGTGTATCTTGAACGCATTATAGCATGGGGTGATAAATCAATATTGCAAAAGGGGTGCATGATTCGCCCTCGGTGGGCGGTCGCCCGGATATCCACGGATGCAGTAAGTACCTACTATTGCAAATAGTGACAGCCCCCTTCCCCCATCCCAAATCTCCTGGACCCCCTACACCACGCACATGACCCTCAAACCAGCACCCTTGGCCATATGCCATCAACTGTAAATCCATCCTCGAAATCTTATATAAAACTGTCCCTTACTATGTAATCTTGACATACAATTAATTATATGACTTATTTATAATAATGAAAATCAAAATACAACAAAAACCGATAAAAATAGGATTTAGTAAAAATATATATTTTAGTTATAGCACTTAGTCGTAATAGCTTTTTTTAAATAAATTGATAATAAGAATATTGCATTCATGAAGAAAATCAATGATTTGATTGCAATATACATATCTGTAAATAATTTAATGACGATTTGTGTCATTGTATTATGTATCTATTGAATAATAATACCTATATCCGCAAGTGCGTTGTGGAGGGGGCCTAGGGCGTCTCAGAAATATCCGTGGGTTTATCAATCCATTGATCAAGATCATCTCGTCCGCTCGACGTTATGCATCGATGCTTTAATCTTACAATTGCTTCAATTACTATTGGTCACGTTGCGTCCGTTCACTACGGGACATACGTCCCTTGACATGAGAGTCAAGTGATGTCGAGTGTTGTCTATCAACGTGCTTACGTATCTCGTATCGTGACCTATCGCTTGACATCTCCCGTACGGTTGTTCGGCGCGTACAGAAGCTATTGTAACCTTTGATCGTCAATGATTCCACTGTGACACAATTGCAATACGACTAGCGGCCAGATTGGTGTAGAACCCATAAATACAATATTACAACATCGTCCGTCCGCAGATCGCGTTCTCTCTAATCAATCGCGACGCGACTAATCGCTTCACATGGGAACTCGTCACGCAACAAACATTGAAAGGCATTGCGAAGGCTGGTTTGGCGCAACCGATCGGCGGAATGTAAGTACGCGGTGAAAGTAGTCGCGTCCGCTACCGAGAAAAAGAGTTTTCCACGCGGTTTCACCACGCGAGAGTGCAATTCGCAAGTTGAGCAACAGGTGGAAGTATGCGGTGGCACAGCACAGTGACGCGGGACACGGGTGTGAGGCGCGCGCGCCGTCGGAGGCGCGCGCGCCGTCGGAGGCGCGGCAGCCGACTGCGAGTCAACAGCTGCACAGAAATAACTGCTCGGTGCAGCCGGGCCGCTCAATGCAGAGCCGCCCCTGCCCCGCACGCCGCCCCCGCCCCGCCCCAGCCCCTCCAGGTCACGGCTGCAGCTTGAGCCGATGCGAGAGCCATCCACCACCCTCCATCGATCTAGCTGTTGCTTCTAGGCCCCGGTGGCCGTGAACTGTGGACC
Organism: Schoenobius gigantellus; assembly: GCA_963935595.1. Classification (NCBI taxonomy): domain Eukaryota; kingdom Metazoa; phylum Arthropoda; class Insecta; order Lepidoptera; family Crambidae; genus Schoenobius; species Schoenobius gigantellus. Next base: position 17,139,666 of record OZ012557.1, on the reverse strand, counting down.
TAATTGCGAGGGTGTGGTTGGAGTATTGCAGCTGCAATCCGCAGGGGCGACCTGGACGTTTTTCATTTTGCTTCTATATTCAAGAATATGACTGTGGAGCCTTTCTCGTTTGGTTCTAAAGATTTTTTATTCTCATTAATTTGATAAATTTATATCAATTGGTAATAAATAAAAACAATTATATTAATTGGTCATATTTTTGTTATCAAAGTTTGGCCTGGTGAAATTTCTGTTAAAGATAATTCCAACATTGTGTACTCAAATTTAACTTTATTGTGTTATATTTATGCCTTAAGCCTGACCTTATTAATTCACATTGTATGATGTTACATAAATTGCACAACCAAGATTAGTTTTTCATTTTTCAGTTGTGTTTTATTAAGCAAAGGAACAATACATGCTAAGATAATTCATTTTTACCTCGTTAACAGGGCAATTTTTTAATTTTTCATTAGCCTCTAACATACAAAAATTTAGTAAAATATGAATTACACTCAGTTTTGGATTGGTGCTTGTTGTTATTCAACTGACAACTGAGTTACTAAACAGATAAATCATGTTTATCCAGTTAACGGGGCATTTTTTATTATTTTTTTATTAGTCTCTAAGAGAAATAATTGAGTAAAACACGAATAACACTCAATTTTGGATTGGTTTGCTTGTTGTTATTCTACTGACGACTGAGTCACCAAACAGATAAATCATTGTTATCCAGTTAATGGGGCCATTTTTTATTGTTCATTAGTCCCCAACATAAATAATTGGATAATACGCGAATTACACTCAATTTTGGATTTGGTGCTTGTTGTTCTTCCACCGAAAATTGAGTCACCAAACACTAAACATATATTATGAGCAGTTCGTGACGTTTCAATTATCGCCAGTTTTTCAATATTTACGAGTATTCATTCTAACACGTGTTCATCTGTGTTATCCCCGAGAAAATTAGTAATATATGGTGTATGTCAATAATAGTAAGTTAAGTTTCACAAATTATCCTAATTTTATTTGGATTTATTTCCCCAGTTCGATACCAGTAAAGTGTCATTATATTTGTGACTTTTTTTTCTTTCTACATGGCTAATAAATTAAAAATGAATTAATCTATACAAGAAAAACTTCAATCCTGCTCGAGGTGAAGGTTTTTATTATGTTAATTTAATAATTTTTCAATTCAGTTACCCATTAAGTTTATAATTCGAACATTTTTATTTGTGTAGTTTTAAATTCATGCCCGTTTGGTGACGATATGTTACAAGTTTCTCACTGATCAATACGGAAATGTATTATTGTAATGTGCATTTTAGTACTGATATAGAGCTCGATGACTATTGGCTTATATAAGTAGACAGAAAAAATAACTGGGCACTGTGACTTGACACCTATATGTTAAATAAATGCAATGGTACCACCTAGGAAGTATACTCTTTAGATTACAAAAAGAATTTAAAAAATCGGCCCACAAGTGGCCGAGTAATCGATGAACATACGTAAAAAAAGATACAGTCGAACATAGAACTTCCTCCTATTTTGAAGTCGGTTGAAGATTTGGCACCGTGCATTGTGCTTCTTGCATGTATATCAGCTATTTGTTTGTCAAGAACTTGTAAAAAAAGAATCTTTAAACTAAGGCCAAAAAATAATCGACAAAAACACTGAAAAGTTAAAAATGATATGAAAAATATTAAACCGACTTGAAAAACACCAAAAAGTCATAAACAGGTATTATAATAAGAATACATACAACATCACAGTTTTATACACGTTGTTTCATAATAACCAATAAATAATCAATGCGTTATCTAAAACTAATTATTAAAATGTGTTTACACGTATGTGTCATTCAATTCAAAACTTTCATGTATAACATAGTATCATCATCATGTCTATGATTTACATGAAAATTTTGGGTTGAATGACATTACGGGTAAACACAATTTAATAATTAGTTTTCGATAAAGAATTGATTATTTATTGGTTATTATGAAACACCGTGTATATTGAAGTTGGTGCTTTTTCAGTTACTATATTAAATTGTTCTGATATTTTTTAAGACTTTCAAAGTGATCATTGCCTGGCAGCAACTTCATTATAAAACTGATGTTGTATGTTTTCTTAAAATATTTATGGTTGTTGGTGTTTTTGAAGTCGGTTTTATTTATTTGTAATTTTTTTTTCAACCTTTTTGTTATGGTAATATTATGATTAGAATCTGAGCCAAGACAAACACCAGAATAACATTAAAAAACTTCTTTTGCTCTAAACAGTTTTGGAAGAATTGTTTCCCAACTCATAATCTACCAAATACCTTCCACCGTCATCAGCTCAGTAACATGACATGATTCCTATTAGACGCAAATACCTGAATATCTTAACAAAAAACATGAAAGTATACGAAAAAGTGTAAATACGTTCTTACCTATTTAAAAAAAACGGGTCAATGCGTGCCTGTTGTATTTAAAAAACCTTTAACTCCTAAAAGTTAAACATCCTTCCATCATCAGCTCAGTGCATGACTAAATACCTGAATAGCTTCAGCAGAAACATAATGAAACACGGTGGACGTACCTATCAAATTTAAGGGTTTTCCTCGATTTTTCAGGGATCCCATCATCAGATCCTGACTTTGGTGACAATGGAACCACCACAGGAATCAGTCCACAATTGGCGGCGTAATCGCGTTGTATGTTAATACACACAAAAAAACATACGCTTCGAATTGATAACCTCCTCCTTTTTAGAAGTTTGTTAAAAACAACTTTTCTAGAAGAATGCGTAGGTATAACGATTTTTTTACATCTATATATAACGAAAAACTAAAGAAAGCACTTATAGTTTTGTTCTTTTCTCTAAAGGAAGTATTAGTCAACAAGAGAGATGATGAGCTGGATGAGAGTAGCCGTGGTTCGCGCTCATTGGCTTGCACCTAGAGAGGCCTATGAGCAGCAGTGGACGTGTGCTGCACACGTCCCTGCCCTAGTATTGGTTTAACTTAACCTGCATGTAATAACAAGTTAACATTGTTAGTAACAATAAATATAGGTAATTGTGATCTGAGCCATCAGTCGCAGTGAAACGTTGGATACACAAAAAAACATGCCACTGTCAGCTTGTATTATTTTATGTCAAATGGAAAACATATCGCCCGATCCATTATATTAATTTAACGTTTTAAAACGGTTTAGAGATATAAGCTCCGTTTATTTACATTATATTATACGCATACCGAGTCAAATGATAAAGTACAAAATCAGCCGGCACTACTAAAATAGTTAGAATTGCAATAATTACGACAGTTGCCCTTGTGGCTGGTCCAAGTGAAGGGTTGCCAGGCTGCCATCGCCAGTTGGCGGGTGGGTGCGCGCGCGCCGCCAAGCAATTTAGACTCTGCGACGCCAATATTGTGTATACAAGGTCAGAGCTGGCACATCGTGATGTTTCCTATATCGGTAATCCTATAACTTATCTTCATAGTTAACCTTCAAACCCTAAACTACATAAGCTTATTTTATTTAATAGTTTATTTTACTTACCAGAGTCTTTCAGTAACTTTTCTTAAGGTTGTACCTACCTATATCTCAATTTACTACCAGGGATCAGGTACTGTGACTACACATCTTATGTCACAAGTTGCTGATGTATTATATCATCATAAGAGCTCATATACGTCTCCACCGAGGGGCTCGAGCCTACCCTAATTCGTCGACTTCACAAACACCTTTGAATTTCTTCGCAGATATATGCAGGTTGCCTAACGATGTTTTCCTTTACCGTAGGAGTGAAATTTGAAAAATGAAAAACATATTATTCCATGGCGGTCTCGAACGCCGGACCTCCCGATTGGAAGGCAAGTGCCGAGTCCACAAGGCCACCGACGCATACGTAAAATATTAATATACACTGTGGTGATTTTGAGGCTTGCATATTGGCGAATTTTATGGGCAGATGGGCAGTCTGCTTGTATGATTTTTCTATAAAAAATGCTCGTTAGTTATAAAATTTTGTGTATCATATTTAGACACATCATATAGTTAATATAATCGTTTGTTTTCAGTTGATCAGATTTTCAATTATATATTTTCAAGTAGGTATGTATTTTAGTGGGCGTTTGTATACTTGCAACTGGTAAGCTAAACTACATCAAAGCTTTTAGAGCCTTCGAGTGCGGCTCTATTAGTGCCACACCAAGGCCTATTAGACAACAGTCTATAGTCTGTTATCTATAATAGTTTGTTGGCTTTAAATGGAATGTATTTTACATATTTATTCTCCTTACTGATTCACTAAAAGCAGATAACCTAGAGCCTTAAGTAGTTAGAGAATGAATATTTTGAGTTACCTACTCAGTTTGTGGGTTCACGAAGAGCCTTTTATGAGAAAATATTTTACAAAAAATAAAAACCGACTTCAAAATCACTGAAAAGTTAAAAATAATATAAGAATAGGTACAGACAACATCACACTTCACGTTCGGTGCCAATCGTTAGGCATGATCTCCTAGTTATTCTTAAAATTTGGCACCGACTTCAATATAGAAGTGTGATATTGTCTGTTCCTATTCTTATATTATTTTTAACTTTTCAGTGTTTTTGAAGTCAGTTTTTATTTTTTGTGAAATATTTTTATCTTTTTAGTGAATTTAATACCTTATAGTGAATAGGTATTAAACTCAGGTCCAAGATCGGGTCAGGTCATGTCAAGTCCAAAAGTTAAGGATCCTTCGTCCAAGATTCCATCATCAGCTCGGTTCATGACTACCAGACGCAAATACGTGAATATCTTGAAAAAACATGAAACATGTTCGAAATACCTATAAAATTCAAGGGTTTCCCTCGATTTTCATGGGATTCCATCATCAGATTCTGACTTTGGTGACCTTGAGACCACCCCAGGAGTATACTCTATCGTAGTGCTCGAATTGAACATTTTTACGAGACCGAAACGCTAGGCTTTCCAAAAAAAAAATTTCGCGCTTCATGCTGTCTGCTCTGCGCTATTCGCTATTCCGCCGTATTCCACGAGACGGAACGGTAACTTCATAAATTTTCACGAACCGGAACGGCGTTCCGGCGCGTTCCTGCTCAATTCGAGCACTGCTCTATCTAATGCAAAAAAAAAAAAAAATTTAAAATCTGTCCACAATTGGCGGAGTAATCGCATAACATACACACAAAACACGTTGAACATACCTATAAAATTTAAGGGTTTCCCTCGATTTTATAGGATCCCATCACCAGATCCTGCCTTTGGTGACCTTGAAACCACCCCAGGAGTATACTCTATGGAATACAAAAATAATTTTGAAAATCGGTTCAAAAACTGGCGGCGTAAATGCGTATTAACATACACACAAAACACGTTGAACATACCTATAAAATTTAAGGGTTTCCCTCGATTTTTATAGGATCCCATCATCAGATCCTGACTTTGGTAACCTTGGGACCACCCCAGGAGTATACTCTATCGAATGCAAAAAAAAAAATTGAAAATCGGTCCACAATTGGCGGAGTAATCGCATAACATACACACAAACACGTTGAAAATACCTATAAAATTTAAGGGTTTCCCTCGATTTTATAGGATCCCATCACCAGATCCTGCCTTTGGTGACCTTGAGACCACCCCAGGAGTATACTCTATGGAATACAAAAATAATTTTGAAAATCGGTTCAAAAACTGGCGGCGTAAATGCGTATTAACATACACACAAAACACGTTGAACATACCTATAAAATTTAAGGGTTTCCCTCGATTTTTATAGGATCCCGTCATCAGATCCTGACTTTGGTAACCTTGGGACCACCCCAGGAGTATACTCTATGGAATTCAAAAAGAGTTTTGAAAATCGGTCTACATTTGGCGCGTAATCGCGTAACATACACACAAAAACAGAACTTAAGCATCGAATTGATAACCTCCTCCTTTTTGAAGTCGGTTAAAAAACGGGAGTAATTTTAAACGTTGCTTAGTGCATTCATGAACTATGAATTCACTACGCAACATAGTGCATTTTAATAAAAAAAAGTATTAAAAAAAATAAGTTAATATCACAAGTTTTCCCTTTATATGTCTTTTTCTTTTTGGAATATATGATGTTAGAGACTAATTACCTTAGTAATTTAAGGAAACTAAATAAGTAAAAGCTTGTAAAATGATTGACTGTGATGTGCAATTACTGCATAAGCATTTTCTTTTCCAACAATGTGCGAGGAAGGCGTTACAAACCATTGATATCCGCAAGGAAACAGGTTTGGCTTCCATTACAAATACGCACTGAAAAAATAGATTCCTTATCGCTATGTTGGTGTGCTCATTTGTTATGACTGGATTTAACTGGTTTGGTGCACCAGTAATAAATAATCCATATGTACGTAAGTATTGCATGCATCCGTTGTTTGGAACTTCAATTGAATAAGTACTATACAAGCGATGAAATCGTGTCGGCACTCTATATATTCGGTGATTCAAAGGCATATTAATTTATTGAAATAAAATAAACCAAAAACAAACTAAGTCTTTAGTGTAAAGTAGCATAGGATTACATTATAAGAGAAATGTAAAATTGACTTTAAGTTTTATAAACAGACTACTAACGTAAATTTCAATATACACGGTTATTTTTTTATCACCCTGGAAAATTTAAGGGACGCTTCACGACATGGTATAAGAATGATTTAAATATGAATAAAAAAATAACTCACTTAATTTTATATTAATTTTCTAAAAAATCCAAAAAACTAGTTGAGAGCAGCATTTTTATTTTTTTTATTTTTTTATCTTTAATTCATTTTTCAATAATGGATGTGTCCTGAAGCGTCCCTAAAATTTTCCAGGGTGATAAAAAATAACTGTGTATATTTTTTCTAAAAAATAGGAAAAAATCAGCGCTTTTCTCATAATGGATAAAAACGAGCCAAAATTACGGTATTATATTGTTGGGTCTCTTCCTGAACGATGAAGAATTGGCCTTCTACAATACGCTTGTCAGGGTTAATGTATGGTTTTATGTCTTTTAAAAAGACATTTCATGTATTGATTTTAATTTATTTGTATTACGGTGATTGATTTATTACGTCACCGCTCCCTTTCTTCCCGTGGGTTTCGCTAGAGCTGATTAAGGATATGTATTTATAATTTATGCAAAATCAACAAAAACTTTCAAACTTTTGTTGTTTCTTAAGGAGATCCACAAATTTTCTAAGTTATCATAATCACATCTTAACTTCTCTTATATGGGGTCACCTCAGGGTAAACAATAAAATAGGAAATATTAAAAATTAGTCCATGATTGTTGAAAATATGTTTCTGAAACTGCTAAGTTGTTACTTGTTTCGACATAATAATATGTTTAAAACGGTTACAAGTCTGATATAAAATCCATTATAATCAATCTTCAAAGTGAAAGTTTCCAACAGTCTATTAAGGACAACATTATTTATTACAAGGCTACGAACTAAGATGGGAATAAAATTTTAGAGTTGTCGCTGACATCTAGGTCTGTCCGTGACCTATAGGCGCTGCTCCAGCTCCCCGGGATGCCCTAGTTTGCCGTCCCTGACATGGGCCGAAGTCCTTGTGTAAAATTTAACCCTGGCCCAATTACTGAATGAGTAACGCAGATTTTATGATACGAAACTGTGTATTAATCCGAGATTTTTAACCACAATATGATTTTTAAACACGTTAATGATGCAAAATGCGTTGGTATCAGGGTTAAGCTTTTATTGTCGGAAATACACTTATGACCTTACCTGCAATGAAATCAACCCACCTTTACGCTTTGGTTCAGAGTTCGACTAATCAAAATCTATTGTCATCAATAAATAATATCTTTTAACCCTGTTTGTTAAACAAGAGCCTAAGCTTACATTAGACCAGTTTTTATTGCGACAGATTTAGGTTTATTGATTTTACAAACTGAAAACTAAAATTTCAAAAAAAATACCTATTTTTTTTTTGGGAGAATCAGCTCAATTTAACGGGTCAATAAATATGTAGGAATAATCGATTTTTGATTAAATATTGATTTAATTAACTTTTAACACTCTGCACAGTTACATAGACTGCATATAACGAAAAAATGAGAAACAGGGTTTTCCGACGAAACAAGTCTATTGTTAGCAATAGGTACTTCTCTTATCCACGTTTAGAGCACGTTAAAATAAAGCTTATAATGTATACTTTAAAATTGTATTTACAGTTTTTGTTTGTCTAATCTTATTTTTTAAATACTGATATTTCCAAATCGACACCTATGAGGTGGGTCGATTTCATTGCAGGTAAGTGTACTTAATAATGTTCTTTAGTTACAGTTCAGCCTAAGCAAATTATTCTAAGGAAATCGATTTCTTTTATATATATATATATATATATATATTGCTTTTAATTTGTACCTATGTAATTGGAAGTTGTGGAATGGAAAGACACCATAGTAAACTTCAGAATGAAAACATCATGAAAATGGTTTCCTTCAAAGTGTTGTTATTGTTAACTTAATGAAACGTTAACATTATGCGTTTAAATTCCCTGTGGGAATTTGTACGCGGCTCAATGAAACAGCAGTTTCGCTAACACTTTCTGTGATTAATACAAAGAATACGGCCTACAATACGAGTAGCAGACGATCACGTCTCAGAATTTATTAGTTCATGTATGTATGCGGCGTTTCTGTAGCAATATGACGTAACAGACGCTTTAAGCTGAGATAGGACCATTTGGCATACCTTTCTATGTATTGGCCAATAAAAAGTTTCTTTCTGTCTATTACTTTAATTTAATTTGTATTACGGTATTAATTAATTAGGTTGCCGCTCCCTTCTTCTTCTAATTTAGTTATTCTCTTCTTTTTTATACGAATAAATTGACAAACAAGCAAGTTGCCCGTCTGATTATAAATGGTACAGTCAATTATATTACATCTGAATTATTACATTACACCGGAACACAGCAATGCAAGCACTGCTGCTTGGCGGCAGAAATAGGTAAGATAGAGTTGGGTACCATACACGACTCTAGTACTGATTCATCCTCTGGTAAAATCCATTTTTAAATAGTTTTGTTTAGCTTGCCCTATTTCTTTGTTTGCTTATGGATATCAAACCCACGCAATATGGGTATCAAAGCGTTTGACTTAAAGAATAATGATTTTATGAAAAAAAGATCAAATCCACGATGGCCGCTAAAACAAAATGCCAGATTACATATTTTTGTACGCTTTTATTTTTAAGTCATAAAGATTTTGGACCGCATAAAACAGCAAAGAAAAAAAACCATGTTTTGCTTTTTAGTGCACTTTCTATGCTTAAATAAAAGCGTGCTTTTTAAAAAGTTTTTCTTTGATATGCGTTTATTTTTTTTTGAAGAAGCATTATTTTTTACGAGTATTCTTGAGATAAGTGAACCTGGGTATACAGTGTGTTTTGTGAATAAGTTTTTTTTCAAAGGGGTGTAAAAAGGAAATTGGTGAATTTGAAATTTTTCATCTGCTGCTCTTGTAAAGTGATTTGTATACCCGTAAAATGTTTTATAATAGGTTGGGGAAAAAGTTTCTTCGCATTTTTTAAGAAAATTCAAAACATTTTTTAATATAGTTTATTTACATTTAACTAAACGTTTTTGACGTCAATAAGTGCCTGTAAAGGCCTATGTTGAATAAAGATTTTTGAATTTGAATTTGAATTTGAATAAAGTATGTAGGTACCATTTTGTTCGATAACTTTTTGCCATCTTGTAGGTAGGGACATGATCCCATTGCTATAGAAATTTTGGGACTTCTGGTCAAAATACCGCGACAAGTGGTTTTGGCAGTCCTCTCGTGATGTTAACCTGACACTGCCTAAAGAATTCTGAAGAGACTGAAACAGGTGGAAATCTGAAGGTGCAAGGTCAGGACTATACGGCGGATGCATTAACACCTCCCAGCCAAACTCTCTTAATTTTTGCTGAGTGGCTAAAGATGTGTGAGGTCTAGCGTTATCATGATGAAAAACCACACCCCTTCTGTTGATTAATTCCGGCCACTTTCTCTCAACTTCTTGCTTTAATCTCATCAGTTGTTCGCAGTAGAGTTCAGAATCGATGATCCTGCCTGGTGGTAACAGATCATAATGAATAATGCCCTTCCAATCCCACCACACACACAGCATCACCTTGTTGCGAGTTAACCCGGGTTTCGCCACAGTCTGTGAAGCCTGACCGGCCTTTGACCACGACCTTTTTCGCACGTTCTTGTCGTACGTGATCCACTTTTCATCACCAGTTATCAGCTTCTTCAAAAATGGTTCGGTTTCATTACGTCGTAATAAAGAATCACAAATGAGTACACGGTTTATTAGGTTTCTTTCAATGAGCTCGTGAGGTACCCAAATGTCGAGCTTTTTTGTGTACCCAGTTTTTTTCAAATGCGCCAAAACTGTTTTGTGGTCAATTCCCAGTTCTTCAGCTACGTCGTAACTACTGACATGCCGATCTTGCTCCACTTTTTCAAAAATGGCATCCATTTTATCTGTAATAGGGCGACCAGAGCGACGTGCATCTTTGACATCAAAATTTCCGGATTGAAAACGCTTAAACTAAATTTGTGCTACTCTCACAGACACTGCACTAGGTCCATAAACATCGCAAATTTTTTTCGCGGCTTGCGTTGCATTTTTACCTTTTTTGTAGTAAAATTTTAAAATGTATCGAATTTCTTCATTAGATTCACTCATCTTGGCGGTACGAAAAACAAATGAAAATCACACATTTTCCTAATTTGAATTTGGAATTATGTTCTTTAAAATTTAAACTTTCAATGATACCAAAACCAGCCAGATACAAATAGTATAGCCAAAGAGATTTTATTACAAGTTTATACATACTATAATGCGAAAAGACTTTTTCCCCAACCTAATATTATACCACAAAATTATATGTTCGAATGGATATTTCATCACTAACTTAGGTTTGCTCGTTTTGCAAAGTGTTGACTATTTGATAAAATATGGCTAAACCAGATAAATACTCCGTTAAAGTTTTTTTGTAAATTTCATGCCACTACGCATGTCTCATAGAGTAAAAATCATGATCAACTTATAGCTAAAGCTACCTGCCAAGGGTAGAGTGAATTTTTAGTTCGCGAAAGAGCGAGAGTGGCGAATAGTTTCACTAGTACCACAGAATAGCTCACTTTGCACCCCTTAACACTAGCGGTACTAAATGTTACTGTTTTGTTGTATTTACGTTGAAATATTATCTACAGTTGTCCATGCTTATATTTGGAGAGTTTTATAGTTGAGTGTCATCGACACAGTTGCTGACAAAGATGGCCAAATGAGCCTTTAATTATTATTTTTTGTACCACTTATACCGATACAAAATACTAACTTGATGTTACTGGGTACCGCTAGTACAGTTAAGGGTACAGAGTCAGGGTACTAGTGAAATATATCGGAGAGCGGTTATTGCAAAAAAAAATCCCGACCAAGTGCGCGTGGACTTAAACAGGTACGATTGAAGCATCAGACAAAGCGGTTATTAGTAGCATAAAAATGTGGTGGTTATAAAGTATTTTTATTTATTTGTAGTGTTGCTGAGCCACTAGATTTTCAGTCTCCACGATTTTTTTTTGCAAGAGAGAACGACTCTTTAATTGAATCAAATCCAAATAGACGATTGTCTCGGAACTATTTGCATTGGCCATGAAGCTGGTATGGAGGTTATGTTTGTATTACAAATACTATTTGTCTAAACTTATTAATTGTAACCTAAGTAATAATAAACATCAAAGGTAGGATGACACAACGGAAAAATTTTAAATGCAAGGTTACTTGAATCTTTCGATGGGTAGCTTTCTCTTGCAAAATGTGATTTTACAAGGTGCGTAAGTAGGTGGACCAGTATATTTTTTACGGTGTCAGGTTGAATATCCCTATAACGTCTTTTTCACTTCTGACGTATTCGTTCAACACATGTTGTATTATTCATCTATAATTCTTTATTGTAACAAAAGTACACGCATAAGTGAATTACTTTAACTACAATACTCTGCAAACAAACAACATATAGTAAATTAAATAGCTTTCAAATATACGAAGGCGGTTTTTTTTCTGAAAGAGATCTCTTTCGGTCAACTCAGTGGTGGTATAAGATGTGTTACAGTGTAAAGAATTTTTACAACGTTAAAAAATGATGGCCTTATATTTATTCGTTGTATTGATACTCTAAGCAATTACCATTTATTACTTTCCTCACAGCTAAAAAAAAAATTGCACGCAACATGCGTGAACGAATGTATAAGGAAATATGTATTTAATCCGTATTTATTGAGTCGTAAATTAGATGTAACAATTAAAAAAGTAAGGTAATACGATAACAAACGCATGAAACCATAAAGAGAAAACGATTTATATAAACACATACAATTATAATACTTTTTTTTCACTTTTTGTTACGTTTCACAGCACATAGTTACTCATTAATTAAAATCACACAAGTTTTCGTACAATATGAAATAGATTAAAATTAGTCAAATTCGAATTTGATTTTGGATGCATCTGTTATTTTACTATCGCAGACAGTAATTTTATCACATGAAAATATGTTTGATATCGTATAAAACTCGAGAGGTCTTCAAAAATTTATCATCTTATGAATTTATCAATTATGTATTTTGATAAATTCACGAGATGATAAATTCAATAGATGATAAATTCATAACCAATCTCTATCAACCAATACTACCAATAATCGCGGTCTACTTCAACGCGAAACAAAAAATTTCAGTGCAGGAAATGGGATGGGTACAATGGTATAAGTACGAGTCAAGTGATTTATACCCCGGAGATATGTCTTCGGTATATCTTCGGTATTTAAAAATGGTTTTGGTGAGTGAATGACTGAGGTAGATAGATAGATAGATAGATATAATCTTTATTGCACACATGGACATTACAAATCAAACATTACAAACTTTCGTGTTGCATTATCAATATAAACATAAACGGGAATTAACACGATAAACACGAGGTATTTACATACCTATTTTATTGCCTGACGTTTCGGCTAGGTTGCACCAACCAGTCCGCCTGCGACCACGGTTGGTGCAACCTTTTTTTTTTTTTTTTTTTTTTTTTTTTCTCGGGGGGAAATGCGTAACCGTACCGTACCCGCCGTTGGCTACACGGCGAGCGTGTGTGGGGCTCTCCGGGCAGAGTGCCAGGCCTACCCACTAAAACCCCCCGGTGTTCTCCCTGCCCTTTTGGGCGCGCTAGGTAAGGTAGCCGAAACGTCAGGCAATAAAATAGGTATGTAAATACCTCGTGTTTATCGTGTTAATTCCCGTTTATATGTTTATATCAAACATTACAGATAAAAAAACAACATGAGTACAAAAGGCGGTCTTATCGCTAAGAGCGATCTCTTCCAGACAACCTTAGGGTGGACATGGATGACAATGAAATAAGAGTAGATTATGTGCACAGCATCAATGAATATATAAATAACTATTAGATACATAAAACTATGAATATACATAATATAATAAATATATAAAATTATAGAAAAATATATAAGCTACAAATATAAATAATGGTTGAAATACTAATTGCATGATTGCGACAGATAGTACTCCTTAAGAGGATTGTGAGGCTGTAAATTTTCATACAAAAAGCGATAACGCTTTTCTCCCACTAAACATAGTCTAATTTTCATAATTTTTGGAAATGTTGTAGATATAATGAAGATCTAGGTTTGTACGTTTTGATTTTGAAGAAATATTGCTCAGAATATAAATTATTAGCATCTAAATATCTATATTTTAGACTTAAAAACTACCTTGAGCATTTTTATCTTTTTTTGACTAAATTTTACTGAATTACGAAAAAAGCATAACGTACAAACATCGTTTAAGGTATACTGAATAGAATGAGACCAAAAGTGTCTAATTTCGTAAAGGTTTAGGGGGGTAAAACAGTTATCGCCCGAAACAATATTTCAAACAGGAATTGTAGGCAATTTCGACCAGTTCTTGCAACTCTCTCTATCGCACGATACGGGTCGGGGGCAGGGGTATAATGGGGCATAATCTACTAGTGATGTGACATAATGTTATCGTAGTTATTGTCGACTAGGGAGGAGAAAGTAATATCGATATATCGATCAATACTGAAAGGTATTACTCAAGTCTACACAAATACCTTCTACATCAAAAAGTAAATGTCTTTTCGAATACGTTTATTGATTTTAGTGTTTTATTTTAAGGATCTTATTTCAATACAAACCTTATTTAAGGGTAAGCAGCCTGTAGCCTGTTAACTAACTGAAAATTCCCAAAATCAAATAAGAAAATAAATTGTAAGTAAGTATGTAGTTGTTTGATAACCGACTTCGAAAAAAGGAGGTTACTCAATTCGACCGTATACCTATATGCTTTTTTTTATGTTTGTTCGCGGATACCTTCGTCGTTTATGAACCGATTTTGATGATTCTTTTTGTATTCGATAGGATACTCCAAGGCTGGTCCCATGGTCATCAAAGTTAGGATCTGATAATGGGATCCCATAAAAATCGAGAAAAACCATTAAATTTTTACGTGTGTCCAACGTGTTTTGTGTATATGTTACGCGATTACTCAGCCAATTGTTGACCGATTTTCAAAATTATTTTTGTATTCGATAGAGTATGGTGATGATGGGATCCCATGAAAATCGAGGGAAACCCTAATTTAATACTAGGGTATTATATTAGGGTTTCTTTCACTAAAAAGACTTCATTCACTAAAAAGTTAAAAATAAAAAAAAAATCCAAAAAATAAAATCCGACTTCAAAAACACTGAAAAGTTACCGGCACCGACTTCAATATAAAAGTGTGATGTTGTCTGTACCTATTCTTATAATTATTTTTAACTTTTCAGTGTTTTTGAAGTCGGTTTTTATTTTTTATAATAGATATGTGCCACAAAGACACACAGTCAAAAGAAATTCGTTTTTTGTTTCTTGTGATAGGTATTTGTTATGCATTGTATGTTCGTTATCGTATTCTAAGTTGCTCACAAACTATTTTTCATATAACCAAGTTGGAGCAGTTAAAAAACGTGTAACAAACTATATGCAAGTAGCGTTATTTTCAATATTATTTTATTTGTACTCGCGTTATGCAATCTACGAATGTATAACAAATACAAACGACAAAGTAAATAATATATGTAGGTTAGGCAGGGTAGGCATATATTTGAAGAAGGCACCCTTCGTACGGTTTTGACGTTTTTTTTTTCATTTTAACAATATAATTTAAAGCACCTGATTACATGTAATCCTACTAATAGGTTTTTTTTTCATACGACAGGGAAGCTCTTGGCCTTATATCGGAACACAGCAATGCTATTAACATGTTATTATGGCGACAAACTTAGGTAAGACGGTGGTAGCTAGCCAGGTGGGCTTAGAAGCCCTACCACCAACCAAACCGATCAGAAAAGCTTCTGTCCCCAATGGGAATCGAACCCGGACCTCCCGATCAATACCCGGTGGCCTCAACCACTAGACCACGGAGGTGGAAAAAAATAAATTCTAAAACTATTAGTATAACTAGTTATTTACTTAATAAAACGCCTGCGTTTTTTAATTGTGTATGTCAGTCCAGTCTACTTTTTTAATGTCATCTAGCCACCTTTTCCTTTGGTATTCCGGGCTTTTCGAGGAATCTTGGGTTTGAGGATCAATTATGGAAACTCATAGAGGGATCAGTCACAGAGCCCTGTTGTTAACCCTGATTCCACCGACGCACATTATTTTTGTTTTGCTGCTGACTAATTTCAAAGATGGATGGAGATGGAGCTAGTTGCAGATGATGTTACGTTTGGCTTATTAATAAAGAAATTGAGGTGAACATTTATTTATTTATTTATTTATTGCAAACTTTACAGCATGTAAATTTAACATTAAAAAAAACTTAGAATTAAATTCTTACATAGCCAATTAAAAAGTTTGTCAGATTAAAATCAATAATTACGGACGATCAAGTACGGACAGGCTATACAGATAAAAAATAGAAAATATAAAATGTTGTTTTTTTTAAATACATTCGATCCGGTAGATGTGTGTGATATGTATGAGTATTATGTTAGTGTGAGTGTGTGTTGAACATCACCAACAAAAATAATCATATAATTATTAAAAAATATTATTCATCATCTAAGCCTTTTCTTCTACCATGGCGGTATAGGCCTCCTTCAACTTTCTCCATTCCGTTCTATTTTGAGCTACTCTAATCCAGTTTGTGCCCACCATCTTGACGATGTCGTCCTTCTACCGCATCTGTGGTCTCCCGTTGGGTCTTTTACGGTTCCATGGCCTCCACTCTAAGATAGTTCTGCACCACGAGTCCGGCTTTCTGGCTATATGTCCAGCCCATTGCCACTTGAGCTTTGCTACGTGGTGTGTAATGTCCGAGACCTGACGCCGTTTTCGGAACCAAAGTGCCACCTCTAGTTTGTGGACGATGGCCTTAGTTGTTATCCATATCTCGGCTCCATAAGTAAGCACTGGTAGGACACACTAGTTGAAGATCCGCGCTTTCTGTTTTATGCTAATGCTCATATTAAAAGCAAAGCCAAGTTCTGCAAAAGCTGCCCAGCCCAATCAAAAAAATATTATTATTATTTATTATTACTTTTTATTTTTGTATCCCTGTTCCTATTTAGTTTGTATGTAAAAGTATTATTATATGTTTAATGTTTTATTTTCAGAAAAGATTCACATCTCAAATGCAAGTTATTTTAATTCAGTATAACACTCATCTTAAAAAATGGCATTTTCCTTAGACAGGTAAATATAGGATACATACTTTCCTAACAAAAAGTCCTCACCCTCAATCCTATAAGTTACCTATAGGGATACCAAATAAGTGCCTTCACAATAAATTTCAATACAGAAATAATTTACGAAATGTAAATAAATTCTGTATTCCGAACCTCATCTACTAAAATATTATGAAGAAAGAAGATTAAGTACGTTTGTATTTTTGTTTGTAATTAATAAACTCAAACACTACCAGACTGATTTTAAAAATTCTTTGGCTAATAGAATGCTACATTATCACTGAGTAATATAGGCTATAAAATTATTTTTCTGTGTGAAAACATAAAATTCCCACACGAAAAATGAAAGTAACGATGGCGAAGTTGCGAGCGGAAAGGGAGTCAGAAATATAAGCAACGCAAAACATTACGAACGATAGAATAATAATTTCGAGCTCTCGCGCCGGCCGCAGCCGCCGAGTATCGTGGCCGAGTCGCGCGCTGCTGTGTCGTAGTGTGCGTGAAAATTTGCGCATGTTGTATTTGTGGTGTAAACGCCAGACCGGAGGCCGAGCGATGTGAAACAGATAGCATTTTAGAAAATACCTACTCGCGCCGCGCACGATTACTTCACAATCCTCTTAACAAGCGTTTTGAATTTATTCAATGTCTTGGCTTGTCTACTATACACCGGTAGCGAATTCCACAGTCGTGCAGCTTGCACTGAAAATGAACCGTCGTAAAATTTTGTATGATGTTCTGGGATCCTAAGTATTAAGTTTTGTGCTGACCGCAATGTTCTTCCAGTCGACTCATTCAAGAAACAGAAACGTTTTTTGAGATAATGAGGATACTGAGGATTAAACAAAATATTATATAATAAACACAAAATATGCGTATTCCGGCGAAGTCGAATTGGTAACCATTTTAATTGAGCACGAAAATCGGAGACATGATCATATTTGCGTAAACCAAATATAAATCTGATACAGAAATTTTGGAGACGCTCCATTTTATTAAGTTGTTCCTGAGTAAGATCAAGATAGCTGACATCGCCATAGTCAAGGACGGGGAGCAAGAGAGACTGTGCAAGAGCAACTTTAGTAGCAGTTGGGAGAAAGTTTCTCAATCGTCTCAAGGATCCGGCAGAGGCAAAGAGCTTGCGATTCGTAGCTTGTATCTGTGGTCCCCATGTAAGGCTATGATCCATGAAAAGTCCCAAATTTTTGACACAGTTGCTAGTTGGTATTTTAACACCGTTAAATAAAACATCCGGAAGTTGTTGCAGATCAATTTTGGACACAGTTCTTGGGCTGCCTACAATGATGAGCTGGGTCTTTTTTGGGTTAACTTGTAATCCATGCGCGTTACTCCAATCACAAATTTTATTCAGGTCTTCATTGACGGTATTTAACGTCTGCGCTAGATCTTCGACTGCAGCCTGGCAATAAATTTGCAAATCATCTGCGTACAGATGGTAGAGAGACGAGAGGTTATAAGAAATTGAATTAATAAAAATTGAGAAGAGTAGAGGAGATAAAACGCCGCCTTGTGGAACGCCAGCAGCCACACAACACCAAGACGAGTAGACGTCATCGATGCGTATACGCTGCCGCCGTCCACACAGGTAACTACGAAACCAGTCAACCACCGTTGGAGATATGTTAACAGAGCGTAATATAGCAAGCAATACGTCAGAATCTACTGTATTGAAGGCATTGCTAAAGTCAAGTAAGGTGAGAATGGTTACCTTGTTATTCTCCATACCCCATCGAATTTCATCTGAAATATGTACTGGAGCAGTGGTAGTGCTGTGACCTGGGCGGAATCCTGATTGCAATGGGTTAAGAATATTATTTGAGGTCAAATATTTATGCAATTGTTTATGAATAAGGCGCTCGAGGACTTTGGAGAGATAAGGAAGTATGGAGATTGGACGGTAATCGGAGAAAGAGGTAGGTTTACTTTTTTTAGGTAATGGGATTATTTGGGCATCTTTCCAAGCATTAGGAAAGACGCCGTTGGAGATGGAGTAGTTCAGGATATGTGTAAGGATTGGAAGGAGCTCGTCGAGGATAGGTAATATCATTTTCCGGCTTATGCAATCCACACCTACCGCATTAGACGTAATGGCTAACATGCTCTTCTTAACATCACAATCGGTGAGTTGATCAAAGAAAAAGGGACTGTAATCGGGAGTGGGAATACTAGAAAGAGATTTCAAAGTTTTCGATTTAAGTGCCTCCGCATAACGGAAAGATGCACAGAATTCATTATTGAGAGAGTTAATATCTAAATTTTGAAACTTTACAGATTCGCGTGATTTCCCAACTCCCATAGATTTTAGAAATTTCCAGATTTTAGCTGAGTCATTATTCTCAACTGAGCTATGAATATAACGGCGTTGTGCGTCTCTACACAACCTGTTGCAGCGATTCCGAATGGCAACATATTTTTCGTGTTTCAAAGGTTCAGTTTGTATTTTGACTTTGCAACATTTTTTTGGTGTGACAGTTTCTTAATATCCTCGGTGAGCCAAGGTGCTGGGTTGTGTTTTATTTTGACAGGTTTGATCGGAGCATGAGTGTCGTATAAATTTGTAATTGCTGTCATAAAGTGATCCAACGTATCGTTTATAGAATCACAGCCTATAAGGGGAGACCAATCGATGCCACTCGCATCGTGACGGAGGTTGTCTAAGTTCATGCTACCAAAGTTGCGCTGAAGAATTCTCTTCGGTCTATGTTTGGGTGGACGGACTTTGTAAGAGAGAAATAGTAGGTCATGATAAGAAAAACAATCTGCTGAACATTGGCCATGTTTGGCGACGTGATTAAGAGAAGAGACCAATATAATATCTAGAAGTGACTGTAAGCAATTGGGGAAGTGATGAGTAGCGTTCGACGGAAGAATATTTAAGCCAGTCGATTGAACTATATTTTGGAAGGCAGTTGAACGAGCATCTGCCTTTATTAACGATGTGTAGTAGGTAAGTAAGTAGAGTCCAAATTCGTTGGCTTATGTAACCTCCCACTAAGGAAGAATTATTCAACATTCTCACTGGAAGTTCTGATATCCCCATCCGAAAAAATAGTAGCTTGTTCACCGCGGGAAGAAAGTGACTGATTACCAGCGAGGGAGTAGTTTGTGGCCCGAAGGCGCAGCCGATGGCCACAAAACTCCTGAGGTAGGACTTTCGAATCGGACTTTCTCCCAAGTGCTACATATTGCTTTATACTACACCTGTGTGGAACATATAAAAACGTGTTGGATTGAAATTGTTTATAGAATTATATTAGCATAAAAATATTATATAGGTGTCATCTCAATATCACATCACTACTAGAATTCGACATTTTAACTTTGAAAGGCATCTTGTCTAGAGGGTCTGATCAGAAAGCAATTTTTCCTGTAGTGGATACAGGAAAAAATGACGGACCATTGTTTTAGGAGTAGGGATTTTTTTTCATGCAGTTCATTTCTCTGTAAGAACCACTTTAATAGTACATAACGACGACAATGACGAATGACATCAGTATTGCACGTTTTTCAACTTACTTGTGATGAAAAATACCTAATAAACTGAATTTTTTGATTAAATAACACAAATCATTGCTAGGGTGAAAATAATAATTAGAAAAATCATGTAGTTCGTCGATGTCCTTTATATTACTCAAATTGCTATTTTATATTGCTATATTTTGTAAAAGCTAGACTTTTAAAAAATATATCACATTGAAGGCGCGTCCGGTAAGTGCAGCATTGCCAGACTCATAACATGCCTCGGCTATAGAAGGCGTGTTTTATGAGCTGCTTTATGTATCTAAAATCGCTTTAATTAGATCCACTTAACGAGCAAGTATTTTAGTTACAGAAATAATTGATAGGTTCTTATTATTAATTTATTTTTGGTTATTTCGATTTAATTCAACAATCTATTCAACAATAGTCACTAGACAAAAAGAATATTTGTAGATAAGTAAAGTATGATTTTGCATATCAAAGCATTTATATTTAAAAACTAAAATAATAAATTATTTATCTAAAACATAACTATTTTAGTTATTATTTGTTATTGATATCGATTTTCATCCTTATATAATAATAATAATAATAAATATCTTTATTAAAAACACATTTTCAGCATGGCAAGTTATGAACATCTCTCATATAAGGTTGCCCTGTGTTATGAGAGGGAGCCCCCGATACAATTGATTCGACAAAATCTAGGTGTTTTTAACATAGAAATGTCAATTTTAATATATTATTGTCATACTTCAATAGCTCTTTTCAATACGAGGAAATTATGGACACCCTATAAAAAAGGGACAAACGGCCTCTCTTCTGGCTATCCCTCTCGGTTCGTTTTTCGGGTCAGAGAACTCAGTCCTGTTTTGATTATTAAGTCCATGCTGGGTACCGTGACTTGACATCTTATGTCACAAGCTGGCAACGTACACTGCGGTTAATGTGCATTGGCGTATCTAGTTTTTTTTCAAGGGGGGGCCTGGTCCATGATTTTGTGTGAAGTTATCAGATGTTCGCGTCCATCATTGAATTTTGAATCGGTAGCCTAACATCCTGGGGTGGGCACTAGACTATTCTGGGATGGGCACGGATCAACCCGCCCCCCCCTCTATATACGCCTATGTTCATGTGAGGGTTACAGATTTGCTGCGAATATTCCCAAGAACGAAGGGAAACTCTACTTTGAAAGGGAAACCGAGATGATGATGAAAGGATCCTTAACTTTTAGGAGTTAGAGGTATCTTTTTTCTGAAGCTATTCAGGTATTTGCGTTTGGTAGTTATGAGCCAATCTGATGATGGAAGGATTCTTGAATCGAAGGAGTTAGAGGTTAGTTTTTTAAATACAATAGTCACGTATTGACCCTTAGGTGTATTCTTTCAAGTAATTTCGGTAAACTGGTATTAATTAACTTGAAAGATATAATAATACGACGACATGTTTAGCGCAGAGGTCGAGTGATCACCTACTGCGCAACGGGTCGCGGGTTCGATTCCCGTACGGGACAAATGTTTTATGACCTACAGAAATTTGTTCCGGTCTGGGCGTATGTGCATGTGATATTCTATGTTTGTAACTGCACCCACGACACAGGAGAAAATCCTAGTGTGGGGCGACGTTTTTTTTAAGAAAGAAAGAAATAATTTATTTTTATTAATAATTAATTTAGAACTGAATTAAAAAAAAACACTTTTTTTGAGTCGGTGTCAAGTTTTAACTCATGATCATCGATTATCCGCATCTACTTCAAAAAAAAATATAATGTTGTGTGTATTCTTAATTATTTTTTACTTTTTGTTTTTGAAGTTTTTTTTCTTAAATATTTTTCATTCCTATCTGTTATCTGTTAAGCTCTTCATATTTTAGTATTATCGTACGATAAAAAATAACAATATTAATTTCATATTTGACGGTAAAAAAATTGAGTGTTTTTTTGATGTTAACGCCACAAGTTGACCTGTATTCAAGCATTTGCGAAACACTTTACTTTGAGAATTGACAACAGACCAGTGTAAGGTTAGACGTCTATTTTTAGACGTTAGAATATTTGTAACCCACATTGTAACCCAATCATTCAAAAATGCCAACGGATTTTGTTGATTTTGAAACATTACATAGTATATATGTAATTATGAAGTGTTGAATACATACGCACTTTAAAGCTAGCACTACCAAAACCGTATGTATATTGGTTTTGGTTTATATAATATACCAATATTATATTATTATGATACCAATTCCAATATGGCCCAACGAAATCCACTGAGACTAGCTTTAAGGAAGTTGCATCTTGTCATCACTATTATCCCAGACGCAAAACGCCCTTTGCTAGGCATATGTCTCCCCAAGAATGGATAAGTGAACCGTCTCCCATTTCACTGGCCCAGCCAGTGTGAACCAGCATGGTAGCAGACACACCCCAGTGAGTGTTGGTCGGCAGGGTGCAGTGTGAACAGGTGAGGTTGAGAAAAAAAAAGTCCTGCCAGATATTATACTGAGTCTTTTAATCTTTAAAAGATTCAGAATAATACAAGACCAATCGTCTGGTTCCTAAGAATGAAATATATAAAGTGCTCTGAGGTTTTTATTTCCTTTTTTTGGATATTTAATATTATGCTTAAAAGCACACTGTCGTGCCTTGGGTAGGGAAAGTGCATTAAACCGTTAAAAATGTACAAAATAAGTTGAGTACCTATACCGAATGCTTTGAAAACATTGTATTTCTCGACAGTATCATATCGCCAGAGAGCTATTTCATGAAAAAAAGAAAAGGTTTATTGATACTGTTTTAGAAACATCTTAAGGTCTGCTATATTTAACGATTTAACCAAATTGATTCAATTAGTTAAAAAACGCAGATGTGAACATATTGTACTGAACTGTTTACACATATCCTCGAAGTAAATTTGAAATTTATAGTCATTTTTTATATATTTTAAATTAAAAATATATTAAACCCATTTTCTCGTATGAAAAGAATGGCAATATATCGCCAATCAACAATGAACATCGACTGAATCGTTTAATACTTATTTATGTTTACACGACACTTATATTCAAATTCAAATTCAAAAATCTTTATTCAACATAGGCCTTTACAGACACTTATTGACGTCAAAACAAAGCAAAACAATCTAATTTAATGAAATCATATTAACCTTGTATGTGCATACATCCTGAATATACTCAAGATGTCTGCAAATACAAATAGGAATGAAAAAAAAAAAAAGTTGACTCTACACCTGTTCGGAAATTGGGAGAGCCTTCTCGAGAAGAACAGGCAAGAAACTCGAAAGGTCAAAATTGTTTTATCTCCTCTTTTAAATCGCCATTTACAATTTTGATTTTGTTACAGGGTCGTCAATTGGAAGCTGACCTCAAAGTTTGAGCTCAACTTCCATTACAAGAAGAGATGTGTTAATTCACATTATATAAGCTATTTCTGAGAGAAGTGCGTGAACTTAGCTTATAAATTGCTCTCACTGAATGTTTCTTTGAAACAAAACGCAGTATATTGTTAAATATTAGAAATGAGAGTTCAAACCCAAGCTTTTTTGTCCGTCATGTAATCAGACACTTTATAATATGCTTTTTTAATAAGTACATCTTTGATTGCAACTTTAAATTTGTTTAAGCTGAGTTCTTGTATACAACTTGGGATTTTATTGTAGAAACGTATACACAGGCCTCTAAAAGAATTATAGATTTTTTGGAGCCTGGTATTTGGTAATGCTTACATATTCCTTTGTCTAGTATTAACTGAATGAATATCACTATTTTTACAAAACAAATGAATATTTTTACGAACATATATTAGATTCTCATAAATATATTGCGACGCTACTGTCATAATACCAATTTCTTTAAACTTTTCTCGCAAAGAATCTCTCATTTTAAGGTTATAGATAGCTCGAATAGCCCTTTTCTGGAGCACACAAATACACATAAATATTTATATTAACTTCAAACTACGTGTCGTGTGATCGCCTACTGCGCAACGGGTCGCGGGTTCGATTCCCGTACAGGACAAATATCAACCACTTTAATATCCATAAATATCACTCAAAGTTCTTCCACAAATCCTTTACAGTGCATGCTGCTCAACTGTGGAATGCTCTGCCGGTCGATATCCGTAAAAACCTTGCATAGTGTCGTTTAAGAAGCAGCTAAAAGCTCATCTGCTCTCGAATTTGTCATAGTGATATATATATATATACCTGTGTGTGTGTGAGAGTGTGTGTGTGTGTTTGTATATGTTACTTATAATAGTAGTAAGGTAAATTTATAAATGTACACCTCGTCCCGCATCTACCTAATTTTACACTTCCGCTAGGGTTGGCTCAAAGAGATCTCTTCAAGAGATAAGCTCGCCCTGTACATGTTTGTTGTATAATATGTTTCTATTCGAAAAATGTGTGTATAATAAAGAATATAAATATTTTC
Source organism: Schoenobius gigantellus (assembly GCA_963935595.1). Lineage (NCBI taxonomy): Eukaryota > Metazoa > Arthropoda > Insecta > Lepidoptera > Crambidae > Schoenobius > Schoenobius gigantellus. Next base: position 17,114,920 of record OZ012557.1, on the reverse strand, counting down.
AACACACTTCCTCATAAAGTGGCTCTAATCCCATGGCAATTAGGCACATAATGACACCTATAATCAAACTGTGACTTTTTCATTACTATTATTCACGAGTGAGTAATAGTTTTTTTTTAATATTATTGGTTGAGTTACGCTTACACTTGCGCTAAAATGCTATCCGCGAAAAGCCCAAAAAAAAGAAACCTCATTTTTTAGTCTATGGCCGATGCGCGCGCATAGGAAAACTGATTAATTTTTCCCGCCATTACGAAATTTATTAGTCTATGGCCGATGCGCGCGCATAGGAAAACTGATTAATTTTTCCCGCCATTACGAAACATTTTTCACAACTCGTCTCGTTTTCTCTTTTGAAGTTATTTAGTTAGTTATTAATTAAGATATCTGCAAATACAATTTATGAAGAAAATGATTTATGTTGTACACCGCCCGATATAAGATGTGAAGCCCAGAACGTTATGGAAAGTTTACTACCAGAAAACTCAAAGGAAAAATATCTATTAGCGTACCAAAATTTCATACAATGGCAGAACAACAAGAATACGCAGTCTTTTTCAGAAAATGTGTTCATGGCGTACTTTAAAGAATTATCTTCTAAGTACAAACCTAGCTCTTTGTGGTGTATTTACTCAATGTTAAAAAGTACAGTCCGAACAAAGAATGGAGTGGACTTAAAAACATACTCGAATTTGTCAGCTTATCTAAAGAGACTATCTGATGGATTTAGAAGCAAAAAATCAAAGGTTTTATCATCTGATGATATTGAAAAATTTATTAAAGATGCTCCAGATAACCAATATTTGGCTACAAAGGTTAGTTAAATTAATTTTAATTAAATATTTAATAGCAGCTTGTGTTGTGTGTTGACCTTAATTATTGTTTCTTTTGTTTCAGGTTGCTTTAATATTTGGTGTAACTGGTGCCTGTAGGATACAAGAATTAACAAATATAACTGTAAAAGATATAGAGAACCATGGCCAGATGCTTTTAGTGAAGATACCTATCACGAAAAATAAAATACCTAGGTCATTCACCATACACGGTCCATTCTATGATATTGTTAAGAAGTATGAAAGTTTGCGTTCGCCAAAAACAAAAAATGACCGTTTCTTTCTAAATTACCAGAATGGTAAATGTACCTGTCAGCCTATAGGTATAAACAAATTTGGTTCTATGCCTAAAGAAATCGCTAAGTTTTTGGGTTTAGTAGATGCTGAGAGCTACACTGGACATAGTTTCAGAAGAACTTTAGCTACATTGCTGGCAAATTCAGGAGCTGATATAATGACTTTGAAGCGACATGGCGGGTGGCGATCTAGCAATGTAGCAGAATCATACGTAGAAGATTCCATACAAAACAAGAAGGAAATTTGTGCAAAAATCACAAAAAGAATTAAACTTGATTCTGAGACGCATCCTACTGGCGAAATACCAAGTACGTCCAATGATTGGATTTCACCTACCTACACGAATAATGAACCATCACAAATAACAATAGAACATGAAAGTATTTCAATAAATAATCTATCTGATGAGACCGCTATGTCATCAAAAATAGTTAATTATAATTTTACTAACTGCACATTTACTAATTGTTTCTCTAAGTAAACTTTTTATCTACTATGTAAAATGGTTTTTTATTTAAGTATTGTTTTATTCAGAAGTGTGTTGAAAAACGTTGTATGATACACGTGTGTATTGATGGTTACCGTCCTCGGCTTCTTAAGACCCTCGCCTGACGGCTCGGGCCTCAATGCGCCTCAGCGGTAATCACCAACATTACACACTTGTACCATAATGTACTATTATATGGCCTACAGAAATTTGTCCCGGTCTGGGCGTACGTGCATTTGATATTCTATGTTTGTAACTGCACCGACGACACAGAAGAAAATCCTAGTGTGAGGCAACGCAATTGAAAGTGATTGAATAAGCTCATTTACTCCAGTCACTGTTAGTCTAGAAAATGAAGCATTTTGACGCGCAATTTTTTCGTCCTACATGGATTTGGCTAAAATTTTCACAGAAGATAGGGAAAAGCCCTAGGATCACAATCTACTTATATCGTACCGAGGGGCGCTTTGATTCTGGGGGTGGCTGCCACCCCATCTCGGTGGTGGAATTTTGTTATTACATTTTTACTACAGGAATCGTGAAAAAAGTAATTCTAAGTAAAAAATGTTCTATACATTTTTCGTAATTCGCTATTGAAAGTTACAGTTTTTCGACGAAAATATCGACTTTTTTAATGGGGTTTTCACGGATAACTCGAAAAATATGCATTAAATCACAAAAAAGTGAAGAGAGCAAAATTGGAGCTTTGAAAATAACAAATAAATTCTTGTTTATAATTTCTCTGCAACCAATAGGGACTGAGTTACGGCTTTTGTTCGTCAAATGCTAAATTTGAAAGATTCAAAGTCTAATAACGGGAAAACTGCATTTTTCGAGGAAAACTTATAAAATCTTTTTAAAAAAACCTTTAATTTAAAAAACCTTTCATTAAAATAACAGTCTCTAGCATGATAAAAATAAATTGAGAGAGTTATGATAAAAATAAGGTCGGTCCCTATTTCTTTCTACGATAAAATCAGCGAAAACAACCCCCTTATTACCCTACTAATTAAAATTGATCTTAGCCGTTCTACGACTCTCTTTTTAGGTACTAGCTTTCCGCTCGCAGCTTCGCCCGCGTTATCTTAGTTTTTCCCGTGGGAATTCCATATTTTCTCGTAAGAAAATATTATATAGCCTATGTTACTAAGTGATATTATAGCATTCTATTAGCGAAAGAATTTTTCAAATCGGTCCAGTAGTTTCGGAGCCTATTCAATACAAACATATAAAAATACAAATCATACCCTAACCTGGGCACCTCAAATACAAGAAGTGAGTCGCAAAATATTTGCGTCGACTGGATCATTAAGACGATTACGAAGTTTCCTTCCAACTACAACCAAAATGGTCTCGCGCCCACTCATAACCAAAAATCTCATAACCAATACGTAAAGGTCCCACTCATAACTGCTGATGTGAGAAGACGAAACTCATAACCAACACAACTACACAATTATGTGCAGTCGCTTTTATAATTACTAACAACATTAACAAAAAAGGGTGAATAATATTTCATCAAAAGTAAAAAACTTGGTATAAAAGAGGTGTAAAGAAGCATCTTGCTGGTCGGCAAGGTGAGGGTGGCTATTGCGTTGTGTAATATCTCTCCCGCATTAAAATTAGACAGCACAAACAATACAGAAGACAAAATGTATTTCAAAAATCTTCAAAAACACTAAAAAGTTATAAATAATATAAGAATATAAACAACATCACACTTTTATATTGAAGTTCGTGTCTTTTAACTCTTTTAACTAGTACTTATATTTTTTAAGATTTTCCAGATTATTTATGAGTTTTTGGTGTTTTTAAAGTCGGTTTTATTTTTTGTAAAAAAAAATTCATTTCAATCTTTTTAGTTAATTTAAAACCTTATCCTAAATGTAACAAATACTTTTTTGAAAACCGCATCAAAATCCATTTAGCCAAACGCGAGATAATCGCGGACAAACATACATACAAACATACAGGTCAAACTGAGAACCTCCTTTTTTAACCAACTTTGAAAAAGGAAGAGGTTCTATGTTCGACTGTATCTATTTTTTTGAAGTCCGTTAAAAAGGATCTGCTTATTTCATAAATGAAATTTCTTCCAGCAGACCTGCGAAAGGAGAAATTGTAATAAGTATATTAGAATTTGCGTGTATAGCAGCTTAAAAGGCTTAAAAACAATACTTAGTAAAACATATATAAAAATAAAACCATACTAAGTATATAACATACTAAATAAAAAATATGTAGAAATGCCTATTACACAAATAATATGAATATTATCATAATTAGGACTTGGATAGATAGTATTCTCTTATGCGGCGCTTGAAAGAGTAGATGAGATGTAGCTATCAGGACAAACTAGTTCTCAATCACTTCTCAAAATTGTTATTTTTGTTGAAGATGCCATAGAGAGAAACTATTTATGCCTTCCTCGCACTAAGATTTGTTTAGTGCTTACCCGTGGTACTATTACTACCGTTGGTACTACTGTTAGTATAGTACTACGGGTATTTTTTGTTGCCCGATCCCGGATTTGGTGACATAAGAGACTAAATGAGAACTATACCCCTTAAACAAAAAAAGAATTTCCAAATCGGTTATTAAATGAGAGAGTTATGAGGTAGCAAACGTAAAAAAGAACATACAATGGAAATGATAAAGAAGTCGGTTAAAAAATGAAATGACTCGCAATTAAAAGTTGCGTTAAAGTTGCTTTTAAAATAGTTTTATTAAAGCGTTCCTTAATTTCTTCAATATAATATAAATATTAAAACCGTTAGTTACCCACATGGTGTTCTTTGATTGTCAAAGATAGTAAGTAGTACTACAGGCAAAATTAATCACCCGTAGTACTACCGGACACGTGAGTAGTACCACGGGTAAGCACTGGATTTTTTGTGTATTGCGTCTTGAAATGACAGTTAAGACTGTGTTGCCGTTTGTACTGTAACTAAATATTTCTTTTTAGTATGAAATAATAAAACAGAAAGTACTTACTTTAAAATTAGTATGCAAGTATATAATAGTAAGCAAGCACTATTAGTCTCAAATGTACTTTAAAGTAGTTCACAGTTTAGGTATTTGCTTTTTTATGATCGGTTATGCGTTACTCCTCTAAATTAAATATTTAATAAGTTTAAAATATATTTCATAACCATGGTTATGAGTGGGCCCTCAAGTCAGTTATGAGTTTCTGGTAATGAGTGGGCGCGAGATCACCAAAATCGCCCTTGTCCAATCCCTCCTCCTCCCTATCCTTGATTACGCTGATGTCTGTTATTTGGACATCACTGAGGAGCAACTCAATAAGCTTGAGCGACTTCAAAACTTTTGCATACGGTTCATATTTGGTCTGCGAAAATATGAATACGTCTTTGAATTTCGTAGTAAGCTCAAGTGGTTGCCCATTCGCCTTCGCCGGAATGCTCATATTCTCTCCTTATTATATACAATCCTCTTTAGCCCTGCCGCCCCTCCTTACCTTAAGAATTTTTTTACTTTTCTTAGTAATACTCACTCACGAGCGCTTAGATCCGAAGAGAGCCTGATTCTGAGTATTCCAAAACACTGTACTAATTTCAAACATAAGTCTTTTGCAGTCCAAGTGGCATGCTTATGGAATAATTTACCTATAGCTATCAGGCGTGCGAAGTCACTAAACATTTTCAAGAGGTCACTTAATGACTACTATCTGTCATTGTAGATCTATTACAACGGTATATGTTTGTTATGTGTGTATGTATGTTTGCGTATATTGTATTTATGGAGGTATTTTATTGTATGTCTTATATTTAAGTTTGTTTAATGTTGTACATTGCCAACTTCCCCAATTCTTTCGTTTCCGTATTAGAGTCCATCCAAAGGTTGCCTGGAAGAGATCGCTCTTTGCGATAAGGCCGCCCATTGTACCATAATTATTTTGATTTTGTTAACCCCAATTTTGTAATGTACGATAAAGAATTTATCTATCTATCTAATTTAAAATGCTAATTTAAAATGCAGAAATAATATTATATAATTTCGTAAAAAAAGCCCTTTTCCTCAAAATAACTCCAAAAATACTGAAGATACGAAAAAAATGCTAAAGTACCGAATTGCAGCCTTTCTGATTACAAAGATTTGCGTGGATTTTCTGGAAAATAAATATTTCACGAGATATGGCCGTTTTCTATTTACGAACGAACACCACCTTAGTAAGGTGGTTATTTTCCAGAAAATCCAATAAACTCACCCCATTTCAAAACTAAGGGATTTAAAGGGATTTAATTCACATAACCTTGTAGCTCTTGAAAACTCCAACACAAGCAATTTTGAAAAAACTTTCTATAATTAAAAATGAGGGAGCTATGTTTGAAAAACCAATCAAGTTTTTTTCCAAAACTTTTTAATGAATATAACTTTGTCAAGCTATTATTTTTTTGGGTGTTTAATTTAAGTATTTTCTAATAGGGGTTGATTTAAAAGGGTTGAAAAGTTGCAAAATGAAATTAGTACATATTTTAAGCAACAACATTCTAAAATTAAATCACGATGATAAATTAATAATTTTTTAGGGTAAATATTTATTTTCATTAAGCTCTAACAAGGGTTACTTTTTATGAATTGAAATATTCTGAAATTGTATTCCAAAGCATAAAACACTATTCACTATTCAACTAATTCAAACCAAATTTAGCCATCTTAAGGTTTTTAATGTTATTTTATTAAGTTTTGACAATTAGGGGTAGTTTTCACCCTTAAAAAACAAACAGCGCCCACCGTCATGATATAGATTTTGAAGCAGAGGGTAAGATGAGCCTATTTTCAAATTTTTATGCAAATCGATGCAGGACAAAAAAATTGTGAGGTATTGCCATTTTTTGAGCTTCCTGGACTATTTAATTAAAATCAACATTATTCAACATAAGACTTTACAAGCGCTGATTGATGTCGAAAACAATTAAATAATTTTAACTAGAAGATTCCCATTTAGTTTTGTTTGTATAGCGGCCAAGATGTTTGCAAGTACAAAGAGAAAAAGACTTACTTGTACATCTTTAGATAAAGCTCGGAACCTTTTTATCCCCTCTTTTAAATCGTCATTTATAGAGTAGATTTTTAAATGCATTATTGGTTATACATATGCTGACATACACATTAAATGTAAAAAACTTAAGAACACTCAACAATAATTTTACACTGTTGTTCACTTAAATGACAAATTCATTTAAGTGAACGGGAAAATTATTGTTCTACAAATCAAAAATCGCATCTACAAATCAAAAATCGGAAGTGAACAATGTAAACTTATCCTGGCGCCGTCGATAAGTAGATAAATAAAATTAAACATCCAGCTAAACTAATATTTAAAACTACCTACATTTGTATTGATTATCAGAAACTATGCTTCAGCGTTTATGATTAAAAAGTGCATTTAAAATTACAATATTTTTTCTTATACATTCTTCTTTTTTCTTTTTTGATATGTTGAAACATTAAATGTAAAAAACCTAAGAACACTCATAACAATAATTTTCCCGTTCACATAATTCAAATTGGTTGCATCTACAAATCAAAAATCGGAAGTGAACAGTGTAAACTTATCCTGGCGCCGTCGATAAGTAGATAAATAAAATTAAACATCCAGCTAAACTAATATTTAAAACTACCTACATTTGTATTGATTATCAGAAAATATGCTTCAGCGTTTATGATTAAAAAGTGCATTTAAAATTACAATATTTTTTCTTATACATTCTTCTTTTTTCTTTTTTGATATGTTGAAACATTAAATGCAAAAAACTTAAGAACACTCATAACAATAATTTTCCCGTTCACATAATTCAAATTGGTTGCATCTACAAATCAAAAATCGGAAGTGAACAGTGTAAACTAGTCATCCTGGTGCCGTCGATAAGTAGGTAAGTAAAATTAAACACCACCAGCTAAACTAATATTTAAAACTACCTACATTTGTGTTAATTATATAACAAACTATGCTTCAGCGTTTATGATTAAAAAGTGCATATAAAATTACAATATTTTTTTCTTTTTCTCTCTTCTTTTTTCATTTTTGACATGTCAACGTTGTATTTTCTGTCTTGTTCCTGCAGCTTGCTCAGAGGAAGAACTAAGGAACAACTGAGATACCACCAGCTGTGTTCACTCGCCCCTATTCCCGAGGGAGCACAGCGTGGCACCCGGTCGTTCGATAGTCGGCTGATCTTCCGCTCCTCCATGTTCCAGTTCTTCGAGAGGTTGATTACAACTGTTTTGTTTTCAATTTCACACTTGTTTGTTCATCTTAGCAAAATCATTTTTTTTCAGTAGCATCTACAATTTTGAACAGCTACAATATACTTACACACATCAAAAATGTTTGCGATCAATAAAAATTGCGGTAATTATGATATATTTTGGTTTTTGGATACATTAATAACATTTAGGGAGTATTTCTGCCTTTATTCGGATTCAAAAAAAAATTTCACAATTATTGTTTTTTTATTCGACTGCGTATATTTTTTTCCTCTTCTATAACTTTAGACTGCAGCAGCAGTTTTAAGAACAATACAAAAAAAACAATCGCTGAATATAAAATCATAGCCTGTATACATAATTCAATGCTAGATAATATATATAACATTACTCAAATAAGGAAATAAGAAGGTAGTTGAAAATACTTAATACTCGTATATATCAACTATCTTCTTCCCTTAATTAGTCCGATAGATAATTACAGCAGCAATCGAAAACAAAACACGCTTTATTTCTCATCAATCTTTAATTTTTACATTTCATTTTAATTTGTACATTGTATACTGTCTATAAATATTTTATATTTAGTATAAATTGTATTAAATTTTATTCTCTTTTATATTAGCTTTTATTTATAATTCTGATAAATTTATATACGTTTATAAATTAATATTACACGAACGAAAATATTACTATTTAGAAAGTACATTTTATTCAGTATTTAAATCTAATCGTTAATTGGTAAATAGCTGTCCTAAATAATGTCATCAACATGGAAGTTTATTTTTATGTTGACAATTAGGATTTTTTCAACAGCGTTATTAGGCCATTTTGCAATAATCTATTCGGTTGTTGTTTTTACAGCCGTATTTTATGTAGTTCCAGTATAATGTAATGACGTAGAATTCTACATCATTTCTGGAAGCTAAAACATTGTCTGATTGTAAGCTGGCCTGGCGTTAAATGACATTTTACATCGACATGCTAGGACTTATATAATTTATGTTGTTGATTCTTTTCTTGTCTTTTGATACTATGTAGAATCCCATTAATTCTACTTAAACTAATCTATACTTACTTACTAATATTATAAAGAGGAATGATTTGATTGTTTGTTTGTTTGTATTGAATAGGCTTCGAAACTACTGAACCGATTTTGATGAAAGTTGGTATAGGGATGGTTCGAGACCAGGGGAAGGACATATGGTAATTTCCTTAACGGAAATTTAAAATTCCCACGGGAAAACAAAAATAACGCGGACGAAGTCGCGAGCGGAAAGCTAGTGTAGTATAAAAATGTGAAGAATAAATATAAGGAATCCAATCACAGCATGTGAAAGTTTTCCCGAAAATAAAAATATAATAAAAGGAGGGTAGAGGACGGCGCGGTCGCTAAGTTCCAAGAGGGGGAGGGGAAAATTCTGGGTACATTCAAATGTATACTAAGGAAAAACAAAATATTCTACCTACTTTTTTAATATAATAAATTGCTTTAGATAATGTATTTCTTTATGACAGCTACAAGAAAAGTTTATTTTTACACTGATTTGTTTATCACCAACTTCGCGCTATTGACATACTTACAGCCAATTTACTTTGAGTAATAGTAACCACGTAAATCAATATGTTTGTGGAAAAATTCATGTGAAACCTTATGGAGATTGGACTTGCTTGTCTTTAGTTTCACCAAGTTTCACGTATAAAACTAAAATCGAAGACAGAGCCACCTGACGAAACAGGTTCGAACTCGTGCGTCACAATTTCATCACTCAGTGAGCATTGAAACTTGAGCGCTTAGTTCGATATGGCGTCGACAGATGGCACTAGTTGTATCTTTGCACCACGAAGAATTGCCTCATGCTTTGCACTATTTTGCAACTTGCTGAAATGAGTTAGGATTGGGAGCGAATAAGTTATCATTTGAATAAAAACAAACAATTAACAACAGCATATAAAAAGTGCGAGCCATGCAATATAAATTAGCCATATAAGTACTTATTTTCGGAAATGCAACCTGGTACAACTTTAAGCAATAACACTTTTTTGACCCTTCAATTAAAAAGTGTTTTTTTTAGTTCATTTAGTGATTAAGATTTTTATTATGTAACTAGGTACCTAGTAGGTAATTTAATGCGTTTAATAATAAAATCTCTTTATTTTCTCCACACTCTATCTTAGTAGGTATGCTAACACAATAGCTTAATTTGTTTAATTAAGTAGGTATTTATTTCGTTTCATTAATATTGTTTATATTTTTTTCAATGAGATTACCTATGAATTTTGTTTGCATTTTGCGTTTTTGTACATAATTAATATGTTTTTTGTCTGAAATGAACTATATATATATAGGTTAGTGGTGGCCAGAGGTACCGAATAGTAGTACTTACCTATAATAATCACTATTTTGTACAAAAAACAAATATACTATCAAGCGCTATACGTATAGGTATTTATTGCTATAAATGCGCTTCTCAACCTTTTTCCTAGCATAGGAATAGTTGAGTGAGCATCCCCCGCGGCCCGTCTTTGAGTCCCCCTCCCCTCGCCACGTGCCAACCTTGGCCTTGGCGATTCAAGTGCAGCGTTGCCGCGCGCCACCCACGTCATTCCACAATCTCTTACCCGATTTATTCAAGTATAATTGATTTACCAATTAATTAAGTATAAGTAATGTTTACTCATGTATTATAGTCTATTTTAGATAAAACAAGACAAAATGTTAATAACATATTCCACTTTAACGAAGCTTATACAAACGAAGCTAATTAAATAAAATTCATAATTATACTTACATTGTTACATTACTTATATGTAGGTATTATTTTAAAAATATTGATAAGTTATAATAATATACTATTGGTTCAACTAAAATAATATATAAGTACCTTTTTAAAAGACATGTAAATATTGTTTATTTGCTTTCTTTATCTGTCATCAAATACGAGTATTTCGTATTTAATCGCGGCTATAATTATTTCGTCCATTGTGGTATGGCAAAAAAACTTAAAACTATATGTAAAAAATACGTAGAACAGGCTCCGATACCACCATAACAGCTCATACATCGTACGTCCTCACCGAGGGGCTCGAGCCTACCCTAAGTTAGGGTGTTTGGGTCTACCACGCCGGCTCAGTGCGAATTGGTGACTCAGATACGTAATTACCAATTTATGTGCGCATTATCATGTATCATTCTCTATTTTAAAATAAAAAATATATCACAATTGTATACTGAATTATACTCTCACTTTTCTTTAAAAGAGCCTGCTTTCCGCTGTTCGAGCGCAATTTTCATTTAATTATTCTTATTTTTTGATTATGTATATGAGTTTGATTAGGTAAGTATAATATTCTGACAGTGACCACCAACCTAGATATCAGGACATCAAGATAAATAATGGGCATCGGAAAACATCGTCGGAAACAATCGTCTAACTAACTTATCAAAAACAATTGACAAACAGTAGTTTGGTCCTAAAAATCATTTACAATTACAAGAGCAGCTCTATACTATATACTGCCTAGACGTGTCGGTCATCTTCGGTTCGTCGGTCTGTCGGCAGAGATCGCCTACGGCGATAAGGCCACCTGTTTTGCTTTTTGTGTATGTATTTTGTTGTTATTTATTTATTGCTTACATGTACGTATAAAGATGTAAATTATATTAAACAGTATCAGTACATGCACCCAGCAAGGGCACTGGAACATTATCAGCAGATCGCGAACGGAGTTACAAATTATAATTATTACTTTGCCATTAATTATTTAAACTCCTATTTGTTATTTATTATATTATTATTAATTACTGTTTTTACATATAAATTAAATTAAAAATGATCAAACATTCCAACAGTTCAACAATTGTAGTCTGTAATTGTGCAAAATAAAGTGTTTTTTATTTATATCATAAAAAGCTCGATAAATGGAAGATTGTACACAGTTTCGTTGGCTTTCTTTTAGCTGAGATGGGACCGTTTGGCCATTTCTTACTATAGCTTTATGTCAAAATATTTCACTCTTTCATTGGCCAATTAAAAAGTTTCTTTCTTTCGAATTGTGGTTTGAATGCTGTTTTTAGCTATCATGGAAAGGGGGCTGTGCACGGTGCATTTTTCCGAGCAACAAACGAGGCTTTGGCGCCCCACCATGCCGCACTGGGCGAAAGTGAACGGAGATGGATCAAATCTCCCTTTTTAGGGTAGGCTTATGTTTAGCAGGGGACGTGTAGTGGTTGGGACGAATGAAAATGTTATTTAGCTCATACTGCCAACGATAATAAAATACTCAACATATTGGGTTACATAATCTTATAGCAGAGAAGAATAGCAGTGAATGTAGATTCAAATAAAAGGAATATCTTATAGAGACAAGTTGACTGTTTAATTTGGTAACATCACAACATACAAAGATGATCGTCACAATTTCAAATAGTCATCAAAATTAAACTTTTCAAAAGTGGCCAGGATGTTCTAATTAAAAATATAAAACCATGAAGGTTTAACACATAATGGGCTTTACTTATTATGCACAATTAAAAGAATTCAACCTTACTAAAGGGTGTCAGGAAATTGATTGCATATGCGGTACGTGGGCTACAGCCCGCACTGATTATTTGGATTGAGGTTCAATATAAAAATGAGTTACATTTCAAACAAATGCTAAATTTAATACAAGTGCGGTTGAATATCCGTTGTATTAACAATTAAGCGTAAAAAATGATTTTTGTTTTGTCAAAATTATTTATTACGCAGTGAAATATAATAAAAATAGAATCTTAATTGATTAAAAATATAAAGTGTAGGTATAACAAAGAGCATGAAAAAAGTACTTTGGTATACGGAATACTAGCGAACTCGGTGCAATGGAGCATAAATACTGACACAAAGGCAAGAGAAGCTTTTTTGGATGACGTCCTTGCAGATGACGTTTTTTTGAATATTTTAAAATAAAATGCAATCCAAATTATGCAAAATTTTTATCTATTCAATTCAATTCAATTCAATATCTTTATTGCATGTCACAAGTTTGAAAAAGATGTTAGTCTAAATAAAAAAGAACATATGTGACACCCTGTAAGGGCGTAGCAATTATAAAGAAGTATTATTATCATGCAACATTAAATTAAATAAGCTCAAATTATTATAATAACAAAACAATTACATTAATCTATCCTATATAAATTATATCACATTTAATTCATTAAATTAATAATAATTCATTAAATTAATAACAATCCATTAAATTAATAACAATTCATAAATAATAATAATAATAACAATAATATTGATTATGATAATTGAATACATATCTAATCCATTGAAACAATTGCGCACTTCAATTAATGTAACATTTAAATTAGTGTTTGTCTTGAAAAAATTCTTGCAAATTATAGTAACTCTTATTAATTAAGTATATTTTTAATTGTTTTTCAAATGTTGACTTTTTTTCAATATTTTTAATATTGTTGGGGATGTGATTAAATATTTTTATGACCATTGAATGAGGGGCAGAGTTATATAATTTTAATTTGGAGAAAGGTATGTAAAATTTATTTTGATTACGATTATTTCGTCTTACAGATAAAATTGGGGAATATAGATTTGTATGCTTCCTTACAAATTTACATGCCTCGAAGATGTATGTACATGTTAATGTTAATATATTTAACTTTACAAAATACGGTTTACAAGAGTCCATTTGGTCTATGTTAGTTATAATTCTAATACATTTCTTCTGAAGTATAAATATTTCATTGGCGATACAGCAATTTCCCCACAAAATGATACCATACGATAATCTCGAGTGAGCATAGGCGTAGTAAGCCGAGAGAGCTGTTTTTAGGTCACTTACACGCTTTAACTGGCGAAGCGCATATATAAATGAGGATAGTTTGGTGGATAACCTCTGAATATATGGTTTCCAGTTGAGATGTGTGTCAATTTCAATTCCTAAAAGTATTGTAGAGTTAACCGCTTCTAGTGCATTAGATTTATATTCATAATTTATTTTTAATTCTTGTTTTTGATATGGTCTAAACTGAATTAATTTAGTTTTTTTAAGGTTTAGTTGAAGATTATTACAATCAAGCCAATGTGAGGTTTTATCCAATATTTCATCTAATTTTTTCGTTAATTCTTTCATGTTATTACAAGAGACTACCACGGAAACATCATCAGCAAATAAAATACTGTCACATTCTAAATATTGGGGAAGATCGTTCACGTATATCAGGAACAGGATGCATCCCAGGACGCTACCTTGTGGGATAGAGCCGGTGACGGAAACCGGCTCCGAACGCACGTACTCAACCCTCCCTGTGTCGAAGTTGGTGTTTACTATTTCCACGTATTGGGAACGATTTACTAGATAAGATCGAAACCAATCAAAGGTTACACCCCTAATTCCAAGTCTGTAGAGTTTGTCTAGTAGGATTTTGTGGTCTACTCTATCGTACGCTTTACTCATATCAAGTAATAATCCGACGGCGTATTCTTTATTATTTATTATATTGAGTATCTTTTGTATGTAGTTATAAATGGCTAATATTGTTGACCTTTTCTTTCTAAATCCGTATTGATTGTCGTGAAGGACGCTATATTTTTCCAAAAACGAATAAAGGCGCTTCGCCATTGCAGATTCAAAAATTTTTGCAGCTGTTGGCAACACTGAGATAGGGCGGTAGTTGTTTGGATCGGTTTTTTCACCCTTTTTGTACAGAGGTTTAACCAACGCAATTTTTAAATCATCAGGAAAGCAGCCTTCCTGAAAAGACTGATTAATGAGCAGTGTAAATGGGACTGTTAACTCATTTGCACATTGTTTGACTAAAGTTGGAGGAATTTCGTCGATCCCAAAACTATATTTGTTTTTTAGGTTTTGTATAATAGAGCGCACCTCATCGAACTCGATCGGATGTAAAAATATAGTATTTAAATTGAAATTTACAGTATTTTTGATGTTTAAATATTGTGTATGTTCAAAGTTATGAGAGTTGCTTATAGAGGTGAAAAAATTCTTGAAACAGTTCGCTACCAGGCTTGGCTCTTTAATGCTTGATCCGCTATGAATCAAGTTTATATTACGTTTTATAATATTTGTATTCTTTTTTGTTTCTGAGTTTATTATGTGCCACATGGTCTGGATTTTATTATTACAGTTTTTAAATTTAAATATGTTATTTAATTTTTTTGACATTTGTACGGCTTTTTTTAAAGTTTTACTATAACTTTTGTAATATTTGTCTATAACAATATTATTATTTGTCTGTATTTTCAGTAGTTTGAGTAGTCTCTTATTGTGACAGGACGTTTTCAAGCCATGTGTAAGGTAAGTATTTTTTGGTTTCACAGAAGTTTTTATTTGTTTTTTTGGCATTATTTTATTCAATAATGCGAGCAAAGTTATTGAAAAAGCGTTATAATTTTCGTTTGTATTATTATCAGACTTAATAATATCGGACCAGTTTATTTCCTGAAACTCATTTCTGAATTTACGAATATTATAATTGTTAAATTTTCGTTTATATACTGAAAATTGCATTGGAGATTTTCTACCTATAGGTGATGAAAACAATACACCTTTGTGATCGGAAAACCCAAATTCGTGAACTGAAACACAGGTTTCAATGTGTTTAAAGTTAGAAAAAATTAAATCTAGGCATGATGAACTTTTTTCAGTGACTCTGGTGGCCTCTTTTACAATTTGTTTAAAGTTGAACATAAGCATTTGATTAGAAAGGGCCTTTTTGGTAATATTATTAGTCAGAAAATTAACATTAAAATCACCTCCTATAATTATTAATTTATTTTTATCTTTTGCTGATAACAATTTTAATAGGTTTTCAAGACACGTGAAAAACTCTTCTTTGTTTTTTTGACTATTTGGCAAATAAAGGTTGATTATTATTAAATTTATTTTAGGTATCTCTACAGCACTAACCTCAAAAATAGTCTCTCGGGATAATAGCACGATATCACTTCTATCTCTAAATTCTAAGGAGTTCTTAACTAATATGCACACACCCCCTCCGTCGCGATTCTCGCGACAGAAGTAAGATCCAATATGGTAGCCGTTTATAGCAAGAAGAGAAAGTTTTTCTTTATTAAGCCAGGTTTCTGTTATACATATTGTTTGTAACGTAGGATGTTCTTCTATCAATTCTTCTAGCAGGTGGATCTTGTTATTTATACTTTGCATATTCTGAAAGAGGATGCTGAAATTAGAATCGAAAGGACTGCTGATGACTTCTTGTATTTGGTGTTTTTCTAGTGTTTCGGTCAATCTGGTGCGAGCTTTCCTGGTGATCACCAATCTCAATTGGGAAGTGTGACATAAGATTTTCATGTGAGTTATTTTGCGTTTCAGTATCTTTTGCAGATTCTGAGCCTTTGTTCTGAGTTAGATTCATAGATACTCGTCCATTTATTATTAATTTTTTATTTCTGATTACTGCATAGTGACCATTTTGTCTTGCAGTCTGAAGCGCTTTCTTTAATTCTCTTCTTTCTTGTATATCTTTTTCACTAAGATACTCTGACACACTGAAACCGGCTTCTTTAAAATATATAGAGTTTTCTAGTATGTATTTCTTCATTCTCTTGCTTGTCACTTCGATTTTTATTGGCTTTCTGTACCCTTTTCTTCCTATATAAGATATGTCGTCTATATATTGTAGAATATTGATGTTTAATATATCGGAAAAGATATTCGAAACTCGATGCATCAGATCATCCTCTGTCTCCCAATAATTAGTTGTAAGACCGTGAAGAACAAATACTTTTTCATAGGCGGCATAGATTTTAGTTGAATGTGAATGGGAATATGTTGTTTTTTCCTGTATTTCCTCCTGAATTTCTTTCTTTTTGCCCCTTTCTTCTTGTAATTTGGAGCACTGTTCTTGTAGTGACTTAATTTTTAAATCCAACCTTTGGATATCTATTTTGATTGCAGTGTTTTCTTTTTGTAAGTACTCCTTATTTTTTTGTAAGTCTAATTTCAATTCTGATATAGCGTTTTCTATCTCACTTTGAAATGTTGCTTTCATAGCCGACAGAATATATTTATTGTTTTGTTCAAGGTTGCTTTGTATAAGTGCGTTTATTTGATGAAGGGTGATCTTGCTATTTTCGTTAGGTAATTGGTAGCTGGGAGTCGATTGATTTTCTAGGTCAAGTATTGAATTCTCGAATAATTGGGTGTTTCCTTGAGGCGAGCACTTGGAGTCATCAACTGGAGATACCACTCGGGACCGGTTTTGTGGTCTTAAAGTGACATTTTTATTGGGATCGAATTCATCTTGTTGGAGGTCTTGGGAGGATCGGACAGGAGTACTTTTATTGTCTCTTTTGGGTTTCTTAGCAAGGCATGTAGGACAAATCCACACCTTTTTATGATCCGCCGTCATTGTGTTTATGAAGCGTTTTTCAGCAACATTTGCGCATTCTAAATCATAATAGTCTTGACATTTAGAACATTTTAAAAAGTATCTATCAGGTATTTGCTTACGGCAACCTGCACACATTTTTGCACACGCTGCCGCCATCTCGTGGTGAGTAGCAGAACTAGCTAGATGGTGCAATGATCTTTGAGACGTGGTTCGCTATTTTTTCGCTAGATGGCGGAGCGAAGTGAAGTATTCGGTGTTCATGTAATACATAAACGTATTTGAAGATGGTGCTAATATATCGGTTTGTTTGATCAGCTGATTGGTCAAATTGGTTAGCTGGATTTGTTTACATTCAGTCTTTGAATTGACTGATGATTGTTAACGGAATAATAATTACCTAATTGTTTTTCTTTTTCTTTGTAAAATTAATATTCTTCACTGAGTATTGTTTAGTGTTTACTATTTGCGTACTCACGAAAATTAGTGTCCTTGTTGTTGGAAATGTCTTTAATCAAGTAATATCTCCTTATTCACTCAGTACAGGCGTAAGTAATATCTTTTGTAATTATTCACTGTGATCTTATTAGATTTCTTCACAAACACTTTTACATGTTAATCGTAAGCAATTTCAACTATATGCGCTGGATTTTTGCACAAAGGTACTAGATTATATTTTTAAATTTAATTTAATTACGGAGACTATATCTAAAGTCTAAAGAAGAAGACATTATTTCGTAAGAAATATTGTTTTCTAGGTAATTATATTTCAACTTGGTTCCAAATTGAAATGTATTCGTAAGTAGTGAAATGAACTATTGAAACTATACACGATAGTGTATTCAGTTTGTGTCTTTAAATAAATTCAAATTTTGGTGATTTTTAGTGATTAATACAAAACCTTTATTTTCGTGCCACGATTTGTTAATTATCACAAAGGTATCTGGATAAAATTTGTATCTTTTTAGAGATATCAATAAAGAAAAAAAAAGCGCGTCAGATATTTATGTCAAAAACGCGAGCGTATTTCCCTATTTTAAAACGACTTCAAAAAAAAGGAGGTTCCAAACCGATTTTTAAATTCTTTTTGTATTTCAAAAAGTTTACTCTGATAAAATCTCATTGGCATTAAGTCTGGATTTGATGATGGGATCCCAGGCAAATCGAGGGAAAGTCTCAAATTTTATATGCACGTACCACTTTTTTCACATTTCATCTAAATCTATTCAGATATTTCCGTCTGGTAGTCATCATCTCATGATGCTGAGCGAATGATGAAAGGTTCCATTGAGATTAGGACTTAGGGGATTGTTCTTTTAATATTATGATTACGTATTGATTCGTGCTTGTATTCTTTAAAGTTGCTTTAGTGGGTTAGTTCACTGAATTACTTTAATTCACTGAAAAGATTATAAAATAAAAATATTTTACAAAAATAATAACTGAATTCAAAAACTCAAAAAAAGCAAAACAATATAAGAATATACACTACATTACAGTTTTATTTTGAAGTCGGTGCCAAAATTTCAACTAATTTCATTAGTCAGTTTTAAGACTTTCCAGATTATCACTTGGTACCAACATCAATATAAAAATGTATAAATACTGTGTGTATTCTTATATTATTTTTACTTTTTGTGTTATTAATGAATTAATGAATATTTAGTCATTGATAAAACCTACCTACTTGTTACAGTTTAATTCAGTTTGCGAATAGTTTTTCTTCCGCACGGTACGACCTCTATTAGTTAGCCTTGTAGACAGTTCACTGTCAGTTTAATTGGAGCCTTACTGGATGGCAATACGGGTTCAAGGTGTTTTGCCGTCACTAATCATCTCTATCCGTTTGGTGTACTGTACTGTACCTGGTAGCTTGGAATTACTCGTATATTGATATATTCTTACCTGTTTCCGCCTGAGCTCGCAAGGGCGCGGGAATGTGAATTGTCTTGCAAAATCTGTAACCAATAAGAGAAAAACGTTATTATTCCAATTATCTAATACTTAAAGCTGAGCAAATATATTAAGTAGATAACAACAAGGAATTTAAGAACAAATCATATTATAGTGAGTGCTCTCCATACAAATTTTTATACTTCTAGTACGTCTAAAAATGACGAATTTACTCGTACGTATCGTGCTTCTCCATGGAAGGAGTTGCCAAAAATAGAAGTGTCAAAAATAGTTTTAATAGTAAAGTAGTTTTTGATATTTCGTGTTAAGTCATTGATCTCCTTTCGCTTTTGTATCAAGTACCTACATGGTGTAGATTAGTTTAATTAAATAAGCACTGCTTATTACAGTCGGGAGTATTTCTTCCCGATTTTGGTACGAATCAAGAGGATGTTTGCCTTTATACTTAAGCCTGTGCAGTTTTTTATCTTGTTAGTAACATAAGTTTCGTGCAAAAATACAAACATAAATCATATTTTTACCAAAATAGATCTAAGTCATGAAGCTATCGTTCGATCCAAACAATACGTGCTAGTTGAAATCCTTGAGATGATCAGTGGAAAACAGCCTCTGACTCATACAGTTGACGTACTGGACTGTGTGAGAATGCATACAATTACATAATCGGCCCACAGCTTGTTATTATGGCTTTGTTATAGGGTAACTAAACGAATATTTGTCTTCTGTAGTAGTGCTAATTATTACAGTATTAGGGACATTTAGAACGTCATCCACTTTTCACAGACGACTGAATCGATATTATTGAAAATGCTCAATTTATTTTATTTTTATTTCATCTGTTGGGAAGACCAACAGCTGAATCAGAGTGGTACACTTATCATTTATAGCATAAAGCTAATTACAGGTCCTCACATATACCTAGACATCATGCATGTCAGTCAAGCTACTTATAAACACGAGGAAGTTAAAAATTCACGTTGTTTTGTCTGATAACAAAAAAGTGTTGTTGGCAAATCCTTAGGGCTAATAAACAGCGAACTAAAATGACTTTTCTTTTATTTATATTTTTTGCTATTAAATGTAATAGACTAACACCATATCATAGCATAGATAGACGATATAACTGTCAGACTTTCAGAACAGTCACTACTATTCTTCTGAGGTCAGACTTAACACCGATTTAATAGTATTTTTCGAAGCCTAAGTATTGAATATACACGGTTATTTTTTTATCAAGCCGGAAAATTTAAGAGACGCTTCAGGACACATCCATTATTATATAAAAAAATGAAATATATTTTTTTAAAAGTAAAAAAAATAAAAAAAATCTCTAAAAAGGCTGCTCTGAACTAGTGCAGCACTTTTTGGATATTTTAGAAAATTAATATAAAATTAAGTGAGTTATTTTTTTATTCATATTTAAATCATTCTACTACTATGTCGTGAAGCGTCCCTTAAATTTTCCAGGGTGATAAATTAATAAATTCTTAAAGATATCATTAGAATCATAGACTTCTAAGTCTATTAGAAGAATCAATTCGTCAATGGCAATAGTAAGACTGATGATTTATAGATATTTATTTCAAAGGACGAAGGGGGTTGGCAAATCTATACTATAATTTTTATACTATAATCTATACTATACTATAATTTATTTTATTTTATTATTATTTTATTTATAATTTTGACATGTACTTGTACTTGTTTTAACACCCCTCTACAGTGTTCCATCAATTAATATTATTTTAATTTTTTTTTGCATGTTTATATGGGTCGTATATGCCTGAAATAAACATTTATTATTATTATTATTATACATTTATTTCAAACAGTATCTTAAATTTAAGTCTTTTACAATAAATACATATAAAAACATAAATATTATAAAAAACTTAAATCTAGGGTTCCACTGGCAGCGGAGCACGGCCCAAGCTACCAGTGGTTAGGGCTACAGGGAGAGGAATCTCCGGACAATACGTGCAGTGTCAAGAATCACCGCCTTCTGTATCTGGCCCTTGATCCAACCGTCAAGCGAGAGCCTCTTAAGGTGTCGGTCGAGACTCTTCGCTATTAAACCGTTCGCAGAAACATTATTATTATTATTATTATATTATAAAGAGGAAATATTTGATTGTTTGTATTGAATAGGCTTCGAAACAACTGAACCGATTTTGATGAAAGATGGTATAGGGATAGTTCGAGAGCAGGGAAAGGACATAAGGTAATTTTCCTACGGGGAAAAATTCCCACGGGAAAACAAAAATAACGCGGTCGAAGTCGCGAGCGGAAAGCTAGTTGTTTATAAATAAATTAATTCCACTTTGATTTATTTTCAAATAATATTTACAAGACGTAAGTACAAAGAAAGTATACATCGCTAAATTGTAAGTTCATCAATATTAAAACAATATAGTATCTTGAATATGTAATTATAGTTATTACTTTTGTTACGTGAATGAATCTCTTGTAGGTTTGTGATATGGGTTTGATGAAAATTATGCCGGAAAAACCTTGCGCGGCTCACAGTTGACATGGTACTTCATCATTTAGTTACAATGAGGTTTAAGATTGCAAAAAAACGTGTGCTTCGCACTTAGAATGTTTGCTATGTATCCCAAAATAATTAGAATATTAACGTTTCCTTGTGTAGCTATAGAACAAACTCACATGCGCTTATAATATGTGATCATTATAGATTCGTAGCTTTTCACGAAATAGAACTGTCTTTTGTCTGCAAGTTTTGCATTTACTAATCGTACAATTCACCATTTTCCAAATTTTACGATTCCACCCAGCTTTTATTACATTTTCAAATGAGAATTAATGGTTTTTGCTTAGGAGTAGTTTCAGTATCTCAACTTTATGATGATCTTAACTGGAATCCGCGACCATGTAAGAACTGCTACCATTAATATTCCGGGTAAGCGGATTCTTGTTCTATAAATAACTGGTACATATTGGCAAGGACCCAGACCTGCGTCATCAGCCCACGCTGAGCACCCCCGGGTGAAGGTTGGAGCGGGGGGCCGAGCCTCCCCCAGACGCATGCGCGGGCTGCCGCCTACGCGGAAATGTCAAAGCGCAAACCCCGGGAAGCCTGGATGCCTAGGGCACAGTATATACAGCCGAGCATCATTGATTTGCGAGCTCCCTCGAATCCAGGTCACTGCGTAGTGCCTATTTCATGTTCCTACAGAATTTCAACTGAAGAATAATATGACTGGATGTAGACAGAGCGGACAGAAGCAAAAGTACAAAATGAATACCTGCTGACAATCAGGATCTGGTCGGATACGTTGTTAGCCCAAAAATTAGATCCCAATAGATATACGTGTTTGTCCATACAATGTTCTATATCAGAAATCAAATCACTTCCTTCTTCATCATGACATAGACCATGGGGTAAGGAAACTACGGGTCGCGACCATCAAACAAAGGCAGTTCCACATGTCAAATATCCCCACAAAGATCAGCGCTCCTCAACCTTCTACTTCACAGCTAACATATGTGTTTAATTTATTTGCAATTGCAATCTTAATTCAATAGTTATTTTGTAATATTGCACAATAAATTTGTGATTCAGAAAATACTTGTCAATATTTTTATTTCTGTAAATAGCCAAAAATGCAACAACTTGGCCCGCCATATATTTCGTTAATAAATATTGGCACGCGAAGGTATAAGTTTCCCCATCCCTGACATAGACATACATAAGGTATCTAGACACCATCTCATATCGAACTTTTCTTTTCCTGGTGCCACTTTAAAACATCCGCTATATACCGAATCAAAGGCGAGAAAGAAGAAGAAGAGAAAGGAGCGGTAACTGCTTACTATCAGTAGCCCGTACGCTTGTTTACCACCTAAGTAGTATAAAAAAGTCATTACTAAATTTATCAATTTCATCAAGCCATGCACGATTCACGTTGTATATCCATTCCCTCTTTCGCATTCGGTGCCAAAAATTCCCATCAATAAACAACTAATTCACATGTCAACGTAAAATGTCCCTAAAATTAATTATACATTGCACACTTGTTGTTCCATTAAAATTGCGTGACACACATCAATGTTGTAGTAACGTGGTTATGATGTAACGTAGAGCAGTGCGATGCGGAAGTGTTCGCGTTCACGTGAGCTCTACGTAGAGCTGCAAGTTGCAAGCAATTGCCGCAATTATTAATACGAGTCGCGACCCTGGCGCCACCCGATACCTTCCTGCGGTATTTACGATAGAGTACACTCAGCTATAATAGATAACGCTGCATGCGTTTGTGTTTACAAAACCGCGTGTGACGTTGAAATTTGTTATAGAGATAAGTTTTTGTGATTAATAAAACAATACACGTGCCGGACAGTCAAACGAGAAAGAGGCTCTCCTATCTATTTTATCACCAAAAGAAATTCCAAATCAATAAAATTTTATCTTATAATAAACTAGCTGTGCCCGCGAACTACGTCTCGCCTTCATTTTTTCCCGACATCTTCAACAAACATCGTTAATGTACACATAAATAGATAAATACAAAAACTTAACAAATTATATACTAAAAGCTTTCTCGAGAATCACGCTATCGAGTGGTGAACCGCTTGAAAATCGGTGCAGTCGTTTTTGAGTTTATCGCGAACAGACAGACAGACAGACGCAGCTGGGGACTTTGTTTTATAATATGTAAGGATGATTAATCATAAGCCAATAAATGATATTAGAAACTCTACTTAAATAACAGTATCTAAATAAATAAGTAGCAATGAAATTGTATTCATAATTTTACTGACATTTAATAATAATTATACATTGTCCTAGGTATAATCCCATTATGCATATTATATGAAACATCTTCATCATCATCATCATCATCATCAAAGCACAGTGATTCCCACGGGCGAAAGACCTGTTTTGTTTGAGGCCATTTTGGACTTCAAAAATAATTGTCAGCCGTATTGAACATAGTGAATTAGTGTATAATACACGAGATTTTTATATATTAGAAGATAAAGTATACTCGACAAAACAACTGAAGATCGAATTGCCGCCTTTCGGCCTTTATTAAGTATGTTTTTTTTTGTAAACTCACCATGGAGCCAGTATTTTTTATCATTGAATTTGGTAAATATTTAGCTCAAACGCCATGGAAATTAAAAAATATTTCAATAAAAAATTGATATCAGAAAGCCTATTACTACTAAATTAAGTTTTACAAATAAATTGCGGAAGCTGTATCACGCAAATCATTTTGTTACTTAACTATGACTGCGGATAGTCTTCTAAACATGCATCGGTTAATTCAGTAGAATGATTCTGAATCGTCAGCATATGCACACAAATCTGTGAAGACACTAAAATATAACAAAATCAAACAAAAAATTTAATCTCGCCATGTTGTTTACATTCGTAAGTTTTGTTCTTCAAGTTGAAAAAGCAAGGGATTCGAGCAAATACAGCCACGTCTTTTGTGTAGTGTTCAATACAAAAGTTTCATGATTTTTTTAAAAGTGATTTATGATGTAATATTAGGTTTCTCTAACTTTAATTCAATTGTAACTTATCATGCTTTTTTCCATTTTTCACTTGACTCTGAATATTTATTGTTTTCACTAGACTAAAGTGATAAAAATGGGCAGTTTTCTTTTCGCTAAGCAATTCGATTGTATTTGTCTCCAGTATTATGATGAACATTTGATAAGATGACGTCCATTGGACATAACGATACTGTTTAGTAAACAATTAGTAAATTGATATATTGAACCTTTATCTTCTTGTGTCGTATCGCAAATTATGATGATTCAGAATACTCAGTTCAATAGATAATAGTAGTCCAGTCAATGAAGGCTAAAATATGTCAAAACCTCTGAATTCTTTGACCAAATTGCATCAAAATTATTAGGATTTAAGAGGATTGTGAAGTAATCGTGCGCGGCGCGAGTAGGTATTTTCTAAAATGCTATCTGTTTCACACCGCTCGGCCTCCCGTCTGGCGTTTACACCACAAATACAACACGCGCAAATTCTCACGCACACTACGACAGCAGCGCGCGACTCCTCGGCGCGAGAACTCGAGATCATTATTTTACCGTTTGTAATGTTTTGCGTTGCTTAGGTATTCCTGACTGCCTTTCCGCTCGCAACTTTGCCTTCGTTATTTTCGTTTTTCGTGAGGGAATTTTGTTTTCCCGTATGAAACATTAATTTATAACCTTATATTACTCAGTGATAATGTAGCATTCTATTAGTCAAAATTTTTTCTAAATCAGCCTAGTAGTATTTAAAAATAAAAAATATAATAAATAAAAATAGCTTTATTTCTAAAAATCATTTTAACAATAATTACGCCGAGACTTCCCAGTGAGCTAGTTTTTGAGTTTATTCATTACAAACAAAAATACAAATCTTCTTTCTTTATAATATTTTAGTAGATAAGTTTCGTAAATTATTTCAGTATTCCTTTGAAATTTATAGTGTAGGCACTTGGTATCCCTACCAAGTCCTACTTTATAGGACTGAGCTGTTATTTGTTATGAAAGTACCTATCTATCGTACATTTACATGTCTAAAGAAAATTTCTTTTTGTAAGATGAGTGTTATACTGAATTAAAATGATTTTCATTTGAGATGTGAATCAATAATGGATCCTTTTATGAAAAAAATAAACACTAAACATGAAATGACACAATTGTTTAAACAAGAACAGACCTCTTGTTAACTTAAAAATAAATAACAAAAAATCTATTATTTTAGATAGTTAAATTAATACTTTTACATACAAACTAAATAGGAGCAGGGATTTAAAAAATATAAAGTAATAATTATGCATCAAATAAAAAATACCTCTCATTTTTATACACTAATCTTGGGTAGTTATACTTACTAATAGTCTTAGAATTCTAATTTTTACCACCTCCGTGGTCTAGTGATTGAGGCCACCGGATGTTGATCGGGAGGTCCGTCCGGCGGGGTTCGATTCGTCGGGTTCGTCCGGACTACAAAAACACTGAAAAGTTAGAAATAATATAAGAATAGGTACAGACAACATCACACATCATTATTGAAGACGGTGCCAAATTTTAAGACTTTCTAGGAGATCATCGTTTGGCACCGACTTCAATATAGAAATGTAATGTTGGCTGTACCTATTCTTACACTATTTTTAACTTTTCAGTGTTTTTGAAGTCAGTTTTTATTTTTTGTAAAATATTTTTTTGTTTAACTTTTTAGTGAAAGAAACCTTAATTAAATTAGGGTATCCCTCGATTTTCATAGGATCCCATCATCAGAACCTGACTTTGGTGACCTAGGGACCACCCTAGGAGTATACTCTACCGAATACAAAATGAATTTTGAAAATCGGTCCACAATTGGTGGAGTAATCGCGTAACATACACACAAAACGGTTGACACGGTTAGCGCAGAGGTCGAGCGATCGCCTACTGCGCAACAGGTCGCGGGTTCGATTCCCGCACGGGACAGATGTTTTGTATGGCCTACAGAAATTTGTTCCGGTCTGGGCGTATGTGCACGTGATATTCTATGTTTGTAACTGCACCCACGACACAGGAGAAAATCCTAGTGTGGGGCGAAATTTTATAAAAAAAAAACACGGACGCACCTAAAAATTTAAGGATTTCCCTCCATTTTTATGGGATCCCATCATCAGATCCTAACTTTGGTAACCGTGGGACCACCATTGGAGTATAATTTTGAGAATACAAAAAGAATTTTGAAAATCGTTCTGTAATTGGCGGCGTAATCGCGTAACATACACAAAAAAAAACATACGCATCGAATTGAGAAACTCCTTTTTTGAAGTCGGTTAAAAAATACCTATTAGTATATGTAATCAGCTGCTTTAAATTTTATCGTTAAAATGAAGAAAAAAAACTTCAAAACCGTACGAAGGGTGCCTTCTTCCCATATATATGCCTACCCTGCTTACCCTTCATACTCGTATAGTATTTAGATACTTTGTCGTTTGTATTTTTTATACAATCGTAGATTCCATAACGCGAGTAAAACCTTAGAGCCCAGCTTTAGAGGAATAAAATTCAAATAAAATAATATTAAAAATAACGCTACTTGCATAGTCTATTACACGTTTTTAGCTGCTCCAACTTCATACATTGCATAACAAATACCTATCACAAGAAACAAAATACGAATTTATTTTGAGTTGGTTTCTTTATGGCACATATTTATTATAACAAACAACTACTTACATACTTACATTTTTTCCTTTTTTGGTTTTGGGAATTTACAGTAAAGTTAACAGGCTACAGGCTGCTAACCCTTAAATAAGGAAATTTGTATTGAAATAAAATCTTTAAAATAAAACACTAAAATCAATAAACGTATTCAAAAAGATATTTACTTTTTCATGTATAAGGTATTTGTGAAGATTAATAGTTCCGACTTGAGTAATAACTTTCACTATTGATCGATATATCGATATTACTTTCTCCTCCCTAGGCGACAATAACTACGATAACATTATGTCACATCACTATCACTACTTTGTACCCCTGCCCCCGACCCGTATCGTGCGATAGAGAGAGTTGCAAGAAATGGTCGAAATTGCCTACAATTCCTGTTTGAAATATTGTTTCGGGCGATAACTGTTTTGTCGGGCGAGAAACCTTTATGAAATTAGACGCTTTTGGTGTCATTAGATTCAGTATACCTTAATCTATGTTTGTACGTTTTGCTTTTTTTGTAATTCAGTATAATTTAGTCAAAAAAAGACAAAAATGCTCAAGGTAGTTTTTAAGTCGAAAATATAGATATTTAGATGCTAATAACTTATATTCTGAGCAATATTTCTTCAAAATCAAAACGTACACACCTAGTTTTTCATTATATCTACAAGATTTCCAAAAATTATGAAAATTGGACTATGTTTAGAGGGAGAAAAGCGTTATCGCTTTTTGAATGAACATTTACAGCTTCACAATCCTCTTAAGCTCATCTTAAAAAGCTCTACTTCAAAAAATACCGAAGCCAATGTGTGCTTTTAATTTTTTATTGATGCAAAATTGCCTATTCATGCAAAATTAGAAAACGAAGGATAAAAGCATTACTTAAATATCTAGAAAACACATTTCATTATAAGATTAAACTTTATTTGTTATTCTAGATATGTTTATGGCAGGTTACAACATTTCAACCCTCGAAAATCAATCCTTGGAGTGCTACTTATGATGTAATTCGAAGAGAAAAGGTTTCGAATGATCTTCTATTTATTTATAACACGGTGTTGAAATGAAAATAGATTTTTACGTTAATGTGAGCATTGCTACCCCAATTGAATAATTACCTCTTAGAAAAACGATCCTATAGCAACCCGTTACGAAAAGTTGTATAAATTATAGATTTTTAGATATTTCTGAATAAATGGTTTTTGATTTGCTATGAAACATTAATCAAAATGGATCAAACATCGCAACCCCAAAAAACTACCCCTTATACTATAATTTGAAAACTTATTGTTATATACACTAGATATAATTTGATAATTTATTCAACAATATCCCAAATTTTTTTGTGTGCTTTCTAATAAGTTTAGTCTTTTAACAACCCCATAAAATTGAAATATACCAATTGTTTATGTTTAAAAATTTGTATATTATTAAGTTAGTAGGTTAAAGATTAGAAGGTAGTAGGTGAGAGTTTCGAATATAGTAGATGCCGAAATCATAATACTGTGTTCATAAATATGTGTGAATAACTCGGTAAATTTTTCTAGTGCTATGTAGTCCATATATAATTATACCATTTTCTGGAGAATTTTTATAGCTGTAAGTGCCTATATAGGTATTTTTTTAACTTTTCAATTTCAAAATTAACGCTTCTACGGGATGAGAAGAGCGAAAAACGTTCGTTCATAACTCAGTCATTTTTGATGCTACAGAAAATAACAAAAAAATGTTTATAGTAAATTAAATGTTATACTAATAAATTTGTCTTAAGCGGTTAAATATTTATAAAAAAAAACTAAATTTTTCAATTATTGCAATTTTTTCGTATCTGCATTAGTTTTTGAGTAATTTAAAGAAAAAGACAAACATTTTTAAAATTGTACAACATCTATATTATTATCTACTATTATCTATTCTGTTAAATCGCACATTTTTTCCAACTAGGCATCTAAAACGATCATAACTCCTTGGACACTTTGCTGATATTCAAGTTACAAAAATTGCAGGAGGATTATATCCAATTTCGATTTTGGCGCTAATGGTAGGGGTATTTTTAGTACTTTTCAGGCTATAAAATTTCGATACTAAATTTGTTTTTATCATATCTTCGTCTTTTTGTTCAATTGACTTGAGTGCTCATTTTAAAGCTTTGTTCAAGTACTTTAAAAACTATTGAATGAGATTTGCCTAAATTTTCCTTTCGTAGATTTCAATCGCGAATAACTCGCAAAATATGGGTTATTAAAAAAGTTCCACTTCCCCTTTTTTGTACAACCACCTCTAAGGGTATTAAATAAAGGGTAAAAACAAGCTTTTATTTCAATGCTCTAAAAAGGAGAAAATAAACATTATAACAATAAACATTATGGTTGCCTGGAAAAGATTGCTGTGTAGCAATAAGGCTGCCCTTTGCTGTGTTTGTACTATTTATTAGTCTGTGTGTTCTATTATTTGCAATAAAGTGTATTATTATTATGATCTTCATTTAATTTGTTTCTTAAATATAATTTTTTTTACAATATAAATATAAAAAATATAAATATTATAAAAAAACCTACATCTAGCGGGTCCATCGGCAGCGAGATAATGCCCAAACTACCGGTGGTGGTTAGAGCTGCAGGGTGAGGAACCTCCTGACAATTCGTGCCGTGCCAAGAATTACCGCGATCTGCGATTATTATTATTATTATTATCATTATTATTATCATTACTACATGACACAATTTTATCATTAAATAAAAGCTTGTCAACAGCTTAAAATACAACACGTTAAAATATTCAGGATATAGAAAAATAAAAGATGAAGAACTTGGTCATTGATTACTTTTATACTCTTTTTCAGCGTTATCGTAAATTGTTAATTTTCAGCTTGCTTTATCAGGCCACAATGAAAATAAAGGTATTTTCAAGAGTAAAATACCTTTAAAGGAAATTTAATGCGAACATTTGTACACGTTTAAGGGCCAATATAACGAGGCATGTCGTAGAATTAACATTAGCATGTAAAACAGAGGGACGGCTATACAGATAAACAGTAACGATAGTACATTTAATGATAGTACGCCTGGTTCCTGAAGGAATGTCGTTTGCAAAGGTCAAGAGACAGCTTTTACGACTGCATAAAACATAAACATCTATACGAATGTCTATACTAACTTAATAAAGCTCTGTGTACAGACAAAAATAGCATTTATACCATTCCCCTTCTAAAAAGCTTATTTTATTCACTGTAAACAGTGAATAAAAAGGACTTTTAATCACTATTTTAGTGTTTGAATTTAGAATACACCGATATATTCGACCTCCATCTCAATGCTGTACAACCTACTTGCACAAAAAATACTCAATATTAAATGTCTATTTTCGCTTAAATCATTCTTTTTCTCGTAGTTATAGTATTAAGTATAGTATGCAACTCTTGAATAAAACGGATTTATACCGAGGGCCATGAATGACTCCCGTCACTCAGCAGGATTCTAACACATGAATCTAATGAAAGTGCACACACTTTTCTTTTATGCCCGGCCTGCAGAAGTGCCAACAACTTGGGCGGCAATTTCAGGCCGCTTTACGCAGTGTGCGTGCGCGAAAATCGGTTCACAATTACTCCGCCATTTGTGTACCGATTTTCTAAATTCTTTTTGTAATCGAAAGAGTATACTCCCGAAGTGGTCTCATTGTCACCATGTCATGATCTGATGATGGGATCCCATGAAAATCGAGGGAAACCTTTGAATTTTATAGGCACGTCCAACGTGTTTCATGTTTTTGCTGAAGATATTCAGGTATTTGCATCTGATAGTTATCATATCATGTTACTGAGCTGATTATGGAAGGTTTCTGGTAGGTTATGAGTTCTGGAATAATTCTGTACTGTTTAGAGCAAAAGACGTTTAATTTTAAGTTATTCTGGTGTTTGCCTTGGCTAAAATTGTAAAACCCATGTATAAACTGAAAAGATTGAAAAAACAAATTTACAAAAAAATAAAACCGACTTCAAAAACACCAAATAGTCATAAATAATATAAGAATACATACAAAATCACAGTTTTATATTGAAGTCGGTGCCAAGTATTGATCACCTGAAAAGACTTAAAACATAAAAAGAACAATTAATATAGTTACTTAAAATTTGGAACCAACTTCAATATAAAACTATGATTTTGTATGTATTCTTATATTATTTATGATTTTTTAGTGTTTTTGAAGTCGGTTTTTTTTCATATCTTGACTGCGGTAAGGCAAAACAATGAAGTGCATACAACCGATTTCTTTACTCATGTTAGTTGTTTTTGCTTATTTGTTGAAAGTTCCCATTTTATTGCATTTAATCAACATATAACTTTTTGAATTTCTTTTACATTTACACGAAATCTGTAAAATGTCTAAATTGGATGTTGATAAATGTAGCTATTATTAACAGCGAGTAAACTCTGATTTGATAAAGTAAAGATAAATCAATAAAGTTGACATTTCGTTAGGGTAGCTTCTTCTCTAAGTCCTCGGCGGGCTTGAGGGCTTATTAGCTTTATTTGATAAAAATCTGTGCAGCTTTTTAAAAGTCACTGACCAGCAGTATTTCTTTGTCAACAGGGCGCACTGCGTCCAGGATAAGTTGCCGTGAGTTTGTTTACATAGCGTTTCCCAACGCACGGATAAAATAAAAGAATTATTTTCTCTCTTTCAAAGGGCAGTATGTATTTATTGGGGGTTGTTTTTTGTCTTTAAATTTAGCTCAACCCGTTTTTCTAACGTATGGAGTGATTTGTAATACTCTCTTCTGGTGATACGCAGTCATATAAATTACACGCGTGCCTACGAAGTCGCGGGCAATCTAGTAAAAAAATAGATACAGTTGAACATAGAACCTCCTCTTTCTTGAAGTTGGTGAAAAAAATATTGTATTAGACGTCAACAACCTTGCTTAGCTATACCTGAATAGGGTGACTTGGTAGCTAAGGGATGATTTTTCAGTCGTCAGACATTATTTATTCAGCGAATGGTGTAGACGTTTTGACAAATTTTCTATAGACTAACTGTTGACTTGTGAAAGTTATTCTCTGGATAAAAGTGTTTTTCTACCCGTGGTCCCTCTGGTAGTCCCTCAATCGGCGCTAAGAACACTAATTACAACAACATCTGTATCACATCTTAGTTTGGCAATAAAGATTATCATGAAGTAATACCATGAAGAGGCTGATTAAACAATCACAATTAGATAGCTATTATCTAGAAGTAATACTATGGACTTATTATTAAATTCATGAGTAATACACACTAATTAATGCGTTAAGCTGTGTTGGCCACGTGTGTGATGTAAAATTTTCTTATATTGTGTACCGCGTTATGACACAATGTGTAGCCCGGCATAAAATTGTATTGATTTCTACTTTAATAACTTGATGTAATTTAATTCCTGTCCTATTTACGTTTAAAGCATATTTGTCTCTTACTTTTAATTATTTCGTAACGAATGATGTGATGTGAAGGTAGAAATTAACAAAGAAAGAAAATTTCTTTTTATTATAAGATCATTTTTTTATATAAAGCCAATGCCTTTAACAAATAGATGAATCTAAAAAAAACATAATATACAACCTCATTGGCCCATTTCTGTATCTCCCTCAATAAATAGACGTGACACGGCGAGCCAACCAACTGATCGACAAAAAATCGACCCAATCCGGATGCAGCTCTGCAGAGACGAGTTGAACAGAAATAAATTATGCCGGCTGTTGCTATGCGGTTTCAAGGCCTCGCCGACCCTGGCAGTGCCCCTCCGCGCATGTGCAATGCGCAAGCTGCATTCGCCATCGCCACGCACGCACACACGCGAGCGCAGACCTTGCTCGAAGTCTAGGGCAGCCATGTTGGAATGGCTTCACATTTTACGCCGTGACGTAACCGGTTGCGAATTTTAAGGAAAAACAAAAAGTTTCCGGTGAAATAATATACGCTGCCCGACAAATGAGAAAGGCCTTGGTTTACGTAATACAATTACACAGGTTTTGAACGCGATTTCTTTCAGTTTTACTTAGTTACAGAATGTTATTCAATTTCTTCCGTCATCGTTCACGATGCTCGTCTGGAATTAACGTAACGCATTTAAAGCAGTTATTATTAAATATACTTAGATATATGTACGTCTCGAGATGATTTCAATAAAGCAGTTGAGATGTCGGAAAATTTTGAAATTGGATCGATATGTACATAGTAACGACTCAACGATGACAGTCGATAAAATTAAACACATGTGCATGCCGAATGTAGACGTGTATTATTACTTGAACTGGATTAAGTTGGCTATCGCAGAACGGGGCTTGCACGTGTGACATTTTAAAACACTTCAATTATTCTTTGATAAAATTAACGCAATGATTTTGGTCGACATTGACAAAGGACTGTATTATGTATAACACAATATTTTTTAACGTTATACACAACATTTTACGTACGTCTTACACAATTTTCACGTCTTACACAATATTTTTATGTATTTTTAGGTTAACACAATATTTTTTGAGTTGGTATTTAAAAGTTCTTAAATTAATGTGAATAATGTGATTAGGAAATCAAACTGATATTGGGATCATTCATTCTTCACGATCTTCTCCCAAAATCAGTATAAAAATAATACAAATAATCAGAATGAGTTTAATGTCGAGACAAATGACAACGTAGTAAAGTAATTTAAATAAATAATAGAAAAAAACGACAATCAAACGTTTAAATAATATACCTTTAACAAACAAACAACTATTGCATATATTTTTAATGCACTCCGCCAAAGCGGGTCACGGATTTAGCATTAAATTATATTTCGGATTTAGTTAGCTTATATTATTTGAAGCACTATTTATTTTACCCATCGACATTTCATGATGCTTTTTCAAATTGCTGGTGACAGGATGGGATGATTTACAAAGACTGTTATAATTTTAATGATACACCTATACGAGTTAAATCCATAAAATTGACGTTAAAGTCTGAAATTTGAACTGACTCGAAAGTCGTTTTGGAAAGATTTTTTAATGGCACATTTACACATGGTACGCGGAACTTATTTGCTTTGCTATTGCACGATACACGCTACACTAGCCACCATCACCATCCCGCCCTGCAAGGCGCTTATTCATAGACTCAAAGGTTGAAATTGGAAGGAACGCGTGTGCTAGCAGAGAATTCCATTTTTCAATTGTAACACAGAAAAGAGTTGCCCAATTTCTATGTTCAAATCAGAATGGTAGTCAGAGTTAGGTGGCGATAAAACAGGCATGTGTACGGTACCTCAGTTTTATAATAAAAATTAAAAAAGTGACGAAAATAAAGGAATAATTAACGTGAATTTTTTTCGTGAATCCAAGTAACAATCACAATTGCTTGTATCAAATATTTGAAAAGAACATAACCCGATCTATTACTGTATCGTAGCGGAGGTAACCTTGAAAAATTCAATATGTTAGCAAACTTTAGCAAAGATTGTAAATAAACAAACCTGCGGCCATATTGGCGGCCATGTTGTCGTGACAAAACGTCATCAGTGAATCATGACGCGTCGTCAGCTGACGGTGTGTCAGTCTGGTGCGAATTAGCGAAATTACAATATTTGACGAAGAGGCGCAAGGTTTGTTGAGCGACCAATAATTTTTTGTTAAGTAAAACTATTAAGAAAAGTAAAAGATTTCGGTGTAATATAGTTAAAAATTCTTTGGATTATAATAGAAAGTTGAAAAGGGGCATAGGTTAGGTACACAGATTACTTTCCAGGTGAAATTACTTACACAGTAATGATTACTCCCACTGATCTTCTCCAAAAGAATACTTGTAGAACGTTTTTAAGACTCATTTTAAGTATTGTTATGTTTGATGAAAAAATTTTGCTTGTATAGTCTCAATACGAGTATTATTGCAACAACCTTCCTGAACTTTTAGTACAGCTGTATGTTTTCGATTCTTTTTGAAATTGAATAAATTTCAATTACAATTTTTATGTCATATTTTACACCTTTTTAGTTTTTTATCGTTACCAATCCGCCTTTGGTTCTGGATTTAATTTTCCATGCTTAGTCAATAAATTGGTTTTGTAGATTCTACTAAAAAGCTAACAAACTCGCCATCTTATTAACATCTTAACATACAATTTAAAAATTCCATGTACGAATTTAGGACTTATTTTGTTCTAAATTCTCTCATGGAATTTGCACTGCGATAAACAATACTATTAAAAATACAATTTCCACTTTAATGACTATAAAAAATAAACTCTCTTTTTACCCGACTTCAAAAAAGTTCTTGATTCGATGCGTTTTTTTATTTGCATGTTACGCGATCTCCTGGAGAGTTTTCAAATTTTGCACCGACTTCAAAATAAAAATGTTATGTGTGTATTCTTATATTATTTTTTTTTCTTGAAGTCTGTTTTATTTTTATTTTCAGTTAACTTTTGTTATTTGTAATCGAAGGCAAAACACGTTGAAAACGGGTTACCAACTCATTAACCGAAAGACATGTTTGCGAAGTTCATTTTTACTACGGCATATCATCGAAGAGCTATTTAACCGACGGGAACTGTGCAAATCAATCTTATGGAGGCGATTGCGCATTTTGCTTACAATGTGAACGGAAACTGCCTCGAGAAAAGCAATACCCTACACTCGTCACGTAGATCCAGTTTAAGAATAACAATGTAGCAGTTAGTAGTGGCGTGCATTATGTTTGATTTCCTCGATAACGAACCATACATCAGTAACATTTATATTCCTTGTTACTTACAAGGAATATAAAATATGCATAAAATTTCATCAGTACTAATGACAGCATCACTACTTAATATTCTTAATTAATAACTAGTTACAAAAAGTATAAAATATCATCCCTTTTTTGGTAATAGGAGCCACGCAAGTTGATAATGAAAAAGTAAATAACCAATGTCGAGCTACGGCGTATGGTTTTATTTTTCCATAATATTACATCATTCGTTAATATCTATATTTACTACCTAATAACTATATCTAACTAATTTTCCACGGAATTTGTACAAAATTTTCCTTCACCAAGTACATTTTACGATGGTCGATTAAGTATAACTCATTAATCTGTAATCCCTACTACACAGCTGTGATAGTTTTACTATTAATTTCCTTATAATTTATCGTTTCGTCTTCGTTATAAATACTACTATTACCGATAAACAACCATTTAGCTGGCAGGGACACTTGACTCTTGAATTAGCACTTTAAAACGAAATATTTCATAAACGGATCGCTGAAACACAAAATGGTGTTCACACACCCACAATATTTTTGAAGGACAATCTATTTTTTTTACACTAAGTAAGTATCCGCAATGTGAGCATTTATTTATTGTGTAAATTTTTCAAAGTATAATATAATTGTTTTAATTATATACTTCCTAATAATTATATCTAAAAAATCATTGTGTAGTTTTATGAAACCACGATGCGAGTGAGACTTTTTTCAGATCGTAGGCATTTCACTGAACATTTTCGGAAAATTATTAGATTGAGGGTAATAAAATCGCGTTTTTAATTTTAACTAAATCTTTATCTTCTGAAAAGAAAATTATTAAGATATATTTATTTATATCTATGTAAAATTTTTTAGTATGTATATTTATGTACCTATAATTTACGGTTTGGAGATCCCTGGGGGAGGCCTATGTCCAGCAGTGGGCGTCTCTTGGCTGAAATGATGATGATGATGATATTTATGTACACACAATGTCTTACCTTACCCGTTCAAATAAGCTGTCACTGACTCGGGTCTGCAGGAAGAAATTTCTAACAGAAATATGCAGTACCTTTTGCTCATTGTTACAAATGTGTTTTTCAATAATGTATGTGTGTGCATCAGTAAATAAATAAAAATAATAAAAGAAACAAAAAAGCAATAATTTTTTTTAATAGAATAAATATAAAAGAAACAAAAAAGGAAAACAAAAGAAAACTATTTTATGAAAAACATAATGTTTTACACCAGAGGACCTACCGCCTAACTAACTCATAGTGATGCACTTGCTATCGTTTTAATGTCACACACAGGTGATATTAAAATGACAGCGAGTGCATCGCTATGGTAGGGCCGCAGGATCGTACCACTGCCACACAGATTTAAAGTTGAACGCATAGACCAATCCTGACCTATATAAAGTAGTGAAATTAAAGATCTCATGTTTTTGTGTAATGCGAGATGCGATACATGGTCGAAAAAATTTGAAAAAATTTGTCTACTTATTAATGAAAAAGATAGAAAATGTGTAGTTTTTTTCAACTCCATCCCCTAATAGAGTTAAACTGGGAGTAAAAATGTAATTTATGCATTAAAAACTTTGAAAAAATTTAACCGGTCCATTTTTATCGAATATTTGTGATGTCCTCGGAAGTCCTTAAATAAGAACAGCCAACATCCAGCAGTCTACGCGTTTGATGTCACGGGCGGCAGGCTAGTAGATAATGTAAGCCAGGGATTCCTTAAGCTTTTTTTGGCAAGAGAATCTTCTTCTAAAATAAACTGATACCTTAGATCCTCATAGCCAAATTTTTACTTAATTTTTTTACAAACAAAAACCCAAACCAAAAGGCCATAAATATATGAGAATACATACCTATAACATCACAAAGAAAACGGGTTAGTAACAAAAAAATCAATATGTGTTAAAGCTTATTTTTCATTTGTGGTATTTCTAACAGATTCCGAAAAGATTTGGAGCCAGTTTCTTAAATAAATGTTTAAGAAACTAGCTCCAATTTGAAAAAATATTTAGGTTTTTGTTGCTGACCCTCTTTCTTAGTTCTTTTTATTGCAATTAAGTTGGCAAACAAGCAAACTGCCCACCTGATGGTAAGTGGTAACAGTCACCTATAATACATGTGGTTCCTGTGAGATTCACAACTAACTGCAACCCCCACAAGAACCACAGTGTACGTTGCCAACTTGTGACTTAAGATGTAAAGTCACGG
Source organism: Schoenobius gigantellus (assembly GCA_963935595.1). Lineage (NCBI taxonomy): Eukaryota > Metazoa > Arthropoda > Insecta > Lepidoptera > Crambidae > Schoenobius > Schoenobius gigantellus. The sequence continues at coordinate 17,076,608 of OZ012557.1, read as the reverse complement.
TACCCAGTAATTTCAATGCCATATCTTACCCTTCAAATCGGAACACAGCAATGCAAGCACTGCTGCTTCGCGGCAGAAATAGTTATATATTTGGATATAAAAAGTTATGTAAACAGGTGTGGACTGAAAGCAAAGACAGACATTTTGCCAGGTTATTGTTATTCGAGGACTGTAGCTGTGAGTTCAAGGTGATGGTGTGGGAGGCACCGTTCTATGGCTTGCTGCATCAATGTAAGTCGTACGAGTTTTACTATTATTGTTATGTCTATTTGGAGTGAGATAGAAATATAATGCTGCTTACTGTTTATTTTAATTTGAAATAGGTACCTAATAATAAATCTTTATTTCTTAAAGCGCAATGAGGTGCGCATTCATGCACTGACTAATCACGAAATCTCAAAAACTACTATAGGCATACCTACGATGATAGTTTAGCACTTAGATTGAGTGTGAAACGCCAATGTAGAATGTATTTAAATGGAGTAAAATTGGGGATGGAAATTTTTATGGAAAGTCGTCATTTTTGGATTTGGAAGAAGAAAAAGCTATCTTGGTCCTTGGTACAGATTATCTTTAAAGTGATCCTATATATCTTATGATAGTGAAAAAAATATTTTACAGAAAATAAAAACCGACTAAATAAAACAAACACCGAAAAATAAAATCTTTTCAGTGTTTATGTAGTCGGTTTTTATTTTTTAATCGACTTCAAAAAATGAGGAGGTCCTCAATTCGATGCGTATGTTTTTTTTTTATATTTTTTATTTTTATCTTTTTATTGGACTTGAATAGTTAAGGATCCATCCACCATCAGCTCGGTTCATAACTACCAGCCACAAATACGTGAATAACTCCAGAAAAACATGAAACACTTTCGATGTACCTATAAAATTTAAGGGTCTCCCTCGATTTTCATAAGATCCTATCATTAGATCCTGACTTTGGTGATCTTAGGACCACCTCAGGAGTATACCCTATCGAATACAAAACTAATTTTGAAAATTAGTTCACAATTGGCGGAGTGATCGCGCAACATACACACAAAACACGTTGGACACACCAAAAAAAATAAGGTTTTTCCTCGATTTTTATGGGATCCCATCATCAAACCCCGACTTTGGTGACCTTGGGACCACCCCAGGAGTATACTCTATCGAATACAAAAGAAATTTTGGAAATCGGTCTACAATTGGCGGCGTAATCGCATAACATACAAACAAAAAAAAAACATATGCACCAAATTAAGAACCTTTTCGAAGTCGGTTAAAAATGCGCTTGACTGTAATTGTAAAAGTATTTTTTAAATTGAAAATAAGATACATAAATGGTAATTAGGTTTATGATTGCCTACTAAGGTTTTTTTTGGAACCTCTCTAAAAGTATAGTAAAAGATCCACCACCCCCTTGGGCTGGTTCTTTTTATAAAACTTGGTCATTTTTAAAGCAATTCCACACTCACATAATGTAGGTAAGTGCAATCCTGGTCATTAAAACATTTTTTTTAATATAAAAGGTACCAGTATACAAATATCTCTAGTTAAAAAAACTTTATCAAACAACATTATTTAAAGCCTAATTACTCCTTTATCAAAAGTTCAAATATTTGCTTCATTTTATTAGAATCGTTAATTTGAACGAACAGGATATAAAAAATGTAGTAAGTATTATTTGTATTCCTTTATTATTATTTTTTTGACAGTTTTTATTTTTTGGGAAATATATTTTTTTCTTTTTTTGTGAATTTTTTACCAGCTCACTGTAATAACTTGAAAGAATACAACTAATAGGCATTATGTGTCTATTGTATTTAAAAAACTAACCTCTAAATCCTAAAAGTCAAAGATCCTGCCACTATTAACTCGGCTCATGACTGTATCAAATATCTGAATAGCTTTAGAAAAAACAGGAAACACGCTGGACATGCCTATGAAACTTTAGGTTATCCCTCGATTTTCCTGGGATTCCATCATCAGATCCTGACTACGGTGACAATGAGACCAATCGGGAAGGACACCTTTTCTTATTGAAAAATTTTTTTCATATCGGTGAATAAATGACGGAGTTATGAGGTAACAAACATAAATAAGGGTTTTCCTTGATTTTCCTGGAATCCCATCACCAGATCCTAACTTTGGTGACAGTGAAAACAATCGGGAAGTATACCCTCTCAAGCAAAAAAAGATTTTTTTGGAATCGGGTAATAAATGACAGTTACAAGGTAACAGAGAGTATACTTGTACTATAGGTGACTGTTATCACTTACCATCAGGTGGGCAGTTTGCTTGTTTGCCAATTTAGTTACACAAAAAACTTCCCAATTGGCCCCGTTGCCACCAAGTCAGGATTTAGTGATGGGATCCCAGGAAAATTGAGGGAAATGCGTCTGGTAATAATGAGCCGAGCTGCTGATGGAAGGATTCTTAATTCTTGGAGTTAGAGGTTAGTTTTCAAATACAATAGCCGCGTATTGACCCTTAGTTATATTTATTCAAGTAACTATTCGATGAGCTAGCTAGTATTCACTAAAAAATATAAAAAAATATTTAACAAAAAAAAATCGACTTGAAAAACACAAAATAGTCTAAAATAATATTAGAATAATCTATTTCTGCCGCAAAGCAGCAGTGCTTGCATTGCTGTGTTCCGGTTTGAAGGGTAAGATCACATCACACACAGCTCATATACGTCCCCACCGAGGGGTTCGAGCCTACCCTATGTTAGGGTGATTAGGCCTTAGTCAACCACGCTGGCCCAGCGCGGACTGGTCGACCTCACATACAACATTGAACCCCTTCGCAGATGCATGCAGGTTGCCTCACGATGTTTTCCTTCACCGTAGGAGCGTCAGACAAATGTACATATGAAATTCGAAACGAAAAACACATTGGTACATGGCGGGTCTCGAACCCCGACCTCCCGATTGGAAGGCAAGTGAAGGGTAAGTTATGGCACTGATATTACTGGGTACCGTGACTTTACATCCTAAGTCACAAGTTGGCAACGTACACTGTGGTTCTTGTGGGGGTTGCAGTCTTCCTGCGAATCTCACAGGAGCCACATGTACTATAGGTGACTGTTACCACTTACCATCAGGTGGGCAGTTTGCTTGTTTGCCAACTATCTGCAATTAAAAAAAAGAAGAACTGCACACATCCCTTTTTATTTTGAAGTCAGTATCAAATTTTATCCCATGATCATTAATTATCCGCACCGACTTCAAAATAAAAAATGTGATGTTGTGTGTATTCTAATAATATTTTTGACTTAAGTGTGTTTTTAAAGTCAGTTTTTATTTTTTGTAAATTTTTTTAAAGTTTTAGTTGTGGTAAGTGTTGACAATTAAGACTTTTACTGCTTTTTTGGTGTGCATCTTTTCAAATGAGTCTTAATGAATACTTGTTAAAAAAAAGTTTTCCTGAAGTCAAGTGGAATTTTTGTATGTAATATTAAACGCAATTTTTTTTATCTATATTTGATACAAAAGTTGAAAAAAGTAACTACCTACACAATTTGTATTTTTCTACGGGATTGCAGATGCCCAATCCCGTAGAAAAATACAAATTGTGTAGGTAGTTACTTTTTTCAACTTTTGTATCAAATATAGATAAAAAAAATGCGTTTAATATTACATACAAAAATTTGCGTTTAATATTACATTAGTTTGTGTTAACAATTTTATTGTGACTCTTTTGTAAGTGAGTGTATTTTTCAGCGTGCATCTTTTCACGAGTGTCCTAGTGAGGATATCAGAAAAATATAACAACGTCGTGTGAGTCAGGTAGAGGGCATCAATATTTGATGTTAGTTACATTCAACATGGCATCAGATAAAGAAAGAAAACAAAAATTATCTAGTGTTTTTTCAACATTTGCTTCAACTATTATTGATAAGATTGTTACTGCGTTAAAAATTGCATTAGTTTGTGTTGAAAATTATGCTTTGATACTAATATTAATATAATGTAACCCGTCATCTAGCAGCAGCGGTGCCTAATATTGAAGTTAAACATATTGAGTATATTGTATTGTCATTTAAACTAATGGTCTTACCTTACTACAAAAAGTTTTTAAGCACTGTTTAAACATGATGCTGTCACTATCTTTTTAAAACAAAACATGATGCTGTCACTATCTTTTTAAAACTAAGTAGCACCGTAAATGTTTTCAAAGTTTCAGCTTAATCAGATGAAATTCAGCTTGAAAGATTTGCCTTAAACAAACACATTGCAACTTAAATTAAAGTATTGTAATTAGATATTGATATGGATCAAGTTGACAAAATCTCCATAGCTTAGACCTACTTAGCTAGAAATACTAACTTCAAATAACTAAATTATTGATGCATATTTGAATATTATTGTAACTTGTTTTATAAATGAGGGTAGGTAGCTAAAATAAAGGCCAAGTTTTTGTAGTAAATCCGTTCGATCTCTAAATAATTATTGATTTTTTTCAATGTTTTAGATTCCATTATTTAAAACATTGATTTGTCAACGTCAGTGAATATTCCATCACCAGGCGGATACTTACCATCCACTAGTAGGTATTTCGCTCAAAACTATAGTTACACATAAATTACGGGAACATTCCGCTTCTTAATTGTGTAATGAAAAATCTATCGCTAACATAGTCCTTAACTTCTTATTACTAACAATATAAAGTCTATTTTTATGGATGCTCACTATCTTTTGTATCAATCGATACTATAGATCTGTTTTTATGGTAAATCAAAATCAGTCAGACTTTGATTTACGCAATAAGCTTCACTTCTATCTAGGTAGGTGATGTTCTCTACGCGCTCTGGCAATACATGTGTTCAAGTAATGATCGACTCACAAAGAATTCATTTGAAGCGGCCTAAAAAACTGCCACGTCGCTGGGATCACCCGATCGCCTTGAACTCATACGCTCGACATTTTTTGCGAGCTACAACAGGATACATAGCTCGGGCGGCCCTTAGTCGGCTTAGTTGATGCCCTTGGGGCCTTGGGGGGCTTTAGACGATGCCGCCGCCGCATACGGATGGCAGTTTAGGAAATTTTAGCATTTTTAGATCTTAACTAAATTCGGCCACCCACTTACCTACACGCATGGAGGGTATATGCTAAAAAAAATTAAACTAGAAATTTGTAGCAGAATATTCTATAATATACTGTAGTAGAATATTCTATTTAAACATTATATAGGTACGTTACAAAAATAAGAATATGCTAAAGATGATTAAAAGAGAACGCAACTCGATGCCAGACACTGCCAGACTAACAAATATGGTGTAAAAAAAAACAAATATGGCTGCCGTTGTAAGTACATGACGCCCAAATGAAATTTACCAATAAAGCATTTCTGCAATAAATATAAGCAAAAAACGAAAATATCACAATTACATTTACCTATCAATTTCTGTAATCATCATAATCTAAATGCAGGCAGGAAGGGAGTACATACATAAGTCAATATTTGTACTTACCGAAGATGTTATGTGATTCTGTGGTGTTGCATAACTTAATGGCCGAGGGCGTCATCAGATCGCACATGACGTACACCTCAAGAACGATCACGTCTGCAAAGCCGCGCCGGTCAGCTGTAGCACGACTGTGGAGCTTGTGCTGACTGCGACGTAGGTATACCGGTGTTACGGAAGTCGCGCGTAGCATGACGATCGCAAGAAACCTTTCTCGACCAATGTCACTTTCGACGGTTGAGAAATAAATAGAAACAGCTAGAATCTGGCGTTATTGTCATGCTACGCATCCTGGCCGTCGCAGGCTCGAGATTGGTGCGGCGCGTGTCGCGATCGCCTGCGAGGCACTGACGGCTCGGCTCGCGGCCGCTCCTGCATTGCGGCGCGCAGTCGCAGACGTCGCAGTCCGGCGCGCATGACCTTGGCATTGAACTTGGCAATGGGCTGCGGGAGCGAGCGAGCGCGGACGCGGCGGGCCCGGGGGGATGGTGCATCGCGGCAGCTGCACCGCCCCTCTCCCGCCGTCCTTCCGTCAACGGGCCCGGGCTCCCAACTGGTTATGAGCCAGCGATTACCCTCTTCCCTTTCAATTTTGCATCATGTTAGGTAACGCTCACATAGGCTATACAGTAGCCACGCTTTTTTACTATTACATAACGGAAAGTAATAAAAGTGCCACGCAATAATAATATTAATTAACCGAGTTCAAAAGAGGAGGTCTTATGTTTTTTGATTCGTTTTCTATATATCCAGATACTTTGGAAACAGATTAGGTATGTTATTTGATTATTTTTATTAGGTAGGTCTATTTCTACTAGCATATTTTTTCTACTGGGTGTTATTTATTTTGAAAAACTGTTTTATTAAATCATTATTAACTAACAGAAAAAAATACAAAAGGTAGTCTTATCGCCGTAGGCAATCTCTATCAGACAATTTTTTATAGGTACTGATTAAAAATAAATGCGATGAACGTCTTAGAATGATAACAATTCTGAGGTATTTAATGAAAAATAAAAAATAAAACGACTTCAAAAACATTGAAAAGTTAAAAATAATATAAGAATAGGTACAGACAACATCACACTTCTATATTGAAGTCGGTGCCAAACGATGATCTCCTAGAAAGTCTTAACCGACTTCAATATAGAAGTGTGATGTTGTCTGTAGGTACATATTCTTATATTATGTTTAACTTTTCAGAGTTTTTGTAGTCGGTTTTTATTATTATTATTATTATTGTTATTAATTAATCAGGCAGGCAGTTATTTCAACTGATAATGGCCTGTATTAAATTAAGCTATTAATTTAATGCTATTAAATTAAGGTTTCTTATTAAATTAGGGTTAAATCCTGACTTTGGTAACCTTGGGACCACCCCAGGAGTATACTCTATCAAATACAAAAAGAATTTTGAAAATCGGTCCACAATTGGCGGAGTATATAATCGCGCAACATACACGCAAAACACGTTGAACATACCTTAAAATTTAAGGGTTTTCCTCGATTTTCATGGGATCCCATCATCAGATCCTAACTTTGGTGACCATGGAACCACCTTTGGAGTATACTCTATCGAATACAAAAAGAATTTTAAAAATCGGTTCACAATTCACAAAAAAAAAACACGCATAGAATTGAGAACCTCCTCCTTTTTTGAATTTTTAAGTTTTCAGTGTTTTAGAAGTCGGTTTTCATTTTTTGTATTTTTATCTTTTTAGTGAATGTAATCTTTTTAGTGCGTTCACGGAAGGTGAGCTGGTATTGAATTCACTTGATAATACGTGCCTATTGTATTTACAAAACTAACCTCTAACTCATAAAAGTTAAGGATCTTTCCATCATCAGCTCGATTCATGACTACCAGATGCAAATAGGTACGTGAAAAACTTCGGAAAAAACATGAAACAAGTTGAACGTACCTATAAAATGTAAGGGTTACCCTCGATTTTCATAGGATCCTATCATCAGATCCTGACTTTGGTGACAATGGGACCGTCCCAGGAGTATAGTCTACCGAATACAAAAATAATTTTGAAAATCGGCGCACAATTGCCGGAACTCGAGTAATCGCGTAACATACACACAAAAAAACATACGCATCAAATTCCTATTTTTTTGAAGTCGGTTAAAAAGAGTTTGATTAATAGCGAACAAATAAAATTTTGTTTACAGACACCGTGAAACTTAACGATACAATCATTACGTCTGATAAAAATAATAAATCAGGTTCTAATTTGGCCCAATCTTAACATGTGTCCGCTGCGAGCCTCTGCGTCTGATGTAAGTTGAATACATAGATCGAAATGTTTGCAAAAACTGGTCGCTCTTGACTTCGGTTGCTACTCGTCCGCCATCTTTGCGAGATCGTTTTTAGGCGAGAGATTTCCGAATTTATATCGAGTTACTGTTACCAATGATTGCCTTCGCGAAATGAATTATCCCTGAACTTGTGGAATCGGTGTTACACGTGTCGGGAGAGGCGGCGAGGTAAGGCCGAGGGGTGATTGGGGAGCTGGGATCGATGGCGCGCGGCGCATGCGTCCGGCACCTCCCGGGCTTGGAGCGTTCAGGGTCTGCACCCACGCAGCACCTAAATCCGATAATCTGTGGCACGCACGAATTGGCCAGAAAAGAGTTCGAATAAGATATGGCGTCACTATAGCTACGACTCGTTTTATTCCCGATACATGACAATTTTTGTGGTCAGTTCATTTCGTTGTGAGAACTCAAATAATAAATGAGAGAACGAACTTTATCAAAGCAGTAAAAGCATGTTAAAACATATGGACGAAGAAAATTGGATGGCTCTAAAGAGCTATTTATACAAAGGAAAAACAAATGTCCGAATGTGTTGTCATTAGCAAATCGGTATCGCCAAAAGTATTGTGTGTGACTCTCAATCTCCCGATTAGAGTCCCGTCCCGCAATGACAGTAACGGAAGCAGTGCTTTAATGGCAACATTACTTACCCCGTGGAGTGATATCTCAATCACAATTGGATAGTGTGAATATTGTCACACAAAATCGAGGACACCACGAAAATATTGGGTGATTTGTCCCTGCAATATATATTCGTAAAGTAAAAACATAGCTTCAGCTTCTGGCAAATACCAGATATTTAGTTATTCTAAAAGTAAAAATACCTAGTCACAATACACATATGTTGAAGGAAGAAATGTGCAAGGAAGTGTCTCTCTCTTTATCATGAATACGAGAACGCACAAATGCAAAACCTTTCTTAAATTTGTGTCACTTTGCAGTTGATCTAAACATGTTTTCGCTTTGCTTGTCCTATATCCTTTTATTTAGTTAAAATAGTTCTTCACCTGATAAAATCATCTTCTTGTCCACAAGAAGTACGGGGAAATGCAAATGAGTTTACATCGGAAAGGACTTGAATACACGAGGCCGACCCTATTATTTCATCGAAGGCCGAGCCCTACACGTGTAAAAAGATTCATTCCGTGTATGAATATTTCTGTAGCAAAGGGTCGAATTACCACAGAAAATATTTTTTATTATTTTATAGCTGTCAAACCAACACACTCAATTTTTCGAAATTATATATATTCATTTTTAACCGACTTCGAAAAAGGAGGAGGTTCTATGTTCGACTGTACCTATTTTTTTATGTATGTTCACCGATTACTCCGCCATTTGCGGACCGATTTTCAAAATTCTTTTTGCAATCGAAAGAGTACCTATACTCCCGAGGTGGTACCATTGTGTTACCATGTCATGATTTGATGGGTTCCCATGAAAATCGAGGGCAACCCTTGAATTTCATTGGCACGTTCAACATGTTTCATGCTTTTCCTGAAGATACTCAGGTGTTTACATCTGGTATCAGTCATCATATCATGTTACTGAGCTGATGATAAGGTTTCTGGTGGGTTAGGATTTGAGGAATAATTATTTCAATACTGTTTTGAGCGAAAGACGTTTTATTTTAAGTTATTCTGGTGTTTGCCTTGGCTTAAATTCTAAAACGCTTGTATGTATATAATACCTATTATAAACTAAATAGATTGAAAAATAACTTTTTTACAAAAAAATAAAACCAACTTCAAAAACACCAAAAAGTAAGAACACACAACATCCCAGTTTTATATTTTAGTCGGTGCCAAGCAATGATCACCTAGAAAGTCTTAAAAAATGAAAAGAAGATTTAATATAGTTACATAAAATTTGGCACTAAGTTCAATTTAAAGCTGTGATGTTGTATGTATTCTTATATTATTTATGACCTTTTGGTGTTTTTGAAGTCGGTTTTATTATTTGTAAAAAAATCTCCATAGAGAAGTTATATTTGGCTGTGGATCTTTGTGGATCTGACTCTGCTTTTTGATTTACTTTTTTCATACTATAATGAAAAAACAAAAACAAATAATGAAACACGGAAAGAAATTGTAAGGTCACGCAACCTTTTATGATTGTTCACACCCAACGTATTGTCGGCCGCTGAGTCCTGTGTGTGCGCTTGTTACCCGGCTTACCGCTTTTCTCTAAATATTCAAGTATTTGTTCACTTTTGCTCCCTACCTATGACCGTTCAAAACAAAATTAACGCGGCACTGAGCGCGGGATGGCAAAAGCGGTGTCTCTTTTTAACCGACCTCAAAAAAGGAGGAGGTTCTCAATTCGATGCGTATGTTGTTTTTGTGTATGTTACGCAATTACGCCGCCAATTGTAAACAGATTTTCAAAATTCTTTTTGTATTCGATAGATTGTACTCCAAGGGTGGTTCCATGGTCACCAGAATTAGGATCTGATGATGGGATCCTATAAAAATCGAGGGAAACCCTAATTCAATACCAGCACACCGAAGGTGAGCTGGTATTATATTAGGGTTTCTTCCACTAAAAAAATGTCATTCACTAAAAAGTTAAAAATAAAAAATATTTTACAAAACATAAACACCGACTTCAAAAACACTGAAAAGTTAAAAATAATATAAGAATAGGTACAGACAACATTACACTTCTATATTGAAGTCGGTGACAAATTTAAGGACTTTCTAGGAGATCATCGTTTGGCACCCACTTCAATATAGAAGTGTAATGTTGTCTGTTCCTATTCTTATACCTATTATTTTAAACTTTTCAGTGTTTTTGAAGTCGGTTTTTATTTTTTGAAAAATATTTTTATTCAATATTTTTTTAACCTTGCTATACTCGTGAGTTATAATGGTAAGGCCCCTGGCCACAACACGCCCTACACAACTGACTCTCGGTGCGGGCGAACGTTGTCACCAATAGGGGCTAGCTGACAGTCGGTGGTCGGTGGTCATCTACTAGTATATTTTCCGTGTCGTTTGAACATTCCCTTACTTATGCAGCTTTTCAATTACGAATTTAACTAGTACTTTACTTACTAATATTATAAAACTGAAGAGTTTGTTTCTTTGTTTGGTTGAACGCACTAATCTCAGGAATTACTCATTCAATTTGAAAAAATATTTTTGGATAGTCCATTTATCGAGGAAGGCGATAGGCTATAAAACATCACGATGTTGCTATTTTCCGACATCCACGCGAACGAAGTCGCGGGCACAGTTAAGTTTTACAAAAGAATCGACCGTTGGAAATTTATCATTTTGAAATAAAATGCAAAGTTGAAATATTTATTTATCTAATATATGTTACATTTATGAGTATTGTTTAATAACAAATAGAAAATGAGCTGTACTAATTGAATCGCAATAAATAATTATTACATAGTTTTATTTGTAATCAGGGTGGCTATCTCCCCATTCATCTACTTCCTAGAGAAAACAGCTTTGAAACTTTTCATGGGCTATTCATATTTCGTGTGGTGACGGATTTAGATTACAACAGGTGGACAATTTAGAATACACATGAATAGGACGACAATACGACAAAAGATGAGAACATGGCTAATGTTAGTTCCTATAGTAAACATTTGGAATGATTAAATTTACTTAGTATCGAAATTTGAGAAGTTATTACGAAGCATTTGTCGTTTTTGAGTCTCCAATGTCTAAGAGCCCAGGAAGGATGTTGACTGCAAATATACATACTTCTGCAAGCGAAAAGATAGAAAACTGGAACCAAACCCCTTCCCAAACCCTGGAAAATTCTTCGTGATCATAAGAGATCCATGCCCAGCTTTGGGACTTAATGTGGGTTAATGTGCTGAATACACACCACATTAACCGGCCAGTGTATTTCATCATTATCACTATCATTATTATTCCTACCATTTGCGGCAACATACCTACAGCAGCGTCGGTGGCGCTGTGGACTCGGCACTTGCCTTCCAATCGGGAGGTCGGGGTTCGAGACCCGCCATGTACCAATGTGTTTTTCCTTTCGAATTTCATTATGTACATTTGTCTGACGCTCCTACGTTGAAGGAAAACATCGTGAGGCAACCTACATACATCTGCGAAGAAATTCAATGGTGTATGTGAAGTCGACCAATCCGCACTGGGCCAGCATAGTTGACTAAGGCCTAATCACCCTAACATAAGGTAGGCTTGAACCCCTCTCTTTTACGAATGAGCTGTGATGATGATGATGATGATGATGACCTACAGCACAAAATTACCTTATTTGTAACGGTAAGGATGTCAGTATAAAAAAAGAATTACAACGGATTGTTATAACAGATTACTATGTCTCCCTGGCGCCTTTTGTAGGAAGTGAAAATGTTGTTTCAAAATTTGACTGGGAACAATAATGTTTTGTTTGGAAATTGTGTGCTACAATCTAGTCGTTTAGTTCTAACGCAGTTAAGAATTAAACTTTTTTTCGTAATGTGTTCAATTAATATTATCTTAACACTGTCGCGAAGCGGAAGGCTTCGTACAAAAAAAGAGAGGAGGAAGCTAAAAGAAAACAAGTTAGATAATTAACACGGTATATTTACAAGAGAAAACGGAAACAAGAAAAGGCAGAGGTAGGGAGGAATAATATTAGGAGGGCACGACAGGACTTATATAACTAAATTAGCCTAAAAGGTAAAACTATGTACAACTAAATATAACAAGATCTAGCCTGGCCAGGGTAGGACGTGGGAGCGAATGGCAGCTCAGCCGGACAGGTAGTCAGCTCAGCAGCGGACTGGTAGGCAGCTCAGCGGTCACGTAGGTGGCTCAGTGGACTGGTAGGCAGCTCAGCAGACACGTAGGCGGGCTCAGGAACACCCCGACGGCAGCAGTATGCAGGCGAGGCTCGAGAATCCGTAGCAGACGGAGACACGCAGTCCAAGTGGGCGTGTAGGGCACTCGACTTTAGGCGGCCAGTTGTCCCCTACGTACTTGAGCAGCAACTCTTCTTTACGATGGCTGGTGGTAGACCAGTCCAAAACTAGCACAGGAGCTTAGATACTCCTTAAGCTGTTTGTATTCTCTACCAGAGCTGGTAGTAGACTGGCTTCCTAATGACCCTGGTCCGCTTTTATACTGGCCATAACAATAGACAACTATATAGCTGTCAAGCGAAAGATTTTTGAACAATAAAATAATTATATGACATTTGTCAGTCACGTTCACGTAGGCATTGAGCTACAATATTGAGATCAAATGTCGGACGCTAACAATTATAATAAGAAAATATAGAAAAATACAATAAAGGACTAATAAATATTACAAATATTTATCGCTTGTGAATAATAGCGTTATACAAAGTGAAGTTCAAATAAATAATCAGTTAGTGCTTTACAAACATTCGTGAATCAAAAGTGTTACAAGAATTTGTGCATATTTACAAGATCGACATGTGAAAAGACAAGGTAATAATATTATATTTTCCTACCTAGTTACAATAAAGAATTAGTAGACTTAAATGTAGAGTATGAGAGTTTTGTCTTTTATTTACATTTATGAAGTGAACATTTTATTCGTAAGTCTCGCGACTTTCCGTCAGCGCGAAGCAACCTGACATTTTCCCACCGCCCCAGAAAAATTTTCGCCTCCGAGAAAATTTTGAGGTTGAATTGGATACTATCTTCCCTTTCGAAATATACATTCATACGTCTCGCAATCATACATGTCTAGCAAAAGAAGGAGTAGGGTTCACCGCCTATGACACAAACTCCAAAGAAAGTATCCCGAAATTATACATGACAATACGGCTTATTTTTGAGGAGTTGTCATCCGCTCCATTTCTTAAGACCCGATGAATAAATATTTAAACTAAACGCATTTAAGTCACTTTTTGGTGACTCAAAAATGTGAAGACCAGTTAGTGTCTTCAAAAGCTAACATGACTAAAGAAGAGGTTTTCTCTAAGCTCAAGTTTAAAGACATGTTTAGAGAAGGTCTCTAGTCAAAAGTTTTTGACTGAGGTCATGAAAGAGCACCAGTATAAGTGAACGTCATCGTACAAAACATATTGTCAGTCGTCAACGTCGTCAGTTATAAAAGATGTGCAAACAATAAAAATATATCGGACTGATATTGCCAAAATTCAGTCACGAAAGTTGGATTCAATGTGTATGTGGCGAAATGAAGTGTATGAACAATATTTACATGAATTATATATTATAAAAATATTTTTCATACATTTATTAAACAAATTGAAAAAAAAGTGAATAAAAAGAAAACATAAAGTGCTTAACAGTATCGACAGTGTTTGTAAGTATTTATGGTTATGGTCAGAGTGTATACCTAATACCCACCTAATACCTAAATACATACAAGCAGCGTGGAATAAAAACATGGGAAAAAAAAATTGTCCCGACCTACCATGGACGATAAAAAGAATGGAAGTGCCAAACTGTCACGATGTAAGTACTTCCATAACTATATGTTGAAATTAATATGGAATTATTTACAACGTAAACGAAAGAAAGAAAAAAATATTCAGTGAAATAAAAAAAATAAAAGTGAAGTGAATAATAAAAGTGAAATACATAATAATAAAAAAAAAGGTGAAAGAAATTTTAGGTTTTAAAATCCTTGACGTGCCATTTGCCACGACATCCAAAAGAATCCTCTAGTATGTAAACTAGTGGCGAAAGTTTCTCCACCACTTTACATTTTAGATATTTTGGTGCTAGTTTAGCACTATAGTATGCACCAGCGTTACTTAAAGTGTAATTTTTACGCCATACCATATCGCCTACATTAAATTCTTTAAATGAGTGTCTTAAGTTATACCGATTTAAGTTTTTAGTGTGGGCTATATGAAGAGAAACTTGAACTTTATCAAAAATTGAAGACAAGAGACCTATATTACTAGCGTATATGTCACGAGGTAGGAAAGTCATTTCATCTACATTATAGCCCTGTGAGTATATGGAGCCACAAGTTATAAGTTCACGGCCATAAACAAGAAAATTTGGAGTAAAACCGGTGACAGCATTTACGGAGCTGTTCATTACGGATTGAACTTTAGGTAGGTGGATATCCCACGACCTATGATCATCACCAACAAGAGATGCGAGAGCGGTTATAATAGTTTTATTATATCTCTCTGTGGTATTGACTTGCGGACAGTAATGCGGTGTAAAAGAAATGTGCGGTATTTTATAGCGTTTAAGGAAAGTATTGAATTCATGCGATTGGAATTGAGGACCGTTGTCCATTATTATAGTTTGTGGTACCCCATGGACTAGGAAAACATAATTTTCGAGATTGCTTATGATATTAGACGTTATTGCACGTTTCAATGGAAAAATCATGGTATATTTTGTGAAAAGACAATTTATGACAAGAATATATTGGTTTCTTCTTCTAGTCATAGGAAGTGGACCCATTAAGTCTAAAGAAATACATTGAAAAGGTCTAGAACAAATTTTAGGTTTGCCCATTGGGTCATACGGTGAATGATTTGTATGTTTGTAGGACAAACATTTTTCACAATTAGAAACAAATTTTGCAATTTCTTTAAACATTCCGGACCAATAATAAAACAAAGAATTTTTTTTATATGTTTTAAAGATTCCCATATGTGGATCGGTAGAGGAACCATGAGCGTTGCTAATTAAGGTTTCTCGTCTATCTGGAGTCGGAACTTCTTTCCAAATGAAGTCTTCAGTTAAGGAGTGTGGAGTATAAGTGCGTCGAAATAATTTATTGTTTTTAATTACGTAATTCGGAAAACTAGTAGGATCATTACGACAGTTATACAATAATTTATTGTACTGTTCTAAATCAGAAGAGATTGGTGTATCGGAGATTGGAGCCACATTATGATTCATGATCTCATCTGGTTTAGAGCGGGATAAAAGGTCAGGGACCAGATTGTCCTTGCCCTTCTTATGTTTAAGTGTCAAATTAAAACATGAAAGACGGAGAGACCATCGTGCTAATCTACCAGTAGGGTTGGTTAAGCTCAAAAACCATTTTAAAGCGGCATGATCAGTATAGACAGTAAAAGGTTTTCCATTATCGAGATAGCAACGCCAATGTTCCAAAGCAGTAATGACAGCTAATGTTTCTCTTTCAGTAGTAGAGTAATTTCTCTCATTTTTATTAAGAGATTTACTCATGTAGGCTATGACAACTTCCTTGTCATCACGAATTTAAGTAAGCATGGCACCGATTCCAGAATTGGATGCATCACAGTGTACAGAAAATGGTTTATCAAAATCAGGACAAGCTAAAATTGGAGTAGTGACTAAATGTTCTTTTAGTTTTAAGAATGAGGCGTTTGCCTCCGAATTCCAAGAAAATTTAGGAGCGTTTTTTCCACAAGAAGTTAATTTGTTAAGAGGAGTAGCAATTGTGCTAAAGTTAGGAATGAATCTGCGAAACCAGCTGCATGTTCCTAAGAATTTACGAAGTTCTTTGCGAGAACTAGGAGTTGGAAAATCTATTATAGCCTGGATTTTGCTAGGGTCGGCACGTAGACCATTTTCATCTACAATGTAGCCTAGGTATTTAAGCTCTTTTTTAAAGAATTGGCTCTTTTCAAAGTTAATCGTAAGTTTAGCTAGTGTTAGTTTTTCAAGAACTTTAACGAGCAATGAGATATGCTCTTCAAATGTCAAACTGACAATTATAATGTCATCTAGGTAACAAAACACCTTATTATCGAACTCCGGAGTGAACAAAATGTCCATGAGTCTCTGCTGAGTAGCAGGAGCGTTAGTGAGACCAAAGGGCATGACGACAAATCTGTACATTCCTCTACCAGGAACATAGAAAGCGGTCTTATCGCGATCGTCAGGGTGTAGGGGAATTTCCCAGAAAGCCTTAGCAATGTCAATACTTGTCAAAAATTTTGCGTTATTGAGATGGTCAAGAATTTCATTGACAAAAGGTAGACTATAGGCATCCTTACGGGTGACTGAGTTAAGTTTCCTACTATCTACACAAAATCTCCATTCACCATTCTTTTTTGGAGTTATTAAGACAGGCGATAGCCAAGGGCTTTCACATTTTTCAATAACATTGAGCTCTATCATTTTATCCACCTCTTCCACGAGAGCTTTTTGCTTCTCTGGGGAGAGTCGATAGCATCTCTGTTTTATTGGTAAGGAATCACCAGTGTCTATTCGATGGCAAATTAAGTCAGTGTGACCAAGTTGACCTCTAGCTTCAAAAGAGATATCTCTAAAACGAGAAATTATATTATCAGCAATAGTTTTTTGCTGAGAAGTAAGGTTCTCGTAAGGCAAGATTTGTTTTTCAATAGTGTTTATATTACGAGATGTTTCATCTAAAGTAAAAGCAGAAGATAAAAGTTTTGGAACTAAGTTGAATTCTCGCCAAAAATCGACACCAAGAATCATAGATGGATAAATATCAGGAAATACATAAGCTTTTATAAGTTTAGTTTGGTTATTAAAATTAAAAGGTAAAATAAAATAACCGATTGATATAATAGACTGCTTACTTGCAGTATTTACGGAAATAAAGTCCGACTTGGATAAAGAAAAACCAAGGTCTAAAATTTTTAGGTGGGAATTGTTCCCAAGAATTGTAATCGAACTCCCGCTATCAAGTAGTGCGGTAAAACTGACGTCAGAAATCGAAACGTTAATGAAAGGTCTATTAAAATCTTTTTCATTGTTATAATATACAGAAGACGTTTTATAACTTTGGAAAAAGTGTTTTAGTGTTTTGAGGCAATTTTTCCAATCATCTAAATCAAAATATTGTGAGGCTTTATCCAAGTCGGTTACTAGTTTTTTGGCTGAGTAAAAGTATAGGGAGTAGAATTTTGTTTACATTTGGGACAGTCCAGAGCTTTGAAACCTTTAAGGCCACATTTAAAACAAATTAAATAGTGAGGCTTATCACAAGCGCTCAAAGAGTGACCGTTAACCCGACATCGAACACAAAATAAATTGGGTTGAAATTTAGAAGTTAAGGCATGAGTGGCAAAATGTTTGCTAGTACCAAGGTGTGTATTTTGAGTACTAGAGTAAGGTTTATTATTTGGTGATTTAAAATTACTTGGTTTTACTTGAGGAGTAAACCCGGAAGGTTTGGACAATTGCACAAACTCTGGCTTAGGTAAAAAATTAAAATTAGAATTTTTAGGTTTATAAGAAAACTCAGGAATAATGTTATTAGGTTCAGGTTCTTTAAAATTCCTATTACGGTCAATATAACGCTCATAGTTTTGACAAGCAGCAATAAGAGAATCAATTGAATTTATATCTTTTAAAGCAACAAAAACTGAATAGCAAGGACGAATATTACGGAGGAGGATTTCCAGTTTTTCTTCCTCTGATAATTTTTTCGTAAGCCTTGAAAACATTTCAAACATTATTGACACATAGACAATAATAGGCTCCGTCTTGCCTTGAGTTCGAGCCTTAATAGCTTCTAAGAGTTTATAGTCGTAATCGAAATTACTGAAATCTTTAATCAACAATTCTGAGAGTTGACCCCAAGTTATATTTGGATTTCGAGTTTTTTGTAATCGAAACCAATAGAGAGCGTTATCCGTAAAGATATCATATGCCAAATTCAACAAAATCTCTTTATCAATATTGCGTGCAATAGTGAATTCGTTAATTTTTAACAAGAAAGATCTAGGACAAGAATTCCCGTCGTATGTTATCTTTTTAATATCTTGAAGGTAATTATTATTAATTTGCAAAGGCAAAGTAAAATTTTGTGAAGAAGATGTAATAGGATAAATATTTTGTGGAGTATTAAGAGGCTTAGTAGAATTGTCAGTCTCAGATGTCATCACAGAGTAATAGCGTTGTTCTAGCAGTCCATATTGAGTTTTTAAGTCGTTGAATCTCTCAGTCAAGTTTGAGTCGTGTAAGTCAAGGTCATCGGTTATGTCGATTCTTTCGAATCGAAAATGCAAATGGTTAAGATAACTTTCAATTTTTTTTACATATTTAAATTGGCTAGATTCAAGGTCTGTAATTTTACGAGATAAGTAGGAGATTGTGTCAGAGATCTGAGTTAAATCAACATCAATCGGAAAAACGGAGTCTAAGATATCCGAGGGAGAAAATTTCTCGGACAGTGGGAGAATTTGCCGCCTTAGTGAAACAACGTTATCCGCGGGTGTTTCAAAACGAACCGAAACCTCATACTCTAATTCCGCCTTATTCAATAAAATAAAATTAATAGGCCGTGCCATCCTAAATAAAGTTAATAAAGGGCTAGGAAGGAAAAGTTAAAAAGATAAATTAAGAGACCGAAAAAGAAATATGCCAAAGGTAAATGCCGAAATGTAGTGCCAAAAGTGAAGCCAACCTTGCAAGTTTAATTTAAAATTTTGAGAAGGGTTCTTTAGAGTTGGGCGCCAAACTGTCGCGAAGCGGAAGGCTTCGTACAAAAAAAGAGAGGAGGAAGCTAAAAGAAAACAAGTTAGATAATTAACACGGTATATTTACAAGAGAAAACGGAAACAAGAAAAGGCAGAGGTAGGGAGGAATAATATTAGGAGGGCACGACAGGACTTATATAACTAAATTAGCCTAAAAGGTAAAACTATGTACAACTAAATATAATAAGATCTAGCCTGGCCAGGGTAGGACGTGGGAGCGAATGGCAGCTCAGCCGGACAGGTAGTCAGCTCAGCAGCGGACTGGTAGGCAGCTCAGCGGTCACGTAGGTGGCTCAGTGGACTGGTAGGCAGCTCAGCAGACACGTAGGCGGGCTCAGGAACACCCCGACGGCAGCAGTATGCAGGCGAGGCTCGAGAATCCGTAGCAGACGGAGACACGCAGTCCAAGTGGGCGTGTAGGGCA
Organism: Schoenobius gigantellus; assembly: GCA_963935595.1. Taxonomy (NCBI): domain Eukaryota; kingdom Metazoa; phylum Arthropoda; class Insecta; order Lepidoptera; family Crambidae; genus Schoenobius; species Schoenobius gigantellus. The sequence continues at coordinate 17,057,008 of OZ012557.1, read as the reverse complement.
CTCGACTTTAGGCGGCCAGTTGTCCCCTACGTACTTGAGCAGCAACTCTTCTTTACGATGGCTGGTGGTAGACCAGTCCAAAACTAGCACAGGAGCTTAGATACTCCTTAAGCTGTTTGTATTCTCTACCAGAGCTGGTAGTAGACTGGCTTCCTAATGACCCTGGTCCGCTTTTATACTGGCCATAACAATAGACAACTATATAGCTGTCAAGCGAAAGATTTTTGAACAATAAAATAATTATATGACATTTGTCAGTCACGTTCACGTAGGCATTGAGCTACAATATTGAGATCAAATGTCGGACGCTAACAATTATAATAAGAAAATATAGAAAAATACAATAAAGGACTAATAAATATTACAAATATTTATCGCTTGTGAATAATAGCGTTATACAAAGTGAAGTTCAAATAAATAATCAGTTAGTGCTTTACAAACATTCGTGAATCAAAAGTGTTACAAGAATTTGTGCATATTTACAAGATCGACATGTGAAAAGACAAGGTAATAATATTATATTTTCCTACCTAGTTACAATAAAGAATTAGTAGACTTAAATGTAGAGTATGAGAGTTTTGTCTTTTATTTACATTTATGAAGTGAACATTTTATTCGTAAGTCTCGCGACTTTCCGTCAGCGCGAAGCAACCTGACAACACACACAAATGATAATAGGTATATAGAATGAGTATATTCAGCCATGAAACGTTGCTTAAAGCTTGAATCCATCGTCTATTATTTGGCGTCTCTTCAGTTTGAAGTTATGATTACAATGAAGTTCTAAGCTACTTTAGAACACTGAATATTCATTACCCTTCTGCCAAAGTTGAGCTGCTACTACAGCATTAAAGTTATACTATGTACCTAATCAATGATTAATTATACACATCCACTTAATAACACAATATTCAACATTGTGTTACATATATCGATTTTAAGTTCTAAATCATAAACGATAACAGGCGAATCTGAAAACTCCTTTCAGAAGTGAGTTATGATAATAGAACATTTATATTTCCAAATACAAATAGAATTTAAAGTTTCTAACTGAAGTTATTGATTGCATTGAAGGAATTTGAATAACACAGAAAAGGTACTGATTCGGTGGTTGTTACGAGTACGTTACTAATAAAAGTGTAACCTAAAGTCATAAATATCACAATCTAAGTGTTTTGTCCTCGTTATTTTTATTGTCTATAATTATGACTTATATTAAATGTTGAGATGAGCTGCTAACATATTTTTTAATAATAGGTACTTTGTAAGTACATTTTTTTCATAATCATGTGTGTTATTAACTTGTTAAATCTCTTTATTATCGTTGATATTTTTTCTCTGTAATATTAATAATGCCATAGATCATATTAAGAAATGGGCACCAGTCAACAATCTACCATTTAATCTAGATAAAACGTGCAACATGATTTCAGAAATTATGGTGGATCTGATATAAATCTAAACATTAACTTTAATGCTGTTCTAATCAATGATGCAAAAGAAACTTGGGATATTGCTGGAGTCTCACGTAAATTGGAAAGCACACGTAGAAAAAATTTGTTCAAAAGCTAACAGTTACGTATATGTGTTAGGTAAATTAAGAAAAATTGCATCACCACAGACAGTATTATAGGCATTTTATGCGTATGTGTACTCGGCTCCTAAATATTGCCTCTTAGTCTGGGGAAATAGTACAGACATAAGCAGAGCGTTTATTGGACTAAAGAAATGTATTCGACTTATCCGAGCTATGTACGGGTTGGCACCTGATAAACCATGTGAACCTTTTTTTATTAAATATCGAATTCTGCCACTGCCATGTATGTATTTGTTAAATTTGGTGGGTTTTGTTAAAGCAAATCCTAAGCTATTTACTAAACTTCAAGACAGATATCCAAGAAACCGTAGGCATCCACATAAGCTTACTCATGCTTTACAACCAAATTGCTTTATATCAGAAAGAATGTTCAGCAATGTGTGTTAAGGTATTTTATGCTCTACTAAGTGATTTTCATTCGTTACCTCTTCCGGGCCTTGAAGAAAAATGTGGCTATTATGTGAAAGTTGGGATGGGACATCATAATCGCATGGGCAATTGCTATACGTTTAAGCTTATTTGACCATTTAATTATTACTGTAGTTTAATATATTAATCAATTAATGTACCCGTGTTGTTTGTCACTTACGTGATTAAATGTGTTGGATGTAAAATGACTTAAAAATCTTTGTACCATATTTAACGCAATAAAGAATCTTGAATCTCGAGGGCAAATCTTCGCAAATATTTGATTAAACTTAATCAAAGATTTGATTTCGGTACATTGAGTGATAGCCCCAACAGTTAAAAAAGCCTAGCATTTACCTTAATCTAAGTGGAAGCTCATGTTAATATTTTTCTTTATTTTTTCTCTCTTACAATATTAATACGTTACAATATTAATATGTCGGTGGCGCTGTGGACTCGGCACTTGCCTTCCAATCGGGAGGTCCGGGTTCGAGACCGCCATGTAGTTACCAATGTGTTTTTCGTTTTCGAATTTCATAATATACATTTGTCTGACGCTCCTACGGTGAAGGAAAACATCGTGAGGAAACCTGCATACATCTGCGAAGAAATTCAATGGTGTATGTGAAGATAGATAGATAGATAGATTAATACTTTATTGCACACAAAGAAAACAGAAACACTCACAAAACTCTTAAAATTAATGTGGGCAAAGGCGGTCTTATCGCTGGTAGCGATAAGACCGCCGCGAAGTCGACCAATCCGCACTGGGCCAGCGTGGTTGACTAAGGCCTAATCACCCTAACATAGGGTAGGCTCGAGCCCCTCGGTGGGGACGTATATGAGCTGGGATGATGATTAATAAAATCTACACTACAGGTTTACATTAATATGTGAGAGAGACTGGTGTCTGTACTAGGAGACCTGTATGACAGATTACCAGCCTCTCCCGCCACGGGCCAGGGATGCCGGACGAATGATTCAAATTAGAGCCCCTGATGGAAACAGGTAAGTAACGTGCGACCGTGAAGTGGAGAGCAAATGTGAATATAGCTAATGCAGGAGAGAGAATTCATGCTGCATTGCTACACAAGCCATCCTTAGCCTGCCGCCCTGCAAGGTGCTTCTTTACACTTTTGACTGGCCACGATTCAAATAAAGATTGTTATTGCGTCTCTTGTTTCTTTAACAAAAGAATATAGAATGCGAGTCTGACTCGCTCTCGACGGGTTTTCTTTGTTGTCTGTAGTCTATTAAGCGGTTATCTCTCCTATAAAATAACCTATTCCTGTTGTGACGCATTTATTTACAATTCGCCGCCCAAAACAATAATTCAGGCAGTGTTTACGTGGCGGCCCGGCCGGCTCAGCTGAGCGCGCGCTTATCGATTCGCCAAGGACAAGGTAGGCGCGGCTCCGTTCCGCGCGGGGAATATCAAACATATGACGGCTACACCACCGCCATGAATAACAAACAAATGATCAGGCTGCGTTGCTTTTATTCCCTTTGCTTTCTAAGGCTGGGGAATCACTTTTACAACAATAATTTACTGAATTCACCTTAACTCATACATAAGTTTAATTCGTACACCGTCTACACATTCTCTCACACCATGCCGGTTTACTGGTAGAGAATGCCATTGGCATCAAGTCCGCCTTCTGTACATCCTTAACATGTTGTACGAAAAGAATAAATAAATTAATAAATATCCAACTGATAGGCGTCTTCCCTTAGATGAGGACGGTTTGATCTAAGCACTACACTATGTTGGCCAGACTGAATTATACATAATATTTATTAGTAACTAGCTGTGCCCGCGAACTACGTTTCGCCATCAAAATACTTAACACAGTGTTTAGTTTTTTCCTCCATTTTATTCCATAATGATTCAACTTTATTCTGCCTTTCTTGAGCATCGGCCATTTCGAAAATAGAACAATTTTCATAGGTTCGTAATGCTCTTTTTCTATCAGTCCACAAAATTAAATACATTACATATTACTATAAACACTAACTATTATTATTGTTTTAATTAGAGACATTATTGATATTAATAAATTCTTCTTCAGTAGAAAGAACTACACAGTTGCAAGAATAATCTTTATCGTATTCATGATTCGAATTAAAATAAACAATTGTTAATAAATTAGAACTGTATACGAATAAAGTTTAGATTTTATAATGGGTGTTGGTAACACCAACAAAATATATTTTTTGGATATGACAACTTGGCCAATTTTGACTGGTCGTACAGTAAGCTACTGTTTATACTGTTTGACCTTTGAACTGTTCTTATGTCGCTCGTAATACTGGCGGTTTTCGTAGAGTTAATGTATAGCAAGAATGGGGGGGTTACTGTACAAATACGTTTTCCGTATTCGATATCCGATCACGGAATACAGACACGGAGTTTCGTGAACGTAGCGCAGACGTTCGTTTCTTCTCATTCGGGATTTCTACCATTCTACCTAAAAACATACGTACAGAACGTGTTCCGTTCGTAATAAAAACGAACGTGTGCGGCAGTCAATGAGTATTTTGTTTAGATTTGATGCATTCGGATGCCCGCATTCAGAAAACGAATGCGAAAAAAGGTATTTATGCGGTTAGCCTTAAAATGTATTGAGACTTCCGTTTTTGTAACGTGTACTGTGCGATATAGTGTTGCTGGCATAGTTCGGTTAGCAAACTCGCCGTGATGACTAACATCCAACACACAAACTTGGAGTTATCGTTAGTTAGTTCACGATCGTTGCATTATCACGGTCTCGAAGGACACTAAACACAGGTAACATCTAACATCTAACATCCAATAGGCCCCGAAGCGGTTCTCAAACTTTTTTGGTCACGGAACCCTTTTGGAAAGCGAAATACTTGACGGAACCCTAAAATAAAACAATAGTTTTTAAAAGTGTATTCTTTATTAATAAGCATAATGAAAGTACGACCAGAGAGGGTGTTTTGATTTTTCTAAATTATTGCGGAACCCCTTATAGGGGTAGTGTGGAGCCCTAGGGTTCCGCGGAACACACTTAGAGCATGGCTGCTCTAGGTACCCTTCAGGGCCTACATTCATTTAATACCCCTATTGCTGGGTTTGAAAAGCAACTGTTATCCGTCTTTTTTGAGCGGCGGCCATGTCGAATTTACGTCAATGTTGCTACGTTCATAGTGCTCTACTGATCAAGGCCTTTCATATGATACCCATATTGCTGGGCTTAGAAACGAACTTTTATCAGTTTTTTTTGAGCAGCGGCCATATTGAATTTTGTGCTATTTTCCTAGGTTCATAGTGCTCTACTTTTCAAGGCCTTTCATTTGCTTGGTTTGGAAACGAACTTTTATCCACCTTTTTTGAGCGGTGGCCATGTCAAATTTACGTCAATATTGCCAGGTCCATAGTGCTCTACTCTTGAAGACCTTTCATTTGATACCTATATTGCTAGATTAGAAAACGAACTTTTATCCACCTTTATTGAGCGGCGGCCATGTTGAATTTATTTATGTGTTGCTAGGTTCATAGTGCTCTACTCATCAAGGCCTTTCATTTGGTACCCACATTGCACGGTTTGAAAATGAACATTTATCCTTTTTTTGAGCGGCGGCCATGTTGAAATTAGGTAGATTTTCGTAGGTACCTAATGCTCTACTCTTCAAGGCCTTTCATTTGATACCCATATTGCTAGGTTTGGAAACTAACTTTTATCCACCTTTTTTGAGTGGCGGCCATGTTGAATTTATCTAAATGTTGCTAGGTTTATAGTGCTCTACTCATCAAGGCCTTTCATTTGAGACCCATATTGCAGGGTTTGGAAACGAACTATTATCCATTTTTTGAGCGGCGGCCATGTTGAATTTATAGCAATTTTCCTAAGTTCATAATGCTCTACTCTTTTAGGCTTTTCATTTGATACCCATATTGCTAGGTTTGGAAACGAATTTTTATCCTTTTTTTTTTTGAGCGGCGGCCATGTTGAATTTAGGTCGATTTTGCTAGGTTCCTAATGCTCTACTCTTCAAGGTCTTTTATTTGATACCCATATTGCTAGGTTTGGAAACTAACTTTTATCCACCTTTTTTGAGTGGCGGCCATGTTGAATTTATCTAAATGTTGCTAGGTTTATAGTGCTCTACTCGTCCAGGCCTTTCATTTGAGACCCATATTGCTGGGTTTGGAAACGAACTATTATCCATTTTTTGAGCGGCGGCCATGTTGAATTTATAGCAATTTTCCTAAGTTCATAATGCTCTACTCTTTTAAGCTTTTCATTTGATACCCATATTGCTAGGTTTGGAAACGAACTTTTATCCTTTTTTTTTGAGCGGCGGCCATGTTGAATTTAGGTCGATTTTGCTAGGTTCCTAATGCTCTACTCTTCAAGGCCTTTCATTTGATACCCATATTGCTAGGTTTGGAAACGAACTTTTATCCATTTTTTGAGCGGCGGCCATGTTTAATTTAGGGCAATTTTCCTTAGTTCATAATGCTCTACTCTTTTAGGCCTTTCAATTGATGCCCATATTGCTAGGTTTGGAAACTAACTTTTATCCACCTTTTTTGAGTGGCGGCCATGTTGAATTTATCTAAATGTTGCTAGGTTCATAGTGCTCTACTCATCAAGGCCTTTCATTTGAGACCCATATTGCAGGGTTTGGAAACGAACTATTATCCATTTTTTGAGCGGCGGCCATGTTGAATTTATAGCAATTTTCCTAAGTTCATAATGCTCTACTCTTTTAGGCTTTTCATTTGATACCCATATTGCTAGGTTTGGAAACGAACTTTTATCCTTTTTTTTTTGAGCAGCGGCCATGTTGAATTTAGGTCGATTTTTCTAGGTTCCTAATGCTCTACTCTTCATTTGATACCCATATTGCTAGGTTTGGAAACGAACTATTATCAATTTTTTTAACGGCGGCCATGTTTAATTTAGGGCAATTTTCCTTAGTTCATAATGCTCTACTCTTTTAGGCCTTTCAGTTGATACCCATATTGCTAGGTTTGGAAACGAACTATTATTCTTCTTTTTAGAGCGGCGGCTATGTTGAATTTATGTCAATGTTGCTAGGTACCTAATGCTCTACTCTTCAAGGCCTTTCATTTGATACCCATATTGCTAGGTTTGGAAACTAACTTTTATCCACCTTTTTTGAGTGGCGGCCATGTTGAATTTATCTAAATGTTGCTAGGTTCATAGTGCTCTACTCATTAAGGCCTTTCATTTGATACCCATATTGCTAGGTTTGGAAACTAACTTTTATTCACCTTTTTTGAGCGGCGGCCATGTTGAATTTATGTCAATGTTGCTAAGTTCATAGTGCTCTACTCATCAATGCCTTTCATTTGATACCCATATTGCTAGGTTTGGAAACTAACTTTTATCCACCTTTTTTGAGCGGCGGCCATGTTGAATTTATGTCAATGTTGCTAAGTTCATAGTGCTCTACTCATCAATGCCTTTCATTTGATACCCATATTGCTAGGTTTGGAAACTAACTTTTATCCACCTTTTTTGAGCGGCGGCCATGTTGAATTTATGTTAATGTTGCTAGGTTCATAGTGCTCTACTCATCAATGCCTTTCATTTGATACCCATATTGCTAGGTTTGGAAACTAACTTTTATCCACCTTTTTTGAGCGGCGGCCATTTTAAATTTATGTCAATGTTGCTAGGTTCATAGTGCTCTACTCATCAATGCCTTTCATTTGATACCCATATTGCTGGGTTTGGAAACGAACTTTATCGGCAGTCATGTCAAATTAAGTCAACGTGGCTAGGTTCAATGTGTTCTACTCTTTAGGTTCTTCGTTCGATATCCATGTTCCTTGGGTGGATCCAAAAAAATGTGATCCGTCATTTTAGACATTAGGATCAAGAGTCCCGTCCCGTCCCTCTACGCGTAACCCAGAACATTGCAGTCAGATATTTTTTTTAATCATCAATATTAATCTATTACTTTTAATAGTTTTAAATGGATGAAAGAGTTTGATTCCTTAGTCCTAATGTAAAAACATACAACATCTTTCAAAATACCTTGAAAAGAGTATCTTCATTTTTCAACATTTCAAATATTTCAAAAATTGTACCGATTTTTCGAAAATTAGTCAAGAATTAAACCAATCTACAAATTTTATGGTCACTCGATAAGTATTATCATAAAAAATGCTTTATGCATTGGTTGTATGGCTTGATCTTTTTGCCTTACCACCACGGTACGACATAAGAAAAAGACAATTTGGTTGGCGAAATCCAGTTGGGCACAGCCATTAACAGAAAATATTAAATTTTATTTGTACTATGTGAAACACTTCATTCCTGCCTTAATTTTCGAAATCCAATTACTTAAGATCAGGCTGTATGGCGTAGTTCCATTGCCTTTCCTTCGTGGAAGAAAATACCTTCTTTCTGTACTATGTGACAGACTTGTCAAAATAATTTCACGTGCGCCATGTTGTTTTTCTACCTAAAGCCAATTCGAAAATTTTATGGTATTTTTTCACTAAAAATAAAAAGTGAATTTAAACAAACGAAATTATGCCTAAATGTTCTTCCGGAAAATTCTAAGCATTGTGGTGTAAGCCATATCAAATTCTGTCCAGTAGTTTCGGAGATCTTTCCGGACAAACAGACAAACAAACAAACAAACAAACAAACAAACAAACAAACAAACAAACAAACAAACAATTTTTTTAAAAACTATTCTATCGTGTTCTGCTAATGATTTTAAGGCGACCTGTGTATTTTTTTTCTTAATATTTCGCAATTACAGATTTTTGTACCCCTACGATTTTATTATATATAGAGATATAATTGCATACATACTTCGTTATATAAAGTTATGTTGTGCATAAAGAATAGAATGTATGTTTAGCGTAATTTATATAAAATTGAAACATTTTTAACACCAAATAATGCTTGCCTAATTATTTATTTTGTATTTTACTGAATGAAGAGAGAAATACAACAATCTGTTATATTATAAGATTGTTATAAGATTAACAGATTTCATAAATAAAAGTAATCATATATACTATATGTTATGTTATGATATAAACATATCAATTATATGTTATGATATAAATGATGTCATGACTGTCGATTCGTAATTAAATTGTAAGTAGAGTTTGTGCTAAGTGAGAATCAAAACGTGAAGCACGTTACGGCGTTAGGGTCTAAATGGCAGACAAATGTATATTAGTATTGTGTGCTCAAAATAAAAAGATCATTAAGGACATCAGTTTCCTTTAATTTCCAATATTTCTCTTATTTCGTCCGGACTCTACCCTACTTTAGTATTCTAGCCTGATTGATAGATTAAAAATGCAAGGCTCACAAAGTCTTTACCATGCCTAATCTATCCCAAAATAGTAGTGACGCGATAACAAAGTATACATTTTTGTTAAAAATTTAATAAAACCCCTTATTTACTGAAACTACGCAGTCAAGCAAGGCCGGGGCCTATCGATTGACGAAGGGCAAGGCTGCCCGCGCCGCCGCCTAGCGCTCAAGGCAGCCTGTAATTTGAGCTAGCACTACATAAGTATATGTATATTTATGTTAGAGTCGACAGTTACGTTGTTTTGCCGGGACACGAAATCGAATTTATGTTCGAAAACATGAGCGCCGCGTTAGTACTATAATTGTTTTAATACCAATATTGGTAAAAACAAACCGTTTCACTAGGTATGTGGAAAAATGTTAAACATCTTAATTTAAGATTCAATAGCTAATAAAATTTAAATTTACGATGGAAGTTATTTATCGCTTTTTGAAACCAATACAAATACATATCGCCACAAGAAACCAACCACGGAATTGCCAGTATTTCAAATATGAGAAAAAAACCCGTATTAAAATTTGAGAAAAATCTCAATTTACGTTAATTTACACACTCAAGAGCACTGAATCCGGGTCACCCAAATATTCCTAAAAATCTCACAAACTAACAATGTGAGCTTAGTGACGTAAACTCTTTCGAATATACTTGTACAATAAAATACTCCTTAATCGAGATACCTTCTAAACTACTTCTACTTCAGTAAACTAAACTATTTCCGTTCAAATTTATACAAGTATATGTATAAGTTCCCAACTATGTAGTACATATTTACGGTTTTCGGATTTTTTCCTTAACATGTGCAAGTAACTTTGTTTCTTGCCAAATTTCATGATTCTGAGTCAACAGGAAGTCAATAGGATTTGATTTCCTTGTGAAATCGCAAAATTTGCGAAAATATGCCACATGAACTTTGATCGTGTTAGCTTACAAATATAATTTCTTCACAGCTGAAACGGACTGTAGGCCCGATTATTTCATATACAATTTCTATGATATCTTTACGTTCTCGAGAAAAAGTGTCATGACAGACAAACGGACAGATTTAGTTTCCGAGTTTTTCATGTGACCCGCATTCATTACCCTCGAGTGTATTTATTATTTGAGAATACAGTTTTATCGGAAATATGTATATGACAGAGTTTATTGATGCTCTTCACATACGGCTTTTAAGCGAAGTCATCATAGACGCGACGAGTAAATATATCGATAACGTTTTGTTTTCTAAGCGAAATGTCATTGAGCTAGATCATGGCGTTACTGGAACCAGGTGTTTTGGTGGATTTATTGATGATTTTATTGTCTTCTGTCGATTTTTTTTGTTGACTGTAAAGTTTATTGACTGAAAAGTAATAACTTTTTGTAACCTAATTATTCTCTACTATTGCAGTGGCGGCATTGTGTTTATTTTTTCTTTTAAAACAAAAATATGTATAAATGGTATAGGTCTATACATTAGGTACATTAATGAAGACATTTGTGCCCAAGCTCTTGAACTGTTCTATTCTTCTTTGGATATAGTCATTAAGAAATTATTATTATACAAAGAGGACGCTTCAATCTGTTCTAAGAATTCAATTACTTTGTCCGACATAACGACAAACATATACGAGTAAAACCACTTATTATCTTAATGCAGGGGTGGCTCAGCATGAGAGCCTTCGCACTTCGACCCATCGGCATCGTGGATCTTTTGTGCTTCCTTATTACTAAGTTTAACCACTTATTACTAAGTTTTTTTCTCTGAGGAAGAACATATGCACGTTTGGTTTTATACGCTTGTGTTAAAATGTCATACGGTTTCTGCCATCTTCGTGGACATATTACGAGTATTTGAAAAAGTACGCGCTCGTATCGCTCTGTCTTGTGTGCGTATAACAATAGACTTACGTTACGACGTGTGTCGAGAGGGCCTTTTACCGATGCTACGAAAAATCGTAGCTCGTAGATATGAAATTGTTAATGGGCACTCTATTAATTAATATTATATTTTTTTAATATTGTCAGTATTTTGTATATTAATAAATGTAAATTAGTAATAAAATACATAATATGTATAGTAAACAATACCGCAAATTAAATATATTTATGGGTTATAAAGATTTTTCTGTTACATTATTTATTGGTCAAGTAATCTTATAATCTTGGAGGAGGCTTTTACCCGAAGAGGGTTCACACAAATAATGCATAAATTATAATGTATAGATGGTTATTTAATTTAAAAAAATAGAACTTGTGCGGAATTAAATACAGCTTTATTATTATTATTATCTTATAATATCTCTATTCATAAACACAGCTCATATACCTCCCCACCGAGGGGCTAGAGCCTGCCCTATGGAAGTCTTTTGAGTGCATTTTAGTTATGATTTATGCATTAATTAAAGTCAAGTTTATTTTTTGTAAAAAATGTCATTTTTTGTGTAAGTCATTAATAAGTACAACAAAACCATACAATAACAGTGATATTATTTAAAATACATAGTATATTATTACGTAACACTAAGCTAAATAAATTGCTCAAAAACAGCACAATGAAAGAGCATTGCTCAAAATACAATGATTAAAATCATTGCAAATACTCGATTATAATTCATATCAAACAATAAATTAAAAAGAGTTTAGGAGATTATATGTTCAACTGCTTCTAGTGCATATACCTCTGTAGAATTAATATGAACCTGACAAAAACATATAAATAACTTGAAAGAATACTGCAAATTATCTATACAATACTTAAAGATTTTTTTCTGTTCTCTAATTCCTAACTGTTAAGCAATTATACTTTCCATCACCAGCTCACCGAAGTAACTTGTAACAATATAAAGTAGAGTGAGTATAGGTATGCACCTATGTATTTACTCCTAAAAGTCAAGGGTCCATTATTAGCTCAACATGATGGAAAAATCTCTGCGATGACTACCAGAATCAGACTCAAATATCTAAATAGCTTCAGTAAAACATGAAACACGGGACGTGCCTGTGAAATTTAAGGGTTTCGTTTTCGCTTCGTTATCTAATCCTCAGGATCCCTTCACCAGGTCCTGACTTGATGATAATAGAACCATCTCAAGAGTATTTCTAATAAAATAATAATTTCAAAAATCGGTCCATAAATACACAATTAGCGTGGTAATTGGTATGCATAAAAAATAGATAGTCAAACATCGAGTAGAAGCTCTCCCTTTTTTGAAGTCTATTAAAAATAATAAATAAGTCAGGTGTCGGTACGAGAGTTGGTAAATAATTTATTTATTTATTTAGTATTAAAGGTACATCAGCAGAACACTTATTACCATATTCATAATATACATAGTGTGTAGGACTTGTTCACATAAGTGTCCCATTATAGGGTACACAGCATTTTCTAAATTGTAACATTAATTTTAAGAAATAATTAAAAAATTATATATTAAAAAAAAACACACATCACATTATAAATCAACTGAACGGCTCAAGTAGTCCCCAAGTACACGCTGGAACACTTTATATGATTGGTGATATATTTCTAGATTTGGCAGAATCTTGCACATACTCGTACTATTATTATATTATAATATGGATAATATTATAATTATGGAACAAATTTATTTTTTCGTTTGATCAAAATCTTTTTTAATATGTATTTTGGATTCGGGATTTCTGAATTAAGTTACCAAAATAAAAAGTCGCTTCTTTTAATGTAAGTAGATGACAGGTATTCAGTAATTCTTGATGTTATTATGTTATTCTTGATGACAAAGAAAAGGAGGAAAAATGATATTACGATTCTTTTATTGTAATATATTAGGGTATGCTTTGCTTTTTACACAATAAATTTAATTATTGAAAATGTTAATACATTAATAAATATAAAAAAAATTCTTGCTATAGCGAATGACAGGCATCATTTGTTTAATGACAAAAAATATTATAAAAACCAGCCAAGTGCGTTTCGGGCCACGCGCAATATAGGGAGCCATACTATTATTATCATTTCACATGATTCATTAATTCAAGTTTACTACCAGTTTCATATAACTAACTAGCCATCTTCGCATTTGGTCTCTATTTCCACTTACCACTAGTGGGAATGGAGTCATTTGCTAGACCTTCTATAAAAAAAGTGCAAATATTCTTTTTGATCTCATTTCCTGTGGTGGGTCATTGCACATTACGCTTTAATTAATGGTGTTAGTGGTACATAGTGGTTTCAGCAATTGTTTTTTTTATTTATCGTCTAGATTTTTCATTAACATACGAGTACAAATTGTTCTTGTTCAGTTTAAAGATTACGATATGATTGTTGATTTTGAAAGAATTGTGGATTGTGTAAACCGTTTCGAATTCTCATAAATATGCTTTAAAAACAGAAGTAGAGTGCTATTTTACTCTGTAACAGCCAATTATTCGAAAAACTCTTTGAACTCGAATAGTATTACACAAGGTATTCATAAAACTCGAATAACAAAATCATAAGAATATTGCATACCCTACTTACCGCAGTAAGGAAATAAAAAACAAATGACACGTGATATTTAATATGTAGCAGATATGATAGGAGAATTCTATGCCCGCCATGTTGTTTTAGTTCATTGAGTATTAGTTTTTCCTTATTTTTGGATGGGTATTTCTCAGCTTCCTGTGGAAACTTCGAAAAATCCTCCCTTAGTGACATAATCCAACGAGCCCCTCCTGTACCGAATTTCATACTTCTATAGCTCCAGTAGTTTGGGCTCTACGTTGATACCTCAGTCAGTCAGTCACCAAAGCCTTTTATTAATACAGATTTTCAATGGAACTGGCACGCAATAAAATTGCAATAAAATATTAAATACTAGTTGTACTGCTGATTTTATTTACGATACGAAAAAAGACATCAATTCAGAATTTCCGCCATTAATAATATGAAATTGCCGTTTTGTATGAAGTTTTTTAAGAACATTGCTTATTTCATACTAACGTTTTTCTTAGTTGTTTAATTTCGTAGTTTAATAACCAATAAAGCAAACTTTATGAAACTTTTAGAGACTGGTCAATAGACTTTAAACTAAGTAGTAACATAATTTTGGAGACAAGAAAATTAGTTTTCACAAAGTTATCGTCGATAATGTACAACATTCTGACGAAAAAATAGGGGGTAATTTTTGAGATTCCTTATATGTATATTATGAAACAAATTCTAAGATAAATTTTAATTGTAACCACAACGTGCACTCTAGGGCCAAAAAGTAATAAAAAATAAATATATTTTTTTATAGCTCTTAAATTAGAAAAGTTCTAAAGTTATATAAATAAACGAAAAAAACGACAATTTCATACTTTAACCCCTATCATTATCATAGATAACAACAGTGTCTGTGTGCGTGGTCTTAACTTAAACGCCGCCGTAACCTATGTACTTATAATTTCTTCCCATGAAATTATTTTATGAGAATTCTATAATAATTTTCAGTCAGTTTGTTACGTGTAGCAAATATCGAGACGAATATATAAGTAATGTCAATATAATAAAAACACACCTAATTGCTGCCTCTTTTGAAATTTCCAAAAAATTGAAGCATCACTTCAATCAAAAACGTATGTCAAGTAATAAAATTGTCTCATTCTTGAATGACTGATTTTTACTGAGACAATTTTTTTTGTGATTTGACAGCCATATCAATTTAATAGATGTCATTTGGTTGTAGATAGCTAATTTCTACTACATCATAGTTGAAAGCATAAGTACGAGTATGTCGTGATATTCATCAAAATGTTGACGTAATGCGACGCACTGTGAAATCCCCTGTATGCATCGCAAGAAAGGCTAGTTTAAATTGTGTGTTACAAGGTTGGAATAAAGCTCATTTCTGTGTAACGAGGTATTTGGTTAGGGTGGCAGATTACGTACTGTTGCCAGTTATCTGTGGCCCGGCGACGGACGGGTCGATAGAGACTGAACAAAGATGGGCCGCCCACACGCCGCCCGCCCCCCTGCGCAGCTTCCCCTGACCTACATACAGGGGGATGGGGTGGGGCTCCCACGCAGTTGAGCGACTATTCGACATAGTCTACGTTGTACTTGTGTGCGTGCGCAAACAGATGTACTAACGGCCATTTTGATGTTTCATCGCTTATTCACGTAAGCACTATAATGATTGTGTTTTGAAATAATCTTGTCTTATTTGCGCAAGTTTTTTTTATATATACTTAAATAAAACTAGTCACTTGTTTTAATGCGTTTTAGTGTTGGGTTAATACTATAAACTTTGCATTGCACAATGATATAAATCTTGGGCTGCAGTCACGTAACTTGCATAGTTAAAGGTATTTAGGTACTTTGTTGCAGTAATTATTTTAATTCTCAAAAGAATAATAAGATTTGTTTATTGTATACAAATATACATTTTAGGAATTACATTTAATATTAGTTCACACAATTTAGAGTGTTTTATCAGTTTTTAATTTCCTGATAAAAATAAAATGTGATGAATAATTAAATGGTAGAGTTTAATGTAGAGGCATTTTTTTTATGAAAAATTTAATATTTTATGTGCAATGGGCAAAACAAACGTACATACCTATTACAGACTGTTAAGTAAATACAATGTTTTTGAAATTATGTATTAGTAACAGTTTGATTAAATTAAAGAGGGAAATAATATAACATCATATTTACAATACAATTAATAAAAGAAATGTATGTAAGTAATAAAATCTATTAACGTTATTTAATTTATAATCCAAGAAAAAAAAATGCATTCAATTCTTATTTGCGTTTTGAGTTACATATGTTAGTATATTATTAATTTTATGTAAAATTTTTCAGTTTTGTTGTTTATAAAGAGTAAAAACATCACTTTTATTTTTGAGTCATTCTCATGAAACGGTAAACAAGATCTGCAATCTATTGTGATGGACGCTAGCGTGGGTAGATAGACGCGAGGCATGTGCTCATCCCGTCTACTGCAACTATTCAGGAGAAACACTAATCTGCAGGTAAGCTTGCTAGCTATATCCAAAAAAAAACCTAACATTGAGAGTTGTCAATTGCATTAGCGATCCGAGCAACCGGTTCCGAACATTACAGCAGAGCGGAACAGATTGCGCGCTTGCAATGTTAGGAGTAGTAATAATAGGTAGGTAGTTATAGTGCGAATAACATAGGAGGGTTTCCAGCCCCTACTGAAATTACAGATTGCATGTTTACAAGCGCTATTGTTTGTATATACGTGTGGAGAGTAAACTGATGACGTGATTCATGTTAGAAGCGCGCAAGGTGAGCTGAACAATTTGACATGTTTTACACAAAGTCATTCTGCTCAGCACAATGAATGCTGAACATGTAAGTCATTAAAACTGCAGATCCGCTCGCCGCTGAACGCGCGCTGTTGTAAATAAGTCTATTTATGGGCAAAACAATGATGCATAGAAGGCTAGTTAGCGTGATTACAAATATACAATTATCGATTGTTGCATGAAATTGCTTTTTGTAAACGATCTTACCTGGTGATGCGAAGGGTTGAGGCTGGTTGTTCACTCGCGTCGGGAACTGCGCATTTATCCCTCTGAGTGGTTTCGAGAAAGAGGGCGAGCGAGAGAGACCAGCCGACGCGGCGGCGCGCGGCAGAATCGCGCGGCCTCGACCTTGGCCGTCAAACTCGCGCATGCGCCCCGCGCCGCGAGCCCCTCGCCCTCCCGCCAATTATGTCATTATGTGGCTGTGCCGCGGCGCTGGCTGCGGAGCGGATTTGTTGCCAAACACAGTTGCGCTCTGGTGCTCCTGGAGATTTTGCCTTGGCTCTTCACATATCCGTAACAAATATATACAACTAGGTAGGTATATGGCCAAAAAGTTAGATGCATCTCAGAGCCAGACAAAGATTCAACAATATCGTCCATTGTACAATAACATCGAAATAGAAGAGTTTATTGATCTCACACCTACATTAATAGAAAAAACTAACAAGTTCCTAACAAATAAGCACTGAGACTGGCTTCCAAATCAATTACATACAAGATTACAAAATCATTATTTTGTATTTTAGCGCTATTATAATAAAGTTGAAAATGGAATGTTCTGTACGCTTAAATAAGAAGTTTTTTATACACAATGGAGACGTCTGTGGTCTTTGCCTTTTGTCAACTATCATTAAAAAAGAAATTATTATTACTCTGGATTGTATATTTTTCAATATAGGTAATCACGGTTATTTAAAAGTATGTTAAAATAATTCAAAATAAGACCTTATGTTGGAACGTTAATCAAGTACTTATCTAGTTAAGTTTTAACTAAATATTATATTATCTGTGCTACAACTACAACCCAATAGGTTGTAGGGTGTAGGATGTTATTTTACTTTCTCAAAATAGCTTCATTGAGGACTCTACATGAAAATTATAGGTACATGAGTATTTAGTGTTACAACAAAGGAATCTCTCTTAATTAAATATATTTCATACTATTTATTGAGAATTCTTTAGTTTATTCTCTATTATACTAGTATTTTGTATTTGATAAATAGGGCAGCTATAGCTAACTAATATCCAAGTCATACTTTTTGTCCGAAACGACTTAATATACTACCTATTTGTTAAAGATTCAAAGTTAACCATGTTTTAAATATTATTATTTAATTATTGTATGTATTAATCTTTTATGCATACTTACAATTAAAATGAAGTGATTATTTTCTGTCTACTTACAATGTCGAAATGCAATCCTTTATGCCCAAAGACGTATTTAATACTTCAGGTATTTTGCTATTAATCAACCTGCATTATTAATGCAGAAAAGCAAAAGAGTAAAAAAATTATTAATATCATTATTATAAAAACTACATTCTCATGTAAAACTACTCTGATCAAATTAGATTCGATCAGCTTATCAGTAACAGCGCCATCTATTGAATTATAACAATATTAAATGTTCCAGAGTAGTTGCTGCATTGAGAGAGAACTCTACAATATTTTATCGCGCATCGACTCTAGATGGCGTAAAACTGTGTTTTCGGACAGCTCTATCATTGCATATACGTCTTATAAATTTTACACTCTTGTGACTGCATTTTCTATGAACAAGCTTAGTATTTTTTTCTTGTATAAATTTTTTTGCAATTTGCAAAGACACAAGTACGAGTATAATATCAAATTGTCTGTTATTAAAAAAAATTAAAACATGTTTACATAGCGTAAACTTGGTAAAGTGACGTTGTTTCTGCATTCAAAGCTAAATTCTTAGAATTATATATCTCTACGACAGCACTTACATTGCATTTTTTATGTTTTCAGGCAGCTCTACACAATTGTTTTGTCCGAAAACACAGTTTAACGTTATCTAGAGTTGATGCAAATAAAACATTGTAGAGTTCTCTCTGAATGCAGCAACCACTCTGGAATATTTAATGTTGGTAAATTTCAATAGATGGCGCTGTTACTGATAAGCTGATCGAACGCGATTATGTATTAGTATACGAGAATGTAGTTTTTTAATTAATGCTCTATAATAATACTTTTGCATTCTGCAACTACAAAGTGTACTGGAATAATAACCATAGCGAGAGTATGAAAAGAAGAGTACATAAAATAGAAAGACTTAAAGGATATTTTTTTTCACAAGGACAATTTCCTTTAAAAAGTCGATCTATTCCAATATTGTTTTATTGTTAAGTGCGAATACATATGTTTTGTACTTGAAATTATAACGAACACTATAAAAACATTAAAAAAACCGACTTAAAAACACAAAAAAATGTAGTATGTTTTAGTATTTTATATATCAGTATTAAACTATATATTTTGCACTAGTGTATTATTGAAAAATACCCATTTGATCATAATTATGTTTTGTCCCATCTAAAGGTGGTCTGGTAGAGATCGCCTATAGCGATAAGGCCGCTTTTTTTGCTTTTTGTGTATGTATTGTCATTGTCTGTGTTATTTTATTTAAGCAAAATAAAAAGATTTTATCTATTTATTTAAAATAAAAATATGTAATATAGGAAAATATACCTATAATATCAGATTTTTTATATTGAAGTTGGTGCCAAATTTTTACTAAAGACACGAGTTTCCAGGTGATCATTGCTTGGCACTGTTGACACCGACTTCAATATAAAAATGTGAAGTTGTATTTTTCGATTATTTATGACTTTTTGGTGTTTTTGAAGTCAGCTTTTATTTATTGTAAAATGCGTGCGTATAAACAATATTGAATAAATTATTGTCGAACTCTTAACAACCTAATTGTTTAGGAGCTATACTTTTCACTATCAGTTCACCTGATTCACTTGAAAGAATAAAACTAATCGTCAATAATTTTCATTATATTGAAAGAACTACCTACCAGAAACCTACCATCATCAGCTCAGTATTATGATATGATGACTACCAAATGCAACTGGATATGCTTAGAAAAATCTTGAGTGGAGGTGCCTATAAAATTTAAGAGTTTCGCTCGATTTCATCATCCGATCATGACTTGGTGATAATAGAAAGACCTCAGGAGTGTACTCTTTCGATTACAAAAGAATTTGAAAATCGGCTAACAAATGGCAGATTAATAGGAATCGGTGAACATAAAAATACTCGTACATGCAGTCAAACATAGAACCTCCTCTTTTTTTGAAGTCGTTTATAAAAATGCAAATTTATGTCGCATCTAGGGGTTGCGTCACTGCAGTTTCATAACAAAATTTTGGTATTACAGGCCCCGGCAAACATCTTGAACAATTTCACAGATAAAAAATACATGCACAGTAAAAGTTTTTGTACTAAATACTGCAACTGCGCATGTATTTTTTTAGCTGTAAAATTGTTCAAGATGTTTGCCGGGGCCTATACAAAATACCGCCGGGCGCCGTAGAAGAACTAGAGTTACCGATATAGCCCAAAGAATTGCAAACCTTAAGTGGCAGTGGGCAGGACACATCGCTCGTAGGACTGACGGCCATTGGGGCGGAAAGGTCCTCGAGTGGCGGCCGCGTACCGGGAGACGCCGTGTTGGTAGGCCCCTCACAAGGGGACCGACGATCTGGTGAAGGTAGCGGGAAGCCGCTGGATGCGGGAGGCGCACGCAGGACCGATCGGTATGGAGATTCTTGGGGAGGCCTATGTCCAACAGTGGGCGTCTCTTGGCTGATACGATGATACAAAACATTAGCTCCATTAGTTAGCATTTAGTTCGATCGACTAACTACACCGGGCTGCACGCACGATACTCGATGCCTGTGCTACACTGCTGTGAGAAAAAAACTAGCGATTGCAATGTGCGCGCTATCGTAGACATTCACATTTTACGTGAATTTTTTACATCGAATTGTGTTTGTAAATTGTTTTCCTCATAGAAAGGGATGAAAAGAATTGTGTTTCTCTCGGTCGCAAAATTATTTTTGCTTTGGGCGCCGTACAGTTAGCTCAGGATTCTATTTTATTCTAGAACTAGCTGTGCCCGCGAACTACGTTTCGCCATCAAAATACTTAACACAGTGTTTAGTTTTTTCCTCCATTTTATTCCATAATGATTCAACTTTATTCTGTCTTTCTTGAGCATCGGCCATTTCGAAATTAGGACAATTTTCGTAGGTTCGTAATGCTCTTTTTCTAACAGTCCACAAAATTATAGTACATTATGGTACACGTGTGTAATGTTGGTGATTACCGCTGAGGCGCATTGAGGCCCGAGCCGTCAGGCGAGGGTCTTAAGAAGCCGAGGACGGTAACCATCAATACACACGTGTATCATACAACGTTTTTCAACACACTTCTGAATAAAACAATACGTAAATAAAAAACCATTTTACATAGTAGATAAAAAGTTTACTTAGAGAAACAATTAGTAAATGTGCAGTTAGTAAAATTATAATTAACTATTTTTGATGACATAGCGATCTCATCAGATAGATTATTTATTGAAATACTTTCATGTTCTATTGTTATTTGTGATGGTTCATTATTCGTGTAGGTAGGTGAAATCCAATCATTGGACGTACTTGGTATTTCGCCAGTAGGATGCGTCTCAGAATCAAGTTTAATTCTTTTTGTGATTTTTGCACAAATTTCCTTCTTGTTTTGTATGGAATCTTCTACGTATGATTCTGCTACATTGCTAGATCGCCACCCGCCATGTCGCTTCAAAGTCATTATATCAGCTCCTGAATTTGCCAGCAATGTAGCTGAAGTTCTTCTGAAACTATGTCCAGTGTAGCTCTCAGCATCTACTAAACCCAAAAACTTAGCGATTTCTTTAGGCATAGAACCAAATTTGTTTATACCTATAGGCTGACAGGTACATTTACCATTCTGGTAATTTAGAAAGAAACGGTCATTTTTTGTTTTTGGCGAACGCAAACTTTCATACTTCTTAACAATATCATAGAATGGACCGTGTATGGTGAATGACCTAGGTATTTTATTTTTCGTGATAGGTATCTTCACTAAAAGCATCTGGCCATGGTTCTCTATATCTTTTACAGTTATATTTGTTAATTCTTGTATCCTACAGGCACCAGTTACACCAAATATTAAAGCAACCTGAAACAAAAGAAACAATAATTAAGGTCAACACACAACACAAGTTGCTATTAAATATTTAATTAAAATTAATTTAACTAACCTTTGTAGCCAAATATTGGTTATCTGGAGCATCTTTAATAAATTTTTCAATATCATCAGATGATAAAACCTTTAATTTTTTGCTTCTAAATCCGTCAGATAGTCTCTTTAGATAAGCTGACAAATTAGAGTATGTTTTTAAGTCCACTCCATTCTTTGTTCGGACTGTACTTTTTAACATTGAGTAAATACACCACAAAGAGCTAGGTTTGTACTCAGAAGATAATTCTTTAAAGTACGCCATGAACACATTTTCTGAAAAAGACTGCGTATTCTTGTTGTTCTGCCATTGTATGAAATTTTGGTACGCTAATAGATATTTTTCCTTTGAGTTTTCTGGTAGTAAACTTTCCATAACGTTCTGGGCTTCACATCTTATATCGGGCGGTGTACAACATAAATCATTTTCTTCATAAATTGTATTTGCAGACATCTTAATTAATAAGTAACTAAATAACTTCAAAAGAGAAAACGAGACGAGTTGTGAAAAATATTTCGTAATGGCGGGAAAAATTAATCAGTTTTCCTATGCGCGCGCATCGGCCATAGACTAATAAATTTCGTAATGGCGGGAAAAATTAATCAGTTTTCCTATGCGCGCGCATCGGCCATAGACTAAAAAATGAGGTTTCTTTTTTTTGGGCTTTTCGCGGATAGCATTTTAGCGCAAGTGTAAGCGTAACTCAACCAATAATATTTAAAAAAACTATTACTCACTCGTGAATAATAGTAATGAAAAAGTCACAGTTTGATTATAGGTGTCATTATGTGCCTAATTGCCATGGGATTAGAGCCACTTTATGAGGAAGTGTGTTGAAAAATACATTACATATTACTATAAACACTAAGTACTATTATTGTTTTAGAGACATTATTGATATTAATAAATTCTTCTTCAGTAGAAAGAACTACACAGTTGCAAGAATAATCTTTATCGTATTCATGTTTCGAATTAAAATAAACAATTGTTAATAAATTAGAACTGTATACGAATAAAGTTTAGATTTTATAATGGGTGTTGGTAACACCAACAAAATATATTTTTTGGATATGACAACTTGGCCAATTTTGACTGGTCGTACAGTAAGCTCCTTGTGAAGCTATACTGTTTGACCTTTGAACCGTTCTTATGTCGCTCGTAATACTGGCGGTTTTCGTAGAGTTAATGTATAGCATGAATGGGGGGGGGGGGGGGGGGGATTACTGTACAAATACGTTTTCCGTATTCGATATCCGATCACGGAATACAGACACGGAGTTTCGTGAACGTAGCGCAGACGTTCGTTTCTTCTCATTCGGGATTTCTACCATTCTACCTAAACGTACGTACAGAACGTGTTCCGTTCGTAATAAAAACGAACGTGTGCGGCAGTCAATGAGTAGTTTGTATAGATTTGATGCATTCGGATGCCCGCATTCAGAAAACGAATGCGAAAAAACGTATTTATCCGGTTAGCCTTAAAATGTATTGAGACTTCCGTTTTTGTAACGTGTACTGTGCGATATAGTGTTGCTGGAATAGTTCGGTTAGCAAACTCGCCGTGATGACTAACATCCAACACACAAACTTGGAGTTATCGTTAGTTAGTTCACGATCGTTGCATTATCACGGTCTCGAAGGACACTAAACACAGGTAACATCTAACATCCAATAGGCCCCGAAGCGGTTCTCAAACTTTTTTGGTGACGGAACCCTTTTGGAAAGCGAAATACTTGACGGAACCCTAAAATAAAACAATAGTTTTTAAAAGTGTATTCTTTATTAATAAGCATAATAAAAGTACGACCAGAGAGGGTGTTTTGATTTTTCTAAATTATTGCAGAACCCTTATAGGGGTATTGTGGAGCCCTAGGGTTCCGCGGAACACACTTAGAGCATGGCTGCTCTAGGTACCCTTCAGGGCCTACTTTCATTTAATACCTATTGCTGGGTTTGAAAAGCAACTGGTTCTTTTTTGAGCGGCGGCCATGTTGAATTTACGTCAATGTTGCTACGTTCATAGTGCTCTACTGATCATGGCCTTTTATTTGATACCCATATTGCTGGGCTTAGAAACGAACTTTTATCAGTTTTTTTTGAGCAGCGGCCATATTGAATGTTGTGCTATTTTCCTAGGTTCATAGTGCTCTACTCTTCAAGGCCTTTCATTTGATACCTATATTGCTAGGTTTGGAAACGAACTTTTATCCACCTTTTTTGAGCGGTGGCCATGTCGAATTTACGTCAATATTGCTAGGTCCATAGTGTTCTACTCTTGAAGACCTTTCATTTGATACCTATATTGCTAGATTAGAAAACGAACTTTTATCCACCTTTATTGAGCGGCGGCCATGTTGAATTTATTTATGTGTTGCTAGTTTCATAGTGCTCTACTCTTCAAGGCCTTTCATTTGATACCCATATTGCTAGGTTTGGAAACTAACTTTTATCCACCTTTTTTGAGCGGCGGCCATGTTGAATTTATGTCAATGTTGCTAGGTTCATAGTGCTCTACTCATCAATGCCTTTCATTTGATACCCATATTGCTAGGCTTGGAAACTAACTTTTATCCACCTTTTTTGAGCGGCGGCCATGTTGAATTTATGTCAATGTTGCTAGGTTCATAGTGCTCTACTCATCAATGCCTTTCATTTGATACCCATATTGCTGGGTTTGGAAACAAACTTTTATCCGTTTAATTTGAGCGGCGGCCATGTTGAATTTAGGGCGATTTTCCTATGTTCATAGTGCTCTACTCGTCAAGGCCTTTCATTTGATATGCATATCGCTGGGTTTGGAAACGAACTTTATCGGCAGTAATGTCAAATTAAGTCAACGTGGCTAGGTTCAATGTGTTCTACTCTTTAGGTTCTTCGTTCGATATCCATGTTCCTTGGGTGGATCCAAAAAAATGTGATCCGTCATTTTAGACATTAGGATCAAGAGTCCCGTCCCGTCCCTCTACGTGTAACCCAGAACATTGCAGTCAGATATTTTTTTTAATTATCAATATTAATCTATTACTTTTAATAGTCTTAAATGGATGAAAGAGTTTGATTCCTTAGTCCTAATGTAAAAACATATAACACCTTTCAAAATACCTTGAAAAGAGTATCTTCATTTTTCAACATTTCAAATATTAAAAAAAATGTACCGATTTTATGAAAATTAGTCAAGAATTAAACCAATCTACAAATTTTATGGTCACTCGATAAGTATTATCATAAAAAATGCTTTATACATTGGTTGTATGGCTTGATCTTTTTGCCTTACCACGGTACGACATAAGAAAAAGACAATTTCGTTGGCGAAATCCAGTTGGGCACAGCCATTAACAGAAAATATTAAATTTTATTTGTACTATGTGAAACACTTCATTCCTGCCTTTAAATTTTCGAAATCCAATTACTTAAGATCAGGCTGTATGGCGTAGTTCCATTGCCTTTCCTTCGTGGAAGAAAATACCTTCTCTCTGTACTTGTCAAAATAATTTCACGTGCGCCATGTTGTTTTTCTACCTAAAGTCAATTCGAAAATTTTATATGGTATTTTTTCACTAAAAATAAAAAGTGAATTTAAACAAACGAAATTATGCCTAAATGTTCTTCCGGAAAATTCTAAGCATTGTGGTGTAAGCCATATCAAATTCTGTCCAGTAGTTTCGGACATCTTTCCGGACAAACAGACAAACAAACAAACAAACAAACAAACAAACCAACAAACAAACAATTTTTTTAAAAACTATTCCATCGTGTTCTGCTAATGATTTTAAGGCGACCTGTGTATTTTTTTTCTTAATATTTCGCAATTACAGATTTTTGTACCTCTACGATTTTATTATATATAGAGATATAATTCTCGCTAAGTTCTGGATTCAGAATAGCGCCCGAGCCAAAAAATACTATTTGGCTCCCTTTTCATACAATCTTTTATATTATGTTTGTTACTTTAGAACTCTGTCATTTATTAACCGATTTGGATTTTTTGAGATGGTTTACTTTCCGGTTGGTTTCGTTGATACCAAGTCAGGATCTGGTAATGGGATCCCAGGAAAAATGAGGGAAACTCATATATTTCATTGGCACGTCTAAAGTGTTTCATGTTTTTTCTGAAGCTATTCATGTATTGCGTCTGTTAGTCATCATCTCAAGGATCCGCCATGCTGAACTGATGATGGAAGGATCCTTGACTTTTTCAAGTTAGAGGTAAATTTTTAATGTAATAGGAACGTGTTGACCCTAAGTTGTATACCATCAAGCTACTTCGGTAAACTGATATTAAATTCACTAAAAATTACCGGTGTTGAATTCATTAAACCGAAAATATTTTTTGACTTCAAAAACTCTAAGTCAAAAATAATATAAGAAGAAACACAACATCACATTTTTATTCTGAAGTTGGTGTCAAATTTAAACTTTTAATTATTTCTTTCATTTTTTTAGGAGATCATCGCTTGGCCTAACACGGACTTCGATGTAACAATGTGATGTTGTGTGTATTCTTATTTTATTTTAGAATTTTTAGTGTTTTTGAAGAGGGTTTCTATTTTTGTTTGATGCGATAGCAAATAAGACAAGGGCAGCGTGGGCTTACTTCTACCCTCGGCGTTGACAGAATCGGCGGCTCTAGCACCTAACTTATAGCGATAGCGATGGCAATAGCGAGCCACTCGCTATCGTTTTATTTTACGGAATTTGCTGAAATAGGCGGTACTGAACCACAAGATTAGAGAGCTAAATCGATAACGAGTGAATTAAGTGGTAGAGCCGCCGGCTATCATAGCAAACTCGTGAAATGAAAGACAAGAGCAGCATGGGCTTACTTCTACCCTCAGCGTTGACAGAATCGACGGCTCTACTGCCTAACTCATAACGATAGCGATAGCGAGTCATTCGCTATCGTTTTATTTTACGGAGTTTGCTGTGATAGGCGGTACTGAATCACAAGATTAGGGAGCTAAATCGATAACGAGAGAATTAAGCAGTAGAGCCGCCGGCTATCATAGCAAACTCGTGAAATTAAAACATCCGCGCATCGCCATGAGCAGGCGGTGGGCCCGCGGTTCGCGGCAAACTGCCGTATGTGTATCGCATAGAGCCTATTTAGTCTGTGTGATTTTTGCTGTAACCTAAAAAAATAGAGGTAAGTACTTAAATTTTATAAAATCATTATGATTATTATTTGGTCTATCCGGCTTTGTAGACGGTCGAAGGGATTTTGGTTTTAATATCAAAGCATTATGATTAAGAGTATGTTAAAAAAATAACAGATCTTTACCCTCCTGCTGGATACTTTAGAACTAATGTGCTGAATATTCACTGCAATATTTATAATAATTTTAATATTATTTTCTACACAACACATTATTATAAGTTCTATTCCATTCATTTTACAAATATAACTACTTAAAGAAAACAAATATTCCTTATGTGTTACACAAATTACGCAAAACCTGAATAATTAATGTACTTACATTCAGAATCAAGAGAAAAATCGATTCCGCCTATGAAAAATATGCATGATTTTATCCAATTTTTTTTGTTTCTACGCCGCTTTTTAAATTTACTTAACTCTGCCGTGTTTACCTCTTATCGGGCGGCGCATGAGCTGCACCCCGGCGCGACGGCTAAGCAACAACATCGCGCGACCACAGAGTTTTAAATTTGCAAGATATGCAACAAAACAGAAAGATGAACAAAAAATAATCCACGTTCGTAAATAATCCACGTTCGTAAATAATCCACGAGAATTTAATTTATTTAATTCTTAATAATAAAAATAAGTTGAGGTGTATCAGTTTTTGCGTAATTTAATTAACACGTTGTAAATAATAAGCCAAGTTTATTTCCCTTCAGCCATATTGATATCTACTGGACCGAATGGCGCGGCGTCCGCTCCCTGCCGCGCCATTCGGCACAGTGACTGGACTAGTCGCCTCGGGACTCCATACTCCCTACTGTAGTAGGTATTATTATATGTGCACGGGCCTGGCAGACACTACTAGCACAAAGTGTACCAGCGTGTTCCCCTCTCAGATTAATGGCTAAATTGATTTGGTCATCCTTTTCAAAGGATTGTTGTACCGATTGTTTACGGAATAGATTTAATTGCCAGATATCAGTAAAGCGATAAATGCGAAAGTTTTGACAAATTTAAATTTTTTAATACTAAAGTTGTATAATTATTGACAAATGTCACTGTTACTGTTGAAAGGCGAACATTGTTATTTGAAAAAGAAAAAAAACAAAAGAACTGCAACCTATATCTCCTGTACAATAATTCAAAATGTAGTAAAAATATGTGGAGTGGGAAGGGCGGGGTCGAAAGGGTCGGGCTCTGGGGTCATTGTGGCAAGAATGCTGGCTGCATTTCCTCGCTGTATTGTGATGCTGATATTTTGAGCGAGGAAGGAGCCAGCCTTCTTGTCACCAGTCGATGAAATATCTCCTTATTAGTTTCGTTTGTATTTTGAAGTTTATTGTTTAATTATCTCGCAATCGAAGTGAAAAGCAGAGTGTAAGACACTGGCGTAAACAAGTCATTGTACCCCTCAACTTACTATCCATCGTCCATCGGATAAAATCGTCTCGGGCTACAATGGCTCATTTTGTCCCCTTGTTGTGCAATCTTCGATTTTATGTTAATTTTGCTGTTTTTTGTTTCTACTCCTTATGCTTTAGCTATGAACATTAAATGGTTAAAGGTTGCGACAGAATAATAGAGGTTGTCGCTAGTCGGTGACCACTGAGTCGTAAGCCGTTTTGTCTTTGTAAAAATACTTATAATAGTAGTACTTAAGCAACAAGATAATGTATGGAAAGACAAATAAATTGATTTATTATTATTAGTTAGAATATAAAACAAGTGATAAACCTAATGTTCAGATTAAAAAAAACCTATTTATATTAAATCATTTATTTTATTAGTATTACTAATTAGAAAATTCAATTTACACGTTCAATATCAAAGTTCACGTTCTACAAACTTTAGTATTACATCCAATTATATTTTGAATGCAATAAATAATTACATTTTGGATGAGAACTGGATCGTTTCGGGCAAATTGTCGTCTATGTAACCCGAATTAAGCTTTCCTTTATGCGTTTGAGTATTTATTATTATTCCAGAAGTACCTGCCTCACTTTCTTCAGTCGCAGGATTGTCTGATTTCCTGAAATTAGGAAAAGGATAAATCAAAAACCATATTATTTCATTATATGAGTAAGTATAGCCTTATTGATTAGCAATAAATGATCAATCAATTCCCTTGATAGAGTACCTAGATTTTGTGAGCTGGCATGCTAATTTTTAACCCATCATTACCATTGTTTCGTTAGGTATAATTATTATAAATCACGATGTTTTTTTTTTTAAAAATAGCTTTATTTATTAGTAGCATAGATTCATCCAATATGGATATATTTCATACAAGGACGACTTCAGCTTTTGTCGAGTGAAATATAAATAGAATTAATAGCTGTTCTAAGGAATTTGTAATGTGCCAGAGTTTCCGGGAAAAATAATAGTATTTTTGGTACGGTTATAATACTTGTATCATTATGGACGGACAGTCGTTTTGTTGCTCGGTCGGTATCATTGAGTCAATTAATATTAGCGGAAAAAGTTTTCAGGTAGAAGAACCCTTAATTATATATTTCGCCATGAAAGTTATGACAATTACTATTTGATAAGTTTCTAGGTGTACTTTTGAGAGCTGTATGAAGTTTGTTTGAATCAAAGCAAGTATTTCTTTAGTTACTTTTAATAAACACACTTACCGGTTCTTAAACAATAAGACCATCAAATTATTCGCTGGTGCTTCAAATAACAGCCACAGGACCAAAGCGAAGAATGAGCTGACGACGATTACGCTCACCGAACTCATAAACTGAAAAAAAGAAAAATATTTTTGTAAATTGATATAAATGTTGTTGTCCTTATAACAATAGTAGATTGTTCACCACGGGAGGAAAGTGCTACCAACGCGGTGTGTCCCGGACTCCCGTAGACGTACTCGAACCGTGGACAAAACGGGACAAGAGACAGATTACATATTTTTTCTCGCTCTTTCATATAACAATTATGCCAGACAGGACGAGGGTTAGTCATAGTCACTTCCTCTTATACCGGGTGTAACTGAACACCCCAATAACATTGAAGGGGCATATAAGTTAGATACTAAATGGACCCTTGGTGCATGTCTGAGACCTGGAACACCAATACTTTCAGAGTTATTTGATTTTAAACTGAAAGCAAAAACTTTCAAGTGACAACCATAATCAGCTCTTAACACAAAAAAATGTAATACAAAATGACAGACGTGAGCATAGTATCCTTCATACGCTTACGTAGGGCTGTCGGCACTTAATACCAAAAAATAATTTATTTTGTTTGTATGACGTGAGCGTAGTATTCCTCCTACGCTTAAGTAGGGCTGGCGGCACTTAATACCAAAAATAATTTATTTAGTTTGTATGGGGAAAAAAGTAGGTTTGTTAGCCCTAATATTTTGTAGGTAGCCGTTATTTAAAAAGATTAGGAATTTCATTAATTCCGACTCAACTTTTAGCGGCAATTCTCCACTCAAAATGGACTTGGTATTTTAAACCTAGTTCCGAGTAGGAACCTTGTCAGCATGCCCCCCTCCCCCAAAAATGACGTCCTAGATCCGTCCCTGCTGTTATTCCCTTAGAGCCCCTATACATCACATTATTTCTGATTCCATTCATAGAAACGTCAAAGCAAAACGCTCTACCTCTTATGTTCTGTGCGCTCTCCATTGTTTTTGAGCGTTCTTACGAAAAAAATGTTTACAACAAATGCAGTAAGGTTTATGATTAAACTTTTTTTTAATAAACAGAATCGAAATATTACAGTTCTATTTGAGATTTATACTACAGGTTACGATTTCTTTAGTTAAAATAAATGCTTAATTATATTCCTATTAAAAATAAATACTCTGCGAGTATAAGAAATGAAAAAAAAAGTATTGTAAGATATTAAAACTAGCTAACTACGCAGTAATGAAATAATATTATCTTAGATTAAGCTTAGGTAGACATAAAGAGAAATAATGATTTTTAAAAATATTTCGTAAAACTAATAATTAATAATAAAATAAATTAATAATAATTACCAGTGAAAAGTAAAGTAAAGTTATTATAACGCGGTCTATTTTTCATATTTTAAAATGTATCATAATTGGTGTATGTATAGTATATGGATATCTAAATTATTTTATTTCAAATTTTACTTCTTATTTTAAATTAAACCTGTATAGAGACGCTCTTTTCTGTCGAAATACAATAAAAATGTTTAAGAATAGCGTGCACAGCATCAACCATACGCATATTCCCCCATCCAAATACTGGATTTGAATATTGTATTATTTCGTTCCTAGTACTTACTGATCATGTAAAAAAACTAATTGAATTTAAACGTTGGCTCAGGTTAAGGTTAACCTCTTGAATATTTATCTTCACGCTATCTATAAAATTACAGATTGATAAGCTTAACAAGTCTTACCTATTAAAACTAGATATCTATTATTTCATAGATGATTGATTGACATGTTTAATTAGTTTTATAAAGATGTTACCGTAGACATACATACATAGTTATGATTTTTGCAATTGGAGTTTATATTAGTTCCTAAACACTAAACTAAATTTTAATAATTAAAGTATTTATATACGAGTTTATATATAGTCACACGTGGCCCTTGATGAGCGTCAAGAAATTTATATCACGTCAGTCACACTAAATACATGCCGCCGTGCTACTCTTTAACACAGAGATTTTGACACTGAAATTGTGAGATAATGCGTGACTCAAGCTCCGCCTGCAGGTGGAATAGAGTCCTAATGCGAAGATAGCTAGTGCGAGTAAAAGAATACACGCCACACTAGCCATCCTCACCTTTCTACAAGGTGCATCTTCACGCCTCTTGCAAAGGACCCAGGGTTCCATTTTTCGATTGTGCGACACAGAATTGACTTCCCAAATTTCTTGGTTCGCGTTGGAATAGTAATCACAATAACATAGTAGTATAGGCGATAGAACGCGCTTAGTGACGCAACCTCGCAAGCAACGCTTCAAGGTACATAGCCAATAATGCCTGTTGAGTGCTGCTGCGACTTATGCAAAGCATCGAGTAAGTACTTGGCGGAGCCATCCCAGAGATGAGAGCAATATTTTACAGAGGACCGCGTACTTGCGTTTTGTATAGCAAGCACAGTTGATCGACCGCACCTGTTCAAAACACCGTGTTTTCGTGAAGCTTTTATTTTATTCGTGAAGCTAGTTGATATAAAAGTATTATTATAAGGTAAATTAAACCATATCGCTCGATTGCGCTGGACTTTTTTTTTCGAGAGGAATGCTTGACCGCACCCTACTCGCCGTTGGCTAGACGACGAATGTGTGTGGAAAAATCAGCTGTTCCATACAAATGTTCAACATTCACTGAACCTAAATGTATGGAACAGCAGTTTTTTTGCGATTTTAAAGTTGGTCCCATTGTGAAAATTGTTCACTTTGCTTGTCTGAACAAGCACACAAAATTTTTTGGTAATTAAAAAATAACCTTGTATAAACTAACGGCCGGCTTAAGTATTCTATCTATCTGTGCATTTGGTTACCAGCGATAGGTAAATGTCACTAGCTCTATACAAAATACGTTAAAATTTTATCTCCA
This sequence comes from Schoenobius gigantellus, assembly GCA_963935595.1. Lineage (NCBI taxonomy): Eukaryota > Metazoa > Arthropoda > Insecta > Lepidoptera > Crambidae > Schoenobius > Schoenobius gigantellus. Next base: position 17,024,415 of record OZ012557.1, on the reverse strand, counting down.
GTAAGTATACAAGTTCACAGATAGATAAGAAGCCGGTCGTTCACTGATAGATAGTCTATCCACATCCGGTCAGCAACTTGATGACCAGTTTTAAATTGATCATAAAATCAAGGATAACACTATAAGTGTTAGAACATGAGAATAATACTTACCACTGAGAAATTGTCGTAGTGTACCGGATTCCTGGAGATGGCGACGTTCCTCGTGATGATGACGGTGTGAACTAGGTAGATTCCGTACGCCAAGCGGCTAAGCGGAACCCAGGGATACCAACTTAAGAACGACGTCACAATTGCTGAAATACAGTGATCGCTTTTGTAAACTTATCATGAAAATTGGAAGTAACTATTATTTGCATAGTCAGTACTTCGGTAAGTAGAAACACAAGCACAAAACATGAAAAAAGGATGTCTCTATAATGCTGCCTCAACTACCTAGTTAAAATTGCAACATCTTCTATGTTTAAAAAATACCCTCTCCACTTTTACAAATTACTCTCAAACACTATAATTTTTTTTGAATAGTGTTTGATGATCCTTGTTTAAAGGTGGAAGGTGGAATGTGACCTCCTTAGCATTAAGCTCCGTAAAAACGAGATTTTAACTAGGGTTTAGGATGAAAGCTCTGTCGCATTACATATCTTCACAAATAAATGCTATCACATATGTTGATAGCTATCGTACTTACGAACTTGGCCGAAGACACAACTCAAAATCAGTAGCACAACTCCGAATGCCCATATCGGTCGATTGAGGGCTGCGTAAAATGCTCCTTCTATTTTGGAGTAGCTCCTGTAGTGGTAGGACACCCCCAGCATAGTTACGAACACCATTATGGTAAGTGCAACGCACACGCCGATTACTGACTTAGTCTGAAATTAAAATGCACGTTCAACGATCTTATCAGTGCTAATCGACTTGGATCTATTGTCCTGCACTAATAAGTTGAGTATTAAAGACCTCGGGAGGCCTATGTCTATCAGTTTATGAGTTTAAGTGAGTCTAACAAACGGCGATTCATTTATACTGTGGGCCCGGGAGACGCCCGCCCAATTACAGTGCCACCTACCGGGTTCGATTTCCTGGATCTATTCAAACACACATGGAAAATTTCGTAAGAATCGGTCAGACCGATTAAAAGTTTTTGCGAGACTAACACACAGTGTTTCTAAGAAAGAAGATAAAAAAGAGTAGAATTTGTGTTATTACTTTGAATAAGGAATATTTTATTGTCTATTAAATCGTTTATATCTCGGTAAGCTAACATTTTTAGTTTTCGAGATTTCGGATTTATGCTCTTGAGTGTATATTGCGCATATATTTCTTTGAGTGTATATATCGAAAGCAATGTTACCTGTGACATCATCATGATTTTCTTTTTCTTGCAATACATAAATATGTAGCCGGCAAAGAATCCTATTACATACGCTGCAGCTCTGGTGTGGCTCTTGATATAAGTCTTATGGAATTGCTCGTTCCTCCGAGGGTTCGCGACAAACCTGGTGAGGTACACAGTGAGTTTAATAAGTATAGTACCTATGCTGAATGAACAAGAATGTTCGTTACTAGCATTTCTTTTTTGTCAATTTCAGTGAATAACTTGGAGATTTGTAACACCCAAAAATTCCGAAGTATTTAATACGGAATTTGAATGTTCTGATTTGACATTCCAAATAATTATTACAATTCTAAGAAAGATGATTTCGACTATTCAAAAACACGTTATAAATTTTAACGAAAGTCAAACGACGTTTTATTTTTCCGAATTTCATTAGTATGAAGAATTAAACATCCGTAGTGTTTTTATGGTATTAAAAACTATGAGTATAACGGATTTCATATTTTCAAAAATACATAACTAAAGTAAAGAAATCTCATAAAAGTTTTTTTTTGAGATTTCTTTACACGATGTTTGTCCGGGATAAACTCCGAAACTACTCATTCGATTTGGCTTACTTACTGTATGTGATAGTATGTATGTTATTTGGTCCAACTTAAAGATAGCTCGATATTTATTTTTATCTCGATTACTGACCTCAATATATATTATTCCGTTAAACTTTATTACTGCGAAACGTGGTTCGCGAGCACAGCTAGTTAAATACAAAACATTGGTTAGATTAGTTCATTAAGTGATTGTTATTACTCTATGTTGTACAATTAATATTTACATTCAAATTTTTTATATAGAATGTTTATACTTCTGTCACTATCTTGTCTGATGTAAACGATACAAAATATAGTACTGCGTTTACCAAAAACTCTTTTATTATAAGTGGTTATGGGCCAATAATCGCTGTAAATAATCAGAAAAAAGTGCTATGGAGAAAAATTATTCGCCATCGACGATAATGTCGGCACAAAAATCGGATCAGTCTCAAGATTCGACATCGGCAGGCGCAGTGAGTATTACAAAGCTCAAAGGCTTAAATTTTAGTACATGGGCATTCAGTATCGAGTGTCTTCTCACCGACCTCGATTTATGGGATGTCGTCAGCTCACCGGCTGATCTCGCCGATCCCATCATCAAGCGGAAAGACGCCAAAGCCCGTGCCAAGATTTGCCTCGCCTGCGACGAGTCAGTATACCCCGTTATCAGGTCAGCTAAAACTGCTCACAAAACCTTCAACTGCCTCAAAAAGGCGTATGCTGACAGCGGATTAACAAGGAGACTAGGCCTTATCAAGAAGTTGCTAACGATCAGATTTAATAGCATTCAAGAGTACGTCCACAAAATGTTAGCTACTCAACAAGAACTTCAGGGCATTGGCCATTATCATGCTGGCGGGACTTCCGGAGAAGTACCAACCGCTCGTCATGGCACTGGAGCACTCGAACACCAAACTCACTTCGGAAAATGTTGTGGCAGCTTTAATGAAAGAGGACACCCGCGCTGCAACGTCGATGAGTACCTCAGAGGGATCGATGGATACTGCGTTGCATACAAATAAGACTAAGAAAAACCTATTTTGTACATATTGTAAGAAAAAGGGGCACGTAGTATCGCAATGTAGGAAAACTGTAAATAAATCATCGGGTCAGTTCTATCCAACAGGATATACTGATGCCGATTATGGCAATAATTTGGTTGGCCGCCGGTCGTATACCGGGTTTGTATTTATGATGAGCGGAGCACCTGTGTCTTGGGAAGCCCGCAAGCAACGCACAGTGGCACTCTCGACCACAGAGGCCGAATACATGTCACTGGGCGAGGCTTGCAAGGAAGCCATCTATTTGAGATCACTCATCACAGAAGTCTTCGGTATCACTCATACTCTCATCATTCATACCGACAATCAAAGCTCTATAAAACTGGCACACAACAACACATACCATGCACGCACCAAGCACATAGACATAAAACATCATTTCATACGCGAATCACTGTCACACCACACTTTACACATCAAGTACATGATCGCAGACATTCTCACAAAACCTTTGCCGAAACTGAAACACTATAAGTGTGTAAATAGTTTAGGCTTAAGTTAGGATGTTAGGGTCTGTACAGGTTAATCAAAGACATTATAAGAGTAGACCAACAATGCAAACGAAATGTATGAAGTCCCCTTCAACCAATTTTGATATGATAATAGCTAAATAAATAAGCATAATTAAGACTCATCGGTAATAAATAATGTTACAATGTGATTTAGTTTTTATTACTGTTCGTTTTTTACACTACAAAACGAAGTTATTTGGGCATGTTTAACTATTTTTATAACTTGACGCGCGCTCGACAGTCGAATGCAGTACAAATACAGTATGGTAGCGGCCGCCTGACCGCTGTTGTGGTTGAAGGGGGTTTCTTAGAGGCCGCGCGTATTGTCGGTCTATCTCTTATAATGTCTTTGAGGTTAATGATAAAATCAAAAATCAATCAAAATCAAAAGTACTTTATTTCATAGGCCCTTGCGGGCTCTTAAAATCGTCAATTTTACACATTTTACAAAATTATTAAAACATAAAAAATATTCGACTAAAATCAAGCTAACCCGTGCGCTAGTGGCAAGTACATCCGCGGAGTTGTTGCCGCGCATGTAATCGCCAAGAGCGACCCGATTCCGAATGTAGGGGCTAACATGAGAAGAATCGGGCAAGAAACTCATGTGCCAAAACTCTTTTAAAATCGCCAAATGTCTTACAAATTGTGAATATTACAAAACTATTCAGAGAACGAGCAATTCATTTCTTTTACCGCCACGCTGCCTTATCATTCAAAAAATCTTTAACACTGTAATAAGCCTTTTTGCTTAACTGAGCTTTAATTAAAATTTTAAATTTATTTACTGACAAGTCATGCATGTTACATGGCAGCGTGTTGTACATTCGTATACAGTGACCTGCAAAAGAGTTGCTTATTTTATGGAGCCTATATGTGGGCATTGCTAGCTTGTCTTTATTTCTTAAATTTAAATTATGATAGTCACTATTTTTACTGAATTTGATATCTTTATTCTTGTGTGCATACAGTAAGTTTTCATAAATATATTGTGAATGTACAGTCATAATATCAATTTCTTTGAATTTTTCTCTTAAAGACTCTCGGGAGCCAAGGACCGGAAAACCCCTTTATTTGCTTAAGCCGTTCGAAAGGGTAACCCATTCGTATGGTAACCCAGTGGGCTCGGTAAGCCGTTCAACAGGTTTCCCAACGATAACGATAACCCGTAAAATAGGGGTTACCACCCACAACAATAATTTACCGCTTACCTAATCTTAAAGGTTTTCAGTGTTTATGTGCTTAACCGCTTACTGTTCGGGTTAGGGTAACCCTTTCCCTCACGCACACCGAGCGATTGAAATAGCACTGCGGGCGCAATAACGCCGGTGTTCGGTGGCGACCTAGGGCATATATGCGGTGCAAAAGCCATCTACACGCGATATACGTAAGGTCTAAAATAACTTGCACAAATTAATCAGCGCTTAGAACGGTAACCCATTTGGGGTTTTTGATATCGGTAAGCGGTAACCCGAATTAATTCAATCGAAGCGATTAATGTGTATACCGGTAAGCTGTTTGAAAGCTTACCGTAAGGCAAAGGGTTAAAAAACCCAGCGTTATAAAATACCCGAACAAAACCCTAAGGTTACCGGCTATAACGGTAACCGGGTCCGGTCCCTGTCGGGAGCCCATCCCATAGATCGCCCGAACAGCCCTCTTCTGCAGTACAAAAATGCAGCCAATATCGGCGGCATTTCCCCACAGTAGTATCCCGTATGACATAATACTGTGGAAGTAGCTAAAATAGACTAACCGCGCAGTTTTCACATCTGTTATTTGACGAATCATTTTTACGGCGTATGCTGCAGAACTTAGTCTGTTCGATAGGCATTCAATATGAGGACCCCATTGTAACTTAGAATCTAAAGTTATACCCAGAAATACAGTTTGATTAGCCAGCTCTATTTCCTCATCCCTAACCTTGACTTTGGCTTTAACTAATCGAACATTTGGCATAGTGAATCTAATGCATTTTGTTTTACTTTCATTTAACAACAAATTATTGGCGCCGAACCAGTGAACGACCTTGGAGAGTGCAATGTTTACTTCGTCAATATTAATTTGTCCACGTTTAACTTTAAATACTAAAGACGTGTCATCTGCAAACAAGACTATCTCATGGTCGTGTCTTACAAGGTGAGGGAGGTCATTAATATATACCAGAAATAGAAATGGACCTAATATTGAGCCCTGCGGCACCCCCATTTTTACAAATGATCCAGGTGACTGCTCTCCATTGATGACCACCTTTTGAATCCTGTCACTTAGGTAAGAAGAGAGAAAATCCAAAGCGGTACCACGGATACCGTAATAGTGTAATTTCCTGATTAACGTCTGATGTTGGACACAGTCAAAAGCCTTCGATAAGTCACAAAAAACACCATAGGCATCCTGCGACTCCTCCCAGGCCTCATAAATGCACTCTAACAATTTTATTCCAGCATCAGTCGTGGACCGTCCGCGGGTAAAACCAAATTGTTTGATATGCAGTAAGTTATTATTACTAAAATGTTTCTGTAATTGCTTAAGCGCGGTTTTTTCAAAAAATTTACTGAATGTTGATAGTACGGATATAGGACGAAAGTTAGAAGGATCTGAAGTACTACCAGATTTAAACAATGGAGTTATTTTGCTAAGTTTCATCAAATCAGGAAACACACCACTATCAATACAGTTGTTGAAAATTAAAGCTAAATGTGTAGCAACTATTTCAATAACATTCTTTACCATATATACAGATATTCCCCAGAGATCGGCAGTTTTTTTAATGTTCAACGATTTGAAAGTGTCTATGATGTCACGTTTACTAATATGGTTAAATTTAAATACAGTATTACAATAAGGAACATTTTCTTTCAACAAGGATTCTGCAATGGGGGTGGAAGAGCCTAAAGTGCTTGTCAAATCTACAGGAATTCGAGTAAAAAATTTCTCAAATTCATTAGCAACATCCGAGTCTGAGCTAATAAATTTACCATCAATTTTAAGTTTATAATTATTTGCTGAAGCTTTTGTTTGGCCAGTCTCTGCATTGATAATTTTCCAAGTAGATTTGACTTTGTTTGTACTGTTATAAATTTGAGCACTAATATATTTAATTTTCGCAGTTTGACAAGCCTGCTTAAAAATTTTTGAGTACGACTTAACATAATTTTGAAAAGATTCAGTTCTATTAAACTGTCTTTCTGAGTACAGCTCATACAATTTTTGCCTACTTTTGTGTATTCCTGCAGTGGCCCATTCGCTAAACACTGGATTAACAGTAACAGTGATCTCTTTGGTTTTGAAAATTTTGTTAAATTGGTTGCAAAATGTCTCAAAAAATAAATTATACATATCATTTGGTGACATATCCGGTGATAAAAAAGGAAGTTTACAACATAATTCAATTCCAATACGTTTCAATCTGTCAGCAGTTACTGGTCGACATATAATTTTACGTTTATTGACTTGTTCTGTGTCAATTTTGAAGCAAGCTAATTGCCCGCAATGGTCTGAATCTAAGTTTGTAATAATTTTCTTACTTACAGGTACTAGATTACTATATATATTGTCTAAACAGGTTGATGTTGTGTTACAGAATCTAGTAGGCTCCATAAATAAGTTGGAAAGATTGTGTGATTTAAATAAATTTAAGATTTTATAGGTTTCAGTGTTCTTTTTAAGAAGATCAATATTAAAATCTCCACACACAATCAAGTATTTTTTAGATCTACCCAATTTGTTCAAGGCTTCATCCATGATTTCCTCAAACCTATCATAGGCTGAGGAACCAGGTTTGTATACACATACCACAATGAATTGCTCAAGTTCTATACATGATAGTTCTATTATGCATTCTACAGAGAGAGACACAATATCTTTATAGTTCAGTGTATATATAGAATGTTTATTTTTGGTGTGTATATACATGGTGTTTATATTTTTTTTGTTGTTGTACAGCTAGTTTTGATATGTCTTTTTACACTTGTATATAGTTTATGTACAGGGTGTTTCCATTGCGGGGGATGTTATTACTCTATGTTGTACAATAGACACATCCTGGCCGTTTTATGACAATTAATATTTACATTCAAATTTTTTATATAGAATGTTTATACTTCTGTCACTATCTTGTCTGATGTAAACGATACAAAATATAGTACTGCGTTTACCAAAAACTCTTTTATTATAAGTGTGATTATAAACGAAAAAGTTTGATTAGGTTAGGACAGATATGCGACCACAACGAAAAAAAAAAATTAAATTATATCTACGTATTTCACTTGGTTAAGACAGCATGCATTTTTATTGACTGCTTATGCAGTTTTACAAGGCGTTTGTTTTCCAGGCTTATGTTTATTCGGAATTTCAATATTTGTTTTTATGACAATCGTAATTATAAACAAAAATTTTGAAATTGAGGTTTTTAATAATACGATATATGATATATCGGATTTCTGATTATCGGAATGCCAAATTATTCGGAATAATTAAATTCGTGATTGTCTCTTTCGGAATTAAGTTTTTTGTATTTATGTAATAAACCCCTATGAAACCTTGTGCGTTAAGAATTGAACTCGTTAATATTAAAGCCTAATGACCTTGCTCGATCGTCCCGCACTGATATACATACAGGAGGAGTGAGTGAGGGAGTGAGAGTGATTTATGAAGAGAACCGGTTTTTTCTGCAGTGATTTTTTTATTATTGGCTCTACTATGCACCTTAATGTAATTATTTAAACTGAAGCTGCCAGAAAAAAAACTAAGTAGGTAGGTATTTTTAAATAATCAGCATACTTCATCAATGAAAACTGGAAAACAAAAATCAACTTCCTGCGTTCTTTTCCACTTAAAAGGAAATCACACGGGTCGTTTTTCCATATTCATTCCTTTTTGGATAATGGCAATAGCTAGTTGCTCTAGTTTTTTGAAAAAAAACATCTAATATGGTCACTATTAGCATTTCTTCATCATCTTATGTTTTAGTTAAGTTAATGATTGAAAGAGATTTAAACCTTTGAAGGTTAAACCTAAGAAATGGCCAGGTTTTCTGCTGTATATAAACATCCCGCAAAAAACTTAGTCGAGATTATTATGAAAAGAGCAAAACATAGAAACACAGTCAAAGCCTTTTAGTGATTACCGTAGCATTTTTCTTTTGAGTTATATTATGAACCTTATGCTCGGACGTCACCAGCTGGATACGCGTTAATAAAATCAATAACTGTGTCATTACATATTTGTTGCTAACATCTTATCGCGTAATTGTTTGTGGCTGTGTTAGAGGCGTAATCAACCTTTGGAGCAAACTCTGCAAATGCAGCGTCTGTTTTTAGACGTTCAATTACACGTTAATAACAACAGGCGTTAACACTTACATTAACGCAGGTAGAGTCCTAACGTAACTCAATAATTCTTTATTTTTTAATGGAACGCATGAAGTTAATGAATGAAATGAATGATTATAACCTCCTCTGCGGTCTAGTGGTTGAGACCACCGGGTGTTGGTGGGGAGGTCCGGGGTTCGACTTCCAATGGGGGCAGAAATTTTTCTGCTCGGTTTGGTTGGTGGTAGGGCTTCTGATCTCGCCTGGCTAGTTACCACCGTCTTACTTAAGTTTGTCGCCAAAATAATGATATTAATAGCGTTAAAATTATGTTCAGTTAAAAGTAAGATAGCCAGTTCCTAAATTGGCCGAGGAGCTCAGGTGAAGCTTGCATCCACCTTCTGCATTATCGTCACTTGCCATCAGGTGTGATGAAGGCCAAGAGCTTCACTGTCGTATGTAAAAAAAAAGAAATAAATTCGTAAGGCACTCAGCTTTGCCACTTTATAGGTTCATTGATATCTGCGCGATTTATTAACACTACAACACAATGGTTCGCGTGTAAGACGGGATAATTATGTAAATTAAATTTGTAGTTTTTTCCACTCATTTTTTTTTGTAAACAACTGAGCTAACAGTGTGACCGACCAGAAGGACAATAGATGAAGAGACTAACAATTACATTTTTACTTTTGTATCATTGTAAACTATATTATCATGAAATTATGCTATACCATTAAGCTGCAAAAAATCTTTTAATACTGCTTTAAATGATAAATAAATTTCACCAAAAAGATTGGTAGCCAGTTGTAAGTTAAGATGAAATATTAAAGTACCTACTTTTGTAATCATTACGCTTTAGTCATAATTTAAAGCTATCGGATACTTGATATAAATGAAGGTTTGAAAATTAAGTAGAGCTTCACTGATAGTGTATTCACTTCCGTTACAGTGTTCGAAACATAGCATACTATAATACAGCATACAGCATACATTAATACATAGCATACATTAATTTAAATGAATAGTCGTGGTTACTGGTTTCACTTCCAGTTCGATTTGGAGGCCTGGGAATTAGATCCATTTCAGTCGTAGCTCTCCCCGCATTTTTGTCCTCCGTACATAGCACACAAATTTTAATAACTAAAATTTTGGCGCCTGTCTGCAATAATTCTCGAGACTTAAAGATATATAACATGAACGAGGCCAGAAGTGCGTGGAGTGCAGCTTGCCCAGAATCAGATGCTCCTAAACAAACCTTTTTGCAGTCCCGCATATCGTGCCCGTCTTTTGGCCGTTGCAGAATGGGAATCGGGTCTGTGGCTCCAGGCTCTTCCATCACACAACACAGGTACTGTAATGGACCGAAATTCCTTCAGGCTTGCAGTATCACTGCGCCTGGGCATATCGTGCTGTGTTCCACACCGTTGCAATAGTCCCGCAGATCGTGCCCGTCTTTTGGCCGTTCCAGAATGGGAATCGCGTCTGTGGCTCCAGGCTCTTCCATCACACAACACAGGTACTGTAATGGACCGAAATTCCTTCAGGCTTGCAGTATCACTGCGCCTGGGCATATCGTGCTGTGTTCCACACCGTTGCCATTGCGGTACTGCTGTCGACTAACTCGGTCACCATGGCTTGTCGTGCAGTAGAAATGCTGGAAGAATTCCCCGCCATTCCAGCCTTAATGATATCAAACGTCAGGCTTTTGCCTCCGCCAACTGTGCGGCCATCTTAGAACCCAATGGTCTCATGTGTGACGATGGTAAAAGACCTGATGGGATAACACTTGTTCCATAGAAGATGGGTCGGCCTTTGGTGTGGGACGCTTCCTGTGTCGACACCTTAGCACCATCTCACCTTCCTGGAACTCAAAATAGGGCTGGTGCGGCGGCTGAATCAATTGAGAGCCTCAAAAGGCGCAAATATGGCACCCTTGATAGTGGTTATATATTTGAGCCTTTCGGGGTCGAAACTCTTGGGCCGTGGGGACCGGGAGCCCATATAGATTATATAAGGATCTTTCGGCACGTCTGATCGAAGCAATGCTGGCTTTTATTTTGGGCAGCTTTGCCATACAACGTGGCAATGCTGCCAGCATTTTGGGAACGTTACCCATTGGCAACGGTCTCTTATGAAACGTCATACATACGAAATCGATCGCAAACTGTAGTATTGAATGGCTATTCTTCCTCGGCAGTTACTATTCCATCTGGTGTGCCGCAGGGGTCACTGTTGGGACCACTTCTCTTCATAATTTTTATAAATGACATAAAGCATATATTTCAATATTCAAAAATTTTACTTTACGCTGATGATATGAAGATTATGTATCCTATTAGAACAATAAAATACTCTTACCACTCTCTCAAGCGGCTTCAATATTTCCTGCCATTCAGTACTAAAGTTATGCTTGCTCAATCTCTTCTACTCCCCATTCTCGACTACGCCGATGTATGTTATTTGGATGTAACTGAGCATCTCCTGAATAAGCTTGAACGTTTGAAGAATTTAGCTATTCGTTTTATTTTTAGTTTACGCAAATATGATCACGTGTCTGAATGTCGCAAACAACTCAAGTGGTTACCTATTCGTCACCGAAGAAATATGCATATCCTCTGCCTTGTCTTTAAAGTCCTACATTGTCCTCAATTTCCTAAATATTTAAGGTCCCGTTTCCATTTTCTTCCTCCAAATCCCCGTCCTAAGCGATCCTGCGTTACCAGCAACGTATTAAATGTTCCCGAATTTAATTCGAAGTTCTTCGGTAAGTCTTTTACCGTACAGGCTGCCAAGCTGTGGAATGGATTGCCTGCCTCAGTGCGTGAGAGACCCTCAATACAATCTTTTAAGCGTCACCTTAAAGAGCACTTTCTCTCGAATCAGTCACTGGAATAATATATTATATTGTATATATAATTGTATATGTACATGTGTGTATATATGATAATATAATATATATCATTTTTATTTATATTGTTTAAAATCAGATTATTTTCTTTTTTCGGTTCTGTTTTTGTACAACTTTTTCCCCGCTAACACAACATCTTACACTATCACTTGGGTTGGCTGGAAGAGATATCTATTAGAGATAAGTCCGCCCTTGTATATACTTTAAGTTTTAAATGTATTTTTTTTGACACGTGTGTGTACAATAAAGGATTATATATATATAAAAGGCTCAACTGATTTACAAAGTGATCTAGATCGCCTCCAAAATTACTGTGATAAAAATAAGCTTGACCTTAATGTATCTATATGTTATGTCTGTTCCTTTTCCCGTAAACCACAGCCACTTTTTTATGATTACAAACTTAAGAGTACTATATTATCCAGAGTTTCCTCAGTCAAAGACTTAGGAATAACATTTGACTCTAAATTACTGTTTGATGAGCACATTAACGAGATTATTAAAAGAGCTTCTAAAGCACTGGGTTTTGTTTTAAGAATCTCTGCTGAGTTTAAGCATGTTAAAACATTGAAAATTTTGTACTGCGCATACGTAAGAAGCCTTTTAGAGTATGTCTCTCAGGTTTGGAACCCAGTTTACAATGTTTACATATCCCGTATCGAAGCTATTCAGAAGAGATTTCTTAGATACTTGCAATTTCGAGTAAAAGCATACATGCCAGACTATACCACCAGATGTAAAAAAAATAATTTTCTGCCGTTATCCGAAAGAAGACGTGTAGCTGACTTAACATATCTCTTTAAGATAGTTAACGGTAAGATCGATTGCCCTGAACTGCTTGGACAGCTCGGCTTTCGCACTCCGATACTGCTAAGAAGGAAGCATGCATTGTTAAGTGTTCCTGGCGCAAATTCCAATTACAGGCAAAATAATTTTACTTCCCGGGTAAGCAGATGTTACAATAAACTATCCTCAGAGCAGGATGACTTGGATTTGTTTTGTTCATCACCAAGTATGCTTGGTGATTATTGATTCGATCTTTTGACTGCGAGCTGTTTTAGTTATGTTTCCTGTAATCTTAGTTTTAAATTTTATTGTTATTACTTACATATATGTGAAAACTTGTAATTGGCTTATTTATTTACTATGATTTAAGCTAGCTGTAAGTTTTCCTAATAAATATAAATAAATAAATTCTGATCACAATGTAATTATGCATAATTAGTAGGTATCTATGTAAACTTAAAATTGCAAAAATGGTGGATTACATATTTTTGTACAACCATTGCAATATGGGTATCAAATAAAGGGGCTTGATTTGCAGAATACAGAAGAAAAAAATTCAAATCCAAGATGGCCACTGCAAAAAAATTACTTTTTTTGCGGCGTCGCAGTCATGAACTGGCGGATTACATATTTTTTCATAATCCCCTGCATATGGAAATCAAATTTTTACTTATTATTTATAAAAAAATGAGAAATATGGAATTTTTATAAATTTAATATTTTTTTTGTTTTCCAGATGCAGCGACTACAGGTGCGGGGTATCAGGAGAGAGATCTCACCCCGCCGAGCTCTACGAGATGTAAAGCAAGTATGTAAAAATTCGGAATAATATATTACGGTTGTCAAAAGAGTCAATCTTTTGACAACCCGCATATGGGGGCATGCGCAATAACGCAGCGGAGCCCTTATGGTCGATGGAGTGATTTTACAGTAGGTAATGATTGTTCGTCACTAATGTGTACGGGGCGTCAACACCTGCCAATTTGCAAAATTTTGTTAAAACTGATAGAGATTTAGCAGTTTAAAAGGTAATGTTTATTTTCAAAATTGATGACGTAACGATCCCGGTATAGAACTACTTACTCGTAGGTGAACAGCTGTATTGCACGTAGATTGTTGACGTAGTTGACCACCCCTGGCGTTATTACCGCGGCCACCGACAATGCGCCCGCGCAGACCACCCCACACCTCGGGTGGTGCTTGAACACCGCGAACACTACCACAGCTATCACGAAGAAGTGGAAGTCACAGGGTATATACCAGGATACAACTAAGCACTGCAATCGAGAATACAGAGGGTTATTCACCAACTCGACATGAGAGACTTACTACATTACTTTGAAACATCATGCGAATTATTAAAACATTAACATGTTTGAAGTATTTTAGTGTTTTGATAATTCGTAACATCCTTTGATGTTTCAAGCAAGATAAGAGTGAAATTAGATAACACGGAATGTTTGCAAACGGGTGCTTTGAAATTGAATTTATTAAAAACACATTTTGTGAACAAAATTTTTGAAGTATGTTGAAACTGTTTATAGGCAAGTAAGACACCTAAATTATTAACATTTCGTTACTTAATAGAGGATTACTGTAAATGTAACAAAACTTTAAATTAAAATTGAAGGTAACTGCGCACGCTTCGAGTAGCAGTCAAGTATATTTAACCGCTATCCATAGGAGGATAAGGGGATATGCTAAAAAGAACATAAAACCGCGATGGACTTCCAATGAAAATCACATAGTCTACGCCATTCATACAAAATTACAAAAATCGCTCTTTATATATTTATTTCTTTAAAAAAATTGAAGTTATTAAAATGAAAATAAAAACAGAAAAGTCGTAATTCATTAAATCTAAAATGTTCATTTTTGTCATCAAACACAATCTTTAAGGAATAAAAATTACAGATTTTAGAGCAAACTAAACCTAACCCCTTAAAAATTTTAAAAATTTGCAATAAATTGTATATTAATGTTTTGTGTAATTTTCACGACAATGCGATATTTTTAGCTCTATTTTCCTGCGTTATTAAAAAATTTCGACTTTTACCCTGTTAAAAAAGTGCCTTATCTTAGAATTGCAAATTTAGACTAAAATAAAATATATTTCTAGCCTGAGTTATAAGCCAAAAATTTGTTCAACAATGAGGTGAAACTGAAAATGCTCTTCTTTAAATTCAGCCTAGCCAGTTCTATTTTAAAATGTACATACAAGTGAACTTACAACTCTGTCTGGATTAATGTAATTGCTAAGCATGAGGATGTTAAGCCATCCGTTCTCGCGGCAAGCACCACTCTCTTCAGCCACATATCTGTTCCACAGAGGGCCAGATCCGACGTGAGGGAACACGGACACGATGAAGAAGACAACAACTGCCAAGGCTACCACCAATCTATAATACATGAGAAGGCAAAAAAAAAGAAAAATAAAATGAAAAATTTAATAGTTTCTTAAATTGTGTGTTTTATATACACTTTAATTAAGTTGTCATTCCATAAACCGAGCTCTAGGCCCCTGTAGACGATGAAACATGTTTGTCAAATTTACGAGTTTGACAAAATTGTTTGTTCGTATAGGGCTGTGTTTGACGCGTTTGACATACGAACTACGTGTTTGAAAAGTACCTGGTTTGACGTCGTGTTTGCTGAAAACGTGAAGTTTGTCAAGCAAGTTTGACAAACATGTTAGGGCTCTTATATGTCAGACGATATTTAGGTTTACCAGAATCTCTGTATATGTGTCATCTGCAAGGGTACTTCATTTTTTTTGTTGGTTAGCTTTGCTATTGTATGAAATTGCAGAAAGGAATGAAGTGAGAGCACGAATGCGATTTGATTCGTTCGTACTCCCTCCTCTTGAGTGAAAGATGAGGAATTGCGGGGTTGTTCGCAAATAGATAATTTAGGGGGGTGAGGGAGGTTTTGGGGAGAGGGGGGAGGGAGAGAGGTTTGGGGGACGGGAGGCGGAAGGAGGGACTCTGGTTGTGTGTCTATGTGTGTCTATGTCTATGTGTGTGTTTGCTTCTTCTGTGTATGTGTGATTGCGTGTGTAATAGTCAAGAGACAGTTTATGTGTGTGTGTGTTAGCTTATGATTTTGTGTCATATTTGTATGTGATTATTTATATGTAATTGTGAGTGTTGTGCTGTGTTATGCGTGCAGATTTATGTTTGTGTTTGTAGTAGATAATAATAGGGTGATTTACAATGGATATTTCGTGTTATCTATCTTATGATTTAGTATTACTCCGTAGTTGTGTTCATAGATACTTGTGTGATTGTGTGTGTGTGTGTGTGTGTAACTTTGTGTGAGTGTGTTCGTGGACCACGTCAGCGATCGCGGTCACAGCTACATATTTAATTCCCGGTTGATGTTGGTTATGTATCAATGTGGCGATGCCCAATGTGATGGGTATTTCTATTACCTTATCTAAATCTGCCGACAAACAGAAGTGCTTGCATTGCATTGCTGTTGCGGTAGGTAAGACAGCCAGTGACATTACTGGGTGCTGTGACTTGACACCTTATGTCACAAATTTGCAACTCTTCTACATTCTACTTACCATCAGGTGCTTGTTTGCCAATTTTGTTATATAAAAAAAGGTTTTTATTACTACCTCCTTACCATAATTGCTTAGACTGTATTAAAACCGATGAGAGTTAGACAGGGATATACACTGGAATAGCGGTGTCTTTTTTATACAACTATCTTATCTTATCTTATCTTAGGGGGTGGAATGACTCAAGCGATGAGCCTTCGCACTTCTATCTATTATGGATCTTTTCCAGTCCACCATGCCTATCAGCTTGATGATGTCCTTTGGTGGCACTGGCATGGCCCTATAGTCTTGGGTAACGAATTCCCGTCAGCCTTAATCTCCTGCCGGCTAGAAGGTCGCAGTGGCATGTTATATGCTCCATGCTTTCTTACATTTCCTTGCAGGCCCTGCAGATTTCGAAATCGGCAAGTCCCAACCTAGGTAGTATTTTCTTAGTGCCAAAATGTCCGGTCAGAGCACCGAGAATTAAACGAGTCTGTGATCTGCTGGAGCTCAGTGCAAACTTGAGCCAATTATCCATGCCCATGAATTGCTTGGCGTGTTCCATTCCTTTTTGGTTGGCCCATTCATCCTGCTGCCTCCTTAGCGATTGAGCTCTTAGGCTTGTGCTGACTGTTTTAGCAGTGATTCCGACAAATGGTTCTGGTCCCACCAATTGTGTTTCCGATCCCGTCCTATACAACTAAGTTGGCAAACAGGCATAATGCCTACCTGGTGGTAACTGGTAACAGTCACCTATAGTACACGTGGTTCCGGTGAGATTAGCAGCAAATCTGCAACCTGCACATGAACCACAGTGTACGTTGCCGTTGCCAACTTGTGACATAAGATGTATAGTCACTAATATAGTAATTTTACTGCCATATCTTACCCTTCAAACCGAAACACAGCAATGCAAGCACTGCTGCTTTGCAGCATAAATAGGTAAGACGGAGGTACCCATGCAGGCGACCTTGGTACAGAGTGGTACCCAAGCAGGCTACCCAGGTACAGAGCGGTACCCAAGCAGGCGACCCAGGTACAGAGTGATACCCAAGCAGGCGACCCAGGTACAGTGTCTCCCTCTCTTATTAACATTGCTCAAAGCGATCGTGGTAAGACCATTGTTAAATTTTGTTTGCGGCCCATTGTATGCGCATGCCCAAGAACTCTTGTACACACAAAGGGAAAATTCTTACCGTACGTATCTTTTGAGAATCATCAGAAAAATGTTTGGTAATTGTTTGTACTGCGCCACAGTTTTAGCTACCAAGAAGCCAGATATCACAAAAAATGTGTCCACCAATAAATCGTCGTGCAATGTCACCCAACCGAATATAGTCAGGTTTTCCTTAAAAAGAATAAAATATTCTAAATTTTGTACTGGAACGCTATCAAATATTTACATTATAGTGATGTTGTATGTACATATAATATGAAATTAGAAAGACAAAACATTTTTTTTTATATTTGCATGTTAATTGATAGTCATAAATGCATGCTAGTTTTAAAAGCAATATGTTGATAGCAATATTTTAAAAGTAAACCTACACAATTCTATTTATATAGATAGATTCTAAAGTAATAATTAATACTGCTTACGTCAACTTTTATCCCATTGCTGATAGGCCCAGCATTTAAGAACCCGGCCTGATGACACATCACAATAAAACAAATAGTCAGGAATCTTATGCCATAAATGACTTCAATGCCATCCTTTTTCATATTCATCAGATCCATTGCATTCGATTTAATGCAAAATGCTTTGTAGAATTCTAGCTCTGAAAAATATTATAGTTTTCAATAGATATACCGGGTGTAACTGAACACCCCAATAACATTTAAGGGGCATATAAGTTAGATACTAAATGGACCTTCGGTGCTTGTCTGAGACCTAGAACCCCAATACTTTCAGAGTTATTTGATTTTAAACTGAAAGCAAAAACTTTCAAGTGACAAACATAATCAGCTCTTAACACAATAGAAATTTAAACACAAAATGACACGTGACAGACGTGAGCGTAGTATTCCTCGTACGCTTACGTAGGGCTGTCGGCACTTAATACCAAAAAATAATTTATTTAGTTTGTATGGGAAAAAAAGTAGGTTTGTTAGCCCTAATATTTTTCCTACAAAATCTCTACTTCTGATTGATACATACCCTTAAATGTTATTGGGGTGTTCAGTTACACCCTGTAAAGATATAAGCACAATGCAGTAAGTGTTTTTATAAAAAAGTTAGGTATCGAAACGAAACATGTATCTCATCATAATCATAAAAAAAACCTAAAGTAATAACCATGATGGACATAACAATATACATAAAATTAATAACTCGTATGAAGGTTTTGCATCACTATTTCAGTTTTTTAAGTCGGCTAAGATAAAGCATCAACAACGTCAAAAAAGCCAGATCAAAATAGATTATACTGGAAAATTAACTTGTATTTAATTATGCACAATAAAAGAAATCCGTATTTAAAATACTTACTTATCTGATTTTCTGCAGCATATTCATTGTTTTTTTTACACAGAATAGTGAATGCTACACATATAACAAACATGAATCCACAAAGTGATCTATAACAAAGAAAAACATGATTATGTAATGTAGTAAATAAACCAAAGTTTGAAAGTTTGTGAATATTGACTATATTGTTAAAATGTATCTATTCAGCTTGTGCTATTTTCTTTATTATTGGGTCAAGCAACAAGACATACTTACATTTAACATGTATAAAACTTATTACTTACAACTAAGCCAAGTACCATCTTGATTACAGGTCGCTACGACAAACTAAAGCTTAATTAAACTACCTCTACTACCTAAGTTAGTCGCCATAATAACAATGTTAATAGCATTATTATGTTCCGACAATTAGAGGTAAGATAGTCAGTTCCTCAGCTGTTGAGTACGGTTGGAGCTCGCATCCACCTTCGGCCTAATCGTCACATACTACCAGGTGAGATGAAGGCCAAAAGTTTCATTGTTGTGTACGTAAAAAAAAACAAAAAGTGAGTAGAGGAACGAATACAAGGTAACGGGGAGACGACTTCTACCTATTTACTGATGCGTGAAAGTATATATTATATATATATAATATTAAATTGAATAGGCTAGATCCATAGCATCTGTAGATGATATGATATTTTAATCTTCAAAGGGAAACAAACCACGGTAGCATAAGGTGGACCATTTAAACATTCAAAGCATTGTTGTATTCTGTTTCGAAAAGTAAAACTGGGTCAAACAGGCTTTAAAATTACTAGATAGATAGATACTATGACTAGATGAATGACTGTGCTAATCATACAAAGAATCACCACTTACTAAGTATTACTATTGCTCGTTTGCCAAGAAAGATTAAAGCCAGTTACCCTTATGACGTAGCACAGAGTATACAAACATAAAAGAATAAAACTCCGCGTCGAAGTGGGTTGGCTGGTCGGGGATCTGGCAGGACTCGTTGACGTTGATGCGCGGCCGCAGCCCGGCGGCGCCCAGGTGGCTGCGCGCCAGCACCGCCCCCACCAGCCGCTCCACGGACCGCGGACCGCACGACACCGGCACACACGCACCCCACGTCAGGTACTTCAGGGGCCGGTAGTAAGGCGTATGGTGCTAAGAAACAAATAATAAAATCAATCCTAACATCATCTTGTCCTTACCGGTCAATCTCAAAAGAGGAGGGTAGATATGTATTGAATGGTAGCAGACAGAGTTTTGGACAAGTAGTGTAAGTACAAAATATTATAATACGAGTATACCGTAGTAATTAAGTGAATTTTAAATCGTAGCATTTTTTACATTAGTTAATTTCGCGGAAGACATATTTTTCAAATGCAAAAAGTATAATTTCCAAGTGTTATCCAGACTTTAAGTTAGGCTTATTTCAAGCAAAAGTTTTTAAAAGTGTGATGTTACAACAAAAAATAAACAAACTGTGAACAGCTATTTCACCATGTGAGATTTCAAAAACGCAAAAAATATTCAATTGTATTAAGTTCCAAAAAACGTTAGGAATAGATTTTAAAATATTCTTCCTAAGTATAATGTAAACATTCTGAACCCTGTTGATCAAAAGTTCGCTAGCTAACGATATACCAAAATATATATTGAGATATTACGATATACGTTTATATTACTAATATTTGCCAAGTTCTTACCTCTATGAAATCTAAAGCATTTTCGTAGGGTGCCACTTCGTCCAATCTCTTTTTCTTGACGTGATTGTTTCTCTCGAGATCCACTTCTGCGAGGCAGTACTGGGTCCTGATCTCAGCGTGCTTGTTCCACGGCGAGGCCATGCACTGGTCGAAGCTGCCCAGCTGGAACCGGTTGCCGGATAGAATGCCCAGCGGCTGTGAAGCTACTGAGTCCCATTCTATGAGACAAAATTAAAATTATAATTTGACTCACAGTTCTCGTGAATTCTATATCTATAAATGTACGACAGCATCTATTTTTTATGTATGTTCATCGATTACTCCGCCATTTGTGGGCCGATTTTCAAAATTCTTGTGTAATCGAAACAGTATACTCTTCAGGTGGTAGGTACTATTGTCACCCAGTCATGATCTGATGATAGAATCCCAGGAAAATTGAGGGAAAGCCTTAAATTTCATAGGCACGTCCAACGTGTTTCATGTTTTTTATGAGGATATTCAGGTATTTATGGTAGTCATCATACCACGGTACTGAGCTGATGATGGAAGGTTGCTGGTAGGTAAGGAGTTCTAATTCTTTTAATGCCATTTAGAGCAATTCGTTCTATTAAATTATTTTGGTGTTTGCTTTGGGTCAATTTAAATTTACTACAAAAATCGAAATAAAAAAATACAAAAAACCGACATCAAAAACATCAAAAAGTCATAAATATGTAATATAAGAATACATACAACAACACATTTTTTATATTAAAATCAGTGCCATGAAATGATCACCTGGAATTTTTTTTCTAAAAAATTATAGGAACAACTTCAATATGAAAAATGATGTTGTATGTATATATTCTTTATTATTTATGAATTTTTGGTGTTTTAAAGTCAGTTTTCTTCCTTGTATTTTTATTATGTTATTTTACACTTTATTTTAATAATTGTATACACAAGGAATAACGGAGATGAACATCCTTGCAAAGATCGTTTACGTAATTATTTTTTCAGCCTAGCTTTGTTTGGAGAATTACGAATGACCTGTGAAAGCATGTTCCAGAGCTGTACAGCTATGGCTGTGAATGAGTTACTTAGGTAAACACTGATCTATTTTCAGAATGTGAGAATTGAAAAATGTATTTTCACTTATCATGCTCTGAAAGTGCTTATTTGTGAAAATGAGCCATATAGCCAATCACAATAAGAAGTTCATAGATAGAATTTGTTATTTTATATTTACTTTAATTTATTTGCCTTATGTGTTTTTAAGACATAAAACAATTTCCTTCAGTATTCAAAACTGTATTAATTTTACTTTGAATTTTAATTAAAGAAATGTTATGTTTTAGCACTGTTTTATTTCCTAGCAAACGAAGTAAAAAGCAGAGTTTATAACTCGTCCACAAAACCATTTAATCCTCGACATTACTATCAGCCAAAATTACTATCAGCCATTGCTAAAAGTCTCGGATACAAATGGTTCGTTTTGTGCACTTGTTGTAAAATCTACTATTAACTTCATGGGAAACCTTCATGTAATATCATGTAAAAGAAAATATAAAAAAATAGCTTTAATGACTACTGATTTTTTCAAATTTAATAGTTAAATAGAAAACGATTAAAGAGAAAAAAAAGAGTAGACATTGAAAACAAAACTCACCCCACACAGCCCACAGTGTATAGTTCTGCAAACTTTTAATCAAGTTCAACGTATCGTTCAAACACTGCATTTCGACATTCGTCCAGTTTTGACTTTTCAAACCAAAGACGACGTCGTCCAAATAAATGTACCTACTAAAATTTTCATCACTGTCCAATTCATCATCAACATTTTGAAAAGACCTTTTCACTTCGTCGTCTAAATCCTGAGGTGGTAATGTTACGCTAGGTTTAAATTTTGTGGTGGCAAATGCACATTCTAAAATAAAACTAAATATACAACCCACAAGCAACTTCATCGTTCAGTTTCTGAATTAACTATGGGATGAGAGATAATGTAAATCGTTTTATTGCAGAATCTATTGTGTAATTAAGCTTATTATTTCTAATTAGTCATTGACGGTCTTTTGTGCTTAGTTTAATCTAACTCGTATTTAACTAACGTAATTTAACTATCTATCGATTGATAGAAAAAGTGTCATGTTTTGATCGACGTTACATTTGGCCCAGTTGTATAATTAATTGTATTTGTTAATAACTGTTTCATCATTTTTTCCGTTGGATTTTTATATTTTACCACACTGAAAACAATTCAAGCTATAAAGCAGCATAAATATCGATAAATTTTTCCTTTTAGCGTCATCTATCTCGGCTGATATAAAATGTTTAACTTAGGTGTCACTTGCAGAGATAGCATAAAACCATGCTTTGCTGCTTGCGAAGCAACCCTATGCTTTGGTTCCTGTGGAACCCTGGGCATACTGCGCTTACGACCATTGCGCATAGATGGCGCTGTTCTAGCCTTTTACGAGACATTAATGTAGAGCCCCATTCTTATTTTCCTCAAAATCAAAACATCACCTTACATTTTGGCATAAAAATACCTGAGGAAAATAATGAAGTGTTTAAGCTTAAACTCGCAGTAACAGTTTTGGACATTGTCTCTGTTGGACACAATGCCTTCTGGTAGTTTCAAACCTTCTCAGGAATAGGTAATAATTGGGAACTTAGCATGATTTTCGTCATGTTCATGTTCATTTTCAGATATAAGTACATGTTAGCACTATAGGAGTTGTCCAGCAGAATGTCTGAGATGCACATCGAGGTTGGTTTAAGGGTAGGTATGCCCGGCACTCAGCGGGGAGGGTCCTACACACGGCTGTCTTGCTCTCGGC
This sequence comes from Schoenobius gigantellus, assembly GCA_963935595.1. NCBI lineage: Eukaryota > Metazoa > Arthropoda > Insecta > Lepidoptera > Crambidae > Schoenobius > Schoenobius gigantellus. The sequence goes on along the minus strand of OZ012557.1, from coordinate 17,001,372 downwards.
AGATACGGTGCGCATTCCACTTCGTTAAAATAGGTCTTTTTAAGGTCTTTGTTCTGTGAATTGGGTCTTCTTGATCCCAAATATTCCGTTCATATTAGGCGAAGAGGTTCCGGGGGTAGATTTAGCTGGGTATGAGAGAGCCAGTGGAAGCACTGGTGTTTAGCAGCCTAGCAGTGAAGCAATATAGTCGGTAAAGCACCTTGATATCATAATAGATTATTCCTCCTTTAAATTAGGTCTCCTTAAAATTAGCTATGACTTCACAACGAAGTTGCGTCATGTATCTGCTCGTTTTTTATGTTAATGACGAGTCTTCTGCAGTCCAAAAGTGTAAAAATCTAACGCAGCTGTGAACAGTTTCAGCGAAATAACATAACCCTGTGTCATACCACGTTGCAGCTGAATGAGTTTTGAGTTTTGTTCCTGGAGAGGGACTGGCAGAGAGGCGTTGTTATAATGAGATGTATAGCAATAGCTGCAGCACTTGGAACGAAGGTCCAATTGGTATCTCTAGCAGAGAGACCGAAACACGGATCCGAGATCCATTTTTGAAAGAAGTGAATCTTGAATTCGAAAACGAATACAAATCATGTGCCAAATTATTTCCACTGGTACCAATTTTAAAGATTTTTGAATCGCTCGAATTAAATGTTGTCATTAAAAACAAATTTTATATTAGATATCGTTTCACGCAGAAAATATAAAAACCGATACGCAAAAACGCATCAATAAAACGACGTCGACGAATGTACCAGGGTCGTGTGCATGGCTACCTCCGTCTTACCTATTTCTGCCACAAAGCAGCAGTGCTTGCATTGCTGAGTGCCAGTTTGAAGGGTAAGATATGGCACTAAAATTACACTGTGGTTCTTGGGGGGTTGCAGTTACTGCGAATCTCACAGGAGCCACATGTATTATAGGTGACTGTTACCACTAACCATCAGGTGGGCAGTTTGCTTGTTTGCCAACTTAGTAGCAATAAAAACAAACGAACAGCGATGATCGTACGTGAAACGGAACATATACGTAGTGTATATGTTCTACTAGTAGCAATCAAAAACGAGTGGGTTAGACCGAGTGGTCGGTTGCAAAATGCATGGAATAATTATTAAAAAATAGTGAATTAGGAAAAATTTGTCTCCTAGTCTTGAAGATTCAAACGCTTTCAAACGCTCGCAAACGCCTGGTATACCGCCAGGTATGCCCTCGTATAACCTGCGGCAACTTACATGGTCTATGATACAAAAGCCTTTCTCTGAATTCGGCTTGTTCAGGAGACTGGAAGTAGCCAAACCTGCTCGCTGCGTTTGGGCACAGATTAGTTAATAGTTACTACGTGTTTGGGTTATTAGAATTCTAAATCTGAATAACTCAAATAAGCTTCGAATAAGTCAAGAAAAGATATGTAAACAAAAAAATAAAGTTAAGCTGCCCCGCTGAATTAATGCACTTGGAAAAAACTATTGACAAGTGCATTTTTCTATCGTAATTTTGGGTTTGGAGAGCGGGCAGCTCTAGAAAGTTCGACTTTTCTTTTAATCACCATTATTTTAAAAAACTATCTCTTTGAGGTAATTTCAAAAAAAATTAAAGCGTGTCTGACTTAAAAGCATAAAACTACATGTATACTGTAACATTAAGTTAAGTTAAAAGAAGAAAAAAAAGGTTTTATTTAAAACACATTTATTTGAAATTTAATAAATATCTACACAATCTACATAAGAACATGTTGCCTATTAGTTAATGAGAAAATTAATAAAAACAGTGTTAGTGATATATTTCAGAAAAGCATACCTATGTAACAGCAATAACATTCTAAACATGTACAATGTATTAATATCATTTTTCTAGTAAATTTCTACAGCAAACGTATAGATACAATTTGCTTGAAAAGAATTTTCAGTATGTAAGTACTTAATTAGCATAATAATCTAGAAGTTGTAATTTCAGTAAAATAATATAGATATTTAATTTATTAAACGAATTTCTTAAATGATATTGCCAAAAATATAAAAAGTAACTAGATATTATCTTAGTTATATATAAAAATGAAACGCTGTGTGTTAGTCTCGCTAAAACTTTCAAACAGCTTGGCCGATTCTTACAAATTTTTCTGTATGTGTTTGAATAGGTCCAAGGCAGGTTTATACGTACAATAATTGGACCCGGTAGGGGGCGCTGTAATAGGGCAGGACAACGTCTGCCGGGCCCACTAGTCAGATATAAATATTATAGTTATTACCTGATTATAGTATATACAGTAGCGGACTAAAATAAGCAGTCACCTGAAAAGTGGAATTTACTCTTAAAACACCAGATATAATGTTTAAATAAATAACGGTAATTTGAATATCATACGTTTTAAACTAAAGACAGTAGGTACGTAATAAAAATCTAAAATGAATGAGATAATTAACAAAAAGTTGAAGTGTGTCTTCAAGTTACAGCTTACCTACAATTTGCATCAATCAGTAATTATGTAACAAATTATGAACACAAAAGTGTATAGAAGTAACAAGTAAGACGTTCTTAAGTTGATGATTTCATAAAAAAAGTACTCATAGGAAACTTTTTTGAGTCTTCCGAGAGTTAAAAAAGTTTCCTATATTTTTTTTGATAAGAAATTTTATTTCTGGTGTTCTTTATTTTGACAATATATGTTAAGTACCTACAGTATATTTTTTAGAATTTTTGCGACTATTTGTATTGTGTGTATGTTACTTTATAAGCCCAAACTACGGTAAATCTTAAAATTTTCCGGTAAAACTTAAGATTTACCAAATGTTAATGGTAAAAGTCCGAACTGTTGTGTGATCATTGTCCATTTCGGACTTTTACCATCGTACACTCGGTAAATTTAAGAACATACCACCAAGATGGAGTAAATGTTGAAAATATGGTAATCATTCAGGCCGTTTTCCATACAAATCTAGTCCCCTGTTCCAGGAAAATGGCAATACCTAGTTGCTCTATTTTTTACAAAAAATCTATGGGCTTTGCATGTTCCTATGTCTTCCTTTATTTATTAAGTTAATTAAGGAGTTAATGAAGAATAGCGAAATTATGTTTATTAGCTATAAGTATTGGTTGATTTATTCAACAAATATACCAAGACTACTCAGACGACAACATTACAAAATGTTAAACATATTAAAAATCATTTTTATCAAACAGGATTATCAAATCTATACGACAATCGATTGCTGATGAGCTACAAAATCACCCACCGGGTCCGAATAGTGAATTGTTATCGAAAAAAAATAAAGGATCGGAGTGAAGGTTAGGTTAGATATTGTGACCACACATAGCGGAGCATGAAACTGTTAAGAAATTCCCAAAACCAACATTTACCTTTCGTCATTGGTAAATCCTAACATATCCTTAATGGTAAAACTTTAATGGTAAAAGCCTGAAATATCGCCTATTCTCTATAAAATCCTTACATTTACCAATTCATGTTGGTAAATCCTAAGATTTATAGGCAAAACCTACTAGACAAACCTATTTACCAATATACGGACTTTTACAGTAACATATACAAGAAAAATCTTAAGAGGATACACGATTAAAATTAAAAATACATACAAAACTAATAATTTAAATTAAAGATTCAAGTCGGTACAATTAAATTTATACAATATATTTCATAGTTCTATTTACATTTGTTAGTTATGCTTATGCAAATATGATTAATTCTTTCACCATATTTTAATTTCTAATAATAAATCATATTTTTTTAAACCACTAAAATTAAAGCGCTTATTGCGTCATAATTATACTAAGTAAATACTTATTTTTTTCACAGAACTAAATATAAAAATCAAAATTAATAGTTTTATTATGAAATAAATAGAAATTTATCTACTTTATTTTTATAAATAGCGTCGTCTTATTTACAAATCTTTGGAACGCGTTACAAAGAACACACTGACTAGATTCCACTCGATAGAGATTTATTTATATAATATTAAATATTATATTACCTCTGGTTATATTATTATAATAAATAACATTAAATGTTTAATCTAAATAATCTTACTCTAATAACATTTCTACATTAATCAAACAGTGCTTAGTATTTTTTTAAAACGGTGCGATAAAATTTTACAATAAAATGATCTATAATAAATGCATATAATAAAATTATTCACTTTGAATTTTGTGAAAGCGCTTCTTGTCTTCTCTAATTTCATATGATTAAATTTATTTTCAGTGAATAGGATTCTATTGGCACGTGTCTTATGTGTTTTTCAGCAATGAAAGTAGAGATTATCTGCAGCGAATTTGGGATTTACATAAAATTAAAAAGGAACATACAGAAAGTTACTAAAACACTACAATTACAACACTGGTTTGTTCAATCATAATATCAATATGAATTCATCGCTTGTAAATATAGTTTTATACGACAAATCAAAAATAAAATAGTATGTACTTATACGCAAAAAATATATTTGTAAAATTAAAAACTTTGTCTTAAAATCAATAGACGCAACGCAGTTTTGCAAAAAATATTACAAAGTATGAAAAATAGGTGAATTTTCTCCAATTCAAACTTGTGACCAGACGTAGGTAAATAAAAATGACTAGATGCTAAATATAACTTTATAATTGACTAGACTAGATAAATAACGTTATTTTTTGGCAATCGTTAAAATATATTCAATAATTGACTAGATGAATTAAATATATTTAATACCTAACTGACTACTTAATGTACCTACATATTATAATGCAATTAAGTGTATTTTTAGAAATTAGAGAGCAAATATATAATTTGTAAGGACTAGGGTTTGACTAGTGTTTATTATTTGACTAAATGTATCATATACTATTTGACTTTATTGATTGACTAGAATGTACAGAGATCCAAAAAATGTGAAAAGTTTCTGTTTTCTACTCCAAAATGACGAAGTATATAACTTATGGGTTTCGTTTATCATGACTACATTGTTCCTAACCTAATTTTATTTTTGACTATCCTACTGACTAGAAATCTCATGACTAGATTTATTAATAAAATTTAAAAATTATTGTGACTAAATAATGACTAGAAAATTTTAACATGACTGAACATTATGACTAAAATGACTAGATATTAACTAGTTTCTCTACAATATTTATATTTTGACTAAAATAATAAGCTGATTTAATACAACATTGAAACTAATAATTATTTTTAGTAATATGGATTAGGGAATGTGGCCAGATTTTAAAAAAAAAACAATAAGGAATTTTTGGTATAATCTCCCCCAGCGAAGTCACTAATTGCTTCTTAGTAGTTATATTTATACAATGTGTTTGGTACATCACCTACAGGTCGAAACCTACCCATGTTAACATAGTCATATTAAAGTTATGACGTCATTGAAAATTGGAAATATAAAATTAATTTTCTAATCCTCCATACTTTTTATTTCAAAAAACCCAATTAAATACTTGTATGGGGGATTTCAAAATTAATTTTACAATTTCGAATTTCCTATGACGCCATAACTTTTATATGACTATGGTAGCATGGGTAAGTTTCGGCTTGACAGGGTATGTACCAAACACCTTGTATATGTAGTTGTAGGTTTTCGTAAGAACCAGTAAAGACAGTAAAATCTGTCTCGCAATAAAATGACTACTTTTAGAAATATCACAACAAATAGATCCGACTGCAAAATGTTAGCTACCCTAATTGATGATTGAGTCATACTACTGTAACTGTTAAATTACCTGCCCTAGTTTTAGTTCGACCTGACCATTCCGTAAGGTGTATGCAGTGAAAACTGAAAAGTTTATGAGACAGTACACGAGGATCTAAAAATATCTCCTGTAGTGGATCGATTGGGGTAGCCCTATTGATATTTTGTCGAGTGCAACGGCTTTTGTGTACGAGTATATGGGACACGTAAGACGCTTGCTTGTGAATTGTGAAATAGCCATATGTTTAAGTATTGAAGAGAAATGTAAACTGCTGTATATTATTTGTTAGAAGTTGCCGACTTAAGTGCGCACATATGATACGTTGTATTTATTTTAATAATTATGTTCTGGTGGGTGATTTTGTAACTCATCGGCAATCGACTATCGCATCGATTTGATAATTCTGTTTGATTAAAACTGATTTTTAAAATGTTAAACGTTAAACATTACAAAAGTAATGTCGTCGTTTAAGTAGTCATGGTATATTTGTTGAATAAATCAACCAATACTTATAGCTAATGAAGATAATTTCGCTCTTCTTTAGTAAATCATGCAGTCTGATAACGATTGCCGATCAATCGATGAGTTACAAAATCACCACCCTGATCTGTGAAATTTATGTGTAAGAGTAAAATTAAAAATGTCTAAAATTTTTAGTACCGTACTTTTTTTAAGTAGACAAGAAGCGCTTTTTAGTGACATATCTTATTCACATAACTTACTTGTTACTTTTATTTCTAAGCTTAACTGCTAATTAATAAATAAACATACAATAATAAACACACTGTATCTTATTTATCTAGCACGGAGATGTTAAACATCACACGAATTATTATTTGGAATGCTGCTGTAGGAGACTTACAGAAGTAGAGTAGAAAATAGAAGAAAATAACTAAAAACTATCAAACACACACGATATACGAGTATACATTGTGGAACTAAAAAAGCATGACTTAATTTGGGTGATTTCAAAAAGTTTTATTTTAAGTCATTTATTTCATTAAAAACACAATGGAAAGTGGAAATAAATAGCCTGTAAATGTATAAGTTACATACGATTTGAATGTGTAGTGTAGTTGTTGATGCCATTTGGTTTAGACTCGCCGAAGGACTCTGAGGTTGATTGCTTGTCGGGGCAGAATTTTTGCTTTGTTTGACTGAGGTAAGGCGTTGGTAAGGCTCGCCTAGTCGACTACCAACGTCTCACATGTTAATATATTAATAATAATGACCAAAAAGGAGAAGTAACATTAGATATTTTAAAAAGCAATTATCAGTCTACACAGTTTTATATAACTGACGTCTACTGGTTGCAATCTGTTAACCAGAAAATTTGCAAACGCGTATTTTTATAAGTATTCAAAGTCCTTCATGGCTTGGAAGAAGAATATGTCTCAAAAAGTCTCAAGAAGGCTTTTCCATCGTATAGCTTATATGAGTTTTTCCATTTTTGCAAGTTACTGGATTTCTAGTCTCGGCCGTTAATCAGAAAGTACTTACATTAGAATCAAAACTAATAACTACTTACAATCAATTTTTTTTCGAGTAGACAAACGAACATGCTCTCCTAAAATGATATGTGTTTCACAAGCTATAATAATTCTAATATTTAATTACAGTACATATACATTAATTACAACATACAAATATAACGAGATCAAATACACATGATATGTAAAGTATTTTAAGTTTGATTTTAGCTATAAAAATTTGTGTTGAGATTTGAAGAGCTTGTTCAGAGCACCAATTCAACATTTTCTACAATGGAACCAACCCTAGTGTCGCGAAAAAATCAGCTGTTTCATTCAAAAACTCAAGACCCAAGGTCCTATAGTGAAAGTTGTTCTATATCCATATCATAGTCTGAGCAAACTCTTTAAATATCAACACAATCATTTTGTTACTCCTTAAATAAAAGTTGTATTTATCTATTATCTGTATATATTCGATTATTTTATAGTGCATGTATGTAAGAGGAGTGCAAAAAATTGCTCCTTTACGCTACTTATGTGTTTTTTTACAAGGGGCAACTACCTATTCTAATAATAATATAAAACAAAAAAATATTTACATAAAATAGTTCTGGTTTACCAGTAGAAATCTAATTCAGACGCGATATTATTGAACGAGTCTAGTTTTTAATTGAGTGTTAAATTTAAATAAAAGTAAGATTAAATAAAAATCTATAGGTACTTACGAACTGAATTATATAAAATCTAAGAGAAATACAGATGGGAGCTGTCATGTCCATAGTTGTAGTACAGACTGCTCAAGGGTGCGTACGCAGGGAACCGCGGCACTGGCCGCAGGATTCGCCGTCACGCGTCCGGCGCGGCGCCGGCGGCGGCGCCCCCGCCCTCGTCCTCCGAGCCCGTCACGTCCAGGCTCCGCGAGTCGTCCGAGGAGCAGGAGGAAGCGCAGCGCGCGGTCACGCCCTCCCACGACAACTCTTGCGGCGGAGGTGGGATCTTCCCCCAAAAAGTGTTGAAGTTGCCGTCCCGGAGGCTCTCCTTAAAGGTAAAACGCTGTTAAAAACACCGTCAACTTTACAAATAATGTATGCACTACAAACGCATTGAGTGCGATGGTTTCGATGAATAATCATAATATATTCACGAGTATATTATTATGTACATAATTTGTTATTAATCTATATAAATGTATAGCCATTAATAAGGTAATTAAAACATGATGTTTGATAAGTAAAAAGGAGCTTACCGTTTGATAACTTGGATATTCCACGTGTACTTGTTTGAAAGCAGAGGGCTCCTTGTCATCAGTTTCTGGCTGCTCGTGGGCCAATAGATGCTTGCGGAGGTACGCTTGCCTCCGGAACATCTTCCCGCACCGCTGGCAAGGGAACCGCCCGGCGTCGGTGGATGGAGGGTCACGTCGCTTCGTCGTGCCCGGCACCCTCGGTTTGTGCCAGCGCCGGTGAGACGCGAGGTTCGCTGGGCAGTTGAAAACCTAAAACAGCATGTAAAATTTAACCATTGAACTACCGTGAAATCCAAAGGTAGCAGACTCATGGCGTGCCCGAATCACCAACGTTGAGGTACTAAGCAGGCTCAACAAGAAGATGGAGCTTGTAATTACGATCAAGCGTCGGAAATTGTAGTACTTTGGTCATGGGAAATTATAAATACGAGCTACTCCAACTCATCATCCAGGGGAAGATTGCTGGAAACAGAAGTGCTAGAAGGAGGCGACACTCTCGAGGTTTAGCGCAGAGGTCGAGTGATCACCTACTGCGCAACGGGTCGCAAGTTCGATTCCCGTACGGGACAAATGTTGTGTATGGCCTACAGAAATTTGTTCCGGTCTGGGCGTATGTGCATGTGATATTCTGTGTTTGTAACTGCACCCACGACACATGAGAAAATCCTAGTGTGGGGCGACTTTTTTTTTTAATAAAAAATAAAGAACCTGCGGGACTGGTTAACTGCAGTACCATCCCACTATTTCGAGCGGCAGTTTGAAAATTAAAATTGCCCTGATTTTGTCCAACCTCCGATAGGAGAGGAACTATAAAAAGAAAAAGAAGAAGGTAGCTTTAAGGAGTAATTATTTGAGGAAAAGTAAAAAGACTTTGGCTCAATTACGTGAAAATTAAAAAAATATATCTGATCCTGGTTAAATTTACTATTCGATAGGTATAGGTACTTATTTAATTGAGTTACAATCAAACTTAAACAAAATATTTCCAATAGTGCTTTAAAATTTTCGCGTACCTAAATATTAATATTAGATATCGAGATATTGAAAAATAGGAGTTAAATGATTATAATGTTATTTCTTATTCTCGTTAAAGTCTAAATAAAACGAAAAAAATGTTATCAGATTTAAAGTTATCGTGAAATGTTTTTACACGTGTATGGAATTTATCGTAGAGCTTTTTATAATAGATATGGTTGATAATGTCCCTGGTCACGCATCACGTAACGTGTCAATTATACAACACAAACAATCGCCGGCCACTTGTTGGCGCTTCCCATGGAAACATACCAAATGTTCTGTCACTCCTACCCTATGGTTCCCACACTATTTGATTGTACGAACTTTTATTCTCCTTTTTCTAGAGTTCAGTTTTGTGTCATATCGGTCTTTTTCAACTATATCTAATGTTATTAAGCACGTATCAATTGAAAACATTATTATAACTATTTCATAACGCAATGCCGGAATTCACGTAAAAATCGTTTTACGTGAATAGGCCAGATGACAAAAAAAATTTTTTTGCTTAAATAGAAGCTTATTCATATAATAAACAGAAAGAAAAAATCGGTTTTCGAATAACTATAAAAACAACCAAGATATAAGATATTAAACATTTTCCTCCATCTCTTTCTAGCAAAACGGCAATTTACAAGGAGTTTATATGGCCGTACCTAACAATGACGTCACGGTTGATGTCGGATCTCTCTGTCTAATCGCCTTCAAATTAACAACTTAAAATGCTTGTATCTAATGAATTTCTAACCCGATTTTAATTTAAATTTCACAGAACTGCACCTTTTTCACGGTATTTTAATATTTAATGACGAGACGTAAAAATTAGAATTCAGTCATCATCCCAATTCAGGCATTGCGAAAGGCATTCAGGAATTGTTTCACTGTGAAATATTTCCACTGACTTTATATTGACTTATACCTATTAAAATATAAGATAACTTAGGGCTTAAAAAACACAAACAAAACGTACCTTGTCACATTCCGGACACCTGTATTCAATATGCACAATTCTTGAGCATCGATGCTGAGCCAGTGCAAAAGCGTCGCTGTATAATCTCCGACATAATCTACAGATGTATCGTCCCAGACGATTCTCTATGGATGCGATAAGCGCTTTTGCTTCGTCCGTCACTTCCACAACGTTAAAAGCAGGATCTATATCACCCTAAAAAGAAACACAACTGTACTCCCCGTGCAATAAATCCGTCGAGCAATCACTGCTATTACGTAATAGCCTACGTTTAATTCTTTTTATTGCTTCTAAATTAAACGTTTCAACACACTATCTCAATTCAAAGAAAAGGCATTAGGGCAGAGAATTGAAACCGCGTTTTATTTTGTAGTTAATGTCCAAACGGCACACCCCTTTCAAAGCCCGTCGCGGTTTACCCTTAGAGCTGTTATTAGCACAAAAACACAAAACTAGCTTAATTGTCGCCGCGATAAGGAAAACTGCCTTATGACCCATAGCAGTGGTGTACTATAAGCCTATTATTATAAATTCCCGCGTTACTTTAGCTTTTATAGCGGTGAGCTGAGATTGAATATTTGCTTTGTGAAACATTAAAAGTTAGTAAGCAAATTTAGTACCTTTCTTACAACTAGCGTTTCATCTTCAGCTAGGTCTCTTATTATAGTGCCGGAAACTGGTGACGTTTTATCTTCATCGAACATTAACCTTCTAACTGCTTTACTTTTCTTAACTGGTTGTGTTACTGGTTTTGGTGATTTCTTAGGACGCTCTTCAATATCCTTAACCTCGACAATATCAGGGGAGCTCCTTGCGCTCTTAGTTGGTGTCCCTGTTTCAATTGGTAAGCAAGTTTTGAGTTCTTCGAAAAATTGTTTTGTGAATTTAAGTTTTTTCGCCTCAGGACTATCACTGTCATTAGAGTTTTCATCGTCAATTTTTCTTTTTTCAACAGTTTTCTCAGATTCAGTTTCTTTTTCAACTGGCTCTTCAAAATGGCGGAATATTTTAATTAATTTAGGTGATTTTTCTTCGGTGGTTTTTCTTTTCTGTTGTGGTGGAGGTGTGCATGGTGGTGTGATAGGGGACGTAGACTTAAGAGAAAGATCTAGTGGGAGTAATGGCTCATTGTAATATGCCAAATACTGTTGCAGAAGTGAAGGATGCTGCTGCGGTATGAGATCGTGAAAATAATCTGCCGCAATGCGTACATGCGGGGATGTATAATGTTGATAGAAACGGGAAGAGCTTAATCGGTGAAATTGTGGTAACGCTGCTTCCATGTTCCTTAACGGTATCCGTAGTTACAGTATTTTCATTTCATCTTGTATTTTGCTCCTAACTTCCGATCATTTTGTACCTGCAACAAAGGAAAACACTTCTTATATAATTCCACAAAGTGCACCCGTGGCGTTGATTCAATATCGTTTATTTCAATTTACTGAGTGGACCTTGCGCTATTTCGCGAATGTGATGCTTTTGGGTCACATCCTATAGCTGATAATTTGAGAAAGTTACATGTCGATTTCAAAATAAACAAGTGGTTCTTTTGTATAAATATTATTCTGGCTATTAGTCTCGTGTATAAATATTAACAAACAAAATAATTATGATGATTATAAATGGGTTTGGATTATTATGTCTTGCAAAGCCGTTTCATAAGTTACTATTTAGGTTCTAGGAGGTATGACGCCTTATTTAACTTATTGACTTTCAGACCAAATTGCCTTTTTGTGAACGTATAATAAATTAAAGACAATACGATAAAATGAAATCAGTAAATTCAGTAATTTTCAAGATTTTTCACGGACAGTAATAAGATTGCGACTTCATTATCACATTGATATAGCATAATATTATTGCAAAAATATTGTAATAGCGTAGAAAATCGTACCAGGCTAGGCGGTATTCTAATAAGTTTGTATTAACCAACCTCTAACGATAATTGACATAAAACAATTTATCGAACAAAATGGATTACTTTTAACAAGCTCAGCGCGAATGCGTAATCCTGGCTGGTGGGGTACAGGGCAATAGTTGGCCGCTGCCTAATTACCGTCGAGATCGTGGCTCCCACGCTCCCCTCGTCAGCCCCTCTCGCGCAGGGACGCTGTTTACTCTGTCATATTTGGAGAGGTATTCATGAATAATTTATTCATTGGACGGTAATGGCTTGAACTTTTAGAGATATGTATTGTATTAGTGAAATATGGAATAAAAATAAGTTGACATTTTTCTCTAATTATTTCACTTGATGTGCTTTTTGCTTTATGGTAAAGAAATAATCCTTCTTTTTTAAGGTAATATGAAAAAAGCCTCGATGGCGTAGAGAGCAAGGCTGTCGCCTTCCAATCGGAAGGTAGCGGTTCGAACCCCGCCACGTACCAATGTGTTTTCAAATTTGAATTCATATGTACGTTTAATCGACGTTTTTACGGTGAAGGAAAACATCGTGAGGAAACTTCACACACTTGTGAAGAAAGAATTTCTTTACAGATTGTGTGTGAAGTCGACCAACCCGCACTTGGCCAGCGTGGTTGACTAAGGCCTGATCGCCCTAGTAGGGTAGGCTCGAGCCCCTCCCCTCGGTGAGGACTTATATGAGCTGTTGGTGATAATGAAAACTGTAATGCTCCATAGGTCTTGTTTTTTTAATTTCTAACACAGTCTCACACTTATTTTCTATAAACACTATCAATGAAGTGTAAAAATTTAATGTTGTATTTCTTTGTTAATTGTAATCATCTATGGACTATGATGATAGCCACTCTCAGATGTATTTCAAATGTTACATCATATGAGATAAAGGTCTAGATTTGAATATCATTTGAGAATAAATTAAAATAAGTTAATAATAATGGGGGAACTTATAAAAAGGCTGTAGTAATAAGTGTTAGTCATGCAAAGATGCCTAGCATTAGAGTCGCATTATACTTTGGATAGTGTGAAAGCAGCTTTACTTTATATCATGCCATGAAAAAACAACATTTAAGAAAAGAGATACAATATGAACAAAGAAACGTTTGAGTACTGGGCGGAATTAATAAATTCGGCAACGGAGGCGGGCGGCATGAATGGGCGGGGCACTGGACTATTATTTTATTCTCTATGTATTTAACTTTTAATATTCCGATGAAGCAAAAAACTGTCATAAATTTACTATTTACTGAGCGTCATAAATATACGATATATGTACTATTTCCTAGTCGTATTAAAAATTTAAAAATTTCTATGGTGGCAACCGTGTTTCCTACGCTAAAGAATCGTGTTACCCTTCCAAATATCAAAATAACAAATTTTTCAACACATAAATGAAATATCTTATATATAATAAACTAATATATAAAAGACACGTAAATTATGGAAAAAGTCAACGCGCTTAAAAGATCATTCTGTTTCTTGCCAAGTTCAAATTAGTGGTAGTTCAAAGTTAAAAGGTATGGCAAAATGCAATTATGCCGGTTCAAACTTAAAAAAACATACAAAGTGTTAATGATAGAATAAAAAACGTCGTTACATACTTCTAACATCTAATCAATAAATCAACTCTTCAAGAAAAAAATCTTAAACCAACTGTTTTAAAATTGTTTCAGTCGGGACTAAGCTCGCTGCAAGTTTCAGCAACTATGGCTTTTTCAACTGGGCTATTATCTTAGAGGCATAGAGGCGTAGGCCTACTCGAAATCTGTGGGCTAAATGCTCTAAGGCTACTAAAGACATAACCAGAGTTATGAAACTTGTCAGTCCAGTCTAAAACACTTTGATCCTGTTTATCGCAACTGAAATTTCGAATTTAAATAATAAAGTAATTAAATAATTTAATAAAACTGTGTCCCGCATGTTAAAAAACTTTATATTATTCAAACGTTATGTTAGTTACAAATTGATGTTACAATTCATTAATTACTGGGTAGAGCGTGATTTATTCTATAAATTACATGACAATGTTAACGCCTTCGGCATTGTGGGTGGATCCCGAAACTTTAGAATCGAAATGGTGTTAATTGTATGCTACGGTACTTAGCTACACCGAATATTCCATTGGTTTATATTTCTGTGTAATAATTAAGTAATTTTATGAGTTATTGTAGTTAAAATGCTGAATACTCTAACTTTTATACTCACACCCATACTACACTGGCCTGCAAAAGTAAGTATCACACTTTTAAAACTGCAATAACTTTTAAAGTAGGCAAAATATATTTTCAAAATAAAAAGTATTAAAAAGACTAATGTATAAAAAACTATAACTTCCGAGAAACCTGACGAAATGAGCTGAAAATATTTTTTGTTTGAATCCTTTGTCTTTGTAGTTTGGAAAAAAATTAATTTTAAAAGTGTAGTACTTACTTTTGAAGGTCAGTGTAGTTAACCACGGTGAGTCATACAAAGTGCATTCTAAACTGGTCCAGAATACCATCAATGTACTAAACAAGCTTGCGAAGAAAAATACAGTACATCTGATATGGATTCCAGGACATGAAGGTTTCTATGGAAACGAGAAGGCCGATAGTCTCGCGAGACAAGGATCGGAAACCAACTTTGTGGGTCCGGAACCTTTTGCGAGTCTGGCATACTGTTCAGTGAACTCTGTCATCAGAGATTAAGCAAAGAGAAGACACCAAAATGAATGGGTCGCTCAGAAAGGAATGGCGCACACCAAGCGGTTCATGGGCTTGAATAACTTCAACAAATTCACAATGAGTTCAGGCAGAATGCAAATCCGACTCTTGTTGGGTGCTCTGACTGGCCACTTTGGCACTAATCGTACGCTTGCAAAAATGGGTCTGAGCAACACAGAGACCTGTAGGGCCTGCAATGAGGGAGAGGAAAGCATGGAACACATGTTGTGCCACTGCGATTCCCTTTCTCGTAGGAGAATGAGTCTCTTTGGGATCGGATATCCCAAACCCGAAGACTTCAAGACTATCCCCCCTGGACCAATTGTGAGACTCATGAGTGAACTCAATTGGTCCATAAATGGTGATAGCAATCTATGAATGTAGAAATTGGGGAAGTACAAAGGATCCTTAAGGGTCGAAGTGCAGGGCCCCCTGGGGGCCCCCCCATTATATGATAAGATAAACACGGTGAGGCTTTTAGTTTAATAGTTCATCACTGTTACTTAAAAAATGTACAGCCGTACTACAGTGGGATTTTAATAGTAGATATATTAATAAAAAAAATATTTTCTTTCTATAATATTAGTATAGATATGGTAATATTAGTATGGATATAATATAAGTGCATGTTCGTATTTTTGTTTGTCATGAATAAACACAAAACTACTGGATCGATTTTTAAAATCATTCCTTTACTAATACAATACTCATCATAACTGAGTCACGCAAGCTATACTATAGAATTTTTTGTTCTATGGGAAAATACTTTGGGAAAATAAAGCAACAGAAAAAACGAAAATAACGCGGATAAGGCTGCGAGGGGAAAGCTAGTTAATGTATAAAATGAGCTTAACCCCAGTAATGCAGAGAACAGACATAGAAGACTGATGTTGTAGCGCTGAAGTGTAGAAACATTTTAAATGATAATAAAACAGTTTAATGTTTATTTACGGTTTAGGTTTAGTTACACTACACAAATTATCTAAATTGATTAAAGAATTATAATTTATTGACATCAAACAAAGTTGCAAAATTTAATAGGAAATTTGAATCCAAATATAATACGCCTTTAAAAGAGGCGTGAAGAAGCACCTTGCAGGTCGGCAAGGTGAGGGTGACTAGTGCGGCGTTTAACCTCTCTCCTGCACTCTCTTCGCATTTGGACTCTACTTCCACTTACCACCAGGTAGAATGGAGTCAATTGCTTGGCCTTCTATAAAAAAATAATACAGAATTACTTTTTTATCAAACCGGAAAATTTAAGGGACGCTTCAGGACACGGTAGAAGAATGATTAAAATATTAATAATAACAATAACTCACCTATTTAATTTTATATAAATTTTCTGAAATATACAAAAAATACTGCACTAGTGTAGTTCAGTATTTTTTTAATTACCTATTATTTTTTTTATAAAATAATGGATGTGTCCTGAAGCGCCCTTATATTTCCGGGGCGATGAAAAAGGAATCCTGTATAATGACTAGCTATGCTCGCGAACTACATTTCGCTTTTAATAAAGCTCAATTCGGGAGAGGGCCACCCTTATCACTTATGGGCATAAAAAATAGCCTTCGCCCTATTCCTAGACCTACTAATTATACGCCAAAAAATTCATAAATATGGTCAAGCCGTTTCCGAGGAGTTTGATAACAAATTAGACTAGGTTTTCGCTCGCGGCTTAGCCCGCGTTATTTTTGTTTTCCAGTGAGAATTTTATATTTTCCTGAGGAAAAATAGCCTGCCGCTCGCGGCTTCGCCCGAGTTACTGTTTTCCCGCGGGAATTTTATATTTTCCCCTAGGAATAATAATTTTGTAGCCTATGTTAATCAGGGATAATGTAGCATTCTAATAGTGAAAGAATTTTTGAAATCGGTCCAGTAATTTCGGAGCCTATTCAATACAAACATACAATAATACAAATCTTTACTCATTTTTTTAAATAATGTATACCTATAAAATGCTTTGTCCTGAATGACTGACTGACTGACGGATCAACGCACAGCCTAAACCGCTGATCGTAGAGACTTGAAACTTGGAGGGTGTGTTCTTTGTATGACGCAGGCGTCCGTTAAGAAAGGATTTTCCAAAATTCTATCCCTAAGGGGGTGAAAATGGGGGGAAAGGTTTGTATGGGACATCTACTTCTTGCATAAACTTTCTTTAACAGAACTAATGGAAGACGTGTTTCGTATTTTATTGAAATTCATCCCCAAACGGGGTGAGATGGGGTGATAAAGTGATAAAATGTCAAAATCGACATTGATGCCGTTTTCGTGGTTTTTCGGGTCGTAGATTACGAAAATAACATCGATTTCAACACCACATACCATCATCCCTGGATGGGGTGTCAAACAGAGATGCGATTCTATATTAATTTTATTACCTTAATCAAATTCGATAAGAAAGGATTTTCCGAAATTCTACCCCTAAGGGGGTGAAAAAGGGGGGCAAAGTTTGTATGGGACAACTAGATTCCTTGGTCTACTTTAAATTTTGCATAAACATTCGTTAATAGAATCGATGGATAACATGTTTCGTATTTTATTGAAATTTATCCCCTAATGGGGTGGTAAAATGTGATATCGACATTATTGTCGTTTTCATGGTTTTTTGGGTCGTAGATTATGAAAATAACATCGATATCAAAATTCAACATGGCTGCCACTCAAAACAAAGGATTAAAGTTCGTTTTCAAACCCAGCTATATGGGTATCAAATGAAAGGCCTTGATGAGTAGAGCACTATGAACCTAGCAACATTGACATAAATTCAACATAGCCGCTGCTCAAAAAAATGGAAAATAGTTTGTTTCCAAACCCAGCAATATGGGTATCAAATGAAAGACCTTGATGAGTAGAGCACTATAAACGTAGCAACACTGACATAAATTCAACATGGACGCCGCTCAAAAAAGGTGGATAAAAGTGCGTTTCCAAATCTAGCAATATAGGTATCAAATGAAAGGCCTTGAAGAGTAGAGCATTATAAACTAAGGAAAATTGCCCTAATTTAAACATGGCCGCCGCTCAAAAAAAAGGATAAAAGTTCGTTTCCAAACCTAGCAATATAGGTATCAAATGAAAGGCCTCGACGAGTAGAGCACTATAAACGTAGCGACACTGACATGGACGCCGCTCAAAAAAGGTGGATAAAAGTTCGTTTCCAAATCTAGCAATATAGGTATCAAATGAAAGGCCTTAAAGAGTAGAGCACTATGGTTCTCGCAATATTGACGTAAATTCGACATGGTCACCACTCAAAAAAATGGATAAAAGTTCGTTTCCAAACCCAGCAATATGGGTATCAAATGAAAGGCCTTGATCAGTAGAGCACTATGAACGTAGCAACATTAGACGTTAATTCAACATGGTCGCCGCTCGAAAAAGGGGGATAAAAGTTCATTTTTAAACCCAGCAATGTGGGTATTAAATTAAAGTAGGCCCTGAAGAGTACCTACTACCTAGAGCATTACGAACCTACGAAAATTGTCCTTATTTCGAAATAGCCGCTGCTCAAGAAAGGCGGAATAAAGTTGAATCATTATGGAATAAAATGGAGGAAAAACTAAACTAAAAATTTTGATGGCGAAACGTAGTTCGCGGGCACAGCTAGTATTAGTATAAATAAACAATCACAATCCCAAGTCAATTTCCAATTTTTTTACATGCTCAAAATGACGAAACATTAAATCGCAGCGCACTCGTTCCCACGAAGTCGCGTGTCCCATTAATTACATCGTTCAAGATCGTACAACAAACGCAAATCTTCCGTGGTGCGGTGACGCGGTATGATTTTGCAATGGCCATGACGCATATTGTAAACAACCATCACGCAACGGAATATTTCTGTAAACGTAAATCACGTTGTGAAAATTCGTCTATTCCAATATGTTCAACTATCTGTTCTACCAGTTGAACATATTAGACACATTTCTTCCAATTATTTGAACTAATTAAACATGTTGACCCACTTGGACTAAAATTACAATTAGTTCAATCACAATATTTTTATTAATAACATTAATTTTAAAAAAGACGACTGAATTTTTCGGTACCAAGTACCAGGATAGCAGAATCAATTTTTCACTGTAGATTCATAACGAGTGTGATCAGTGATCACGGGTCGCTATCGTGAGGGTAAAAACTCTTCATGGTTTATACATTCCTAATCCGAGTACTTTGCAAAAAACTATTTTATTACACATTCTAATAGAAATTGGGCGACACTAAAGGTTCCGAAGTGTAGAAGTTCAAATACCAAGAATTGAGTTAAAATAAGCATGATAGTTTCTGTCTCTACGTTTTATTTGAAGTATGAAACTGTTTTAGACTAATAATTGAAATAGCATACTTAGAGATTGAATAATTTTTTCAAACCTTTAAAGAGGTGAAATCGAGAATAAGTTTTTTATTTGGGTATTATATCTTTGAAATGTGTTTTAACGTGAACTTTAAAAACTTCTGTTTTTTAGTCTTAAATTGCTTTTTTTTCGGGGTAAAAATATAAATGTAGAAATAAAGAAAATCGCGGGCGAAGCTGTTCACAGAAAGCTATACGAAATAAATAAGAATCATGTAAGTATAGTCACTATGCAAATGACTTTTTATTATCATCATCATAACAGCTCATTTACTTCCCTACCGAGGGGCTCGAGCCTACTCTAAGATAGGATGCTTAGGCCTTAGTCAACCACGCTGGCCCAGTGCGGATACACCTTTGAATTTCTTCGCAGATGTTTACAGGTTGCCTCACGATGTTTTCCACCGAATACAGGAGCGTCAAACAAATGTACATAATTTGAAATTAGAAAATGAAAAACACATTGGTACATGGCGGTCTCGAACTCCAGACCTCCCGATTAGAAGGCAAGTGCCGAGTCTACAGCGCCACCGACGCGACTTTTTATTATACTGAATTATACTAGAGATAAGCCCACCTATGTATGTACAGTAAGCTCCCATTCAAGCTATACATTTACACTACGAATACCGCCACTTCTTGAGAGACATAAGAACGGTCCAAAGGTCAAACAGTATAGCTTGATAAGGAGCTCACTGTACACTATTCAATTTTAACAAAAATTTAATTGTTTATGTACAACAAAGGATTTATATATAAAGGTAAAATCAGTTTTTAAAAAAAAGGAGCTCAGATAATGAGGAGTCCAGATGAAACTCGCTTCCACCTTCAGCCTTATAGTCACATACCATCAGGTGAGATGAAAGCCTCCATGTTGTGTAAACGCAAAAATGATAACAAGGAATATTTACAACCGATATTAATCATGATTCTTTGAACTCGAGTTTGTTATCTTTTATTAGGTTCAATCAAACCAAGAATGATTTCACATGTTTGTGACAAAACGCATTAATTTGATAACAGCAACGTGCAAGTTGTTTAAGTAACCCCTGAACCTAATACAAACCCACAAACATGAAAAGGTGTGGTACAACTTTGTAGGAACATGATCTACACGCAACAATGGGCGGCTTCACGAACTTAGTGCGGTCCGCCGTGGCCGATGGACGCGGGCTAACTTTTGGCCGAGTAATCGACACCAAGCGCAAACTTATCTACAACTTTAAAATGTGCTCACACATATTCTCTGTTACAATGTTTTGGTGAGCGTTTTCTTTAATTTACTACAAAGTTTAATAATGTTATGATGTGTATTTTAGACTCGTGTGAGTGAGGTGTCGAGGTGTCCGTCTCGGGCGGCCTGGTGTGGTGACTCTATATATACGGACTCTATATATACACGCTTGAAGTGATGCCTCATCATCATCATCACAGCCCATGTATGTTCCTACCGAGGGGCTCGAGCCTACACCACGCTGGTCCAGTGTGGATTGGTCGACTTCACATACACCCTTGAATTTCTTCGCAGGTGTATGCAGGTTGCCTCACGATGAATGTACATATGAAGCTGAAGTAATTGAGTGTTGGGTCAATCACTCGAGCGTAAATAACGACAATGTTTATTTGGTCAAATTAAACGACAAAGTACTTTTCCTACAAACACATAGAAGATTGAACAAAACTTTGAAAAGGACAATGTCAAAAATCACCCCATGACTAATAAAGATTTGACTAACGTTGTAAATATGCATACAATTTTATAACACTCGTAACAAATAATATGGATCCGACGGATAAACCAACATTGGAAAATAAAATACAACGTGTTTGGTATATAACATAACATCAATACATTCATCAAGACGAAACCTACACATGTTAACATAGTCATATAAAAGTTATGGCATCATTAAACATTGAAAATTATCAAATTAATTTTTAAATCCCCCATGCAAACAGGGTCGCTGAAAAAAATATGAGAAATAAGAAAAATTATTTTACAATTTCGATTTTTCAATGATATCATATTCATTTTACTTCATAATCTGGTTCATTATTTATGATTTGATTTCGAATCTTGTCAATAGTAATTATTTGTAATTGATATGGACGTACAGGTTTTTCCAATGTCTAATTTTACAAAAACTATATAATAGTGTAGGACGCAGAGCAATGTTTCTTTATACTCACAGTCATACACATACCAAGCAATCTGATTTTTAATCATACACTTCGACTGACGGGTGCGTTCTCATTAAGCTGTTCGAGTGGTATGTATTATAGTATGTACTTCAATACTTTGCTGTTAATCCTTGAACTTATTGTAACCCACTCTTCTTATAACTCAAAATCCATCACAATCGTTATCAGCAAATTAAGCTCTACAGTGCTTTATAGAATGCAGCCACCACAGAGACTTGTTATGATGCCGCAATTGCAAGCAAAATAAATAAGATCACGACAAATGTCGGGTAACGCAATAAAACAAGAAAACAAACGTAATAATAAAATAGACTAAAAAATCTAACGTCAAAAACATTAAAATATTGTAAAAATCACCATCATCATCACAGTTCATTTAAGTACGTCGCCACCGAGGGGCTGGAGCCTAGCCTATATTAGGGAGTTTAGGCCTTAGTCAACCATGCTGGCCCAGTGCCGATTGGTCGACTACGCATACACCTTTGAATTTCTTCGCAGATGTATGCAGGTTGCCTCACGATGTTTTCCTACACCGTAAGAACGTCGGACAATTGCACATAATATGAAATTCAAAATAAAAAAAACACCATAGACTAAATTTACTAATAACAATTAAATATATCATTAATTCCAATAGAATTTATTCTTATCAATCACAACTAACAGTTTAGTAACTAAAAGAGATAAGTTTCGAGTAAGTAAAAAAATACGACTTCTAAACTGCCAATAACTTTTAGCCAAAAAAAAATATAAAATAAACTTAAGAAGCATTAAGAAAAAATACAAAATCACATATCAAATTATAAGCAAAAAATAATAATCTTGTTTTCGCCGATTACTAAACAAAATCAGTTGCGGGGGTCAGTCGCGCGTTTTCGCGATCTCCTGCACAGGTGTACGGAGGGTGTTACTATGGCAAGAGAAATAAATATAAGTGAGTCATACCTGGTCTGATCCTCTGCTTGCTCAGCGGCACCCCATCGCCGTGCACATAAAAAATAACTGTTCAAAGTTTTACTTTAGTACTGGTTTTCGAATTTTAAAATTTAAATGTAGAGTCCACAACTTCTATTTTCTGCTTGTGAAAAGTT
Source organism: Schoenobius gigantellus (assembly GCA_963935595.1). Classification (NCBI taxonomy): domain Eukaryota; kingdom Metazoa; phylum Arthropoda; class Insecta; order Lepidoptera; family Crambidae; genus Schoenobius; species Schoenobius gigantellus. The sequence goes on along the minus strand of OZ012557.1, from coordinate 16,978,701 downwards.
TTCGATCGTATGTTTGAGGTGGCGGTTGGGGTGCGCGAAGTCCGCACGGCAGGGCGGTCGAGACAGGACTGATTCGTTGACGGGCTGGAACAGGGTGCACACCCTGGCGCGTGCGGTGGCACGGGCCGACCCCCTATGATGTTCCGATGCGGTAGGGTGTACAAACTTTTTAAACTCCGTTTAGATTCGACACAGGTTTGTGTCTAACGACTTAAACACGTATGTGTGATTTTTAAGACGGAAATACGCTGGGATGATTTACATTGGTAATTTTAAAATTAAAACAAATAATATACCAATTTACAATTTGAAACAGGTTGTAATTACTCTGTTTATATTTGCGCAATTAGCCTGCCATTGAATAAAATTAATTCCTTTAATAAAGTAAACTTGCCGGAATGAAATATACTGGTCATTTCAATTTAAACATTTTAATTTTTTTCACCCGCACCACATTGTAAACGGATTTTATTTAATTAGGTACAACGATTGAGGCAAGCTCACAATAAGAAATCTCGGATTGAAATTAAGTTTTAAAATCATTGAGATGATTCACGTTTTATTGTTCACATCAATCAAATGATCGAAATTATTCAGGTTCTGTTGATAACCATCTGCTGAAGGTTCCTCACCTTTTGTAAAAAAAAAATCAGCTTTTCCCCCAGCGGTCCGCAACAGTAGGCCCCCATGTACACCACAAGTGTTCGCGAGGATTTTTAAAGCTGTCTACGAACAGCTTAGTATTCGTCAACATTCGCAGATGGGCGATAAAGCCCGCATCTGACTTGGGACTTGTTAATGAACTTGTATCGCTGCTTCCGATACACAGGTACTCGACAAAATACCTATGGTTTATGCGTTGCTCCACACATTGGAACTTTCCGTTCAACCTTGAAAGATTAGGACGTTATATTTTGGTAAGACATAGATTGTTTTATTCCTTAATGCTGACAATGTTATCAATTTGACCTTATTGCTTAAGGAAGTAATGATTTGTTAAACATAGAACCTTTATTCCGTGATGTTATTATCATTATCATCACAGTTCATATAGGTACGTCGGTCGCCACCGAGGTGCTCGAGCCTACCTTTAGTTAGGGTGTTTTGGTCTTAGTCAACCACGCTGGCCCAGTGCAGATTGGTTGACTTCACATACACCTTCGAATTCCTTCGCAGATGTATGCAGGTTGCCTCACTATGTTTTCCTTTACCATTGGAGCGTCAACAAATGTACATATGAAATTCGAAAAACGAAAAACACAATGGTACATGGCAGGAACTAACCACGAGCCTGCCGATTAATAGACCAGTGCCGAGATCACAGAGCCCCCGAGGCTCTTCGTGATGCATTATAGCATAAATATAAACTTTTAAAATGAAAACTAAAGCACCAAACACATTTGTATGCTAAATCAATAAGATTCTAGTGATAGACCGATAGAATTTTTAATAGAAAAAATCTTAATTTCTAGGTAATATATTTCGAAAAAAACAATTTATGTGTGCCTGCAATTCAAAAAGGTCATATTGCAATAGTTTTACAAACTGGATATTGATGCTTAATTGCTACCGATTGCAATGAACCTTATGTTTGGTACAACCAAGAAACGAAGTTACTAATTCATCTGCCTTACAAGACGTAATTAAGTTTCACATTAAATTATGAGCCGAGCAACAACCGAATAAACATATTTTTAGCTTAATAGATTGCAATAACTAATTCCTACAAACTTATTGCGCTTGCTACAACTTTATAGTACTATAAATAATAACTGTAAGTACATCAAAAAAGTATATTACAATAGAAGAGCTGCAGAGATGTGCCAGCTATGTCATCTCAAACGCCGCAGACTGTCGGCTGGGCGGATCCCGGCTCCGCCCGCCCTTGCGCGCCGCCCAATCCGCTCACGCCCGCCCACCGAGCCGCCCGGACTGGACCAAATAATTGAAGGTAATTCAATCATCACTCGGGACTATTTTATTAATTGAAACACAGAAGCCGTTGTACGCCTAATCAACGCGCTTGTAGATGCATTAGCCTGAGCTCCCGTCTCTGTTGTGCAATCTGCAACGCTGGTGTTTAGATAACAAGGTTATAAAACACAAGTGCGGAAATTAGTGCTCGGCTAATAAGTCTTGCACAACTGCTGAGCAGGTTGGCTTAATCTTATTATTATCATTGTATCCAAGAGACAGTTTATCTTTCATTGGCTGAAGCAATCATGTAAAACAATACAAAGTCAGTCACAGTCTTTGTAGTATAATTTTATTCAAATTATGAGTATGCGACAATTTTTTTGGCTGAGATTTATTTATTTATTCTTCATGTACAAAAAAGTACAAAGTGGGACTTAATGCCTTATGCATTCTCTATAAGGCGACCTTAGAGTGGTTGAGAGACTATTGTGGTAGATATGAAACAAATAATATTAATAACCTTATTATGACTAAACGTTATTACATACATATATATTATACTACATATATATGTAACCATTTTGCTGACTATTTTCACTCCACCTTCCTATCCCCTGATTCTAGTACATCCTCTATCAGTCAACCATCCACTAATACATCAGGGTTATTGGATGGTAATATTTCCTCCATTCACATAACTCCGGAGATAGTGAAAGCAAAATTAGTCAAACTTGATGTGTCTAAATCAGCTGGACCAGACTTTGTTCCCCCTATTGTACTTGTCATTTGTGCTGATCAACTATCTCTTCCCTTGTTCAGGCTCTTTACACGGTCTATTGACGAAGGTTATGTTCCTTTATTGTGGAAAAAGGCATTTATAACCTCCATCCACAAAAAAGGACCTAAAAACCACATTGTCAACTATAGACCGATTTCAAAATTATGCATAATAGCAAAAGTATTTGAAAAAATTGTATATGAACAACTTTACTCTGCGCTTAAAGGTTCATTTCCATCATCCCAGCATGGTTTTTTGAAAGGAACGTCCACAGCCTCCAATCTAATTCTAATCAACAATTTTGCGACTGAATGTATGGATAATGGATTGCAAGTTGACGTTATCTATACCGACTACTGCAAAGCCTTTGACAAATTTGATCATTGTCTGCTATTATTAAAATTAAGTAATGCCGGAATTAGGGGAGACTTACTAAGGTGGTTTGCGTCATATATTAAGAATCGATCGCAGGCTGTTGTGCTGGGAAATTATACATCTAAGTGGTTATCTGTACCAAGTGGTGTTCCCCAAGAATCGCTGCTAGGGCCTTTGCTTTTCCTTATCTTTGTGGCTGATATTGATTCTTGTTTCCAAAACTCCATTCTGTTGAGCTTCGCTAATGATATGAAGATCTTTAGGGCAATTAAAAGTCAAAGCAATGCCGTACTACTTCAGCAAGATCTTGCTAGACTAGATGATTACTGCTTTGACAATAAACTGGATCTTAATGTCTCTAAATGTTCAGTAATGTCGTTTTCTCGTAAAATTTCTCCAGTTACATTCAATTATACCTTAAAAAACCAAGTTTTGACTCGTGTGTCGAGTACGAGAGACCTAGGAGTTGTTCATGATTCTAAATTGATATTTCACGATCACATTTCAGCTGTAGTAAAAAAGGCCTCCAAAGCTCTTGGTTTCATAATGAGATCTACTAAAGATTTTAACTCGGCTAAAACCCTAAAAGTTCTTTATACCACCTACGTTCGCAGCCATTTGGAATACGCATCTCAGTGTTGGAACCCAAGATATAAAATCTACAGACATCGCTTGGAAAATATTCAAAAGAAATTTATACGCTATCTTAACTTTAAAACCAAAACTAGAATAAGAGATTATTTTGAATCATGCGCTAAGCACCATTTTCTGCCATTGGATTATCGTCGTGAAATATCAGATATAATTTATCTTAAAAAAATCATCACATCTACCATTGATTGTCCGGATTTTCTCAGCAAAATAATTTTTTATGCTCCAATCACAACATTTCGTAGCAGCCCATTATTTCGGCCTCAAGTGTCATCATCTAATTATAGGCAAAACAGTTTTGTCGTGCGTGCATGCGGTACTGCTAATAACTTTCTCAAGTCAAATTCAGACATTGATATATTTAATTCTAGTACAGTATCCATTAAGAAGCGGCTTAGTGACAACTTTTTCAAAAAGTATAATTGTAATTAGGTAATACAAATCCAATATTAATAATTTATTCTTCGTGAGTGCAGTGTTTAGTCTCTTTTTCTTTGTTTTTGTACTGTTATCGGTATTTTACAATTTAAGTATCTTGTTTTTATTCACCTACTTATTTTGTATAAGCGTCCAAGTGCTGTATTATTTCTATTAGTAGAAATTTGTAATTGGCCAAGTTATTCATTATATTGTGTTCATTAATCTGTTATTGATAGCCGTTAATTTCTCAAAAATTTATAAAATAAATTAAAAATATTTATACGTTAAAATATACTAATATATAAAAAACCGACTTCAAAAACATTGAAAAGTTAAAAATAGTACCTAAGTATAAGAATAGATACAGACAACATCACATTTCTACATTGAAGTCGCTGTCAAATTTTAAGATTTTTTAGGAAATCATCGTTTAGCACCGACTGTAAATGTTTTCAATACTTATTTTTCATTGTGGGTGGATTTTGAAAATTGCAGTCTGATTAATTTCATTTTGGAGTGTTTCTTCAAAAATTTTAATTAAAAATAAAACAACTCCCTGCAATGTCTCAAGCCCTATACAATGTGTTTGGTCAATACCCTTTAAACCGAAACCTACCCATCTTAATATAGTTATATAAAAGTTATTGTGTCCTTGAAAATTCGAATTTTTTAAATTAATTTTCTAATTACCCATAGGTGCATTTTTTCGGACCCGACTATGTGTATGGAGGATTTCAATAGTACATTGTTACCCCAGGGATATAAATAAGTCTTTAACCCGAGGTGCTGTGCTTTTTATTACGAATACAAGGAAAGTAAAAATAAAACAATGAATTAGCTAAAGAAAAAACGTGAAAGTTTTATTTTACACAAATCAACAACTTCTGCTTTAGCCCGCTTTCTCTTATAAAATCACTCACGCCTTCACTCCATACCTGAACGAGATGAGCTCATTGTGTTAATTTTAACACAATGTTATACACATATAATTAACAGTTAATACAAATCTCTGCTATACGGAAGTATTAACAAAACTCTACAAATGAAAAAACAAATGAAGATCGTATTGCCGCTTTCCCACTTATTTTTTTTTCTGTGGCCGGCCAGCTATTCAGTCATTATTTTTCATTTTCATAATTTAAAAAATGGGAAATATTTTGCCTATATCTATTTCATTTTAAAGAAATAGTTGAGGAAATTATAATATATTCTTTAAACACTTAACATTATGTTATTTCAATTTTACACCGCGCTGTAATTGAGTGGCTGTATAAAAAGTCGAAACATGGTTCAATGAAAATGTGAAAAAAGAACTAGTTTCTTTTTAAAATTTGACAGCAGCTGTCAGTTGAAAGTGATTCTCCCTAGGGCTGAAAAGTATTACTTTCAACCCGCTCCTCAGGCAACTTCAGACCTACTTTCAGAGTATGAGTAATGAAAATTTTTTTACAATTTCAAATTTTCAATGACGCGCCATCTTTTGTTGCCCGTGGTGCACATAACTTTTATCTGACTATGTTAGCATGGGTAGGTTTCGACTTGATAGGATATTGACCAAACAGGGTTGCGTTTTTGCGTTTTTGGTCATATGCGTCGAACCCTGGTAACTGCTGGCAAGTTTTTTGTCTCAATAAAATTGGCTTATTGATTAAGGGATGAAAGCGTAACAGATAGACAGATATAGAGAGGTATTTTTATTATCAAAGAATCAATAATGTTTTATTACTACGATTAGTAGGAGTTGCAGTGTTAGAATATGCGTGCTAAAGTGATAGTAGACTGATGGCTGCACAGTTTATTTCCACTTTCAATCAATAATTTCAAAATTGTGCGAGTATTAAAGCACTTCCTTAAATCTAACCTAAGCACGCGACAAATCTTTACGAACAGATTATAAACTGTCTGATATTCTATATAGAATTGAAAGTGCATTGGCTCCATGAATTACGCTGTAAAAGAACTAATATTTGTTTGCTATTAAAAAAGTTTTATGATGATGGAATAAAGTAGAAATTGCTTTGTTTTATTGTTGTGTAACCTTGTGAAATTACAGCGGAACAGAGAAGCCCCACTCGCGCACGCGCCGGAAGAATGCGCGGGCGCAAGTGCCGGTGTCGTTTGTAATCGAATGAGTGTACTTGCTATTGTATCGATTACTTAGCCGGAGTGGTGTGCGGTTTCAATTACCTACTTTACATTCTACTTTATAGGTGACTAGCTTACCGCTCGCAGCTTCGCCCGCGGTATTTTTGTTTTCCCATGGGAATTTTATATTTGCCCGTAGAAAAAATAATGTTATAGCCTATGTTCATCAGGGATAACGTAGAATTCTCAATGTGAAAGAATTTTTCAAATCGGTCCAGTAGTTTCGGAGCCTATTCAATACAAACAAACAAACAATCAAATCTTTCCTCTTTATAATATTAATATAAATTCATTCATGCTTGATGACGTACTGGATGGTGCTGGCAACGCGGTAGCTAGGTTATTGTGAAAATATCCTAATTTTTAAGAAAATATGAAAGAAATTATAACATTTTTATATAACTTAGTTGGCAAACAAGCAGGCTGCCCACCTGATAGTAGATGCCTACAGTCGCCAATAGCACATCTAGTTCCTGTAAATCTGCAAGACTGTTAAGGAATCTAAACTCTTCAAAAGACGCCAATGCAAGTTGTCAACTTATGATTTTTTTTTTTTTTTTTTTTTTTTTTTTATGGATGGCCCGGCAAATGACCTCCTCCCGCCTGATGTTAAGCGGTGAAAGAGGCCCAAATGAGTTGACAGATAGAGTAGGGACGACATCCACTCTCCTACCTGCCCGCCCCTTGCCGGCCCAAAAGATGCTTTTTCACGCCTCTTTTGAAGGAACCCATGTTGTAGGATGGAGGAAACACGTGCGCAGGTAGAGAATTCCAAGTGTGGGATGAACGACAGAAGAAGGAATCTTGGAATTTCTTGGTACGGTGTGAAAAGGAGGACACAGTGTACGGATGACTCCGAAGGCCCTTACGCGTGTTTCTGTTAAGGAATGGAGAGGGAGGGATAAGGTTAAAGAGCTCCTCAGAGCATTCCCCATGGAACATTCGGTAAAAGGCGCTAAGAGAGGCGATGTCACGACGAAGTTGTAGAGGCTCGAGGGTGTTAGTTGCCTCTACATCGCCAATTATGCGAATAGCGCGACGCTGCAATCTGTCCAGAGCATCGAGGAGGTACTGAGCGGAGCCGTCCCAAAGGTGCGAGCAATATTCCACGCAAGACCTAACCTGAGTTTTATACAACAAGCATAGTTGGTCCGGCGCAAAATACCTACGCACCTTGTTCAGGACACCGAGTTTCCGTGAGGCAGTAGTTATGACGGATTCGATGTAGTCTCTGGGGTTCAGATCGCAGCGAATGTTCATTCCGAGCAAGGTGATGTTGCTCTGTGTGTGAAGGGTTGTGCCCTGAAGAGAAGGAAGGGGGAGGAAAGGTGACCTTTTCGCCGAGAACACGCACACCTGTGTTTTCTTAGCATTGAACTCAACAAGATTGTTGGAGCCCCATTCGGAGACGAGGTCCAGCGTCCTGTTGAGCTCAATGATAAGATTCTGCCTTTCCCTACCAATATCACCACGAGCAGCCCCCGAGGCTCCGTGATATCCCCCATGCACTGTACTGTCGTCTGCATAGCAATGTATAGCTCCCAAGGAAAGCATATCATTGATATGCAGAAGAAACAATGTGGGGGATAGAACGGAGCCTTGCGGAACACCAGCGTTCACTGCCACGAACCGCGAAGCGCAGCCGTCAACGACAACGCGAATTCTACGCTCGTGGAGGAAGCTGGCAATCCACGTACAGAACTGCGCGGGTAATCCGTATGCCGGAAGCTTGGAAAGAAGAGCCTTGTGCCAGACTCTATCAAAAGCTTTGGCGATGTCGAGACTAATAGCCACCGATTCGCCGCGCTTATCGATAGATTCACCCCATTTGTGCAAAAGGAACGCTAGAAGGTCACCTGTTGACCGTTTAGGACGAAACCCATACTGTCGGTCATTAAGTAACGAGTGACCTTCCAGGTAGCGGATCAGCTGTGTATTAAGGATCCTCTCCATGATTTTACACAAAATGGAAGTGACGGCTATAGGGCGATAGTTAGCCGGATCAGAACGATCTCCCTTTTTGGGAACCGGCTGGACATTGGCCTCTTTCCAAGATTTCGGCACACAACCAGCAGAGAACGACAGACGGTATAGACGCGTAAGGACCGGAGTCAACTCCGCTGCACACTTCTTAAGAACAATCGCAGGAATGCCGTCTGGTCCACTCGCTTTTCGAGTATCGATCGACTGGAGCTCCGCCCGCACATCACGCTGTCTGATACGGATATCGGGCATGGTGCTGCCACAATGGGACAGTTTCGGAGGTTGTGTACCACAGTCATCGACACGGGAATGAGCCGCAAAGAGTTTTGCCAGGAGGTCGGCTTTCTCCTGCGGCTGATGAGCAAGTGAGCCATCGGCAAGTCTCAGCGGTGGCAGCGAGGGTTGGCAGAAGTTTGATTGCACAGCTTTGGCCAGGCGCCAAAAAGAACGGCTACCCGTAGGGTGCGATAGCAGTTCCTGGCCCACTTGTGCAATGCGCTGAGCATCCGCTCTAATGTAAGCCCTCTTACATAACTTGGTGGCATTATTGTAGGCTGTTTTCAGTAGGCTTGTATTGGGATCCTTAGATGCTCGGCCTCTGATCCAAGCGCGGTAAGCCAGCTGTTTGTTTTCAACAGCAGAGGCGCACTCGCGATTGAACCAGAGGTTACGTCTGCCTCTACTGACGAGATTGGAATGCGGAATATAATATTCCATTCCTAGTATGATCTCGTCAGCAACAGAGGTAGCGCAGGAGTCCGGATCCATCCTATTGAAACAGCGCTGCCACCAAGGAACAGATGCGTAATAATCCCGCATACCGTCCCAATCTGCTGACGCATAGTGCCACAGACGGCGTGCTGCAACCACAGGCGACGGTCGTGACGCCTGAGGCACTGAGACGGATACCAGGCAGTGATCCGAAGATCCTAGTGGAGCTCGAACCACCACCTGATATCCGTCAGGGCGATTTGTCAACAGAAGGTCCAATAAAGAGGGCGCTTGACCGATAATATCTGGTACCCTGGTGTTCTGGGTGACCAATTGTGTCAGGTCGTGCGTGAGAGCGAATGCGTGGGCAGTCCTACCCGCATGGTCAGTTTTAGAGGAACTTAACCACAACTCGTGGTGAGCATTGAAGTCCCCTAAAAACACCAGCTCGGCGGAAGGAAATCGCTCCTGCGCGTCATCTGCCACCCGACTTAGATGTTCAAAAAGTCGAGTTGTCTCCAAGTCACCACGATGGGAACGGTAGACGCAGACGTAGACACGGCAATGAGTGCCAAAATCGACGTGTACCGCAAGGAAGGAAAAGGAAGGTTCCTCCAAACAGCGCAGGCGACGACAGCAAACGTCCGCCCGGACGAACAAGCAAACACCAGCCTTCGCCTTGAAGGACTCCTCAAGAGCGTAGCCGGGGTAATTAAGGTAGCTTGTATCGGCCGGGCAGATAATTTGCGTCTCCGTCAAAAACAGCATTGCTGGACGGGCTGTCTCGAGATGAAAATAGGAGTCAAGGACTTGAATCAAGTCACATTACCTAGTAATTCCACTGCCTGACTTGCCCTTCAAACCAGCAATGTAAATAACGCTGCTTGACGGCAGAAATAAGTAAGATGGAGGTAGTCCTAGTACAGTCTCCATCTGATGAAATACATGGTATTAATCTCAATTAATTTTTTTCACTTTTTCCTTACTGTTTTGTCACTTTGGCACTTTACTATTTTACAAATCAGTCGCCGAGAGAATGCGTTTTTGATAGGGTCCTTCAGTTCTTTATCTATACTGATTGGAGTGTGTTTGATTGTTTGTTTGTTTGAATGCGCTAATCTCAGGAACTACTGATGCAAATTGAAAAATTATTTTTTGTTGAAAGTCAATTTATCTAGGAAGGCTTTAGGCTTTATATCACGCTACGATTAGGAGGAGCTGAGATCAATGAAAAATATTGCAAAAACGGGATAAAATATATTTCGAAACGTAGTTCGTAGTGTAAATGTAAAGCTTGAATGGGAGCTTACTTTACATAAGAATCTGACAAGACCTGTTAAAAACGCATTCTTCGTGGCTGAACGTAGACTATTTATTTCATTAGGTAATAACGCAAAAAAAGTCCGTTGCATTTTTTCATACTAAGTTTCCAACGACGCTAACAAATTAGTCCTAGTTTGATTGGATGACAATTCGATATAAAAATAAATAGGTAGGTATAGAGAAACTCTTATAACTTTCCCACACATCGTTAATTTTAGCCAATTTATCCTAACTAACGACCAAGTGATCCAACCATCCAGCTATTGTATTGTTTATAGAAAGGTGTGCGTCAAATTGATGAGTAATTATAAGCTACCCCTCGCGTCCTGTGGGAACCGCCGAGGTATTCGTCGAGTATGAACTTTGTCATGGAGTGCTCTCCGGCAGTCAGAAACACTTGTGGTGTTCCCATACGCAGGGAGAGTGCACCTTTCGTATTGATCGGTGTAACAGATCACATTTGTTATTGTGTTGGAAGCCTTTTGTATAGTTTTCTATGAAATTTCCTTCACAGCCCCCGTAGCATGAACACCGAAACACGATATGATAAAACGATACTTCGATATGAACTGTCAAAATATCTATACTAATATTATAAAGCTGAAGAGTTTGTTTGTTTGTTTGAACGCGCTAATCTCAGGAACTACTGGTTCGAATTGAAAAATTATTTTTGTGTTGGATAGTCCATTTATCTAAAAAAGCTTTAGCTTATATAACATCACGATATTGTTATTTTCGGACAACAAGGCGAACGAAGTCGCGGGCACAGCTAGTATTTGATATAATGGTCACATCAAAATTTAATCGACATTAATATATAAATAATGCCCAAAATAACAATACCCAATATCCAAAGCAAACTCAAAAATATCAAGATAACTAAATAATCCAACTTTTTAACAGCTTATATCGATATATCGTTTTATCATATCGGGTTTCGGTGGTCATGCTAGGGGGGCTGCACTCTGCAGTAAAAAGTTAGAGATCAGAGGCAAACTGGAGGTCCCAGATCTGAGATTTATATACCAATGTAGAAAATAAATATATTATATGCAAATAAATATTATGCATTATTATGTATCTATGCCCGTTTCTTTAAATATTGAGTTATTAATGATACTCCATTAGGTTAAATCGATAGGTGGTGTAAAAATAATTTTTGGGGTTCCGTAACCCAAAAGAAAACCCTTAATCTGAAAACCGCGAATATTTACATAGTTAAGAACTTATATAGGTACTTGGATAAGTTTGTACGGAATCCTCAGTGCGCGAGTCCAACTCGCACTTGGGCGGTTTTTGTTTACCTCATAACATTACATTTGTAAAGTTCGATGAGCGGGTAATGACAGGCTCAATTTTTGAATCATTCGTCTGACGTTGAGCGTTAGTTGAGTGTCGTCTGTACCGACCGTCTTACGATTTTTGTTTCGTTTTCGAGGAAAAACAAAATCATATTAATTTTCATTATATTTGTTGTAATTTGTCGGGATCAAATATTAAAACGCCAAAGAAAAAGCTTTAATACACGCATACCTTCTTTATTTTATTATTAGAAATTACTCCATAAATTTTTTTACAAAAAATAGAACCGACTACAAAAACACTGAAAACTTAAAAATAATCTTCTTCTATATTGAAGTCGGCGCCAAACGATGATCTCCTAGAAAGTGTTAAAATTTGTCACCGACTTCAATATAGAAGAAAATTATTTTTAAGTTTTCAGTGTTTTTGAAATCGGTTCTATTTTTTGTAAAAAAAATTATTTTTAACTTTTTAGTGAATGAAATCTTCTTAGTGAAAGAAATGCTGGTATTAAATTTCCTCGATTTTCTATAGGAACCCATCAGCCGATCCTGACTTTGGTGACCATGGTACCACCCTTGCAGTATACTCTATCAAATACAAAAAGAATTTTGGAAATCGGTTTAAAAATTACGGAGTTATGAGGTAACAAACATAAAAAAAAATACAACCGAATTGATAACCTCCTCCTTTTTTGAAGTCGGTTAAAAATTAAAATAGATCGTCACGACGGTCAACGTCAAGTCAATACCTGTCTTTTTTTTTGGAAAATATACTCTAATACCTCTTTTCATCTAAGAATGTTGCGTCACTACACTCTCCCCCTTCCCAATAAAATAAAATGTTAATAATCAAAAGTAACACAATTTTATCTCTGCAAATATACACTCCGCGCAAACACCCTAACCCACACATATTCCTGTATCCTGTTGATTTATTTGGAAAACGAATCGAAATTCAAAAGTAATCGAGCGCAGACAAACGCTCGACGCCAAACGAATGGTTCAAAATAGAGTCCTAGCGCAAACAAAATCAAAGAGCCAAATTTTTTTTATTTTTTTTATTTTTGTTCGTCCAGCCTTATTTGATATTTTATTATAATGTAATTATATTGTGAACTGTAACAAGTTTTATGTCATAATTGTGGCGATCTGGTAGAACAAGGCGGAACTTCAATCGATTTTAATGAGTTTCATGACAACAAGTGTGCGTATTGAGTATGAACAATCGAAATCTAATTAATTCGTCAGTTAGATAATAAAAAATAGATACATTTTTTGCTTTGTCGAAAAACACAAACATTCGAAAAAGAGCGATTTAAAGTTAAGGACTAGGACACGGTAATACCGTGACTAGGGGCTTGCTACGTCACAAGTACATAAGTAAAAACATTTACTTATGTACTTGTCACTTACCTTAGCATTAGTTTTCCTTGACCCCAAGGTTGCCTGGTAGAAATTGCTACCTTCGCAATAAGGCCGCCTATTGTTACTGTGTCTCTTGTATTGTTGTGTCCTGTTTATGTATGTTTCGTGTGCAATAAAGTGTTCAATCAATCAATCAATCAACATTTCCTATCTCAATATATATCGTGGAAAGTTTTTAATTATGTAAAAAATATACGTGGCCATTTCTCTATAATCCACATTCCAAATATTAAAAAATATAGTATTTTCCCCTATTCTTCGAGACTTGATTGTTGTTTCACAGAATAACATAAAACTTTTTAAACAATCTTCAATCAGTAACAAACTAAAAATATCAGTAGATCTATCAAATAATTGGAGGGCTGGTAGAGTGGCAAACACATTGCATCGCAGTCTCGAGAAATTCATGTTTATCACATGAATATATGCCTAGACCCGAAATCCAGGATTCCCTTGGTTATAAGCTATAAAGAAATCATTGTAGAGTCGTCAACTATTTAAGAGGTAATCGTGCAGTCTTTTCCATACAAACGTTGTCCCCTGGTTCCTTCCTGGATAATGGCACAGTTGCTCTATTTTTTTTTAACAAAATCAATCGCCACTATAACCATATTCTTGTTTTCCTTTTTTATTAAGTTAATTATTAAAAGAGATTTTAAACCTTCAAAAACCAAAAAAATCGACCTCATTTTCTCCTGTACTCAAACGTCCAGCAAATAAATTGAACACGGTTATATGAAAAAAGTCAAACGTAGAAACACAGAAAAAGCCTTGCTTTAATTTTTAACGTAAAAAGTAATTAAATCGGTCAATTTTTCGCGAAGAAAACAGGGGACTACGAAACGTATATTTTGTGTACTTTTCAAGTATTTTCGGTCCCAGCTGCAGTTGTCCCTATCGCGCTCAGTTCAGTTGTTCGGACACACAGCGCGACAGCAATACATTTACAAAAATCTATTTTTGAATTCTCTCGACCTCCTCGTTTCCTCTTAACAAGTTCAGTTTAGTTTTGTGATTCATAAAGTTATGACCTAAAGCTACAAAATGATGAATGAATGAATGAAATACTACAAAATGATGAATGCTAAAATGTAAGCCCCGCCCCACTCAAGATTAAAGCCTGAAAAAGTCTTTTACACTGTAACAACAATTGCTTCAAAACTGAATAATATTCGTAACTTAAAAACTGAAAAATATTCGTTACCAATTTAATTTTTTTCTCAGGCATTCGTATTTTCAGACTATTGATAACGATCAAAATCGATAAGTTCACGTACTAAAGCAATCTAAAAATAACTCTTAAATCACCAGCGACACTACATAGTTTGCGTATAAGTATCGTGGGAACGTAGCACTACACGGAAGGATGTTGTCAGCGATCGAGTGTCACCTTTGTTACTATTTCCCTTCAGTTACTGCTGTGGTTTAGTGATTGTGACCGCTTGGTTCGGATCCAGAGGTACGTGGTCGATTCTCCGGGGGGATATACCTGCTTCATCTTCGTCACTTCTACCCATAAATCATTCACCACACACGGCTGTGCACGTTGTCCGAAGAGGTCAGAGAAAGGTTATTAGTTCTTTTTCTGGTTTGTTTTCAAACTTGACGTTCTCGTATGACATGAAAGATGTTTGTTCGAATGTTTCATTGTCATATAAACTTTTAAACTTTCGCGTTGCATTTTAAATTGCTAAAACTTTTACGGGATTAAAACGCGTTTGGTACCTTATTTTGGCTCCGACGTTTCGGCCAGGTTTCACCGGCCGTGGTCACGGGCTTACTGTAGCAGCGATGTTACGTCTCAGTGTCCGATGAAGAATCTTCCTCCACCGTAACACTATTTCTCCAACTACCCCTGCACACAACACTAACAGTGTCCCTATTCCGAACGATAGCCGTATTCTGGAGGTTTACCGACTGCGAATTAAAAGGAGATTTTGTGTTTGCAAACACCGGATTCCACGCTGTTGACAGTTTAAATCCATCTTCCCGATTGAAATTATTTGGATTTTTTCTGATTTCAATCGCTTCTCGTCCTACTCTTGAATAAAAGTTACGATCAGTGGAAAGGACTTGCGTACGGTGAAATTCAATCCAGTGATTTGCGCCTTTTTCTAAAAGATGCTCCGCAATCGCCGATATATTAGACTGGCGGTTTTTGACAGCAGATATATGTTCTCTAATCCTTTCATGGATCGTTCTTTTTGTTTGGCCAATGTAAGAGCTGCCACAACTGCAGTCTATTTTGTACACCCCTGGTGTTTGTAAGGGCAAGACATCCTTCGTGGTGCCCACCATATTACTCACCTTTATACCAGGACTATAGATTGTCGGTATAGAGTAGTTGTTTCATTGTCCTTAAAGATAGATGTATGTTTTTGTTAGTTTTGATATTTCTTTTGTATTTTATACTTTCGTGAATGAATCAATAAAGTAAGAAGATTTTAGGGTTTTAAATATGCCTAGTTAAAACCCCAAAATCTTCTTACTTTATTGCCTCAATCGCATGGCATCGTGTATTTTAGGTACTTGGCTCATAATCGCTCATTTCACATCTGGCGCCCAACGTGGGGCTCGAATCCTTTATTATGCTGACGAGACGGGATTTTGTCTAGGGCAGTGGTTCTTTTACAAAATATATATCTAGCCATGGGTGACCAATAAAGGGATGTTCTATCAATACTTTTTTCGAATGGCTTCTTGGACCACTATGGGTGCTAACAGTGACCACCAGTGGACCGCGGACCTCGGTTAATAACCACTAGTCTAGGGGATTGTTTCGTGTTTTACAGCTCTTCGCGGAAGTTTGCATCATAAAATAAAAAAAACGGTCAAATGCGACTCGAACTCGCACACGAAGAGTTCCCTACCATTATCTATACAACATTGGACAAAACGGCAAAAAAAAACAATTGTTGTATGGTAGACCCCTTAAATATTTATTTTATTTTAATTATTTATTTTTAAAGTGAATATACAACTAAATATTCTGTGAATATTTCAAGCGTCTACCTGTTGCCGTTATTAATATGGAATAAAAAACAGAAAAAAAATGACCTTTGTTGTATGAGAGCCCCCCTTAGATATTTATTTTATTCTGTTTTTAGTATTTGTTGTTAAAGCGGCAATAAAAATACGTCATCTGTGAAAATTTCAACTGTCTAGCTGTCACGGTTCATGAGATACAAGCCTGGTGACAGAAAGACGGACGGACAGACATATGGACAGCAGAGTCTTTTGAATAGGACCCTTTTTTTGTGTGTATGTTACGCGATTGCGCCGCCAGTTGTGGACCGATTTTCAAAATTCTTTTTGTATTCGATAGAGTATACTCCAAGGGTGGTCCCGTGATCATCAAAGTCAGGATCTGATGATGGGATCCCATGAAAATCGAGGAAAACCCTTAAATTTTAAGGTGTTTCCAACGTGTTTTGTGTGTATGTTACGCGATTACTCCGCCAATTGTGGACCAATTTTCAAAATTCTTTTTGTATTCGATAGAGTATACTCCTAGGGTGGTCAAAAGGTCACCGAAGTCAGGATCTGATGATGGGATCCCATGAAATTTGAGGGAAACAGTAATTAAATACAAAAAAAACATACGCATCGAATTGAGAACCTCCTCCTTTTTTGAAGTCGGTTAATAAAAAGGACCATTGAGCTGGGCGCTCTTAGAGTGCACTGCATCGTCGAGATCAGCAAGTCCTCCCGACACGCCACAGAACGTGATTGAAGCAACTGTTCAATCAACAATATGCAATATCCTGAAGGTGCATCTTGCTGGCGTGGCGCTCCATCAACTCCTCCATGTTGTATCCCTATACTTGCTATATGTCAACTCTGTCAGTCGACATTTAGTTATACCATCCTGTATGTTGCCTTGAACTTATCGTCTCCGTGGTCAAGTGGTTTAGACCACTCGCTCTGGATCGATCTGGAGGTCCGGGGTTCGAATCCCCATGGGGGCAGAAGTTTTTCTGTTTGGTTTGATTAGTGGTAGGGCTTCCGAGCCCGCCTATCTACCACCGTCTTACCTAAGTTTGTTGCCATAATAACATAACAATGTTCATAATATTGTTGTGTTCCGACAATTAGAGGTAAGTTACTCAGTTCCTCAGTTATTGATGAATCCAGGTGATGCTCGCTTTTATCTTCAGCCTTATCATCACTTAGCATCAGTTGAGATGAAGGCCAAGAGCATATCTGTTGTGCGCAAAAAACTAAAATAGCCCAAGATTTTTAATTTAGATCATGCTGTTTTTCTTTCATCGTGATAATTGCAGATAACTTGAACATGTTCCTCCGTTTCTTCAAAGGTTCCTGGGTGCATTTTTCAGTAACGTAAAACGACGCCGTACATGAATGACTCTCCGAATAGATCCCGAATTGACTAAAACACCAGGCTCAAAAATTTTAGAGCCACTAAACTGAGGCTTTTCCAAAAAAAGGTGAACAACGTTCTAGACACCATGATCGTGAGTATGTGAATGAGCGGCCTGTTATTTAGACCATCAAGTTGAACAATTTTTACTATGAAACCAAATCTGGAAGTATTAATATACTACATATTATTATAGCTGATTTATTTCGCGATTTTAGTATTGGTTCGAAATGTCGCATGACCTATGCATTTTGGTGTACCGAGTAACGACAAGGCGAGCCCTCACTTATTAAACTAATACGTTTTATCTAACTATATTTTTTCGAGTACCTTAATAGATTTCTCCTTTTCATACCCGACATCATTACTATAGTACACAACAACATTCCAACATCACAAGCCATGGCTAACGGCCAAAGCACCGTTACATCGAATTTCAAAATCGATCGGACAACGCGTGGAAATCAGTGCGTAGGGTGCGCGCGCGGCGGCCAATCGCAGCGCGCGCGGTGGCAGATGCGCGCGAGTATTGTACTTTCGCCATTGTTTGCTCGGAAACGTAGGGGTGTGGGGTGACGTGTGAGAGCCGGCACATGAGCTGAATATCTCCACTGTCGTTGGAAATTACACAAAAATGTGATGGTGATTATTAATCTATTTCACAAATGACAAAATTTCAGGCAAATAATAAAACATTGCATGATTAAACTCTATTTTTGAAAGATATCTAAAGGATACTTTTAAATTAATTATACCCCACAGAAACAACCCCTAAAAGTAATCTATCTATAGTCTATTTATGATGTTATAAATCGAGATAGGCTTTCTTTGCTCTTCAAGTACTTATAAAGTATAACAATTAACTTTACTCACAACCGCAAAGCAAAGTAACTCAAATAATTTAAAAGATTTCAATATTTTCTGTACGCATAATAAGAGAAATACTAGGATTTTTCTTTGTCTTTTTCTTTAAGAAAAAACACTAGTCACAATGCAAAATAAACGGAGAAGACGTGTTAATATGTGTTACGGAATCTTGTGCTACAATAATAATGTGGAACATGGTCAAAATCTTTAAAAATCCCTTAAATTTAATAATCCTTGCAGACACCAGAATAGAACTGTGATGATTCTCACTTTTTCATAATTAACAATGCTTGTTAAAATAAGCACTGATGTTAATAGAAAGTACGCATGACAAGAAGTCACACGTTACTTTTTGGCAATGAACTTATGCTCTTTTGTAGTTCATTTACTTAGTTAGGTTTAGGATTCCGTCATCGATTGCAAATTAAAATTACCATCCATTATTTTAATTGTATTTACACTTAAAATTTAAAAAATAGGCATCCATTATCTTGTGAAAAGACGCCGAAACGAAAAATAATAGGTAGGTACATAAAATCTGTCAACATAATCATTGCCCTTGTTACGAGAGCCGAAGTGCATTGCGTATAAACGTTATTTCAAAAATTGTTTATCAGCTGGTTGCCTGGCGACGCACCCTCGCGCCCGTCCACAGGTGTGTGCAGGATTTAATCAACTGATTGGACCCACGTAATGCACATGGGGTGGCGGATGCACGTGCCCACGTCGGATGAACTATCGGTAACTTTTTACCAATAATCAACATTTTTAATACGATGATGACCTATAAGTATAATGTACTGTTTAATTGTATCACATTTTTTGGTTTTGATACTCCGTCGCTTCAATTGAATATCTTTTCAATTTAAAATACACAATACACTTTTCAATATTTAAGTCAATGGAAAGTAACGTGAGCGTAGAATAATTCCCCTTCTAATTGATACATTATTGCTTCATGAAATTTTTATTCAGTTTTTACAAAAATATTACATAACTAGCTAGCATAAAAATTCGTGAATATTTTCGTAATTCCTGGCTGAATAACTGAACGTCAATCAGTCCATGTTTTGTCAATATATTGAAGATCTCTCACAGTCTTCTGTCTCATTTACTTACTCTCTTTTCATATTATGTGATAAAAAATCTTTTCGATTTCTAAAAATGTTCTTTTATACAAAAATTGTCCTGAAAATAACGAATTCAAAAAAGAATTACCCAATTTGGTGCAGTCGTTCGGAAGTTATGCGAATATATACATTTTGCGCGATTCATTTTTATTTATATAGGTAAAATTTTTAGTCTGAAATTAAATAGGTACAACAAGTAGTAGAAAACAATAATAGAACGAAACGACAACGCTCTATCATTAAGTCTAAACACCCCATGCAGTTATAGGAAATCGCGTAAACAAGAATGCCTCTCACTAGTCCCCTCGATTCGGAATAATAGTGCAGAAATTTACGAGATCTATAGTCGATTGCACACAAAAAATAAAAAATACATAAACGTCCGCCATGACAGTGTAGATACGCGGCGCGGAAAGCAGCGGCGCGCGCGCACGCGTACGGCACGCGCCATGCCGCGCTCTGCGTGCACCTTGCAACCGTCTGCAAAAAGTGTAATCCCTTATTTCAAACCTTAAACGAATATTTTTAAAGAATCGAACGTGGTTCGATACTTAATAACGTAGAGCGTGGACCCCCCGCCATATTATTTTCCTGACATTCTATAGCGGTCAATTTATGAAATAAACAATTTTTTTTTTTAATTTTTTGTTTAAAAATTTCAGTACATAAACTAAAATGATGATCATTTGTTTGTTTACTGCACACAGAGTTCAGCGCAAGTTCGCTGCATTATCAATATTAGGTATTGGTACACGCTAGAGAGTTTTCACCAGCTCTGGGATGCCCAGGGCGATGATGAGTACACGCGCCTAGAAATTTATTTAGGTTAAAAAAACCTAGATCTTTAATATTACTTTCTTTATTGAACATTATATTCAATGTTGGCGGAGAGTCCAAAAATGACCCTGTATAGTGTTTCAAACTTTGTAAATTACACAAGAGACAAGCCGATCTACACAAAAATAAAATATTTTTCTTTTTGCTTTATTAATTATTACTATGCGTTATCGAAAATTGAACTTGCGCATATAAGCTCATAATAACGGTCATAAATAACTTGGAGCCGTTTTAAAGATATTTTACACTGTAAATTCATAAGTACTTTTAGTTTTGAATTTTGTAGGTACTTTTATTTTATGCATATTTATTGTGAAACGCAAGTGTTCTGTCTGAGTTGCTTGCTAATAACTGCAACACAGTCTTTACTAATGTAGGTATTAAAGTACACTTATAAATTGCCAATTTATTATTTCAACAAAAATAATTTTATTATCTGTGTATATTTTGAAATGCGAGCAAGTCAAAAATTACACAAATGAAAATAATAATCACGAATATATTTGTAATGAAGAAAATAATCAACACTCAAAAATACTTTACTGTTATTGTGTTTTGTAGTTAACATACCACTTACAAAAACGAATTCGAAAATTGCACGGATCGCGAGTCTATTGAGTGTAAAAATAAATACAAAAAAGATACCTTCATTACTGTTTTAACAATGGTTTTACTTTTATTTCATTTTAGTAGTGATTATTTATTAAGCTCTTCAGTTTAGTTTTTTTTATAATATTGTAGAATTAGACCTTAAAATATACTACACTATCGTATAATTTAAATATCATATCTACATTCTTACCGCATGTAATTTAATATTAGCTTGTTGTGCTGACCGTACAGAGAATTTCGACAAAGCACAGGATTATTTTATTGTGTTTTTCAGCACGCGTTCTAGAGGGGTACGAAGCCCACCTATTGGATGTGTGTAGTCTGTAATCCACTGCCCTTTGTACGAACAGACGCACATCGCGAGTATTTTACTTATTAGATCACCTTTGTAGTGCTTTACAATATTTTTATAACTGTATATTATAGTTATCGTGTCGATATCGATATAAAATATATTATTTTAATTCTATGTTTTGCCATCGTAATGTTTTTTTTATCTAACATACAAGAAGAATAACAAATTAGACCTCAGCGGGTCAACCTTTTTATCTATTAACGTTCACTGTGAACATTTAAATTATATTTTTGTACTTAATACTTTAATTTTGGTCATAATAAAATCTTGAAAAGGGTTCAACGATGAAGTTGAATAAAGTAGATACAAGGTTAAGATACTCGTCCGCGGGAGGGGAAGTACCCCGCGTAAGAAATAGACCCCAGCCCCAGGGCACCTAGTGCTGGGACATGTCGAGGTGAAGTGCGGCGCAAAACACCTGCGTCGCCTATAAAGCAGCAGAGCCACACGCCTTCGGCGTACCGGGAGTCCGGCGACGGACGATTCACAGGCAGTGGGTCAGTGGGAACAAGGCCTCGCTGTTGTCTCCTTCCCCCTGTCTTGTGACTGACGGAGAAGCTGCTGGGGGATTTTTAGTGGGTAGGACCGGGCCGAGTACGGCCCGGGGAGTCCCACATATCCTCGTGGTTTGGCACGACCACGAGGAACGCATAAAAGCATTTTCCCCCTCCTAAAAAAAAAAAGGTTAAGATACTCGTAGTTTATTCAATCTTTTAAAACCAAAAAATACATTAGACATTCTTTGTAACATATTTTACAGAAAATATCTAAGCTTGCTGATGCCTATTCCGATCATACATATATATTGTATTAAATTTTTTGTAATTAGCTCTCCGTTTTCTTATTGGTAAATTATCTAAATCTCTTAAATTTTCATTATTATCTGTTGAATATGTTTTGATTTAAAATTACTTGCCATTTTAATATGCAGCAATTCTTGAGTCTTGACCTAACTAATCGATTCATATTTAACAAAAGACACGCGTAACCCTTCAAGTTCATGTTAATTATGCCTCACAAAAGATGCTAAAAATCAAGTCCATTTGATTTTGACTCGTGATCAAAACCGGTAGCGGAGATAAAAGGTGTATGTAAGAGCTGTCACTTTAAAAATCGTGGACGCAGCTGGCGGGTTACGAACTCCTGCGCAGAGGGTCAATTCCATTATAAACTACAGCCGAAGCAACAATAAAGCGTTACTTTTGACCAATGACAGAGCAGATCGAGCCTTCAATTATTTGGCGAGGATAACGGGCGCTACTCATTGGTCGAATGCAACAGTTTGGTTTTGATTTAGTTTGAGTTTATTCATAGAATCGACCCCCTGATAAGGCAGGTGCAGCTTTTACTACGCTACCAGGGGAGATTTACGTTTTTTCTTTTCCCTTTATACAAAGTACAGGTTTAAGCATCACAAAGAGTTGAAATACCCGTATTTTTATTCGAACAAAACTCTGTATAAATGCTTTTTTATGGCCTTTGAACGAATTTATAGCATTTTATACATCACTGTTGCTATTAAAACTAAAATTATCTTAATGAAATTTTTAATCTTTAACGACTTCTCTTTAATCTTTTATCACTTGTTATTTATACAACTATTCAGGAAATATTATTGCATTCATATTGTTTTCATGAAATAATTTTCCACAAACATTTTTACAAAGAATAATTTTAAATTGATTTCAAAAAACGATAGACGTCTTTGCAGTTCAACTTTTTAATGCAAATGTAAAGATTGAAGTGTTATCAACTGTGTCTAATATATCTATATGTTTTCTACATTTTTAGCTGAGACTTGCACTCTTTTCTGTCTATGTTTGAAAAAGTATTATTACGAAGGTTTCACCAAGTTAGAATCAAACTAGGTATGCATCGACACAGAAAATATTACCAGCAAGCCCTATAAAATTAGAACATATAATAGGAAAAGGTTCTAGTTTTCACAAATAACCCACTCCTTGTATCTGGCTTCATTTCAATAAAATAAAAAATGGGTTTCATTTCAAT
The DNA here is from genome assembly GCA_963935595.1 of Schoenobius gigantellus. Lineage (NCBI taxonomy): Eukaryota > Metazoa > Arthropoda > Insecta > Lepidoptera > Crambidae > Schoenobius > Schoenobius gigantellus. The sequence continues at coordinate 16,955,477 of OZ012557.1, read as the reverse complement.
AAAATAAAAAACGGCTTTCATTTCAATAAAATAAACAACGTTATTGTTTTAGTGTTTTAACGGTTATGGAAAATTCAGCAGGATGCTTACTTCCTTCTTCGGTTTTATAATCTCTAGTCACTAATGATACTTGCAATGCTGAAATTTGCATACCACCTGCAATTTTTGCCATTGCTTTTACAATTTTTAGGTGACTATCTGAAAAATGATATCAAATAAATGAAATAATGATAAATTACTATAATTAAAGCTCAAATTTTGAATCTGCAGTGTATTCGGTTGAAAGGCGAAATATTTTTTTGAAATGTAAATACCAATAGTTCAGCATGAACCATTTTAATGCCACCACACTTATCTGCAGGACCATTGGACCGAGAATGCGGGCACTCAGCCATTGTGCCTACCCAGCAGAATGCGCAATATGATTTAAAAGTGGTTGATAACAATTCATGACGGTTGAATCAAGAATAGGTCCTGTACGAGTTACAAATGGCCAATTTGCAACAGGAGCCACCATGTAGCCACATTTTTTTAAAATTAATATAACATTTATGTATTTGCTAACTTATCGTTTTGTTTTATGTTACTTACACTTCAAATATTTTCACTAATAGTTTATTTGTGATATTTCTCATTTCTGTGCCTCAAATTGTAATGTTTGTTTTGTAATGATTTTTTTTTGTTTTTACAGACGGCACTGCCAAATTCATAGTATTTTATTAATAACAGGGCTAATGGAGAACATTTCGCATAATAAAAAATATTTTACAAAAAATAAAAACCGACTTCAAAAACACTGAAAAGTTAAAAATAATGTAAGAATAGGTACAGACATCACACTTCTATATTGAAGTCGGTGCCAAACGATGATCTCCTAGAAAGTCTTAAAATTTGGCACCGACTTCAATATAGAAGTGTGATGTCTGTACCTATTCTTACATTATTTTTAACTTTTCAGTGTTTTTGAAGTCGGTTTTTATTTTTTGTAAAATATTTTGTATTTTTAACTCTTTAGTGAATGAAATCTTTTTAGTGAAAGAAACCCTAATTTTATTTTAAGCCTAAATTAGCGTTTTCCTCGATTTTCATGGGATCCCATCATCAAATCCTGACTTTGGTGACCTTGGGACCACCCTAGGACTATACTTTATCGAATACAAAAAAAAATTGAAAATCGGTCCTCAATTGGCGGAGTAATCGCGTAACATACACACAAAACACGTTGGAAACACCTTAAAATTTAAGGGTTTTCCTCGAGTTTCATGGGATCCCATCATCAGATCCTGACTTTGGTGACCATGGGACCACCCTTGGAGTATACTCTATCGAACACAAAAAGAATTTTGAAAATCGGTCCACCGCTGGCGGCGTAATCGCGTAACATACACACAAAAAAAAACATACACATCGAATTGAGAACCTTTTTTGAAGTCGGTTAAAAATAAGCAGTATATTTTTACAAATTCATCTGCAGTGTTGATTCCTGTGCTTGTGTGTACATGATTTCTAAAATAAAAATACTATTGTTACTACTTAATTAAACGTTTTTAATTTATACTGAGTTGGAATAAACTAAAATGTTTTTATTTCGTTAAATACTATACAAATACCATATACATCAATCAACCCGTCTACAGTATAATATAAAAGGTTATTTAGAAGAGAGCCGTGTCCAGCAATGAGACGTTTATGTCTTAAAGATGCGTATTGATGACTATGATACTAATCATATCATCATTAATAGCACATTGTTTTGATCATAACTGCTCATCATCATCAGAAGCAACTTCGCTCATTAAATTAATAAAAAGCCTCAGTTATTCTTATAATTTTTCCATTTTTAGCCTCTTTAATGTGATATTTTATTCATAATTTCTAATCTATGCGTTTCTAATTTAAAAAAAAACTTATTTATCATTGCCCTGCCCCTATCCCCCATTCCTGTAGAACATGTTTTCTTCTTCCATTCTCTGTATTATACGTCACCTCAGCACTGATATTCTTGGCAGGCATCTTCCTTCATGCAATCTTTCCATACTTTCTCAAGTCTTTACTTACATACCCATATACTACACTAACTTAATACACCTTATCTGTAACTAGTACTCCTTTTAAACTTGCTCTTAAATTTTTATTCGTGATCTTATCCATTCTAGTGACACCCTCACGCCACACATTCATCTTAGTATGTACTCTTCTTTCATCTTTCCTTTGTTATCTAACATTCAAATCCATACATAATGGCAGAACTGATAATGATAATCCCTTTGATGTTAGGATCATTCAAAATCACAAATATTTCCTGAGACCTGCCATCATTTTATCTTTCAAAACTTAATAGAAAATTACAGCTATGAAAACAACAATCGAGTCGACATTTAAAAATAGCACTGCAAATCAATACGTCTGTATCTTGCTGCTTACTTGGAGTCATAAGGAGTTTTCACTTTGTCCTCAAAAACCGTTGACGATTGAAATTGAGGAAATAAATTAGATGTTATTTTACTTAATTTTATTGATAATTATTAATTAGTAAATTAATCAAATTTTGTTTACGAGTATTAAATCAGTTTACAACTAAGGGAAGGAAGAATAAATAGTTCTTTTTTTAAGCCATATTTATGTTATATATTTTTATATTTATACCTACACTAGTAATTCATCACAGCTTTGCTCGAGTGTTATTAACATTATGATGTCGTGCAAGTAGTACTATTTCATAAACCTGGTGTCTGATAAAGAATACGCCATAAAATTCTCGTTTTTGGCACGCAGAATGCCATGTAATATAGGCACAAGTTGATGTTCCTGCTCCACTGTGTTAATGTTAGCACTAACGCCTGCTTCGTAATTCGCATACAGACAAATGAAATGCTTAGTTTTTTACCAAAGTTATCTGTAAAGTCAAAATTATTGCATTTATTAACGCGTTACGACGCGAGTGGGTCAATAGTATAAGAATGGATTTTTGAAAATTGTATCCCTATCAAGGTCAAATATTATAATAACTGTGTTGAACTTTGTAATGTTTGATGCTAAGACCACAGAACTATGGATTTATTAGAGCGGGAAAATACGGCAAGAAAAATTAAAATATTTTCCAAAATTAAAAACCTACTTCAAAAATACTGAAAGTTAAAAATTATTAAGAATAGGTACAGACAACATCACACTTCTATATTAAAGATGGTGCCCAACGAAGATCTCCTAAAAAGTCTTGATATTTGGCACCGACTTCAATATAGAAGTGTGATGTTGTCTGTACCTAGTCTTATATTATTTTTAACTTTTCAGTGTTTTTGAAGTTGGTTTTTATTTTTTGTAAAATACTTTTTTATTTTTTCTTTTTAGTATCATACATACTAACAAATCATACATACAATATCATACATATGTACATATAATAAAATATCATACATACAGTATCATATAATTACAACCACCCCATTTTTACCAACATTCATAGCTTATTGTATACCTTATTATACTGAATTGTGGCATTTTAATATAAATATTAACTATGCAACATCTTTGAGATGTTGCATAGTTAATTTTTTTTTGAGTTTGAGTTTTGAGAGTATGACATTTTGCCAGAACTTTGATCAATGATACTATGAAGAATCAACCATTAATATTACGTGCACTCTTAATAGTGCGGAAAAATTACCACATTCGGTAAGACACAAATTATTTGACAGTGCATACTAATAAAAGGGTGCGCATGTCAACATGCATATCTTGCCTAAAGATCGGGTGCCATAATTAAATTATCTATATTAAAGAGAGAATGAGAGAACCCGACACACTGACTCATCAACACAGAGTCAAAACGGTTAGACCCGGAATGATTTCATTACCTACAAGTAATAGGAAAGGATTTCCCGAAATTTCCGTAGGAACGGGAAATTCCATTTCTGAAAACACTGAAGGTGAAATATGATTCCTTAATGTTGTAGGTACCTAAAGAAATAAATAGGATAAAAAAAACAGTACAAGAATGTCTTTTTTCAAAGCAGATACCACTATTATGGACAAAAAACACAGTTGTAACCCCTTAGAGAACAGGTGCCCCTTTCTTTAAATTGAGCGAACGGTATTAAAGACGCACAGTTTAACTTATCATAAAAGAGGCTCCCCTAATTTGTTCGCGACGCGTTCGTAGCAAGTTCCCGTTCAGGTGGCACTGTGCAACAGGTTAACGCCTTGACCTGCTTCTTAAGGGGGAACGGCATGACTCAATAAATTCTTGGCTAGATGTGGCAGTTTCACAATAGATGTCTTTTACAGAGAATTTAATAATAAGTATTCTTTCTAATATATAAAATTCTCGTGTCGCAGTGTTTGTTACCGAACTCCTCCGAAACGGCTTGACCGATCTTTATGAAATTGTGTATGTTCGGTCGGTCTGAGAATAGGTCGTAAACTATTCTTTATTATGGCGAAACGTAGTTCGCTGGCACAGCTTGTAATGATATAACATCTTATGAACGAATCCTTTGCCACCCTAATTTTCAGTTTTGAAAGTGTCAGTTTTAATCTGTTCCTTAGGATTTTATAACCAACGTTGGCGAATGCAACGGTTGGACACCAGTTTAACTTGGGAGAATTATCAAAATACTAAAAATTCTTAATCATAATTAGAAAACAAAAAGTCTTATTCACATTTTTTTAAAATATTAGAACTACAATTGCAGCCACATTGCATAACACATTCCTTGTATGATCACAATACTTACATATCTTGTAGCTATAGATCCGTGTCGAACCATATGCTTTGCAGGGGTCACTGTGCCACGACTTCACAGTGCCTGATAAATGTATGACGTCATGTTAATCATATTGTGCAGAATATTGCATATTGCAGAATATTGTGCTAGTATTTTCTTGCAAAAAATTTATTGCATTGGGGCTCCAAGATGTCAAAGGGTGTAAGAAATATTTTTTTATACAACTTAGTTGGCAAACAGGCATACTCCCACCTGATGGTAAGTGGTAACAGTCACCTATAAGTACATGTGGTTTTTGTAAGATTCGCAGCAAATCTGCAACCCCCACAAGAATTACAGTGTACGTTGCCAACTTGTGACATAAGATGTAAAGTCACGGTAGCCAGTAATTTCACTGCCATATTTTACCCTTCAAACCGGAACATAGCAATGCAAGCATTGCTGCTTTGCGACTGAAATAGGTAAGACGGAGGTACCCAAGCAGGCGACCCTGGTACAAAGTCTCCCTCCGGTAAATAGCGTTGACGTCTTTTAAATATTGCTAAATATAAAACTCTCTCCATACATTCTTTTGACGTATTCTTTTTACTAGAATATAACGATTTTGCAGCATTTAATCCCCCTTAACGCCAAATTTTGAAATCGACGCAAACAGAGCGTACGAGATGCTAGCTATATTACAAAAAATATACTTTCCCCAGATCTAAGTTGTGACCATTGATCATAAGTGTACTCAGTGGTTACACCAGTGTAACAAAACAGTGTAACCATGGGTCAGAAGCGGTAATTAGGTGTCAGTAAAGGGAACTAAAGAATAAGCACATCGACCACCGCGTCAACAGGAAGCTTGTAAAATTAGCGTAATATCATAATTAGTTACGCAGCTGCGCCGCGCGTGTACGGGAACAAGCTTAGTAGAACAGCGGTAGTGCACCAAATGTCAAAGCATGTGGCTAACATTTCCATTCACACGGCATTTTGTTTCTTCTCAATGTTACTAATTGGTATGCTTACGAATGTTTTTTCCTGTCTGCTGTATTTCAGAAATTGTTCTGGACCCAACTGTTCCAGTGTCTCCATAGGACAATTTTATGTTTGTTGAGCCCGTCGTCGAGGCATTTGCAAGCAGAAGTTATCGCACCCTTGCTACTGAGGATTGCGGTTGGATAATCTGTGGGACCCGACAATCTTCCGCTAGATTCCAACCGTTGACGGTCTGAGCATTATTAATAGAAAATGTCTTGGTCGTGCCTCGTCCATACGTAATATATCTTTTTAACCGACTTCAAAAAAGGAGGAGGTTCTATGTTCGACTGTATCTATTTTTTTATGTATGTTTACCGATTACTTTGCCATTTGTGGGCTGATTTTCAATATTCTTTTTGTAGTCGAGAGAGTACACTCCTGAGGTGGTCCCATTGTCACCAAGCTGTGATCTGATGATGGAAGCCCAGGGAAATCGAGGCAAACCCTTAAATTTCATAAGCACGTCCAAAGCGTTTCATGTTTTTTTCTGAAGATATTCAGGTATTTGCATCAGGGTGTCATCATATTATGTTACTGAACTAATGATGGAGGGTTTCTAAAATAATTCTCTTAATACTGTTGAGAGCGAAAAACGTTTAATTTTAAGTTATTCTGGTGTTTGCTTGGCTGAAATTCTAATACGCATGTATTTTTATTAAAAAGTCTCAAATAATTTTTTACAAAAAATAAAACCGACTTCAAAAACACCCAAAGTCATAAATAATATAAGAATACATACAACATCACAGTTTTATATTGAAGTCAGTGCCAAGCAATGATCACCCAGAAACAGAAAGTCTTAAAAAATAAGTTTATGAATCTAGTTAGTTAAAATTTGACATTTCCGGTAGATCATAGCTATCCATATCAACCGATCATATTTTTCTATGTCCATGTTGTCATTTTTAATTATTCTAATGGGTCTCCATTTTAAACGGTTTGCTACAAAACGAATCCATTCGGTCACATATGCGTGAACGCAACCTATATCGATATAACGACCTATTAACAGCCAACTTCAATAACCAATCGCCTTTAGGAGATTGACGTATCTTAATTTAGTTGCTAAACAACGTGCTGTTTAACATAAATACGCTAACTCCAATTATTATTATGCTATTGTATACCCATCTCTTACCACCATTCGGTTATTGAAACAAGCTGTTAATCTGATTCTGTCTATCGAGAAGGATTCGCATCATAACGTTCTGTATTCTGACATTCTCTGTATTATGTAGGATATACTAGCTCCTGCCCGCAACTTTGTCTGCGTCCCTAGAGAACTCATTAAAATTCTAGATTTTTTTTTTTTTTTTCATTTATTGTACAAGACATTCAATACATTTTTTACAAAGGAAATGTCATATCGATGAAAACCTATAAGGTTTATGAGTCGAATGACAAGTTCGTTCACATTGTCATAATCATTATAGCCATAAACATAGGTTCACAATAATCAACTGCTCAGAAAATTGCAGTGTGGGTTATTTTCTAATAGATACTTTTTTATAGAACGTATAGATTTACAGTCAGCTAAATATCGCTGCAACAGATAAGTGGGCAGAGTATTTAACACTAATAGAAGAAAATATTTAACATACCTTTTGCCATAAGCGTTGTTATACTTAGGTAAAATATAACATTTTACATTTTTCGGTTGTCTGAGGTTACTACATCTTTTGTATTTATTCAAAAAGTGGAGGTTTTTGTACTCATCCTTCAGGGTTGCTACTTTAATTTTGGGTTGATAGAATAACTTCCTATTAAAATTATATTGATAAAAGTAGCCTGTTTTATTCCCAAGGGCTTAAGAGGAAACACTTAGGTCGAGAGAATTCAGAAATAGGTAGGTATTTGTAAAATTTATTGCTGTCGCGGTCAGCGCGATAGAGACAAATGCAGCTCGGACCGAAAATACCTAGAAAAAGTACCTACATAAAATATACATTTCGTAGTCCCCTGTTTACTCCGCTAAATTTAGACCGATTTAATTACTTTTTGCATTAAAATTTGAAGAAAGGCTTTGGCTGTGTTTTCATTTTTGCTTTTTTCATATAATCTCGTCAAATTTGTCTGCTGGACGTTTGAATATATTAGAAAATCAGGCCATTTTTTCAGGTTTTTGAAGGCTTATATCTCATTTAATAATTAACCTAATAAAAAAAGGAAAACATAGGAACATGCTAATATTGACATTTGTTTTTTTTAAATAAAACAGCTATTGCCATTATCCAGGAAGGAAACAGGGGACTACGTTTGCATGAAAAAACGACCTGTACGATTTCCTATTAAGCTATACCAAATATCATTAAAATTAGTTCAGCGGTGTAGGTATGAAAGCGTAACAAACAAACAAACTCACTTTCGCATTAATAATATTAGTATGATTTTATACCTATTCAGTTTTTAAGGAAATCTTAATTAACTTAAAAATTTGCAAAATCCTCAAACAAGTTGCGAAAGAGTATCAATATCAGCTTCCCACTTGGCAGAATCTTGTTCATCAAACTTTCGGATACTTTTAACGTAAATTAATTGACTCACTCCGAGTTGCCTGGAAATTCCTAATTGAAGGAGGCTACTTCGATTTTCATATTTATGGTTCCCCTTTGTCGAGAATATTTCTTGAAAGTTGGGCGCTCCCGTAACGTTTTTGCACCTTAACACAATTATACTTTGATTAAGTAACTATAGCTTATAAAATTTAATTTTTCAATAACTTCCATATCCTATCTATTGTATGACAAAGTTTTAATTGTTTCCTATTTTACTAATATTTAAGATATTATTAATAATTCAGTTACAAAATGACTAAATCACATTTTTTAGGTTTATATTTTACTCCATGCAAATCTTTTGACCAGACTTCATCTTCCGAGTGTAAGCTATTCATCATCATCATCATAACAGCTCATATACGTCCCTCCCACCGAGGGGCTCGAGCCTACCCTAAATTAGGGTGTTTAGGCCTTAGTCAACCACGCTGGTCCAGTGCGGATTGGTCGACTTCACAAACAACTTTAAATTTCTTCGCAGATGTGTACAGGTTGCCTGCCTCTTCACCGTAAGAGCGTCAGAAAAACGTAGGCATATGAAATTCAAAAACGAAAAATACATTGGTGCATGGCGGTCTCGAATCCCAGACCTCCCGATTGGAAGGCAAGTGGTAGGCAAGCTATTAAAACTATAAATATAAAACTTAGGCCAACAAACTCCTTTTATAATTTTAACATTCACTAAGGAAGGCCTCCTAAATAAATAAAGAGAAAAAAATCCTAAGGTAGTTAAATAGAAGTGAACATTTTAGCGCTTGGTTATTTTTTAAGCTGGAAGCATAACATTTTGAGATCATCAAGCATAACATGTAGATCACTAATTATACTGACAGTTTAGAAAGGAATTTTGGGAATTTCTGTCCTAAAGGGTAAAATGGGAGTGGAACTTGGTATGGAACTTCGTCATTTTTATAATTAGAAGTATAAAAATTGTATGATCTGTTTGAATATTTTTTGAAATTACATTCCTTCGGAGGGTGTTCGTGGGATGACAGTATAAACAAAAATCCATATCTTTGGAATTGTCAACATGAAAATGGACAGTTATAATTGTCAACATGAAAATGGATAGTAATGGGCTTTTCATTGCCTTTATAATGAAGTTAATATTTTGCCTTTTTAACCGCCTTCGAAAAAAGGAGGAGGTTCTATGTTCGGCTGTATCTATTTTTAACCGACTTAAAAAAAGGAGGAGGTTATCAATTCGTTACGTACTCATATGTTGTTCTTTTTTTTTGGTTTATTTATGTTTACCGGTTACTCCGCCATTTGTGGACCGATCTCGCAGAAAGAGTATACTCCCGAGAGGTGGTCCCATTGTCACCATGTTATGGTCTAATGATGGGATCCCATGAAAATCGAGGGAAACCCATGAATTTTATAGGCACGTCCAACGTGTTTTATGTTTCTTCTTAAGATATTCAGGTATTTGCGTCTGGTAATCATCATGATATGTTACTGCGCTGATGATACAAGGTTTCTGGTAGATTAGGAGTTTTTACGAATTATTTTGAAACTGTTTAGAGCAAAAGACATTTTATTTTAAGTTGTTCTGGTGTTTGCCTTGGCTCAAATTATATTAACTAAAAAGATTGAAATTTTTTTGACATACAACTAAAACCGATTTCAAAAACACCAAAAAGTCATAAATAATAGTATGTATTCTTATATTATTTATGACTTTTTGGTGTTTTTGAAAACGGTTTTATTTTTTAGTAAAAAAATATAATAGGGGTAGAATATTTCTTTTAAACTATTTCGGGCTTAGAAATATGACAATTTGTATGCAGCCGACATTTGAAAGTTATCTATATTTTTTAAATTATAATCCTTTTTAACTGTAATGACATCTAGTAATGTAATCTAATAAAACTAGCAACGACAACAGGCTTCTAAATAATCTATTTCAAAAAAAGTGATATAAATTTGTTTGAAAAATCCTAAACTAAGAATTTTTTAAAGAAAGTATACTGTAACATAATTTCGGGTGCTTAATATGAAAAATCATAAAGTCTAATAATATAAAAAGTGATACTTAAATACAAAAAAATGTAATCGTTTAAATAACATCAAGGTAATGGCTATATCTCAACATAAAACATGATACAAAAGCAGCAACATTTTTTTATTGTGAGCAATAAAATTAAAATACATCGAGCTGTTCACTCATGCTGACACCGGTAAATCAAAATAATACAAAACTTAAACACTTTTTTGCAAAAAACCTTACTTCCGACCCTCGGGTATCGGCCTATTGAACATCTGACGAGGTGAATGAATCCGGATGGTTGGGGTGCTTTCCTAGTGATATAAAATGTACTTCGCTTGTAAAGCTTCGGTCAAATAATTACATTCCGGCACACATCTGTCGGCGTTTAGACAATCACGATACGTCACGCGATTTATTCACGCGACACATTTTGATTTGATACTTGTAATTCAGTTAAGTTTCATTTATCTATATATTCAAAGAAGAAAGAAATTGACCTGCCCAAAAAGGCGGATTTTGATAATAGTTAAATGTTTGTCATCAATCATCATACAAATATAACTCAAAGATTTACAGGACAATATTTGGCATACAAACACGTGCGTATAAGAACAGCTTGCAACCTTAATAGGAAATACTTTTTATTTCAGCAGTGACTTCAGTCTAAAATTGATGCGGCAGTATATAGGATTGGCTATGGTAGACATATATTTTTTTTTCTGAATGCAATTGTTATTCTTATTGATTGGATAAAACGAGGCCGAAGCAAAACGCAGACTGTGAGCTACCACATATATTATAAACTTAATAAATCATAATAGTAGGTAGAATCCAAAATGCTGAATGCATCAAGGACATGCTCGTATAATATTGCTGAGATATCCAACATCTTCAGTCATCCCATAGTAACGAATAAATAGAATAATTCTACTCAAACATTTGTTCCCTTCGTCAGGTAGTATAAATAACTAGCTTCCGCCCGCGACTTCGTCCGCGTGGAATAGTTACTTTGCGCTAACGCTAACTTCAACCCGCGACTTCGTTTATATAGGTGAGTAAGTACTGGGTCTTATAATCTTATATCATGTAGATTGTAGGTTATTCTCAAAAAAAATAAACTAATGAAATTTTAAAGTACTTCTGCGTACACAATATTTTTAATTTTGTTTTCTTCCGGCAGAAGTAGATAGCTAACTGGGGCCACCGCCCTTCCCCCTCATGACTGCCCGCCGGCTTTGCACATTGTGCGCGCAGTACTCGATCATTATTTTGCTGTGATGTTATTTTAAAACTGCGATATCTCCTAAGATATTCATTTAAATCGAATGATGTAAGGGGCAATTTTGTTTAAAATTAAATACTTGTGATAAATAACGTATTTATTTGGATAAGGATTAATATCATGTTTATAAAAACACATTCGCAAATAATGCATTATTTTAGAACAAATTTGGTTAGCATAAAAAAGGTTATAGTGAGCTAACCTTAAAAGATAGACATATGCTGTCGCGGATTTTTTTTTAGAACTTTTAAAGGGAAACAATTCTGTCATACATGATTTTTGTGAAACTTTAACCGTTTACAAAGCGCACGCAGCGGAAGCACTCAATAGGAAAAAAAATCCCCCGATTTTGAAACATTCTTCATTGGTTCTCCGCTCCTATTGGTCTTAGCTTGATGATATATAGCCTATAGCCTTCCTCGATAAATGGGCTATCTAACACTGAAAGAATTTTTCAAATTGGACCAGTAGTTCCTGAGATTAGCACGTTCAAGCAAACAAACAAACAAACAAACTCTTCAGCTTTATAATATTAGTATAGTATAGATAATATTAAGGTCAGGTGCATAATACTCAAAGTATAAATAAAACAACATTAAACTTAAGAACTTGTATATCATTTTAGTTCTTCCTTATTTATCACAATACAATAATAAATATGTGAACAATAAACTAAACAAATACAATATTATGTAGGTATATCAATGCAGTGAATATAATCTAGAATTTCACCCGTTTTGTGTTTGGGGAAACAATCATAGTTCTAGACAAATCAAAATATACGACGTGTGTATACAGAACAGTAAAATGACTCTACCAGCTTAATTAGTAATATTTTAGCCTTAAATTATTTTTACCCAATACACAACTGTTATGTATTTATTTCTATAAGTATGTTACACATTAAAATATTCAACAAAATTTCTTTTATTACATATTTTATATGCTTAAACATCAGACACCCAGAACAAAAATGATCCTTAAAATAATATTATGCAACAAAGATTACAGGTAGGGATGTGTGAATAAAAAACAAAATATCTATTTAATTAAGCAAAGAAAATACATTTAAAGTACCAAACTGAATAGGTCGCAGTAGCTCCCGGCGACAGCTGCGTCGCAGCGCACGCACTCGCCTGGCATTCATACGGTAATGCGCCGCCTTTTAATTATCGCTGATAAATCAGCGCGCGCGTGCCGCTAGTGTAGACGCGACCTTATGGTGCATTTACACTAATTAGTTATGGGCCGCTCTATCACGTTTGTGATTTTTACTACAAATATTTTAATTTGCAACCTACATAAATATATCAAACCTTAAACATTACATAGGTATTACTAATCGAAAATGTCTTGTACAAGAGTACAAGACAATTTCGATTAGTAATAGCTGGAGCAAGTGCTTATATTGGTCATGTTACTTCTGCTGTAAAACGAATCTGCCGAAAAAAGAATCTGTCTTTAACCGAATAATCGTAGGAATCCTTATGTAGCTTCCGTCTTTGCGACTTGTCTTCAGATAGGATATGATAAGGGCCCGAAATTCTGTTGTTAGAAATTAAACAACCCATATACACCCAAAATTATTTACTTTTCAAATTTTTTACATATACAAATTTTCATTTAATCGTTCCGTCTTTTACAGTAAAAGATATTATTGTCTTCATTATCACAGCCACAAAGCTCACTGCTGAGAAAAGGCAGCCCCAGGCAGGGGGATCTGGGCCGTCGCCGTCGCCGACTACGCTGGCCCAGACTGGTTTGATGGGGAGCGCAAGAACCTTGTCCGTCGATTGGCAGGGTGCACCACGAGCGGGCGAGGATGACTTCGAATCCGCTACCATCCCAGTATCATTATCACCTCAAGCGCCTTACTATTATCGCTTATAGCAAGCTTAAAACAATATTGAAACAGAGACACCGCTCTTACTGCGTATAGCGCCATTCCGCTCTCAGGGCGGTTTTAATATTGTTTTGAGCGGTCATGGTTAGGGAGCTGAGGAAGGAGGTACTAGAGTCGTCTGCGCAGGTGTCTTATTTATACCACGAAGTAGCGGTACTTGCATTTCTGTGTTTGCAATCATCATCACAGCTCATATACGTTCCCACCGAGGGCCACGAGCCTACCCTCACCAGTTATGGTACGGCGATTAGGCCTTAGTCAAACCACGCTGGCCCAGTGCGGATTGGTTGACTTCACATACACCTTTGAATTACTTCGCAGGTTTTTTTTTTATTGCAGAAAGTTGGCAAACAAGCAAACTGCCCACCTGATGGTAAGTGGTAACAGTCACCTATAATACATGTGGCTCTTGTGAGATTCGCAGCAAAACTGCAACTCCCACAAGAACCACAGTTTACGTTGCCAACTTGTGACACAAGATGTAAAGTCACAGTACCCAGTAATTACACTGCCATATCTTACCCTTCAAACCGGAACACAGCAATGCAAGCACTGCTACTTTGGCAGAAATAGGTAAGACGGAGGTACCTAAGCAGACGACCCTGGTACAGAGTCTCCCTCCAGTGAAGTGAGGTGTATGCAGGTTTCCCCACGATGTTTTCCTTCCCCTTAGGAGCGTCAGATAAATGTACATATGAAATTTGTGAAACGAAATACGCATTGGTACAAGGCAGGATCGATCGCGGGCCTCCCTATTCTACTCGGAGCATAGTCCAGACTCCAGTTCTAAGGCCACAGCGCCACCGACGCTCTTGTCGACGCTTGTGTTTGCAAGGTAGTGTGAAATTACAGAACTTGACGTCTTATGTCACAAGATGGTAACGTACATTGGAGTTCTGGTAAGCGATGGTAGATTTCAGAATCTTACAGAAATCACAATGTACTCTAGGCGACTTAACATCAGTCTGCTTATTTGCCTACTTGCTACATACGAGTATACTCTGCTCTACATTCACTTACATCGCAAAACAAAACGAAGTACGCCAATCACTGCAGCATTGCAAACATTAACATATAAATCGCTGTGTAATTATGTGGTAGTTGCATAGTTTAATGGGCTGTTTTAATATACTATACAACAAACTACTTATTTAAATCAAGGCACGTTTGAAAATTGAGTGACTAGGTAAAAGTTGAAATGATCGATACCATTTTGTTTTTTTTCTTGTTTCTTTAATAGGAATATTTTTTTAAGTAAAATAATATTAAATTTCGTTCTTTCTATTTGAATACGTATGCTTATTTAAATGTTATTTTTCTGTCGAGCGTCGGTGGCGCTGTCGACTCCGCACTGGCCTTCTAATCGGGAGGTCCGGGGTTCGATTCTACCACATATACGAGTACATTTTCTCATTTGTAGATTTGTCCGGCGCTCCTACAGTGAAGTGAAGCAACCTGCATACATCTGCGAAGAAATTCAAAAATGTATGTGCGTATGGATTGAGGAGCCACATCACGAAATCAATCGAAGTTCCCGCCTTGATATACGCCCGAACCCAATATGCGATCCTGATCCGTTTTTTCCGGATTGAGATTGCAAACTCAATCCAAAAGTACCATTTTGCGTCTCTATAACCAATCGAAGGATTGCATTTGTAATCTCTGAAAGGCAACCATCCATGAGAGGTCCGATCAGTGTTTTTGAATAGACCTCTGTTCGAAAATGACGTTTGACGTGACCCAATAACCAATCTTTGATTAAAAAGGGATTGATTGACGTCTACACAATCTTTTTTTGGCAATCTTCCTATTTTCATGGTTTACTTGTCAAAATTTGGATTGATTTACATGTTTTGAAAATAATTGTTGTATTTTTGTCAGAAATGGCAATGGCAAAGACGATATTTTTGGAAGATGTGATAGTAGTGATTTGGAGTTATGAGCCGAAACAATATCAGATTTCGATACGTGATTGCAGTGATGATGATGAAGTGTTACAACAACAACGTCGCAATTAACACCAAATATCAACAATAGCAAAAAATAACTACGAATTTACTTTTCGGTTCCGGCTGAACAAAACTGTCGTAAATTACTTTTAACGAAAATAATGCCATACATAAAAGAAACATCAAAACAGTGACTAAAATACCTTTTGCCGCGCTATATATAATATGTGATGTGAAATCTATACAAATAAATAAAATTGAAGTGTCTGTTTGTATTGTCAAAATAACAAGTTTTTAATGAATGGGTATGAATGTATATCGGGTACCAATAACAAAAACACAATTATTTTTTTTTTGTCTGTCTGTCTGTTTGTTCCCGCTAATCTCCGGAACGGCTGGACCGATTTTGACGGTACTTTCACTAATAGATAGCTAATTATATAAGGTATAACATAGGCTACTTTTTATCAAGATCGGTCCAGCCGTTCCACGCGGACGAAGTCGCGGGCACAGCTAGTATATAATAAATAGCTGTGCCGGCGAACTACGTTTCACCATAATAATCACCTAGGTGTATAAAAAATAGTTTACGGTCTATTCTCAGACCTACCGAACATACACAAAAAATTTCATAAAGATCGTTCAAGCCGTTTTGGAGGAGTTTGGTAACAAACTGGGACACGGACATTTTATATATTAGAAGATAATAGCTTCAGCTTTGCCTCGCTGTCGGATTAAGTTTTTTATATTATTTTGTTCTTGTATAGATATTGTAAAAATCTTAAATTTAAGATATTTTTTGAAATAAATGATGATAATATAAATAAGTCATTTATTTTCCTCTTTACATTTCGTTACCTCAATAGTTTACACATTACATTAATTACTACATTACACTCTTCTTTCTGTAATTTCTCACCCCAAATTTTACTTCTGTATTTATTTTACGATTATTCGTTGTTTTTATTGATTTATATTAGTTCAAATCACAAATTATACGTTCAAATCAAACCAACCACACCACAGCTAGCTAACAAACAAATATAATGTCACTCGCGTGCTCGTGTCAGTTTTATGCACGTTCCATTCCTATAAAAATAAGTAGTTTGCATAATATTGTATTTGATATATTATTATTTACAGAATAATTTCTAAGTGTTTTTAAACATTATATTTATTGTTAGAAGCATAAGAAACATTATTTTAAAAGATTTATAGCTAATTTGTTTTCATAGAACATACAGTAATAATATTGCACAATCTAATATTTTGCGTATAAAGAAACGGCCAAGAGGGAAAGGATAGCTGGCGATCCGGTGTCAAAAGAATCCTAGGATTGCAGTCTTTAGTTATTGGCACGCGGATTAGAGATCGATTGAGCGATACGCAATAATCCGAGATTGTTTTTCATCTTAAACTACGGATACAATATTGGGTTCGGCCGTTAGTAGCAAATTAGTTATTTTTGTAGGCGAAATCCTGTAATTTGTAGCAACACAAATCAAAAGTTACGTCAATTTGAAAGGAGCTAATCAATTCAGATGTTCTATCTGAATTGATTAGCTCCTTTCAAATTGACGTAACTTTTGATTTTGGTTCCGAAGCTGCCGAAATTCGAGAAGATACAATACTTTTAGTATGGCTCCTCAATCCATATATCTGAATTGAGGAGTCACTTTCAAATTAACGTAACTTTTAATCTGTGCTGCTATAAATTCCAGGAATTCACCTACATAATTAACTAATTTGCTACTAAGTCAGAGCGGGAACTTCGGTTGCTTTCGTGATGTGGCTCCTCAATCCATACGCACACAACTACCACCGTCTGACCTAAGATTGTCTCTATAATAACAATGTTAATAACATTGATGCCACCCGACAATTAGGGATATTATAGCCAGTTATATACTCAGCTCTTGAGGATTCAATGTCAACCTCGCTTCCATCTTTGGCCTTATCGTCTACAACTATCAGATTATATGAAGTTACCATTTGACGTTAAAATTGTCATTAAAAAAACAATTAATGAATCTGTCTTCATATTTGATGCTGTATTCCAAAGTGATAAATACTTGTATAGTCCTAGATCAGATAGTGTCAATTAGTGTCATCTGACTGTGGTTGGTACAGGCAGCTATTGCGATTTTGAAAATAATTTGTTGTTTATAAAATAAAGGTCAGATTAAACGTACATATATAAACGTATTACACGCTCATTATTTGCAAGGCGAACAGTAATCAACAAAACTTATCGTAACACACCGAAAAAACTAAACGATTAGCCGGCGGGTGGTAAATGTTGATCATATAAAACCATAAATATATTTTACATCGCACATCTGTTTGTAATGAATTTATCAAATATCTCTGCTCACGATCGGTGGGGGATTCTTTTATAATACGTGATACTGTTATGATGATATTTAACAGCTACTGCTTACAAAAACACACATGATAGGGTTTGCATTAATGATTTGCAAAATGTATAAAATATTAGAAACTGCTCAAAAGTAGCTGGTGGTGTTCTGGTGGTGACTATTTTATGAAGTCAGATCATTGGGGCGGGTGAGATCGCCAGTTCCTCAATTATTAACGAGTATAGGTTGTACGATCCATCCTTCATATCTACGTATTTAGCTGACATAGTAATCTTCTTACTGCTCGCGCGTATTAGCTACCTAGAAATTATATTATAATAAAAATTACACGTAAACGTTTTTATTACGCAAAACAGTTTAACTAAACTTATCTACATTATTTTCTAACTTGGTGACGTCTTCCACTGCGTATTCCAACAACATGTCTTAGTACTATCAAGTCAAATGTGCGTAGTTAAAATGACTCGTACAGGTGAAGCTCGCTCGCTTTCACCTTCGGTCTCATCGTCACTTACCACTACTGGTGAGATGAAGGCCAAGAACGTCCCTGTTGTTTGTAAAAAAAGTATTCTCTATATATTATACGGGGCTCGGAGGGAATTAAGGCCTTTACCCACAGCACCCGATCCGATCCACCGATACGTTCTGAGCGCATGCGATCACTGCCGATGGCCGCGTGTGTACACCTTCCCACTGCCTGCGGCAGATCGCACGTGTTCCATAGATCGCACGCCGATCACTGTCTCCGGAGGCAGAGAACGCGCGACCCTTACGATCCGATCCAACGATCTGTGGGGCTAGCACGCAGGAGAATCGAAAATCGAATCGAAATCCGAATCGAGGAGTTTGTATGGCAATTTTATTAGCGCCACGGCGGTGAGTAGCAGAACTAATAAAATTGCCACACAAACTCCTCGATACGGATTTCGATTCGATTTTCGATTCTCCTGCGTGCTAGCCCCACCGTTCTCAACATGCGTTTTAGGATCGAGCCTTGTACTATAGTCTTAGGTATACTACATTTATACACTTATTAAACACGTCGAAATGATAGATCTTGCCTCGATCGTGTCGGCAAACCATCAATGCGAGTAAGATCTGTTTGGACACAGTCTTATTCTATAGTTACTCTTTTACTACATTTATACACATATTAAATACCTAGGTCAAAATGATAGATCTTGCCCCGATCGTGTCGGCAAACTATCAATGCGAGTGAGATCTGTTTAGACATAGATTCTTGTACTATAGTCTTACTCTTTTACTACATTTATACACATATTAATTACGTCGAAATGGATCGTGTCTCGATCGTGTCAGCAAACCATTTATGCAAGTGAAATCTATCTAGTGAAAAGTCTTGTACTATATTTACACTTTTACTACATTAATATGCATAATAAATGTCGAAATAATAACCTCTTTTTTTGAATTCTGTTAAAGTATAAATAAATTTGGTTGTTTGGCAATCTGTGCATGGAAGTAGTATTTATGCCCGATTGCTCAAAAATAAAATTCAGAAGTAACCGTGACGTAAATCAAAATCTTTGATTATACATCGTAATAATACACAAAGTAAAATTATTTAAATGATAAAAACTGTCAGTAACAGAATTTATTGAGAAGTTTTAGTAGAATATTTTACTCAATGGTGGCATGCATCAAGTCAGCAGCTATAATGTACCTACCCACTGTAGTATATGTCCTTTGATCAGGTGATAGTTTCTTGAAGCTGAGCTGGAGAAAGATGATAAGTTTCTTGCGCCCATTCTTCTAATCATCTCAAAGATGTTCTGAATGGGTGGTCTTCCATCAAACTATATTTTGAATAAAGAAGATTTTGATCTATAAAACGTGTATAAAAAACAAGTTTAAAACTTCTTAATGAGTTAAACAACTTATATGTCAAAATCACATATTGAATAATGAATAAAACAGAAATATAAAACATAAATTTGACGTCTTTGGAAAAACTGAAGCTGAAATATACTTAGCTCACTAAACAAACGTGATTTAAAAGAAATGTCCTTTGATTCAGTAAGAATAAGATGGACCGCCGACTAGGAAGCTATTATGGATAAATCTCTTACCTGTAGGGTAACCATATATTGATGTGAGCCATTGTATACTTTTCGTTCCTTTATTAGAAACAATTATATTTTTTTTTATTTAAAACAGTCACAGAGATACGCACAGTCGCACATATGCCATATTTGAATTACTATTACAGGAAGATTTTGATAATTATACAGTATTGATCAGAAAAACAGGCCATGTGTAATTTACATATTACATATCCTAACCACATATTTACTGTTTTTAGAGATTATCTTTAACATGTGCTAGACTTTACTTCTTGCTAAATTACAAGTTTCTTGGTCAATGGGAAGTACCCTATCCACCTTATTAAAAAACACGGTTTAATCTTAATCCTGTTTTAAGTCAGGACTAAGTTGACTTTGTCTCTATTCTCTATCTATGTATTTTAACACTATAGTAAAAGCGCACTAGGTTTAAACCAAGACTAACTTTAGATCAGGCTTAGACCAGATTTTGTAATAAGACCATATACGGTCTTATTACAACACCTGGTCTAAAGTTAGTCTTGGTTCAAACGTATTGCGCTTTCACTTGTGTCAATATACAAAGACAGCATCAATTTAGTCCTGGTTTAAACCAGTACTAGCTTTAGTCCATGTCTTGTAATAAGACTGAATCGGTCTTATTACGAAACCTGGTTTAAACCTGGTCTAAAGTTAGTCTTGGTTTAAATGTAGTGCGCTTTCACTTGTGTCAATATACATAGATAGAGACAGCGTCAACTTAGTCCTAGTTTAAACCAGGACTAACTCTAGTCCATGTTTTGTAATAAGACGATAACGGTATTATTACAAAACCTGGTTTAAACCTGATCTAAAGTTAGTCTTGGTTTAAATGTAGTGCGCTTTCACTTGTGTCAATATACATAGATAGAGACAGTGTCAACTTAGTCCTGGTTTAAACCAGGACTAACTTTAGTCCATGTTTTGTAATAACACGGTATCGGTCATATTACAAAACCTGGTTTAAACTTGGTCTAAAGTTAGTCTTGGTTTAAATGTAGTGCGCTTTCACTTGTGTCAATATACATAGATAGAGACAGCGTCAACTTAGTCCTAGTTTAAACCAGGACTAACTTTAGTCCATGTTTTGTAATAAGACGGTATGAGTTTTAATTTCCTTGTGGAATCGCAAAATTTGAGAAAATATTCATATCGTTTGATTGCGTTGGCCTACAAGTTTCGATATTTCACAGTTGCAAGAGATCGTAGAGCCGAGTGTTTGATATACTCGTAAGTTTCAGTTTGATATCTCTACGCGTTCCTAAGAAAAAGGGTTTTGACAGACAGACAGACGCCAGTAAAAATCAGTCGAAGAAGTTGGAGAAGAAGCTAGTTCTAGGAATGGAGTGATCTACACGATTAAAATCCTTTTTAAAATCTGTATAGATCACATCCATCTGTCCGCCAACCTCTATGTTAATAAGTACGAAATGTATGAAACAAGCTAAATTTATTGTTGTAGAACGTCCCTTGAAAAATATGCGCTGCTTATTTCAAACTATAGAATTAAATAAATCTGGCAGTTTGATAGGGAACTCATTAAAATTTCGAATAAAAGTAGCCTATCTCCTTCCTCAGGGCTCAAGAAATTTCTATACCAAATTCAATTGAAATTGTTTCAGCGTTTAGGCTTGAAAGCATAAAAGACAGAATGACAGACAGAGTAATAATTTCGTATTTATAATTTTTAGGGATACTGTTCATAATGACCGAATATATATCTTTATATAAGTACATAAAAATTTCGCGTCACGATGTTTGTCATGAATAAACTCCGAAATCGAGATAAAAACTATTATATCTATTAAAGGTAAACCAAATCATTTGGTTCACCTTTAATACATAGCTTCAAGCGGATGGCGGTTGTAGTTAATTTATTGACACAACACTTGGTTTTTTAAGTTATGTAACCATCCAGTAGATGGCGTTATGTTTTGATTTTTGATATATGCATCGTGTTATTATTAATTGTGTTTTATCTTTATTTGTGAATTATTAACTACTTAGCCGATACAACGCATAGCCGGGTCAGCTAGTAGAATGATTTGATTGACACTATACTAATAGTATTTAACATAGAAATCAGGGTATAGTTTTTTTTACATTTTTCTTAGAATATTTTTAATTGATAATGAAACAATTTGCCTTTTTACCATCATTTTCATCATAGCGTACGTACATACTTCCCCACCGAGGAGCTCGAGCCCTATGTTAGGGTGTTTAGGTCTTAGTCAACCACGCTGACCCAGTACAAATTGGTTGATTTCACATACACCTTTGAATGTCTTCCTAGATATATGTAGGTTGCCTCACGATGATTTCCTTCACCATAGGAGCGTCGGACAAATGTACATATGAATTCGAAAAACGAAAAACACATTGGCGCATGGCGGGATCAAACCAGACCTTCCGATTAGAAGGCCAGTGTAGAGTCCACAGCGCCACCGACGCTTCTAATTATGTGAGGGAAATTACTTTCACACGATGAAAGTTGAAAGAATGGTGAGACTTGGCTATAATGCCAATATATAGATTTTGAACTGCATATAAATAAAAACCTCATACAAATTTTTCGTAAAAGCGATTTCGTGAACACAATTTCTTGATTTGACGGTCACCCTACAAAACTGGACCCTTCTAACAAAGATTGCACGCAGCGGCGACCGATGCGGCTGGTAACGTCAACAGCGATAATAGCAACACACATATCCCAATAAATACACCTTATAT
This sequence comes from Schoenobius gigantellus, assembly GCA_963935595.1. Taxonomy (NCBI): domain Eukaryota; kingdom Metazoa; phylum Arthropoda; class Insecta; order Lepidoptera; family Crambidae; genus Schoenobius; species Schoenobius gigantellus. Next base: position 16,932,835 of record OZ012557.1, on the reverse strand, counting down.
CTAAAGCTAATACGAGTCAATTTCAGTCAAAAGTGTACACGTGTAGACTGCTAACCGTACATACATCTCTTGGACAACTTGATTGCTTTCCCTCAAGGACAGGGGTCGGGCTAACAGACTAACCATTTTCAACAACAAAACAAATACAATAGTGCGTGGAACCGTCATTTTCGTAATGTTTGATTTAATGTTAAGATTTGTTTTACTGTAATGGAGAAGGCCCCTTGCATGATCTCTTCAAGGCTGATTGACATAGACTAGTGAAGTCACAGTTCCGGCACAGTACCGCACCACCGGCACCGTGATAATAAAATTATTCTTTTATATATTTTCTATTTTAACATTGCTCGAAACCCGCGTCTCTTAACGTTTTACAGTTCATGAACCCCTAAGATGTGAAGCACAATTGTTGGGACCCCAAACAAAAACTGTAAATTTCAAACCATACCTACCTATATTTTTTGCTAAAAATTAATAATAAAAAAACCGGCCAAGTGCGAAACGGACTCGCGCACCGAGGGTTCCGTACAAACCTGTAGGTATAAAAGTTAAAAATTTACGGTTTTTGCAATTTTTTCTTTATCTGTGCCATAAGGCGTTACTTCGTACCAAATTTCAAGATTCTGAGTTCACGGGAAGTAACCTGTAGGTTTTGATTCCCTTGCGAGTGTCGAAAATTTGCGGAAATTTGCGGCATAAACGGCTGTATCTTTTGATTGCGTTGGCTTAGAAGTTTGATTTTTTCACAGCTCCAAGGGACAGTAGACCTGAGTATTTGATATAAATTTCAGCTTGATACCTCTACGCGTTCCCGAGAAAAAGGGTCTTGACAGACAGACGGACGGACGGACGGACAACAAAGTGATCCTATAAGGGTTTCGTTTTGTCCTTTCGAGGTACGGAACCCTAAAAATATTTTCTTATTAAAAAAACGTTAATGTGATGGTTGGTGCTGCTTGTACCTGTTTCTGTATTTGCTCATTTATTATTTTTAAATCATCTATAGATGAGCCTTACTCCCAGAGATCCACGTATCACAGGTTAAGAAACGCTGCTCTAAGCGATTTGGTAAAGCCCCTGTATGGAAAAATTGCCCAGTTCATGCATAGTTTGTCATCGAACATGTAAATCATTCTAATTCATCTCTCTCAACTCTGTCCATCATCACTTTATAAATTATTTATTGTACATATAAGTAAAAAAGAATATATTAATATACTAGCTGTGCCCACGACGCTTTCTCCATAATTGTTGTCCAAAGAAATCTGGAGAGGGCCACTCTTATCACCTATATAGGGGTATAAAAATAGCCTACAACCTATTCTTAGACCTGCCAATTATACACAAAAAAATTCGTAAAGATCGGTCATGACGTTTTGGAGGAGTTCGATAACAAACACTGTGACACGAGAATTTTATATATTAGATAAGATTATTATACACACATATTATACATATATAAACTACGTTACACTATTTATGTCACCGCACGAACTCTTTGCCATTTTAAGTCCATTTTACCATAAAAATCAACTGTATAATTTAAGACAAATGATTCCTAGGATCGTCGTGGTATTAATTTAAGCTATCTAACATTGTACTAGTATTTTGCAAACTTTAGCCGGCATCACAGAAGATAGTCAGGTGTAATTTCTAAACTACACAACACCGCCTTAACCTTATTGCGTAACTGGTATTAGGTTCTACCCATCTCTACAGACTGAGTAAAAATAATGAACGATTTCTAGTGTATACTAAAACTTAGTAAAAAAAAACAATTTGATCAAGTACCATATTCCGTCGATCCCCATCAACAACACAATAGATACGATGATCTCCATAGCAATACCGACAAGGTGACACGTTCATACTCCCGGAAGCAAGCTGCAAAGTGCCCTACGCCCCCGTATACAAACTTGGCATCCTTTACATTACACGCAACAATACACAAACGAATATGAGCTTTATCGTGAAGAAATAAAAACGAATTCACATTAAAGTAAGTACAACAGTAGGGCTGTCACCAATACCGGAGCAAAGTTCCGTTAACCGTGCGTTATTGTGATGAACACACGTCACGATGACACCGAAAGCAAAAGGTGTGGACATTTTAATATCGATGAATAACCTCAATTTTCCTGGTAGCAATATTATACACGAAGCGTACGAATATAATACATGAAGCGTTAAACAATAAAGCTATTAATAATCTCTTATATAACAATTTATTAATAAAATAATCTATATTCTTTATTTCAAGTGGATCCGTAGAAATTCTGCACACAAATACACTATCCCGGTTTTCCATTTAAGCGTCGCCTATTTTTCATGCTGACATCGAATGTTAACCATGTTTTGCGTTTCTTTTAAAAAATGTTAACATTTTTAACCTCGCTATTTTTCACAAAGGGAACCTAACCTAAAAAAGTAAGTTATAGTTTAAATTTAACGCATTACGTTAGCATACGATGCTAGCCAGCGTCAAAAGCTAATGAAACGCGATGATGCTAAAACTGTTGAAAATGCTGCAAATCTGTGCTTAAATGGAACGCGTCTTATAACTTGAAATAATCCATAGGCAAATTGTTTCATAATAGGAAGTAACCAATTTAAGTCCGCGCAATCGACGGCTGATAGCTAGTAACACTGTAATTCCGAAAACGCGTGTCTAAATAAAATACGGTGTACAAAAAAGAGGGTGACTACAGCGCTCCAGGCTTGCATTATAGTGTTAAGTTTCACAGTATGCAATGCGTGGCTCGAGGCTGGTAAGCGAACACACCGTGATAATGCAACTCTTCTGTCCCCCTATTATGTAAACTAACTCCGATTGCCAATTCAAAACTATCGTTACTCAGTACCAAGGGGGTTATTGTAAGAAAAAATCTATCGCGATCGGTTATAATTTGACAGTCGCAGTTCACCCATCACTCCTTTATAAAAGGAAGTCGGCGCAGTGACCTGTGTTTACGGCGTAATGGCTGTTAAAGTAAAGGCGATGGTGATAGATTTTTTCTTAGACAATAACCCACCTGAGTCGTGTATGGGTACCTCTATGTTACCTATTTCTGTCGCCAAGCTACGGTGCTTGCATTACTGTGTTCCGGTTTAAAGGGTAAGACAGGCGGTTTTACTGGGTACTGAGACTTGACATCTTATGTCACAAGTTGGCAACGGACATTGTATCCTTGTAGGGTTTGTATAATTACAAATCTTACAGGAACCACATGTACTGTATGCGACTGTGGTCACTTACCATCAACCTGCTGGTTTGCCAACTTAGTTGTATGAAAAATACCATTTAAGAATACATTTTATATATAACTAGCTGTGCCCGCGAACTACGTTTCGCCATCAAAATGCTTAACACAGTGTTTAGTTTTTCCTCCATTGTATTCCATAATGATTCAACTTTATTCTGCCTGTTTTGAGCAGCGGCATTTCGAAATTAGAACAATTTTCGTAAGTTCGTAATGCTCTAGGTACTCTTCAGGGCCTACTTTCATTTAATACCCATATTACTGGGTTTGAAAAAAAACTTTTATCCGCCTTTTTTAAGCGACGGCCATGTTGAATTTACGTCAATGTTGCTACGTTCATAGTGCTCTACTGATCAAGGCCTTTCAATTGATACACATATTGCTGGGTTTGGAAACGAACTTTTATCCGTTATTTTGAGCGGCGGCCATATTGAATTTTGTGCAATTTTCCTAGGTTCATAGTGTTTTACTCTTCAAGGCCTTTCATTTAATACCTATATTGCTAGGTTTGGAAATGAACTTCAATCCACCTTTTTTGAGCGGTGGCCATGTCGAATTTACGTCAATATTGCTAGGTCCATAGTACTCTACATCAAGGCCTTTCGTTTGATACCCACCCACATTGCTGGGTTTGAAATCGAACTTTTACCATTTTTTTAACGGCGGCCATGTTGAATTTAGGTCGTTTTTCCTAGGCACCTAATGCTCTACTCTTCAAGCCCTTGCATTTGATACCATATTGCTAGGTTTGGAAACTAACTTTTATCCACCTTTTTTGAGCGGCGGCCATGTTGAAATTATGTCAATGTTGCTAGGTTCATAGTTCTTTACTCAATAAGACCTTTGATTTGATACCCATATTGCTGGGTTTGGAAACGAACTTTTATTATTTTTTTTGAGCGGCGGCCATGTTGAATTTATGTCAATGTTGTTAGGTTCATAGTGCTCTACTCATCAAGGCCTTTCATTTGATACCCATATTGCTGGGTTTGAAAACAAACTTTTATCCATTTTTTTGAGCGGTGGCCATGTTTAATTTAGGGTAATTTTCCTAAGTTCATAATGAAGCCTTTCAATTGATACCCATATTGCTAGGTTTGGAAACGAATTTTTATCCACCTTTTTTGAGCAGCGGCTATGTTGAATTTATGTCAATGTTGCTAGGTTCATAGTGCTCTACTCATCAAGGCCTTTCGTTTGATACCCATATTGCTGGGTTTGAAAACGAACTTTTATCCATTTTTTGAGCGGTGACCATGTTTAATTTAGGGTAATTTTCCTAAGTTCATAATGCGCTACTCTTTGAGGCCTTTCAGTTGATACCCATATTGCTAGGTTTGGAAACGAATTTTTATCCACCTTTTTTGAGAAACGGCTATGTTGAATTTATGTCAATGTTGCTAGGTACATAGTGTTCTACTCATCAAGGCCTTTCATATTTTGATATCTATGTTGCTGGGTTTGAAAACGAACTTGATCGGCAGTCATGTCGAATTAAGTCAACGTGGCTAGGTTCAATGTGGCTATTTAGGTCCTTCGTTCGATATACATGTTCCTTGGGTAGATCCAAAAAAAAATATGATTCATCATTTTACACATTAGGATCAAGAGTCCCGTCGCGTCCCTCTACGCGTAACGCAGAATCATTGCAGTCAGATATCTTTTTATCAATATTCATCTATTACTTTTAATAGTTTTAATTGGATGAAAGAGTTTGATTCCTTAGTTATAATGTAAAAACATAATATAACACATTTCAAACCCCTTTACCCTTGAAAATATTTTGAGTATCTTCACTTTTCAACATTTCAAATATTTCAATAATTGTACCTATTTTGTGAAAATTTGTCAAGAATTAAACCAACCTACAAATTTTGTGTGGGACATTGTCATAAAAAATGCTCTATACATGGGTTGCATGGCTTGATCCTTTTGCCTTACCACCACGGTACGACATAAGAAAAATAAAATTAAACTTCTAAACTTCGTGGTTGGCGAAATCCAGATGGGCACAGCCATTACAAGAAAATATTTAATTTTTCTTTGCACTACGTGACAGACTTGTCAAAATAATTTCACGTGCGCCATGTTGATTTTCTACATAAGCATTGTTCGAAAATTTTATATGGTATTTTTCAAACTATTTATTTAATATGAACTACTTCAACCCCATTACACCCCATCCAGGGATGATGGTATGTGGTGTTGAAATCGATGTTATTTTCGTAATCTACGACCCGAAAAACCATGAAAACGGCATCAATGTCGATTTTGACATTTTATCAGTTTATCACCCCATCTCACCCCGTTTGGGGATGAATTTCAATAAAATACGAAACACGTCTTCCATTAATTCTGTTAAAGAAAGTTTATGCAAAATTTGAAGTAGATTCGAAAACGGAATCACGATGTCCCATACAAACTTTTCCCCCCATTTTCACCCTCTTAGGGATAGAATTTCGGAAAATCCTTTCTTAACGGACGCCTACGTCATACAAAGAACACACCCTCCAAGTTTCAAGTCTCTACGATCAGCGGTTTAGGCTGTGCGTTGATCCGTCAGTCAGTCAGTCATTCAGGACAAAGCATTTTATAGGTATAGATATTAGGTCCTTACATAAATTGGCGTTTTGCCGTACTGGCCACTTTGATCTCAAATATCTCCTCTATGGTTAGGAATTCCAAATTCAAATTTATACAGCTATTTACTCATGTATTTGTGTTTCGAAAATTATAATTCACTTGTTTTTTTCCTCAATTTTTTTGACTGCTGCGTTGCATTACTCAACCGGCACGATAATGAAGGGATTTTAAATGGAATCTTTACTTGTGACGAAAAGTGACTCCTGTACGATAATCGGAAGCGCTCATCGCAACGCAATGGCTGAACCCTGCCGAACCAGCCAAACCATGCCCCAAGCGAAAATTGACTCCAAAAAAGTTGAAAACAAAACAATTGATTGAAAAGTCCAAAACAATTGAGGAAAAAACAAGTGAATTATAATTTTCGAAACACAAATACATGAGTAAATAGCTGTATAAATTTGAATTTGGAATTCCTAACCATATAGAGAAGATATTTGAGATCAAAGTGGCCAGTACGGCAAAACGCCAATTTCATAATTATGTAAGGACCTAATATTTGCATATCTTACAGGAACCACATGTACTATAAACGACTGTGGTCACATACCATCAACCTGCTGGTTTTCCAACTTAGTTGTATGAAAAATACTATTCAAGAATACACTGTATCGATTACTGATATCATCGATGAACCAAAAATTTCTAAGCGATCAAGTTTTTTCCTAACCAATTCTCTATTTTCTCTATAATGGAATCCCAGAGCAATGAATCTAACTGCTGTCCTTTTATGTGTTTTGCTTAACACCATACGAGTAGTGTAGGTACAATTAGTAATGTATTCTGGAACCATATCCGCGAATATCTCCCTACCAGTATTAATCTAGATGATCTGAATAGGCATTTTTCGACCAATTCTAACCTTAGCCATGATATAATTTTTAGCACTATCGCCTATATTGATGGTCTTCCGAGTCCTAATATCCCTTGTTTTGTTTTTTCACCCGTAACTACAGACGAGATTAGGAAGATTATCATATCAATCAGGTCTAATGCAATGGGTTGTGATAATATTGGCCGTCAGATGATTATTTCCATTCTCGAGCAAATCCTACCTGCAATCACGCATATTATACAATTCTCTCTCGAATCTTGTACATATCCCTCCCTTTGGCGAAAGGCTTTAGTACGTCTACTTCCAAAAGTTCCAAATCCAACTCTCCTAAATCAGTTCCGCCCTATTTCTGTCCTTCCCTACCTATCCAAGTTGCTCGAGGCCTGCGTCCATAAGCAGTTTTCCCATTTTATCCACCTTAACTCTATTTTGAGTCCTTTTCAGTCTGGCTTTAGATCTGGTCACAGCACTACTTCTGCTCTGCTTAAGGTAACTAGTGATATTAGAGCTGGAATTGAAGATAGGAAGGTTACTATTCTGGTTCTTGTCGATTTTTCAAATGCATTTAATACCGTTAATCATGAAATTCTGTTAGTTATTCTTTCTCATTTTTCAGTCTCCCGGGAGGTTCTGGAGTGGTTCTCTTCATATCTTCAGGGACGCCAGCAATCGGTTATCTCGAATGAGTCATCGTCCTCATGGACTGACCTTGTAGCTGGAGTTCCTCAAGGCGGCATTTTATCCCCTCTTCTGTTTTCTATCTTCATAAACTTTCTTACTTACCATCTTCGCTGCTCGTACCATTTATATGCCGATGACTTGCAGCTTTATACCCAGGCCGATATTGATAATGTAAATGATGCTATTGATACAATCAATGAGGATCTTAAATCTATCAAGAGCTGGTCTGAGCAGTTTGGGATCCTTATCAATCCAACCAAATGCCAAGCAATAATTATGGGTGGTTCAAGAATTATGTCAAGGATGGATCCCGATAACCTTAGCGTTGTTGTTTTCGATGACAAGACCATCCCCTTCAGTAATACCGTGAAGGATTTAGGTTTATACCTGGATTCCAGTTTTAGTTGGCGACCCCAAACTGCCAACATTTGCCAAAAAATTACAGGGATTTTACGGACTCTTTATCGCCTGAAGAACTTTTTACCTTCAAAGACTAAGAAAATGCTTGTACAGACTTTGATATTTCCCATAATTGACTATGGTGATGTGTGCTATCTCGACCTGAATGCAGATCTACTCAATAAACTTGACCGACTTCTAAATAACTGCATTCGATTCGTTTATAATTTAAAAAAGTTTGATCATGTTTCTGAACATCGGCTGCGTTTGAAATGGTTGTCTATACGGCAACGTCGTCACATGAGAACTTTGACTACACTCCATTCATTACTTAATAGCCCCAACAAGCCCAGTTATCTTAACAATAGTTTTGAGTTCCTATGTTCCTCGCATAATAGATCCCTTCGTTCTACCTTTAATGGTCTCCTCAAATGCCCCGCCCACAATCTGATATCATACACTCTTCTTTCTTAATCCAGTCAATCCTGTTATGGAATGTTCTCCCACTTCACGTCAGAAAGTCATCAAGCAAACTAAGTTTAAAAAAAACATACGAAAGCTGTACCATGAGAATCTTTTTACTCCTGTTCATTAAGGATATGCAGATTATCTTCGAAATATCATTTTGAATGTCATTTTCGTTTTATACTGTTTTGTAAATTAATAGTAGGCACATATATATTAGTTTATTTTATGTATAATATTTATGTATTAGTATATTATGTATATACCATTATCCAGTATTTTTTACCATTAAAGTACTACATCTACTTCCTTTTCTCTGCACCACCCAAAGGTTGACTGGCAGATAATGCCGTTGGCATTAAGTCCGCCTCTGTACACAAATTGTACTGGAAGTTTAAATAAATAAATAAATCCGCAGTAAAAAACGTATGTATCTGTGTTCGTGTCCGTATCTTTTTAATCGACTTCAAAAAAGGAGGAGGTTCTCAATTCGATGCGTATGTTTTTTTTGTGTGTAATGTTACGCCGCCAATTGGAATGATGACTGAATTCAAATTTTTACGTCTCGTCATTTAATATTAAAATACCGTGGAAAAAGATGCAGTCCTGTGAAATTAGAATTAAAATCGGCTTAGAAATACATTAGTTACAAGCATTTTAAGTTGTTACTTTGAAGGCGATTAGACAGAGAGATCCGACATCAACCGTGACGTCATTATTGAGTACGGCCATATAAACTCCTTGTAAATTGCCGTTTTGCTAGAAAGAGATGGAGAAAAATCTTGACAACCTTATATCATGGTTGTTTTTATAGTTATTCGAAAACCGATTTTTTCTTTCTGTTTATTATATGAATGAGCTTCTATTAAAGCAAAAAAAAATTTTAGTCATCTAGCCTATTGTGGACCGATTTCCAAAATTATTTTTGTATTCGATAGAGTATACTCCTGGGGCAGTCCCAAGGTCACCGAAGTCAGGGTCTGATGATGGGATCCTATAAAAATCAAGGAAAACCCTTAAATTTTTAGGTGTGTTTTTTGTGTATGTCACGCGATTACTCCGCCAATTGTGGACCGATTTTCAAAATTCTTTTTGTAGTCACCAAAGTTAGAATCTGATGATGGGATCCCATGAAAATCGAGGGAAACCCTAATTTAAAGAAACCCTTATAAAATACCAGCTCACCTTCGGTGAGCTTGTATTATATAAGGGTTTCTTTCACTAAAAAGATTTTATTTACCAAAAAGTTAAAAATTAAAATATTTTACAAAAAATAAAAACCGACTTCAAAAACACTGAAAAGTTTAAAATAACATAGGTACAGACAACATCACCCTTCTTTATTGAAGTCGGTGACAAATTTTTAGACTTTCTAGGAGATCATCGTTTGGCACCGACTCGTTTCCCTTGATTTCCATAGGATTCTATTATCAGATCCTAACTTTGGTCATCTTGGAACCATCCCAGGAGTATACTCTATCGAATACAAAAAGAATTTTGAAAATCGCTGTACAATTGGCGGAGTAATCGCATAACATACACACAAAAAATATTAAACAAAAAATAAAAACCGACTTGTAACACACTGAAAAGTTAAGCCCCAGCATTAGAACTTGCTACTTCATCAAGTTGTACTAATTAATCTAATCAGCTGCTGTCGTAACAATAAGGCACAAGTAGTAGGTAGGTACTTGTTATACTTAATGCTTAATAAAAAAGATTTAAACAATAAAATGCTTCGCGATATTGTTATTCGCGTTTCGCGATAGATTAGATATTGGTAATATCGCGTTTCGCGATAATAACAATATCTAATCTAGTAATGGGTATATTGAGTAATAAATACAATATTTTTTTATCGTACATAATCTTAGTAAGAGTTCAGGTATAAAATCAAAATGTATCGATTTTTTGTTAGCCTTTAAAGATTTTAATTATTAATTTTATTACATTTAATTATATTTGACTGTAAAAATATTTGTTTTAGGAAATAACTTGTTTAACAATATTGAACAATATCCTTTATACATACAATAATGATAATTTCGGATTCGAACCTGCATCTTCAGCATACGTGTTGAAGTCATGACCACTAGACCACCAAGGACGCTTATATCCACTAGCCAACCCGTATAGTTTTAACATATACTCAACTTAGGTGTTGGGTATACCCGGGGTAACGCTCCGCAAAGGGATATTTGAAAAAATAATAAGCATTAATTTAATTTTGTCTCTCTTTTCCATTTATATCACAAAAATAAAGAGAGAAAAAATTACACTTTTCCCAATTTTTATTGAACAAAACTCATTCACTACTACATCTGTTATTAATAAACATTGCTTTTATTTAAAAAAACAGTAATGAATAGGAAATGTTGGGAACATTTCTTGTTCCAAAAACCTTGATATTTTCTAATATTATAAAGCAGTAATAAAACACGTTGATTTTCTATGAAACTAATTGTTTTTCAGCAAGGGTAGCCAAGTTTATTATTAAAAGGCCGGAGTAATTAAATTAGCGGAGGTGCTTGTTTCTTTGACGCCTGCCCGGCTAATATTTTTATTAAGCGAAGTACAGACAGAAAAATGTGATGTACTCTGCCGCAACTCCTATCGATATCGATGTATGACTATATGAAAAAATATGCATACCTATACTTATTTATAATATAAGTATATGTGTAGATAGGGAAAATTATTACAACCACAAAATTAAATAAATAACGTGAAAAATATTTAAAGCGGTGATTGCTTCTTTTTTATTTACTTACTAGCTGTGCCCGCGACTTCGTCCGCGTGGAATAGTAACCTTTGTTGAGGTTGGTGAAAAGTAGCCTATGTTATACCTTATATAATTTAGTGCTATCTATTAGTGAAAGTCCCGTCAAAATCGGTCCAGCCGTTCCGAAGATTAGCGGGAGCAAACAGACAGACAGACAGACAATTTTTTTTTAATTGTGTTTTTGTTATTGGTACCCGATATATATTCATACCCATTTAGTAAAAACTTGTTATTTTGACATTACAAACAGACACTTCAATTTTATTTATTTGTATAGATTTCACCTTACATCCGAATGTTTCATTACAATTTCTTTACTGTAACAAATTCCTCTCATACGCTCTTATTCCCGCTTAAATCATTAGAGTGGGAAAATAGATTAAAGCGTCTTAATTCAAGTCGAGAAACAATAGTGCGACCTGTCTGTTATATTCTAACTATTGAAGCAAATCGTTCTAAGTTCTAACATTCAATAGTGCATCTAAAGTACGTATCTACGAGTACCTTTACACATAAGAAAGTAGGCATTTCCTTTGAGTGTCTATTTGAATTCAAGGAACGTATTTAATATTAGTTTATTAGTTTCTTTTAAAAACCTAAAACATAAATATAACAAAATAAATTGCAATACAAATACAACCAATAAATAAGCAACGTTATAAAATACAGTTTAATGCAAATATTTCCGTAGTTGATTTGTTTAACTTAACCAAATGGTAGATTTGTTGATATCCAGAGGCAGAGCGTTCCAGAGAAAATGCTTGTAATTAAGTAAATGAATATTGTGCTTTATAAAATATTTATTCGATATTCGATTTAATTCAATGCCCCATCCCAATTTTTTCAGGGCGGAGGTGATAATGTTGAAGTTTGAAGGCGGCGTAATTACGCCTCCAACGGGGATGGGACGAGGATGGGACGCGGACGGGACGAGCGCGTAATCGAGTCAATTACGTGGAACCAATAAACACAAGCACAATTAACTCTGGAAATATCATAACCTTGTGACTCTTACTTTCTGTTTTTACGAACGTTATAATTTGTAAATGAAGCTGTTACCTACCTATAATAATTGTGAGTGATAGAAAAATTGATCTACGAAGTACCTAGAGAGTAAGTATGTTTGAAGGTCTTAAAACAAACATATTTTTGATGTTTTGTTTTTTTTTCTTTATTTCTAAGTTGAGCTTTTGTACAAGTAGTATACATGTCAGCCCCATTGTGACTGTTAAATAACTAGGTACCTTAAATAAGTAAAACTATAATCTAAATTAAGCTACTGCAAACCAATCCTACAGCTTTCTTTGAGGTAGGGTCTGCTAAGAGATGTTTTGTTCAAAAAGGTGTTTTGACGAGACCAATGTTGGGCAAACGCAGTATAGGACGCTCTACTCCACTAAAGGACCGACAAGTTGAAAAAGGTTACTGATAGAAATGATAATCTTAACGAGCATTTTGTGATGAAAGTCGGTTGATGCCATGATATAAGTCAACAAGTTATACCGTTGCTTATCTTTGCAGACTCTCGACCGAATTGAATTGAAAATATAAAAAGGATTCAACGATAAAAAGAATTAAGCTAGTACTAAATTAGTAAGCAATCTTTTTTATACAGTTTCAAATACGTAAAAATACATGACTACTTAATATAGGTAAGTCACGAAATCAGCTTCAACCGAGTTGAACTGGCCATTAAGCAGATTAGCACAATGAAATTAAGTGCATAACCGTAAATACACGGTAGATGGCGACACTGGTTCACGGTAGATCGCGATAGATGGCGTGAGTGCCGCCACATGGAAAATTTTCTTGTTCAGCGGTTGACTCGATAATTTACCACGCCATAAGTAATTACCCGGCCATGAGAGTTATATTTTGCATGCTTTGCTAATCGGCTACAATTAGTAAAATATACTGCAGTAGAACGCAAGCATTCATGATGCAGTTTCTGCTTCAGTGTAAAGCTTATACCATAAAAGTACTTACCTACTTATGGCTAAAAATCCATACTTCCATACTAATATTATATAATATTATAAATGCGAAAGTGTGTAGTACCTCTGTTACCTCTTCACGCCTAGTGATAGAGATAGTTTGAGTCTCGAGAAAGGACATAGCCTAACTTTTTCCCGAAATTTAAAGAGTTTTCCAGGAGAAGAAGCAGCTGGAATTGAAAAATTTTACAAATATGTATGACAACATTGACAACTATGTAATCGCCGGTTATAGGTGACACTGAAAAGACCTTTTTTTCAGTGACTGACTAATCAACACCTCTTCACGAGATTGTATCTACTTGTCCACGCGGCCTGGTAAACCGTTGTCAGAGATGTGACCGTGCCGAGAATTGTGCAAAATCTCGAGGTCAAAACACTTTTAATTTTTAATAAAAAAAACCTTTTTAGTAAATTTAATACATGCGTATTAGGATTTGAACCAAGGCAAACACCAGAATAACATAAAATATAACGTTTCTCGCTCTTAACAATATTGAAATAATTATTCCTAAGCTCCTTATCTATCAGAAACCTTTCATCATTAGGTTAGTAACATGATATGATGACTACCGAATGCAAATACCTGAATATCTTCAGCAAAAAAGTGAAACATGTTGGACGTGCCTATGAAATTAAGGGTTTCCCTGGATTTTCATTAGATCCCATTATCAGATCATGACATGATAACAATTGGACCACCTCGGAGTATACTCTTACGATTGCAAAACTAATTTTGAAAATCGGCCCACAAATGACGGAGTAATTGGTGAACATACATAAAAAAAAACAAAAATTGATACAGTCGAATATAGAACCGCCTCCTTTTTCGAAGTCGGTTAAAAATAAAATAGATACCTACAGTCGAACATAGAACCTCCTCCTTCTTCGAAGTCGGTTAGAAGTCGTGAATTTTGCCATTCGCCTGTCAAAACGCTGTGCCAAGGTGTCGATTAGAGAGAGGATAATCACTATACGGTGCGGGCGCTGTAGGGCCCGCGCGCCGAGCGGCCCACTCCTTCCGCCTGCAACGCGTTGCCAGATTGAGCGGTAAACGGTACATCAAGTTATTTGCCATGAATGCCTCCGGGCACAAATTTCAATTATTGTCACATCCGAATAGTTTCGTACAGGGAATCGGGTACGGTCGGCAAATAAACAAACTTATTTATTTGAACTTTACCGAGTTAAAAATCGCAGTAAGTACACCACGGCTTTTAGGACTACGGAGATAAGCCAAATAAAGGAAGCGAAAGCAATATTTATTGGTCGTTGCATACATAAACAATAATACTTACTTTTAGTTTTAAGCGGAAAAAAAATCATACAAAAATGCCGAAATGGTTTCACCTCGACTTAATAAGTACTTCAAAGTAACTGACACAGACAGACATAGAAATTGAAAGCAAATTTTTTTCATAACTCAAATTCTGCGACCTATGACTCCTGTCCACTGCCACTTAAGGTTTGCAAAAAAAAATAACTGGTATGAGAAAATTAGACCAATTGTCAATTATTTCCAAAAGATAAAGATTCAAAAATAGAAATTATAAATTCTTACTTAACACGGCGCTTAATTGCAAGCCAGAAGAAAAATAGAGAGATTGACGGGCATTTGTACAAAATCAAAATAAGCAATAGGAAATTATATTATGATTTAAATAATAAATATTATTTAGTCTTAACAACATCAGAAAAAGTAATGTATGAACAGTTTACCTCAACTACCTTCATAATTTATAAGTAGGTATAAATTAATAGTAATAAATTATAAGTATAAGTAGTAATTAATTTCTTTTTTTGATGTTTTAAAACACTCGCTCAGTTATTTGATAGCTGTATCGTATATTGGGCGTATTCATCTCATAAAGGGGTTAAAATATTTTATTAGCCTTGCGATTTTAACAGAGTAGAGGGCGCCAACTAGATTAGAGGCCCGAGGCTATGCACGCCTAACAAGGGGCACCTCCTCCGACTGAGAGGAACCCTTCTTCCGAAACTAAATTATCTCCGAAAGCGCAACTATTAATTTAAACCTTCAAAACAACGTAGTACGGTTCAAAGTTACAGTTTAATCGAGTCGACATTTAAACGTCAATTTTTGCGCGACCGTGTGAGACCAATTTGGTGCATGAGATGTAGAAATCAAATGCAGAGTGTGAATGGTTTTCGACTTCTAAATTGATTCAGAACAAGCGGCGTCAATATGTATCTATAGTTCTTGGTGTAGAAACTAGGTGAGGGGTTGAAACATTGGGTTGAAACGCAAAAATACATTTCTCTGCGACTGGTCAGTGTCTCTGAAGACAGAAAGAGAGGTGCTTACAAATACTCGCTCAAATAATTAACATTGCGATTCGGCGAGGTAGCGCAGCCAGCATTCTTGACTCCATGCAACTAGAGGCAGGGGCAGGTAGCTGCAATTTCTTTTATCAATTTTTTATTAAGTTGTAGTTTTTTATTTGACATTAAATTATTTTTTTAATATGATCCTCTTATATAGTTCGTACATGCGATTATAAATTTTAATATTGATATATAGACGGTCCTATTCATAATCGTATAATAAATCTTCAAAAGCAATTACGCTCTCATAATGTTTTATATCTGTCATTTTTCATGTGATTTACAGAAAGGAAATAAATACTTTATAAACTAGTTATAATCTCGCCGGCTGTTCTGAATAAGACCGTAATATTACATAAAAAAATTGGTTAAACATTTTCGAAATAGATAATAGTCATAAATTTATAAGTTACTAGCTTTCCGCTCGCGGCTTCGCCCGCGTTATTATTATTTTCCCGTGGGAATTTATATTTTCCCGTAGGAAAAATAATTGTGTAGCCTATTTAAGCCCGGATAATAAATTTCATTGAAATTGGAGCAGATTTTAAATATTTTCCATAGAAACTTAAAACCTCTATTTTGCACCCTAAGGGGATAAATTCCAATAAACCATGAAATACTTACGTGTTCAATTAAATATTTTTAAGAGCATGAATCTCAATTTTTATCAAAATCGTCGCTAATTTAAAGATTTTTCCATACAAACTTGCAACCCCTATTTCATCCCTTTAGAGTTAATTTTTTTTAAAATCCCTTCTTAGTGTGCGTCCGCATTTTGAATTAAAACAACTGTCCAAATTTTACGTTTCTACCATTAACGGTTACGGCTGCAATGTGGGTACGTCTATAGATGGGAACATCTTATTTTATATATATAAAAAGATAGATAACAGACAAGTTTCTCAACTTTCAAATTAAAAGCGAAAAACTTAGGTACATAAATATCTATAATATGAGTCATCATCATCATTTCAGCCAAGAAATCAGCCTGTTAGATCTAATCTTTATAAATATTTTTGTTATACATAATTATATTACACTAGCTGACCGTATGTAACTTTGTTTGTATTATAACTAACTTTTCTCGTCAGATTCTTCCCGTAGGAAAATTACCCTATGTCCTTCCCCTGGTCTCGAACAAAAAACTTTTCTTTGAAAAATCGTTCCTCAGTCAGCGCCTACATTAGCCAACAAACCCTGTACCGAATTTCATAAGTACGTCCAGCTCCAGTAGTTTGACCTCTGCGTTGATACCTCAGTCTGACACTCATCATTATCATCATCATCAGCCCACACACGTCCACTACTGGACATAGGCCTCTCCGAGTGCACGCCACTAAGCACGATCCGCGGCTACTCTTTTTCAGCCTTTGCCAGCCAGCTTGCGAACATCGTCGCTCCACCAAGTCTGAGGGCGTCCAACACTTCGCTTGCCGACATATGGTGTCCACTCTATCACTGATTTTCCCCAACGGTTGTCGGTTCTACGGTTAATGTGGCCAGCCTATTGCCACTCAGCTCAGCTTGCTTTTTCGATGAGCTATGTCGAAATCTTGTAATGGAAATTGAGCTCAATCGTTTGCTTTGAGGTCAGCTTCCAATTGATGACTCTATAACAATACAGGAAGAAAAAAAAGCTCCTGCTGGTTCTTTCCAGTACAAGGTCTCATGCCGAGAAGACTTGTAAGCCATTGGCGTTATAGCTTCTTTGACGTGCAAAAGTGATTATGTACTAATCCAACTTGAATAAACTATATTGAATATAGAATTATTGAATATATGGACGCTTACAACTATACATGGAATTGCTTTCGCGTTGTTAAGCTCCAAAAACCCATAGATACTGCCAACCCAAAAGTACCGGTCACCTACTAACAACACCCACGTGTATCAATCCTTGGGCTCTAAATTTTGTTTAGTTAATAGCGTCAAATAAGATCTAAGTAGTGTAAGTACTCAGTACTACATATTTGCCCGAAATTATATTTATAAAACCAGAACATAGGTCGATGTCACACGTACGGAATGTTCGTATTCGGTCATGGATCGGAGTCTGAGATAACGTAACGAGAAGATACTCGTATTATTTCGTCGAGTTCAAAACCCTAATAAAGTTCGTAGTAATTGTTATATTATTATTATTATATTACATTAGGATTTTTTTAATTATGATCGAAGATTCTACTTTATTATTGATTACTCTAGTGTTCTCCAAAATGTAAGGGCAATAATTCACTAATTTTAGATTTTTATTAAACGTTTTTTAATACTTTTGTCCGACGCGGCGATCGAATCTGGGTCCCCGTGATGGTCTCGCGCCCACTCATAACCAGAAACTCATAACTGGAATAAAATGTGGTGACTCATAAATAACTGACTTGAGGACCCACTCATAACCATGGTTATGAAATATATTTTAAACTTATAAAATATTTAATTTAGAGGAGTAACTCATAACCGAACATAAAAAAAGCAAATACCTAAACTGTGAACTATTTTGAAGTACATTTGAGACCAATAGTGCTTGCTTACTATTATATACTTGCATACTAATTTTAAAGTAGGTACTCTTTGTTTTATTATTTCATACTAAAAAGAAATATTTAGTTACAGTACAAATGGCAACACAGTCTTAACTGTCATTTCAAGACGCAATATACAAAAAATCCAGTGCTTACCCGTGGTACTACTCACGTGTCCGGTAGTACTACGGGTGATTAATTTTGCCTGTAGTAGGCTACT
This sequence comes from Schoenobius gigantellus, assembly GCA_963935595.1. Lineage (NCBI taxonomy): Eukaryota > Metazoa > Arthropoda > Insecta > Lepidoptera > Crambidae > Schoenobius > Schoenobius gigantellus. Next base: position 16,914,688 of record OZ012557.1, on the reverse strand, counting down.
TATTATCTTTGACAATCAAAGAACACCATGTGGGTAACTATCGGTTTTAATATTTATATTATTTTGAAGAAATTAAGGAACGCTTTAATAAAACTATTTTAAAAGCAACTTTAACGGAACTTTCAATTGAGAGTCATTTCATTTTTTAACCGACTTCACAAAAAGGGGGACTTTATCATCTCCATTGTATGTTCTTTTTTTACGTTTGCTACCTCATAGCTCTGTCATTTATTAACCGATTTGGAAAATTCTTTTTTGTTTGAGCGGGTATCGTTCTCGATTAGTCTCATTGTCACCAAATCCGGGATCGGGCAACAAAAAATATCCGTAGTATACTAAGTATTATACTAACAGTAGTTCCAACGGTAGTACTACGGGTAAGCACTAAACAAATCTTAGTGCGAGGAAGGCATAAATAGTTTCTCTCCGTGACATTTAAAACAAAAAATTGAGAAGTGATTGAGAATTAGTTTGTCCTGATAGCTACATATCATTTACTCTTTCAAGCGAGATAGTATTCTCTTATGCGGATAAGAGAATACTATCTATCCAAGTCCTAATCATGATATAAAAATTTAATAATATTCATATTATTTGTGTAATAGGTATTTTTACATATTTTTATTAGTACATAGTATGGTTTTATTTTTATATATTTTTTATTATTTGATGGCCTTCTAAGCTGCTATACACGCAAATTCTGATTTATTACAATTCTCCTTTCGCAGGTCTGCTGGAAGAAATTTCATTTATGAAATAAGCAGATCCTTTTTAACGGACTTCAAAAAAATAGATACAGTCGAACATAGAACCTCTTCCTTTTTCAAAGTCGGTTAAAAAAGCAGGTTCTCAGTTTGACCTGTATGTATGTATGTATGTTTGCCCGCCATTATCTCGCGTTTGGCTGAATCGATTTTGATGCGGTTTTCAGAAAAGTATTTGTTACATTTAGAATAAGGTTCTGGTATTTAAATTAACTAAAAAGATTGAAAATAATTTTTTTTACAAATAATAAAACCGACTTCAAGAACACCAAAAAGTCATAAATAATATAAGAATACAAACAACATCACAGTTTTATATTAAAGTCGGTGCCAAGTAATAATGACCTGGAAAATCTTAAAAACTATAAGTACTTACCTACTAGTTAAAATATGGCACGAACTGTATTCTTATATTATTTACAACTTTTTGGTGTTTTTGAAGACGGTTTAAATTTTTGGAAAAAACTTAACATTTTGTCTTCTGTATTGTTTGTGCTGTCTAATTTTAACGCGGGAGGGAGATTACACACCGCAATAGCCTTGCCGACCTGCAAGATGCCTCTTTACACCTCTTTTATACCAAGCTTTTTACTTTGATTTAAAATATTATTCACCCTTTTTTGTTAATGTTGTTAATAATTATTAAAGCGACTGTACATAATTATGTAGTTGCGTTAGTTATGAGTTTCGTATTCTCACATCAGCAGTTATGAGTGGGACCTTTACGTATTGGTTATGAGATTTTTGGTTATGAGTGGGCGCGAGACCCCCGTGATTAACAATCGCATTTGTGACGAAGAGCAAGAGCAACAAGACAGAATACATTTATTATAAGTTCATTAGTATAAACTAAATAAACCAAAAAATCAACTAGATTTATGGATAACTAAATTAATACCGAATATAGAAGTAAGTAGGTACCTTTAAAGAATAGCGCACCGTATAGATAATAGGCCCTTAAAAGTGTTACGATTTTTGTGGAAACTGCTTATTTAAGGAAAAACCTTTACTCGGTGAAATACAGTCTTGAATCAAAGTTATTGATTTTAATAATAAAAAAATGTATGTATTCTAGGCGACAGTGACTTACTACAAATACTTCAGAAGTAGGCCATCAGCGCCCATATGATAAATTAACAATTCACCAAAAACCACGTTCACTTAATTGTTGTCGTGATTTTACCAAACTCGTGAGTACCTACATCCTAGAAAGGTCTTTTCTTCTTATCTCATAGTACCGATTTTCTCACAAAGCCCATATATTCCAGTTCCCAGCCGTGAATCGATAGACGTTTAAAATTCCCTTTGGCTGTCAACAGCAGACGGTAATTAGAGCTCACCGGCTCTAAATGCTGCCGGCCCGTCAAACACACTCCCCCGTCAGGAAATCAGACTTAATAATGACTATTATTTCTTAGCACAAAAAATATTTAGAGTAACTATTACAATAGGTACTTAGGTATATGAAATATTTCGCCTGCAGCTTTGCTCGCGTTGTTTTTCGATTCCGATTTGACGTCGACGTCCGATAGGTACCGTGTTTCCCCCGCAACAAAAAGAATCCAGATTAAAAATCAGCTTTCTAAAGAAGCCCCGTTATAATACCGATTGTTTACTATACATGTCAAAAATATTCAATTAAGGACGAGCTAGTTCACGAAATCTACACACTTTTCCGGGGCTTGCTTATTGCATTGAAAGAAAAAAGAAGATTAATTGTCGTTTCGGCAGGTTCACATACGATAGCCCCGTGTACGCCGCCGTAAGGCCCTCCGTCTGGGGATTGCCCTGGTGTTCTCGGGCAATCCCCCCTTGGCGATAGCCCGACAAACTTGGTCTGGCTTGCCCAGGCGCGCTGGTAGTGGTAGTCGCAATGTGGACCTTACCATGCGTGCCCACAAGGGCAGGGAGAACACCGGGGGGTTTTTGTGGGTCGGCCTGGAACCCTGTCGGGCCAGCCCCACACACGCCCGCCATCTAGCCAATAATGGCGGGTATAGTGCGGTTGCGCATTTCCCCCCGAAAAAAAAAGGTTCACGTAGGAAAACATAACTATTTAGTACATTTCAATTGATTTTAGGAATACTAGATCATGTTTAATATATAATTATATAACCGGTTTTTGTGTTAGAAAGATAAAAGCTATCTTTAATTTTTTTTTTACAAAAAATAGAACCGACTTCAAAAATACTGAAAACTTAAAAATAATCTTCTTCTATATAGAAGTCGGCGCCAAACGATGATCTCCTAGAAAGTGTTAAAATTTGTCACCAACTTCAATATAGAAGAAGATTATTTTTAAATTTTCAGTGTTTTTGAAGTCGGTTCTATTTTTTGTAAAAAAAAAATATTTTTAACTTTTTAGTGAAAGAAAACCTAATTTAATACCAGCAGCTGGTATTAAATTTGTGTTTTCCTCGATTTTCTATGGGATCCCATCATCCGATCCTGACTTTGGTGATCATGGGACCACCCTTGCAGTATACTCTATCAAATACAAAAGAATTTTGGAAATCGGTTTAAAAATGACGGAGTTATGAGGTAACATACATAAAAAAAACATACAACCGAATTGATAACCTCCTCCTTCTTTGAAGTCGGTTAAAAAAATCATAGCACTGTTGTTGCAAGTAACAAAAATGATCAACAATAGAACCTTTTTAATGGTAACTCACAATGGATTCGTGATACTTATACAATATACAGTACAGTACACGTACCACTGTAAAGTTATCGGTCGCACATAGAACCCCAACCTCTTTATTATTTGATGAAGAATATTCTAATTTCTCACGCTATTTAGCCGTTTGTGTCGGGTAATCATCATCTCATAATGTTACTGAGCTGATGATGGAAGGTTTCTTGTGGGTAAGGAAAGGAGCTAACTCCTTTATGTTATTTTTTTTTTGTTTTTTTTTGTAATTCATAAAATTTTAATACAATGCCAGTTTATTTAATGTATCGCCAAACTGCTACGTAGTTTGTTAGGGATGATGCACTCTTTTACGTTTTTTATCAATAAAGCCTTATATAATATAGATTACCTAGAAATTAAACGGACAATATTCTAACTAATACTATTATATATTATTATTATATTATACTATTATTGTAAGTTCTTTCTTTTAAATATAATGGGAATGCACTGACGCGTGTTGTCAAGTCATGCAGATAAGTTAATAGTAGAAAATACGAAAATAATAATTAGGTTGTTGGAACTCGAGAATAATTTTTGGACCGTTTAGAGCGAAGGACATTTTTTTCAAATCATAAACACGAAAATGCCAAAAATAATAATGTACCTAAGACACAGACGTATAAAATAAAGGGAAGCAGACTAAACGTACCTATCGTTCAAAATGCGTGGCAACTTTACCACATTTTTAGGGTTCCGTAGTAAACAAGGAACCATTATAGTTTCGCCATGTCTGTCTGTCTGTCTGTCCGCGCTTTAACTCAGAGACTATTAGTACTAGAAAGCTGTAATTTGGTATGGGTATGTATATTAATCATGCCAAAAAAGTGGTGGAAAAAAACATTGAAAAAAATTTTTTAGGGTTTTTTTTTTCTCAACTAACCCATCGTGTGTGGTATTGTTGAATAGGTCTTTAAAAAATAATGTAAGGTTCAGAACACCATTTTTCGATTTAGGGATCCGTTTCTGAATTGCAAATTTTTGTTAGAGGTAAGTGTCCCCCCCTCTATCTGGTAAACGGTTATATATGGACACGTGAAAAAAATTACAACAGTAGTATATATAACGAAGTTTAAAGGAAAGCTAACTTATAAAATGTACTCGGAAAAGTAAAATTTCATTAAAAATTAGTACTGAATATAAATTTACGAACCACGTAAAGTTAAGGAAATATAAAATCATTGCAGCTTTAATAATAATAATGCCTAATTTAATAGCAACGTATTTAGTAATCTGTGGTTTAGTAATCTGAAGTCGGTGACAAATTTTAACACTTTCTAGGAGATCATCGTTTGGCGCCGACTTCAATATAGAAGAACATTATTTTTAAGTTTTCAGTGTTTTTGAAGTCGGTTCTATTTTTACATAAAAATCTTCACCTAAAAATGTAATCAAAAAAGAGCATAAAAGTTGAATGTTTTTGAAATTTTCCTGGAGACGCAATACCGGCACTCCATCAGCACCTAGGATTCAATCACTGTAACGCTGTGAGCAGCTTACAGCTCCATAGGTGCTACACTCCGGAACGCCCAGGGGAATATCGCGCCATCCTTTAGATTTATCACGGTAAGTATCTATTCCGGAGAAAATAAAGTTGAAATTGCCAAGACAAGGTATCGATATCATCCGATATTGGAGAATTTTGAGAAATTCAATGTGCGACGAGACGTTGAAGTGATTGCGATAAAGCCGTTAAAATGCGGGAGTGTGCTCTGTTCAAAAACGTTGAAAGGATTTCAATAAATGTGTGTAGTCACGAGGGATCAGATTTCATTGATGAGTCAGTACAATTAAGTTATTGTATATGTTACAGGTCAAATCTAATATACAAAACTCTCGTTTCACAGTGTTTGTTATCGATCTCATCCGAAACGGCTTGACCGATTTTTATTAAATTTTTTTTGTGTATATTTGGCAGGTCTGAGAAGAGGTCGAAGGCTTTTTTTATACCCCTAGGTAATAAGGGTGGCCCTCTCCAAAAACTTTTTTGGACAATTTTTTTATGACTTGGCGCCAAAAAATACTTATAACCATAAATTCTACAACCAACCCCCATTTTTTATAACGATATTAGTTTTACTAGCGAAACGTAGCTCGCGGGCACCGCCAGTTAAATTATAAAAACAATATCTAGACATGCACGAAAGTTACTGTCTTCATGGTTATTAATCTTTGTAAAATAAAAAAAAAATATGAAATAAAATTATTAGCTGTTTTTGACACAGAAATAATAAAATTTAACAATAGAAAAATATTTTTTTTAACGTAAATCAACTATTTTCTGGTGCTGTCTCTCCTGTTATTTTGGCTATTTAATTTAAACCGGATTTTTTTTGTCATAACAATACATAGGTACTAGTTATTCTATAGCAATCACAATAATAAAGAAAATTTATAAATAATTACTATTTACCTTTGCTGAATTATAGCAAAACACACTTTTTATCTTCAATAACATTTCACTTCAAGTAGGATTAAAACTTTTAAAATCAATTTTAACAACAATATAAAGTCACAAATATAAAAAAAACTTCTATCTTGAGGTAGGTATTCAAAAACTGAAGATTCGAATTTCAATGTCAACCATATTAGTTGTGTCTTTCTACTAATTTTGTAAGAGGTTCAAGAAAAATAGATTTACCTAGGAAGCTACAACAGAAAAGGGTTGATACGAATAGAGTGCATTTTTAAAAATCCATTAGCAGAAAAGATAATTCCATCCAAGAGAAAAAGAAACACAATGATTAAAAAATCATGCTCTCAAAAATCCGAGCGAAACAACCCTAAATGTTTTGATCTAACTGGGAAAGAGAGCTTCAAATCTCCCCTGATAGTTATTTGATATGATTTATTCATACGCTACACCATGTCAAACGGGAGTTTGTACTTTCGGAAAATCTATTTATAAAGCTATTACGGACTCCTTTTATTTTAAACATGTTTTCGCCGGCAATTGATATGCAAATGTCGGGGTTGTGGGCGCAATGTTTATCCAAGTAAATATTGTTTGCCACCAACTTTTATTAGATGATTAACTTTGCGTGCTGTTGCTGGAGTGGAAGGCAAGAGGCACAATATTTTGAAAAAAGGTTTTCGTTGACACAGAGTCAGCGATGAAGCGCTATTAGATATTTAGAGATTTTAATCAAATATTCGCTGTGGACTCGGCACTTGCCTTCCAATCAGGAGGTCCGGGGTTCGAGACCGCCATGTATCAATGCGTTTTTCGTTTTTCGAATTTCATATGCACATTTGTCTAACGCTCCTACGGTACGGTACGTGAAGGAAAACATCGTGAGGCAACCTGCATACATCTGCGAAGAAATTCGAAGGTATAACGACCAATCCGCACTAGGCCAGCGTGGTTGACTAAGGCCTAAACACCCTGACTTAGGGTAGGCTCGAGCCCTGCGAACTCTCCGGATTTAAGATATTATCTTAAGATAATATCTCAAATCCAACCTGAGAAAACTACCCCCACCCTATTTACCTAGGGAAGATGGAATGAGCCTATGAAAGCAAGGGGGGTCTTTTCTTAACCCCGCTCCGTTGCTTTCTTCTCCAAGATGACGTCTGCATAGAACGAGGCGAAAGTCCAGCGTGAGGACAAGCGAAACTGAAATGATGAATCGCTTATCTTAGCCCTAATTCCCGAAAACCGAAAACATAAATGGTTTTGATTATTCTAGTGCCTACTAGAATAATCATTTCTTGGTCCCAAGACCCAGTGAGTTCACTCAGCGAGTCTCTTTCGGATCCCAAAACTCGATTGAACGAAGCGAAGGGTTTCACGAGAGAAAGAGAAGTCCCGCAAATCGAGAAGCTACCCCTTCATTGTGTAATAAAAATCTATGGCAATCGCTTTCGGTTTTGACAGTCAAAGTGTATCCGTCACCCTTTCATTAGACTGTCGACACAGTCTTGCATTGACGCCGTAATAATTTGCAAATTCAAAGCGATCGTGACAAATTTTTTCTTAGACAAATACCCTGACTCGTCGCCAACGCTCGATATCTATAAAGATTTTCTACACCATTACAATAGCGATTTGGCTGTGGTTAAGAGTCCTGGAGAGCTATTTTTGAATTACGTATGCGACTTCGAATTCGAAATCACCGATGTGACTAATAATCACCGATTTTCAATAATTCTTATTTTTGAATATCACTTGTGACTACCTTAGTCACGGATGTGATTTCATTACGAGTGCCCTCACCCACTCGTAAACAAGTCATAACTGTGGAAACGTTATCTGTGTTTTGTTTAGAGAACATATTGACAAGTTTGAAGTTGATGTGTGTTGATTTTGAGTTGGATTTAAAATTTTTAAAATTTGTCAAATAAGTAAATATACACAGTTATTTTTTATCACCCTGGAAAATTTAAGGGACGCTTCACGACATGGTATTAGAATGATTTAAATATAAATAAAAAAAATAACGCACTTATTTTTTTTTTAATACAAAAAATTTGAGAGCAGCATTTTTAGAGATTTTTTTAGTTTTTTATATATTTTTTTTATTATTTTTTTCCTTTTTTTTTTATATTGGATGTGTCCTGAAGCATCCCTAACATTTTCCAGGGTGATAAAAAAATAGCCGTGTATAAGTTTAAAATCTTTTAAATTTGTGTCACAAGCAAACTTAGACCAGTATTTTCTTATATTTTGGCCTAGTTGCAATGAATTTTTAGCCGTAAATTAACCGGTATATACCGAAAACGGCTACATTCTGCGTGAAACTGAACCCTTACGTATGTGTGTACTTTATCTATGTTGGCAGCTCTGCGTTCGACTTTCAAAAATAGGATATCTTCAAAGTCATCGCTGACTATTTAGTCAGCGGTGATTTCTAAATCGCATACGTAATTCAAAAATAGGCCTCCAGGAGTTCTTTTCGCCTTCGACTAGAGTAAACCCCCATTACATCACTATTCACTTGTTAGCTACCTACCATGTGACTTCAGTGAGTAGCCGAAATCTTGGCACACGTGAGTATTTGAACCCACAAGCATTTACGTAGGCTTAACAGGTCAACACATTAGAGGACAAAGGAGAGTTCTCCAACGGCCATAAAGTATTCACAACGCCCCGCGAGCAGAGTGGTGGATCGCCCCGCCCCGCCCATTACCGCAAGCGGCTTATCATGGCTTTTAAATGTACTTACGGGAATGTGCTGCTTTCAGTTACTACTTTAAACTGTGTTTTAATTGAAAATATGTACTGTGTACGTAAATCCGACGTGTATAATATAGAGATTTTTCTTTGGTAATATTTTCAATAATAATGTTACTACAGTTTTGAAAAAACCTACCTAGTTTGCAAATAAATGTTTTTTAATAGGAGGCCTAGCAAATGTCTCCGTTCCATCTGGTGGTAAGTAGAAATAGCATCCAAATGCGAAAGCAACTAGTGCGGGCAACACGCCTGCCGCTCGGGCCACCCTCACCTTGCCGACCTGCAAGGTGCTTCTTCACGCCTCTTGAAAGAACCCGGAATTGTTGGTGTCTAATCGATAAATTTATTTTTACTATTGACACTCGACAAAAGGCTCGCGATTCTTCAAAAACAGTGAATAAAACGCTCTTTGTTTCACTGAGTGAATAAATAAAATTGAAATTGGAACATGCGCGAATATACGGATTATAGTAAGAAAAAAGGAAAACGTGCAGAGGTTGCACATTCTCGCTATAAAGAAGTCGGTTAAAAACTACCAAAACGTAATAACTGGCTGTATGGAATATGCCTCAATTTAAAATTTTAAGAGAACTACCTACCTTCTCGCAGTCAGTGATAAAAGTAGAGTACTTAACACGTCAAAAAATCATTTCGGCGCTTGTATCCCTTGATTCACTCAGGATTCTATTCTTTAGAATCCTTCGCTCCTCTCGGGATACAACTTAGTGCCTCGAATAGAATTCATCTTTTTTTCACTTGTCTACATCTACTATTATTTCTAGATCTATGACGACATACTATTACTGTCAACCTTAGATCATTTCTGTCAACACGTTAAACGGTACTTTCATGAATATCATGCATGTCATCTAAGCGCAATGTCTTGTATTTATTTTTTAGTCCACTTGTCTCTGTCAGTTTGTTGTAATCAAGGGACTTCTAATAGAAATGCCCTAATTACAATAAATATCGGCATAGACAATTCCACTTTTTATTACACTAGTCACTGTCACTGGCCACTGAATGCTTTTTTTATATTAACTTGTAGCTACTCATAAAGTTTTTTACGGTGGGCAAACAAGTAAGTAATAATAGTACATTATGGTACAAGTGTGTAATGTTGGTGATTACCGCTGAGGCGCATTGAGGCCCGAGCCGTCAGGCGAGGGTCTTAAGAAGCCGAGGACGGTAACCATCAATACACACGTGTATCATACAACGTTTTTCAACACACTTCTGAATAAAACAATACTTAAATAAAAAACCATTTTACATAGTAGATAAAAAGTTTACTTAGAGAAACAATTAGTAAATGTGCAGTTAGTAAAATTATAATTAACTATTTTTGATGACATAGCGGTCTCATCAGATAGATTATTTATTGAAATACTTTCATGTTCTATTGTTATTTGTGATGGTTCATTATTCGTGTAGGTAGGTGAAATCCAATCATTGGACGTACTTGGTATTTCGCCAGTAGGATGCGTCTCAGAATCAAGTTTAATTCTTTTTGTGATTTTTGCACAAATTTCCTTCTTGTTTTGTATGGAATCTTCTACGTATGATTCTGCTACATTGCTAGATCGCCACCCGCCATGTCGCTTCAAAGTCATTATATCAGCTCCTTAATTTGCCAGCAATGTAGCTGAAGTTCTTCTGAAACTATGTCCAGTGTAGCTCTCAGCATCTACTAAACCCAAAAACTTAGCGATTTCTTTAGGCATAGAACCAAATTTGTTTATACCTATAGGCTGACAGGTACATTTACCATTCTGGTAATTTAGAAAGAAACGGTCATTTTTTGTTTTTGGCGAACGCAAACTTTCATACTTCTTAACAATATCATAGAATGGACCGTGTATGGTGAATGACCTAGGTATTTTATTTTTCGTGATAGGTATCTTCACTAAAAGCATCTGGCCATGGTTCTCTATATCTTTTACAGTTATATTTGTTAATTCTTGTATCCTACAGGCACCAGTTACACCAAATATTAAAGCAACCTGAAACAAAAGAAACAATAATTAAGGTCAACACACAACACAAGCTGCTATTAAATATTTAATTAAAATTAATTTAACTAACCTTTGTAGCCAAATATTGGTTATCTGGAGCATCTTTAATAAATTTTTCAATATCATCAGATGATAAAACCTTTGATTTTTTGCTTCTAAATCCATCAGATAGTCTCTTTAGATAAGCTGACAAATTCGAGTATGTTTTTAAGTCCACTCCATTCTTTGTTCGGACTGTACTTTTTAACATTGAGTAAATACACCACAAAGAGCTAGGTTTGTACTTAGAAGATAATTCTTTAAAGTACGCCATGAACACATTTTCTGAAAAAGACTGCGTATTCTTGTTGTTCTGCCATTGTATGAAATTTTGGTACGCTAATAGATATTTTTCCTTTGAGTTTTCTGGTAGTAAACTTTCCATAACGTTCTGGGCTTCACATCTTATATCGGGCGGTGTACAACATAAATCATTTTCTTCATAAATTGTATTTGCAGACATCTTAATTAATAACTAACTAAATAACTTCAAAAGAGAAAACGAGACGAGTTGTGAAAAATGTTTCGTAATGGCGGGAAAAATTAATCAGTTTTCCTATGCGCGCGCATCGGCCATAGACTAAAAAATGAGGTTTCTTTTTTTTGGGCTTTTCGCGGATAGCATTTTAGCGCAAGTGTAAGCGTAACTCAACCAATAATATTTAAAAAAAACTATTACTCACTCGTGAGTAATAGTAATGAAAAGTCAGTTTGATTATAGGTGTCATTATGTGCCTAATTGCCATGGGATTAGAGCCACTTTATGAGGAAGTGTGTTGAAAACTATATTCTACTGCATTTTAAATCATATATATTAATTAAATGACAACCAATTATAATGTTGCAGTAAATACCAAAAATTTTACAGATTTCGTGAAAACTGATAAGGAAATAATAAAAACCGAATTCAATAACACTGAAAAGTTTAAAATAGTATAAGAATAGGTACAGACAACATCACACTTCTATATTGAAGTCGGTGCCAAATTTTAAGACTTTCTAGAAGATCATCGTTTGGCACAGGCCAATAGCGATAACGTCCTTGCTCTCCAAGATTATAGAACGGGTCATTAACTCCCGCCTCCTAGGGTACTTAGAAGAGCACCAGCTGATTAGCGACCGACAATACGGCTTCCGTCACGGCCGTTCAGCTGGTGCTCTTTTAGTTTACCTGCCTCACTGTTAGAAACCTTGGAGGGCAAAGGTGAGGCTCTCGCCGTTGGACTCGATGTCGCTAAAGTGTTTGATAGGGTCTGACATAGAGCTGTTCTCACGAAGCTATCATCATATGAAATCCCCGTGGAACTCTGCAAATGGATAGCCAGCTTCTTGGATGGTAGAAGCATTAAAGTCGTCGTCGACGGCTGCTGCTCCGAAACCATGCCCATAAACGTTGGCGTTCCACAAGGCTCGGTGCTCTCCCCAACCCTGTTCATTCTGCATATCAATAACATGTTGTCCATTGAGAACATACATTGTTATGCGGATGACAGTACGGGTGATGTGCGGTACACCGACCACCCGAATTTCCCTCGGAGTTCATTGTATGATATGCGGTTGCAACTTGTGTCTGAAGTCGAAGACTGTGACTTTACATCTTGTGTCACAAGTTGGCAACGTACACTGTGGTTCTTGTGGGGGTTGCAGTTTTGCTGCGAATCTCACAAGAGCCACATGTATTATAGGTGACTGTTACCACTTACCATCAGGTGGGCAGTTTGCTTGTTTGTCAACTTTCTGCAATAAAAAAAAAAAAAAAAAAAGACTCTTTAGGGCAGGTCTCCGAATGGGGTGCCAAAAACTTTGTTAAGTTCAATCCCACGAAGATAGATAGATAGATATATAAAGTACAGTTTGGGAGTCATTTGGAGGACAAAGTCAAATTGGCGAGCAAACAGCTGGGCGTCCTGAACAGAGCCAAGCAGTACTTCAATCCTAGCCAGCGGCTAATCTATACTAATGACTGAAAAGACGGTACTTCTCAGTCATTTCATTGATGAACTCTGATCTGTCCGCAACGGAGTCATGTGACATGGTCAATTTCAGTAGGAGCCTCCTCAAACAAGTTTGATCGATGGAATATCTAACTGTCGCGTCGTGTAGTAAATACGAGAAGTTCTTTTTTGTTCGAAGAATTTTCTTTTTTTTCATTCGGTTGTAGCACGTTATTTTGAACCTACTAAAAAGCACGAATTTAGCAAACGTGAATATGCTATGCCTTTTAAAAATCTAATAAATGTGGTCAACTTTCAGAATTTTTATCCTTATTCGTGTTTTTTAAAAATGGCGTCGCACATGAAGTAAACAGAGGATTTATAACATGAGTATTGTTAACAGCATACGAAAAATAGTTCCTTGTGAGATTTCTTGAAATTTTCAAAAACGTTGTTCAACCATTGTTTAATGGAAATCATGGCTTAAAAAAGTGCCAATTTATTTCATTTAGTTTCAGTTGGACGTTTGGATGTTGATATATTCAAAAATTGTTGGTTGTTAAATAAATGAGCCCTTTATTATGTGATCCGTTGTTAATTTCGGTTGTTGATATTTTGAACCTTACTTCGCCTTATTACAAAACATGGACTAAAGTTAATCCTAGTTTAAACCAGGACTAAGTTGACGCTGTCTCTATCTATGTATATTATGACACAAGTGAAAGCGCACTACATTTAAACCAAGACTAACTTTAGACCAGGTTTAAACAAGGTTTTGTAATAAGACCGTTTATGTTGTATACCAATGGTATTTTGATTCATTGAAATAATAAACTGTTGATTAAAAGTTTTTGACATTTTTACTGTTGATATTTTGCTTGTTGACTTTGAGTAGGTAACCCGAAATAGGAAATGTACTATGACTGCCTATACCAGCATAAAAGTTTGATAAACTTTTATGATAGGTAAACTCATATTCAGGGAAAATCATGTGAACACAAAAATTTGTTCATTTCAAAGCGCCACCATTTCGCGGTGCTGGTAATCCTCTTATGTTCCGACGATGGCATTAAGCACTCATCAAATATGCATGCGCCACTCAGCCGGCACATACAGGCGTATGGTGGCCTATCGAACTGGGAAACTCCGAAAATTTCAACGCCGAAAATTATTTGTAGAAATGACGTTAGTGCTATTTCCCTGTTTCGTTTGTCAGTTATTGAAAATATTTAATAGGGGAAAATTATTATTTAAGCCATGCTCCAAAATAATTATATAGATGCGTACATATTTTAAGAATAACAATGATAAACAATATTTCATCATATTTCATTTTCAATGTTACTCTGTTTCATATTTCAAAAATTTATGAAAGCTCCATAATATTTCTTGTATCGTAAATTTATTATCCGCATCAGGATAATTTAAATAAATACTTTTCTTGTCTCAAATGCAGGCCTCATTTGAATTATTACGAAAGGCAAAGCAAAGTGGCAAGAACACCTAACCTACGAACTCGTCAATTGATGAGTACAGCTGAGACATAATCAAAATTAATATGATAGTTCAGGAGAAGTCAGTGACATGAACATAATAATGTCCTCAATAGCCTACAGACGAGTAATGCGAAATTAGCCGAGGAGGCGAGCTCCAAGGATGCCCCATTTTATTAGATTCCATAAGCTCTATTCATCGTTTTTTCGCCCTCTTAGAGGGAACCTTTGAGGAGCAAAGTATTAGTGAATAATGCGATGGAACCGTTCAATCGAGTATTAGGAGCGGTCGCGGTAATGCCCCTAATAATAATATACTATTAGACGATTATAATACCATGTGCTATCCAAACTTCGTGCGATCAAAGCTCTTTATGGGTGAACGGTAAATGAAAAATAGAAAACTCCTTTTTCGCCCATCGCAGCATTAAGAGCGGGAGCAGGGCTTTTACAAAAATGGAATCAACGTCGGTAATATAAGTTTTATTAAAACAAGTGTGAAGCGAAAGTGGCGGCTGAAAAAAATTTTTTAATTAAAATGTTATGTCCTATTCGAAAAGCCATCTTACAAAACCTTTTCTAAATACGAAGAAATCACAACGTTACGTTTAAAAAACACATAGAAAATGTTAAGTATTCATAGAAACTTACGAGGTTTATTTTAAAATAGGTAACTAAAGAAAACGGGTGTGTTTTCCTTATTTTAAAAAGCGGTCAAATGCTACTTGGACTTGCACACCAAGTCCAAACGTGTACATCGGGCTAACTACGAGATATTTTCGGTTTTTAGATTTTTCTTGGCAAATTTCATGATTTTAGGTCAACGGGAAGTACCTTGTAGGCTTTGATTTCTTTCGATTACGTTGACTTACAAGTTTGATTTTTTCACATCTGATCTGAAGGAAACCGTAGATCAGAGTATTTAATTTCACTTTCATATCTCTACGCGTTCCTGAGAAGAAGGGTCTTCATAGACAGATGGACAGACTGACAATAAAGTAATCCTATAAGGGTTCTGTTTTTCCTTTGGAGGTACCTACGGAACCCAAAAAAAACTTTTTTATGTTATGTCTAAGTAACATAAAATAAATCTAAAACGATGAAATAAAGAAACTTAATTGCATTGTTTTAATTTCAATATTTTTTTTGTTTTAAGATATTTTTTTCGCATCGTTATGCGCCACTTTGTGTTTCGTAAGCGGTGCAGTATGGTGGGATTACAGCAAAGCTGGAAGAAAAAGGTTGCTATAAAATATTATAAAATAAAGAGCGAGATGAAAGTTTGAGCATCTCAGCAGCTTATTCCTTACATAAGATATCGAAAATGTTTGTGCGATTACCTGGGTAATTCTATTAAGAATTACAGGATTACGGCCAAGCTGCGAACGGTACACCAACATAAGCAATATTTAATAATATTTTTATGATATCAATATGTTTTGTGAACCTACGTAGGTCATCTCCTATAATGCAAGAAAATTATTGACTTTTTATTTCCAAAAAATACGTGCTGTACCTATTGTTTTTGAAATAAAATTCAGTTGAGTTGAGCCAATTCAGAATAGTATGTAGATTGTTCACCACGGGAAGAAAGTGCCGAGGGCTACAAAACTCCCGAGGTAGGAATCGGACTTTATATCTGTGTTTATACTACACCTTTGAGGAACATTTATAAACATGTTTGATTAAAATTGTTTTTAGAAATGTATTAGTATGAAAATAGAAGAGTTATTAGAAATTAATATTGTCAATGTCATTTTCACTACTAGAATTTGACATTTTAATTTTCATTACGTAATAAACTCAAGTCGTAACAAAAAACAAGATAAATAAATTCACAGATTTTTTTTTTTTGGTTGTATATTGGCTCGCACGATTTGTGCATTTGCCACTACATGTGTTTAAAAGGTAGGGAAACGTTTCGTGGGATAAAAGGTTATGAGGATTCGGAAATTTCGAGGAAAATTAGGATCAGATATATGTTTTATGTGAAAAATTATTAAAGTAATAAATATTATTTAAAAGTATACATCACATTAACAAACAAAATTAGGTTGTAAACATATAATTTAAATGTTGATATTGTTGTTCAATAAATGATTTGCTATAGCTTGGTATATGTCATATTTCAAAGACTGTAATAAGGTGGATATATTTATCGGGAGAGGAACACGTGAGGATAAAAGAGCAGACAGGAAAGAGGAGCAATCGAGAGATGGGCAGGAAAAAAACATATGGTTTAAATCCCCTACATCATTCCCACAATCACACAAGTTATCATTAACAATACCTAATCTAAAAAGATGTTGCGGAGTACAAACATGTCCCAATCGCATTCTTATAATGATTGAAGTAACTTTTTTACAAAATTTAAATTTATGAAACCAAGGCTTAGATGGTATACAAGATTGTATACGTTTATAAGATTGACACTTATTACTGTTCTGCCACAAATCCTGCCATGCGTTATCTAATTGAGTTTTGGGCAAAGAGAGGAGATCATGAACAAAGTTCTTATATGGGAACATATCACCACAACTCACAGCTTCCTTGGCCAGTCTGTCCGCAATCTCGTTCCCAGGAATATTCTTATGACTTGGGATCCAAGCCAGCATGACTTCCAAGTCTAGATCCTGACATTTTTTTAACAATGATCTGCATTCAATGATAATTGGAGTACTCATGCATGATTTAAAAGGAAATTTCTGTAAAGCTTGTAAAGCACTTTTCGAGTCAGAAAAAATAACACTCTTTTTAAGTTTCATCAAAACTATATATTCGAGGGATTTCAACAAACCGAAACATTCCCCGGTGAATACGGAAGTTTCAGGTGGCAATTTAATTTTTTGAACAATTTTAAATTGTTGATGATATACTCCTACTCCTACCGTGCTCACTGGTGTATGCTTAGATGCATCACAATAAATATAATGGTAGTCAGGCCAATGCAGATCAATAATAAAATAAAGGTCATTTTTAGATGCCAAGTCATTTTTGGATATATTTAAATCAAGCAATATTTTCGGAGAAATTGTCAATGCATTGTAATTAGTACAAAACAGTGGCAAGTACTGTGACCTATGTGTAGGAGCATGAAGAGAAAGAAATTTTTTAAAACTAACAATTAAACAAGGAAGTGATTTATGTGTCCAATATGAAGATTTTTCAATCTTTTTTAACAAAGTCTGTAATTTTAAATATAAGGGATGCTTAGAAAATTGTAAAGACCGATAGAGAAATCGATCACTCAACAACTGCCGTCGTAAATATAAAGGTGGTTCTACGCATTCCACTTGCAATGCATTTATTGGACTTGATTTCATTGCGCCGGTAACTATGCGAAGAGCTTTAGATTGAATTCCATCTAGTTTATTTAAGCCAACTGTACTACATGGTTCTAGCAGAAAGCTTCCGTAATCAAAGACTGATCTAATAAGAGCGTTATACAAAAGTTTTAATGTTAATGGATGAGATCCCCACCAAACTCCTGAGAGATATCGGAGAATATTTAGAGAGCGTTCACATTTAGCTGCAATACTATAACAATGTGCTAGGCCAGAGAGTTTAGCATCTAAGGTTACACCTAAGAATTTTATTTCATTTTTAACAGGCATGGGTTGATGATTATAGTAAACAGATATCGGAGGAGGAAGACGAGCTCTGGAGAACAAAAACACAGAACTCTTAGGTACTGATAACTCAAGACAATTGTTGTCTAACCATATGTTAAGGTGCGTTAATGCATTGGTTAGTGCAATAGCTAACGACTCAAATGATCGAACTGCAACATATAGCACTAAGTCATCAGCGTATTGGAGAATATTTGCACAAGAAATAGAATTTTGTAGGTCAAAAGTATAAATGTTGTATAACAATGGGCTTAAAACAGAACCTTGTGGGAGACCCTTAAATACTACTCTAGATTTCTGATTATTATCTGTCAAACTTATTTTAATCTGTCTTTCGAAAAGAAATTTTATTATAAAATTACATAACATTGGAGGTACATCTAAAAGCATAAGTTTACGGTGAAGAATACCTATATTTACATTATCGTATGCAGCATTTATATCCAGGAAAGCTGCTAATAAAGATTCATTGCAAGTAAAAGATAGTCTGATATCTGTTGTGAAAATTGCTAAACTATCCATGGTGCTTCTGCCTTTTCTAAAACCAAACTGTGTAGAAGATAACAGGCCCTTACTTTCAAGAAACCATTCAAGTCTGTTTTTAACCAAATGTTCAGCAATTTTGGCAACAACAGATGCAAGAGCGATGGGTCTATATGAACTAGCTTCAGATGGAGGTTTTTGAGGTTTCAAAATCGGAATTATTTCGTAACATTTCCATGAAGAAGGAATATTACCAGATACCATGACGGAGTTAATAATCTGTAAATAATGAAGTAAGGAACTGTCACTTAAATGTGAGAAGAAAGAATAAGGTATACCATCATCGCCTGGGGCAGAGTCTTTAACATAAGAAAGGACACCTTTCAGTTCATAAAGGCTGAAAGGACAATTTATGTCACTAGTCTCAGAATCATGAGTGGTATGCTTTGGCAATGAGGGAAGTTGTAATGGAACATAAGGCGGAGCTAACTTGTCAAGAAATTCATCTGCAATACTATTATCAATGCATCGGGGCGTTGATTCATTAAAAGCTGATCTAAATCGGCGTATATTATGCCAGACAACTGATGGTGGTGTATCCGGAGATAGTGAGAGACAGAATTTTTTCCCAACCTTCCCACTTTTTCAGCTTTAATAATTTCCGTGTTTCTTTCATTATATTAGTAAGAATATCAAAATTTTCATCTGTTGAATTTTCTTTATATTCTTTCTCAGCATTTTTTCTTTTTTTCACAGCCTGGGAGCATTCTTCATCCCACCAAGGAGCTGCAGGGATTCGATGTGAAAAGTTATTTTTTAAAGGAAACACTTTATCAGCTGCTTTTAATAATAAAGAAGCAAAAGAGTCAGCAGTCAAAGAATGATTGGAAGAATGTTCAGTGATAAGTTTTTCTACTTGTTCTTTGTATGTATCGCAATTAGCATTAGTGAGTCTATATTTTAATCTAGGTGCCCTTTTCTTATATGGCTTATTATTAAAAAAAGGAAAGTTAATTAAAATGGGAAAATGATCACTACCATATGAAGATGACAGAATGTCCCACGTGAGATAGGATGATAAAGAAGGTGAGCATATGGAAAGATCTGGGACACTTACACTTTCATGAGGGGGAGTACGGCGTGTAGGTTCACCTGTATTCATGATACACAAATTATTGTCATCAATAATTTGCAAAATTCTACCACCATAATGATTGGAATTTCCACTACCCCATGTTTGATGTTGAGCATTAAAATCTCCCATCAAAATAATAGGCTTAGGAAGCTGAGAGATAATAGCCTGTACTTCATCAAAAATAGAAGAGGAGGGATGAGGAATATATATTGATACAAAACAAATATTCTTAATTTTGATAGCAATGATAGAAAAATCAGGGCTGTGTTCTGGGACAGGAATGTGTGAAAAATATAATGGATTTTTTATTAAAATGGCAACACCACCGTAACTATCAGATCGATCTTCTCTAATACAGGCATAATTATTTATTTTAAAATTGAAACCGGGCCGCAGCCAAGTTTCTTGTAATGATATTACAAAAGGATTATATTTATTTATCAAATAATATAAATCAGTTTTCTTATTGTTAATGCTTCGACAATTCCACTGTATTATTATGGACTGTTGATCCATAATTAGAATTAATAAAGTTATGTTCAAGCAATAAATTAGAGGCAACGTTGGACGGTTCAGAAATTTTTGTTTGTGACAGAACATTTAATAAGGCTACAATTAAATCTCGTGTAGATAAGTTAGCAAGTGAACTATTATTACAATATCCACCACCTGTTGAAGATAGTGGGATATCATAATCTTTAATTAAAGAATTATGAACTAATTTATCATATCCCTTGTCAAGCCTTCTGGGTGATCTAGTCTTAAATACAGTTTTTTTATATGAATGATTTAACATATCATTTTTATTTTTTTCTGTCATATGTTGAGAAGAAACTGGCATAGAAGATAGAACATCAGCATAAGACTTAGTGACGGGAGGATGCATTTTTAGGGCTTCTGCATATGAAACACAGCTTTTTGCCATTGTTTCTTTTATACATTTTTGGCGAGAATATTCCGGACATTTTCGACTAGTTGCATAGTGTGACCCTGAACACAGACAGCATACAACATCATCATCATTAAGGCTACAACTATCGCCTGAGTGACCATTTCCACATTTGAAGCAGCGAGGGGTAGACCTACACTGACCTTTTATATGTCCATACCTGCAACAGTTGAAGCACTGTATAGTTGGGTAAATATATAAGTCGACTGGTAGAGAATTAAAACACAAAAAGGCTCTCTTAGGTAAAATTTGTCCATCAAATGTAATCACAACGGTTTCAACTGGAATAAAATTACTCTTTCCATCTACAATATTTTTTTTATTTATCCTTCTCACTTTTAAAATGTTACCACATCCCATTGGTACAGTAATGTTATTTAAAAGGTCTTCTTCAGACCAGTCAACAGGGACTCCTCGCACAACCCCCATTCTGGTTACATTTGATATAGGAATAAAAGCTTTATAATTGTTATTTTTTAATGTTTCATTGTTGAGAAATGAGTTGGCATCTTCATATGTACAAAATGACAATGTTATTCTATTTCTACCTATTCTTTTTAAGCTACCATTAACTATGTTTTTAAAAGAGTGCTTTTTCAAAAACTGGCCAAAAGACACTGGATGAATTGTAATATTGTCATTCGGTAGTGCTTGTATTTTTTGAACATGTATAATAAAAGGAGAAGCATCACTTTGTTCATAACAGTTTCTGCCAATAGAGGGTCGTTTATCATTATTACTAATGAAGTTTTGTGAAGGTGGTTGTGATGTAGGGGACTTAAGTTCAATTTCTACATCTTTGCAGGTTGTGAAATTGGAATTATCCTGATTGATTTCGCAAAAACAATCTAAATCCTGGTTCGCTGAGGAATGTCGATGTCTCCTTTTACGCTTGTTACATTGCTTACACACTCTGCGAGCTGAAGTTCGTTTACGCTTATTGCTTGTTGAGGCATTTTCTGAACAGTCGGTTTCTAAAAAAGAACCTTCTGTCTCCATTCCCGAGCAATCGATGGTCACAGTATTAGACACCTGGGGGCCCGTGCCCCCAGGGTCTTCTGGGTCAAACATAAACTTAGTCAATGAAAGAGGACTTACCAAATAACCGAAGAAAAAATGTACACTTTACAATTAAAATAAATAAATATGAATATATAACTAAAATACAACTATAAAATGATCACTTATCTGACCCTAATTACATAAAATTAATTATATTAATCAAGATCGCCAGAAAAATCACCCGCCTATTTTGACGTTTCCCGCGCTTTTTTTAAAATTCACAGATTTGATGAAAAATTCGCGCTTCTTTTCTTTTTTGTGATAACAAAAAGATCTGGGATCATACAGCCACCTCGCAGCACCGCAAAACGCAGCGCAGGTCGTGGTGAGTGGAGGAGCGCGTTCCCAAGCCCCCGCCCTGCGGAGGCTCAACCAGATTAAATATGCAACTTAATACAACTATTCCTCCAGCTAAAACACGTTAGAAATGGATTTCATATAATTTTTCTCTTGCTTATTTTGGTCGGAGAAAAGACTAACTTTCTCTTCATTTTTGAGGGAATAATGACTGCTGTTCCGATCAGGGGGTGTATTATGACGTCTTAATTCGAGGCAGTTTTCTGAATGTTATAATGCCATTTCTTTCTCTTTGTCATCATCACAGCTCATATACGTCCCCACAGAGGGGCACGAGCCTACCCTAACTAGTTAGGGCGTTTAGGCCATAGTCAAACCACGCTGGCCCAGTGCGGTTGACTTCACATACACCCTTGAACTACTTCGCAGGTGAATGTAGGTTTCCTCACGATATTTTCCTTCACCGTAAGAGCGTCAAATAAATGTACATATAAAATTCGTGAAACGAAAAACACATTGCTACATGGCAAGATCGATCGCGGGCCTCCCGATTCTACTCGGAGCACAGTCCAGTGCCACCGACGCTTTTTTTTCTCTTTGTATAATGAGTAAAAGAGAGGCACTGATAGCAATTCAGAAAACTGGGTGGAATTAAGATGTCATAAGATGATATCTTGCAAAACTCACCTACTTAAACTTAAGCGAGTCCAGCGCGCCATCTTGAAAATAGCCCATCGTCGACCTAGGAGATATCCAACCGACAAGCTATACTCCGAGTGCCAAGTCCTAAGTGTTCGCAAATTATATATTACTGCAACGATAACGCTTTTTCACAGACAAGCTAAACAGCAAGCTCGCACTTCATACAGATTACTTAAGTGGGACAAACCTAGAACTGGAACAGCTTTTGCACGCAGGTCAAGTCAATTCATGGGTCCCCCCATCTTTACACTAAAATATATAACACTTCCAAAAACATTATAGACTTAACTCGAGCAGGTTGCAGACTGACTGTATTTAAATGGTTAAAAGATCTGAGCTATAATGAAACGGAAAGCCTTCTAAAAATACAGAAATAAATCAATTTAAATTTGAATTAACATTTACTAGACTACTTTTATGTATAAATTCAACTCATGCTGTACTTATTTGTAATGTTAACAATAAAGGAGAAAGATATAATATAAAACAGACATTTCCAGATAAAAATATACCTACATAACACACGACGCACACACATCACACACAAATACACACAAACACACACACACTAATACACACACACCACACACGCACACAAACGCTTTTTCGTATGCATATGTATATGTAACATAAATGGGAAGACTGGTCTTCACGACACAGGGACACCTAGTGTGAAGTCCAGAGTGCTTAATTTCTAATCATATGTACAAGAAGTAAATAAACAATTTTGATTTTGATTTTGATAATACACGCCCGCAGGAGTACTAAGTATAAAATAATGAAACAAAATGCCATTTTTGTCAGTTTTAAGCATTTTAGCTATGTCAGTTGTGAATTCATAAGTTAGAGTATGAGTGAGTTTGTTCTTAAATTAGAGAATCGGGATGGAAATAGAACTTAGTGATCGATCACCTAGAAATAGATTTTATCATACGCACCAAGATTATAAAATGCCAACACATTCAGCCGCTTGGTGATTGTTCGTGGTTGATTAAAAAAGATCCACATAAAATAGAAATCTTTACATTTACTATTTAGTAGAAGTTAAATCTATAGAATGTTTATATCCGGGTTATACTCCAAAACTACTTAACCGATTTTTATAATTTGGTTGACCTTAATATTTATTATTACGAATTAATGGAAATTATTTGTAAATTCCATAAGTTTCAAACAGATGGCGGTGTGAGCTAATTTATCGACACGTCACTTGGATTTTCTAAGTTGGGTACCTAATCATCTAGTAGGACATTGATTCCCAAAGTGGTCCTGGTGGACCCCCAGGGGTCCATGGGAGACTCGACGGGAGTCTACGTTGGTGTGAAAAAAAACGTGGGTCCACAATACACACACACACATTGTAAGCGGGGTTTCACGAAAATTTATCTGGTTTCGACCATGGTTTCGACAATGAAAAACTAAAATCTTGGCTTGACTTCACCTATCAATGTAGGCAGATAATATTTTATTGTTACTTGTAAGAACTTGCATATTCCATATTCAGTACAACGTGTCACGTTTTTCTTTTCGAAAACTGTTAATTCGTGGTTTAAACTCAGCCACAACGCAAATTTCCATAATTCAATCTTATAGTCACATTTTTTGTCGAGTTTTGGGAATATGGTATGGTGGTATGCTAGAAATGTAGCTCTGCAGTGGGTCCACCGGAACCAGAAAATTTTGAAAGTGGTCTAATGAGAAAAAAAGTTTGGAGATCTCTGCGTAGATGGCGTTATGGTTCGATTTGTTTATGCTACAGTCACGGCACGGCATATGTGTTTATGTTTACGACATTGTTACGAGCTCTAGCCCTCTCAACTATGGCTCGTGGGACTTTCAAAGCCCGATCGACGCCTTTTGTCTTCAATCGCGAAAGCGGAATGTCGCATCATAGTTATAAGTTAATATAATTCTATTCACCAAAATTGAGAATTTTACTATTTAAGTTATTTTAATAAAATTGTTCTTTTAAAAAAACCTGCCCGACGACGGCTCAATTCCGCAACACATAACTAAGTTTCTTAAATGTTTCGTTTAGTTAGTTTAAATTTGACTACATTTAGAAGTTTACTGTAACAGTGTTCTAACATACGAGTACTTTAACTATTGAGCCACAGCATCGCATGGCCGGGTCAGCTAGTGATTTATAAAATACCTCGTAATCCATCTTACATAAAAACGTTGTGCCTGCTGATAAACAACTAGGCGGACAACATAAGTTACACCCACACACAATAGCTGACAATGGACATAGAAAATTTTGTAAGAAAAGTCCACATCTAATATTAGCTTCATTCGTCTGCAGAAGTTAAGCCCAAAATACTGTAGTTGTCGCGCACTAAGTCCTCCTTTGTGCGGTAATCCTGTGACGCGGGCTCATTCACTATGGCCAGGCCGGCTTTGTATGGGCATCCCTAATACACCGAGACATGGCGAGCTCACTTGCGTCTCGAGATATTTAGTGTAGATACATTTATCTAATATGATATACCTACTATCTGTAGATGATATACCTACTACCTGTAAGTGCACGTAGAGACCTCCGATTGTTTTTATCTACTTAAAAAAAGACTGCAATTTAATTGAGCCTCTGTTCTTTTGTAAATCCCAACCATAACCAAAAGGTAGTATTAAAAAAAAACATCGCCCCTCACTAGGATTTTGTATCCAAAAACGTAACCTAGTTAGCCTGGTACATCATCCCTGCCAAGATATTCCTACTGGTAGGGATAAATGCAAAAATACACTTAAATCTTCTATTAGAAATAAGTAAAAAATCTGAAGTTCACTTATCCCTGCTTTAAAAAAAATACAATACATTTTTCATTAATCATGTTTATCGTGATGATAGAGCGATCACTCGCTGTCTACTGAATAGTTTCACTCTTACCATTGAACACCTTAGAACAGGTAGGCTACTCTTGAACCAATTCCGATCGATCGCCATTGAGATTGTGATTTTTTGTACGCTTGATTTTCCACATTGGCACAAAATTAGGACCGTATTGTGGTGATTTTAAGTGAATCAAACTCGATGCTATCTAATTTTCTTAAAATACGGATCCACTTTGTCGCTAGTGTTGCTAAATAAGCGTACGAAAAATCACAATCTCAATGCCGATCGATTGGATTTGGTTCAAGAGTAACCCTACAGATCTAAACCTGCATCTTCAACACAGTATTTTAAATACGCGGCTTTAATTCCCGATTTCATATAAAAATCTATGTAAGACTTGGCACCAACATATAAGCCAGAGTGTTCCTGTACAGCATTATGGGTTAAAATTAGTAGATTATTTTGCGATTTGATTTTTATTTGGAACTTCCTTTACATATTGTTTGTTGTGCATCTTAACCTTGTGTGTTTGTTAAGAACGAAGTGCACGAGAGGGATACTATTGCAAAAAGCAAATCTTTATAATCAAATTAAATTAGACTTGATTAGAATTCTGTAGTAGGCGTATCACACAGGCTAGAACTTTATATATTTTTTTTTTTGTCTACAGTTTCTAATTTTTAATCCATTGTTAAATAATTCGAAGTTATATGAGCCTTGCTACTTACACCCAGCAAAAATTCCCTCGGGAAAAACGAAAATTACGCGTGTCAAAGTTGCGGGCGGAAAGCTAGTTTTATATACCTACTCGTCTATATCGCTGTTTGTTTGTCTCGCTAAAACACAAAAAACCGGCCAAGCGCGAGTCGGACTCGCCCATGATGATGGGTTCCGTAGGATTTATGACGTATTAAAAAAACTACTTACTAGATCTCGTTCAAACCAATTTTTTGTGGAAGTTTGCATGGTGATGTACATCATATATTTTTTTTTAGTTTTATCATTCTCTTATTTTAGAAGTTACAGGGGAGGGGACACACATTTTACCACTTTGGACGTGTCTCTCGCGCAAACTATTCAGTTTAGAAAAAAATGATATTAGAAACAATAGAATCAATATGATTTTTGATGACCTATCCATAGATACCCCACACGTATGGGTTTGATGAAAAAAAAAATTTGAGTTTCAGTTCTATGTATGGGGAACTCCCAAAATTTATTCCTTTTTTATATTTTTGTGTGAAAATTTTAATGCGGTTTACAAAATACATTTACTTGCCAAGTTTCAACAGTGTAGTTCTTATAGTTTCGGAGAAACGTGGCTGTGACAGACACGGACAGACAGACAGACAGACAGATAGACAGACAGGCAGACAGGGTTCCGTTTTTTGCCATTTGGCTACGGAACCCTAAAAACGACTTGACTGATTTGAATATTTCCTTTTACTTTTATTCCCTTTAATTAATAATTTAGTGGTGATTTGAAAAGAAATATAATAGGGAAAATCTCAAAGAAAAACCAAAAAATAATATAAAGTATTAATGGGGTGTAAGGGGTTCCAAATATCACCTATTGGGACCCAAGCCAACCTCACCTGCACGCGGTGCACCCTGTTATATAACAGACGAGGCTCTGGCGCTCCCCACCAACCCGCACTGGGCCAGCGTGGTGGGAGACGGCCCAAAACCCCCCATGAACTTAAACCTAAAACAAAGGCCCCAAGTGCCCGGCGGTTCTGGAGGCCGTGCCGGCGGTGACGGACGTCGACGCGGTACTGGGACCTGGGGTGCAAAGAATCCCCGGGCGGCGGAGATCCCCCGTCAAACGACCTTGGCCCTGGCCACATATAACGCGCGCACACTGCGGACCGAGGAGAAGCTGCTGGAACTTGAAAAGGAACTAAGCAGGATTCGCTGGAGTGTAGTGGGACTGTCCGAAGTCCGAAGAGAGGGTGAGGACACGATGGTTCTCAAATCCGGCAACCTGCTCTATTTCCGGGAGGGCGAAGACCTGTCCCAAGGTGGTGTCGGATTTATCGTCCACAGGTCTCTTGTGAACAACGTTGTACAGATCGGAAGTGTGTCGAATAGGGTGGCGTACCTTATACTCAGAATTACCAAACGGTATTCGTTGAAGGTCATACAGGTATACGCCCCGACCTCGACGCACCCCGACGAGGAAGTGGAAGCCATGTATGAGAACATTTCTCGGGCAATACATGCTCCCAAAACTCACTACACCGTTGTCATGGGAGACTTCAACGCAAGGCTAGGCAAGCGTGGCGATAGTGAGTTGAAAGTGGGGCAATTTGGAGCTGGAATCCGGAATTACCGTGGTCAAATGCTAGCCGATTACATGGAGAGAGAGGGACTCTATATGATGAACTCTTTTTTTCAAAAAACGGCTGCATCGAAAGTGGACCTGGAAAAGTCCGGATGGCGTGACAAAAAATGAGATTGACTTCATCATGTCGACTAAGACTCGCATTTTCAATGACGTCTCAGTGATCAATGCGTTCAACACGGGAAGCGATCACCGAATGGTGAGAGGCGCATTGAATCTTAACGTAAAAGCTGAGAGGTATCGACTGATGAAGTCAACGCTCCGTCCTGAGGCCATCCAGATCCAAAACCCCGAACGCTTCCAACTCGAATTGCAGAATCGCTTCGCTTGCCTGGAGGATTGCACGGATGTGGACACATATAATGACAGGTTTGTGGAAACTGTCCTTACGGTGGGTTCGAAATTTTTCAAACCCAGCCGTACTAAGCAAAGGAGCAAGATCTCAGAGCCGACAATTAAGCTCATGGAAGAAAGGCGTGGGATGGGTCTGCAGTGTTCTGAAGATGCTCGTCGGCGACTCAACAAACAGATCTCAAAGTCTCTGACTCGCGACATACGCCGATCTAATACGGAACGTATTAAGGAAGCCATCGAGCGGAATAAGGGCTCCAAAGTGTTCGCAAGAGATCTGTCACTCGGTCAGAGTGTGCTGACGAAGCTGAAGACAGAGGACGGCAGAGTCGTTACGTCTCGACCTGAGCTTATGGCTGAGATCGAACGCTTCTATGGACAGCTTTACACAACATCGCAGGCACCTGTCATTCAGGCTACAGATCCTAGAGCCAAATTGATCCGGCATTACACCGAAGACATCCCGGACGTCAGCCTGTACGAGATTAGTGTGGCTCTCAAACAGCTAAAAAACAACAAGGTACCGGGTGATGATGGAGTTACAGCTGAGCTTTTGAAAGCGGGTGGACTACCAGTCCGGAAAACGCTGCAGAGGCTATTTAACTCCATCATACTCGAGGGCAATACGCCTAAAGCATGGCACAGGGGTGTGGTGGCACTTTTCTTCAAAAAGGGCGACAGGGCCCAGTTGAAGAACTACAGACCCATCAAGCTCCTGAGTCATGTATACAAGCTGTTCTCGAGAGTTATCACGAATCGTCTCGCGCGCAGGTTTGACGACTTCCAGCCTCCCGAACAAGCCGGATTCCGTAAAGGCTATAGTACCATAGACCACATCCATACGCTGCGGCAGGTTATACAGAAGACCGAGGAGTATAATCTGCCACTATGCTTGGCGTTTGTGGACTATGAGAAAGCCTTCGATTCTGTCGAGACCTGGGCCGTACTTAGATCACTCCAGAGGTGCCAAATAGACTATCGGTACATCCAAGTGTTGCAGTCATTATACGGAAACGCCACCATGTCAGTCCGCCTTCAGGACCAAAACTCGAAACCAGTACGACTTCAGCGTGGTGTGAGACAGGGTGACGTTATATCGCCGAAACTATTCACAGCCGCGTTGGAGGATGTATTTAAGCTTTTGGACTGGAGAGGACTCAGCATCAACATAAACGGCGAGTACATGACCCACCTTCGTTTTGCCGATGATATCGTAGTCATGGCTGAGACCGTGGAAGATCTAGGCACAATGCTCGAAGACCTCTGTAGAGTTTCCCAACAAGTGGGTCTTAAAATGAACATGGACAAGACCAAAATCATGGTGAATTCCCATGTAGTACCCACTCCTGTGAAGGTTGGCGGCTCTACACTGGAAGTTGTTGACGAATATGTTTACCTGGGACAAATAGTCCAGCTCGGTAAGTCCAACTTCCAGAAAGAGGTAAATCGACGAATCCAACTCGGCTGGGCAGCGTTCGGGAAGCTATGCAGTATATTCTCGGCCAATCTACCGCAGTGTCTCAAGACGAAAGTCTTCAATTCGTGCGTGTTGCCAGTGATGACGTACGGAACTGAGACGTGGCCGTTTACAATGGGTCTCATCAGAAGGCTCAATGTCACTCAAAGAGCAATGGAGAGGGCTATGCTCGGGGTTTCTCTGCGCGATCGCATCAGAAATGAAGAGATCCGTAGAAGAACTGGAGTCACCGACGTAGCCCAAAGAATTGCAAACCTTAAGTGGCAGTGGGCAGGACACATAGCTCGCAGGACTGACGGCCGTTGGGGCGGAAAGGTCCTTGAGTGGCGGCCACGTACCGGGAGACGCAGCGTTGGTAGGCCCCCCACAAGGTGGACCGACGATCTGGTGAAGGTCGCGGGAAGCCGCTGGATGCGGGAGGCGCAGGACCGATCGGTTTGGAGATCCCTGGGGGAGGCCTATGTCCAGCAGTGGGCGTCTCTTGGCTGAAATGATGATGATGATTAATGCTAAAATCCAATGAAAATGTACACTTGGCGATCGTTTATTTAAATCTGTCATCTATCACTCATCGGTCTAGATGATAAGACGCTCTTGGAGCCAGTAGGTAGTAGATAATAAAAATAGTACGTACAAGTTATGTCACATCTATAGAACAGGCAATACTCGGAAGTAAGAAGCGGCTCTACGTTTTCCGTGGAATTTTTCCATTATGGCGACAAATTGCTCACCCGACAACGTAATGTGCCGCTGAGCGCATTATTATTTATTATATTTTGCGTAAGAGTGATCAATATATTAATATTTGGCCTGGAAGAATAGTATAATATAGATAAGTTAAAATAAAAGAGAACTAAAACAACATATTAATAATGACAAGTAATAGAACTAATAGATACCTACTCATGTTTCAACAGATTATGTATGTTCAGTTCTACTTAATAAGATGATTGTCAGACAAAATTTGAATTTCATTTAAAATTATTGGCCATTACATACCGTTTTATGAGAAGTAATCGGCACACAACGCTTATCTGTCTATCCTCCAACCTCTATTACGTCGCGATAATGAGTTTTGCGCTTGTAAGAGTTCTCAAGAATTTATTGCCAATTTCTCTTTCTCCTATTCTTTTAGGTATAATACGTGCTAGCTTACTCTGTCACCGACATAATGTGTCTACTGTTCCAAAATGACCTAAGAAATTTAACAACTCGTTTCTATGTCGTACAATTGAAAAATGGAGCACTCAGCCAGTATGCGTATTTCCTACTTCTTACAAACCTGGTTCATAGGCGTCGGTATAACTTTTCGATAGTGTCCAGATTGAAGACTTCATTTTGTGGTAGCCTGATGTGCTATTGCACACAAAATAGACGTTCCGTAGTCCCCTGTTTTTTTTCTCGTCTAAAATTAGACCGATTTAATTACTTTTTATTCAAAATTAAAGAAAAGCTTTGGCTGTGTTGATGTTTGACTATTTTTATATAATTTCGTAAAATTCATTTGTTGAATGTTTGAAATCAACGGAAAATCTGGTCAATGTTTAAGGTTTTTGAAGGTTTATGTCTCATTTAAATATTTAACTTAAAAAATAAGGAAAACACGGGAACGTGTTTGTAGTGACGACAGATTTTTGGGAAAAAATTTATCTATTGCTGGAAGGAAAATATCCATTACCATCAGCTCGCAGAATATCGCAGCCAAATAATCTCATGATATGTTCCTGCGCATAGGTGTGGTCGCTCATTGGAGGAGTGGATACTGTGACTGTGGGCCAAGGGTGTCAAATTGAAAATTCTTCATTTAATAGGTGGTAGAGTCAACTATTTTCTACCGTCTTGAAGTCAATAAGTAAGCTCTTAACTTATTGACGTCAACACGGTAGAAAATAGTTGATTGTACCACCTGTTCAAAAATTGAAAGATGTTTCAAATACCTATTATTAAAAAAGTGGATACTGTCACTACTCTTGAGCAAGGATATTTACTTACGGGCGCTTATTGAGGTTAAACACGGTTGAAAAAGTTGACTCTACTACCTGTTCCAAAATAAGAAGATGATTGAAATACTATGGGATGAGTGGATACCCTTGGGCAAAGGCATCAAATTCAAATTCAGAAATCTTCATTCAACATAAACCTTTACGTTACGAGCACTAATGGTCGCCAAGGATTTAAAAAGTTGACACTGTTCGCGAATTCGGAGATGGTTCGAAACTTGAGAGAAATGTGAGGTTTAAGGTCGTCAACGTGCGAGTGACTCGTCGAAAGCATCCATAGACTGCGGTGATCGCAATTATCATAAATTGGACTTAATTTGCAAACAAACTGACATCGCGTTAAAGACGTCACGTAAGCTAAGTGTAGTTCTAAATAATGATTTTTCATACATTTTCTATAAAGACCGATGTCTTCTGATGGGCGTAACATCACATAAGCCCAGTTTGTTTGCACCTTTATTCATATTTCCTACCAATGTATAAAGGGTGTCTTTTTATAAACACCCTTTTTATACAAAAAGACATCCTCAAAAGATTTCTTCATGCGCTACTAGTTTTTATAACGCTGGTTACGAATTGATATGTATACTTATGGTTTGCAAGAACTTCGCAACTCGTGTTTATGCGGTCTGCAGAAACACAAGTGAACTAAGAGTTTTCCTTTGACCATTTTCCCGTGTTCGGTCAGCGTGATAGACAAATAACGATGCGGTTCGCGCGGTCAGTGTCCGGGCTTCCGCTCCAAACTCACCGTTTTAATGGTTTTATTGTCTACTAGGTTTCCGCTCGCGACTTCGTCCGCGTTATTTTTGTTTACCCGTGGGAATTTTATATCTTCCCGTAGGAAAATTACCCTATGTCCTTCCCCTGGTCTTGAGCTATCCCCATACCAACTTTCATCAAAATCGGTTCAGTAGTTTCGAAGCCTGATTGAATACAATACAAACAAACAAACAAACAATCAATCAAATCTTTCCTCTTTATAATATTTAGTATAGACGAATGGAACATTACATGTGATAATGACGGTGAATACCGAAGAAATCTACCCTTTGTACCCTGAAAAACCAGAACCCTTTGATGCCTCCATTTCGAGATTGAACGTTGATAAAGAATACAGAAATATTATTTACTCACCCAAGCTTTTAAGATATTTTGCATGCTATCTGTATATTTTTGTGATAATTGGATAAATTTCATTAGAGTAACTGTTCCACTCATTCCGACAGGCATTTCTATATAATTAAAAAAATATATAAATGTTTGTGAAATATAATATTGTATTGTAATGTTGGCATTTTGAAAGAGGAGACAAAAAAAATACAAGACCTTCCGAGTTTCTTGCCTGTTCTTCTCGAGAAGGCTCTTCCAATTTCTGAACAGGTGTAGAGTCAACTTTTTCTTTTTTTTTCACTTGACTTGTATTTGCACACATCTTAATAATGGTTGGGGTGTGTGTACATACAAGGATTATTATGTTTTTTATTTATATGTTTTTTTTGACGTCAATAAGTGCCTGTAAAGGTATATATTGTTTAAAGATTTTTGAGTTTGAGTTTGAGTATTATGACTGAACAAGCTGAATTCAATGTTACCTGACCATCTTCTGTGTACCTTATTCATGAAAAATTAATAAATCTATAAGAAAAAATTCACCTCAGGCAGGATTACTATTGATAAATAGTATACCTTTAGTATATAGACCTTTCGCCGCCCTGACACGGACCGCGGTCCGCCTGTTGCTGAGCGCTGGTAAGAGGCTTTACCTTCATAATGGCGATAATACTCGCTACTCTAACTGTTAAAACTTTAATATCGAACTCTTAGCATTCTTATAGATATCTACAATAGCTTAAAGAAATTAGATAGATTGTAAAATCTATTAAATCACCATGTGGTCTAATCGCAGCTACTATAGCGTTCTTGTTTCTCTTTAGGTTTTAAAATAAGAGTTACCTGTCGCTCAATTGTTCGTTGGGTGGACACGTAACTTTGTCGTATACTTTCGAGTTACTTCGGTGAGCTGGTATTAGAATGAAAGAATGAAAAAAAAATACAAAAAATAAAAACGGACTTCAAAAACACTTTAAACTTAAAAATAATATAAAAAAAGAGATTACATTACATTTTTATATTGAAGGTGGTGTCAAACAATGATCTCCCAGAAGGTCTTAAAACTTAGCACCGACTTCAATATAGAAATGTAATGTTGTCTATCTAATATTGAAAATTCTCGTGTCACAGTGTTTGTTACCAAACTCCTCTGAAACGGCTTGACCGATCTTTATGATTTTTTTTGTGTACTTTCGGTAGGTCTGAGAATAGGTCGTAAACTATTTTTTATATTATGGCGAAACGTAGTTCGCCGGCACAGCTAGTATTTTTATATAATTTTTAACTTTTAACTATTGTTGAATTCGCTTTTTATATTGTTGTATTTTTTACTGTGATTTTCGCCCATGCGGCCCGACGCTCAGTGCGTCTGGCCCCCGACCCCACTCAGTGTGGGTGGGGTAAAGGGTTTGCCCAACGGCAGACCCCACTAGATCCACCGCTATGCCAACGAGTATAGAAGTTCCAACGTCACGGCGGCGGCGTCAAAACGCTCTTCCATCGCAAAAGCGGCCACAGTAGCTATACAAGGGGGCCCGCCGAGTTGAACTCAGTCATCCCACGGCCCCCTCCGCATTAGTGTGGAGAAGCTACACGGAATTCGGGCCCAACAACGAAACGACAGCTCACCGAAACTGGACGAAGTTCGGATCGACCCAATCAACGGAACGACGCGACAGCATAAAGGCGAAAAGTGCCATGATAGGTACGCAAGGGAATCCCCAGGCGACAATCAGCCCCTTCTTTTAAATAAGGAGGCATCGCCCCACGTGACTACATGAAGTGGTCCATCCATAGGAGCAGCTGTGAGACCCTTAGCCTCTGGCAGAAATTCTGCCGGGCTGCCCAGGGACTGCCACGAGGTCTGACATCGCATCGTCTTGGTTCCTAGAGAATGTTGTTCTGGCATGATAACTCTAAGCGCACGCGAAGCACAGTTCTACGCATTAATTGACCAATGACATTGCTGTATCATAGAAATTAAACAACCAATAATCTTATCTACTATATAATGACATGACCGTGACATTGACAGCGTAGTCTTTGACGGATAAAAATGTAAACTAAGCTCAGAATAACAACTAAAGCATAGAAGGAACATTAAAATAAGAATTAATTATGTGTTATTTGTCTCTTTCTATCATACGGCACAAAACTGTGTAAGTGTAAGAGATGAGTAATATTTGTCTTTTGGCATATCACAAGGTGCTCACTAGATGAATTGATTGAATTGTCATTTTGGTTAAAAATTGAAATTGGTTAAAAATATATAACACGGCTAAATTCTATAGTACCTTGTATCGAAGATAGACCACCCGAGTTTGAACTATTTGAATTGTTCGTATAATATTTGTTTGTGCGTCCCGTGGCTAGTAATATTTTGATGATATTTTATTAATATTTAAGTGATTAGACAGCAAGAATTCTTTAGGTATTTACAAATAGTGTGTGTTTGTGCACTCCGTAACACAATGTCTTGTGTAGTTTGGGGCTGCAAGTCTCATTCGACGCGAAAGGAAAATACTTAATCAAAATTTATTGACCTTAAATAGGCATGTTTTCTCATATTGTTACTTGAATGTGAGCTAATAAGTACACTTATATACATATGAAATATCGCTGAATCATTTTGTAGAAAAACAATACGTAATATTAACTTCACTTTTATGTTTTAGCGATTTTTAGAAAATTACTTTGAGGTTTTCTTGATCATGCGTAGTGTTGTAAAATTTTGTCGATATTTTTATTTTACAGATTTCCTAAAGACAATGTATAAAAAACATATGAATAAAGTGTATTGTCAGACGAAATTGGAGTCCAAGAAAGCATAGTCTTTGCTCCAGATATTTTCTATCAGATTAATTTTGTATGTACATAGTAGTAAAACTATGAAATGGAGACGTCATGACGTAAGTCAAGTTATTTAATGAAAGGAAATCTTTAAACTAAAATATTATTTATGAAAATAAAAACGTATTTAATTTCTTAACTATTTCTTTAAGGAATCCTTGACACAGATGCCAAGAACAACCAGTTCAGATGACTTTTTTTCTAAGAATTAAAATATTAGATCAAGAAAAGAACTTGAAAGAGTTAAAAAGGTAAAATATCAAAACGCCGCCTTCGGAAAATTTACATTCTAAGCCCGGCCGCACATCAAGCGTAATAAATCTATCGAAAAATGTCTTAACAATAAATTATGGTCAAATGTTAATGTTTTTAGTTTAATTTCCAAGCATATGTACAAATAGTAGTTTTAGCATTCACGAATTTATTCAAGGTTCAAAATCCATGAGGGTTAAATTTTCAGGTAAGTAAATTAAATATGAGATTAACCTCAAGTACCTCTAAGCGATGCGATAAAAAATGAATTAAATCTAAGTGATGAAATAAAAGCAGTGTGTCTTCGATTTCCTTCCCATAGAATTTGTGAATCTCTGCAATAGAAAAATTCCAACATTTTAGATAACGGGAAATACCCGTCACTTAAATAGTCCAAATTTTAGGGTTCCGTATCTCAAAAGAAACACTGAACCATTATAGGATCACTTTATTGTCCGTTTGTCTGTCAAGACTATCTTGGAAACGCGTGAAGGTATCGAGTTGAAATTAAAACCACTTAATTACTCAGTTCTACACTAACAAGTTCTAGTCCCTTGAAGATGTGAAAAAATCAAACTTTTAAGTTAACAAAAAAGGTACGGTCGTTTATGTCGCCAAAAACGTATATTTCGACATTCTCACGGGCATCAAAATGTATAGGGTACTTTTCGTTGATCTAGCTAGAACTATGAAATTTGTGAAGTTATATAGTCTTACACTACAAGTCAGGGAAAATCTCAAACTCCACATTTGTAATTAAATCATAAAAAATTTAGTCTCTATTTAAAGTATAACCTACAATTTTATACGGGACCCTCGGTGGGCGAGTCCGACTCGCATTTCCCGCTTTTAGTCTCATGAACGGCCAGCCTGACCATACCAAAGAGACACAGCAGCTATTAGCTGGATAAGTTATATAAGAAAAAAATCTACCCTTAATTATTTATGTTATATTTTTCGTAATAAAGACATTTTAGTATTAGGGATCTATTAAATACCTACATAATATAATTATCGACGTTGAAACTAGGTGAGTGATGAGCATGACATCACTGGGAGAAGAACTGACAAGCGAAAATTAGTGACGACCTACAAAATTTCGAAACATCTTGCATATACGTGTCTCTGTCTAACTTCTATTAGCAGCGCCTAATGTCAAAGTGAGTCAAATATATTAAGTTCAGTAGCTATTTTTGCTAGGTTTCTATGCTTTAGTTATTCTTCTGAGAAACTAAGTTCATGTTGATGAAACAGATGATTGCAAACATCAATATCTATTTCCTTATTTTTACATGATTGAGACAAAAACATTCAAACATACTGGTGAATCAAATATGGGCAATTAAAATATATAAATAGATTAATGATAGTACTAGCTTATCTATACGTACTATACTTACTTAATATTATAAAGCTGAAAGTTTGTTTGTTTGTTTGGTTAAACACGCTAATCTCAGGAACTATTTATTCAAATTAAATAATTATTTTTGTGTTAGATAGTCCATTTATCGAGGAAGGCTATAAGCTATACATATGTATACAAGTTTATTTTTAGTGACAAAAAAAATTTTGTGTGCTTGTACAGACAAGTAAACTGAACAACTTTCACGATGGGACCAAAGAAATCGCAAAAAAAAATCAGCTGTTCCATACAAATGTTCAAAGTTGGTCCCATAGTGAAAGTTGTTCAGTTTGCTTGTCTGAACAAGCACACAACATTTTTTAGTAACTAAAAAATAACCTTGTATTCTCACGCTACGGCTAATAGGAGCTAAGCATCAATGAAAAATGTTGCAAAAACAGGAAAAAAATGTACGACATGTTGTTATTTTACGATATCCACGCGAACGAAGTCCCGGGCACAGCTAGTCTATGTATAAAGTCACTACATAAATCATTCCAATGTATTAAATAATGCAGAATAATGTTCCAGAAATCGCGCCTATGTTTTCGATGTTCCCCCGCATATTTCTCATTCTCATAGCGGTCATTAACTGACTGGCATTCGACTGTTTGAAGCCAAAGATATTCCTTAGTCCGTTGAGTTACAGATCATTTTTCGACACCCACCCCCAGCGTGTATGAACATTCGATTACACACGCCAACGGTCAAGTATTTATCAATTAATCGCAAATTTAATAGAGCAAGCATCCCCTTTGACACATTAAGAAGGAATGTATCCGCATTGTACAGTAATTATTTTGCAAACTGGAGTTATATAGGGCAAACTCGTAATTTGCAAACTGACATAAATAGCAAACAAATTAATAAACGTATCGGCTATGTTTTAGGGGTTGTCAGTTATTTAATATGTTAGTGCTATCTAAAGCTTGAGTTTTTATGTGGAATATGTAATTGGGTTTTTTCTCTACCCAACGCTGTAAAGTTGAATCATGACTTCAAAAAAAGTTGTATACTTATCTTTAGGCTAAATGATCTAAGATACTTATAGATAATTACGATGCATGTTCCTAAAAAATAATATATGGTAATTCTATGCTTAGTAATGAATGATAATAAATAATTACTTTTGAAAAACATATGAGGACAATTCTAAGAGGAACCGACCTGACTTAAAAAAATAATTACGGTAATGGATAATACCACCTCTAAAAATTATTAATTTGACAACGTCACGTTCAATAGTACATTGTTACCCCAGGGATGAAAGTAACTTATTTAGTACCGAGACGGTGTTTGGCGCCCGAGCGTAGCGAGGGTACCAATAGTTCGAGGGACTAAATAAGTCTTTAACCCGAGGTAAACACTGTGCTTTTCATTACGAATGCAAGGAAAGTAAAAATTAAACAATGAATTAGCTAAAGAAAAAATGTGTACATTTTTTTACATAAATCAACAAATTCTGCTTTAGCCTGCTTTCTCTTATAAAATCAGGCGTTAACTCCATACCTGAATCAGATGAACTCATTGTGTTAATTATTAACACCATGTTATACAAATATAATTAACAGTTAATGCAAATCTCTGCTATACG
Source organism: Schoenobius gigantellus (assembly GCA_963935595.1). Taxonomy (NCBI): domain Eukaryota; kingdom Metazoa; phylum Arthropoda; class Insecta; order Lepidoptera; family Crambidae; genus Schoenobius; species Schoenobius gigantellus. The sequence continues at coordinate 16,876,096 of OZ012557.1, read as the reverse complement.
GAAGTATAGCAGAGATTTGCATTAACTGTAACAAAACTCCAGCCTTATTAATAAAAATCGCCTATTCCCTCCTTAATCCGAACGTACTCTCGGAGTAGTTACTACCAGTTTAAGCTAGGAGTAGCTTTGTGTTTATAACATTATTAATAAACACGGAGTAAGCTTAGACTAGCAAAGCCTTCCTTACTCTCGAATTAACGCCTATGTTATGGCAACCCTTGCAATTTAAAAGTAAACAGAATGAGTCGGTGAACGATTTGAGCATCGTGTGACAGACAGAAATACATGAGATGACAGTTTTTTCTGTTTTTTTCACCTTTTTCAGTTTGAGATTGTCTTTCAAGGTTATTTTGTGGTTATTTTGTTCGCGATTTGTGATCGCAATATTGCAAACACATGACAAATTCAATTTCTTCGATTTCGCTGATCAACATCAAATCATCTAAATAATAGTCACTTTCCATTTTAATACAATACAAAATTAACCACACCAACAATAAACACAAATTCGCTCGATTCGACTGTGGAAAATAAAACGGTCGCCATCTAATGACAAGATACGTGTCAAAGTTGACAAATTATATATAGATTTACGCAAAGACAACGCTACTCCAACCTTAATCTGTCGCTAAACTAGGTAGCTAGCAGGTATAACATTTACTCCGAGAGTAGAGTTGGATTAGCTTACTCCTTCCCTACTCCGTGTTTATTAATATAAAAAATGTTTACTACTGACTTAATACTCGGAGTAAAGTTACTCCTGCCTTAGTCTACGTTTATTAATAAGACGGTACGGCCTTATTAATAAAAATTTTACTCCTTGGATCATTATAAATGGAAAAAACAAATAAAGATCGCATTGCCGCTTTCCCGCTTATTTTGTAATTTTTTTTGTGGCCGGCCAGCTATTCAGTCATTAGTTTTTAATTTCATAATTTATAAAATGGTAAATATTTTGCCCAAATCTATGTTATTTTAAAGAAATAGTTGAAAATAAATTGTAATAAAGTTATTAAAAATATATATTCTTTAAATACTTAACATTATGTTATTTCAATTTTACACCGCGCTGTAATTCAGTGGCTGTATAGAAAGTCAGAACATGATTCAATAAAATTTTGAAAATAGAACTAGTTTCTTTTTAAAATTTGACAGCAGCTGTCAGTTGAAAGTGATTCTCCCTAGGGCTGAAAAGTATTACTTTCAACCCGCTCCTCAGGCAACTTCAGACCTACTTTCAGAGTATGAGTAATGAAAAAGTATTTTCAACAGACCTTTACCCTCCACCAACCCATGGCCCTACTCAACCAATCGTGGTTATACGGGCCGAAACAGCGGGAGATGTGCGCGGAACCTGCGGAAGCCGCGCACACTTCTTGACTCCCTACGAGTTATTTAAATCTTTCTCCTGTTTGTCCCTGTGTCCCTCTCCCCTTACGGGTTGGACAACACACGTCACGCCTTCGGTGTCCGCCACCAGGTCGCCGTGTGCCCACCGTTGTGGTACCGCTGGCTTCGTCTACCTTTCGTCTCCTGTTCTTTCTTCGGGCGGTTGCCCTCTTCTTGCTTCGCCACTTCTATTTCGTATTTTCAACAGCCTTCATAAATAACTGCAGGGTATTGGTTAAATGGAAAAATCTGCCATCATCATAATATGACACTTTCATCTCAAAGGGCTCGGGCCAATGGATATCAAAACCATTCTGGGGGATCTGCTTCTTCGATTGTATCAGTAATATAGGCAGCTGAGTCTAGCGTGGCCATACGAACTGCCAAGACAATTTTGGCAATTGTAGGCCAAGGGTAGTCAGTAGGTGTCAGTAGGTAGGTACTCTATAAAATGTAAAGTCCATAAAATGGTATTTAATGCACATCAAATGAAAGTACACGAGATATAGCAGACGATTTACGTCAGATGCTTTTAAGGAAAGCTTTTCATCGCATTGGCCGAAAATTTAACCATAAGAATGCTGAGTTTAACACAGATGCTGCTTTTGTTTACAATGGAGTGCAAAAAAGTCGTAAGGATGTGGCATCAGTCAAAACTCAAAAAGACTCCTTCGATTCAAACAGCTGGCTAGATGACTTCATCAAAGTCATTTTTCGCCAGATGTAGGTCAGCCACGGGACGGCTTGCGTTACCGTGGCATGTCAATACCTGCGTCCTCACGAAGGCGCACAGTCACTGGTCGCAGCAAGTAATCTTTCCCAGAGGGAATCTGTTCCAGAGTCGTCTTCGTGGATACCTCTATCGTACCTATTTCTGCCTCCAAGCAGCAGTGCTCGCATTGCTGTGTTCCGGTTTGTAGTTGACACGCAGCACAGATACTGTAACTTACTCGTAACATCTTGTCACAAGTTGGCAACATACATTGACGTCTTTGTGTATATTTGCAAGACTTACAAGAATTGCATGTACTATACGTAATTGTATGAAAAATGGCCGAATGACTCTTAGCACTCTTAGCAGGAGAAGTTCACACCCAGGCACAGATGGAGGCTTTGTGACGATGAATGGAGGCACTCGCCTTACCAGCTACCGGCCACCGGACGATTGATGTTATTCATAATTCATCCGGCTTTGGAGGAGTGAATTAGGTACTGGCATGGCATTGCAGCCCCTCATACCGCGTGGTGCAGATACTTAGTGGGTATGCCTGCACTCAGCAGGGAGAGTCCCACATACGCCTGTCAACTAGCCGTCGGCAGGTGCGATGGAGCATTCCACCTTGTTAAAAAAGAAAGATCCCGGGAGGCTTTCTCTTAAAACGCAACATGTCATGAATACGCAAAACTGTCGACATTATATCTAAACAAAGTAAGATACCTAGATAGCAATCAAAATTAGTGAACACAGCATTTATATAGCCTAATTGTATAACTAAAACCAAGTTCAAAGATTTCCCAATCTTAGAGTGGTTTATTACTTTTGTGGCCGACTGTACGTACGGCACATTTATACAATCGGAGTTATAGAAGGATGTGTTGTTTTTGTACACCTGTATTGCAAAGGTACTGGGATAGTGAAACCTAAACGTGGTTTAAGATTCAATAAAGTAACTCTGGTATGTCAATAGTTGTGTGAATTATTTAATGGAGATAAAAGAGACCATATCTTTTACGACAACAAGCAAGGCAACACACACATTTTAGATAACCTCTCACAATATTTTATTTGTAACCTACCAAAATGATATTTAGGCGATATCTTAAATATTGTCGTTGTACTAATTCAATTGCATGCATAATTATGTTATTAATCTTATAGTGTGGATACCAAAGCGGACAGCAGTAATCAAGAACACTTCTGACTAGACTAAAGAATGACACAACGGTTTGTTGAGGTTTTTTGAAGTCTTTGGTAGATTTGAATATGACGCCTAAGTTTTCAACTTTTCGTAGTCGGTAGTGTAGTATAGTTAGTAGTGAAGTCGTAGCAAGGACAAAAAGTTAATTGTTCATCAAATACTACTCCCAGATTGCACACCACTTCTTTCTTAGAGAGCATTGGGCAATAAATAAAAATTGATTACTTATTTTGTTTAATTTTTTTCCTCGTAAAAGAAATTGTGAATTTAACTATTAGTATTATATCTTAATAAATTATTTTTATGTAGTACTTTCCAAACCATTTTTCGACTCGTCGTTTTATAATCAATGAAAACTTAAATGTGATTTAAGTTCCAATCCCAATGAATGAATGGGAGGAGATTCGCGGAGCCCTCGCCATTCGTCTGGCTAATCTACGGAGGGTTGGGATTTCATAGTATACGTAAAATTAATATCCGCTGGTGGCCGTTTAATTTATACAATGGTTCTCTTTGAATTTAATTGTGTTGTTGTAATTAGAATTAAAATATTCATGACATAAAAATGTGCAACTTACTAACAGAATTACTATATAAAATTTTATTACCAAATAAAATACCTACAGGGACCTCGCAAATTTTACATACGTCATTTTTATAATTCTCTAAATAACTTTATCGAAAACGAAATCATTCAATATTTGCTTATAATACACAATTGATTTATTTCAGTTGTATTAAGAAATAACTAGATAGGATACATAGACTAAGAAATTCCGCTTAATACCCCAAGCCTATAATAAGTACAGACAAATAAATAGTTATGAGCATTAAACAATCTAGAATATTTATTTATAAAATGGTACTATCTCTTTTTTGTTTATACAACATTCGGACTGCAACCTCCAATAAAATTCTTTTTCATGGTCAATTTACAACATAATGCAGTTGTCGGAGGCCGAGCCCTTACGAATCTAATTTTCGCCTCTTTGTACACACTTTAGGGGCAAAAAGTCGAGTGGCAGTGAAATTGGTAGTGACCGTTAGGAGTCGATCACATTTGCTTATAGAATTTCTACAAAATACCGCGCACTAAGTGAGGGAATATTAAACATACTTGTACTTTAAAATAAATCTTTAATTTAAATTGAATGAAGAAACATAGTGTCTTGGGCACATAAATATGAATAGTAAATAGTTTTTAGCTTAAAGTTTTTTTAAATAACTGTTTTTATTTTAATGCAAAGAGAAAGGCATTTCACATGACTAACTCATTAACTCAGAAGTTAAACTCTCGAACTTTAGAGTGTCGACACTTTTTGACGTATGACCTTTTCTTATTGCTCACCAATAAGAAAAGGTTTTAAAAAACAGCTTCTACGGCATCAAATATAAATGATGAGATTTCTATGGGTATCTACCATTATTTTTTGACTTGTAATTTTTGCTACAGATAAAAGGGTCGCTAGTTGCTTAATATGTAGTAATATATTAGATACTAGCTGTGCCCGCGAACTACGTTTCGCCATCAAAATACTTAACACAGTGTTTGGTTTTTTCCTCCATTTTATTCCATAATGATTCAACTTTATTCTGCCTTTCTTGAGCATCGGCCATTTCGAAATTAGGACAATTTTCGTAGGTTCGTAATGTTTTTTTTCTAACAGTCCACAAAATTAAATACATTACATACATTACTACATACATACATTACTATAAACACTAAGTATTATTATTGTTTTAGAGACATTATTGATATTAATAAATTCTTCTTCAGTAGAAAGAACTACACAGTTGCAAGAATAATCTTTATCGTATTCATGTTTCGAATTAAAATAAACAATTGGTTAATAAATTAGAACTGTATACGAATAAAGTTTAGCTTTTATAATGGGTGTTGGTAACACCAACAAAATATATTTTTTGGATATGACAACTTGGCCAATTTTGACTGGTCGTACAGTAAGCTCCTTGTCAAGCTATACTGTTTGACCTTTGAACCGTTCTTATGTCGCTCGTAATACTGGCGGTTTTTGTAGAGTTAATGTATAGCATGAATGGGGGGGTTACTGTACAAATACGTTTTCCGTATTCGATATCCGATCACGGAATACAGACACGGAGTTTCGTGAACGTAGCGCAGACGTTCGTTTCTTCTCATTCGGGATTTCTACCATTCTACCTAAACGTACGTACAGAACGTGTTCCGTTCGTAATAAAAACGAACGTGTGCGGCAGTCAATGAGTATTTTGTATAGATTTGATGCATTCATTCAGAAAACGAATGCGAAAAAACGTATTTATGCGGTTAGCCTTAAAATGTATTGAGACTTCCGTTTTTGTAACATGTACTGTGCGATATAGTGTTGCTGGCATAGTTCGGTTAGCAAACTCGCCGTGATGACTAACATCCAACACACAAATTTGGAGTTATCGTTAGTTAGTTCACGATCGTTGCATTATCACGGTCTCGAAGGACACTAAACACAGGTAACATCTAACATCGAACATCCAATAGGCCCCGAAGCGGTTCTCAAACTTTTTTGGTGACGGAACCCTTTTGGAAAGCGAAATACTTGACGGAACACTAAAATAAAACAATAGTTTTTAAAAGTGTATTCTTTATTAATAAGCATAATAAAAGTACGACCAGGGAGGGTGTTTTGATTTTTCTAAATTATTGCGGAACCCTTATAGGGGTATTGTGGAGCCCTAGGGTTCCGCGGAACACACTTAAGAGCATGGCTGCTCTAGGTACCCTTCAGGGCTTACTTTCATTTAATACCCCTATTGCTGGGTTTGAAAAGCAACTGTTATCCGTCTTTTTTGAGCGGCGGCCATGTTGAATTTACGTCAATGTTGCTACGTTCATAGTGCTCTACTGATCAAGGCCTTTCATTTGATACCCATATTGCTGGACTTAGAAACGAACTTTTATCAGTTTTTTTTTTGAGCAGCGGCCATATTGAATGTTATGCTATTTTCCTAGGTTCATAGTGCTCTACTCTTCAAGGCCTTTCATTTGATACCTATATTGCTAGGTTTGGAAACGAACTTTTATCCACCTTTTTTGAGCGGTGGCCATGTTGAATTTACGTCAATATTGCTAGGTCCATAGTGCTCTACTCTTGAAGACCTTTCATTTGATACCTATATTGCTAGATTAGAAAACGAACTTTTATCCACCTTTATTGAGCGGCGGCCATGTTGAATTTATTTATGTGTTGCTAGGTTCATAGTGCTCTACTCATCAAGACCTTTCATTTGGTATCCACATTGCTCGGTTTGAAAACGAACATTTATCCTTTTTTTGAGCGGCGGCCATGTTGAATTTAGGTAGATTATCGTAGGTACCTAATGATCTACTCTTCAAGGCCTTTCATTTGATACCCATATTACTAGGTTTGGAAACTAACTTTTATCCACCTTTTTTGAGTTTCGGCCATGTTGAATTTATGTAAATGTTGCTAGGTTCATAGTGCTCTTCTTATCAAGGCCTTTCATTTGAGACCCATATTGCTGGGTTTGGAAACGAACTATTATCCATTTTTTGAGCGGCGGCCATGTTGAATTTATAGCAATTTTCCTAAGTTCATAATACTCTACTGTTTTAGGCTTTTCATTTGATACCCATATTGCTAGGTTTGGAAACGAACTTTTATCCTTTTTTTTTTGAGCGGCGGCCATGTTGAATTTAGGTCGATTTTGCTAGGTTCCTAATGCTCTACTCTTCAGGCCTTTCATTTGATACCCATATTGCTAGGTTTGGAAACGAACTTTTATCTATCTTTTTTGAGCGGCGGCCATGTTGAATTTATGTCAATGTTGCTAGGTTCATAGTGCTCTACTCATCAATGCCTTTCATTTGATACCCATATTGCTAGGTTTGGAAACTAACTTTTATCCACCTTTTTTGAGCGGCGGCCATGTTGAATTTATGTCAATGTTGCTAGGTTCATAGTGCTCTACTCATCAATGCCTTTCATTTGATACCCATATTGCTAGGTTTGGAAACTAACTTTTATCCACCTTTTTTGAGCGGCGGCCATGTTGAATTTATGTCAATGTTGCTAGGTTCATAGTGCTCTACTCATCAATGCCTTTCATTTGATACCCATATTGCTGGGTTTGGAAGCGAACTTTTATCCGTTTTATTTGAGCGGCGGCCATGTTGAATTTAGGGCGATTTTCCTATGTTCATAGTGCTCTACTCATCAAGGCTTTTCATTTGATATGCATTTCGCTGGGTTTGGAAACGAAATTTATCGGCAGTCATGTCAAATTAAGTCAACGTGGCTAGGTTCAATGTCTTTAGGTTCTTCGTTCGATATCCATGTTCCTTGGGTGGATCCAAAAAAATGTGATCCGTCATTTTAGACATTAGGATCAAGAGTCCCGTCCCGTCCCTCTACGCGTAACCCAGAACATTGCAGTCAGATATTTTTTTTAATTATCAATATTAATCTATTACTTTTAATAGTTTTAAATGGATGAAAGAGTTTGATTCCTTAGTCCTAATGTAAAAACATATAACACCTTTCAAAATACCTTGAAAAGAGTATCTTCATTTTTCAACATTTCAAATATTTAAAAAATTGTACCGATTTTGTTTAAATTAGTCAAGAATTAAACCAATCTACAAATTTTATGGTCACTCGATAAGTATTATCAAAAAAAATGCTTTATACATTGGTTGTATGGCTTGATCTTTTTGCCTTACCACCACGGTACGACATAAGAAAAAGACAATTTGGTTGGCGAAAGCCAGTTGGGCACAGCCATTAACAGAAAATATTTTTTATTTGTACTATGTGAAAGTGATGTGAAACACTTCATTCCTGCCTTTCAATTTTCGAAATCCAATTACTTAAGATCAGGCTGTATGGCGTAGTTCCATTGCCTTTCCTTCGTGGAAGAAAATACCTTCTCTTTGTACTATGTGACAGACTTGTCAAAATAATTTCACGTGCGCCATGTTGTTTTTCTACCTAAAGCCAATTCGAAAATTTTATATGGTATTTTTTCACTAAAAATAAAAAGTGAATTTAAACAAACGAAATTATGCCTAAATGTTCTTCCGGAAAATTCTAAGCATTGTGGTGTAAGCCGTATCAAATTCTGTCCAGTAGTTTCGGAGATCTTTCCGGACAAACAGACAAACAAACAAACAAACAAACAAACCAACAAACAAACAATTTTTTTAAAAACTATTCCATCGTGTTCCGCTAATGATTTTAAGGCGACCTGTGTATTTTTTTTCTTAATATTTCGCAATTACAGATTTTTGTACCCCTACGATTTTATTATATATAGAGAAGAGATATATAAATGTGATTATTAACATTTTCTGTAAACATTAAAGTTCTGCTTTCGTTTCAAAGCAAACAATTATTTATACAATATACTCGTACCTACATTACTTCTTTATACAACAAAATGTTAAGTCTCCATCTGAATACACATTATTACGATACTGAGGCATTGGTGTAGGTAGCTTGGGGTCCGGACACCCCCCATTGTAAATCAACTTACACTACTCGTACATAGAATGAAGTTTCAGTAACCTATACACATGGCAAATTAAAGTCTTCAATCTGGACATCGAAAATTTATACCTACGCCTATATACAGAGGCAAGATAGATAGTTTTTCGATGTTGTGAAATCCGGAATACCGCTTCATCATCTCATCATAGATCGATTTATCTCCCCCTATCATATGAAATAAAGGTCAAGTGCTTGAGAATTAATATAAATATATACTTCTTACATGCTCACTTACAAGCGATAAAACAATATATCAATTAAATTATCATATTACTATTATGTCCACTTCAAAGTAAAGACGCCTACTCATTGCGATCTCTACATTTATATATAACAACAAGATTGTCAAGAAATATATTAATAACATTGTTATCGACAATACGGGAGCACATATGGAATGACAGATCCACGTTTTCGAGTGCACATGAGACAATATAAATAAGTGATTTTATGTTAATAATAATGTTAAAGTTTGTGATAATATTATGTGTATCAGTACAATTTCGTGTGAAGGTAAGTAAGTGACGATTAAAATAGTATTCCTGCTCCTGCTTCATATTTTATCAAACAAATATAGTGTTCACGTATCGTTTTTCCTGCACTTTAGTGTAACAAACGGTTTTTGACTTTGTAAATATTTAATTACTTGCTGCAGTCTTTTATTTCAAAGCCATTTTTAAACGACTTTACAAAAGGAGGAGGTTCCCAATTCCACAGTATTTTATATTACTCGATTACTCCACCAATTTGAACCTATTTTCAAAACTCTTTTTGTATTTGAAATACTCCTGAAGTGATCCCACTTTCACTACCATGCTGAGCTGATGGTGTAAAGGTCCTTGACTTCTAGGAGTTAGAGGTTAAATATATAATGAAAATAAATAATGAATAAATAAATATAATGACCACGTATTGGCGCTTAGTTGTATTCTTTAAAGCTGCTTCGGAGAGGTGGTATTAAATTCATTAAATAGATTAAAATAAAAATATTTCTTTATGACATCTACAAAAATTAAAAAATAAACTGGTTATGACATTAGTAAAATGGATGATAACATTAGTAATGACTAGTTATGACATGAGTAAAAATTCCGACTTCAAAAACAAAAAGTCAAAAATAATAAAGCAATACAAAAAAAACATTACTTTTTTATTTTGAAGGCGGTGCGGATGATTAATGCACATGAGTTAAAATTTGGCAATGACTTCAAAATAAAAAATGTTATACTGTTTGTATTCTTTTATAATTTTTCACTTTACTTATTTGTTTTTGAAGTTGGTTTTTATTTGTGTAAAATATTTTTTATTTTATTTTAATCATTTTAGTGATTTTAATACCAGCTCACCGAAGTAGCTGAAAAGAATACAACTGAGGACTAATACGTGCCTATTGCATTAAAAATCTAAGGTAGCTCCTAAAAGTCAAAGATCCTTCCATCATCAGATCGGCTCACGACGACCTCAATAGCTTTAGAAATAACATAATACACTGTGGACGGGCCTATAAAATTTAAGGGCTTCCCTCGATTTTCCTGAAATCCCTTCACCAGATCCTGACTCTGTTAAACTCATAAAGAAGAATATTCCAAATCGGTTAATATATGTTGGAGTTATGAGGTACCAAAGATAAAAAACCGGCCAGGTGCGTGTTGGGCCACGCGCAGTGTAGAGTTCCGTAGTTGCAAATGCCAACTTTGAGTTCACACTCACACCTCACAACACGTTTCTATTAAATTAGGCATTATTATTATTAAATCTGCAATGATTTTATATTTCCTTTACTGCACGTGGTTCGTAAATTTATATTCAGTACTAATTTTCAATGAAATTTTACTTTTCCGCGTACATTTTATAAGCTGGTCGTCTATAACTTTTTAGTTTGTACTTAGTACTCCAGTCTGATAGCTTTTCTTTAAACTTCGTTATATATACTACTGTTGTAATTTTTTTCACGTGTCCATATATAACCGTTTAGCAGATAGAAGGGGGAGACACTTACCTCTAACAAAAATTTGCACTTTAAAACCAAATATTTCAGAAACGGATCCCTAAATCGAAAATTGGTGGTGTGAACCTTTTTTTTTTTTTTTTTGTCCCGCTGAGGAAATGCATTAAACTGCATACCACCGAGCCGGTGGTTATGTGGGGCTCTCCTTCCCAGACGGGGAAGGCCTACCCACTAAAACCTCAGCGCCGCCATCAGGCTTTGTAGGGGGGCCTCAGGATCGAGTGTCGCATCTGAGGACCCCCAGCATTTGCTCCCCTGTTTCTTCCAGGGGAGCCCTTCTCGGGGAGTGTTCGCAACCTCCCCCGTCCGACCTGCACGGCGACACTCCTCGACCAGGCGGGGGTGTGATCCCTCCCGGGTCGTGGGCACGAGCTTTGTCGTGCTCGCCAGCGACCCGCGGCGGCGCATCAGGCCATTATCTGGCCCGACGCCGCCTCCTTCGAGCGGGATCGGCCATCTCCCGATCCCGCTCGGCGGCCTCCTTCTGGAGCATCACAGCTTCACAGAAGGAGGCCGCAGCCCTCCAACCTCCCTCATCCGCCAGCATTGCCGCAATCAACGCTGGCGGAGACAGATCTTGCCCGATCTCTTCGACCAAGACCCGGCGTTCGGAGTCCCAAGCGGGGCAATCCGCCAGCGTGTGCTGGGCCGAGTCGAGGTCGGATGCGCAATGGTGGCATCGTGTCGTGTCCTCCCGCCCTATTCGATTCAGATACTCACCGAAACAACCATATCCGGTAAGTATCTGAGTCAAGCGGTAGGTGACTTCCTCCTTCCCGTGGAGCCAGGCTTCGAAGTGCGGGAGTATAGCACCGACGGCGCGTTGACGCGCACAGCCCCCCGACTCTAGCTGTGCACGCCAGTCCCTCTCAGCCCGCCGGTGCAACTCCCGCCTGTGCATTCCGTGCGCGGGTTCTGGGGGGCTCCCTCCGTCTCTCCCCCGGTTGACATGTCGCGGCGCGTTATACATCTCCGCGTACATGTCGGCCAGGATTTCGAAAGGGGGGGAGCGCCCCAGAACCGTCGCCGCCTCGTACGAGATTGTACGGTAGCCCCGTACGATCCGTATAGCCATTGTCCGCTGCATGCTCCGGATGAGAGCTCTGCAGCGGGAGGACCTCGTGCAGTCTCGCGACCACACGGGGGCCCCATACAAGGCCACGGACCGCACGACGCCCGCGTACAGGCGGCGAACACCGTCCCTCGGTCCCCCGAGGTTGGGCAGCAGGCGGTGTAAAGCACCCGCTACCCTTTTGACTCGGGGAGCCAACCGCACGAAATGCTCCTCGAAGCTCCACCTGCTATCCAAGGTGAGGCCAAGGTACTTGATATGTGGTCCCACCTGGACCTCCGCGTCACCTACCCGTATCCGGCAGCTGGGTGGTTCCCGGCGCCTTGGAAGGCCGTGGAACCATAGCGCCTCGGTTTTGTGCGGCGCTATTTCTAGACCCAGCCGGCGGATTGCCCTCACGACACATGCCACCCCCAGCTTGGCAAGCCTGAGCGTCTGCCCGAAGTCGGCCCCCGTCGTCACGACGAGAGTGTCGTCGGCGTAACAGACGACATTCACGCCGCGAGGAAGGCTGGTGCGAAGGACCGTATCGTATGCGAGGTTCCATAAAAGGGGTCCCAAAACCGACCCCTGTGAAACGCCGCACTCGACCCCCCTCGTCGTTTCCGCCTCGTTCCTTCCCATCATTCCGATTGGTGGTGTGAACCTTGCATTATTTTTAAAGACCTATTCAACGATACCCCAAACGATGGGTTAGTCGAAAAAAAAATTTACTCCCACTTTATTTGTATGGGAGCTACCCTAAAAAAATTTTTTTTCAATATTTTTTTCTACCACTTTTTTGCCATGATTAATATACATACCCATACCAAATTACAACTTTCTAGTACCAATCGTCTCTGAGTAAAACCGCGGACAGACAGACAGACATGGCGAAACTATAAGGGTTCCTTGTTTACGTAACCCTAAAAATATATAGTCGAATTGAGAACCTCAATCGAAAATTCGGGGGTAAATCCTTAAATTTCATAGACATGTCGAACGTTTTTCATGTTTTTTTCTGAATATACAGGATGTGTAAAAAGACCGGTAACCGAAGCCGAAGCCCACGTATTGCTCCCATCATCACTATAGTTTCTTTCTTCTAGTCTAGACCATGGTTGTGAAACCAATATTTGCAGAAATATTCAAGGTTAAAGTAACAATTTTTTTTCGAGATTCTTATACAAAACTGTTTGAAATGTATTTTGATAATTTTCGTCCAAAGAAACATCTACGAAAAAATCAGTATTTCTTAACAAAATTTACGACTGAAAAGGAATCTCTTGCGCGGGAAACTCGTCTTGCTTTACATTACACGCAGTCACACTAACTTACACCGACGCGATATCCGGACGCGCAAACCAGGCGCGGGCACGCGTTACATTGCGTAGTATTTATTGTCGTTGTTTTTTTAAACCTAAAATTAATGTCGTTTCTCATCATTGATTTTTCGTTATAATGCTTTATGTAATGGTCTGAATGCGTACTCGTAGACGCGGGCTTCGGTATACGTGTTTTTACATCCTGTATATACAGGGTGTAACTGAACACCCCAATAACATTTAAGGGTATGTATCCATCAGAAGTAGAGATTCTGTAGGAAAAATATTAGGGCTAACAAACTTACTTTTTTTTTCCATACAAACTAAATAAATTATTTTTTGGTATTAAGTGCCGACAACCCTACGTAAGCGTACGAGGAATACTACGCTCACGTCATACAAACTAAATAAATTATTTTTTGGTATTAAGTGCCGAAAGTCCTACGTAAGCGTACGAGGAATACTACGCTCACGTCTGTCACGTGTAATTTTTTGTTTAATTTATTTTGTGTTAAGAGCTGATTATGGTTGTCACTTGAAAGTTTTTGCTTTCAATTTGAAATCAAATAACTCTGAAAGTATTGGGGTTCTAGGTCTCAGACAAGCACCGAAGGTCCATTTAGTATCTAACTTATATGCCCCTTAAATGTTATTGGGGTGTTCAGTTACACCCGGTATACAAGTATATGCATCTGGTAGTCATCAAATCATGTTACTGAGCTGATTATGGAAGGTTTCTGCTAGATAAGAAGCTTGGGACAGACCTTTTATTTTAAGTTATTCTGGTGTTTACCTTGGATCAAATTCTAATATGCATGTATTATATTTACTTACTATAAAAATTCAATTTTTTTTTACAAGAACTAAAACCGCCTTTAAAAAGACCAAAAAGTGACAAATAATATGAGAATACATACAACATCACAGTTTTATATTGATGTCCGTGTCAAGCAATGATCACCTAGAAAGTCTTAAAAAATATAAAAAAAATTAACATTATAGTTAAGTAGGTACAGTCCTCGACTTACGTCGTTTCGATTTACGTCGTTTCAAGTTACGTCGAACAATGTTTTGACACTATTCCTCAAGCATACGTCATTTGTTTCGATTTCCGGCATAGGAGAATTCACTTGTCGCGATGTCAATGATCGTGGGGCCGGTGGGGCGCGGTGTCGGCGGTTAATAACAAAATTTGTGCAGCCTATCAGTGTTACCAAGATCTATATGATAGCAAGAAGAAAGAAGCGAAGCAATCTAGAATTGATAGTTTCTTTAAGCCAAAAGTTTAATTTATTATTTATCATTACATATTTTGATTACATATTAAAGTTTTATAATTATTATTAAAATTAATAACAGACAAATACCAAAACTAACTAGCAATTTCATAAGTGTATATATAATTATTTTAAGAACTTACTTTTGATAATAAAGTATGTATATCCTTTGTTATAAATGCAGTTTTTTTTTAATTTCGAGTCCGTGTGGATCCTAACCCTTGAGTTTTACATATAAACATATGAAAAAATATGTCTCGACTTACGTCGTTTCGATTTACGTCGCGTATTTCGAGAACCTAACATGCCGTAAGTACGAGGACTGCCTGTACTTAAAATTTGGCACAAACTTCAATATAAAACTTTGATCTTGTTTGTTTTTTTCTATTATTTATGATTTTGTGGTGATTTTGAAGCCAGTTTTATTTTGAAAATATCGGTTAAAAGTGTATTCAGATTGGCGCCAATACTTAGCACATCACCGCGCATGTGCTAAACTGGGCGCTACCGCGGATCAAACCTTTTTTAGAATGCAATAACAATTGGAATCAAAACTTTTTATAATGCCATATAAAAATTGCGCGATCCATATGCGTTCCACTCATTTGGTGGAGGAATCTCCCTGGTGACATAAACTTCTTGGATTTGACTTGATGGATAGGTATTTTTTAACACTATCAGCCGGTTGCACCAACTTTTACGTTATAAGATTTCGTAAAAAGTAACAACTTAATACCTAAAAATGGGTCGTTTCACTATTAAAGATATGATTCGCGCCGTACATTTAACCTTTTTAAACGTAAAGGATAAAATAAAACTACAATTGAAACTGGATTTTGGTGCAATTCTTACGTTTTTATATTGTTACTTTTCCGTTAGACTGCTTTGTCCCTGAGGATAATACTCTACTTTTCGCACCACCATAGCGCACTTATATCGTAATGTACTATTCCAGGTGAGCATTGCTTGGCACCGACTTCAATAAACTGTGATGATGTATGTATTCTCATATTATTTCTGACTTTTTGGTGTTTTTGAAGTCGATTTTAGTTTTTGTTAAAAAATGTTATTCAACTGATCTCGGAATGAGTTATTCTTTCTTCTATTCCTTGTATACCTTCCACCATCCCCCGCCCCATAAATATGAAATCACTCCTTTATGACACAAATTATCCTGTCTTAAAGCTCCTCTGTAAATATACAACGTTCCCATAACTCCCCTTAAAAACTACAATATTTATTTAACCGAAAAGAAAATGTAAACCTTAATAACTTGTCATAAATCAATCAGAATTTTAATTTTAGAACAGTTTTAGGTTGACACTTTAGGTAGTTTAAATAAAATTAAATAATATAGTTTTTATGGGGAGATAGTTCAGATAATATGTCGGGGGCGCTGTAGTCTCGGCACTTGCCTTCCGATCTGGAGGTCCGGGGTTCGAGACAGCCATGTACCAATGTGTTTTTCGTTTTAGAATTTCATATGTACATTTGTCCGACGCTCCTACGGTGAAGGAAAACATCGTGAGGCAACCTGCATACATCTGCGAAGAAATTTTAAAAAAAAGGGTAGGCTCGAGCCCCTCGGTGAGGACACATGATGTATAGCTGTTATGATGTAGATATCGACTAATAAAATTAAACTTAAACTGTATTTATAATTAAATGTTTTGTTTGTGCTGTTACATTGTGCTGTCAATGTCATGTTCCAAATACAAATTAATTCCAAATACTAGAGAAATAATAAAATTCAACCCAATTTTTTATATCTGTTTTAGAGGCTTAAAATTAGTTATGTAATGTTGGGTTTACATGACCTAGAATATGTCATTTTTGAGCAGGTGGTGCGAAAAAGTTTACTATATAGGTTAGACCCCTTGTTGCTCGTACATAACTGAGTTACATTACCAGCGATGTACCTACAAAGAAAAAATATTCGTCGTACAAAACCGGGTGGTGTACTAAGAAACTTTTGTTCTTTGTACATTACCAATTGCATTGCCAGTCATGTACAAGGATGTAAATATTCTTACAGGTACTCAATATTTCAATGTTTCAACACTTTTCACTCAACCATCAGTACCAGTAGCGCCATCTACTTATATAAAGCCACGACTGACCAAAGAAAAAGCATGCTGTCATGCTTTCTACACACGCAAACGCACAGCACAAGCTCATAGAACACTATTACCTCACAAGCTACACGCTACATTAGGTTAGGATATGATGTTTGTAAAAATTTCCTCCGATTTAAACATTGTCAAAGCCACTCGTAAGAGCCAGTAGGTAGCATAATAATTATAATATATTCACTATAGAGTGTAGTGTACAATTAGATAATAATTAATTACTCGTCTGTGTGTGCATGGACGCATATCTGCGATGATAACGATTTTTGTTGTACAAACAAAGTGACAACACCTATTTACATCAGCGCAATTGTTTCAATCTTATTTTAATTTTACCTCTGCTCTTTTGTTATATCCGTCAACTGAAACTAAATGGTAAGTTTGATCTATTCTATAGAAATATTATTGTTGCCATTTCCAAACCACGGAATACATAAAAGAACGTCGAATTCACTGTTCGAAGGTCAAAGATAATCTTGCTACGAGTTATAATTATGATTGAATTTGACTCCGATATTTAATATTTAATGAACGTACCAAGTTCATTAAATATTAAACGAACATTTCAGAGGCATTGTTATATAAAATAACCATATAAAAAACAAACCTAAAAAATGTCCACTACAAAACGAAAGACAAACACAGATACAAAATAATACTTAATCGCATAGCTGATAGCTGCCTATCGTTTTCTTTCTTACTTGTAGGTTCGTTTATGAAGACTGCTTCGTTTTGAACTTTGATGTACTGTGCTTCCCAAAAATAAGGCCGCCCTTTGCTTTGTTTCTACTATTTATTTGTCTGTGTGTCCTATTATTTGCAATAAAGTGTATTATTATTATTATAGTCATGACAACGTTTCGTGATTTCCTTTAAAGTCGTAACATTTAGTTATAAAGTCGTTATATAGACGTATTAATAACGCGGCTTGGTTGCAAATTATACGATCTTTAATTAAGTTCTATAACAGTTTTGTTAACGTAAAACAGTCGACAGTTTAGTCGTTTAGATGTTGTATACATGCGGTTACAAAGAACATGAATGTCGTGTACCAGTAGAAACACGATGCTTACTCAACATTTTTGTCGGATATTAGTTTCGGCAACATCACAATGTAACTAAAAGTAATGGAGATTTCTTTATTTAACAAATTTTCGTACAAACAAAACACATAATGCTTCTGTTTTGAAAACTAAAAGTGAAGTTAAATTGAGAAACCATTTTATATGATTGCTGTTGTTATTGTTGTTGGTTTATTGTTGCATGCATTGCATGGCAATAATTTTTTTCGGTAATTTGTATAGGTTTTTGTGGAAAAAACTCATGAGCTTCTTGTAAAAGCGATATATTAATCATTTAATAATACTAATTTTTGATCAATTGTTAAACAACCGCTATAAAACGTAAGGTTAATAGGCGAGTTTCTTACAATTTCAATAAAATAAAATTTTTTTAAAGGTTACTTTGAGAACGTTATGTATAAAATTATGATTATTCGTCATATAATTTTTAATCTCTTCCAATAACTTAACTCCATTTGAGACTAATTATTATATGGTTACAATCAAAAGTTACAATTATAAAAATGGTAGCATGAGCTGTATTAAAATAAATACATGACACTTGTATATCTTATAATAATATAATAATAATAATAAATTTTATTTGCCTTCAGAATTACAGGTTCATTAGAAATCTATTCCACACAGTTCTCACAAACAGGGTAACCTACGTAACAAATTTTATATTGGTATTGGCAATATGGAGTGTGACACTGTTTACAAAGAGTTGCCAGGGGTTCTCAAACTAGGCAGAGCCTGTATCTTGAGAAACCATATAAAAACAAATTGGTGCTTACAATTGAAACTTACACTAGGTTTATTAGTGGATTAAATATTGAAAGGACCTGCAATTTAAAAATACATTGTGTGTGTGTGGTGTGTATGTGTGTGAGTATTGCTGCGCAGTACATGTGCGTGTGGGGTGTGTGTGTGTGTGTGTGTGGTGTGAATGCGAATGTGTGTGTGTGCGTGTATGAGTGTGTGTGCATGTATGAGAGAGTGTGCTACCTGTGTGAGGTGAGACTATGAAACTGCTAACTAGCCGACTACCTACCTTAATGAACAAATGTTTTCCGTATCTTCGTAATCTAGTTTTAGAAATAAAGAGGTGATTATTTTCTTTACATTACTCAATTTGCAGTCTCGTATGCTACAGCGGCTGTCTATTGAGTTATAAATTTTAACGTGAGCAATTCTCGGAAATCTCATTGCAAAGCTGGTATTAGTGTATTCAACAAAAAGTTTATGTGTTCGTTTTCTAGAGTTAACATTGTTAGACTTAAGCTTATGGGCAAACTTATGCATGTGCAAACACACTGATAAGAAATACAGTTGCCGAACTCTGAGTACCTTAGCTTCCTGGTATAGTAAATCCGTAGAGTATCTGAAAGGTTTTCCCAGCATCGTTTTGAGGACCGCACGCTGAGCTCGCTCTAAAGTCAACATTATAGCTTTCGCGCTGCCACCCCAAACCCTAATGCAGTATGTTAATATTGATTGACAAAGGGCGCAGTAAACTTGATGCAAAATAGTCCAGTCAGCACACTTGCGGAGCTTAGCCATAATGCCTGAAATTTTCCGGACTCTACTTGACAGACCCGCAATATGCTTTTCAAAAGACAGACGCTCATCTAATTGAACACCAAGGTACCTAATCGTATTGCTTCGGAGGAGAATGTCGCACCTACACGAGGTTACTGATGTGAGATTATTAGTCACACATGAATGAAACTTCAAGTCTCGGAGAACAGGTGGCTTAGAAGCAGCAGTTTTGTAAAAACATAGGTATTTTGTTTTTGTGCTGTTTAAAGTAAGAAGATTTGATTGTAACCACCTTGCCAATGAAGAAAGACCTTCTTCGGCAATGTTACGAGCCAAATTCCAGTCATGACCGTAGAAAAGAACAACCGTATCATCGGCATAACAAATTATGTCTGATGAATTAATTTTTAAGTTATGAATATCATTCATATACACTATAAACAATGTCGGCCCCAGGATGCTGCCTTGAGGTACATCGAAATTGGTCTTAAATCGCTTCTAAGTGCATCAACTTTTACAGTCTGATTCCTGTCGCACAGGTAACTACTGAACCAGCTCAAAGCTAATCCACGGATCCCAAGATACTCCAATTTTCGTAGAAGAATTTTTGTTGACACGGTATCAAATGCCTTAGCCAGGTCCAAGAATACCCCTATGCACACAGAGCCTTCATCCAACTGTGCTGAAATACGATTGGTTAGGAGAGTAAGAGCATCCTCAGTAGATTTATGTTTGCGGAAACCAAATTGTCTTTCAGAGAGTAGATTATGCCTTTCAAGGAAAGCTACGAGTTGCTTGTTAATCACTTTTTCTAAAAGTTTAGAGAAGGTACTGAGGAGAGAAATTGGCCTGTAATTGCTAGGAGCATCCCTGGGTCCCTCCTTATGTATTGGCGTGACGGCTGCCGTCTTCCAGACAGACGGAAATTTGCCGGATGACATACTCAAGTTGAATAAGAACGTAAGTGGGGATAGAATGGAGTCTCCAATTGATTTGATCAGAGTATTGGTAAATCCATCCAGGCCTGGAGCACTGTCCAGTTTAAGCTGTTTTATGAGAGCATCAACTTCAGACTCAACCGTGGGAGAAAGGAAGAAAGAAGACTGCGGTCCACCGGTTGTTTTAATTCTGGATGCCAGACCATCCTCTGTTTCACCCATTTTGAACAGAATATTATTTGCTAAGTTTTCACCGATAGATGAAAAGAAATCATTACAACGATCCAGGGATTTCAATGGGTCATCGGAGCTACCAAGTAGGTCATTTGCTTGATTTCCCTTCCGTTTCACATGACAAATAGACTTTATACTATTCCAAAGCTTTTTAGGATTTTGCCTGTTGCTAATCAAATTATTCTTGTCATACTCATTTTTAAGTTTATGTAAAAGATTATTGTAAAAGTTACGATATCTCTTGTATGTTATTTGGAGGATTTCATCTCTAGGGTGTTGTTTTGATAAATGATGTAGGTGGTCTCTATGACGAAAACAGCGAAGGAGACCAGGAGTCATCCAGGGAGTCAGAGTGTGCTTACTTCTAGAAGCACGAATGGTGCGAGAATTTTTTGTTACGGCTTTAGAAATTATATCTATAAAGGTCTTAGCAGCGATATCAACATCGTTTTCCCTAGTCACTGCACTCCAATCAAAAGATTTCAGGTCCTTAATAACCTCCGCATAGTTAACTTCTGTCTTTGTTCTAGTTTGGCATTTCCGTTGGACAGAACCTCCAAGACTAGCTACAGCGATATAGTGATCAGTGATGTGAAATGTGGGGACTATTGGGTTATGGTAATGAGACAACCATCTCGTACAATATCGCCTTTAATACTAATTAAAATAAAGACACAATAAAGTAAAATGATTACATATGCATTCTTATACTACGGTCCCGTACTAAAGTAATACATATCCCCTACTAAGACTTATAATAACACTTCACCTCCGGGGGTGAGGGAAAAAAAAATATTGAAAAAGATTTTTTTTTCGTACAAAAAGAAATGTAACAAAAGCATTTATAATATTTATTGATAATATGGCCTAGTTCTATTTTTATGTACAATTTTTTCCTTATTATCCTTACATATTTTAACATTACAACCCAAGTCTTCTAAAACTATATATGGACCTTTATACAATGCATCTAATTTCTTTCCCGTTTCGTTTTTTAATAGAATTAGATCATCTTTATCATATTTAATTGAATTAACTGTATTATCATAATGTTTTTTTCGTTTTTCTTTACTAACAACTAAATTTTTCTTTGCATCAGCATTAGCTATTTGCAATCGATATTCTAATTGAGATGGGTAATCATCTACGTTATACAATGGGTCAACATTTTCAGAAAGCCGAGAAGGTATGCGACATAATTTACCAAATACGAGTTCGTATGGCGTGTATTTTGTTTCAGAATGAACTGTGTTATTGAAGCAAAAGCACCAAAATGGTAACCAAAAACTCCAATTGTCAGAATAGCTTTCACATTGGATTCTTAAAAATGCACCTAAGTTTTTGTGAACATTTTCAAGAGCACCAATCGTTTGATGATGGTATGCCGTAGAAGACATTTTTTGTAGAACCGGACTCCGACGTAAAGTAAGAGAATACTAGTTATAGCTATCACCACGAATACTGCGATGTTGAGGCGCTCCACGTGTCCACCGATGTCCTTCAAAATCGCATCATTGTTCCCACCAGCGGCATTTTGACTGACAAATACGTCTTCTTTTTCCACGGTCGAACGGCACATCTTGCAATCAAATTACTTGTGGCATCTTCATATTATCTTCAAGTTACGAGGTCTTGTAGGCAGGGTCGCCATGAAATGTGGGGACTATTGGGTTATGGTAATGAGACAACCATCTCGTACAATATCGCCTTTAATACTAATTAAAATAAAGACACAATAAAGTAAAATGATTACATATGCATTCTTATACTACGGTCCCGTACTAAAGTAATACATATCCCCTACTAAGACTTATAATAACACTTCAGATGTCTGTTTGACATACTGCACCAAAAGCAGTGTTTTTACAGCGAATAAAAATGTGGTCAATACAGGAGTCTAAACGGGTCGGTTTAGTAATAGCAGGAATAAGAGCATGCGAACTAGTTAGATTGAGATACTCTGAGGGGCCCTGCCCTGATCGGTCAGCTGAGAGAATGTCAATATTTATATCGCCTGCTATAGCCAGGCAGGATTTATTTTGAAGGTCATTAAGTAAATTATCTAGTAAATTAGGAAACAGCCCAGAGATCTAAAAGAAGGCGACCTGTAAATTCCAAGTACTGTAATAATTTTTGGTATATCTATTTTGAGGCAACAAGCTTCGGCAAACATTGGCTCCGTGACAGTTGCGTTCCAGCAATTTTTTACATACGCTACTACGCCACCATTTTGGTTAATATTATTTAAGGTTGAAAAAGATTGGTATCCCTGTAGTTGGCCAATAATTGAAGTTTCACTCAAACGACATTCTGTTAGGATTATTATATCTATGTCCAAGTTTAGTCTACTAAGGGCAATAGAAAAGCTGTCAAAATTTTTATTTATACTTCTTATGTTGTACGTTAATAATTTAAATTTACTGCAATCCCTATTTATCACCCTGGAGCATGATTCAGGAGAAACAAATTCGCATTTGACATTAAGAGCATTGTCTATGTCAATGTCCAAGTCCATTTCATGCATTTTCAGATGTTGTTTATAAAATAAATAGGTAATACTTTTTCAATATCAGTGTGTGTTGAATTATGATATTTATGATTAAAGAAAGATAGTTCAATATGTGTGCAGCGAACCATAGCAGTGACAATAGCCTCCGAGAAATGCAAAGAAAATAAAAATAATAATAATAATACAGAGAAAATATAAAACCAAACTTCTGAATAAACACCGCAGCAACACACCACAGAGAAAAAAAAATTTGTAAAACAAATTACCTGAGAGACAGAGAGACTGCACACAAAGTACATTACTTCTCCTATTGTGTGGGAGGCATTTTTGTACTACTCGTACTATATTTTTAGACAAGAAGTATAACAAGCACTCACTTAACTTTATAAAATAAAAATTAGGGAATAAATAAAATTTAATACAGCTATCTTGCTCAATGTGACCTATTCTCATGTAAATAGGCAAATAGCATTTATACATAGTATACAACACAAGTAACAAACACACACTTTCAGCCCCAAGACCTGCATACAAATAAACCATATTTCTAAAATTTGGAATCTGACAAGAAACAAAACATATTTTGAAGTATAAATGACCTGTAAGATTAAAAAAGAAAAACAATATTGTAAATAGGAGCTTAGAATCATTGCTGCAAGCGTTTGAGAAACAATAACCAGGGTTTGTTACAAATAACACTACAAAAGCTGTGTAAAACAAATTACTTGAGCAACAGAGAGATTGTATACAAAGTATATCGCTTGTGCTAATATGTAAGAGATGTTTATGTGCGAGTATTATCTTAGACAAGAAGCATAACAAACACTCATTTAACATTTTATAGTTATAAAAATAATTAGAGAATTCAGAGAATCTCATACAGTTATCTTGTTCAATGTGACCTATTCCTATGTAAGTAGGCAAAAAACATTTACACATAATATACAGCACAAGCAATAGACACCCAGATTCAACCCCATGACATACTATAGGAAAATAAAACATTTTTCTAAAATTTGGAATCTGGTACATATAGATTTTCGAATACAAATGTCTTGTAAGATTAAAAAAGAAAAGCAAAGTTGGAGACAAGAACCCAGAATCATTGCTGTAAAAATTTGAGTAGCAATAACCAGGTTGTTACAAAGCAGTATCTAACAAAGGACAGTAAAACATGTTTACTAACTTCAGACAGTCTTGCACTACACTGAACCGCCACAGATTTGAATGTTAGGTAGATGTTAGGTACCTTGCTGCGGTTGAGTAGCATTGTTGGAATAAGAGTCTTTGTTTAAATTATTTAATATGGACTCAGATGTCACCCGCAAGACTGAGCTTGTTTCAGACCTGCGCATGAATACATGTCCGTTTGATGTCCAAACGTATTTAAAATTCTTCTCCTTACCTATAGCACGCGCCTTACTGAAAAGTACCCGATTATCTTTCGTTAAGTGTTCATTTATGAATACTTTACGAGGGTTTCCTGGAACGTCCAGCATGTCTGTCGTAATACCACGGCGGGAACGCGCGGCGCGCAGCAAGCTGTCCCGTGGCGCGCGGCCCGTCAAGGTCACAATGACGGGGCGAGGTCGCTCCAGAGCACTAGGCCCACCACCAAGCAGACCCACACGGCGTACTTCGTCGATATCTATAGCCTCCAAATCCACACCCAGTTTGATGGACAAAACAGATAGCGTTTGTCGTAAATTTTCGTTCTTGTGTTCAGTGATTCCGGTGATTTCCACATCTCTTAGAAAAAGCCTTTGATTTTGATGAGCCAGCTCCTGGCGTAGTACGGATACTTCTTCGCGTAGGCTGTCAACTTGTACCTTGTACGACTCCAAGTCCCTTAGTTGTGTTTTTACCTCTTGTAATTCCTTTCGAAATTGTAGAATGTCGTCGGTGGAAGAGTTGAGAGAGGCCGTGAAGTTATTCATCTCTCGCTGAATTCCAGAAAATGCCATTTCCATGTCTTTTAATGACTTTGTGAAAGAGTTAATTGTATCTTTACATGCACACGACTCGCATCTTGGGGAGGCCTCATCATCTGTAGTTGATTTCAATGGTACTGACAAGTTACGAATAGGCGTAGAATCCGAAACGTGATCTCGTTTTTTTATTTTGCATGCAGGGCACACATATTTACCAGTACGCATAAGACGTGTTTCCTCTCTAGATAGACTGAGACATCGAGCATGATATTTTGTAGTGCATGTCGAACACCCATTTACGGGCGCGTCACTTTTGGGATCAAAGTTTCCATTGCAAGCGCCGCAAGTCATGCTTGATGCTTCTATAGTCGTTACGTGATTCACCTTGCAAGCACCTCAATTAGCCGGAAACAGTTCTATTTTGTATTTAGTTCTTCCACACAAACACTTTACCCCGAAATATTCGTTTGAGGTTAGATTTACAAAGGCGTATAAATGATCCGGAATTGGTAATGATTTCGGTAGAATTTGACCAGCAATATTTCAGAGATTACCAAAGTCGATTTTGAAATGCACTTTGAATATAATTGTATGGTCTATTTTCGTTTTGATCACTTAATATTCCACAGTAACTCGGAGCTACAAGCACCTAGAATAACTTCCACAGACTAAAAAAACTTATACTCTTATAATTGTTGCATTAACATTATTTTACGCCTAAAACATTATTTAAATGAATTGACTGAAATCCCTAAATCTATACTAATATTATAAAGAGTAAAGATTTGATTGTTTGTATATTTGTTTGTTTGTTTGTTTGTGTTGAATAGGCTGCGAAACTATTGAACCGATTTTGATGAAAGTTGGAATTGGGATAGTTCGAGACCAGGGGAAAGACATAGGGTAATTTTCCTAAGGGAAAAAATATCATATAAAAAACGTAGCATCAGAAACTCTTATGCGGACAAACGTTATAAAGCAGGCGTAAAGACGTATTCTCACAAACAAATTGGTCGGGGTAAAGATCATTAGTCCACTAAAAATGCTTCGAAGCTAATATAATTATAATGATTATATAATGATATTGAGTAACCGTTTACATAACGTTTTAATGCGAACCAAGTAAAATGTGACTAAAAAGACGTGTAAGATTGTTTTAAAGACGTTTCGATAGTAACCAATATATTATAATGATCATATAATTTGATTGTATTAACGTGAACATCATCATCATTCATCATTTCAGCCAAGAGACGCCCACTGCTGGACATAGGCCTCCCCCAGGGATCTCCAAACCGATCGGTCCTGCGCCTCCCGCATCCAGCGGCTTCCCGCGACCTTCACCAGATCGTCGGTCCACCTTGTGAGGGGCCTACCAACGCTGCGTCTCCCGGTACGCGGCCGCCACTCGAGGACCTTTCCGCCCCAACGGCCGTCAGTCCTGCGAGCTATGTGTCCTGCCCACTGCCACTTAAGGTTTGCAATTCTTTGGGCTATGTCGGCGACTCTAGTTCTTCTACGGATCTCTTCATTTCTGATTCGATCGCGTATCGAAACCCCGAGCATAGCCCTCTCCATTGCCCTTTGAATGACATTGAGCCTTCTGATGAGACTCATTGTAAACGGCCACGTCTCAGTTCCGTACGTCATCACTGGCAACACGCACGAATTGAAGACTTTCGTCTTAAGACACTGCGGTAGATTGGCCGAGAATATGCTGCGTAGCTTCCCGAACGCTGCCCAGCCGAGTTGGATTCGTCGATTTACCTCTTTCTGGAAGTTGGACTTACCGAGCTGGACTATTTGTCCCAGGTAAACATATTCGTCAACAACTTCCATTGTAGAGCCGCCACCCTTCACAGGAGTGGGTACTACATGGGAATTCACCATAATTTTGGTCTTGTCTATGTTCATTTTAAGACCCACTTGTTGGGAAACTCTACAGAGGTCTTCGAGCATTGTGCCCATATCTTCCACGGTCTCAGCCATGACCACGATATCATCGGCAAAACAAAGGTGAGTCATGTACTCGACGTTTATGTTGATGCCGAGTCCTCTCCAGTCCAAAAGCTTAAATACATCCTCCAGCGCAGCTGTGAACAGCTTCGGCGATATAACGTCACCTTGTCTCACACCTCGCTGAAGTCGTATTGGTTTCGAGTTCTGGTCCTGAAGGCGGACTGACATAGTGGCGTTTCCGTACAATGACTTCAACACTTGGATGTACCGGTAGTCTATTTGGTACCTCTGGAGTGACCTAAGCACGGCCCAGGTCTCGACAGAATCGAAGGCTTTCTCATAGTCCACAAACGCCAAGCATAGTGGCAGATTATACTCCTCGGTTTTCTGTATAACCTGCCGCAGCGTATGAATGTGGTCTATGGTACTATAGCCTTTACGGAATCCGGCTTGTTCGGGAGGCTGGAAGTCGTCAAACCTGCGCGCGAGACGATTCGTGATGACTCTCGAGAACAGCTTGTATACATGACTCAGGAGCGTGATGGGTCTGTAGTTCTTCAACTGGGCCCTGTCGCCCTTTTTGAAGAAAAGTGCCACCACACCCCCGTGCCATGCTTTAGGCGTAATACCCTCGAGTATGATGGAGTTAAATAGCTTTGCTTGGTACGGCTGGGTTTGAAAAACTTCGAACCCACCGTAAGGACAGTTTCCACAAACCCATTAT
This sequence comes from Schoenobius gigantellus, assembly GCA_963935595.1. Lineage (NCBI taxonomy): Eukaryota > Metazoa > Arthropoda > Insecta > Lepidoptera > Crambidae > Schoenobius > Schoenobius gigantellus. The sequence goes on along the minus strand of OZ012557.1, from coordinate 16,848,554 downwards.
ATGTGTCCACATCCGTGCAATCCTCCAGGCAAGCGAACCGATTCTGTAATTCGAGTTGAAAGCGCTCGGGGTTTTGGATCTGGATGGCTCCAGGACGGAGCGTTGACTTCATCAGACGATACCTCTCAGCTTTTACATTAAGATTCAATGCGCCTCTCACCACTCGGTGATCGCTTCCCGTGTTGAACGTATTGATCACTGAGACGTCATTGAATAAGCGAGTCTTAGTCGACATGATGAAGTCAATCTCATTTTTTGTCACGCCATCCGGACTTTTCCAGGTCCATTTTCGATGCAGCCGTTTTTTGAAGAAAGAGTTCATCATATAGAGTCCCTCTCTCTCCATGTAATCGGATAGCATTTGACCACGGTAACTCCGGATTCCAGCTCCAAATTGCCCCACTTTCAACTCACTATCGCCGCGCTTGCCTAGCTTTGCGTTGAAGTCTCCCATGACAACGGTGTAATGAGTCTTGGAAGCATGTATTGCCCGAGAAATGTCCTCATACATAGCTTCCACTTCCTCGTGTTTCGAGGTCGGAGCGTATACCTGTATGACCTTCAGCGAATACCGTTCAGTGATTCTGAGTATAAGGTACGCCACCCTATTCGACACACTTCCGATCTGTACAACGTTGTTCACAAGAGACTTGTGGACGATAAATCCGACACCACCTTGGGACAGGTCTTCGCCCTCCCGGAAATAGAGCAGGTTGCCGGATTGTTCTCAAATCCGGCAACCTGCTCTATTTCCGGGATCGTCACCCTCTCTTCGGACCGTCATCGTGTCCTCTTCGGACTTCGGACAGTCCCACTATACTCCAGCGAATCCTGCTCAACTCCCTCTCGAGCTCCAGCAGCTTCTCCTCTGTCCGCCGTGTGCGCGCGGTATATGTGGCCAGGGCCAAGGTCGTCTGACGGGGGATCTCCGCCGCCCGGGGATTCTTTGCACCCCAGGTCCCAGTACCGTGCCGACGTCCGTCACCGCCGGCACGGCCTCCAGAACCGCCGGGCACTTGAGGCCTTTGTTTAAGGTTTGTGTTCATGGGGGGTTTTGGGCCATCTCCCACCACGCTGGCTCAGTGCGGGTTGGTGGGGAGCGCCAGAGCCTCGTCTGTTATAGAGCAGGGTGCACCGCGTGCAGGTGAGGTTGGCTTGGGTCCCGATAGGTGGTATTTGGAACCCCTTGCACCCCCTTTAACGTGAACAGAATGTATTAATATGGCACGGACTTATGACGACTAAAAAGTCTGACTTGAAAGGAAGTTAATTACATTTACATAATTGTTTTACAATTAAGTCATACATCATTTTGCTATATGACCTATTTTGCAACTTGGGTTATAGCGATTCAGTTGTGATTATTTGTGATAATTTAGTTGGAAGTAGTGACGAGATACGGCAGGTGTTAATCACAATGTATAAATAATTATGAAATAGGCAAGGAATTTTTAAAAATATGATTATGGAGCACATTACTCAATTTGTGAAATATACCTACTCATTTGACTGTGCCAAGTTTGCAACTATTTTAGTGTATAATTGCAACTATTTTTATCAAATATTCTCCAATGTATTTCTCTGTTTTCTTACTTATAAGTTCTCATCTTTATATTTTGCAAACAATTTTATATAATTATAATGATGATACGAGTAAAACTGTGATATAGTGGCCTCCTTGTTTATAACATTATCCTCTTTTTTGACCGTAACCGTCTTATAGGGACACCAATGGCCAAGTTCTTCTTATCGTGTTTGTGATGATTGACGGGTGATTAAGTCATTTATACTGTCTTCTTGGTAATATTTTATTGACGTCACAACGTAACAACACTTTTCTAATCATAAACGACCTCGGCCTTAAGTATTTACATGATTTTCACTGTTACGTCTGTCAAATGGATGATGTCCTCCGTTTTTAGTACTGTGAACTTGACTTCTCTTGGTGTAAAAATGAACTGAAATGTTTTTGAGCTCCACAATTAATCAGAACTTATTCTGTGACAAACACTACACGAGAATGTAGCTCACACGTACTAAAAAATCTTTTCAGGCAACAAGCACCAACCCTCGAGTATGCATAATAGGTGCTGGAATTGCAGGTCTAACTTCAGCAAGATATCTAAAGGAAGAAGGAATATCTTTCACTGTATTAGAAGCAACAAAATATGTCGGTGGTACTTGGCGTTATGATGAAAGAGTAGGCACCGATGAAAATGGTTTACCAATACATACAAGCATGTATAAACATTTAAGGTTACTTCCCATTACTATTTGTTAAATGGCCTCGTATTTCTATTGATTTTTTATATTTGTTATATTTTGCAGAGATTTACCTACATATCCTTAAAAGGTGTCTTAAAACAAAACTGTTACGCTACATTCATTGATTAAAAATAATACTACATGAAAATGGATTCTTTTCTAGGACCAATTTACCGAAATCTACGATGGAACTCTACAAATATCCTATGCCTAATGAGTATCCTTCGTACCCCTCATGGGACTTATTTTATAGTTATATCAAGTCCTTTGTTAAGCATTTCAACCTCGGAAAATATATAAAGGTAAGTCATATTTATGTATGTATCGTAAATTTTACTTGATTCTATGTATTGTATTGATTTTCATGATAAAGTTGCTTTTTTCAGTTTCATCATAAAGTGATATCTGTGAAAAGAATAGGACATAAATGGGAAGTGAAACATGAACATGTTATTTCAAAAGAAGAATTTGAAGAAAGCTATGACTATATTATTATAGGTACAGGACATCACAGTAAACCGAACAACCCGAACATACCTGGAGAAAATTTATTCAAAGGTATACCAACCATCTTTAAAATCTTTTAAGTATCTAAAGCATTATTTGATAAATTTTATGTAGGTATAAATTATGCAAAACAAATATTTTACTGTTTGTGTCTGTAAGTATAAAGAATAAAACAGGAGTCACGTGCTTTTCAGGAACAATTATACACAGCCATGATTACAGAGTGCCTGATCCTTATAAGTGTCGTCGAGTACTTATTGTGGGTACTGGTCCATCTGGCATGGATATAAGCTTAGATGTTGCAGAAGTTAGTAAGACTTTGGTTCATAGTCATCACTCTAAAGTGAATTTTCGTACACCGTTCCCTCCTCATTATATCAAAAAACCAGATATACAAGAATTTAAGGAAACTGGAGTAATATTTACCGACGGCTCTTTTGAAGAGCTGGATGATGTTATATACTGTACAGGTTGGTAGTAAACAATAAAAAATAAATAATAACAAAAATACATCTCAAGAAAAAACACTGTAGGTAGTTTTAAAACGAAGAGGATTTAAGTGGTTTGAATAAATTGTGTGACGTATTTGTCAACACTGGCTCTGGCTTTTCAAAGCCATGCCACTTTTAATATTAATAAATAATTTAATTCTTCGGTTAGCTGGTATTAAATTTTTATCTTTTTAGTGAATGAATTGAAAATTTCATTCACTAAAAAGATAAAAATAAAACATATTTTACAAAAAATAAAAACAGTTTTTTACCGTGGGAGATCCATTCTTCGGCACGAATGGGTCGGCCCGACCCGAGTAATACCACGGCCTCACAGAAGACCGGCGTGAAGCAACGCTTGCGCTGTGTTTCGTCGAGTGAGTGAGGATACCGGAGGCCCAACCCCAGGCCCCTCTTACCCATTGGGCACAATGGGCACGTGCCCAGGGCCCCCGATGGACTGGGGCCCCCTAGTCCCTACTCGATTACCAAGCGATAACCGATAGCTACTCTACTTTCTCATTATACATACTATATTATATACTACTCAAAACAAAATTACAGCCACCTGTAAAATTGTATGATAAACAAACTAACATTAGGTACTCATTTCTTTGCTCATTTCTTCTCTGTGTTTGTTTATTGGTTTTAAGGTCCCGAACGTTTTTGACGACAAATAAATTAAGTGCGTACCTAATATAAATAAGCAATAAGATTTTATTGAAAATCAATAAAAATAATAGGTGGCTCTTAGTTTCTTTTGAATAGATATATGTTACTGTAAAAGTCCTTATATTGGTAAATCTTAGGTTTTGTCAGTAAAGAACATTATTATCCACTTTGGACCTGATGATGTCTAGAAATGAAATATTTTTTAATATAAAGGTGATTTTATAGAGTATCTGTTACTGTAAAAGCCCGTATGTCAGTAAATCTTAGGTTTTGCCGGTAAATCATACATGAGCTGGTAACTGTTAGGATTTTAAAAGAATAGATGATTTTTCGGGCTTTAAGACTTTGGGGTATGCTAGGTTTTACCAATGACGGTTAGTAAATATTGGTTTTCGGAATAAAACAATGTGTATTTCTGTCGTTTTTCTTTTCAATTTAACTATGAGTCAGCACCTTACAAATTAATTAAGTTACGAATCCACCTAGACTGTACAAAACGACACAGTTACATGCGACCTGTAATTGTACACATTAAAACTAAACAAAGTCTAAATTAAATACTAAATAAAAAATTTATAATTATCGTTATGATAAAACATTTGTTATTGTAATTATTTTTATTTATTTTTTAATCTATACTAATATTATAAAGAGAAAAGATTTGATTGTTTGTGTGTTTGTATTGAATAGGTTTCGAAACTACTGAACCGATTTTGTTGAAAGTTGGTATAGGGATATATTTCAAGACCAGGGGAAGGACATAGGGTAATTTTCCTACGGGAAAAAAATTCCCACGAGAAAACAAAAATAACACGGGCGAAGTCGTGAGCGGAAAGCTACTTATAAAACATAATTTTAAAACACCTTTAAAAAAACAAAACAATTCAAAAACGAAAATTATTTTCTTACAAATGCCTACGTTGGCCTGTGGTAACTGAATCATTATTTATCTTATTATTTGGTATTTTATAACATACTTAATTAAAATATTTGACCAATCTAATAAGTCCCATGTTTTATGCGGAGAATTCAAAAATAGGATTTTTTAAAATGCAAGTATTGCTGTTGCGTTGTGCCCCCAAACAAACGAGTGCGATAGAGATAACTGAAAAATACACAAAATAGACGTTTCGTAGTCCTCTATTTTTTCCTCCAAAACTTGAACGATTTAATTACTTTTTTTTAAATTTAAGGAAAGGTTTTGGTTATGTTTCTGTGTTTCATCTTTTTTCATATAATCGCGTCAAATTTGTTTGCTGGATGTTTGAAACAGCAAAAAATTTTTGAAGGATTAAGTCGCCTGTAATAATTAATGTAATAAAAAAAGGAGAACGTAGGACCATGTGCATAGCTTTTTTTTTGTAAAAATAGGGCAACTATTGCCACTATCGAGGAAGGAAACCCGTATGATTTCCTCTTAAGAATATTTTCAACATTGACCGCGTCTGGTGTTGGTGGTAAGTTCTAGGATTTACCGGGTGTATAATGGTAAAAGTCCGAAATAAACAATGATCACAGAACAGTTCGGACTTTTAACCATTAAGAGTTGATAAATCTTAGGTTTTACCGGAAAATGTTAGGATTTACCGTAGTTCGGGCTTTTACAGTAAGATATACACAAAACACGTTGGAAATAATTTAAGGGTTTCCCTCGATTTTTATGGGATCCCATCGTCAGTTCCTGACTTTGGTGACCTTGGGACCACCCCAGGAGTATACTCTATCAAATACAAACAGAATTTTGAAAATCGGTCCACAATTGGCGGTGTAATCGCGTACATACACACAAACAAAACAACATACGGGTCGAATTAATAACCTCCTCCTTTTTAAAGCCGGTTAAATAGTGCTTTATTATGGTCATAGGGGGCCCACTATCCTAATGTGCCCAGGGCCTCTAATAGGTGAAAGACGGCCCTGCCCAACCCCCCTAACCCCTTATGATGGCGCAGTTAAATAGATTGTTACCCCAGGAGGGTACCAACTGCGCTAGCTTTGGAGAATCCCTTTCTGGACGTCCACTTTCATGACGCAATATATCTGGGCGTGGACGCCTAGGTCGCCCCTCGCATATCGCAAAACCGCGCTCAACCATACCTGGGGCAAGAGCAAAATCACGGCATCCCCTGCCACACTGTCTGTGGACTTCTGCAACATCAGGAGGTTTCACTCTAACCTGAATGCTATCCACCACCACCTCGACCAGCAAAGCCGGCCTTGCTCTTTTTGACCGAGACACAGATATCGTCTCCGGCGGACACTTCTTATCTCTCCTACCCAGGGTACGGACTGGAACACCTCTTCGCAGCTAAGGCCGGTGTGTGCGTGTACGTCAGAGACGATATTTGTTCTCGGCGCCTTAGCATCTTGAAAGTAAGGACCTCTCCACCTTATGGCTCCTGTAGACAGCGACGACCATCCCCGCGTCTATTCGTGCCTCTATAGGTCCCATAGCGGTAATACCGACTCATCGAGCACTTCCAAATGGCTGTAGACTCTGTGCAGCAGCAGATCCTACTCGCAGAGATGGTGATACTTGGCGATTTTAACGCTCGCCACACCGAATGGCTCGGATCAAGCAAGACCGATCACGCGGAGAGAGCCTTCGCTCTTGCACATTGCTTGACACAACTGGTCACTACGTCCACGCGAAATCCCTATGTGGAGAGTCAGGAACCTTCACTGTTGGATCTTCTGCTGACTTCTCATCCTGGTGGCTACCTCATATCTGTCGGCACCCCTCTTGGATCCTCGGACCACTGCCTTATTAGGAGTGCGGTGCCATTCACGTGCTTGCACACGTCACGACCTCGAGTTGCACGTAGTCGCCGTGTGTGGCATTACAAATCAGCAGACTGGGATGGGATGCGGTCCTTTTTCACATCCTACCCTTGGAGGCAGGTTTGCTTTTTGCCGGATGATCCCAACATCGCCGCTGAGTCTGTTGCTGATGTGGTGTTGCAGGGTATGGAAATTTTCATTCCATCCTCAGTAGTCCCCATTGGCTTCTCGTAGGTTCCCTGGAAACAGAAAACCTACCAAGCCTGGGCAAATGCGGTGACGTCTCGGATGGGAATACCAGCGCTTTAATAAAGCAGTATAACTATGCCTCCAGATCAAAAGAGACATTGCAAGAGCGAAGTCGAAGCATATCAGTAGAATTGGCGAGAAACTAGAGCGTCTTCCTTCAGGGTCTTGTGCGTTCTGGTCTCTTGCCAAAGCTATTCAGGGAAATTTCTGCACGCCATCCTTTCTACCACTGCACAAGGATAACACAACGTTAGCCCATGATGCAAAAGAGAAAGCCGGTCTTTTTGGGAAACTCTTTGCATCCAACTTGACTCTGGATGACCATACTGCGGTGCAAGCATAAGCTTTATGCCAGATATTCGGTTCCATCAAAGCTCAGTGCGTCGAGCACTATTCGCCTTGGATATCCATAAATCGAGTGGACCCGATAGTATCCCTCCTATCGTGCTGAAGACGTGCGCTCCAGAGTTGGCACCGGTTTTAACGCGTTTATTTCGGCTCTTGATTGTTTTCAAATTAATATAATGGAATCTATTATCAGCCGCCAGCTCCTTCAGTACCTCAGCTCACCAGCTGCTTTGTGGCCAACAATATGGTTTTCGTAGGGGTGGCTCTGCTGGTGATCTTCTAGTTTACTTGACACAACATTGGGCAGAGGCAATTGAAGCAAAGGGGGGGGGGGGGCACTGGCAGTAAGTTTGAACATCGCGAAGGCCTTCGATCGGGTCTGGCACAAAGAGCTTCCTTCTAAACTTCCTTCGTATGGACTTCTCGAGAAACTATGTGAATGGATCACTAGCTTTTTATTAGACAGAAGCATAAAGGTCTTAATTAATGGTGAATGCTCAGACTCACTGTCTATAAATTCTGGTGTCCCCCAAGGATGTGTGCAAGGACCTACACTATTCCTTCTGCATATTAATAACATGCTGCAAATCAGCGGCATTCATTGTTATGCAGATGACAGCACGAAAGACATCTCCTATAACGGCCATGCGAACATTTCTCAGAAAAACGTCATTGAGTGCCGGAATAAACTTGTGTCTGAAATAGATACATTTCAGTCCGGTGCACCGCCTACAGCTTTACAAGCCGCAAGTCCGGCCTCATATGAAATACTGTTCTCATCTTTGGGCAGGGGCGCCCCAATACCAAATTCTCCCACTGGACCGCATTCAACGGAGAGCGACTCGAATCGTCGACTGACAAGAAATTTCTAATCGGCTTGATACCTTGGCGCTGCGTAGAGATGTCACCTCACTATGCATCTTTTATCGCATATATTACAGAGAATGCTCCGAGGAATTGTTCGGACTCATACCTGCCGCCTCTTTCCGCCATTGTTCCACGCGACAAAAAATCCATGCCCATCACTTAGATGGTTGGCAGTCCAAAACTGTGCGTTTTTCTCGCAGTTTCCTGGAATGAATTGTCGCCTGCGGTATTTCCGGACGGATACGACCTTCAAACTTTCAAGAAAAGCGCGTATTCCTACCTTAAACACCGGCAACGCACTTGTAACTCCTCTGGGTTTGCAGGTGTCCATGGGCGACGGTAATCACTAACTATCAGGTGATACGTTTGCTCGTTTGCCATATCGTATCCCATAAAAAAACAACTTCAAAAAAATCACACTTCTATATTGAAGTCGGTCCCAAATTTTAAGACTTTCTAGGAGATCATCGTTTGGCACCGACTTCAATACAGAAGTGTGATGTTGTCTGTACCTATTCTTGTATTATTTTTAACTTTTCAGTGTTCTTGAAGTCGGTTTTTATTTTTTGTAAAATATTGTTTTTAATCACAGTTCCCGGCTCGAAGGACCAATGTTCGGGTTGGTACAGAAACAAAATGATAAACTGATATTTTATAAAAAAAACTGTAAAATATTTATTAATAACTTCATACTGTAATTCTGTATGATAATGTAAGAACGCGCGTTGCCCTTGTTGGCTGAATGCGAAATAACTTTATTGCGTTATAAACAAAAATATTGACGACAATAAAATGTACGTCGCTAGACCGTACAGTCAACCTTTAAAAAAACGAATATGATACCTACAGAAAAAGGTAAAATATCTCTTATCAATACTGCTGTTTTAAATAAAAATGGCTGATATTCATTCATTGCATATTTGTAACAAACTTCTTTCAAGAGGTGCGTTATTTATTATATACTTTTAGTTATTTATTTATTATTTCTGTTACTTGTTGTATATTCACGTTAATTAATCTGTTATAAATATTATGACATCTTGCTATAGTATTATATAATTAGCATTCTTATTTCAGGATATAGTTACGATTATCCATTCTTAGACGAAAGCAGTGAGTTGACTTTTGGACCACAAAGTGTTACACCCTTATATAAATATATGGTAAACATCTATCAACCTACTATGCTATTCATGGGTTTAGTGGTGCGAGCGTGTTTAGTAGTTGCGATTGATGCTCAGGTAAGGTAAAAATAGTACTGAATTAAGATAGATACACAGAGAGATCTTATAAAATATTAATTAATTGACTATACTAAACTTAATAAATATTTAATACTTATTGAATAAGTAATTTATAGAAGTTTAATCAGCTGCCAGATCCATTCTCAGTATAATCCTACTAATATTATAAGTGTAAAAGTGTGGATGTTTAGATGTTTGTTACTCAATCATGCAAAAACGGCTGAACGGATTTGGATGAAATTTGGCATGCATGTAGCCTTTGACATGGAAAAGAACATAGACTACCTTTTATCCCGATTTCTTAAGTAGTTCCTGAGGGAAAATGGAAAATTGTTTACGAGCTAAGCCGCTAGCAGACAGCTTTGAAATTTGGTATGCATGCATGTCACCTATGCTATGGAAAAGGACATGTACTTTATATTCCTTAATGATCTCTCAAATAGTTCCCGTGGGAAGATTAATAATTGTTAACGAGCGAAGATTTAGACCCAATTCTGAAGTCCACGCAGACGAAGTCGCGGGCAGAAGCTAGTATAACATATACTATAAAATTAGGTATCTCTTTTATATTTTATATGTAGAAGGTAACTCTTAAACTTGCATTTGTTTTTCAGTCACGATATGCTGCAGCACTCATCAAAGGCAATTTTACACTTCCAACTAAGGAGGTTATGATGAGTGAGTGGCAACGGCAAGCTGATAAACTGAAGTCTTCTGGTAGCCCATTGTCTAATATACATTTGCTTGGAGAAAAGGAGGTAAGAAAAGGAGATGGACCGCACATATACGCATTATTGTCAATAATTTACCGCAATTAATTAGATACAGCGCAAATAAATTTATTACTGTATTCGCAAAAAAAATTGTCCTAAGTATGCTACAAGAAGTATCTTTAAAACACATAATGATATAACGTAGCAAAAATATTACAAACATAAAGTTACATAAATAATTCAATTTAAACTGTTCCGTAATTTAAATTGAAACTGTCTTTGTAAACGCGTCAAGGTTGTTACCCGCGTGAATTTCAAATAATGTTCTGATTTATATCGGACGACATAATGTATATACTTAATATTTGCTACTTTTAATATCATCAGTATTATCCTAAATACCTAGTTGTGATAACTATTTTTCGCAGTGCCATTTTATTGAGATGTTATGGAAAAATAAATATTATGTCTGTCTTTTTTTTCCAGGACCATTACTACGGTGAATTGACTTCCGAATCCGGTATTGAAAGGGTTCCCCCAGTGGTATTTAAAATAAGAACATCAGACTCAGAAGCAAAATTAGAAAATTTATACACGTACAGAGATCATGTTTATACGATAATTGACAAAGAAAATTTTGTCAGACACTATGAACCTAAGCCATATATTAAAAAGGAGTGGTGTTCGGAAATAAAAATATAAAACGCAGTAAAATATGAGTAATACTGTACAACACTGACGAGTAAAAAAAGTACCTACAGTTTCAAAGTTGAAGAACGTTGAAACTACATAACAATTTATTGTAACGAAAAGCACTGTAGAATATATTGTTCATTTGAATCATTTGACATACTTACCTATTAGATTTTATTCGCTGATATACTCGTAAAACAGACAACAAGCTAATAATTATGAAACAAATAAGGTTAACAGAAAGTGTAAGTATACGTTCTTAAAATATCCTCTCGCTCGTCGCCCGTTGATCTGTGTGGTCGTGTTTTTTTGCCAGTACAAAGCACGTAGCGTATCAATAAGCGGTTTACTTTAACGCAACCACACGAGATTTACCCGATAAGACAAGGACAACGATATTATATTGTTCACCAAACAATGCCGCTTAAACGCACCCCCACCAAACAACAAGAAGAATCAAACTTAAATGTATGTGAAATGGTGACCGGTGGCTCTGACTCACAAATAAATGTCTTAGCGAAACAAAATGAACTAAGAGATTCGATTAACTTCAGTCGTAGAATCAAACGAAAGTTGGACTCTGAGCAAGACGAAATAGTCGCTGCAATGATACCAGAAATGCAACAATTATTTAACAGCTTTGTAAAACAGCAAAATGATAAATTCGATGCTCTCATTGCTACAATTAAAGAACAAAACTCAGATATTAAAACCAGCATCGATTTCCTTTCTGAGAAATACGATGAATCACTACAAAGAATTGCGTGTCTAGAATATGAAAGCAGTAGTTATAAGAAAACAATTCAATCACTCGAAATGAAAATTGAGCAAATGGACCGCGCAGCCCATTTTTCTTCGATCGAATTAAAAAATATCCCAAGCCTTGTACCCGAAAATAAGGAAATTCTGCTAAATATCGTTACGAAGATTGGCGAAATTATCGAACAACCTATTATGCAATCGGACATTCGAGATATTTATAGACTTAAGTCTAAATATGAGTCTGGAAATCACATTATTGTGGATTTTACAACCACAATCCTCAAAAATTCCGTTATCAAAAAATGTCGTGCGTTTAACAAGAAAAACAATAACAATAAATTGAATTCGGATCATATCGGACTTTCAACAGAAAAAAGACCGATATATGTTGATGAATTGTTAACTAAAATGACAAGAAAATTATTTCAACAGACACGGCAGTTCGCAAAAGAAAATAAATATTTTGGATGCTGGGTATCCTATGGAAATATATACATGAAGAAATTTGAAAACTCGCCGATTCTTCGCATCAACTGTGTAGATGACTTGCAAAAATTGTTACGCGCAGACTGACTATTTTTACAAAATCTTTTACTGCATGTTAAATTAAATTTTTATATCATTAATTTTTGTTTAAAATATCAAGTCAATACTAAAAAAAATGTTTTGTTCAAAACATCATTAACTTTAAGTGATTCCTGCAAGTGGGCTTTCGAAATTTTAATAATTAGTTGTATAAGATTTAACAACATAGCTCTTAGAATACAATGTTTATATTACTTGTTTATAAAAGGGGAACAAAAAATACTGATTAATTTTGCTAAATACCAGAAGTCTATTTTGTGTATTGCTTTCATACTAAAACTACCTGCAATTATACAATTGTTTATCACTTTAATTGTAAAAAATATAAACGCTTACATACCGTGAGTATTTATGTATTAGAAAAGGATGAGCTCCGTATTGAATTTATATTTGTAAAGCCTTTTTCACATATTTGCACTACACTCACCACAACACTGATTCCTATTTTATGTGATAACCGATTTGCAGCACTAAATACTAATAACATTTTAAACTTTACAAAGAAATATACGATATACACGCACGCATGGTCATTCTGTGAATATCTATCATTTAATGAATTATTTTTAGATGGAACTAGCACAGAATTCATTTACCTTCTACCCTCAAAAATTTTACTCGAACTTCTTTTTTCAATTATTTGTATTTGCGTGAACGTTTTAATTTCTAATGAAACTAAAATGAATTTAGAACTTTTATTATTTATTGAAATAGTCTATGGAGGTCAACAAAACTCGTTCAAACTATATTATTACGCTTGCTTTAAGTGGATAAGCTATTTTATCTCTCTTAAAAGTAAAAAGATTTTGTTATCTGATTTTATCAATAAAATGGATTATAATGGCCATCAAAATCATCAATATTTACTTTTAATAATTAATAAAAACAAAATGGTTGAATGCACATCGTATTGTTTTATAATTAGAATTCGATACAATTATTGTAAGTGATGATATAGATAGTTCGACAAAATTTGACTATCTATCTTGTGATGTTGATGAGGTGTGTCGTTATTCTCTATTATCTGATGAAAGTTTATGCTTTTTGTTACAAAACATACGTAGTATTAATCATAACTTCCTTGACTTTGAAGTCTTGCTAAATCGACTTAAACTTAACATTGACATCATGATATTAACAGAGTGTTGGCTCACTGAACATACGACCTTGCCTGTGCTCAAGAATTACCTAGGTTATAGAACTATTAACAACTACAAACAAAATGATGGGGTTGTGGTTTACACAAAATTAGACACAAACATGATCGTAGAGGAGGTGCTTTTAACAGATGCTAATTGCCTCACTATAAAAATCGACACAAACACTATAATATTTGCTATATACCGATCGCCATCTAATACTAATGTTGCCCCATTCTTATCAGCATTGGACGCACATCTGAATAGATTTAAGCATTTTCGCAACATAATGGTTGTTGGTGATATAAACATTAATATTCGCACAAGTGACCAAACCTCGGAACAGTATCTGAACCTGGTAGCCTATCATGGCCTTTTGCCTGCACATAATTTAACTACAAGGGAAATTAGCAGCAGTTGTATAGATCATGTCTTACTTAAAACTCGGAGACCCACACTTACAATTGTCCCTCACTCCACCGTAACTGATCACAAAGCAGTTTTAACGTTAATGCAAACAAATACACCAAGAAGCAACAATAATCTTTCACGGAGAAAAATTAACTCTAACTCTCTTATGAATGACATTCTTAGCATTGACTTGGCACCAATTTACTCTTCAGACGATCCGGAATTCATGATGTCGTATTTATCTGATAATATAAACACGTCAATAATTAACAATACAAAACATATTGTTCACAATAGACGCAGAACGGTTCTCAAACCCTGGATAACTCAGGGTCTTCTCCGTTGTATAAGAAATAGAGATATGTTACATATGAAGTACAAGCGAAATCTAAATAATGAAATAATTAAAACTACCTATTATCGTTATAGAAATTATTGTAATAGAATTATTAAACAAGTTAAAAAGGAATATGACAAACAACAAATTGAAAAAGCAGGTAAAAATAATAAGAAAATCTGGCAAGCTATTAAAAATATTACAAACACTAATAAAACTATAAATTGCTCTACAAAACTCCTTGACAGAAAATGTGATCCATTAGATTCAGTCAATTCTGTAAACGAATACTTTGTAAACATTGGTAAGACCCTAGCAGAGAATATAGCATCAAACTCATCAGATTCGGATTCCGTCAATGGCCACAGTAAAAAGTTACCCTGCTCATTTGTTCTACTTGAAACTAATCAAAGGGAAGTTGAAAGCATTATAATGGCACTAAAAACCGAATGTTCGACTGGATGGGATCAAATTTCAAATAAAATTGTGAAGGATGCCAAAAATTTCCTGGTGCCACCTCTGACATTTATATTTAATAATTGTATAAATACCGGAATTTTTCCTACTACACTCAAGAAGTCTATAGTTGTACCTATCTATAAAAACGGCGATAAAGAACAAATAGGGAACTTTAGGCCAATATCATTGCTACCTGCATTTTCCAAAATTCTAGAAAAGCTTATTAATATCCGCCTAACAGATTATCTGGAAAAACATGAGATTATTTCTAATAATCAATTCGGTTTTTGCCGGAACAAATCAACTACTGATGCTGTACACTCACTTACTGATTACATTGTAAGAAATATTGATAAACGTAAGAAATGCCTAGGTATATTCCTGGATTTAGCCAAGGCCTTTGATACTGTGTCTGTTCCTATCTTACTTACAAAGCTAGAACATATAGGAATAAGAGACTTGCAGTTACAGTTTTTCAAAAGCTACCTTACTGATCGCCAGCAAAGTGTGGTTATTGACTCTTACATCAGTTCCTCCCTCCCTATATGTTATGGCATACCGCAGGGAAGTATCTTAGGGCCAACACTCTTCCTTATATACATAAATGACCTGTGTTCAATCTCACTCAAAGACGGTAAGCTACGCAGATGATACTGCTCTTGTATTTTCTGCTGCTACTTGGAATGAGGTCTATAATGTCGCCCAAAAGGGCCTGGATGTAGTAAATGCTTCTCTGCGTAGAAACCTTTTATCATTAAATATCCGTAAGACGAAATATCTTCGCTTTTCGCTGCGTAATCTAACTGAAGATGAAGAACATTCTTTGTGTGCACACTGCTGTACTGTACTTCCCAATGCTTCTTGTAATTGTCCACCACTAGAAGAGGTGGCATCTATAAAGTATTTGGGTATTATTATTGACAATTGCCTAACTTTCAAACCACACATTATGTCGCTGTGTAATAGGATTCGTAAATTGATGGTGATTTTTAAGCAGCTACGCTATGTACTCGAGCCAAGACTATTGAAATCCACGTATACGGCGCTGTGTCAATCCATTTGCTCTTATGGCATCCTGGTGTGGGGTGGCTCGCCTAAAACTACACTCAAGCTTGTTGAAATAGCTCAAAGAGCAGTTCTAAAGGTATGCTACTTTAAAACATTTATGTATCCTACACAAAAGTTATATCAGGAATGCCTGGTTTTGACAATTCGGCAACTATTTATTCTAATTATAGTTATTAGGCAGCATAGTGAATTACGATATGATCCTAATTTAGCAGCTGGTCGGAACCCAACTAATGTATGCAAACAAAGTGTGATATTTAGGACATCCTTTAGCCATCGGTTCTATTGCTTTTTGGGGCCATATCTATATAATAGAATAAATAAAGAAGCAGGAATATATTCCCTAACTAAGATTCACTTAAAAAAGAAACTAACCGATTGGTTAGGCGCACTATCCTATGAAGCTACTGAGGGCCTTCTTTTGGTTATAAAATAATACTTTTCATCATTTATTAATTTTTTTTCATTATTTTCATAATTTTTTCTTCTTTATCTGGAAGATTAAGATTCTGATAACTACTTATATCATTAGTGTACTTTGTTGTTTAGTGATTACAGACAAATAAAATTTCAGCTGTTTCATGCAGACATTAAGTATATATAATTAGCATCTTAGTACATGATAACTCGTACACAAACATACATACTTATAAACATAGATAAAAGTAACTCATACTCACGCTCACATTCGTTCATACACAAATAATTATGTGAGGGCTTAAATTAGCTTAATTTTATTTTTGATTTGAGTCATTGCATTGCAAAGCTTATCTCTAATGTAATTGTTAACGTTATGAAGAGGAGAGGAGCCTGGAGATCTGTAGCACAGGTTTCGACTTAGTTCGGACTCCAGACTCTCACAAGGTTAATTGTTGTCTTGTGTGGATGGGCTTAATTTGTACTTTGGTAGATATATAATGAACCTTGTGAGTTGTAAATAAATTATTTTATTATTATTATTATTATTATTATTATTCCTCATTTAAACAAAAACAAAGGCATTATCGAATTAAGAGAACCAATAACTTTATTATAGACTAGCTGTGCCCGCCAACTACGTTTCGCCATCAAAATGCTTAAAACAGTGTTTAGTTTTTTCCTCCATTTTATTCCACAATGATACAAATTTATTCTGTCTTTCTTGAGCAGCGGCCATTTCGAAATTAGGACAATTTTCGTAGGTTCGTAATGCTCTAGGTACAGTAAGCTCCCATTCAAGCTATACATTTACACTACGAAAACCGTCACTATTACGAGCGACATAAGAACGGTCCAAAGGTCAAAGAGTATAGCTTGATAAGGAGCTTACTGTACTCTTTAGGGCCATTCATTATATACCCATATTGCTGGGTTTGAAAACGATCTTTTATCCATTTTTTTGAGCGGCGGCCATGTTTAATTTAGGGCAATTTTCCTAAGTTCATAATGCGCTACTCTTTGAGGCCTTTTATTTGATACCCATATTGCTAGGTTTGGAAACGAACTTTTATCCACCTTTTTTGAGCAGCGGCTATGTTGAATTTATGTCAATGTTGCTAGGTTCATAGTGCTCTACTCATCAAGACCTTTCATTTGATACCCATATTACTGGGTTTGAAAACGAACTTTTATCCACTTTTTTGAGCAGCAGCTATGTTGAATTAATGTCAATTTTGCTAGGTTCATAGTTCTTTACTCGTCAAGGCCTTTCATTTGATACCAATATTGCTGCGTTTGAAAACGAACTTTGATTCTTTTTTTTAGCGGCGGTCTTATAGAATTTAGGTCGATTTTTCTAGGTACCTGATGCTCTACTCTTCAAGGCCTTTCATTTGATACCCATATTGCTAGGTTTGGAATCGAACTTTTATCCACCTTTTTTGAGCGGCGGCCATGTTGAATTTATGTCAATGTTGCTAGGTTCATAGTGCTTTATGCATCAAAGCCTTTCATTTGATACCCATATTACTGGGTTTGAAAACGAACTTTTATTCTTTTTTTAGTGGCGGCCATGTTGAATTTAGGACGATTTTTCTATGTACCTTATCCTCTACTCTTCAAGGCGCGAGTTGTGGTTAAGTTCCTCTAAAACTGACCATGCGGGTAGGACTGCCCACGCATTCGCTCTCACGCACGACCTGACACAATTGGTCACCCAGCACTCCAGGGTACCAGATATTATCGGTCAAGCGCCCTCTTTATTGGACCTTCTGCTGACAAATCGCCCTGACGGATATCAGGTGGTGATTCGAGCTCCACTAGGATCTTCGGATCACTGTCTGGTATCCGTCACAGTGCCTCAGGCGTCGCGACCGTCACCTGTGGTTGCAGCACGCCGTCTGTGGCACTATGCGTCAGCAGATTGGGACGGTATGCGGGATTATTACGCATCTGTTCCTTGGTGGCAGCGCTGTTTCAATAGGATGGATCCGGACTCCTGCGCTGCCTCTGTTGCTGACGAGATCATACTAGGAATGGAATATTATATTCCGCATTCCAATCTCGTCAGTAGAGGCAGACGTAACCTCTGGTTCAATCGCGAGTGCGCCTCTGCTGTTGAAAACAAACAGCTGGCTTACCGCGCTTGGATCAGAGGCCGAGCTTCTAAGGATCCCAATACAAGCCTACTGAAAACAGCCTACAATAATGCCACCAAGCTGTGTAAGAGGGCTTACATTAGAGCGGATGCTCAGCGCATTGCACAAGTGGGCCAGGAACTGCTATCGCACCCTACGGGTAGCCGTTCTTTTTGGCGCCTGGCCAAAGCTGTGCAATCAAACTTCTGCCAACCCTCGCTGCCACCGCTGAGACATGCCGATGGCTCACTTGCTCATCAGCCGCAGGAGAAAGCCGACCTCCTGGCAAAACTCTTCGCGGCTCATTCCCGTGTCGATGACTGTGGTACACAACCTCCGAAACTGTCCCATTGTGGCAGCACCATGCCCGATATCCGTATCAGACAGCGTGATGTGCGGGCGGAGCTCCAGTCGATCGATACTCGAAAAGCAAGTGGCCCAGACGGCATTCCTGCGATTGTTCTTAAGAAGTGTGCAGCGGAGTTGACTCCGGTCCTTACGCGTCTATACCGTCTGTCTTTCTCTGCTGGTTGTGTGCCGAAATCTTGGAAAGAGGCCAATGTCCAGCCGGTTCCCAAAAAGGGAGATCGTTCTGATCCGGCTAACTATCGTCCTATAGCCGTCACTTCCATTTTGTGTAAAATCATGGAGAGGATCCTTAATACCCAGCTGATCCGTTACCTGGAAGGTCACTCGTTACTTAATGACCGACAGTATGGGTTTCGTCCTAAACGGTCAACAGGTGACCTTCTAGCGTTCCTTTTGCACAAATGGGGTGAATCTATCGATAAGCGCGGCGAATCGGTGGCTATTAGTCTCGACATCACCAAAGCTTTTGATAGAGTCTGGCACAAGGCTCTTCTTTCCAAGCTTCCGGCATACGGATTACCCGCGCAGTTCTGTACGTGGATTGCCAGCTTCCTCCACGAGCGTAGAATTCGCGTTGTCGTTGACGGCTGCGCTTCGCGGTTCGTGGCAGTGAACGCTGGAATTCCGGATTCGATTCTCAAATCCGGATTTGGAGGTCTAGTAAAAATGTGCGGATATCCGGATTTTTCCGATTACGGATAATCCGGATTGCATTCCCTAAGCATGATCGATTCAAACCACAATGAGAGCGAGATGGCGCTATGAGCTGCAATAGTGAAATGTCACTGTGCTCTGTGTCGATGTTGCGTCAACCTTGCGCCAAGCGATAACGGCAACGCGATCCTTTCGAGATTTCACCACGTGCACGCTTCTGACACCCGCCATTTTTATGTCAGTCAGTTTTACGCAATAAACAAATTACACATGACTGTGGCCAACAGCCATCGACCGGACGACCTCATATGCCAACAGCTTCGCGCGTTAATTGGTACAGGTGTGGCGTTGTTAATGGCGTTTTTATCTTTAATGGATTAAATATGGTTGAAGGACAAATAACATCTCATGTAGACTTTCTCTCGGTATAAAATCACTTGAAACCTAGCCTTAGCTTTCACCCGCAGCTTCGCCCGCGTTGTTTTTATCGTTCTCGTAGTAATTCAATATTTTTCCGTAGTAAAAAATATTCAATCTTTTTTAGTTTGTAAAAAATAGCTGTTTATAGCAGAAGCTTAAAGTCCCGTTGAAATACGTTAAGCAGTTAGATATACTTACTCAATTAAAAAACATTTCAACCCCTATTTCATCACTTTCAACAATTTTATTTTCAAAAACGCTTAATACGTGTTCACTCATTTGTAATATCCAATTATGTTTCTAGCCTTAAAAAATGACGGGCTTCCTTTCAAACTTTCAACCCCCTTTATTACCCACTCGAGGGTGGAATTTCCACAAACGCTGAAACAAACCCGGGCATTTTTTTTAAACAGTAGTAAGCCAATATACATACTAGCTTAGTAGTTAAAACATGTTTTCACTTCTCGTGCTCGCAAAGTTCGTCTTTATGTCGTTTAAAGGCTGCATAAAATGGCTTTTTATTTTCCAGCTAGAGCATAAAGAAAAATTTCCTTTTAGACAAAGATTCTTAGGACCAACAGTCAAGATCGCTCAATAAAACTTCACAGAATAACTTGATATCACGCTGCTTTTAACTTGAAGTGAAAAGCAGCGTGTAAAACACTGGCATAAACAAGTCATTGTACCCCTTAACTTACTATCCACTCGCTCTTGTTGTACAATCTACTATTTCATAATTAAGATACTTACATAAGTGTAATAGACTTGTAGCAGAAAGTAGGCGCTTAAAGAAATCGCAACACCGCGATCTAGCCCTTTTTTACGAGGGGAATGCGTTTACTCACCGTCCAAGCCCCCGCAGGGGCGAGGGTGTGTGGGACTCCGCAGCGAGCGACTACCCACTAAATCCCTCAATATCTGGCGAAATATCTTTGGCATCTGGCGCAGCCACGCCCAGAAGACGCGCAGCTGCCGAACGAGAACGTGGGCAGTTGGGCACCCGTCTGTACGCAACCATACCTCGTCGGCGGCGCATGCTCACCAATGGCGGGCCCCTTACGCCCTCTCCAAGATGGAGATGGAGAGGAGTGCCCGGGGCATACTCCGGGGGGTAATTTTTTACTGTGGTTTTCTTACACGCGGTCCGACGCTCAATGCGCCAGGCCTCCGGCACAGAATATACCGGGTGTAACTGAACACCCCAATAATATTTAAGGGGCATATAAGTTAGATACTAAATGGACCTTCGGTGCTTGTCTGAGATCTGGAATCCGTATACTTTCAGAGTTATTTGATTTTAAACTGAAAGCAAAAACTTTTAAGTGACAACCATAATCAGCTCTTAACAGAAAAGAAATTTAAACACAAAATGACACGTGACAGACGTGAGCGTAGTATTCCTCCTACGCTTACGTAAGGCTGTCGGCACTTAATACCAAAAAAATATTTATTTAGTTTGTATGACGTGAGCGTAGTATTCCTCGTACGCTTACGTAGGGTTGTCCGCACTTAATACTAAAAAATAATTTATTTAGTTTGTATGGGGAAAAAAAGTAGGTTTGTTCGCCCTCATATTTTTTCTACAGCATCTCTACTTCTGATGGATACATACCCTTAAATGTTATTGGGGTATTCAGTTACACCCTGTATAATAGTAGGTACTCCATACAAAACGGACACTCACCTCCCCGCACTCATTTCAAACACCACACCCCACCCCGCACTTCGTAGTAGACATCACTGACACATAATCAAGGGCGCGCGCGTTCGCTCTGGCGCGGCGACAGTTCACGTTCACGCGAACGTGAACTGTTCGCGTTCACGCGAACGTGAACTGTGAACGTGAACGTGTCAGTAGACGCGAGCGCCGGCTGATAACAGAGAAGGCAGTCGCTGCAATTCTCGCGTCATTTCGATTGATAACCACACACTCAGCCCTACTAGATTCCACGCACATATTTGCGCGTGTACAAACATCATTTGCTTAAAGTAGTAGTAATAGGTAATTGATTTGCGTACGTTGTATGGAGTGTCCGGGGTGCGCCCCCGGCCGCGCTCAGTGCGGGGTAACGGGCTTGCCAGACGGCAGATCCCACTGGATCCACCGCCGCGCACACGAGCTGAAGCTCAGCAGCGCCAAAACGTCAACCCACCGCAAAAAGCGGCCACGGTGGCCACACGAGGTGGCCCGCCGAGTAGCGCTCGGCCATCCCACGCCCCACTCATGGGGGGCCGCACAAGTGTGCCGAAGCCACACAGTGGTCGGATCAGCCTCAGTCCTTGGAACAACGACACGCCGAAACTCAACGAGCTTGCATCGACTCGGAACAACGACATGCCGAAGCTCAACAAGGACCCGCACCAATCCGACCAAAGGGCCAACGCACAAGGCGTAACGCGCAATGACCCGCGAGCGGGTCCCCGGACGACACACAACCCCATCTTAAACAAGAAGGAGAGGTGACACCCCACATGGCCATATAATAATAATAATAATAATAATTTTTATTTCAGATTCAATCCATAGTTGTTAGTAACAAAACTTATGTCTAATGTTAGTATTTTTTTTTTTTACAAAACCTTATGCTTAAAGCCTAGGATCTTACAGCTGTTGCCATGTGTAAACGCATACAGCGCATCAACAGTGGAGAATCCCACCGCTCAGAGAACGCGCGCAGAATACTGTTCGGGCTGGCGCGCACGCGCGATAGCAACGACCAACTACGCTTGTGCATTATAGTAAAAAAGCAATCAGTTCGCGCTTCAGCAAACATAGAGGAGGCACTACAATATCGCGCCAGCCCCAACAATATCCTGAACGCGTTATTATATTGAACGCGTATTAAGCTGTAGGCTCGCTGTGTAAAGTCAAACCACAGGCTGCACGTGTAGAAGGTTTGACAGTATGATTTAAATAAAGTAAGTTTCACTTCATCACTACATCGAGCAAACCTGCGGGCCAACATATTGCAGCGTACACTCAACGCCCTACGCTCCCTCAATATCTGCATCATCAGATAACTTATCAGTAAGCCAATGGCCCAAATATTTAAACCGTTTAACACGCTTAAAGGCTGTACCGGAAAGAGTCACAGTTGTAGGCAGATCATTACAGTTTCTAGAATTAGCTTGGAATATCATTAGCTCACTTTTACTGGCATTATATTTTAGACTATGCGCAGCCGCATACCTCTCACATATGCCAATCAATTTTCGCATAGCGCCGATCGACGGGCTCAGCAGCACCATATCGTCAGCGTAGCTTAAATTATTGATACAAACTCCGTCTATATGACATCCTATACCGGTGCTACTGAGCTCGCTGACCAGCCGGTTAATGTACAGGTTGAAGAGCTTCGGCGAGGTCAGCCCTCCCTGCCTCACCCCACAATCCAGCCTATACACACCCATATGTGAGCCTGCCCATCTAACACTGTTTAGTTGGTTTTCATACCAATACCTGAGTAGGGAACATAATTCTGGTGGCAGCTGAGTTTCACGACGTAATTTATCCCATAGTAAACTATAGGAAACCATGTCAAACGCCTTCGACAAGTCCAAAAAACAGGCATAAACCGGCGTTTTTCTAGTGGTATAGTATTGAACGGTTTGTTTGAGACATAATATCGCACTTTCAGTAGACAAACCTGGTTTAAAACCAAACTGTGCATCGTGTATGTGAAGGTGTTCACTGAGATGCCTGTCGATCAAACCGTCCAATACCTTGGCTACGACCGTCGCTAGGGATATAGGCCTATAATTTGCCAAATCGGAGGCGTCACCTGTTTTATTTTTAACTATAGGCACTACAATAGTGTGCATAAGCTCATCAGGCAGAAACTTATGACTTAAACATAAATTAAAAAACATCGCAAGAATTCGTGGTAAATGCACACCTGCATACTTGAGATGCTCAATACTGAGGCCATCACAACCGGGAGACTTCCCTCTAACCATTTTTTTAATCACAGATGCTACATCTTTAGCAGTAAACCTTACAGTGAGGGCCGTGTAATGACGCTCCTCTGCGGTCTGTTTTAACGACGGCGATTCGACTTTGAAATGTTGCCGGAATGCATTGGCAACATCCAAAGGGTCGTGGAAGCCCGCAACGCTCACAGGAAGGCTCGGTCTTGGATTTAGTTTATTTGTATTTTTCCAAAATTGTACAAAATTTTTGTCAGAGTGATTTTTAGTAATCATATCCATTTTAATTTGTTGCTCATTGTCTTGACAGTATTTTAATTTAGATTTAAAAAATTTACGTGACTGACACATTTTACTGAATAAATATCCCGAGTTAGGTTTTCCATATGACATCCAATAATGAAACCAAAAACGAGCCTCTCGGTGAGCATCACTTACATGCTTGTTCCACCCCGCAATATGTTTGTGTTTTCCACGCGAAGAACCCCTGTGACTGAACTCAGCCGCCTCTGTGAGTATGGATATAATATTATTATACATAATATTGAGTACACGCCTATGATCAAAGTTTGAGCACGGTCTGTCAGCGCAATCGCCAAAGTCAGGTGGAAAGTCTACTAGCCTCAATCTCGACTGACAATACATCAAATATCAGTCATATGAAGTGGCCCGCCGGGTTAAACCCGGCCACATCACGCCCCCCTCCACGGGGGCAGCTGTCAGACTCTTAGCCCGAGGCAAAAACTCTGCAGGGTTGCGCAGGGTGCACCGCGAGGAGGTGGTGACATCGCACCCCAACGCCATCTAGCCTACCCAATTAAGATAGCGAAATGTTGTATCGATAAATGAACTAACACCACCATCTGTTAGAAACTTATGGAACTTACAAATAAAACAATAAATCTATGAACATTTAATTCGCAATAATAAATATTGAGGTCAATAATCGAAATAAAAAATATCCTATCGTTTAACCTTATATAGTACTCCATACCATGGAGCAGTAGTTAGGTCCATGCTCATTCTTAGCTATGCTTATTATATAGAATAGGTACTAGCTGTGCCCGCGACTTCGTCCGCGTGGAATAGTAACGGCTAGACCGATCTTGATAAAAAGTAGCCTATGTTATACCTTATATAATTAGCTATCTATTAGTGAAAGTCCCGTCAAAATCGGTCTAGCCGTTCCGGAGATTAGCGGGAACAAACAAACAGACAGACAGACAGACAGACAAAAATGTTTTAAATTGTGTTTTTGTTATTGGTACCCGATATACATTCATACCCATTTAGTAAAAACTTGTTATTTTGACATTACAAACAAACACTTCAATTTTATTTATTTGTATAGAGTATAGATGTAAAAATAACTTGAGTGACGTAAATTTTTTGTCATCGTTGTGTTCATCGTCTTGTCTTAGAAAATAAACGTATAATTATGTAATTGCATATCATTTCATTTGGCGACGAGAAAAATGGAGAATGAACAATTCCAACAGATTTTACGCGTACAGCAAACGCAACAAGAACAAATGCTCGTCGCAACAAGAAAAAAGAACAAATTCTTAAGTTATTGGCAACACCGCGTATATGTCACCGTAAAATTGTAATTACCGTTAGATTATAATCTATCTCGCGAGATTGTAAACTATCGCCGTAACATACTGCCTACAATTTAACGCATTATTTTTCGGTAGATTATAATCTATCGAAGTGAAACTGTTAAATCACAATCTGTCGTGCGGTAAATTGTGAACTGTCTGAAGGCTGTCCCTGATTGGTCTGTTTTACAGTAGATCATTCTGAGTCCATAGAGTTAGGAATCAAACACAGTGTCAGTCAAATAAAACAAATGCACTTCAAGAATAGTGACATCAAGTATGTATTTATTATTTAGTTGTTAATATACACATACTTAGTCTTACACTTAAACATACATTAGTCTTGGTTGAAGATTTTTATGTTTTTTTTGACGTCAATAAGTGCCTGTAAAGGTCTATATTGAATAAAGATTTTTGAGTTTGAGTTTGATACATACAACATATACATACAATCGACAGCACCAACTATTCGCTAACTACCGTTGGTAACTAGAACTGTCATTTTTGAAAGACACTTTATATCCATTACTGGTTTAGTGATCTTATGTGTTACGGCAGCGTTAATGATAGCAGTAATGTTTCTTAAAAATGAATCTAAAAAAATACATTCTTAGGAAAGGACATTGAGTATTTAGGGCATACTATTAGCGAGAAAGGTATTCAGCCTACTAGCACTAAAATCGATGCAATCACAAAAGCAGCTAAACCAACGAACATTAAAGAGTTACGAGCTTTCCTAGGGCTCTTAAATTTTTATGAGCAATTTATTCCATACCTACGCAGTATTTGTGCGGATTTGCATGAAGTTACCGGATCCTGTCAGATGTGGTGATGAATGGAAGCAAAGAAGAAACTTTTTAAAGCTGCAAAATCGTGCACTGTAAAAGCGCAACCCGTGATAGCATTTGATAAGAATCGCCCCTTATTCTTAGCTTGCGATGCGTTAGAGAAAGGCGTTGGGGCTGTTCTTTTCCACAAAACGAACAGTAGTGAACAACCCATAGCATTTGCATCTCGGAAATTACAACCAGCTGAAAGCAAATATTTTGTCATAAATCTAGAAGCCCCCACGATTTTGTTTGGAGTTAAGAAATTTGATCAGTATTCACGTGGCACTAAATTTACTCTGATTACTGATGATCATAAACCACTAGTTATTAAACTAGTTAGTTACTAAACATGGAGTCCAGCAACAATTTCCACCCAAAAACATAAATATTCTTATGTAGGTGCCACTGCCGGTGGAGAAGAGAAGAGACGCCATGCTGATCATATCCGACCACGAGTTTCAGCCGATGAAGTAGCCTATGATGAGGATGAAGATGTTGCGGAGATACACTCGCCTAATCAAGTTGGACTAAGTTTATGATCACCAAATAGACCAGCCGATCCAGACAATTTGAGCAATGATAGAGCGAACATAAGCGCATCACCGATCGCATCACCAATGGTAGCAGTTCTGAATAATGAATCTAAGACGGAGTCTGAGATATCTGTTCTGTCAGCCCATAACCGTCGCAGCCAGCGACTGGTAAAACCACCACGGCGGCTTATTGAGGATTGTTGACAATAACGACTTATAGAAGGGGCGAATGTTATAACCTTATATAGTACTCCATACCATGGAGTAGTAGTTAGGTCCATGATCATTCTTAGCTATGTTTATCAAAAAGAATATAACTTGAGTGACGTTAATTTTATCTCATCGTCTTGTCTTAAAAAATAAACGTATTTACAATTTATTGTGAAATAAATAAATGTGGCCAAAAAAACTTATTTTTCATTATCTTTCTTTCTTCAAATACTAATTAAATTGCTAAATGGATAACACTCAATTTAACATTATAATGTCGAAGAGAGATAAAACTCTTTCACTCTCTTCTTAAATAACGGAAGAGTCTGTATCACGTATGTGAGGAGGAAGCGTTCCACAATCTGACAGCATGAACAGTAAAGGACCGCTTATAGAATTGCGTATTAAAGGAAGGAAGCTGTAGCAGCGTACGAAGGTGTAATCTACAAACAGTGTCAGGAGAACGAGCAAACTCAAAACGCTCACGAAGGTAACGCGGAGAAGTAGGGTTGTTCACGCATAGAAGACCCTTTCTCTCTCAACGCCTTGTCCACAGACAGCTCCACAGAGCTGTATTATTTTTTATCTACATCCGATTTTTTAACCCTCCCAACACTAACCATTTATGTTGTATAGCAACACTCGCTAACTGTAAAGATTTCGCCAATTTCAAATTTGTATAAGACTAACGATCTTCCCTTTGTATCGACCACACGAAATATACTGTTAAGCAAGAAGACTTCGCATTATTCATCTCCGAGCAGCTCCTCATCTCAAACCCTCAAGTAAAGGCGTAAACAAGGGTTATGTATGATATTAAAAAGAAAACAAAGGATACGTAAATTTCTTCGAAGCCGGATAGGAAGCCACTTTTTTTCTTTTTTTTTATGTAAGGCCCGGCAAATGACCTCCTCCCGCCTGATGTTAAGCGGGTTGTTGTGTTAAGTTGTGCACGAAATTGGGAAACATGATCATACTTACGCAACCCAAAAATGAATGGAATGCAAACATTTTGAAGCCTCTCAAGTTTATTGAGCAATTCCTCCATGATATCTAGATAACTAATGTCAGCATAGTCCAAGATAGGTAGAATTAAAGATTGAGCCAGTGAAATTCTAGTCTGTAACGGAAGGAAGTACTGAAGGGATTTGAGGATGTGAAAAGAGGAGAATACTTTGCGACTAACTTCGTTAACATGATCTTTCCAGTTCAAGTTGTTATCGAAGACAACGCCCAGGTTTTTAGATGATTTGGAGTAATTAATAACAGATCCATTAAGCACAATAGGGGGCAACACATTTAAGTCCAATTGGCTGACCATATACCTACTGCCTACAATAACTGCCTTTGTCTTAGCAGGATTGATCAGTAGGCCATACGATTCAGCCCATCTACTGAGCCTCTCAAAATCCTCATTCAGGGCTACAATTTCACTATGTGCTTTACAGACAGTGAAGTGGCGAAATATTTGCAAGTCGTCTGCATACAAATGAAAGTTCGACGTTAAAATGCTCGTGACAGCTCGTGGCAGGAAAACAGAAGAGGTGAAAGAACATCTCCTTGTGGGACGCCAGCAGATAACGCGCACCAATCTGACAGTATATCGTTAAGTCGAATGCACTGAAATCGATCTCGTAGATATCAATTAAACTAAGCTACAGCTTCAGGAGATACGTTAAGTGAACTCGGAATACCAAGGAGAATATCGAAATCAACAGAATTAAACGCGTTGGTAAAATCCAATAGCAAAAGTAAAGTGAAATACTTTTTCTCCATGGCAAACCTAATCCCATCAGTTATATGCACCAGGGCAGTAACCGTGCTGTGACCAGGTCGGAAGTCGGACTGAAAGGGGTTTAGTAGGGAGTTGGACGACAGAAAGTTTGAAAATTGTTTATATGATAGTTGTTCGAGGACTTTTGATAGAAACGGTAAGATGGAGATAGGACGGTATTGGACACTTTAGGTAGGGGAATAATAAATGCTTTTTTCCAGGCAGATGGGAAGTCAGAAAATATAAGGCAAATCATCCTGGTACTAACTCCATCACTGCCACAAACGGTGGATGAAATAGCTAAAATAGACTTTTTGACGTCGTCCTCAGATACAGGAGTAAAATGAAATGGTAAACACGCAGGCAAATGAAATCCCGATAACTGCTGTAAGGTAAGTGATTTGACGTTGGCCTCAATGTTAGATGGTGGTGAAGTGAAATGTTGATTAAGAGCATTGACGTCAATATCACTTGCACAACAATCATTGGACCTGCCTATGCCAACGGATTTTGGAAACTTCCATGTATCAGAAGGCGATTTTCCTGTTAACGAAACGTATAATTATGTAATTGCATATCATTTCAAGGTAGACCAAATTACATACAGTAAGCCAAATTTCATAAAAATCAGAAAAGTAATTTTGGAGTTTAACCCGAAAAACATCCTGACGCAAGTTTTGATATATACAGAGTGTAACTGAACACCCCAATAACATTTAAGGGTATGTATCCATCAGAAGTAGAAATTCTGTAGGAAAAATATTAGGGCTAACAAACCCACTTTTTTTTCCCATACAAACTAAATAAATTATTTTTTGGTATTAAGTGCCGACAACCGTACGAGGACTACTACGCTCACGTCATACAAACTAAATAAATTATTTATTGGTTATTAAGTGCCGACAGCCCTACGTAAGCGTACGAGGAATACTACGCTCACGTCTGTCACTTGTCATTTTGTGTTAAAACTTTTGTGTTAAGAGTTGTTTATGGTTGTCACTTGAAAGTTTTTGTTTTCAGTTTAAAATCAAATAACTCTGAAAGTATTGTGGTTCCAGGTCTCAGACAAGCACCGAAGGTCCATTTAGTATCTAACTTTAATGTTATTGGGGTGTTCAGTTACACCCGGTATAACAAGATAAGATAGACATTATTTCAATATTAATCGGTATAAAATTACATTTAGAAATGAGTTTGATCTCTCGATCTTGATCAGGCATTAAGGCGCTACATCGAAAATGAATCAGACAATGGGAGGCGTGGTCTATGTATAAACGCGGGGCGCCCCCCGTGCTCAAGTAATTAGTCTTTATATCTATGTAATCAAGTCGTGAATTATCGACGTGAGCGACAAAATACAATTTATTTTATTCAAAAATAACTATAATGATTAGAAAAAAATGCTTTTACACGATTCTGAATAATGATGATGTCTACTTATTTATGGAACTTTTTAATGAATACCCAATACCGTTTACTAGTAATCCTGAATTTTCTTATTTTTAAGAGGTTATTTAAAAAATAAAATGTGTCTAGACAAAATCTTTAAATCGCGTTTTCGGTTTCTGTCGTTTCTAGCTAAGATATAAAGAAACACATATTTGAGTTTCAGATCTGTAAGATCTCTCAGTGACCTGTGACATGACATTAAAAATAACCAATATTTTCGTTATAGCGCCATAAAGACTTTTCAGTGCGTCAAATCAACCCTAAAATCTGGAACGAGTTCTGATAATATCTTATCTTCAACAGAAAATAATTTTAAACCTGTATATTATGTTGTCCTTCATAAAATTGTACGTCCAAATGTCCTACGACCGCTAACTGAAAATAGTGAAGATAATTAATTATACATAATTGCATTGTCATCGGAACTTAAGGTGTATACCAACAGCTCAATCGGACATTAGCAAGTGTAAATTCACTTGCAAGATTTGAACCAAACAAACGGCAAGCTAAATAAAACCGTTTAAAAAAAACAAGCACCTACCTACATATACATAAGTCAACCATTTCCACATGATGGGCGCAAGTACAGTCGACTTTAAAAGATTAATACGGTCAAAGTTACAAAAATGGCATATTTTTATAAAGTTGACCGTATGATTTTTTTGTAGTGGACTGTTCATATGGCATCATATTTTTATTTACATTGATGTTACAAGGTAAGCAGAGATTATTTAAATCTCTGAAGGTAAGTACAAAAAAGTCCAGAATATACTTAGAATTAGTTAATATTTATTTATTTTATGTTAAGTACTGTCAAAATATTAATTGTTATTAACAAAAAGTACTTACCTATTATTAAAATTTACAAAAAAAAATCTAAATAACATAGGTAAGTATGACCTACATGATATAAAAAAATTCAACTTCAAAGTCGAAATCACATACTTAAAACTACGCAGAGAGCAAATATAAATCGATACCTAAGATCGTTATAAATACTATTGTATTTTTATATGATATAAATAAGTTGTTTCACATTATAAATAAAACAACTATCTAGTTAGAAAAACGTATATCTCACATAAGGTGATGAAAACAACACCGAATATTATCACAGTACATACATATACCTACAGCACGTACATAGTCTAAAATACAAAATTTAAAGGAAGCTTAAAATATCCTTCTGTATTTTCATTATGCAATGAAAGAAAACACGTAAGTGCCTACTGCAATTATGTTTTTATAAAATAACGTAGACAAATAAGTAGGTAATACCTGTCAATTGTAATTATAAAAAGCGAAATTTATAGGAAATGTTAAAAATCGTTATTATTTCTAACTTCGCAGAAATAATAGAGTAATCTAAAGAATACATGAATTTTACGCAAGTTAATTAAAATAACATATTAGAAATTAATTAAAGAAACTAAGAGAACCACTGAAATATGTGAACTATGAAGCTCCAAGTATCGGGCAAGTAAAACATGGTATTTATCTAGCAATGATGGTATTAATGCATGAATGCAAATGGGCTTTATGGTGTTATAGACGACAAAAGACAACAACATGTGCGTCATCTTCAGATTACTAAGATAACATACTTATAACTATTTGAAGTAAATTACATGGTGAATTACCTTATTTGTGGTTGGCACCAATACCTAAGGCAATAAGTAGTTTGTAATTAATCTCAAAAACCAATTAAGGAATAGCCATTCTTAATTGACATAGTCGCCTTGATGAGATGAGCTTAGTCATCTAACGGACAAGGATTTCCTGGCCGAGGGTTGTACCACTTCTCGTAGTGCTCATCATCAATAATCTTATAGTCGTAGTCGCGGTACGTGAGCAGGTTCTCCAAACGGAACACCGCATTGAAATCTCTGATGTCAGTGAGCACCTTTGGTCGTCGGTAGAGGCCAGCTTCCGCGGTCAGGTTGGCGAAGTAATTATCCTGTTATAAGAAGCAAAATACATAGTTACATGAGTGATCCGCCGGTCACACGTGTACAAGGGGCCTAGACAAAGTAACATGCAGTTTTGTTTCGTTTATGTTATACGAGTATCGAACAGCAATGTATACCTAAAGTCGCGTCCACACTATATCGATCCACAATGCCGATAGGATGCCACGATATATCGGAAAAGCAATATATATCGATATATCAACGCCTAAATTTATCGATATCGACAATACGCCGATATAGATATATCAGTATCGAAAACCCAAATTAAAATACCCACAAGTTATCCTGTTGTTGACTCTAATCTATTGTTGTAATCTGTGGTGAGTAAAGTGTGTCAAAGAGATACACTGTTAAGTCAACGGTGTACAGCGAATGGTCATCCATCATTGACTTTATTATGAAAATTTCCGAATTTCCCTCTAAAACTATAGTAAGCCAGAATGTTGTACAGCGAATGGTCACCATCATAGCCCATCGTGTAGAGAGGCTAAAAACTACATTGGAATTTAATAAGCTATTAAAAAGGAGAAATATCGATAAAATATTAATAAATCGGCGTACTAGACGGATATATTAGTATCGAATTAATTCCATATATATCGATATCGATATTTTTAAAAACTTTGCATCTCTACACTGTCGACTTTCAGCATGTCCACATAACCTCAATATGCTAGTACTACACACATTGGTAAAAAGTCATTTTAAATACCTATTTTTAATATAGTTTACCTTTTTAAGTTGGTGACGTTTACTTTAAAATGAGTAATTTAGAAGATATTGCAATGGCGCCTGCTGTAATTATCATCGGAGTAATTGGAAGTCAATAAGATCGTAACAACCAAATATGTACTCAGCAAAACAAAACAAAACGAACACAATGAATATGTTTTAGTATTATGTCATTACATCAGTTGTGCTAAACAGTTGACCAACATGTTTCAGCACGTCCACACTACTATTAAACTATTATCGATTCGATTTCCTTTGATCCGTACCGACTTGATCCGAACGACTGATTGATACGGTTCGGCCCGTCACATGTTTCAACAAAGCCGGGCGACAAATACACATTTTGTTCGACATAGCGACACCATTCAGCATAGTGTGGACGCGGCTTAAGAATGATTCGTAATGTGAAGTCATTCCCATAGATTTTGTTATTTTCGAACCTCGTTACTTATCGTTTTTTAATTGTTTCTTCTTCTAGGCCTCCAGGCCGAAGTATCAAAATAATATATAAAAAGTAACACTGTAGGTATCCATTACTGACTCTTGAAAAATTCTCACCATGTCGCTTCCAATAACATTGACGTCAATAATCTTCATGCCTCTGGACTTCATGACGCGCACGTGCGCTAGCCACGTCTTCAGCATTTGCTCCTGGGACGGAAGCTTAAACTTGCCAGCTGCTAGCGCCGCTGCATATTCACCCTGTAAGTATTAATAAATCTGGGTTTAGTGAGGTGCCGAGTGAGCACCGGGAGAAAGGTTTTTCGGTGTTTTAAACACCGAGGTTTGTTGATTTGACAAGCCGCACGCACGCTATTAGTGTTGCTAGTAGCGTACGGTACCTGAGGCATTCTAATCATTTTTTTAATTTGCAATAAAGTTGCCAATCAATAATACACGTGGGTTCTGTAAGATTCGTATATATGCAAGGCTAGTGTACTCTGCCATGATGTGACATAAGATGTGTGGTTACAGTACCTGCAAGGTACTTTATTTATTTCATATTCCTTTATTTCACTCAAAATAGTCTTAATTCAAATATAACTTGATAGAAACCACTTTTAGTCATTCAAATTTTTTTACCTACCACTGCCTGTCTCGTCTCACCCTTCGAACCTGAACACAACGATGACATCACTGCTGATCTGTGGCAGAAATCGATAAGATAGAGATACTGGAGCTCACGGAAATACTCTCCTCTAGTGTAGAAATAGGAAGATAAAAATAGCTATATGATACCTTTTTTTTTTGTTTCTCGGGAGAAAATGCGTAACCACACCGTACCCGCCGTTGGCTAGACGGCGAGCGTGTGTGTCTCCCGGCAGGGCAGAGTGCCAGGCCTACCTATATGATACCTATCTATACAAAGATACTCGTACTTTAGCTTTGATTTCTTACTAAAGTATGTTAGTCGCCGCATGATAGACAGTTTGGCAAAATAGCATATTCACCTGTGCCTCTAAGACGCTGTTCAATACTTTCTTTGGCACTCCCACAAACAGCATGGTTGGGTGGCGAATGTTCACTGTATGTTGATACAGGGGCAACAAATACTTGCCTGTTGCCGTTATCCCCACACTTCTGTCCAAGAAGGGATGAGAGAAATCGTAACCTAAAAACAATTACATTATTATAACTTAATACTACCCTTCTCCCTCGAGCGGATTTGTGACTTTGTCCCATTATAAAGATTGATTCATAACTGTTATCTAGAATTTTATTAGAGTACACGCAACCAAGGTTGTCTAGTGCAAGGGAGTATCAATTGATAATGATGCTCAGGCCACCCATGAAAGTTGCGCCTTTTATAACTTATTTTAGACACTCTTATTTAAAAAAATATGCACAGCAACCAGAAACGGTCCCTGCAGCAAGAGGCCTTTCTAAATTAATGAAATGGATTATTTCGATGCTTTAATTGATAATCTTATGACTTACTTTCGACGGCCAGAATACTTGCCATACCTGCACCACCCTAGTTACACCACGGATTTAGTAGAAGTATCAAACACCGTGATCATACCCCAAGGCAGCCCTACGTCTAGCAAACAACGTCAAAAAATCTGCAAACAGTTATTCACCTGTTGAAAAGATCACATCGTCAATTTCCTCAAAACTGTTATCTTGGAAATATACGCCGTCAGATGTAAACATTTTGATGTCAGGCTTTTTCACGTAAGTGTCTGAGAAGAACGGTTGGTTGTACTTCAGATGGTGGCTGTGAACAAGTTTGGCAGTCACGTTGGAAAGGTGCATGGCCAAGTCTAAGCCAGATGGTCCAGCGCCAACCACCAGAACTCGTCGGTTCCTGTAATCCTCGGGGTCTTTATAATCATGACTGTGAATCATTTTCCCTGAAACAAAAATCAACCAATTAAGTGTTAAATGTTGTAACCAATTTACGTGGTATTCTGAAGATTAATTGTGTAAAAAGCCAACCTTTAAAAGTCTCCTGACCCTCGAACTTGGGCCATACTGGACTACTGAATTCTCCATTAGAAACCACAATAAAATCGCACTCTTCAGATCGTATCTCCCTCGTATCTGCCTTCGTGTATGTGACATTCCAGTGTTCCTTATCCCATTTAATTGATGTTATATAACTCTGGAACTGAAAACATCATAACGAAATATTAAAGCTAAAGTTTTAGGAAAATGTGTGGACAAGCTTGGAAAAGCGAAAGGTCACTCATAACGAAATATCGAAAACCGTTCGCCGTATAAAAATTAAATTTGGCAGGAATGGTCGTCGTCTGCTAAGAACAGAGAGCCCCTTACCGATCTCATGGTTTTGCAAATGATAGCATAGTGCAAGATGAAAAATACGATTTCCGGTGAGATTTTTGATCATTTGCTCATTATTTAATGATGACATCATTGAAATTATGCCATAGTCATGATACGAGTATCATTGGAGATCGGTAATACGAAATGCAGCATTTCATGATTTCTTTTTCTTAAATTTATACCATGTCATACGATGAAAGATCCATAATTGGCCTGCAGATTTTTGCGACGGGGTTGTCACAAGTTTGTATGAAAGTCCTCCATTTTATTGCTACTAACTTGAAATTTGGCTGTGAGGTAGTTAGTAATAGACGTTCGCTAAGAACTGATTTTGCCACTTTAAGGAGGTCTAGGGGCTGTCGCAAATTTTTATGAAAGTACTTATTTTTTTGTGCTACAAACTTGAAATTTGGCAAGGAGGTAGTTAATACTTAGCAAACGTTCGCTAAGAACGGATTTTGTGACAGGGCTGAAGCAAGAGCTCCCGCAAGTTTATATGAGATAGATAGAATATAGTTAAGACATATTGGACCACCTGGAGCCGATCTTATCTAGCACAGTTCGGTTTCAGCGTTCATTTCTTCCACGTACGTGCAGACTCTGGAACGAGCTCCCAGCTGTGGTGTTTCCTGAGCGCTACGATATGTCCAACTTCAAACGAGGTTTAAAAAGAGCACTTCTCTCCAGGTAGGTAGTAACTGAGCTTTGCCCCTGGTATTGCAGATGTCCATGAGCGGTGGTTACCACTTACCATCAGGTAGGCCACTTGGTCGTCTGCCACCTTTAGCAATAAAAAAAAATATTATCAGGTAGGGAAAGAATTACTACGCGGACGAAGTCGCGGGCAAATCAAATAAAAGCTTTCGTGCCTATTGTTGAATGTTTATGCGTTTTACCACGCTGTTCAATATGAATAATAATTTCTAATTAAGTAGTTTTTTTCGTAATGAAAAATAATCGTAACTGTTACTTATTTACATAGTATTTTATCGTTACCCTATTGATATTTTTGTCTTTTGTCCACAGAATAAATCGTATCCACACTTAATCCCTACAAGAACATATAATAAGTAAATCATTTATAGTCGCCTCACGATACGGCGTTATCCTGTTCTACTGCATGGAAATATTAAAGAGGTCCTTTAAATTTTTGTATCAATAGAAATAATTTAACTTAGTCATATATTAGATATATCGGAATGGAAACACATACAGATTTTTTTAAATTACCTGGATATGTTGTATGAGATCAAATTGCTTGGCGAATCTCTTCAGATACTTATAGAAGCATTCTCCAGTTGGAAAGGATTGAGTGCCGTCGGGAAACGGGAACCCAAAATACTCCATGGTCAGCCTCGGCGTATTTATTCTGTTTGAATAAAAACTTACATAAATTATTTATAGACTGTAGTTGGATTGGTCCAGTTAACCATTTCACAGCTTTCACCCCTTATATCAGCTGCTTTTGGAAGGTAGTGGTGGTGATATCATTTTCCAATCAAAAACCTACGCTAGTTTTATATTTTAGTTTTAAAAAATTCCAGACTTCTTTAAAGAGAAATTTCATATATTTCAAATTCATTTATATTTTATGCCAAGTTCTTTGGTAAAGTTCAATGTTGCAAGATTCATAGCGCTTTACTGAAGAGTAAAGCGCTATTAGTCTTTTAGTGTAATACTCATACTCGTATTACTGGGGTTGAAAACAACATTATATACGCCATTTTTGAGCAGCGTCCATATTGAATTTAAATCAATGTTAATAGGTTCACGGTGCTCTACTCTTCAAACCTCTTTATTTAATACCCATAATTACATTGGTTGGAAACGAAATTTTAATTCATAGCCCCTGGCTCTAATCCATAATTGTAATGACTCTAGGTCTTAGAGTGCTGATCAGCATCTCCATACTCATATTCAAATTAAATTCAAATTCAAAAATCTTTATTCAACATAGGCGTTTACATGCACTTATTGACGTCAAAACAAAATATTCTTATTTAAAGGAAACCTTAACCTTGTATGTGCATACATCCTGAATATACTCAAGATGTCTGCAAATATACATGTAGGAATGAAAAAAAAAGTTGACTCTACACCTCAGCATCAAAAATCCTGTTTAACGAGTTGCTACAAAACATTTATATTAAATTTATATATGAAAATAAGGCTTTTAACCTTAAGTGGAACCTTTGGAATTGACGTAAGAAAATCTGATCTCAGAAAATAGGCTGAAAACCCGGAGGCCGAGAATGCGAAGGAACGGCTGGACGACCGGACGCTACCATACCAAAGCTTGGGTCAAAACCTTTTTGCTCTAGTTTTTTTTATACAACAAAGTGAAATAGTAGGATGTTTACCAAAGAACCAAAGAACTATTTTTAAGGCAAGAGTGTTTTTGATCCAGAGCGGAGCGAAGGATTCTAGAGCATTCTAGAGTAGAATCCTGAGCGAGCGAAACTCGTGATGAGTGAGAATACACGTTACATTAAGTGACAATCAGACAAAAGAAAAAAAATAAACTAATAAATGCAATGAGCATCCTCTACCGGCACCTGATGACCGATCGAGTATACATCTGCTTGTTTTATTTTTATTTATAATAGTTAATTCGTTATATTGGTCTAATGCATAAATATTATTATTATTTTATATTGTCATTATTATTAATACTAGTAACATGGACATGCGTGACAATCGTGTGGAAAAGTTAATATTAATTAGTTACTTAGTGTAGGTACATCTAGCGTCACGGTATGTAGGTACATCATATCGTACACGTACTCGTATGTTCCTTTTTTTTATTTTAGTTAGTCAATTTGGGACAGCAAGTTCAGTTCAGTAGTCTTAATAAGATATAGCTTTGGTGATTAACTGGCTTAGATATTGGCTTCCCACAGGAAGCTGAGACTGAGTAATCCCCATCCAAAAAATAAGGAAACTACAGTTTAACAAATGCATTGTTAAACTGTGACTGAAGTGTTGAGCTTTATCAAAGCGAAACTTAGTTTACTTATAGGATAAATAAACCCTTATTTAGACATTTTAGCACAACGCAACAACAATGTTAAAACAAAAACAGATGTAGGTGTGCTGCAGTGCCTAAAACGGCAAATAAATGTAAGTAAAGAAGTGATTTTTACTTTTAATAAAACAAATACTGGAATTTCAACCATTACCCTCAAAATCCACTATTACTACTATTGCATTCTTTTGTTCGTATTTTTAATAATATAAGGAGATAATATACGAAAATCTTTAAACTGGAGTACGAAATATTTGTATGCAAACAGGTTTAATCGGTCGTTCCGGTTATATCATAATCGCGGCCATATAAAATGAACCCGTTCCAGCAAGAGACAGTTACTTAAGAAGTTGTGAATGCGTTTACTTCAACATGAACCAAATTATAAACCTAATATTCAATTCAAACATTTCCGTTTTATACGATAAGGTAATATCATTTGGCCCTTAATGCAAAAGGTTAGATAAAGGGCGCGTTTTATTGAGAAGCTTTTCAATTTGTGTAAAAATTTACCAAAAGCATACAGATTTTTGTCAAAAATTGCCTCAATTTTCATTTTATGCAAACGGGCAGTTGCTTCTAATTAATATTGCGTTTGTTGCTCGCGACAAATCATACACAGTCAGTGGACATATTTTTTTATAATTCTATAAAAAAAACCTAATACGTTTTCGTTTTAAACTTAGGTAGGTACTTTCCCACATTTTTATATGTGAACTAACACTGACTAACACTGTATTAGTGACATGGATAATTTAGTGACTAAAATAACTGTGATAATTTAAGCCCTCTTGACACTTAGGACATCCCAGCAATGTGGAACTTGAGATTCTTAATGAGACAAACTCTTTAGCATTATAAATATTCTAGAAGACTCTATACATAGTCAGCTGAAAGTCCCTTCCCTTTCAATCCGTGGATGCCATAGGGAGTTTCAGTATTGTGATCGCAGTAACACAGTTCTAGATACTTTTGTCATTTTGTAAGCTAATAGATTATCTACATCTAGTATGTATGTAGGATAAGTATTTTACATCTCTCATGTTCGGTAAGTAGGTCCTTATTACCCCCAAATGGGGCTTGTAGGTGACCAATTAGCGCTCTAGGGTAATAATGTAGCTAGAAAAGCCCTAGGGCTGTAAGTAATTTACTGCCAGTATGATGGTTAGATGTACGCGAACTTTTTGAAATAGTGAAGTTTTTTTTTTAAATTACTTACCGCCCTAGGGCTTTCCAAGCTACATTATTACCCTAGAGCGCTTATTGGTCACTTACAAGCCCCATTTGGGGGTAATAAGGACCTACTTACCTCACAGTCGAGATGTAAAGCAGAGTAGTTAGCTCGGGTGTAAGCACCAATTGCATCCTCGAAATATAGGCGCACGAGCGTACTGCAATTGATGCCTTACAGCCCTTACGGACATACAGCCAGACGGGCAACAAAGTGATTCTATAAAGGCTCTGTATTTTCTATTTGAGGCACGGAACCTAAATAAATTAAAAAATATTCTTTCGATTCTCGCCAATCATGCATCCAAAAGTTAAGTATGCTAAAGATACTTATCATAGATACTAGATAATCGATTAGCTTACAAAATGAGAAAAGTATTTAGAATTGTGTAACTACAATCACAATACTCATGTAATTATTATCAAACTAGCTGTGATCGCGAACTACGTTCCGCCTTATAAAAGACTTCAACGCGTTCTTAGTTATATCTTCTATATTTTTCCCGTTTTATCAATTTTTTTTATTAATTATCCTCTCCTATTGGCCCTTGCGTGATAATACATAGCCTAAAGCATTCCTTGATAAATGGACTATCCAACACAAAAATAATTTTTCAATTCGGACCAGTAGTTCCAGAGATTAGCGCGTTCAACCAAACAAACAAACAATCAAACAAACTTTAGATACTCGAGTCTATGGTCTCTTTCGACTGAAAAAAAAATCATAAGTCCACGCGATCAAAAGACCGTTTATGTCGCATGTTTATGCATATTTTGTGATTTCACAAAGGAATCAAAACCTTACCGGCCTTATTAATAAAAATTTTACTCCTTGGTTCATCCTCGGATTAGTTAATCCGTGTTTTGTCTCGTTTTGACATATGACAGCCGACATGTGTGGAAACAAGACAAAAGACGGAGTACCTAAAACCTAAAGTCCAAGGAGTAACATTTTTATTAATAAGGCCGTACGGGTACTTCCCGTTGACTTAAAATCATAAAAGGCACGAAGCAAGGTCTTATAGCACATGTTTGGTGAAAAATCTAAAAACTGTAAATATATACATGGTTAGAAAATTTTATCTATACATCTATAGGTACAGATAAATAAAATTGAAGTGCCTGTTTGTAATGTCAAAATAACAAGTTTTTACTAAATGGGTATGAATGTATATCGGGTACCAATAACAAAAACACAATTTAAAAAAATGTTGTCTGTCTGTTTGTTTCCGCTAATCTCCGGAACGGCTGGACCGATGTTGACGGGACTTTCACTAATAGATAGCTAATTATATAAGGTATAACATAGACTACATTTTATAAAGATCATCAAGTGCTGTCAAAAGTTACTATTCCACGCGGACGAAGTCGCGGGCACAGCTACTACATAGATAAATTTGTACAGAGATCTCGGTGCGCGAGTCCAACTCACAATTGGGCGGATTTTTTGTATGTTTTACCTAAGATTCTTGTACATGCTTGTAAAGAGCGGCAGTCCATCTTCGTCAGTGCCGACGTGAGAGTCGAACCTCCAGGTGCCACCGACATGTTTTGTTGCTTCGAACACCTTGAAGTTCACACCGTACTCCTTCATGTATCGCGCCGTGCCGAGCCCCGAGTAACCAGCACCGACGATGCATACTCGAGGATTTTCTTTGGTCTGTACCAAAAGATAAGGTTAAGTTAGACGATTTTATTTAAGAGTCACTTCATTATCATCATTTCAAACAAAACACTGCTAGGGCGTCCCGTCCAAATTTTAAGACTTTCAGGAGATCATCGTTTGGCACCGACTTCAATATAGAAGTGTGATGTTGTCTGTATCTATTCTTATATTATTTTTAACTTTTCAGTGTTTTTAAGGTCGGTTTTTATTTTTTGTAAAATAATTTTTATTTTTATCTTTTTAGTAAATGAAATCTTTTAAGTGAATTTTGAAACCCTAATTAAATACCAGCTCACCTATTAAATTAAAGTTTCGCTCGATTTTCATGGGATCCCATCATCAGATCCTGACTTTGGTGACCTTGAAACCACTCTAGGTCTAATACTCTATCGAATACAAAAAGAATTTTGAAAATCGGTCCAGAATTGGTGGAGTAACCGCGTCACATACCTACACACAAAACACGTTGGACATATTAAGGGTTCTGCTCGATTTTTATGAGATCCCATCATCAGATCCTAATTTTGGTGATCTTGGGACCACCCTTGGAGTATACTCTATCGAATACAAAAAGAATTTTGAAAATCAAAAAGGAGTAGGTCCTTTTTTTTAGTCGGTTAAACAATAAGTCTTCTCACACAGTTTGTGTGTG
Source organism: Schoenobius gigantellus (assembly GCA_963935595.1). Classification (NCBI taxonomy): domain Eukaryota; kingdom Metazoa; phylum Arthropoda; class Insecta; order Lepidoptera; family Crambidae; genus Schoenobius; species Schoenobius gigantellus. Next base: position 16,806,579 of record OZ012557.1, on the reverse strand, counting down.
CTGTCGAAGTGCAAAGGGCCATAGCTCAGCGTCAGCTTATACTGCCTAAGCCCGGGGCCTTTGCACTCAAAAATTAGGTTCGCGCTATTTATAATTTACGAGCAAGAGATTCTTTAAGGGACTTATTTAGAGAAATTATATATTGACTTTAGCAGGACAGTACATTTATGAAAATTTGATTTATGTCTATAAAAATTATAATACATTTGAAAGCAATTTCCAAATTCACCATCTAAACACAAGATACAAAAATAAACTCACCGTTCCAACATTCAGGCTTCAAAAAACTAGAGGCTCGTTTATGGGGAAATGTATAACCTTTTATAATACCTTC